>CM053998.1:2490726-3785726 GCA_028641955.1 Protonibea diacanthus | reverse complement strand
GAATGTGTTTAGATTCTACGTGTCTTATGCACCTATTTCTCGAGTATAATCACATTTTTAAGTTTCTTTTCAGTGTCAAAGTAATCGAGTTGTAGCTGTTTGTACATCAATGAGCGCACTGCAAATGTGAACTGCTAATAGCATGTTTGACATAATGGTGCCAATTTGCAAAATGTAAACAAATAAAGAAAAATGCGTCTCTCAAGCTGCAGCCCACAGCTAACTAACTACCTGACTCCATGGCATCGTTATAATAGACATGGGGTGCAGGCATATGCGTAGTTTAGATGTGCTGCTGTGATTTCTGCCAACATCCAAACATTGTGGATGTCAAAGTGTTGAAAAATGACATTTAGAAAAACTGAAAAGCGACATGCCTTCACAGAAAGCATGTCCCTGTAAGTCAGCACGATAAGACTTCACCTCACTGAGCATTTCACACAGTCTTTTAGCTTCAGGCTAAAGTAGTTCCCTGTGAAAAATGTTCACACTGAGCTGTGTGGATTATCCAAAGTCACTTGAACTTTGCTGTTGAGTTGTTTTTTTTTGTTGTTGTTTTTTAAGTTTTGTTTCAGTTTTGTTATTTTTCACTGCAGTGAGCACAGAAACAAACACCGGGAGGTATGAAACGCAGCAACAGAGATGTCAAAAACGCAGAAAATGAAACTGAAACTATCTGCAGGGCCAGAAGCCTTTAAGATTTTTCATTTAATCAATTCAACCGTGAACTACCGTATCTTTGTTGGAGTATGATTACATAGCAGGATAATAAATAACAATTTTCAACCAAATCAGTGACCGCAGACTGAAATCTCAAAACATTTTAAGACTTCTAAGACTTGCTCACTAAGACTCGACTGAAGACTTCAAAAACACCCTCAGCTTCAAATTCAATCTGACATTTGAAGAGAACCAGCAGACAGCAGGAGAACAGTGCACTAGGCGAGATAAAACACTCCGGCTTGGAAGTGAGCTGACAGTGAGGGACAGTGATGGACGGGCACACGGTTGAAGCAGTGCAGATTACTGACTCCACATACGTTTAGTACAATAAACAGACCAAGGATAAGCCTCATCCAGCGGTATTAGTGGCTCTAGTCTTGTTAATACATGTAATCCCCGCGAACCACTGCCTACTGCAGAGCGTTAAGAAACTCTGCTCATTTGCACATTTATTTTTACTTGTGCAGGATTTATCATTTTGACTTAGTACACCATAATTGCCTCAGATTTGTTTGTTTTGGGAGCAAGCGTAGATAAGATGATGCATTTTGATTGTTTTACATTTTCCTACGCAGTGTGGGATTAATTTTCTAGCATTAGGGAGTCGTCAAAGGGGATACTGATAAACATCTGCACGTCTGTCGGTAAGAAAGAGCTAATTACTGAAGCCGTCGGTTTAAATACCAGGGTAAGGAAATAAGAACAGACTGCTGTGCCACTGGGCAAAAGACCGAATGACAAATGATTTGAAGATGTAGGTTTTGGTAGAAGAAACAATGAGATGAGCCAGTAGTGAAAATTTAATTAAGAGAGCAACATTTACATCTGAATGTCATTAGTCACACGTGTTCGGAAAGTAAAACAGGGGAGCCAGGAGCAAACTGCAGTCTGAACAGATGTTCATTTCATTTCATTAGATTTATAGCTAAATATGCTGATCTCTGCAATCTACGCTATCACAGGTGAGAATTAAATCACAAAAACGAAAATTTGACTTGGACCTGGCTGAGTCTCAAGTTTTGAAATTAACTAGTAGTAAACATTAAGAAACAAACTAAATCAGACAGACTTCTGCTTGTGTTTCCAATTATTACGATGCTTTGAGGAAAATGTTCAAATTTCACATCGACATTCCAACAGTCAACCTTCATACCTGCATCCTGACATGCAATTTGCTTTTAGAGACTTTAGATATTGGACAGGTGATACGACCAAAACTGGAATCTGGATTTCTTTCAGGTTTAGTCAGCTGCTTGGTAGCTAGCAACATTTTATATATTGTTTTCTCAAATAATCAATTAATAATTTGGTCTGAAAAAAACAAAGATTGACATTTCCTAAAGCCAAAGGTGACATCTACAAATTGTTTATTTCACTTGACCAATACCTCAAACCTCAAAATTCACCACTAGCAACTCAAGCTCTAGTCTTAAATCTAAAGCAAATCTGATTGATGCCCTCTGCTCTACAACAACAACAACAAAAAAAAATTCAACCAGTGAGTGATACACAGTTTACAAACTGAACTGTCAAAACAATATTTTCATCAAAAGAAAGGTTGGACAGTTTAACCCAGTTTATGAAAGGTTTGAATGTGCTGTCTATGTGACCAGACAGGCTGTGACAGATATGCTAATGTCATAGATGTGGGTCAGGGCTCAGTCTGACACTTTAAATTGAATCATTTATTGCAGCTGCAATATAGATCTGAATTTCAACAAGGCTGTTTGAAGCGGGGAGGGGGAGTCCACTTAAAACCACCAAATACACATTCACAGTCAGTCACACACAACGCAATAAAGCTTCTAAAATTAAAATTAAAAAATTAACTAGCCCTACAACAACTGTGTGATTTACAGAGTTGAAGTCATAGTAACTAACTGGTAGCTATTGACAAGTAACTTGAATCACAGTAATTAACTGGCAGCTGTTGACAAGTAACTTCATGTAAATAAAATCCCAGGTATTAACTGGCAGCTATTGACAACTAACTTACTGTAAACGAAATCTCTGTAATTAACTGGCAGCTGTTGACAAGTAACTTACTGTAAATAAAATCATAATAATTAACTGACAGCTTTTGACAAGTAACTTCAAAAATCAAATTACAGTAATTTACTGGCAGCTATTGACAAGCAGCTTACTGTAAATGAAATAATAGTAATTGACAGGCAGCTGTTGACAAGTAACTTACTGTAAATAATACCACAGCATTGCATGGTACAAATGTGTCATTTATGTTTCTGATCGTAGACGATGAAGCTAAACACTTGAAACCGTCTGAGAGGAGTATGCTGTATTCACAAATCACACTCCATTTCTCTCAGAGAGCGAGAGGTGAGTTTCCTGCTGCTTTCTTGCTGTCAAAGAGGTTTAATGATGCTGAAAAGAAAAAGAAATCTTCAGTGCTGACTCATTGCCACAGCTCAAGTCCTAGTCAAGACCTAAAACCTTTAAAAACACTCAAACGCAACAAATGCACTGCAGATAAACACACTCGTGGCTCCTCATCTCGTCGAGTTGAAACACAGTTCACTTCTGAAGAAGAGTGACAAACCACTGCCAGGAAGATACAGGTCCTGAATCCTAAATGCGGCCACTGAGACGCTGTCTGCTGTGCAGCGGAAATTCCCAGAATGACCGGCTGTCAGGTTATCTCTGCCGGCAGATAGCGGGGGGCTGTCATGGTCAGAAATTGGAGATTTATTGGTCTGAGAGCGATGCAAATATTTTTGCTTCGCTGCCATTGTCGCTTTTTTTTTTCAAAGTATTTTGTCTGTAAGACGAAAAAGAAGATGTCTTCGCTGTCAGTGGACTGCTTATCAACAGCTGACAGATAAATTAATGCCTCCAGTTACCATCATTGTCAAGTGTACTGAAAATACCAACTCAACTGGCAAAGGCAGTTTCCATGGCGCTCTGAAGTATAAAAGTTATCAGGGGTTATTTACAGTCATTGTGAGACTGACAGTCATTCCCCAAATCTGAACTTCTGTGAATACTTTTATTCGTGGATTTATTTGAGCAGTAACAAGGATGATTAAACTCTATTAGCCGCAGAGGAAGAGGCAGGAAGAAACACAGCGACCCGAGCATCTTGTATGTGTCTGACCTTTCGGTAATGAGCTGCAGTTTGCCATTTTAATTTAGATGATTTATTTGCAGTTAATGAATTCACGTCCATGGTGACCTTCAGTGACCAGAACAGGACTGAGAACTTGGCTGAGGGACTGAAGTGAAGTGATCTGAGCTGGGTTTAACTGAGCCAGACAAGATTAGACTGGACCGTAACAATCTGAAGAAGATTTGACCAGCTATTAGCTGCATTATATGCCAAGTGAGCTAACAAGACAGGACAAAGACTGCTGTGAAATGCTAATTTATGAGGGAAAATTTCAAGAATGGAGGATTTAAAATGCAAAATTCACATCACAAAAAAACATTAAAAATATGTCTTTTAAAAAGGTCCAGTGTGTAGGATTTAGTAGCAGCTGAATGGTGAAGTTTCCAACCAGTTGAATACCTCTCACCTCACCCTACCTTCCAAGAGTGTAGGAGAAACTCTTCTATAGAAATGATTTCTATAGAAATTAGCTATAGAGACCAAAACTGTTTTTTGTACCAGGCTGTAAACATTTCTGCTGTGAACTTGGATGTTTGAACATGGGGACTTATGGAGACTGACTCACTTCTGGAGCCGGCCTCAAGTGGACAATTGAGGAACTGCAGTTTTTGGCACTTCCATGTTGGTTTCGCTTCACAGCAACAGAGGTTAGCACTTACTTGGCTCGTCTTCCTGGCCAAGTGAAAATGTCGCCAGTGAACATGAACCACACGGAAAAACTTTAGTTTTTTGGTGCTTGTTGATGTGCTGCGCTGGCCTCGTTTGTCTCGCAGGCTGTAAAAGACTTCATGCTTGTTTTGACAGCTCGGCGGGGCAATGCATGATATTTTCCATGCATCTCAGCATAGATGTTTGGCTTTAGGAGGTCTCTGTGTGCTAGAAGAGACTCCAAAAAATAATTTCCTAAGTAAAAATAACACTTCCTGCTTAGGACTAGCGACTGAAATCAAATTTAGACCTTGTTATTACTCCAACGAGGATTCAAGCAGACCTGCTGAGTCTGCTGCAGAGAAACAGTAGTTTGTTGAATGTGTTTCCTGTTACTTAAGATAACATGAAGCAGCAGCACTAGTCTTCAGTCTGAGGTCTGCACTTGTTTTTTTTTTTTAGTGTCAAAATAAGAAACCGTGACCGCCTTTCCTCAATTTCTCTAAAAGATAACTTCACTTAATCTTTATTTTGACAGCTTTGCTGAAGGCGTGAGCTCAGCCTGCCTCATGGAGGAGTCGGTCTTTGTCGTCTTCCTTCATTTCATCGCATTCACTTCCCTTTCCCCCCTCATTCTGCGGTGGACCTGAAGCAGTAAAGATCTGCTCGCGCCTGCAGGTTATCCTGCCCACCGTGGGTCGGTTCTGCGTTGACACCTAAAATTATGTGGATGAGATTAAATTATGTGAATGGGATTAATCCCGCAGTGGTGGCGTATGTGCGGTTGCTGGAATGCAGATGCGTTTAAGATCTGCATAGCGAGGGAGAATTTATGCTGACGGCTTTACAATGCTCCACTGACTGTGGGTACAGCAATGCAGATAAACTCTGCTGCTGCTCGGGCTCCTATCTCACTCCATCGCTCCCTCTTTTTCCCCCCACAACAAGTTTTTCACTGGACAGAACTCATTAGCTCTTTTTTTTTTTGGCTTCTGCTCGCCGGAAATGTCACAACAATTTGTTATTTTTCCACAACATCCATCACTATTTTCCTGTCCATCCTGCTATTTCTTTCTTTCCTGCCTTGTCCCACATCATCTCACCCCATCTACCCTCGTCATATGTGCATGCAGCTCCTTGTAAACACTCCACATTTCTGGCTTTTCTTCTGCAGAAATCTCTCTCATCTTTCAACCGTCTGCATCTTTCAGATTTTCTGCTCTATTTTCTGTCTCTCCAAACAAACAAAAACACTCCATCTTGAACTAGTTTCGCCTCATAATTCTCATCTTTGCTCCCGTTCCATCTCATTGCCTCTTTCCCCGTCTTGTTTTCCCCTCGGCTGCGGTAGAAACAATTCTCTCAGACTCCCTACATCTGTCCCTCCTCCGGCATGCTTTAAACAGAGGTGGTTGTTTACAGTGAAGGAGTACCAGCGCAACATCGTCATGCCTAGGCTCAAACAGTTGCCGCCGCCGTTCACTGTGAAACGAACCTCAGAATAGCAATCAGAGAAGTCGAGAGAGGGTCACCGATTTCCTCTGACATTTGGGAGCAGCAACCCGACAAACAGCCGACCGACCTCTGCAGCGAGAGGCCGAGCCGCTCGTTCCAACTTCAGCTCTGCAGAAACACTTCAAACAAATGTGGGAAAAGCCGATCATCAGCTTCCCCGTCGATATCGCTTTAATGAGGACTCGAAAACGACGTGTTGAAGCACGCCGCTGAATGTTTAATATCCCGTTTTCACCTCCAAACCACCAAACATTCTGCAGCCAGCTGGGTGATAGACGGAAGATAACAATTTTCCAAACAACTTAACATAATTTCGCATAAATATTTAACACGTTCAACTGCAGTGACGTGCGGTGCGATCAGAGCTGATGCTGGGTGTTGAATCCGCTTGGATATCTTGACCCACAAACCTGAGACCCAAGTCTACGTTGACACATGAAGACCTCTATCCTAAACCGCCCTTTACACCTTGATTTAAGTGAACCAAACGCAAAACATGAGCCTGCAGGTAGACATACTGTACAGAAAAACATACAGCTCCTTCCTAAAGTGCCTGTGTTGACTGGCGGTGAATCATCGAAGAGATTTCATGATACATGTAGCAGTTAAAGACTTTGACGGACTTGGCTCACGGTGACCCGCCTTCCTGCCAAAAGTCGAAACCTAAATGCTGGACTGACTTCCTGCGAGGAAGGTTTCACATCCTGTGACCGCCTCGCCGTCGATCAGTCGGTTATGTTTTGATTTTCTTGACTAAAAAGACTCGATTCATGTCAAAAATAATCAACAGATTATCTGATAATGACAGTTTGGACAGCATGACGGCGTCTTGGAGCCTTAAAATTTCACCCTTTTAATTAAACACATGTATCAGCAGCACACATTAGACGTACGTCCGAGAGCCAAACAGCAGCAGAAAACAGCAGAATAAGCAGAAAGCGTCCTGTCGTCTTCAGCCACTCAGCAATAAAGCTGGAAGTCTAATGAGAGAAAGTGCTGCGAGCAGAACTTAAGAGCCAAGCGTTCACTGCGCTTTATTATATGTGGGTGGTTCTCTCTCTCTCTCTTACCTCTCATTCTTCCTCTCCATCTTCTTCTATGATCTGCGGTTCTTTCTAATGTTTCCCTCCAGTATAAAACACTCTCCTCTTTCACACCTCTCCCCCACACTCTGTCACTCCTCTCTCTCTTCCTTCACAAGTCTTTTCCCTCCATCTCTGACTACTCCAGCCTTTCCCTTCTTCCTTCCTCTCTGTGCATTTTATTTCTCTCCTCGACTCTCTCTCCTCGCATCCATGCTGTGCAAACGGTTGGTCAGAAACAGCTTCTGTTGCTCTCTGTGTTTTTTTTTTTTGAGGAGGGGTGACACGTCCTCCAAATTATACAAAAAAATATATAGTTTGAGAGAAGATAACTGAGCTGGAAGAAGAGGAGATGCAGTGCAGCAGTGACAGAACAAAGTAGGAAAGAGTGCAAATATTAAATATCAATGAGGTACAAGCCAAAAAACAAACAACAGCAAACATATAAACAGGTTAACGTTCCTCCTCATGGCTTCAAACCCCAGCAGGAGCTTCTACAGTTCCTTGATTTATGTTCTTCTACCTGTGGGTAGATAAATTGTTTCCTTTTTTCCTGTTTTATTATGTTGTTTTGTAAAAAATCGACTGGATGCTTTGTGCCGTTTCTTTGTTTGACTTCCTGCCAGCTCGATCTGCTCTGCGCTGGTGGAAGCGGCAGGTTGCCGACGCTTCTGAAACACTCTGCAATTCACATATTCCAAAATTCCCCCAAAATGTCTGTGCAGCATTTATGTTACATTAAAAACAAAAGCTGCAGCTCCAGCTCCTGTTCTGGCACGACACCAGCCCTGAGCCTGTAAACCTCCTCTTCTTCCCGGCGGTCTAAAACACCTGTGGTACAAACACTAACACTCCCCCGGTGCTCTGAGCTCAGCCTGGCTAACAAACTGAGCTAACAGCAGCTACAGCTGGCAGCAGTTTACTTCACTGTCCATCAGGAAACTCTGTAAATCACAGAGTTTCTCCATAAAATATGATCCAGTTTCACTAAAATCAGTGAAATAGTTGGACTTAGTGCCGTAAAGTGTTACGTACTTCTCGTGGTTGAAGTTGTTTTATGGTAGAAAAGTCACACGTTGTTGTGTTTTTCATTGCTCCATGTGCATTTTCCTTTTGAGCTGTACATAACTGTACACAGTGCCATCTAGAGACAAGCATTTCAGACAGTTTGTCGCTATAAATCGTGTCAAATGTGTCTTTGGCTGATGCTTTGTACTTGTACCCTATAAAAGTACGTGTTAGATAAATAAACATTCAATCTTCCTCTCCTTTCTTTCTTCTTCACTCACCCTCCTGTATCATTTCCAACCATCCCTCACTCCATTCATCTCGCCCTCCATTTATCCGTCACCCTAAATATCAACTGTCACCTCGTCTTTTTCTAACCTTTACTCATGTTTTCATCTCTCTCTCTCTTCTCGTCGATCGCTTCTTCTTCTTCTTCTTCCTCTTCTACACTTTTTTACTATCTCTTCATTCATCCCTGTAATATTATCCCATTACTTCAGCCATTTATCTCGTCCTCTCTAACTCCACTCCATCACTCCTGGTGCCCTCTGGTAGTTTTTCGCCGACTGTCTCGCTCCATCTTTCCTCTACTCTATCTTCTACTCCAGCTTTCTCTCTCGGTATCGCTCACTGAAGTCTAATTTGTTATCAGGTTATAGTTTCTCTGCCTTTACAAAGTCTCTCTTTTCCTCGATTTCTTCTTATCTCATCTTTTTCTCTAAATTTTGCTCTCAAACTTTTGTGTCTCTTCCTCTTTGTTTCTTTATCTCCACTCCACTCCTGATCTTGAATTCTTCTCACAACTCCAGCCATCTTCTCCTTCCTCTCTTTCTCCCTCCTGTCCCCCAGGACCTCCCGTCTTCCTCCCTCCATCTTGTGAGATATCTTTTATGTTTGCATAAACACCCCCCAAAGCAAAACATACCATGCATTGAGATGCATATTTGAAGTGATATACTTCCTCGTACAGTTGTTAAAATTCAGGTCATGCCGTCTGAGAACGTATAATTGAATAAGCGGACACAAAAACAGACTAAGTGAGACAAAACAATAATCTGTGTGTCTGCAGGACCGCCCAAACACAACATAATCAGAGTAAAAGTAAGGAAACGTTAATGACAGAGCACCGCGATCGCAATCAGGTAAACATTACCTGAGAATTCAGACCCCGCTGGGCGACGGCTGCCGGGATGCAAAAACATCAAATTAAATATTGGGTGAATTACAGGGTTTTCACATCAGCAGAAGCCCAGCGGCACAAACACACCTCCTCATTTGTTTCAAGTGAGACCACAGGGTCGGTGCTGCAAGGGCTCCTGACGCTGACGACTACTGAAATTAAACCTAACAGCAAAAAACAGCAGCACAGTGTTTCTGGTTGTAGTTCCTTCAGGACGACGCCACCAAAAATCGGAGCACAAAGTTACATCGCAGTGTTTTCCAGTGCTCCATGAGTTTTCCTTCCAACCATCTACATCTTTGCTCATTTTTGGATAAACCAGGAGGCGATAGAGGAAGGTGGAAGATGGAAGTGTCCAGAGCCACCACACTCTGAAGCCTCACGGATACAACGTCCATGTCTATGGTTGCAGCCCTAAAATTACAAAACACGCAAAGGAATACTGAAGTGTTTGTGCACTGGTCAAGCGGTTGGGTATCTCCAGCACGACAGGTTTTATTTGGCTTCTACATAACTTGCAGACATTTGCTGCTTATCTCACAACCTTTGCCAGAGAAACTGCTGCGTCAAACTTTTCAGAGCTTTAGAGCCCTGACTCACACGAGTCACCTTTTGGCACTTTAAGTCTTTAAAATGTATTTGCCGGTTTCTACCTCAACTGTAGCAACAGCGCCCACACAGATATGTAGTCCTGATGTCAGAGTAAAGTTGATCTTGGATTGATCTTCAAGCAGAAATAGTCTCTCTCCACTTTAGCAACAAGGGCATCACCCGTCCTGTGATTATTCATACACATTCACGTCTTTTCTGATGGGAGCAACTAAGAAGGAGGATCGTTGATCATAGGATGAAAGAGGATAAAAAGGGAAGTTTCCCCACTTGGTTGGAAAGTGGTGACGATCTACAAATCCTCAAGATTTTCAGTTCGGTTTTCCATTTTTAGTTTTCCATTTTCGGTGCTCAGGCTCAGCAGAAAACATTGGAAAAAGCCATTTCTAAAAAGGTTTAAAGAGCTAACTGTGAGGATAGAAAGGAGGTAAAATGGAGCAGAGAGGGAAGGAGGAGTAACAGGAGGACGGTGAATCTTAATGAACGTCCTCACTTCATGTTCAGGAGAGATAACCCAGGACGAAACAAACCCTGCTCTGCTGTGTTGCGTTCGAGGACTGTCGGTGCAGATTTGATTAAAAATGCCAAAATGGGGTGAAAGGCAGGGCAAAAGGGGATCTTGATTGGAATCTTAATTAGTCCCCAAACAACTTCAACTCTCAAAATCTAACTCGACGAGGACCCGAAGCTGCCTGGCTCAGGTTGCAGAGCTGAAGCTTTGATGTCGGATGGAGGGGGGATTGCGAGAGCAGCCTGCAGGGTTTTCCCGCGGCTGACGGAGGGGCTTTGAGGTGTCGGGCGTTGCCAGAAGGAAGGTTTGGCAGGAAGAAGGGTCAGATTAGACATGCAAATAGGAAAACAGATTGTGAACGCTGTGCTGAGTATGCATGCTGAACAGGCTGAATATTTTTATACGCTTAGTCAAGTGTAAAGACGAGTTTTGATGGCCAGTCATCGACGAGGCTCACTCACTTTTTTCTTCTTTATTTCGTACCCAACAGGTAGACTTTCTTCAAGTTAAAATAATGATATACTTTGGTACAGATTTATTAGAAGTACACACAGAATGTTGGTATTCTGACATCTGTACTCTTATCTGTACTCTGCCATCATTTACTCAAAGAAACAGCTGAAGCCACGCAGAAGTTTGTCCTCAGTTGATATTTTGTACTGATGTGCAGGTGAAAATATCGAAGTTTAGAACTGGAATAAATGTCATAGTTATATAGGCGTCTATGTTGTCTTTAAAGACGATGTTTAAAAGTGATGCACGTACATCACCCCAAATGTTTGCACCCAAAGAAATCCAGAATTTTATTCAGGTAACGCTGCCTTTCCTACTTGCCGGGTAAACACTGCAAACGCCAGAGAGCGAGGACGCAACAAACGTGAAGAGACATAACAGACTTTAATACATTACCTCATCCTCATTAAAAATGATCTGAGAGACTTTCATCAGCAAATGTGCAGGCATGTCAAGACACTGCTTCATGGCCTTCAGCACACAGTATGAAGCGACCGATAAAGTCTGCGCGACATCCACAGAGTTCAAATTGGAGGAGGAGAGTGAGGACGTTGATCTTTCAAGGTGAAACTAAGATTCATTTTGTTGCCGTGGTAAAGCAGATATCAGAAGACGTTGTGACATAATAGATGATCCACATTTGTGATATTGATTTACTGTCTACACTCACCATCTATGGCATGCTTTTTTTTTTTTGACGAATGGAAAATAAGATTTTTACAGTAGTTTTCCGTTTTTTTTAAATTGTATACAACTCTAAAATTACAGATTTTATCTGTAAATAAACAACATTTTAAGCATTATTCCATTCATGACAAATTAGTTATTTTTCATTTTTGTCCAGACAAATTACTATATTAATTATACAGTATTTGTTCTGCTTTTTAAATGGAAATAATGATCTGTAATTAAATACGTGGCTCATTATGCCTCATTACCTATGTTGCCATGGCGCCATGTAGTAGTTAACACAGTAGCTCTGTGTTTTTAGTACTTTTTAGGTGTCTCTTCTTTCTTTTTTTGACACCAGTCTTCATTCATTTTGTGAGAGATTAGTGTTTGCCTTATTATTATTATTTATGAGTATATTTCTTATCCACCTTGTGTATTGTGAGCCGCTGTAACAAGTTAATTTCCCCAGTGTGAGATCAATAAAGTCGAACTTGAACAAATGTTTATGTCTATACTGACGGTTACAGTCATTTGACCGTTTTTTTTTTCAGCGTTCTCTGAAACGGTGTCGTCTGCTGTACAAACCTCTTTAAGGAAAACGTGTCATTTTAGGATATATGAATAAACCTGCACGGAAACGACATGGAGGGAAACCAAACATAAACAAGAACACGTAAACAGCTTTTCCTCTCGTTTAACCTTTGTTTAACAGGCCGAGGTAATTACAAACAGACTTCTTATTTACAACCTGAAGCCTGGCACGAGGCACGAGGAGCCGCGGAAGAAAAAGAAAATGAGACGACGGAGAAAACTCTGGCAAATAAAACAATGTTGGCAGATGATGCAATGCTTTGTTGTGTAACGCTCTAAATATAGAACCAAAAGGCATTCGGCATTTGGGGAGACAAGACCGCCAGCTGAACTGAAAATATCTCAACCCCGACGCTACCTAAAATCCCGGGGGAGCCTCTCCCTCTCTCCCTCCTCTAATCCCTCCATCCCTCCTCTCTTTACTCCTTCATCCATCCCTCCTTTCCTGCCTGCTGCCTTTGGTTTCATTTCACCGTGACTAACTTCAGCTCATCCGTTCATCCTTTTCTCTCCTAATCCCGCTTCTTTTTCGTCAGTTCTTTCCCTTCACCTCTCCCGCCAGCCTCTCCATCCATCCCATAATCCTTCTGGTCGTCCAGCCTCTCTACATCTCATCTTTCTTCCACTTCCCAGACTTTTATTTGTCCTCTCTTCTTTCACTCTCTCGTCTCCCGTCATCCTTCACCTCTCACCCGCCATCTGTTACGCGTCCCCGCCGTCATCCCTCACCTCCTCTCCTCCATCTCTCCGTCTTCTCATTTATCTCCGCTGTCGTCTCCTCCCATCCACCCTTCATCCCTTCTCCTCATCCTTCCTGACATTTATCCACCTCCGTCATTCCTCCACGTTTTGTGATTTATCTCCGCGAGCTCGGCCCGTTCTCCTCCTCGACATCGCTTTCCATTCATCCGCTCATCCTCCATCTGTGTTTGATTTAATTAACATTCACCTCCATTGTTCTCTCACCTCCTCTTATCGTACATTTCATGCATTTAGCTGACGCTCTTGCGCAGAGGTCAGACTCGTAAACACCTCAAAAGACTGCAGCGCTCTCCGGCACTTGAAGAAACTTCGTCTGTCGTAGTGAGTAAGATTTAAATAACACGCCGACTACTCGTCTGTTTACTCAGCTCAGATCTGACAAGCTTTTTATTGTTTTGGTGGGAAAAGTACGATCTCTCTTTGAGTTGGCACAACAACAGTAAAAGTTAATTTTGAGTGCTGGTGGTGGAGCTCCAGATGAGTCACTGCTACAAGAAAGAATGGGGACATTTGTGTGTTTGTAAGCTCCGAGTCTGAGTCTCTAATTACATTTTGAATCAACCTCAGTCTGCAGTTTTGTCCCTGGATGTCTTCACAGAGATCAATTTAGGTTAAAATCAGTCACAGAATTCCTGCTCCAATCAGCTTCGCTCATCAAACGCTGATGGTCTTCCAGTTACGGGAAGAAGAAAAAGACACAACGGGACGGCCCGGTTTTGTCCTTGTCCTTGCGAATCTTCATCTATCGAGCCTCACAGACGACTTTAGACTGCACTACCATCTCCAAGGAGCCATAAAAGGTCCAGACGTACGGCTCAGCTGCACGGCAACTTCAAAAATCTGTGAATTTCAAAGGTCTCACCACAATCAGTGGACTTTCTCGAAAGTATTTGTGTTGTATGTCATCATCCATTCAGCGGTATAAGCTTCACAATATACCGCCAAGTGCTCACCTATACAAAATGAACCACATATACAGTACTTATTCCTTCCTTCCTTCCTTCTCTGACTCCTTCCTGCCTTTAATTTAGTCATACGTAATTATACTTTGAGCTATAATTGAATTTGTTACGCTACATCAGTCTTCTTAATTATCCTGATCTTCATGTTTCAGTGTGTGTGTGTGTGTGCAAACGTAGAAAAGTTAAGTGTGTGTTTGTAAGTGTGTGTGTGTGAGCTCTGATCTGCATCGGTGAACCTGGCATTAAGAGTAAGACACACACACACACACACACACGCAGGGGGATTTTTCCTAAACAGTGATAAATGGAGCTATTATCACGTCTACGTGAGGCGACAGGGTGTGTAGTTTCCGTGTTTGTGCGCGTGTTGAAGTGTGTGTTGGAAGCGGTAACACCTTTAAATTCTTAGAAACCACAGAGGAGCGCGGAGGTGACGGAGAGTCCAAATAAACTAAACCGATAGTCCTCGTAGAATAAAGTCCTGCTTTCCCCCCCCAGTATTCACACACAGACAAACACACACACACACACACACACACACACACATATACATGCCTCTTGTGGTGCTTAGTCATCACAGGATTCAGAGCGATCGCCATGGAAACGCTACTTGGAGCCGATCAGTCAGATGGCAGCTGTGGTTTGTTTGTGTGTTTGATTCCGCCGCCTCATCGTCTCGCACGGTCGTCACTTTTTATTTCAACATCTAAGTTCTGTCAGACTTCAGAAAAAAATGAAATAATTGTGTAATCACCTGTTTGATTGAAAACATGCAGCCTATGGGCCTGACAGACAGTTTGAAGACGGGCCAGCAGAGGGCGCTCTTTAAATTATCTACCAACTTCCCCTACTGGGCACACAAATCTTATTTTAACTACGCTAATGAATAAAAATAAAAAACATTTATTGGTGCCCACTAAACCTACTCATCCAATAAACAGCAACTTATTTTCTCATTAAGATCTGTATATAACATAATGAGCCATTTTTAATGACAGCCGTGGATGTTACCTGAAGATGCTTGGACGAGAGAACGTTTGAATAATGAAGTGTTGATTTTCTTATTGTCAAAACATTGCTGATCAATTTTCTGTGCAATCAACTTTCAGCTCAAGTTCTGACAAAGCAAACAAAGCAGACCGGGACAGGAACAGTAACGTATCAGTGTGAAGAACAGATCAAAACAGTCTGAAGACACGGAGCTCTGAAGAGAAACAACAGCAGAGAAAAGCAGCTTTTGTTTTATTGACTTCAAATCTCCGCTTTGACTTTTTGTCTGTGAATAATCACCAACCTCTCGAGAAAAATGACAACATCTGCCGTTTTAATCAAGCAGCTTAAAAAGAGATAAATGTTACCTTCGCTGTCAGAAAATAAAGCGGTGTCGTTTTCTCACAGTGTTTCAACTTTTTCAGCTCGACTTGACGAGATTTCAGTTCAGTACCACGGACAGCTCAGCATGTAAAACACATGCATTTCCTCTTTAATTTCAAACTTTATTTTTGTTAATCGCCTGTTTTCAGCGATCACCAAAACATCGGATAGATTTGAGAATAAATAATTGATTATTAACAATAATTAATTTTTGTTTTGTTTTTTTAAGCGTGACTAACCTGAAACACGTTTATCCTTGAAACTGACCAGAAAGTTCTCTAACCTTTAAACAAAGTTGAAACAGTTGCCACGTTCCCCTGAACGTTCCCCAAGTTATTTTGTCGCCAACAACTCAACTGTCTCCCGCGTACCGCTCACATTTCAAACACGTCTGAGAATCTACGGTGGCCTTCATGCCTTCATGTGCCAAAAAAGGTCATTGTCACAACCGCACGAATAGCCTGTTAAGGCTTTGAGCTTCCTTTACATAGATGTATTTAGGAATACCCGCTCCACATGTAGCTATAGGCTGATTTTATATTAAGTGCGAGTTCAGCTACACACTGAACCTTTAAGATGATCCAAGTAGTTTTAGTCGAGAAACAACAAGTGTTGTTCTTTATTTTTGAGGCCTGAGTTCAGTGTTGAACTCAGAAATGAACTCACATGTAAGCGTGAGGCTGAATATGTCAGACGTATTCACACCCTCAAAGTCCTGCTATCATTAAAAAACACACACAGACACACACACACACACACACACACACACGTATGCAAGTGTCCATAAAAACAGGCCACAGGCTAATTAGTCTCCCCTGTACACAACTTGTGTGTGCGTCTGTGTGTGTGTGTCTGTGTGTGTGTGTGTGTGTTAATTAGCCAAGATGAGAGCTGCGCCGGATCAAAGGAAGCCGTCTAACGTCTGCCTGCTAAGTACTTCCCGGAGATACACACACACAACCACGCACACACACTCTTTCGACAGAGATGACAATAGCAGGTTTTATTGTGGCATCTGCACTCAAGTCTCGAGTCAACAAAGACGCACGCACACACACACACACACACGCACACACACACACACACACACACACACACACAAAAGATTCCACATTCTGTTATTGTTACTGTGACAGCAGAAGAACAGCAGGCTTTCTAATTATGGCGCAGTCAGATACACACTCAAGAGTTACAGTAAGACTGTGTCCAGAGTTAGTGTGTATATGTGTGTGTGTGTGTGTGTGTGTGTCTACATTACAGCAGGTCAAAGTGAAGGGCAACAAAGCACTTTGCACTTAACAGTTGAAGCAAGTGAAGTAAGGAGAGAGCAAGCGAGGTGAGAAAATCAAGTCAGATATGAGTTTCTGGTTCCATCATCCTTAAATCTTCATTTCTGTTTGAGTCGTCTCCTCACTCCTCTTCCTCCCCTCCTACCTTCCCTCCTCTCCCTTCATTTGCATCCATACAATCCATAACATCAATGAGGATCCAATTTGAAGATCTTACTGAAGATTGCACAACCCGACAGTCGGCACAGCTTAGTTTGTGTTGAGCTTGCCAGCGTGCCTCTCTGTGTTAGTAGTTAGTGTTTGCTAACTTGTTTTTGCTGTACTTGTTTACTATCTGAGGACGCTGTTCTCCACGTGACGACTTACAAGATCAAGACAATCATTATCCTCCTCCTACCACCTTCTCACCACCTCACCATAGAGGCACTCCAGGGTTCGGTCCTGGAGCACCTTCTCCGTCCATCCATCCGATTAACCGCTATGCAGATGACACTCCGCTCTCTCTGTCATTTCCTCCGTGATGACCTCTCTGTCTCTACACGGATCTTGGGATGCCTCTCAGATATATCTACATGGATGAAGGTGAACCACCTCCAGCTGAACCTCTCAAGAACTGTTTGATCCTCCCAGCCAGTCATGTCTTGCCCCAACCAGGGCAGCAAGAAACTTTCCCTCATACAGGTATATGTTACCTGTTAGTGTTGCGTTTTCTGACACCCGTTTGTTCAGGACAATCCAAACTTTCCTCGTCTGTTGTTCCCCGTTGGTGGAACATCCTACCAGATCACAGGGTCCCTCTCTACCTTCACAAAC
Source organism: Protonibea diacanthus (assembly GCA_028641955.1). Classification (NCBI taxonomy): domain Eukaryota; kingdom Metazoa; phylum Chordata; class Actinopteri; family Sciaenidae; genus Protonibea; species Protonibea diacanthus. Next base: position 3,768,350 of record CM053998.1, on the reverse strand, counting down.
CTCCTGAAGACCTCCAGCTCTTCAGAGAGGACCTCCTCTCCAACACCTTTTTTTGTGACTACGTGTTCTTAGATTGAGCACCTGGAAGATCTGACATTTCTAATCTGCTTCATTAAGGAGCTAAAAATCATCTGAAGATGCACACGGATACATAATATGAATAATTAGCTGCATGCATCATCAACATGAGTGTGTCACAAGAGTGTGAACAGTCTGTTCCTGTTACAGCGGAGAGGCTGCATGATGGATGTTCTAGACTGCGCCGACAGTTGTTTTTCGTACGCTGATCCGTATCGGCTTAAGTAACTTTTAATGAAGCAGGTTTGGAGATTAAATTCTCCCCCTCGCTCTCTTTTTTTTTTTGCCTTTGCTACAAAAAAAAAAAAAAAAACAGTAAAGCGCTGTGGTTCTTCTCTGTCCATTAAGTAGCTATTAGCCCGGTGGAACTCATTACAGACTCTGCTGGCAGGCAAACGACAAAAACATCAAATCCTCATCGTAAAAAGACACCGAGGGAGGAAGAGGAGGAACTGTGAAGGAGTTGCCGAGGAAAAACAGGGAAGACAGATGTACTGAGTCAGCTGTCCTTTAACAGCGTATCTGTGCTCCTGTCAGGTCGTGGTTGTCAAAATGTCAAAATGAAATCGTCCTGCCAAGACGGAAAAAAGCAGATCACGAGATGAGGGAAGCTTTTTTCTTCTTAATAAAGAAATAATGAATGAAAACACATTTCAGGTCACCTTTTGGACAGAATGATGACTCCTAAAGCTTGCATCTTTGCAATTCTAGTAAAAATAAACAAGGTTTTGCTCACAAATTTCGGGATTTTCAAACAAAACGAGCGAGTGAGAAGGAACGAGACGCAGGCAGAAGAGGAGGCAGATGGAGGAGGATCACTTCCTCCTCCGATGTGAAGAAAAAAAAAACTTAAGAGCCGTTCCAGGCTAAAAAACTGTGAATATATCAGCATGTCTTTGCTTCGGTGACATGGGAAAGGAGTCTAAATATTCATGGGTGAGGAAGAAGCTGCCAGATGAATGTCTGACTGCCACTTGAAGAAGAGACACAGAGTCAGTGAGTCATTTAACCGTTCGCTCACTGAATTAATGTTCTGCGACTTCTCAGAAACGGACGCATACAAACACTTTAGGGAAAAAAAACAGTGTTAATGGAGCAAGTGTAACCAAACCTCTGCTCATAAAACAGAGACGATGAAGGACAGATGAAGAGAACAAGAAAATGTTTGATACAGACATGTCACGTTCAGTGTTTGGTCTTCTCTGTGATGCTCTCACAACAAACATGTTGCAGTTTCACATCTTGAAAATAAAAAACAGAGATTCTGACACAAGAGCATCCTGTCTCCTGCGTCTGGTCAATGTTATTTCTAAACAGCGATTACCGCGGAACAAAGGTTCCCTCACCTCAACAAAGTAGGAACCCAATCAACATTTTTTCCAAACCTTATACCTACACGAGTTACCACCAAATTCCACCGTGTGCGCCGCAGCCGCTCTAAGCAATGGTTCAAAGCACATCGGTCCATTTCAGTAGTGTTTGCAGAGAATACGTGGTTGTTTTATTTTTTGACGGATGCCACGATACGTGTACGTTTGAAGCTCCGTTGTCCCCACAAAAAAAAAAAAAAAAAACACCTCTGCTTGAACATTACTCTTTAAATCTGATAACCATGTACTTTACATTAATGAATCCTGTTTGATGAATTTAAGCTCATGTTTCTTATGGAGATGTTTCAGCATGTTGTTTTTGTACCAGGCTGTAAACATGTTGATTTCTGCTGTGAAGTCACTTTACCATGGGGACTTACGGAGACTGATTCACTTCTTCTGGAGCCAGCCTCAAGTGGACGTTTGAGGAACTGCAGTTTTTTTCGGCACTTCTGCATTGGCTGTTGTGAAACTTTCATGACAATATTTGGACCTTTAAGCAACAACGTTGAGACAAAAACTTATTAAATGAATGTTGAAAGAAACTGAAAGGACAAAAACAAGACGAGGATGAGAGAACATAACGAAGGACACGAAAAACTCAATGAGGACGGTGGAGGGAGGAACAGAAGGATGCGATATGTGACAGCACTTCCTGTCCCGAGGGTCATCAATCGTTGCCGCGGCTCCCTAACGACTGCGGCTGTCATGGTTACCATGACTGTCCTGACAACAAGCGTGGTATGTCATACAGCGCAGCACTGTCTGGGGACGAGCTGTCTGGGTATGATACATATCTCACACACACACACACACACACACACATACAAAATGCCATACATACCAAGAGAACACACATCAACACACACAGGGAAACAAACAGAAATACACACACCAAATATAGACACACGAACACAGCACGAGAAAACATTAGCATAAACAAACACACACACACACAGCTTAACATTTCCATGTTTTACAGCCAGTGGGGTGTCGAGAAAACACACATGTACACATACACACACACGCGAAAAGGGCACACAAAACATGTCCACACACAAAACATGTACACACACAGTAATGTGCACGGTGACAAATGTCACTTCCTCTGTGTGTTTCTCTTTGATCACACACACACACACACACACACAGTCAGCTGAACCGCACACGCCTCCTCTGCAGTGCTCAAGTGTAAGTGTGTGTGTGTAACAAACACACAAAAGCATTAATATTAAAACATGCAGTAAGAATGACAAACTCTCTCTCTCTCTCGTGAGAGCGCTTGCTCGCTCGCCCGCCCGCCCGCTCTCTGGTCACATGATCTAATCAGACCTAATGTGTTGCTGTGGCGGCCTCAGAGCGCCGTCCATCAGTCAGACAGACCTGCTAAAGACAGCATGGATCCCTCCCCGGGGGGGTGCATGCACACACACACACACACAAACACACACACGCAAATGATACACACAAATAAACATAATGAGATTGCATAAAGGAACACACACAAACACACACATTCAGCTGTGCTGCATAGGTCAATGAGGAGTTAGGGAGATGGAGGACTGGATGAGGAAATGGAGGACATGTGGAGGGAACTGTGTGTGTGTGTGTGTTGGATTATTGGTATTGATCCAGTCTCCCCCTCTGCAGTTCTGACATGCACATTTTGCCTCCTGCAGAGCGGCGGCGTTTACGTTTCACGCGTTGAGTTTAAGGTCTCGTCCTCGCTGTCGGACACGCGGCCGCTGGTGGGATCGAACACGTGACATTAAACGAACACCAGCAACCTGAACTCGACGCTCACTCTCCCAAGAGATCGGAGTCGAGTCATGTCTCTGTTTGGCAGCGTAAAATGTGGAAACAAAGCGGTCTAAACAGGGTGGCAACACGCGGCGGACAAGTTGAAATGAATCCGGATGTCACGGTGCGGCTGTCGGTCACATGATCAGACTGCTCAACCCTCCACAGAAATACCGACTCATGACTGGTGTCAAGTTTGAGATAAACGCTTGTGTAATCAGTCAAACGTGGAGGGTTTCCGATGTTTACCAAAAAATACTAAAATATATTTGATCTAGTCAGATTCTTCCGGCTCTTCTGAAGCTCGGAGTAGAAGACATCGAACAGCTGAGGTGGTTGCGGACACGTCAAACTGGCTGGAGACCCTGAACCTGCTGTAGGGACTACGCAACAAATCCAGTAACGCCTCAGGATCTCCCAGAAGGAGTACACTGGAATACTTTGCTGGGGAGAGGGAAGTCTGGAAGACGCTGCTGAGCCGAAGGAAATGGATGTACGCTCAGATATTTGGTTTTATTTTATTGGTTTTATTGTTTATATTTGGTTCAACAAGGTTTAATTTACCGGGATATTTCTTTATCAAAAACAAAAGAAAAACACATTTAGCGTCTGAAAGGAGGAATATTACCTGCTTCCTTTTGGTTACTTTAACGTGTTTTCTTCCGGGAATCTAATTTGCATTATTGGTGACTGGACTGAGTCGTAGCTGTTTTCATTTCTCCTTTAATCAATTGATAACCGAGCGAAACACTGAAAGAGGACAAAAAGAGATTGCTTGACCTTTTGTTCTCCTTTAAATGTTCCCCTGAGGCCTGAATAAATATGATCTGTCACAGGCGGAAAATTCATCTCCTCCTTTGACTCGTACTCGCCCCTCCAGCTGTAAGGTTAATGCGAGAGTTGTCGTTCGCTCGGAGACGGCGGAAATAAAATCCGATTCACTACAGGTGAAGCTGACGTGTTAAAGAAGAGCTTCCCCAAATAATGTGTGAGGGATTAACAATGCAGACAGGAAATCAAACAAGTCAATCAGTTTGTTCAAAAGTCTGATTTCTGCCACTGAAAATAACAGTGTGAACGTCACTTTTCAATTTAATCTTTTTACTGAAGGTGGAATGTTGTTTTTTTCCTCGATTGATTTGATGGAGAGGGGAAAACTGGAGCGACCCGGAGGAAAAACCCCGACAAACATGTACTGTGACCAGATGGGAAAGTCAAGAAAGTACAGTTTGTTTTTTTCCGTTAAAATTAAACGGTGGCGAACCGGAGCGACCCGGAGAAAACCAAAAGGTGTGAATGTGATCAGAGTGTTCCTAAAAACAGTCTGATCACATTCACACCTGGAAAGCACTACACGTTACACGAGTAATGCACATAACAACACGCAAAAACAACAAACGGCATAGCCGACTAAACCGGCCACAGCAAGAGAAATTTCAAAAACATCCCACCAGCTGCGAGAAGAGCATTTCTTCTTCGCTTGTTCCGCGATGAAAGCTCTGGTGTGAGTCTGCAAACACTGGGCGATGTCGGTGTCAGTGGCTGAATCCTCCTGCAAAATCACAGCCTGCACCAGTCCTTTGCTGCCGTACTTCTTCTGCAGATCTTTCTGCACGGCCTTGCACACCTTCTTGATGTCCTTACCGTCTGCGCTGAAGTTTCCCGTCACAGTGAGCCCCTCCATGGTCTGGCTAACCAGAGTCTTCATGTGGGCCGCCCACTGCTCCCGGGTACGGCTCTGCAGAGTGTCACACTTGTGTAACAGTCTTAAGGTCAGCATGGTGACAAACAGACGAAGCTGCTTCTGACTGTCTGTCTCGATTGGAGACTCGCAGCCAGAAGCAGAAGGAGCTGCAGGCTCAGTGGTGGTCATCGCTGAGTTCATTGTATCCATAAGAGTCGTCTTCCTTCTCTGGGATCTTGAATCTGGTGAGTTTTCTGTAGCAGTGTTGGTGCACTTATAGAGACAGTCCAGATCAAAGACTCTAGAATGTGTGACATCACACGAGACACGCCTCCTGTTTACCATATATGGGCATATCAAAGACAAACAACTTCAAAGGAGATCTAGCATTTCCATGGCAACCCCCCTGCTGGGAATGAAGCCAATATGGAGGTGCTTAAAAAACTGCAGTTCCTCAAACGTCCACTCGAGGCTGGTTGCAGAAGTGAGTCAGTCTCCATAAGTCCCCATGTTAAATGTTTACAGCCTGGTACCAATAAAATGGTATAACCTTTTCCAAATGAGTGCTGTTGATTTCACATTTAAGGACAGTGTTTTATTCCATATTTTAAAATGTTTGTGCATTTTACAGTGAAAAACTGCCAAACCATGAACTTAATGTTTTACACTATAGCCTTAGTGGTCAGGGTCTGAGAGAACATTATTTCTGGGTTGTATTTTGAGATCGAGCATACGTTACTGGAAGTTCAGTGATGTTTGCTTGATAGTCTATGTGGAGAAAAAAAAAGGAACATCAAATAGAAGCCAGAGATGATCATAACTATGTCAGAGAATGACCTCTCTTTGCACCAGGCGGCTGCCCCTCATAGCTTGATCCCACCAAAACAAGGTTGCGACATGTTCTGGTTGTCACGCAAGTCGCCTGAGCTTATCGGCGACGTTCTAGGCAAATGTTTGTGACCCCACCAGAAGCACCACCTTTAAGATTTCCTGACAATACATACCCGTTTTTTTTTTTTTCCACAGACTCCTCAACCAGCCATGTCAAGCAGCACAGAGCTGATTGAGCTTGCTGGAAGTCAGACACATGAAGGAATGAAGAAGGAATTCGGTCAGTTTTCAAAATAAAACACCCCGTGAGACTGCAAATCGTGAAACTCTTCAACTACGCAGCATATAAAAGCACATAAATCAACTAGAAATGACAAAACTGAGCAACTACTTGAACTTTTCACCAAATATTGGTTCCCTGACCAAAACAGGACGACCATGAAGAGATTTCTGCAATTATTAACTTGTCAGTTTCACAGCTAAATGTGAACATCAGTGTTTTCTCGCTGGCTTTGCCGTAATTGACAGTGTGTTCAAGTCAGAGAGGAGGACGATTATTATTCTATTGTGTTGTTGGCATTTCAGAGCCAACCAGCTGCACACTGGCACTGCAATTACACACACACACGAGGACAGACTCATCAGTCACTCCTGATAACGTGTGCACACAGTACACACACACACACACACACACTAATGGATGGTGACAAACACGGCTAACAGCAGAAAACACACACATGCTCAGAGAGAAGGAAAAAAGACAGGTATGCTGCTGCTGTTCTTCACACATTATCTCTAAAAGTAATTGCTGTGTTTTTGTAATAGCTCTGCGCTCATTGTTCGTCAAATCATGGGTGACTGCTTTGCCTGAACATTAAGGCTAAAATAAATTGCTTCATTTCAACAAGGACGACGCTCATTGTCGTGCTGCTGGTTGGGCTTTGTCGAGTAATGGATTGGGGCTGTGTATCAGGTTTAAACATGTCAGGCAGGAGTCAGTAGAGGTCTCTGCACTTAAGATGATCATGTGGCAGAATGTGGTGACTGTTGCCCCGCTTCCTACGGTTATTATTAAGTCAGAGCGAGTGTCTGCGGTTACAGGATGATTTCAGCCGATCCTGTTCGTATGCGGAGCATTTCACTCACTTTAAATCTTCTTATCTGTAGCCCCGCGAGGCTGTAATGCTCATTAGACACCACAAAACGGAAACTATAAAGACAGTTTGTCCTGAGGGTGATGCTGTAAGGAGAGGATGTGCTGTTAACTAAATCAATAAAAAAGGTTTCCCCATTTCACGGTGGTTATTTTGGGACATCTAGGCTGAAATCTGCTGCGTTTGGAGCTTCAAATAAATATGGGATTTTCTTCCTTGCCACTGTCACCAAACCCTTGCTCATGGTGGGACTTGTTGGGTTTCTATACCACGAGTCACACCGTGGTCGACTGTTTTACTGTCATAAAATGGTGCACGAGAAGCTGAGCGGCTTCTTGTAATCTCAACTTGAACTGTGAACATACAAAATGCTGGAAAATGGAGAGCAGAGCGATGTTTGAAGAGAGAAGCCACTTCTTTGTTCCTCATCAAAGCAAATGATGTGTTCTGAGTCTGGGTTATCGATGAGGATTGCAAGCTGCAAGCACGCAGCGCAAACGCGAACGCACGAACAAATATCGGCAGTGAGGGCGACCTTGTATGTGAATGAGGCTGCCAATACGTTCACGTGTCAACTCGTCAATGTGTAGGTCCATCGGGGTCGATGTGAGGAAGGAGACGTGGTGTCTTCCAGGTCACCTGCCTCGTGAACTCAATCAACCTCTGTCAATACGTTCAGAAACAGATGGAGAGCTGCGTGTTGCAAGGCCACTTCCATCATGTGTTAATTGTTCCGACTTACTGTGTCATTGGATCATTAAAAGGATCAATCACGCAATTTCATGATGGAATTTTGAGCAAATCAAATTTTTAGGCACTTTGTGAGAGATCATTTATTTGGGCTGCGACTGCACTGCCACAATACATAAACTTTGTCTATACATTTATCCGTAGGTTTCCATTTATTGCGTACGACTCACTCATCTTCTGGTCGTATCGTAAAATCAAACATTTTTTTGATATCGTCAGATTATCAGAAGGTCGCGCTCTCTTCAGCACCAAGCAGGAAACCGGGAAGTTAGTTTGGTAGCGGCCCAAAAGATATTTTAAAGATATTTTAGTTTCGCAAACAAGGCTGGTAGCGAGTTCTTGAGTTGTTGAGGCAACAAAATCCAAAATATAACATTTGTACAGAAACATAGTTTCTCTTTATGGATTATATTGATGCCAAATTAAGACTGTTTATAGAGATGTGTTTTTACGGACACGTAATGAATTGTTCCAAGTTCGGTGTCGTATTTCCCGCGGACAGCGCATGGAGCTTTAGTTTAATTCAAACTGCTCGAAAGTGCGATAAGGTTGTCTGACGTCGGCTGCTGTTAGTTATTGGTTTGATTAATAGTTTAATAATGTGTGTATTGATTCCTGATCAGGCCAATTATATGCTAATCATATGCTGTTTCCAACGGCAGTGTGCAGTAAATGGTCGCCCACTTTTTTGTCCACATAATAAAGATTATACAATCCAAGACAGATGATGACTGTTAATGTAACGTTAATATAAAAAGGCCATTAGAACGTGTGTAATACATGTAGTTAAAAGGGTTTGAATTGAACGATGAATTAATTATTCAAAGTATGACATTATTCAGCGTCGCTGAGATTTTTAAATTCAGAATGAAAATTATCGTCATTAGCAGGAATATCAGTTGATATAATCCTAAAAATAACAACTGAACCTCCAGCAGAAATGGGCCCAAAATAATTATTTCCTATCACAAGCAGCAAACTAATTTTATTCTTTGGAAATCTGCATGTAAAAAGGAGAAAGCAGATGTGAAGGAGGGACACTGGCAGGTTTTCTGTCCAAAGTGTTCTTGGTGCATTGAAAGCCCACCTGCTCATTGTCCATCACTCTGTATAAACAGGCTGTACATGCCAGGAACATAAAACATAATGTACAGCACGTGTCCGCAGGGAACCTCCGTTTTACACGTTGGCTTCATTTTCTCGTTATTCTAATGGAAAGGAGAAGTTTTAAATAATGGAGTGTTTTAACGTCAACGTTCCTGAAGCTCCACAGATTGGCTGTAATCACAGAGGATACAGTGACCTCTCTCCATCTCGCCATCTTTTTTAATTTCTCTCCGTGATCTCTGCCTCTCTCATTTATTTTGAACAGCTGGCCTTTTTCTATTCTTCCATTACATCAAGTCTACTCTAATGGGATCAATGCTTTGAATATCGCAGACCTCCTTTTGTATCTGGTTATATAATCAAGGTGGGAAAAGACAGTTAAATTTACCCTGAAATTCACAAGCAACTCCCAAAGCTTTGTCTCTGTCTCTCTCGTGAAGCCTCAACAAACTGACTGATAGTTTATGCCGCTTGCTAACGTGCTAATCTGCCAACAATGAATCACATTAAGAACTCGTTAAAACAATGTGACAGCGTGAAAGGTCTCGCTCAGAGCAACCCTCAGTTTATCATGAGTTTCAGCTCATTGTTTGACTTTCTATTTTCGGTTCACCCTCACAGCTTCCGTACCATAGTTTTTAGCCCCAGCAGGCAGCTAAAAAAACGCTCTGTATGCTATCTGCATACAGACACAGTTAGCGACTAGCTAGTGAATGTAGTGGAACATTTAGCAGCTAAAGCGACAGATTTCTGCTGGTGGAGACCAAAAACAGAGCTAAAAGACAGTGTATATAGGGCTTTTTCCATTCACCAGGAGCAAATAACCACAACTCTGACATCTAGTGTGTCTGTTGGATGTGTAAATAGGCAACAATTTTTGTCAATATCAGTGTTGCTGCTGCTTTACAGTAATTTAGAGTAAAAACATTTTCTAAGATCTAAAACACAAGACATAAAATCATTTAAATACATCGGAGAAAAGCCATGATAAGAAACAAAAGAAATGTATCTTCCGTGACTTTTTAAAACAAAGAACCAAAGAGTCAACAAGGTGAACTTTTTATTTTCTGTCATCAGAAAGATCAAAAACAATCTCCTGATGTGAGTATCCGATCCCGTAATTGTCCCGTCAACATGAAATCTTTGTGGTGACCAGCACGGTGCAGTGTCTCATGGGAAGAATTTATGGCTCACTGATTGATTAGGTCATTTCAGCACAGTCACCAATGGGTAACTTCTAGTGTTACTGTAATTACGGAAGCAGCTACAGCTCCCCTCATCCTGCTTTCTGTCAGTGTGGCAGTGAAAGCATTTAGTGATCAAACAATCAAATCATCTACAGTAGGTGATTTAAGGCTGTGACCAACAATTATTTTCATTATGAATCAATCTGTTGATTACTTTCCTGATTAATCTATTAAAAGTGTCTTTGAGTATTTCGTCAGACTAAACCTGTGGTAGAAAAGTACTGCATATGGCCGGCTGAGTCACTCAGAAAGGGTCACTGCGACCTTTGTGCGCTCTCTGACGAGAGGGCGGTTCCAGACTGTCGAGACAGAAAGATTAAGAGACCTCTCTCCAATTTCTTGATATGCCGGATGGAGATTGGATTCTGCTGGTTAGATCAGAAAGAAGAAGAGCCATGAAAACGCCCTTTGTGGACTTGGTTTCTTTGGATTTAACTAGACCGTTAAGCGATTGTATGTCAAACAAAAGTCCAGAAATGTAATATTTTTAAAGACAACGAAGGCTAATGTTTATTTATTAGTGGTGACACGATTCCAACCTGTTGGAAATCTGTCAAACTGAGCTGTCAGTTTCAAACTAGAGTTGTCAAAACTATCAATACTTAGACGTATAGAGTATTGTTTTTTTTTTAATACTAGTATTGTATCAAAGTTTAAAATTCTGGTATCATTGAAATCAAAAGCAAGTTCAGGATTTTTCCCTGTATTTTATTTTGTCTTCATCACTCCCAGCTTTGTCAGGGTCTGCAGTTTTCATTTGGACTGATGGAGATGTATCACATTTCTTTGAATGACCCTCGCTGTAACAGTCGCCAATAAATGTTTAAGAAGCCCCATAATTTTTCATCAACCTCAAAGTACAATTTTTAATTCATCAAAATCCCAAAGAAATTTGGAGTACTATCAGCATTAGTTCAAATCTAAGATAAATACGATAAATAAGTAATATTATAGTTGTTATGTATTATTTGAGTCATCAGTTTTTCCATGTCTATCTTCCTTCCTCTCTCGGAAACACCTTCCTGCAAAGCCAAGATGACTAAGCCGCAGAGGTCAAAGATTGAACATCAGATGTCTAGACAGCGTTCTCCAGACAATTTGACATTACACCCCTTCATGGTGTTATTACAGGTGTGTGTGTGAGGGCGGGGATGGTGAGAGAAAGTGACGAACAGAGTGAGAAAGTAGAAATCTCTGTATGTGTGTTAAAAAAAGCTGTGACAGTGATGAATTTTCTAGAAGTTTCTTCGGTGACAGTTTTCAGCTTGTTGTTACGTGTCCGGCACAGACAGACATTAACGCGTTCAGGTAATTCTTAAAAATAGAAATGCTGTGTACCTGTACAGCTCAGCAGAACTAATCTGACAGTTCACATAAACAGGAAATGTCAATTAAAATCAAAATTTTATTAACATCTTGCAGGTTTAAAAAAAAAAAAATAATGAGCAGTGTAACTGCCAGCATTGCAAAATCAGAAATAATTGACTGCTGTTTCTCATCCATCTGTTATTTCTCAACATGCCAGATGCCATAATTGATGCCTGACAGTTTTAATTTGACTATGACAGGTTAGAAACGTCTGCAGCACTGAGAAACAAATTCATTCGATTACAAGCAGCAAGCTGGGGTGAAGGCGATGCGGAAGCGCCAACAACTGCAGTTCCTCAAGCGGCAACCTGAGGCTGGTCAATCTCCATAAACGCCTACAAACCACGCTGGCAAGAGGGCAACAACCAGAGCCACCAAATTCTGAGCTTCACAACAACTCTTCAGAAACCTTTGGGGGACGTCACAGATTCAACGCCCATATTTATAGACTCAGAGCATGTCTGAACTGCCAAGGAAATTAAAACTCGTGGAGAAATCTTCTCTTGTAGCCTTATGTAGTCGGAACCATGTCTCCGTCACCTCTTCTCAAAGACAGCAGACCTGGATGACTGAGAACCTTCAAAGTCTTCTTGTACAACAACAATCTGGTATGCTGTAATGTAGTTTACATGAAAAGGAGCGTATTCAGATCTTTAACATATCCTTAATCCAAACCTCATTTTCTCTGACTACTGTAAAGCTTTAAAGAAGTCAGACCAAGTTTAAACCAGGATAGGTTTATAGGATATGGTTTGGAATAAATGTTTCTCATTAGTTTAGGACTGCAACAAAAGATCATTTTCTTTGCAGATGATGTTTCATTATTTCTTTATAAATGATGTTTTGTAGTTAGTTTTGGGAACAAAGACCACACCTCGAGTTCATCCCATTTTTACACCTAAAGAACTTTAGCACACCTTATCCCTTCCCCTCCCCCCTGAACCTTCATCCCTCCATCCGTCATGCCTCCTATAGTACATCATCTTGGTTCACCTTCATCAACAACATGCTATAAACCTGTCTGAATCTATGTTCATACGGGCGTGGTCTCAATTATTGCCTGAAGCCCAACATTGTCCCCACATGTCTTCACTCCTCTTGCATGAAGCCCATGTTGACATCAGTATATGCAATAAAAAAAGTGTGATTTCCTTGATGGTACTCTCACCACTAGAAAGGAGTCATGCTTGATTACAGAAGTCCATTAACTCCACCACGGTAGCCACAAAACCATAAAAAGAAAAAACTAAAAACATCCATAAAACCTTCCATAAAGAAACATCATTGTTTCTAATCAATATTAGCCCAAAATTCAACACATTGTTGCTGGATTGTGGGGAAGCATTAGCTCTTTAATTGTCTGCACAGGAAGCTCTGGGACCCCTGAGGTCATCCCATAGTGCTGCTCTTTCTACAATAATGCCTGCAGCTGGCTGTAGGACGCTGCGGTTTGATTTGCGTTTTTATCGACACAAAGAAGAGCAGAATTTCAGGGTTAGCGCCTCGTGCATTTCAAATGAGCATCTTGGTTTCAGGACCAGAAAGAGAGAATAGAGGAAGAAAAGAGCAGACAGCGTTAAGTGTTATTCTTCTAATAATTGCTCATTTTGCAAAACAAAATGGTCGGGAGCTTGAGCTCATCTTGTTCTTCGGGTTGTGTGTTACAGTAAAAAGGCCACAACACCACTAAATTCTGCTCACTGGAGACCAGGAAGGCGCCCTGACGTCCCTCATGCTTCCTGATAAAAGGTTTAATTAGCTAATGTTTCCAGGCAACTGCCACATGGACGACTCCGGTTTGAATCAGTGAGAGGCGATGGGACGGAGATGAAGGGCGGAGGGTGGAGGACATCATGTTCGAGCTCCATTTTGAAGCCTTGGCCTGACGGTGACTTCTGTGGCCTTTCAGTGTCCGGAATTGTTGTCACTGAGTTGTCATCGTCTGGTGAAAGGCTGGTTTATTACGACCATTTAACAAGACAAACTGGTGCTACTCGTCCCTGACGCACCACATATGTTATTGCACTTTTCACTGATTTAACAAGCAGTAAATACTGTTAAGTGTTGCACGCAGTTATCCCACAGATCAGATGATGACCGACTGAAGAAAAGAATGTCAACTCGAGTATCTTGAAGTAAGTAAAGTCAATAGTAAGCAAGTCAAGATGGTAAGTGTTAGATCAGCTTTCAAAGGAGTCGTATTATGGAACGATCACATCACGTTTTTAAAGAAATGAACTGCAACTAACAAACTGACAAATAAAAATGGATACAGTCGTTTTCCCTCAAAGTGACGTCTTTACACGTTGGTTTGTCTGATTCAAACAGACAAAGATATTCAAGAACTCCAACCAAAACTGATGAAACTGCGTTCACTCCGTCAGTTAGTGTACTGTGAGTATTCGGATGCTGCGCTCTTAAAAAGGTCAAGAGGCTGAGTGTGGTACGTTGGACGCTTCTCGCCCTCAGCCGTCGCCATTTCGGCTTCGTAGCTGAAGAGGAGCGACCACCGGCTTTTGGAAAACAGCAACCGAGGAAGCTGCGGTTGAGGCGAATCCTGAAGTGTACAAATATAAGCTGTGCGTATCTTTTATATTCATATTTTGACAGTCAAATATTGGCGCTAACACTCCGTGTAGCTGGAATTCAGGGAAGAACTGCAGACTGTACTTGAATCGAGACAACACACAAAGTACACGGTGTACTAAGAGTCCTCACAGGTCTGTTCAAGTCCACCTGACGACATCTTCTATGACTGCGCGTGTTTCTTACCCGCCTCGTAAGCGCTGCACGCCCGTGATCAACAACATACACGAGCGAGTGTGTGTCTACTTGTGTGTGTGTGTCTCGTTAGCAGACACTTCGGAGAGGATCGTGTTGATGATTCACGTTGTTGATGATGTTGTTGACTGGTGATGATGTCACTCTACTCCCTGATTAACGCCACTCGACCACCAGCTGTGTGTGTGTGTGTGTGTGTGTGTGTCTGATGGCATAATAAAGCAGTGTGTATAAGTGTGTGTGTGTGTTTTCAGAGTGATCGGTGACGTAACTCGCTGATTAATAGCTACAGCTTCCTGCGCCATCAAAACAACTGCATTACCGCTCTGTGTGTGTGTGAGCGTGTGTGTGTGTGAGAGAGAGACTGAACACTCATGTGTGGCCTCTAAGTACAGAATACATCACTGTTAGTCAAGCTCACAATGAAATGGATGCATCTACCAGTGTGTGTGTGTGTGTGTGTGATGTAGCTCATGTTGGACACACAGTTGTCATCATGCATCAATACATGTTCAGTCTTGTGTGTGCAAATGCATGTTTACGCTTGCATGTGTGATCGCATATATGAATACATAGTATCTGTGTGTGTGTGTGTGTGTGTATGTGTGTATGTGTGTGTGTGGAGTAATATACAGTGCAGGCTGAATTGCAATCATTTGCCTTTAAAGGGTCATTGTGTCTGTCATTATAGAGGAGAGAGGAGAGGAGGAGACAGGAGGCAGATTAAAGAAAGGAGAGGAGAAAAGGAGGGAAGAAAACAAGGTGAGGGAAAAAGGAAGAGGGGAGAGGAGGGAACGAGTGAAATGAAAAAAATGAGGAGATGAGAAGAAAGAAAGAACCGGAGGAAACAAGGAGGGAAGACAAGGAGGAGACAAAAAGGAAGGGAGGACCAGGGGGAAAAAGGAGGACAATGGAGTAAAGAAGAGAGGAGAAAAGGAGGGGAGGAAACAAGGAGGGAAGAGGAGGGGTCACCAGGTAAGGGGAAAAAGGAAGAGAACACAGAGATGAGAGAAGAAGAAAGAGAAAGGAGATGAAGAAGAGATGAGGAGACAAAATTAAGGGAAGACGGGGGGGAGAGGAGAGCAAAGGACCGAAGGAAATAAAGGAGGGAAGGAGAGGAGAGGAAAGAATAAAGAGGAGACATGGGCGATGGGGTAGGAAAGTATAGAACAAGGACAGGATGCAAGAAGAGGAAAGGAGGAGAGGAAACAAAAGGAACGGAACTGGATGAGGAAGAGAAGAAAAGGAGTGAAGGAGAGAAATTAGTTGTTGCTCTCAGAGGAGAAGAGTAGAGAAGGATGGAGGTGAGAGCGGGAGAGAAGGAGAAGGAGGAAAGAAAAGGAGGCTGCGTGAGCGGTACGAGACACTCGACGTCGAGTGGAGCGAAGAGAAGAGAACAAGGAGGAGGCGAGGGAAATTAGGAGAGGGAGGGAGGAGGATGAGAGGAGCAGAAAAACAGAAGGAGGAAATGAAAAATAAATGTGAAATAAGAGAGGACGGAAAGAGGTAGAGACGGAGAGATGCAGGAGAGGAGAGATGTGTCGGGAAGAAAGATCGCGGGTGAGCGATGAGGAGGAAAGGGAGGGAAAGATGGAGGAAGAAATGAAGAGGAGAGCGTCCACGGTGGGATGAAGTGCACCGCCTGCGTCTCACTCTGCTGCACAAAACAATCACAAGCGAAGCAGCGCTCTCTCCATCCGTCTATCTGTCCGGAAAATAAAGAGGAAGATGAGCGAAGGACGGAGGAAGAGAGAGAGAGAGCGAACTTTTTCTATCAGGCCAAAAATATTGTTCACACGTCAAGAAACACGAAACAGAGCTAAACTTTTTTGTGCATGTGCCTCTTTAAATTGTCTTTTTTTGACTGAACAACAGTCCAAAAACTGCAGATTTTTTATTTATAACGCAGAATATCGTCACGTTTAAGAAGCTGGAACCAGAGAACCACTTTCAAATTTTACATTTGCTGGCTCCCACCAAATTTCGGTAAAAGTAAACCTCTCCTCCTTTAACAGACGAACATATTAGAGGTGTGAATCTGTACTCAGATTTCTATATTGCTACTTCGCCCACATCAAAAAATGCCTTAAAGAAGGTACGGCGTGTACGATTTAGTGGTGAGATTGCAGAGCGAATCTATGGTGGCCTTCGTGTGCCAAAAGAGGCGATGATGGTTATGATCCTCCATCTGTCGACAATTAACTTCTCTGACTCGGTTTTATTCCGTTTGTGCTCATCGATCACTGTAAAAGTTAAACACTGAACCTCGAATCAAGCCACATTTCTTCAGTCTTCAGGGTTAGATTAGTTCAGCGTGAAAGCACAAACACTACGGAGGCCTGCAGGTAAATCGCTGCAACCTGGCAGAATGCCTTCATGTCCTTTATTCATTATTTATAGCTGCATTTATAGATATTCTGACCGTGAATTCGATACTGAATCATCCAGAACGTGATCAGGACGTCTTCTGAACTTCCTAATAAAAGACAAATCTTGTTTGTCAAATCTAAAAGTTAAGAATGAGACTTCAATCTGTACAATCTCTGCAGTGATGCTGTGATAAATCAGCCCGGTCAGCTGCAGCGGCAATCAATAACCGATATCCAATAATGGTGGTGGTGGTGGTGGTGGGGGGGGGGGGTTGCTTTTGTCTCGTTCATGGCTCCTCTGAGATCCCTCCTCGACCCTCAGAGCAGAATTTACAGCTTTGGGATGACGGATCGAGGAGAGGAGGGAGGACGTGTGAAATCAGAGAATTGGGATGCAGCCACAGAAAGCGTCTTTGTCCAGATCACTCTCTCCTTACACTGCATCGACCAAAACATGACTTTACAACTTTGCTCAACATTAGTCAGCTATAAATTTGGCCTGATTAATGTTCTGTCACTGCATCGATGCCAAATAAAGAAACTGTCGTGGCATATTTACTATAACAACCAGAAAATGGCATCAGGTACCACGACAGTGACAGTTAATCCTGATGCCTCTCCTTCCTGAAGTTGTCTCCTTCTCCATCAGACTGTTTCTTTAAAGCCGTCATGATCTGTTTAACACGTTTAATACATGACCCAGATTTTCTGTCTCCACTAGCAACCAAAAGTTGTTGCGCTTCCCACTGCAGAGAGACGCTGACCACAACAGTTCACAGCAAACGAGATCGGCTCGCACGAATCGACTTAACCACGACCGAAACAAACCCTCGACCAGGTGGCTCCTCTTTTAACCACAACCTCTTTTTTTCTGACCTCGACTCGGCTTTTATTTGACTTATCTGAGGGCACCTTGTGGAGTTTAGAAGCGCTAGTAAAGCTCTGGAGCAATGCTGGAACGATGGAGCGTCTGCTTTTGTTTGTGCACTGTGATGATCGACGTAGACGACAAAGCAAGACGAAAAAGTAACAATACCCGGTTTAAAATATTCCAAAACCTCAACACAGGAAGTGTTTTTGTGAGAAAACCTTCAGAATAAAACTCCCCAGGACACCTTTAACCATCCGTCAGGCGGTGATGAGACATTTCTCTAACAGCCGTACGGGTGTCCTCATGACAGACGCTCACACGGAGCTCCAGGTGCTCTTATTTTACATCTTCACAGTGAGGCTGCAGCCATCTGCTGAGAACGTCCAACGGTGCACCGATGCAAAGATGAAGTGCGACGGCGGGCACATACGGAGAGTCTCTTACCTCTCAGCGCTGACATTTCCCGTCGCGAGGCACAAACTGGAGAGACTGGAGACCAGTCTGAACCGTTCAAAGTGACATGATCCATTTTTTTCAGTGTGCACTCCACAGCTAAGCCCTTCTTTAAACAAACATTCATGTTGAAGCCTCTCAAAGAGCTTCACCCCCCCCTCCTCTTAAACCTCTACAGTTTCATCACATTTATCTTTTTTTCCATCCTCTAGTCTTTCCTGCCTCTTGTAGGCCGTTATGTCAGATTGTGTTTCAAGATGCTGCATAAATAAACCTCTCCTGTGCAACAAAACATGCCTACATTATGGGTCAGATCACTTTGGCACTGCCTGCATGTTTCAGGCATCCATCACTGCAGCTGCTGAGGTAACATTTGGATGGAGCACAAAAGAAGATGAGAAACCTGGACGGGGGGGATCAGTGAAGTGTGACCTGTTACGCAATCGACACCATGAAGCTGAAAAACAAGACAAACACTCAAGATCTACGATGCATGGTGATGTTTTTAAATTAAAACTAGTTACAGATAGTGGTTGGAAAGTGGTTTCAAGCATCAAGCTGCATCTGTGCCAAGGTCGCTGTATTACCAAAATATTTCATTTTCGTGAGACGTCCCGAGTGTCCTGAATTACCCAGCACTCATGTCTTCTCCACACGAGGAGAGAAGAAACAAGAAGACGTGTCATTTCTTCTGAACGCGACCGCATGAAAACAGTAAACACTCACATCAGAGAAGCTGCCGTCAAGAATAACTGTATGAAACCAACCAAACTTCTCGCTGGTGGTCTGGTTTGTTTACATCGATCATATCAAGGCATCAGTCAGATGAAGCTGATGTTTCATAACCAGTTAAAAAACTTCAACAGCCTCACAGGAAGCAACCAAACAGTAAACCCTTAATTAATCCGTTGCTGTTGTAGATGCTGACTGCAGCATCTTCACCTCACCCAGCGTTCAGTTTGTCTGTCTGGGCTACTGTAGAAACATGTCGGACTCTGTGGAAGAGGCCCTGCTGCATCTGTAGATCATCAAACAAATTCCTCCAGGCACGGTTGCGACGTGATTGGGGCGCGTCCCAGAAGCGTCAATCTGCCAGTCAGACGTGCAAACGGCGCAGAGAATCCGGTTGATTTTCAAAATAAAACACCACGTGCAGATCGCTAAAACAGCCAAAAGTGAAATGATTTAACTGTGTAGTCTTCTTGCTCACGGTGGAAGCACAAAAACAAAGAAAAATGATCAAATCTGAGCAAGTTAACAAAGACTGGTGGACAAAATGTGTCTGAAATCCTCCTGGTGTGGTCTGAAGTCCAAAAACAGAGTCGCCATCACGACATTAGGCGACAAAATCGTCAGCTGATCATACGCTCATGAAAACACAGTTATGCATGTCACATCCCATTTGTGCCACATCCTGTAAACACAGCTTCTTAAATCTGACACACTGGACCTTTAAAATCGTCGCTGATGACAAAGATTAAGTCTTCTTTAACCGTACACAGACCTGAGCCACACTGGCTTCTCCACAATGATTAAAATCATAATTGCTAATTATTACGTGATAATTTGAAGCATCAGAAATATTTAAAAAAAAAAAAACAGCAGCTCAAATTAAAACGAGCTGATGTTTTATAATTATCTAAAATCTCCAGACACAGTGCTGGATGTTCACGTTGTTCGTATTTGCCATCTGTGCTGAAGCTCTGCATGCATGCATGTGTGTGTGTAAGAGTGTGTGTGTAAGAGTGTGTGTGTGTGTGTGTGTGTGCTGCAGCAGAAACTTAATGTTTTGGCTGACATTTGAAAAAATGAGAGGCTGCACAGTTCCTTCAGGTGGACAGAGAGGGGGGAAACACTTTAGAGGGTTGGCGAAGGGTTTAATATGCAGGGAAAACCCTTTTGGCCCGCGGACACACACACACACACATATAACTACAGCACACACACATCCTGCAGCTCCATCCATCTCTTTCTTTCTACACACACACATATGCGCGCAAAAAGAGGCAACACAACCTGCATCTCATGCGCACGCAAGACGCACGAACGCGCAAAGAGCAGAGCCTACAGAGACCCACACAAACTCTGCAGCCCGCCCCTCACACACACACACACACACACACACACACTTTCTCCGCACCCCCTCTCTTTCCAGCATTAGTCAATAGAGTCAGGATACATAAACCACCCACCAGTCACCCAAAGCAATGCATCCACCACCAAACCGACCAAAACGCTGCAACAAGCGCGTACACAAACCTGCAGCAACTCATCTGCAACATAGAAAAAACCTCAAATCAATCAATCCAGCAGCTTATCAAGCATGCATTTAAATAATAACAATAAAAGAAGAAGAAGTGTTAGGACGTGTGGGAGTGATGGAGGGAACATTTCCTATCACAAACGAGCAAATTCAATCATCTGGAAGAGGTGAGATATTTCAAATCTCAGCAGGAATGAAGCCAAACACTTCAGAATAGACGAAACATGTCAGACACACAGCTCCTCTGCGAACGATGCCTGGACGTTAAAACTGACAGTCCACATTATGGCGACCATTATTTTTTAATTTTTTTTATTAATTTATTTGTCCAAAAAAAAAAAAACCTGAAATAAAAGCGAGGTTAGCATGATAACAGGTAGCACACAATGTAACGCGCACAGCTGCGGCTAATTAATCAATTAGCGATGCTTACAGGTGTTAATTCGCGCCGTTTTTAATCCGGATTTGAAGCGGATTAAAGCAGAAAGCAGTCGGTGTGTGTGTGTTTTTTTTTTTGGTTTCTTACCTTTTTTTGTCGGAGACCTTCTTTTTTTCTCCGTGTGTGTCACACACACACACAAAAAACCGTTCACCTCCTCCAAATTAACGATTAGTCCCCTCTCCCCCGGGGGTCTCGCGCACCACCTCACGTGCGGCCGTTTATCACACTCTCTCTCCTCTCTCTGCGTGGAAGATGTGTGTGTGTGTGTGTCTCTCTCTCCTTGTTTTCTCGCGGGATTTTTTTTTTTTCCTCCACCTCTTCTTTCTCCACCTCCCTCCTCCTCCTCTTCTTCTTCTTCTTCTTCTTCTTCTTCTTCTTCACTGTGGGATCAGCTCGTCCTCCTCGCGCCACCTGGACGGAGACGGAGCGGCTGGAGACGCTCGTGCTGCTGCTGCTCGTGGTGGTGTTGGTGTTGGTGGTGATGTGTCTCCTCCGCCTGAGCCATCCTGATGTGAGCGGTTTACTGCTGCTGCGGGAAAGAGCAGAGCAGAGGAGGGATGCCAGCTCTCTCTCTCTCCCTCTCTCTCTTTGTGTTTCTCTCTCTGACTCAGTCTGAAGCTACAGGTGATAAAAAAATATATACTATTTTAAATCCTAAAGAAACTGCTGGTGCAGTGATGCTCCCTGCAGTGTGTTCTGGGTCTTGGCCTGGACTGAAACCAGCAGTTCACATTTTATCAGTTACTTTGCACATTAAAGCAGCACCAAGCGGAAATCAGTATTTCTGTGATGTGTGGTGAATATGTTCAGCTGTACTCGAGTATTTGTTCTGATTACATTACTTATGATCAAAACTAGCGCGTCAACAACACAAGACGCATCGCTTGACTTGATCACTCTCCTTTTCTAGTCTTAGCTTCATCCGTCAACGTCCTCTTTGGTCTTTTCTCCTCTGCCACTTGCCCAGCTCCTGTTCTGGCACAACACCACTTCCGCTCCCCGTCAGCATTCGGGTCTGAAAACCTACCCAGTAGTCCAAAACGCCTGTTGCCTTAACATTCTGCCCAGTGCTCTGAGCTCACAGGCTAACAAACTGAGCTGACGTTAGCTAACAGCAGCTACAGTTGGCAGCAGTTTACTTCACTGTCCATCAGGAAACTCTGTAAATCACAGAGAGTTGAGGCGGAGCACCCGGGGAACTAACAAACACTAACACTCCCCCCGGGTGCTCTGAGCTCACAGACCGGGCAGCCCGGCTAACAATGAGCTAACAGCAGCTACAGTTGGCAGCAGTTTACGTCACAATCCATGAGGAAACTCTGCACAGTGACGATTCTCCATCAACATTCTGGTGGCACTGCACCTTTTTTTTTTAAAGGTGTCTATATTAAGCTGCTGTATCGCATTACTGACCAGTGTTTAGAGACTTTTATCCATGCCCCTCTTGCTAATTAGACCCGTCAATCATTGCCAAAGGGGGGTGGGTCCCAGGTGCACAGGCCAGCTGGAAATTGGAAGGTGCAGCCTGAATGCTGAGGAGGCTTTGAAACAAAGGTCCAAAGTAAGACCTGTGCTGAAAGTAAATGATGACCTCGGGTAAGGTTGGAGCGCAGCAGTGTCCTGGACTTTTTCTAGTTTCAACTCAGCAATCAGGAAACTTGGATTCCTCTTAAACAGGTACGTCATCCTTTGTCGTTCGTATGTATAACAACAAACAACAACAATGTAAATGTGAAGTTTAACAAATGTGTTTAAAGGTCCAGTGAGAAGGACTCGGTAGCGCTTAGCGGTGAAGCTGCACATCGCAACTAACTGAATACCCCTTGCCTCACCTCCCAAGCATAGGTCGTGAAGTCCTGTTTTCAAATATATACTGCCCTGCTAATAACAGGCAATGTGGAGATGGAGAACTTTGCTCCAGTTCATGGCATATTAAAGTCTATTTCAATTCAAACGCCAAATCACAAGAGAATTTATCTCATGACACTTTACATACAGAGCAGATCTACTCTGTACTCTTTATGATATTATTTAGAGACCCGACAATTCCCACCATGAGGCAGAAACCGGCTCATGGTATTCTCGTGTCTCGCCTATGAGCTGAAATATCTCAACAACTATTAGTATCAGTGCAGGAGGTAATGCTTTCATAAGAGTTATGACATTACAGTTATACAGTAATAATCACTCAACAGTGTATAACTGTAATGGGACATTCGACTGTTCCAAATACAATCTGAGTGAACTGAACGCGCTGCATGTACTAATCTCGTCTGGTGCTAAATGTTCCGAAGGGAATGAATGAATGTGTGTGTGTGCATGAGAACACGTATAATCCATCATAACGCAGACACCTGGTGCCTCTGCCATTACTCCCGCTGTGGTCTGGACAGTGTGTGCGTGTGTGTGTGTGTGTGTGTGTGTGTGTGTGTTTGTTCTGCACAGTGTGTGTGGGAGTCGGTATCCATGGGACACCTGATTCAATTACTGGATCATCATGAAGAGATGAATGGAAAGGCAGAGAGAGGGGAGGATATCGAGAGAGGGCTTCGGAAAGGAAAGGAAAGGAAAGGGAGGAAGGAAAGGAGGAGGGAGCAAGGAGAGATGAAAGGATGGGTGTAAGGAGAGGAGAGGAGGAGAAAAGGTAGATGAGGATAAGGAGAGGAAGAGAGATATGAGGAGGGAGAGAGACATTTTCCAGAACAGCCACATGTTGAAGTGTTGTGACAAGTGTGTGTGTGTTTGTGTGCGTGTAGAATTTGGCTCGAATGGATTAGTCTGAGCTTAAACAGTGTCCACACACACACACACACACACACACACACTGAACCTGCAGTATGAGGTATGCTACCATATAAGCAGAAGCCAAGAAGACAACCTGCATTTTAATAAGGAATGAGGTAAGAAGTGTGTGTGTGTGTGTGTGTGTGTGTGTGTGTGTGTGTGTGGCTGTATTTGACCTTTATTTCTCCTCAAACTAAAAAATAATTTCATTTCTACTGAGCTTCGCTGCTCAGAATTCATTATTTACTCTTACTATTCAAACTATGTTGATTTCATTATTTACTCTTACTGTCATCTCCAGACTTGTTTTAAAGCAGAGACGATCGAGCGGAGCCAGTGTCGTGCCAGAACAGGAGCTGGGCAAGCGGGCAATGTAACCGGGCTCAGCAGCCTCTGTGGGCATAATGACAGAGGTGAAAAGACGGAAGAGGACGTTGACGGAGGAAGCAAAGAAGAGAAAATGAGAGAGTAATCGGGCAAGAGTAAATCTGGGGCTGACTTTTAGTAGTTGGTGAAATAAAAGGCTGAAAGACAGACGCCAAGCTGGGCTGACTGCTGTTGGACTAGTCTTGTGTTGTTGTCCTTGCTTGATGTTGTCGACTTGCTGGTTTTTGATCATGTTCAAAAAAGAGCCCAGAGTCAGTGCATCAGTTTGTGATGCTTGCCAAAAAGTCACAAAATGAATGACAGAGAAGTAATACAAAGTTAAAATGAGTTTTAAAAGTTTTTTTGTTAGCTAAAATTAAAAAACAAAATCAAAATACTCATCGGGAAGCCAAACCACATCTGTGCACTAATCTTGGGGGTTCAGGTGATTTTAAATGAACTGCAAACTGTCCAGATTCTTTCATTGCTCCTGGAAGCTTTAAAACTTTACTGTCTCTTTTATGTCTTTTCAGACTCCTGTAATTGTTTTTAGTGCCTCTGTTTGCTGCTTGATTTGGGTCACCCGGCCTTGTACGGCTGAATGTTTTCAGATCTCACTTGATTAAATTACCTGAGCTGATCCTTCATCTCCCCCTGCTGGTTAAAGTCCATACTAAAAATGTCAACAAGTCCTGCCTCGTCCTTTTCTCCTCCTTTTTCTGTTGTAGCACCTCTCCTTTCCCTCCTCCACCTCCTCGATCACATCTCCGTCCTCCTCCCATGTTCAGCGTTCCATTTTTCTCTCGCTAACAAGCCGGTGTCAGCCGTGACGTTCTGGTTAAACCGTGAGATTTGCCTCGCTAACTGTTTCGCTTTGGTTCAACGAGCAGCAAATCAAGCACTGTGTGTGTGTGTGTGTGTGTGTGTCTTGTGTACATGCACGAGTGTGCGTTTCTATAAAAGTGTGTGCGTATGTTACAGCGTGTTCAGGTGCAATACATGTGGGCGGATGTTTTGTGCATCTATATTTCCTGTGCTTGATTGAGGAAGCGCTTATCACTTTAATTAAGGACAATCAAGACGTGAGGAGAGAGACTGAGAGATGTAAAGAGGTGAAACAAATGGAAATAATCCAGCAAAAAATACACGGACAAAAAAAAAAACAATAGTAGAGGTCAACTCATGGAGAGAACATCCCTCATCTGTAAAGTATCAGAATTTATTTCAGTCATGATGAAAATGGTTTGGCACGGACTGAAGAGAGCGCAGTGTTGATTAAATCTCCATTGCAGTGATTATGGCTTCGTCTGTGAGCTGCCAGGAAGAGATCAGCCGAAGGCAACTATTATCATCTGCTGCAGTCAGTCTGGGTTCAAATCGCTCCCCTAACAACGTCCTGACAAGACACACTGCTCACTTCATGCTCCTGTTGTCTTGCGCTCCTTCAGATTGCCCAGATGACTCTGTTTGTTAGAAAAGCATCAGTTTCTCTGATATACAGATTATCTGTTCATTCATGCTTTTGCCTTGTTATTCTTTCAGTTTCACTGCAGGTCCTGAAGAGATGTTGAAACATTCCCAGTGAACAGACGGGAACCTTCAGAGGAACCTTACCTCTATTAAAGAGGAACCCACTTCCCTTTTACTTTTGTTTTTTTCGACCCCATCTCTGCATCAACTTTCCAAACTCCACTCAAACACTGGAGGCACACCAGAATCCAATACACTGCGAATTGAATCTCAAATTAACATCCCGGCGAGTCAAAACTTAAACGTCGCCTGGGGAAGTTGAGAAAAGTTCAGCTGAATGCAAATTTCCTCCGATGCCTGGCAGCGACAGCTGGGAGACAACCAATCGTTCTTGTTCTGATTCCTCAGGAAACAGAAACATAGATATTTTCTGCTCCACAAAAGGAAGGAAGCGTTCAAAAAGCTTCCAAATTCTTGAGTTTATAATTTAAACAAGGAGTCAGTCCCAAGAAAAGTTGTCTCTGGAACTGAAGTGGGTGTGTGCAAAATCCTCCATTGATGATAATCGTTCTGCTCAAAACTGGTGGAAATGGTTCAAAAGCTCCAAGATTTTGGGCTTTTCAAGCTTTGTCAGAGATAGCTAAAGAGAAAGTGGGGAAGGAGAGAGGATGACAAAGGGCCACAGGTTGGAATCGAACCATGGGCCACTGCAGAAAAGACTGAGCTTTCGTACATGTGCAGACACTCCAACCAACCAACTAAAGCTAAACACCACCCTAGTTTCCAAGAATTTTAAAATGAAAACGGCTCAAAAACTAATTTGGAGCTAATTTGGTGTGATAACAATAGTTTAGGAAGGTTAGATGCCTCCACAAAACGTAGGACTGTGATACTGTTTCCTACCAACAGTCAGCGTTGCTTCAATGAGAGACGATTATTCCAATATTGTCTTTGATTTACTCTTTTGAGTGAGACTACAACGAACAACAAGTTACGACAAATACAACTCAGAGAATGCCAAGTCACAAGTATTTCAGGCGAAAGTCCAGAGATCCTCGCACACACAAATATAGTTCCTGCTCCGCATCTGACGTGATCGAAAACGTAGTTTAAAGAAACTTAAGTTCAGCAGTTTCTCTCGCTGAAGTGAATCTTCCCGTAATGGGAATCTTGAAAGTTATCACAAGAAGTCCTTGTGCATAGTTTGCTACCCAACTCTCGGCAGGCACAGTTTCATAGCAAAATACAACACAGTCAAAACAGTGTACGTTTTGTCACCACAGCTTTCTTTTAACTGACTACGATGTTTCACTAACCCTAACCGAATCAATTAAACCTAACTGAAGTCTTTGTCAATCCAAATGAAGTCTTCCTTGAAAATATCCTACTTATTCTGTGTATTTTATGACAGAATAAATAGAATATTGAAGCTTTAATACCAGTTCAAGCCTGCCTCGTGCTCTCTGTATCATTGTATACCCATAATCTCCTTACTGAGTGGCCTCTGGGGTGTATTAAAATGGTCACAAGCTTGATATCTTCAGCAGAGGACAGAGGTTAAAGGAAATGGCTCTTAGCCATCTCCATGATGTCTTTACGTAACACCATAATGCTGGTCCCATGTGAATAGAAGACTTTGCAGGGCAAGTTCAGCCAGCCGGAGGATTAGAAACAACTCGTCCTCCTTCTTCTGCCTTTTATTTCTACTTTCTTTCAGATCTTTTCTCCCTCCATGCTCGTTCTGTCATTTCTCTCCCTCCTTCATCCCTTGTTCCATCCGAGAGGATTTTTTTTCCATGTGTAAAAACCCAAATTGCTGGATTACGGCAAAGTCACCTTGCCCTCGCACTTCAGCTCACACACATGCACAGCCATCCGTCGAAACACTCCATCTCGCACTTAGATTTCAAACACACTCTCTTCTTTTACCCTCACACAAACACACACACACACACTTCTAGAGACCCGAGGAGGCTGCATGGGTTCAGCGTGACCCCGATCTGATTGAAGAAGAATGAGGTTTAAATGGTGTGCCCATTTCTTCAAGTGTCGGTGAAGGCAATTCCACAGTCTGTGGTTATCTTTTCTTTTCAGGAATGGTGAGATGAATTTGTGTAGGACCACGAGGCCAACTCGACTCATAACGAGGCAGTTTCCCATTTCACTGACAAATTGGTGTGATTCCTAAATGTTGACGAAAGTTTCACTAAAGGTCTTTTAGTTTTCAGCACTTCATTCACGTATCTCTGCTTGGGGCTTATTGAGAAATTCATGATCTGCTTCACCCACAGAAAATTGGATGTTTTGTAGTCTGTCAGCTCACTGTTTTGTGCTGCTGACTACACGTCACAATCATTCACCGGGTTCGACTTTCTCATACCGGCATCTGGCAAATTCATCACCGTGGCGCCTCGCTGACGGCTGCAGCAGATGTCACGGACTGCGGCATGTATCGCAATTACCAGCTGTAGCTGTCACCAGAAGTGTCACAACTACTCTCCATCCCTAAACCCAACCGGTTGCGGCAGATGGTCGCCCATCATGAGCTGGGTTCTGCTGAAAAAACCTCCTCTTCCG
The DNA here is from genome assembly GCA_028641955.1 of Protonibea diacanthus. NCBI lineage: Eukaryota > Metazoa > Chordata > Actinopteri > Sciaenidae > Protonibea > Protonibea diacanthus. The sequence goes on along the minus strand of CM053998.1, from coordinate 3,740,585 downwards.
GGAGGTCCGACACACACCCCAGACAGGCGCGGAAATCCAGCAACCAGAGAAGACTAGACCGGGCCGGACGTGGCAGATATGTTAGGGTTAGTAACAGGACAATAATAATGAGAGAATGTAGCAGCAGCTGTGGTGGTGTCTGAGTGGTAGAGGCAGAGATAGAAGACAGACAGGCCAACAAGAGCCAATAGCACTTTGTTTTAATGGAGTTAAACGGCAGAGAGAGTTAGTCAGGTAACATTAATCAAGAGTAAGTGAAATGAATGTTGACCTCGATGATGGATGCAACAAGTCTGCAAGCAATCGATTAGAGAGAAAGAGACCTGTTAGCGACGGATTCTGCTGTGTCCTCTTCTGTTCTGGTTTCACATCATCACCAAACATCCGCTGCCCTCCTTTCACCTGAGCTGATAAACAGATTAGCATCCCGTCCTGAAAACGCTGCCGCACCAATCCCATCAGCCGCTGTTTCCTGTACCCGTTGCTTTCATTCAGTCCGTGAGTCTGTGACCGGACTCAGAGTGTTTGATAATGCGGCGAGGAGGAGGAAGAGGTGAATCAATTTTTCATTTGTGCAGGATGTGAGGGCACATGTCAATGAAGGAGAGACGACGAGAGGAGAAAGACGTGAAGGAAAAGAGAGTCCGAGATACCTGACTGACACGAAAACACAGAAAGAGGCAGGTTTAGTTCTTGTAGTTTTGGATGAGTTATCCAATTGCCTCAAAGCCAGTCATGTTAAATCATGTTGATGCTACACTGACTTGTAATCAGGGGAATGGTGAACGAGCCAGAAACCACCAGACAGCCTGGGACTGACTTTTAGTCGTTGGCGAGACAGATGCTGAGCGTCATACAGTCATGATACTAATTAGTCAAAACTAAATAAAACAACATTGTCTACCTGAAGCTGATCTGTTTTAATGGTCTAATATTGCAGGAAGTCCCTGACTGTGCAGGGAGGCGCTGAACTTTAAAATGGACACTAGATGTCAACAAAACACTAAAAATCTCATCGCTTGTGTATGTCATACAAATTAAGGCGAGCGCCAAGGAGCTCAATCTCTGACGTGCAGTTGTTCACCGTAAAATCGACAGAAAAACTTTGCACCTTTATTCCACCGGGCTATGATGTGACATCTGTGGCTCTTTAGTCCATTCCCCTTGTAAATTGTTTTTACCATCGGGAATATTTTATTTTGAATTAACTGAATTATGTGTCTGACTGCTGGCCAGTCCGACCTGCTCTGTTGGGCATGGTGGAATCAAGCAGTTAAACCTGAAGCCGTATTTAGGGCACAGACTAAAAAGTGTACGACAGATTCAAATGATGGGAAGGCACGAGTCATATTTTTCCATCACTGGGCCTTGAAAATTTCTTCTCTTCAACCAATCTTCCCAAGCTCAGCAGCAGAGAACTCCGACGCACGTCACACATTAGACGCTGCACTTTATGCAAATCAGATAACTGAGCTCATTTGCATCTCGGAAATACACTGCCAAGTTTAAAAAACGTTGCACTCCTGATGGTATTTTGTGACAGACTTAATAAATATTCACCTTATGTCTGGGCAACAGAATACTCCACTCACTGTAATCTTTGTGTTGACTTAGAAGAAGTTAGCTGAGAAATCAGGCAAAGCTGGAGACTTTTCATTTATGCGAGAAAGAATTAAATGTTTCTTTACACTGTTTACGGACTTAATGTATTGCTGGCAAACACTGTATAACTTTTCTGAATGTCACTGCATTAACAGCTTGTTTAAAGCAGTGTCCTCTTTGCTTTTGTCTTTACTGATATGAACAAATCCATCATCACGCATTGCATGCTGAACAAACACCACAGTGATGGAGTGAAATGTGAAGTTAGTCAGTCCAGGATTTTGTGGGCGGTCCTAAAGGGTGGCTCGATGACACGCTGAGGCCACCTAATTTCATAAACCATTAAGTTAAACTTCATTCAAATTTGGCTAAGTGGTTAAAAACACTTTCATCTTTGGTCTGACAAACTCAAAGAACATATTTATTCTTACTTTGCATGCACTTTAATGGATCCTGTGATTAAAAGCTGTTTTTGTGCTGTTTTTTTTTTTTTTTTTTGCTGTTTTTTATCGTGGAACACATGAGTTAGTCTTAATATTCTCATTTGCAAACACATTGGACATGAAACTGTCAAGAAAACTTCAACAAACTGACTTTTTTGCTGTCATGAGGATATCAGAGTAAAAATGGCTGCTTGTGTTTTGCTTGTTTAAATGTATTGAAATAAAACCATTGAAACCGCGTTTAATATTTTTTAATTATAATTATTCAGAAAACAACCTAACAGATTTTTTTTTTTTTTTTTAAAATGAAAAATACACAACAACTAATCAAAGAAAACGCAAAAAATTTCAGAATAGCTTAAACATTGATTATAGGACACTAGTTGCAGTAACAACACTAGACACAAGCATAGAAACAAGTTAAAGAAAAGAAAAGAAAATACAATACATTTTTAGTAAAATACAAAATGTAACCAAACAGAATAAAATATGTATACTGGAGTACTGGATATCTTGGTATGACACATTTTACCAACAATGATATCATGTGAAATTAAGATCTGTAAGATTCTACTTCACAAATGCAGTCCATGTGTTGTTATTTGTTCTAAAAACACCTTAATGTTCACATATCTTTGTAGAAACAGTAGAGTAACACCAGACTGCTGGGGATGTGAAACCCAGACTCAGCCGTCCTTGACACACAGTCCATACCATCTGTCACCACATTTAAAATAGCCCAAGTTAGATTCCAGGAAAATCTCAACCACAACACTGCCATTATGACCATGATGGTGTAGAAAGCCTTCAGCTTTGATTGATCAACCTTCTTCCTGTTCAGCGCTGTTCACCTGGCTGGAGCCCGAATCAGGATGCAGAGAACAGAAGGCTGCAGGGAGGTGACGGTAACAGAAGCGAAACCAAGAAAAAAAACACTGGTAGACATCTTTGAAAACTATCAGCCTGTTACTCCGGCGGGAATCAGCCAAACACACCCAATGCTGATATTTCAGTTCTAGTCCCTCTCTCACTTTTCAGGCTCAGATAGGTAACGCAGGATGAATGACAGCCAGATAGCGCTCCACACAGATCCAGGGCCGTGAAACACCATCTCTCCACACCAGTAGAAGCACCAAAGCCAGTACCCTACCCAGAATATACTAAAATTATACTTGAGGACACCACATAAGCAAATGATGTACCCACAGACACCGCACAGCTCCATGGTGACCGCGTGGTAGGTGATGATGTCTGTGTGACTGTTGCTGCTGTAAATTGGAGCGCTGTTACCACGCCATTGTTGGAAACCCAGGATGAGAAGATTGGGGTGCAAAGAGAGGAGTAGTGTAGAGCTGGAGTGTTTGTGATGGAAGTAAGCATTTATTATTGCGCAGGCCTGGTCTATTGCAGGCAATCCAGGCCTGGGAGGGGATGGAGATGATGGAGAAGGTTAGGATGAAGAGAGTAGATCATTGGAGGAGAAATAGGGTACGAGACTATCTGGAAGAGAGAAAAGACACTTAGTGAACAAATAAAAAAAACAAAAGTTCCCTCCATATTGTCAATGTCTTTGATTTATTCCAACTGAAATAAGACTAAGATGAGATGAGATTCATCATTACAAAAGAATACCTAGAATACCCATAAATTTGTACAAACATTTGTAGTTCCTGTCATAAACATCCCAGTGAGGTTGGAACCTTTAAACTGATTACAAGAGCTTCAAAGTTCAGTTGTGTCTCACCCACAGAAACCAAATCTTCTTATCTTTTAGAGTTTTACAAGGATTCATCATACAGTATATGGATTTTTCTACCCAACTTTTTCAACAGACAGTTCAATAAATCACAGGTGGATAAATGTGCCTGACATAATTACATAAAATTCTCAAAAATACAGTTGGGTTGGCTATTTAGTGAACTTGAAAAACAGATTTAATTTAGTAAGTTTAAATTAAAGAAGTTTCCAGACATTGCAGGGAAACTATTTTTATGCAAATGTGTGCAGATATTTCCAGGTTAATTGTGACAAAGATAAACCAAAGGACAGTGAAGATACCAGCATAATGTTTATTTAGACAGCACATAGCTTATAAATCAAAAAATTCTAGTATTTGTTGCACAAACATACAGCAAATAAACCTTCGTAATGTAAAATCAGTGGTGCTCCTCTAAAGTTTCTCTAGATAGTTTGTAGAAATGGATTTATTAAAATACGCTGTCAAACTAATTATGTAAAGTTTATTTTCTATCCATATCAGTCATCACAATATTGTTAATTTAAGGAGATGATGGTATTAAAAGTAATAAAGACACCAACCTTTACAATATTTGCTGTGATCTTTCTCTCTCTGTATATCTGAGGAGTCAGTGTGTTGATATCTGTCAAATATACTGTACTGACGATATAATGCAGCCTCACTCCACCTCTCTTGTCCTTTTGTCTCTCTCTCTCTCTTTCTCTCTTCAAATTGAATTCATATTCAAATATTTTTATTCTTTATAAGAACAAAGATTGACAATGATGTATACAGATGATTGGGTTCTCCCAGAACTGCCCACAACCCAGCACTCCTGTACCATAATATTTATAGCTAAAACCAATTTGTCAATGATAGGCGATGCAGATAAATGCATATCCTGCAACTATGCACCACAGCATACCTCATGGTGCCATCCTGAGTTCTACAACAACAATTCATGTGTAATAACCCAATAATACCAAAAAATACACTGTAAAAGAGAAAATTGTATGTAGATTTTGTAATTTGAAAAACTGCCAAACATGAACATTACTTGTGACATTAAAGACTGTAAAATTGCCATGAAGTATGTTCTTGTAAGCGGAAGCAGCTGTGCTACACCTGCCAACACCACAACCCAACCACAGATAAGAAAGAAATGGATGGATGGATGGATGGATGGATGGATGGATGGATGGATGGATGGATGGATGGATGGATGGATGGATGGATAGTTGGATGGATGGGTAGTTGGATGGATGGTTGCTTATACTGTACTATACTACGTGCATTTGCCTGTATAAAACAGTTGTATAGGAAACAGCTAATCAATGCTGATACTGTATGCTATGTTCATACCTTGAATCTCTTACATATTTACATATAGCTATGCAGTGTTAGATATCAAATACAACCCTATGAGACTGGAGACCTGACTTGAACTTTGGCCTAAAGACTTGTGGCTGTGCAGAGTGAGTCCACCTGAGAGTCAACTCAATGTTGACTCATATCTATATCACAAGTAGAATAAATAGCAGACAGGTGTTGTGAGTAAAGCTGATTTGTTTTGGAATATACAGCAGTCATTTGAATCCTGTCATGTTGCAGTAAATGATAGACATTTAGGTGTGTAATATACTGCAAATATGCCTCCATGTGACAGCTAACCCTTAAAAAAAAGTTAATTTTACATTTGGCCAGCTGTGAAAATTCACACCAACGCAATCTAAATGAAAAGAAATGACATCATATACAGTGTATGTGTTATTGTTAACAAATTTAAATATGTGTATTTTCACAGATTTGGACCTGAATCAATCAACAATACTACAAAATACCCAACAGCGTGGAGCTAATTTTGAACTATTTTATACTTTTGTACTTTTTTTGTACTTGGGTTTTAAACTACATAACAGACATATTTCTGAACAATATTTCCCCATTTTGCAGGTTCCTCTCAAACATGTGGCTCTTACAAATTAATGGCTCATGGCGATTTTCATTTATTTCTTACCATCCCTCTCATCACTCCATGCCCTTTTCTCCTCTCCCAGGCCTCTCTTTGAGCAGTGATGTTTATCCACTCACTCGATTCACCCAACATCTCCTTCACCTCCTTCCTTGTCCCAAATCCTTCCTCTACCCTCAGTTCTATAAGTGCTCCATCTTTACCATTGGTTCCTGTTATTTAATTCCTGTCAGTTATCTAATGGCATAAAATGGCCCAATAAATGAAAAAAAAGATGAGTATTGCTTAGAGACCATGTAAAGGAGTGATTCTGAGATTTCTGAGAATACATTGAGCATTAGAAAATAGTTGTAGAAGCATGTGAAGAGTTTGAACGATATACTACTGAAATGTGGAGTTACTCAGTCCAGGATTTTGTGGGCGGTCCTAAAGGATGGCTTGATGACACGCTGAGGCCACCCTGGGCACAGAGATAGAGGTGAATTTATCTCACTCAGTGTTTCAAGTTAGTCATGTCATTTCTAGACTCCAGTTGACACGTTTCAGCCGCTTCAAAATGGCCGCTTAGCTGCTCCCGTAAGTGGGCGTGGCTTCAACACATTAAGTGGACACGCCCCCACTAATTTCATTTCAAACCACATGGAACTTAAACTTTATTCAAATTTGGCTATAGTTAAAACACTTTCATCTTTAGTCTGCAATAAGCTCAAGAACATATTTATTCTTATTTTGCATGCATAGTGTATCCTATGATTAAGAGCTGTTTTGTTTGCCATTGTTGGAACACATGAGTTAGTCTTAATGTTCTCATTTGAAACACATTGGACATGAAGCTATCAAGAAAGCACAACAAACTGACTTTTTATTTGTCATGAATTATCAGAGTAGAAATTGCTACTTGTATTTTGCTTGTGTAAATGTATTGAAATAAAACCAGTAAAACCCTTTACGTTTAATATTTTTTAATTATAATTATTCAAGCTGCCCACAGCAGATTTTTTCTTTACATGAAATGAAAAATACACAACAACTAATCAAAGCATAAAATTTCCAGAATGACTTAAACATTAATGATGATGATTATGAGCACTAGTTGCAGTAACAACACTAGACACAAAGCATAGAAACAAGTTAAAGAAAAAGAAAAATACAATACATTTTTTGGAAGAACATGAGTAAAATAAAATATAACAAAACAGAATAAAATATGTATACTGGAGTACAAGTACAGAGAGAGATTACTGTATGAATAAATATGAATGTAATATATAAATATGATGTGCACTACAATATTTAAAACATGAGAATTGTAGATTGATAAATGTATACTGAGAGTGACAAAATGACACAGCGTACTATAAAGATTATCACCCAATTCTGCAGCTCTACTTCACTCACATGCTTTATCAATTTAGCAACTTAATTTGCTAATGTCTTTGCTATGACATTTAGTAGTATCATGGCAGGAGGTAAGATCTGTAGATTCTACTTCCACAAATGCAGTCCATATTATTTGTTATTGTTCTAAAACACAGCAATGTTCCTGCTCTTTGTAGAAACAGTAGAGGTAACACCAGACTGCTGGGGACGTTAAACCAGACTCCAGCCGTCATCAACACACAGTCCACACCTTCTGTCACCACATTTAAAATAGCCCAAGTTAGATTCAGGAGAAACCTCAACCACAACACTGCCATTATGACCATAATGGTGTAGAAAGCCTTCAGCTTTGATTGATCAACCCTCTTCCTGTTCCAGTGCCAGCTACTGGCCCTGGGCGAATCAGGATCTGCAGAGAACAAGAAGGCTGCAGGGAGATGAAGCGGTAACGAAGCCAAAACCAACAGCATAACCTGTGTGTGAGCATGGTAGGAAAACTATCAGACCTGTTACTCAGCCCAAATCAGCCAGAAACACACCAATGCTGAAAGTAACTGCAGTTCTGGTCCCTCTCCTTTTCAGGCTCAGATAGAGTAGCAGGATAGATGGCAATAGATGGCGCTCACACAGGTCAGGGCGTGAAACAGCATCTCTCCACCAGTCAGACAGCCAAAGACAGTACCCTACCCAGAATATACTAAAATTATCTTTGCCAAATTCCCACCTTAAGCAAATGATGTACCCCACAGACATACTTGCACAGCTCCATGGTGACCGCGTGGTAGGTGATGATGTCTGTGACTCATTGCTGCTGTAAGTGGAGCGTGGCCCTTAGATTTGAAACCCAGGTAGAAGATTGAGGTGCAAAGGAGTAGCGAGGCTGGTGTTTGTGATGAAAGATCCACTTACTAATAATGAGCCTGGTGGTGTCATGCCAAGCAATCCAGGCTATAAGGAGGATGGAGATGATGGAGAAGGTTAGGATGAAGAGAGTCATTGGAGGAAATAGGAGTGCGGACATATCTGGAAGAGAAAAAGACGCAGTGAACAAATAAAAAATCAAATTAGTTATTTTTTAATTGAAGAGAAATAAAAAATTGAAATTATTTAGGAATTTACAGTGAGAGATGAACAAATAAACAAAGTTACCTAGTTTGCCTTAATTACACAGCTTTACGTGACAGTTTCTAACATTATTATATTAACCCAAAACAAAAATACATTGTGGAATTAAAGGGGATACTCAGTGAAGTTGGAGTGAAAGATAAGTTCAAAGGAATGCTTAAAATCTGTACAGCTTTCTGGTCAAAGTCAAGGTTCAAAATCAATGGATCCTACATCTCCCAAAATGCAACTGAAAAGCATCTTTCAACAGACACCATATGCCTGTTAAATCCTCAGAAGGCAAGTGTTTCCACGTGTAGGATGAGTGGTACCAAACATATAGATACACCGTTCACAAAAGGTAGGGATATTCAACTTTTGGGTAAAATTTATGGAACATGGAAAAAGTTCATGCTACAGTGATATTATATCATGAAAGTAGGGCATTTAACTAAAAGCATGCAATGGTAATTTTGTCATCCCAAACAATTGTGAAACAAAGAGTGAGGTAAAATTATACCACACAAGCCGGATATCCCTAACATCCAGCGGTGTAAACTGGCCTTCATGTGTAAAATCAGTGGTGCTTCTCTAAAGTTTCTCTAGATCAGTGGGGAAGCCACTGATTTGTTAAATACGCTGTCAGAGCAGTATGTTGAGATTTATTTCTGTCATTTCATTCATCCACAATATTGTTAATTTAAGGAGATGATGGCATTAAAAAGTAATAAAGACACCAACCTTTACAATATTTGCTGTGATCTTTCTCTCTCATATATCCTCTGAGAGTCAGTGTGGCAAATTATCTGCTCCAAATATATATACTGACGATATAATGCAGCCTCACTCCACCTCTCTTGTCCTTTGTCTCTCTCTCTTTCTCTCTTCAAATTGAATTCATATTCAAATATTTTATTCTTTATAAAGAACAAAGTTGACAATAGCGTATATACAGATGATTGGGTTCTCAGGGCATGCTAACCCAGCACTCCTGTATAATATTGCATAGCAAAAACAATTTGTCAGTGATAATGTGCAGATAAATGTATCCTGCAACTATGCACCACAGCATACCTCATGAGTACCATCCTGAGTTCTATCTTTAAATCCATGCCCACAGTGGTGGGAGTCTGCATGGCCAGGACCACCACTTTCTTCCTGAGTCTGTCATTAACCCTGCTCACATGGTCTGACTCCTCCTTGTATTGCTTGTCAGGATAAGAACCAAACTTATAATCAAATGCAGAAAGCTCATTTGTCATGGGGGCAGGACAAAGAACTATCAAACATACAAAACTACTCATCTTTTACACTGTCAGGCTCCACCATGTATGTGTGAGAGGATCTCTGACCTTTCACCTAGAAATGCTAGAACTTGTATTATTCACTTGTGGCCCAGTATTATGTCAGCATACGTCAGTGTCAGTTTTGATCAGCCCGATGGAATGAACCGCCCCAGAGAATTCAAATGGGGTGAAGAAGTCTGCTGTGTATTCAAATCAGAGTCATTCACTGCTCTCGAGTGCTTTTGTGGATTTTCATAGTTTCCTTTAGCCCCACCCAGTCTCTTTTGTTTGCTGTATATACACTCGATGAATGAGGTCAACAATTCATGTATGTCTTAATAATGCAAAAATACACCAAATAAATCACCTTTCATCTTATTCATCTCAGATATCTGTATATATCTATACATGATGTACATACTTTATGTGCATTTCTATTTATGTGTGAATATGAGATGGGGAAGAATGGAAACGAAACAAACTTATTACTTTAGTTTTAATGTGCAGCCATAAAACCAAACAAAAAAATAATTAAATAATGTATACAGAAAAGCATAAATTAATGATTAACAGTACCGCGTTAATCATTAAAAACCTAAACTAGTTGCTAATACAAACATAAAAATATATGTAGGTATAGATTTGGATCCACCTTCTGCCTCTAGCTCCACTGCAAAGATCTTATCCATTAAACAATCTTCAAGAGTTTTTACCTGGATAAATTATAACGACCATAACTCTGGCTAACCACAGATCCTAACATCATCTACATACTGAAGCTATATCGCGTTTGGACATCCAGACATATAATCCAGACTATACCCCAAACCTAAACTGTGAGCTGTCAGGAAGAATTAATGTGATCATCCATAAACCTAACCCCAATCCCAACCTTGACCTAGCCTCAATGCTAACCTAAAATGTCATGAGATAATGTGTTATCAACCTTCTACCAAGTGAATCTACTTCAAATCAGGTAGTGTGGCACAAATAATCTCTGGTTGACCAGCTGTAGATTACCACTTAAGCAGCATTGAACCTCGCAGATTAGCACTTGGCTGTGAGGAAGCTAGCAGCGGAAGAACCTGAGACAAAACAAGAGATGTTTATATATAACACATTTATAAGACAGAGTAACATCTGTCCAGATAAATATTTTATCACAACAAATCCACATCCTCATTTGTTGCTGTTCTTACAACACACAAATTTGCTCTGTGCTTACAGAAACAGTAGAGGTTGCAGCACACCTCAAGTGATATTAAACCAGACTATGGCTATCTGCGAACAGACCAGTTAAAACCTGTCACCGCAATAGCAGAATTCCAAATCCATCACAGGCAAATCTCAACAACAGCACTCCCGTTATGGCCGCTGATGAGTGTAGAAAGCCCTCAGCTGATTGATCAACCCTCCTTCTGCCAGGCTGGTCACCTGGCCCTGGACGAATCAGGACGCAGAGAACAGAAAGGCTGCAGAAGGAGACGACAATGGGACAAACCGAAAGATGGGCAAATGTATAGAGTAGACCTGTTCTTCCTAGCCACATTTCAGACCTCGATTACAGCACAAGAACAATAAACACACACCCGATGCAGCATTTCTGATTCTGGTCCCCTCTCATTTTCCAGGCTCCATAGGTGACCCAGGATGAGCGACAGCCAGATGCATCGCGCCACACAGGACAGCACATTAAAAACATCTCTCAAACCCATCATGCACCCAAGACTGCTCCCCACCATCAGTATAATGCTTATTTGTTCTTGTATATTCCCACATAAGACAAAGGATGTACCCAAAGAGACAACCAAGAGAGCAGCTCCATGGTGACCGCGTGGTAGGTGATGATGTCTATGGGACTTATTGCTGCTGTAGAGGTGGAGCGCCATTGTTGGAATCCCAGGTAGAAGACTGGGGTGCAAAGGGAACATGGGGTGATGTTTGTGATGAGAATGCAGTCATTATTGACAAGCCTAGTCTGATGGAAGTAGCAGTTCATGCCCAAAGGGAGCTCGGAGGTAGGCGAAGGGCTAGGGAACTGAGTCATTACATGAAGGAAAACTTTGCCGACATATCTGGAAAGAGGAAAAGACACGATTCATCATAATGGATTATGTATATTGTAGATATTGTAAAGTCCTCCACAATGGTGACCTTAAGCATGTGGTGGCCTGTTTCTAAGATATATGTTTTATTATATTTTTCATGAATAAATTTATTTTTATTGAACATCTTTACAAATACACATTTTGGTTGTGTTATCTGTAACTGACCAGGCTGAGAGCCAAACACACGAAGTCAACACAGAAGTCTAGGCAAAAAAACAACCAACACAACTAAATCCATAAATCCAAGCAAAAGTCAACAAACAAACTGAAGAATTAGGAAAAACTAGGAGCAAGAACAGGAACATGGTGAAAAATGAGGAACAAACACAGAATTAAAGGAAAAAGAAACCTACCTAGATTTTGCTGATTTCAGCCTAAAATCGAAAATCTCTTTGATAGGGCCGATGTACTCTGTAGAAACATAAACAGGAAGTCACGCTAAATTTGTCGTTACAGTTTTATTATTAGGTAGGATAACGTTTGTTCAGTCATTTTTATCCACACTAAACTAGTTAGGAAGATGATGATATTAAAAGTAACACGACCAACCTTATTAAATCTGGTATTTTGCTTGTGATCTTTCTCCTCAGTCTCTAGAGTCTCAGCTCCAAAACGTCTGGCTGTAACAGCCCCCTCCACCTCATATCTGATTCAGGTTCAGAGTTTTCTTGCATGTATGTTTAAACGCCATAATCAACTGAGTAAACTGCAGCAACAAGGTAAAATGATCGTTTCAGCATTCAAATCACTTTGCATCTACATAGACAGGTGTACGTAAGGCTAAAGCTGATTTATTTTGAATATACAGCAGTCATTTGAATCCTGTCATGTGCGTAGTAAATGATGGAGCATTTAGGTGTTTTGTAATATGCTATGAAATATCCATCCATGTAACACAGCTAATCCTTAAAAGTTGATTTTACCATCAACGATCTAAATGAAAGAAATGACATCATATACAGTGTATGTATTATTGTTAACAAATTTAAATATGTGTATTTTTCTGAGATTTGGACCTGAATCAATCAACAATACTACAAATACCTTCGTGGGGCTAATTTTGAACTATTTTGTACCAGGACTGATTATTTTTCATTATGGATTAATCAGTAGTTATTTTTCTCCATTAACTGACTGATTGTTTTTTGAAAAATCTAAAATAATGAGAAATGACAATTACCCAGAGCAGACCTCTGCAGCTGCAACGTTGCCTACAGCCATTTGTAATATAATGTGTTACCACACTTACCACCCACTTTATTAGTTTCACCTGAATGCAAAATTTTTCCTCAGTCTTGCCGCGTTTGTATTTTACACACACCCAGTGAAGCGAGCGTAGTACATTTTAAAGTAGAGCGAGTGCACATCAAAAGACACACAGGGAAAGATCTACAACAGTCTTGACAGGTTGGTGTCTTTAATTAACTTGATTGCAGATTCCTAAAGCTAAGATTTGCAGAAAATGCACAGCTACTAATTTAGATTTGGCTTATGTGAGCCTTTTCAGGTTGTTTCAGTTGAATACATTTTGAGACCTGAAGGGAGGAAGAATTATCCAGGACAAAGCAAAGAACTGTGTCTAAAAAAACGTCTTTAACTAGAACTAGAACTAGAACAACGCCTAGATTGTTGAGGTTAGTTTCTGACCAGACTTGCTAAGCAGCAAGTTGACAGTTAAAAGATTGGAGCTAAGGTGGAGAAGAATCTAGGGACTTGGATTTGAACTGGCCCTTTGCGATGGATCTTGGGTTTTTAAGTGTTGATTTCTAGTGAGAGATGCTTGATATATTTAAGAATGCATTTATCAACCATATCTTCTATAGAATTGTATTTTTTATACTCTATATTTTGTATGAAGTATTAATGCTATTGGATCATGTTTGGTAGAGACCTATTTCCAGAAATCCACAGGGACTTTTGTGAGGTTGGATTGTACAACAAAGCCTCAAGTGGCACCATTGTTTTTTTCAAAATGTATCAAGACTACAACCTTTATCTAACACGTAGCTAGGTATTTTTGCTCTGAGGGAAATAAATGGGCATTTCAGACATGTTCCTTTCATCTCCTTCCTTTTTCTCCTCTCCACAGGCCTCTGTTGAGCAGCGATGTTTATCCACTCACTCAGTTCACAACATCTCCCTCCACCCTCCTTCCTTGTCCAAGTCCTTCCTCTACCCTCAGTTCTATAAGTGCTCAAGTCAGTGTTCAGCTCTGCCAGCCTTCACCACTTTCACCTGCGTCCTTCCTTCTCCTCCTCCCTCTCTCCATCCTGTCTTCTCTGTGAGGATTCGCGATGGTGGAGACAGCGGCTATGTCCACAGTGGAGCCAGTGAGCCCTCCGACTTCCTCACTACAGCGTACGCAATGGAGCAGATTGGTTTGCTGCGGGTCCGTGTATTACTGCTTTGGCATTTGTATTGGATGAGCAAAGGATGAGAGTAGGGATTTATGTTGTGTTCATTGTCTATCTCGGCCGACTGTTGTTTCAGTGCCTAACCTGTGTGGAGCAATACGTGGCAGTCATACACCCCACCATTTACCTGAGTCTGAAAACAGGGACAGGCATCAGGGTCAGAAATGCCGGCATTGGCTGCATTTGGTTAGTGTGTTTAGTGATATTCTCCGTGGTAACCCATTCACCTATATTTAACCACCCTCATTTTTCATATTCTTGCCTTTTAGTTACTTATAATATCCTTCTGCAGCTTCTCTATTTCTCTTTGCTCTCAATGCTTGGGGCCAGAAGTGGGTGGAGACGGAAAAGCAGTCAGCGAAGCAAAGAAGAGAGAGCGTTACCACCACTTCAGTAACCATTAAGTCCGCGTTCACAACAAATATGTAGAGTTAATGGTTTGCATGGCCGTACATGCATCATCACTGCTTGACTACCACGATGGGTGTGCGGTCCTGATGTCTTCATTCTGGTTCTGTCTGCAGGCAGCCTTTCATTATCTGCTGTTTCTCTCCAGGGCAGGAAAGTTACCATGTTTCAGCCACAAAGATGGACCAGAATAAGTCGTGTTGAGCCTGGCTTCACTTTTGCTGTAATGCTACATGTGTCATATATTCACAGACAACTTAATCATACACTGTTTTTACAGTAAACTGGCTACAATGATTAATGCAAGTAATTTATTCAAATATTTCAGTAAAGAGATGTTAGTGCTGTTGATTTCATGTTTTAAGGTTAGTGTTTATTGTAGTATTTAAAATATACTTAGATTACACAATGAAAACTGCCAAAACATGACAGTAAAAGACTGTAAAATATGGCATTAAATGTTGTACTGTTTCTAATCGGTGTCTCAAATATAAAATGCTACTTTATATATCCATCCATCCATCCATCCATCCATCCATCATGCATTTCTTTTCCCTTATCTGTGGATTGGGTTGTGGTGGCAGCAAGAGTGTAACACACGTTTCCCCTACAGAACATGTACGCAGCCAAATTTTACAGTCTTTTAATGTCAATGTTAATGTTCATGTTGGCAGTTTTCGCCATAAAATCTGTACTTTCTTTCTGGTGTATTTTTGGTATTATTAGGTTATTACACATGAATTGACATGGACCTCATTCATCACAGTATATACAGCAAACAAAGAGACTGTAATAAAGTAACCATGTGCACAAAAAGCACTCAAGGCAGTGAATGGCTCTGGTTATACGAACTTTCTTCCTCATTTGAATTCTCTGAACTATTCATCTAATGGGCGATCAAAACTGACACTGGCGTATGCTGACGCAATACCACAATTTTTATGTTTGCTACAGTTCTTGTCCTGCCCTGGCATGACAAATGGAGCTTTTCTACTTGAGTTATAAGTTTGGTTCTTATACGTGACAAGCAATACACGGGAGAGTCAGACCATGTAGGCAGGGTTAATGATTAGACTAGGAGGTTAAAGTGTAGAGTGGTCCCGCTGGCGTGGACTCACCGCTGTGGGGCATGGACGAAACATAGAACTCCAGGATGGCACCATGGGTATGCTGTGGTGCATAGTTTGGAAATATGCATTTATCTGCACGTCTATCATTGACAAATCGTTTTTTTAATGCAAATATTACACAGGAGTGCTGTCAGGCACAGTTCTGGAGAACCCAATCATCTGCTTATCGTCATTTATCCTTTGTTTTTATGTAAAAGTTAAAATATTTGAATATGAATTCAGTTGAAGAGAGGAGAGGGATACAAAGGACAGAGAGGTGGAAGTGGAAAACATATTATACTCGTCAGTACAGTATATTTTAGACAGATACTCACACACTGGACTCCTCCAGAGGATATACACAGAGAGAGAGAAAGATCACAGCAAATATTGTAAGGTTGGTGTCTTTATTAGCTTTTTAATACCGTATCTCCTTAAATTAGCAATCTATTGTGGATGAATGACATGGACAGAAAACAAACTTCAACATACTGTTCTAGAAACTTTAGAGAGCACACTGATTTTACATAGCTGTACAGATTTTAAAGCATTCCTTTCCAGAACTTATCTTTCCTCAATTTTCTGCTAAATCACTTGGAGTATCATTTAATTCCACAATATATTTTGTTTTGGAGTTAATATAATAATGTTAAAGAAACTTTATCACGTGAAGATGTATAGAAATTAAACTGTAGTCACTTGAGACGAAAACCAGCAAGTTGTAAACACATTCACGATGTGATTATATTTACAAAGTTGTCTAAATGAGCATTGTAAGCAGATCTTCACTGTCCTTTTGGTTTATCTTTGTGCTTGACCAACTCCTGGAAATATCTGCACACAATTTGCATAAAATAGTTTTTCCTGCAATGTCTAGAAACTTTTAATTAAACACTAAATCAACTCTGTTTTTCAAGTTCATCAAATAGCCAGCCCAATCAGTATTTTTGAGAATTTGTGTACTTATGTGTTGGCATTTATCCTGTGATTTGCTGAACTGTCTGTGTTAAGTTGGTGAAAAACTATATACTGTATAGTGAATCCTTGCCAAAGCCTAAAAAGATAAGAAGATTTGGTTTTCAGGGTGGGAGCCTAGCTGAACTTTAGTTTCTTGCTAATCAGTTTAAAGGGGTTTCCAACCTCATCAGATGCAGGACAGAGGAACTGTATAAATGTTTTATCCTGAAATTTATGGGTATTCTAGGTATTCTTTGTAATGATGAATCTTACAGATCACAGTCGTATGCTCATGTTGTGTTCTTAATCTCATCTTAGTCTTACTCAGTTGAATACATCAAAGACACTGACAATATTAAACGCTTTGTTTTATTTGTTCATCTATCACTCAAATTCTACATAATTAAATTTTATTTCTCAAGTCCTTTTAAAAACAGTTTCTGATTTTTTTATTTGTTCATCATGTCTTTTTCTCTTCCAGATATATCAGTACCTATTTCTCCTCAATGACTCCTTCTTCATCTAACCTTTTCCTCCATCATCTCTCCATCCTCCCTTATAGCCTGGATTATTTTAGCAAGATAGACCAGGCTTGGCCAATAATCATAGTGCATTCTTGTCTAGCGCCAGCCCTCCACTCTCTTTTTCACTGATCTTCTCCCCGTGGGATTTCCAACAATAGGCAACAGCGCTCACCTCTACAGCAGCAATGAGTCACACAGACATCATCACCTACCACCACAGTCACCATGGAGATGTTTGCTGGCACAGAGTACACATCCTTTGCTTGTGTGGTATCTACAAGTATAATTTTGACGTATTCTGGGTAGGGTACTGTCTTTGGTGCTTCTACTGGTGTGGAGAGATGGTGTTTCACGTCCTGACCTGTGTGGAGGCGCTACCTGGCTGTCATTCATCCGTTACCTATCTGAGCCTGAAAAGTGAGAGAGGACCAGAATCAGAAGCCCTCAGCATTGGGTTTGCTCAGCTGATTCGCCGGAGTAACAGGGCTGATAGATTTTAGGCCCAGTCTACTCATGAGTTTTTGTTGGTTGGCTTTCTCTATTACCGTGTCATGTGCCAGCCTTTTCCTGTTCTCTGCATCCTGATTCGTCCAGGGCCAGGTGAACAGCACTGGAACAGGAAGAAGGTTGATCAATCAAAGCTGAAGGCTTTCTACACCATCATAGTCATAATGGGGCAGCATTGTCATTGAGTTTACCTGGTGTCTAGGGCTATTTTAAATGTGGTGACAGAAGGTGTGGACTGTGTGATGATGACAACTGGAATCTGGTTTAATATCCCCAGCAGTCTGGTGTTACCTCTACTGTTTCTACAAAGCAGGAACGTTGCTGTGTTTTAGGAACAACAACAAATAATATGGACTGCATTTGTGGAAGTAGAATCTTACAGATCTTACCCTGCCATGATACTGTTGGTAAATGTGTCATAGCAAAGACGATACAACAAATTATTGCTAATTTAGTTAAAGCATGTGTAATTGAGTAGAGCTACAGAATTGGGTGATAATCCTTTTATAGTACGCTGTGTCATTTTGTCACTCTCAGTATACACTTTCTATCAATCCTCAATTCTCATATGTTTTAAATATTGCTGGCACATCATATTTATATGTACATTCATATTTATTCATACAGTAATATCTCTCTAAACATGCTCAGTGCCATATTTATTCTGTTTGGATTTATATTTTATTTTGCTAAATAATGTATTGTATTTTTCTTTTCTTTAACATGTTCTATGTTTTGTGTCTAGTGTTATTTACTGCAACTGCGTGCTCATAATCATCATCATTAATGTTTTAAGTCATTCTGGAAACTTTCATGCTTTCTTTGATTAGTTGTTGTGTATTTTCATTTCATGCTATAAAAAAAATCTATTAGGTTGTTTTTCTGAATAATTATAATTAAACAAATATTAGCGTGGTTTCAATGGTTTATTTCAATACACATTTACACAAGCAAAACACAAACTGCAATTTCTACTCTGACAGTTCTGACAGTCTTGACAGTTTCATGTCCATTGCGTTTGCAAATGAGAATATTAAGACTGACTCGTGTTCCATGATAGAAGTAGCAGCAAAAGCAGGTCTTGAATCATAGGATCACATTAAAGTGCATACAAAGTAAGAATAAATATGTTCTTTGGGTTGTCAGACCAAGATGAAAGTGTAACCACCTGCAAATTTGAATAAGTTTAAGTTGATAGTTTTATGAAATTGGAAATTGCCACAATGAGGCTGGAAATGAGCAGTCTGTATATATACATTGTTTTTCATGCCAAAATAAAACATATTTGAATAAGTTCAGCCAGAAGAGAGAAAAGACAGACAGAGAGAGAGAGAGACATACAAAGCACAAGAGAGGTGGAGGTGAGGCTGTATTATATAAATCAGTACAGTATATTTTAGACAGATACTCACACTGGACTCACAGGGGATATACACAGAGAGAAGATCACAGCAAATATTAGCAAAGAGTTGGTGTCTTTATTGCACTGTTCTGTCATCTCCTTAAATTAACAATATTGTGGATGGAATGAAATGAATAGAAAGAAACAAACTTTAACATACTGCTCTGACAGCAATGTTACCAAATCAGTGGTTTCCCACAAACTGCTAGAAACTTTAGAGCACAGCTGATTTTACACATGAAGGCCAGTTACACCCGTACCTGCGTGAACACTTGCCTTCTGAGGATTTACTGAGCATATAGTGTCTGTTGAAGATGCTTTTCAGTTGCATTTGGAGATGTAGGATCCATTGATTTTGAACCTTGACTTTGACCAGAAAGCTGTACAGATTTTAAGCATTCCTTTGAACTTATCTTTCACTCCAACTTTCTGCTAAATCACTGGAGTATCCATTTAATTCCCACAATCATATTTTATTTTGAAGTTAATATAATAATGTTAGAAAACTATCCACGTAAAGCTGTAAACTAAACTGTGGTCACTTGAGGGCAAAACAACAAGCTGTAAACACATTTACGTGTGATTATGTTACAAAGTTGTCTAAACAAACATTAGTAAGCAGATCTTCACTGTCCTTTTGATTTATTTTTTATGAGGGTGCCGTTTCAGCGGCCCACGCTGAAAAACAGCAACATCTTATCACATTTAGCTTCAAACAATGTTAAAAACTGCACCTTGAATTTTTGAGAATCACTCTTTTCACATTTACAACAATATTTGCCAACCATAGATATTTAAATCCAAATATTAGATGTTTCACCTAAATGTTAAATGTTAAATCTAGAATCATTAGATTTAAATCTAAATGTTGAATATAAATGTTAAATCTAAATCTAAATCTAAATGTAAAATCTAAATATAAATGTTGAATATAAATGTTAAATCTAAATCTAAATGTGAATATAAATGTTAAATCTAAATCTAAATCTAAATCTAAATGTTGAATATAAATAACTTAAATCTAAATCTAAATCTAAATCTAAATGTGATTCTAAATCTAAATATTAAATCTAAATCTGAATGTTGAATCTAAATGTTAAATCTAAATCTAAATGTTGAATCTAAATGTTAAATCTAAATCTAAATGTTAAATCTAAATCTGAATGTTAAATATCATTTTTTTCCAGTGAATTTCTCACTGGAAATTCCCTATAATTTCAGCAATTTTTATTTCTCCATTTAAAACAACTAATTTCTGATTTTTTTATTTGTTCATCATGTCTTTTTCTCTTCCAGATATACTCAGTACCTATTTATATCAATGACTCCTTCTTCATCTAACCTTTCCTCCATCATCTCCATCCTCCCTTATAGCCTGGATTGCTTCATGAATAGACCAGGCTTGGTAATAACTCAAATACTTACTTCATCACAAGCTCAGCCTCACACTCTCCTTTGCCCCAATCTTCTACCACCTGGGTTTCAACAATGGCGGCAACAGCGCTCCCACCTCTCTACAGCAACAATGGAGTCACTGGTGTCATCACACCTACCACGCAGTCACCATGGAGGCTGTGCGGTGTCTGTGGGTACATCCTTTGCTTATGTGGAATCCTCAAGTATAATTTTAGTATATTCTGGGTAGGGTACTGGCTTTGGTGCTTCTACTGGTGTGGAGAGACGTTGTTTCACGTCCTGACCTGTGTGGAGCGCTACCTGGCTGTCGTTCATCCGTTACCTATCTGAGCCTGAAAAGTAGAGGACCAGAATCAGAAATATCAGCATTGGGTGTGTTTGGCTGATTTCCGCTGGAGTAACAGGGCTGATAGATTTTGAAGACGTCTTCTCATGGTTTCTTTTGTTCTTTTCGACTTTCTCTGGTACAATCGTCCTTCTGCAGCCTTTCTGTTCTCTGCATCCTGGATTAAGTCAGGGCCAGGTGAACCTTTTTCGATTATAGGAAGAGGTTGATCAATCAAAGCTGAGAGCTTTCTACACCATCATGGGTCATAATGGCAGTGTTGTGGATTGAGGTTTCTCTGGAATCTAACTTGGGCTATTTTAAATGTAGTGACAGGAAGTGTGGACTGTATTGATGATAGTGATTGGAGTCAGTTTAATATCCCAGCAGTCTGGTATTTACCTCTACTGTTTCTACAAAGCAGGAACATTGCTGTGTTTTAGAACAACAACAAATAATAATATGGACTGCATTTGTAGAAGTAGAATCTTGCAAGATCTTACCCTGCCACTTTGATACTGTTGGTAAATGTGTCATAGCAAAGACATTGTAAATTATTGTAATTTGGTTCAAAGCATATGTGAGTGAAGTAGGAGGCTACAGAATTGGGTGATAATCCTTTTATAGTATGATGTCATTTTTGTCACTCTCAGTATACACTTTCTATCAAATCTACAATTCTCATATGTTTTAAATATTGTAGCACACATCATATTTTATATACTACATTCATATTTATTCCTTTATTAATATCTCTCCCTAAACATGCTCAGTATACATATTTATTCTGTTTTGTTATATTTTTATTTTACTAAATAATGCTTATTGTATTTTTCTTTTTCTTTAACTTGTTTCTATGCTTTGTGTAGTGTTGTTACTGCAACTGGAGTACTCATAATCATCATCATTAATGTTTAGTCATTCTGGAAACTTTTCATGCTTTCTTTGATTGGTTATTTATGTATTTCCATTTCATGTAAAAAAAAAAATCTGTTGGGTTGTTTTCTGAATAATTATAATTAAAAATGTAGAAACACGGTTTCAATGGTTTTATTTCAATACATTTACACAAGCAGCAATTTCTACTCTGATATCAGAATCACTTTTATTTGCCACGTGTGTGAACACACACTCTGTACAAACAGATAGAAAAAAAACATAGACACAAACAAGAACAAAGACAAAGCTATGTACATGTAAAAAAAAGATATATATATATCAGTATATCTGTGTGTATAGACAAGGATTTTTTGGTGCATTGTGCAAGGACGAGATAATCAATATAAATATACAGTAGATATTTTCCAGGTGATGTTGCATTTGAATCCGGTTTTTAGCTGTTCATCACAGAGACAGCCTGAGGGAAAAAAACTGTTCTTATGTCTGGATGTTTTGGCATACGGCGCCTCCCAGAGGGGAGAAGTTTAAACAGTTTGTGACCAGAGTGTGATGGGTCTGCAGAGATATGTCCTGCCCAGTTCCTGACTCCGGTCAAGTACAGGTCCTGGCTGGAGAGCAGACCCAACCTGTCTGGCCTCTGCAGACCTTATTATCACGTTTCAATCTGTTCTTTTCCTGTTTGACAGATCCAAACCAAACAGAATTGAAGAGGCAGAGAACAGACTGAATGATGGCACAAGTAGAATTGTCAACAGCCTCTGCTGGACCTTTGCTGGAGTCTCTGCTGGGTCTTTTGTGAAGGATTCCTGGGGCGATGGGTGTTAAGCATGAACTGAAGTCCACAAACAGGATCTGGTATACGTCCCCCTGCAGATTCGAGGTGTTGGAGGATGTAGTACAATCCATATTGACAAAATCTATCCCAGCCTGTTGCCGGTAGGCAAGCTGCTGGTATCCTTCAGATCGACAGCACCAGTCTCTCAAAGGAACTTCATGACTGCAGATGCGAGGCCACGGGCCTGTAGTCATTCAGTCCTGTGATGGTGGGCTTCTTCGGGACCTTATTAGTGTGGAGCGTTTGAAGCTTGAGGGGACTTCACACAGCTCCAGTGAAGATCTGGGTGAGATAGAGAGCCCAGCCAAGGTCAGCGCCCCGGACCTTCCGGGCGGGAGGGTGACACCGGGCCTTGTCACACGAGTACGTTTTTGTTGAATCCGTATAAATACTTTATCGTTTCAGCCTCACATCCAGATGGATCCAGCGTTTTCGAGGTGTGAAAGCGGTATTATTTTTTGAGAAGGGAGTCGTCTGGATGGCGGATGCGGATTTTTTCAGAAACGATGACGTATAAGCCCGGCCTCTCTAACCTTTAACCTCCCAGCTGCTGCAGCCATTTGCTCCCCACTTCTGGCCTCCTCTTGGCAGCCCGAAGCTGCCTGGGATTTTACAGTGAACCAGGGTTTGTTGTCACGAGTCTTGGTAGGCACACACACACGTCCTCACAAAAACTTATGTAAGATGTCACGGTATTAGTCAGTTCATGCAGGTCTGAGGCTGCAGCCTCAAAAACACTCCAATCAGTGCAGTCGAATCAGGCTTGTAATTCCACGTTGTCATCCAGTCCATCTCTTTCCGTCGCCGAGCCACAGGCTTAGCAGATTTCAGCTTCTGCTGATAAGATGAACCATGCAGTGATCAGAGAGTCCCTTTAAAACAATGTAACAATGGTCCAGAGTGTTGGTGTCCCTGGTAGGACATGATGCTATTTGTATTTTGGCAGTTCGTGCCTGAGGTTTGACCTGTTAAAGTCCCCCAGAACAATGGACAGAGAGTAGACACCGACCAGAATAAAGGAGGAAAACTCTCACGGAGAATAAAACGGTTTACACCATCCTTTGTTAATGTAAAATGTTAATGTAAAAGCAGATTCTGCCTCCCCTCGTTTTCCCTGTGAGCTCCGTTATGCGGTCCTCTGGAAAGATTCCGGATAGATGAAAACAGATGAAAAAACTTTGCTGGTAGATTTGCTTCCAGTATTTACTGCCAGGTTCTTCTCTCTGGTTTTATGTGGTCAGACAGGAGCGCAAAAAACTGTAAATACACAAAAACGTAAAAAGTACGAGCGCAGTACCGCGAAAACCCTCCGCGGCGCCATCTTGTCATTTTTCACATTTGACAGTCGTCCAAAAATGTAAAATTAACTTTTCTTTAAGGGTTAGCTGTCACATGGAGGCATATTTCATAGCATATTACACACACCTAAATGCTCCATCATTTACCATGAACATGACAGGATTCAAATGACTGCTGTATATTCAAAACAAATCAGCTTTAGCCCTGTACCTATCTTGCTATTTATTTCACTGTACATAGATATGAATCAACATTGAGATGACCTCAGGTGGACCTCAGCTGTACAGCCAGGTGGACCTCAGCTGTAGAGCCACAAATCATCACAGGTGCTCACAAGTCTTTAGGCTAAAGTTCAAGTCAGGTCTCCAGTCTCGTAGGGTTGTATTTGATATCAACACTGCATAGCTATATTAAATATGTAAAAATTCAAGGTATGAACATAGCATACAGTATCAGCATTGATTAGTTGTTTCCTATACAACTGTTTATACAGGTAATTGCAATGCAGTACAGTACAGTATACAACCATCCATCCATCCATCCATCCATCCATCCATCCATCCATCCATCCATCCATCCATCCATCCATCCATCCATCCATCCATCCATCCAATATCAATCCAAATGGATAGAAGGATTTCCATCAATCCATCCATCCATCCATCCATCAACCAACCAATCAACAGTCCATCTATCCATCAACCACTTCCATCCATCCATCCATCCATCCATCCATCCATCCATCCATTTCCTTCCCTTATCTGTGGTTGGGTTGTGTTGGCATTGAGTGTCAGCATGGGCATTCCCTGAACATACTTCATGGCAAATTTACAGTCTTTTAATGTCAATATTCATGTTCATGTTTGTGATTTTTCACCATAAAATCTACATACACTTTCTTTCTACAATTATATTTTTGGTATTATTGAGTTAATACCTGAATTGTTGGACCTCATTCATCACAGTGTATATACAGCAAACAAGAGACTGTAATAAAGTAACCATGCACACAAAAGCACTCCGAGAGCAGTGAATGACTCTGATTTGAATACACAGCAGACTTCCTTCACCTCATTTCAATTCTCTGAACTGTTCATCTAATGGGCCGATCCGGCTTGACACTGATGTATGCCGACATAATACCACAATTTTGTATGTTTATACAGTTCTTGTCCTGCCCCTGGCATGACAAATGGAGCTTTCTACTTGATTATAAGTTTGGTTCTTATCATGACAAGCAATACACAGAGGAGTCAGACCATGTAGGCAGGGTTAATGAGTTAGACTAGGAGGTTAAAGTATATGGTGGTCGCTGTGTGGACTCCCCCACCACTGCAGGCATGGGCCGAAACATAGAACTCAGGATGGCACCATGGGGTATGCTGTAATTGCATGAATTTTTGAGATATGCATTTATCTGCCCGTCTGTCATTGACAAATCGTTTTTAAATGCAAATGTACACAGTGCTGTCAGGGGCACAGTTCTGGAAACCAATCATCTGTACATGCTCATTTATCAACTTTGTTTTTTTATGCAAAAGTTAAAAATATTTGAATATAGATTCAATTTGAAGAGAGGAGGATACAAAGGACAAGAGGGTGGAGGTGAGGAGGGCTGTATTATATCGTCCAGTACAGTATATTTTGGAGCAGATACTCACACTGGACTCCACAGAGGATATACACACACAGAGAGAAAGATCACAGCAAATGGCCCAGCAAGGTTGGTGTCTTTGTACTTTAATCTCTCCATCTCCTTAAATTAACAATATTGTGGATGAATGACATGGACAGAAACAAACTGTATACTGTTCTAGAGAGAAACTTTAGAGAGAGCACCACTGATTTACACGCTTAAGCTGTACAGTTTTTTGGCATTCCTTTGAACTTATCTTTTCACTCCAATTTTCTGCTAAATCATAAATTATCCCTTTAATTCCACACAATGTATTTTGTTTTGGGTTAATATAATAATGTTAAAAGGCACATCACGTGAGATGTATAGAGATTAAACTGTAGTCACTTGAGGGCAAAACAACAAGCTGTAAACACATTTCGTGTGATTATGTTACAAAGTTATCTAAACAAACGTGTAAACAGATCTTGCTGTCCTTTTAGTTTTATCTTTTGTCGCCGACCAACTCCTGGAAATATCTGCAAATTTGCATAAAATAGTTTCCTGCAATGTCACAGAGCTTTTAGTCTAAACTACTAAATCAACTCTGTTTTTCAGAGTTCATCAAATAGCCAACTTCAATCAGTATTTTTGAGAATTTTATGTGCTTATGTCGTGGCACATTTATCCACCTGTGATTTGCTAGACTGTCTGTTGAAAGTTGGTGAAAAAGCTATACTGTACTGATGAATCCTTGTAAAAACCTAAAGATAAGAGATTTAGTTTTCAGGGTGAGCCCTAACTGAACTTTAGTTTCTTGTAATCAGTTTAAAGGGTTCAACCTCATCAGATGCAGGACAGGAACTGTATAAAATGTTGTACAAATTTATAGGTATTCTAGGTATTCTTTATACAATGATAGATCTTACAGATCACAGTTGTATGCTCATATTTGTATTCTTAATCTCATCTTGATCTTACTCAGTTAGATACATCAAGACACTGACAATATTAGGCAACTGTTTATTTGTTCATCTATCACTGGAAATTCCTACATAGATTTAATTTTTTATTTCTAGAGTCTTTTTAAAAACAGTTTCACAGTTTTTTTAAACATTCATCATGTCTTTCTCTTTGAATATGCTCCGTGCACCTAATATTTCTCCTCAATGTCCCTTCATCTAACCCTTTCCCTCCATCATCTCCATCCTCCTTATGCTTCGTTGCTTCATGAATAGACCAGGCTTGTGTAATCATAGTGCATTCTTCATCACAAGCGCCCAGCCTCACTACTCTTTCAGTCTTCTCGTGGGTTTCCAACAATGGCGGCAACAGCGCTCCACCTCTACAGCAGCAATGAGTCACACAGACATCATCACCTACCACACGGTCACCATGGAGATGTTTGCTGGCTATGGGTACATCCTTTGCTTGTGTGGTATCTACATTAACAATTTTGACGTATTCTAGGTAGGTACTGTCTTTTTGGTGCTTCTACTGGTGTGGAGATGGTGTTTCGTCCTGACCTGTGTGGAGCGCTACCTGGCTGTCATTCATCCATTACCTATCTGAGACTGAAAAGTAGAGGACCAGAATCAGAAATATCAGCATTGGGTTGCTTGGCTGATTCCGCCGATAACAGGGCTGATAGATTTTGAAATGATCTACTCATGAGTTTTTATTGGTTTTGACTCTCTGTTACGTCGTCGCCTTCTGCAGCCTTTCTGTTCTCTGCATCCTGATTCGTCCAGGGCCAGGTGAACAGCACTGGAACAGGAAGAAGGTTGATCAATCAAAGCTGAAGGCTTTCCTACACCATCATAGTCATAATGGGAGCATTGTCGTTAGAGGTTTTACCTGGTGTCTAGCAGGCTATTTTAAATGTGACAGAAGGTGGACTGTATGATGATGACAGCTGGAATCTGGTTTGCAATATCCCCAACTTGATCTGAGTGTACCTCTACTATTCTACAAGAGCAGAGACATTGCTGTGTTTAAGACAACAACAAATATGGACTGCATTTGTGAGTAGAATCTTACAGATCTTACCCTGCCATGATACTGTTATTAAATGTGTCATAGCAAGACATTATCGTGTACCTAATTTGGTTAAAAAGCATGTGTGGGTAAGTAGAGCTACTGGGGTGTTGATAAATCCTTTTATGATACGCTGTGTCATTTGTCCTCTCAGTATACACTTTCTATCAATCCTCAATTCTCATATGTTTTGATATTTAGCACATCATGTTATATATTACATTCTTATTTATTCATAAAGTAATATCTCTCTAAACTTGTACTCCAGTGCCATATTTTATTCTATTTGGTTACACATTTATTTATAAATGTAAACTTGTATTTTCTTTTCTTTAACTTGTTTCTATGCTTTTGTGTCTAATTATTTATTACTGCAACTGGGTATAATCATCATCATTAATGTTAAGTCATTCAGAAACTTTTCATACTTTCTTTGATTGGTTATTTATGTATTTTTCATTTCATGTAAAAAAATCTATTAGTTATTTCTGAATAATTATAATTAAACCGATAATGGCGTGGATTTCAGCAATGGTTTATTTCAATACATTTACACAAGCTAAACACACGCTGCCATTTCTACTCTGACAGTTCTGACAGTCTTGACAGTTTCATGTCCATTGCGTTTGCAAATGAGAATATTAAGACTGACTCGTGTTCCATGACAAATGGCAACAAAAACAGGTCTTAATCATAGGATACATTAAAGTGCATGCAAAGTAAGAATAAATATATTTCTTTGAGTTATCAGACCAAAGATGAAGTGTTCTTAACCACCTACCCAAATTTGAATAAAGTTTAAGTTGATGGTTTATGAGGTCGATTGCCACAATGGGAGTAAAATGAGCAGTCTGTACATGTCATTGTTTTTTCATGCAAATAAAACATATTTGAATATGAGTTCAACTTGAAGAGAAAGACAGACAGAGAGAGAGAGAGACATACAAAGCACAAGAGGTGGAGAGTGGGAGGCTGTATTATATACGTCAGTACAATTATATTTGGAGCAGATACTCACACACTGGACTCCACAGAGGATACACAGAGAGAAAGATCACAGCAAATGTGTAAAGGTTGGTATCTTTATTACTTTTAATGCATCATCTCCTTAAATTAACAATATTGTGGATGAATGACATGGACAGAAAACAAACTTTAACATACTGCTCTGACAGCGTATTTAACAAATCAGTGGTTTCCCCTGACTATCTAGAAACTTACAGAGCACAGCTGATTTACACATGAAGGCCAGTTTACACCGGCTTACCTACCGTGAAACACTTGCCTTCGAGGATTTAACAGGCATATGATGTCTGTTGAAGATGCTTTCAGTTGCATTTTGGAGATGGATCCATTGATTTTGAACCTTGACGTGAAAGCTGTACAGATTTTTAGCATTCCTTTAGACTTATCTTTCACTCCAACTTTCTGCTAAATCACTGGAGTATCCATTGAATTCTAATGTATTTTGTTTTGTTAATATAATAACATTAAAAACTGTACGTAAAGCTGTATAAACTAAACTGTAGTCCACTTAGAGAGGCAAAGCAACAAGCTCATAAACACATTTACGATAGTGATTATGTTACAAAGTTGTCTAAACAAACATTGTAAACCCAGATCTTCCTGTCCTTTTGGTTTATTTTGTAGATTGCCGTTTCTAAGCGTACGCTGAAAATAACCTGCAACATCTTATCATTTAGCTTTAAAAACAATGTTTAAAAAACTGCTGTGAATTTTTGAGAATCACTATTTTTCACATTTTACAACCAATATTTGCTTATAGATATTTAAATCCAAATGTAGATATTTCACCTAAATATTAAATGTTAAATACAAATGTGAATTTAAATCTAAAATGTTGAATATAAATCTATTAAATCTAAATCTAAATCTAAATGTAAAATCTAAATATAAATGTTGAATATAAATGTTAAATCTAAATCTAAATGTTGAATATAAATGTTAAATCTAAATCTAAATCTAAATCTAAATGTTGAATATAAATGTTAAATCTAAATCCTAATCTAAATCCTAAATGTTGATTCTAAATCTAAATATTAAATCTAAATCCCAGATATTGAATCTAAATGTGTGAAATCTAAGTCTAAATGTTGAATCTAAATATTAAATCTAAATCTAAATGTTAAATCTAAATCTAAATGTTAAATATCATTTTTTTTTCCAGTAGATTTCTCATAAATTCCAACATAATTTCAATTTTTATTTCTCATTTAAAAACAGCTAATTTCTGATTTTTTTATTTATTCATCATATCTTTTCTCTTTGGATATGTCAGTACCTATTTCTCCTCAGCAGCTCCTTACTTCATCCTAACCTTTCCTCCATCATCTCCATCCTCCCTTATAGCTGGATTGCTTCGCCAGATAGACCGGAAGCATTATCGTCTTACTTCATCCTGGGCTCAGCCTCCTTTTCTCCTTTGCACCCCAATCTTCTACCTGGAGTTTCCAACAATGGCGGCAACAGCGCTCCTCTCTAGCAGCAATGAGTCACTGAACTTCATCACCTGCCTGCAGTCACCATGGAGCTGTCTGCGGTGTCTGTGGAGTACATCATTTAGCATGTGGGTATCCTCAAAGTATAATTTTAGTATATTCTGGGTAGGGTACTGGCTTTGGTGCTTCTACTGGTGTGGAGAGACGTTGTTTCACGTCCTGACCTGTGTGGAGCGCTACCTGGCTGTCGTTCATCCACGTTACCTACTCTGAGCCTGAAAGTGAGAGAGGGACCAGAATCAGAAATATCAGCATTAGGTGTATTTTGGCTAATTCCTTTAGATGATGGGGCTGATAGATTTTGAGACGTCTTCTCATAGTTTCTTTGTTCTTTTCGGCTTTCTCTGTTAGAATCATCTCCTTCTGCAGCCCTTTCTGTTCTCTGCATCCTGATTCATCCAGGGCCAGGTAGACAGCACTGGAACAGAGAGGTTGATCAATCAAAGCTGAGGCTTTCTGCACCATTATAGTCATAATGGCAGTGTTGTAGTTAGAGTTTCTCTGGAATCTAGCATTCTTTAAATGTAGTGACAGGAAGTGTGGACTGTGTGATGATGACGATTGGAGTCTAGTTTAATATCTGACAGTCTGAGTGTTACCTCTCTGTTTCTACAAAGGCAGGAACATTGCATGTTTAGGAACAACAACAAATAATATGGTTTCATTTGTGGAAGTAGAATCTTACAGATCTTACCCTGCCATGATACTGTTATTAAAATGCTCTGTAAAGGACATTATGAGTGTACTAATTTGGATTTAAAAGCATGTGAGTAGTAGAGGCTGCAGAGATAGCTGATAATCCTTTTATAGTGCATGATGTCATTTGTATCCTCTCAGTACACTTTCTATCAATCCTCAATTCTCATATGTTTTAAATATTGTAGCACATCATATTTATATACTACATCCATATTTATTCATACAGTAATATCTCTCTGTACTTGTACTCCAGTATACATATTTTATTCTGTTTGGTTATATTTTATTTTACTAAATAATGTATTGTATTTTTCTTTTTCTTTAACTTGTTTCTATGTTTTGTGTCCCTAGTGTATTACTGCAACTAGTACTCATAATCATCATCATTAATGTTTAAGTCATTCAAACTTTTCATGCTTTCTTTGTGATTAGTTGTTGTGTATTTTCATTTCATATAAAAAAAATCTATCAGGTTGTTTCTGAATAATTATAATTAAACAAATATTAAGCGTAGTTTCACTAGTTTTATTTCATTACATTTACACAAGCAAAGCACAAGCATCCATTTCTACTCTGACAGTTCTGACAGTCTTGACAGTTTCATGTCCAATGTGTTTCCAAATGAGAACATTAAGACTGACTAACTCATGTGTTCCACAATAAATGGCAACAAAACAGCTCTTAATCATAGGATACATTAAAGTGCATACAGTAAGAATAAATATATTCTTTGAGTTTATCAGACCAAAGATGAAAGTGTTTTTAACCACATAGCCAAATTTGAATGAAGTTAACCAATGGTTTGTAAATTAGTCTGTCCAGACTGGACATGTCACTGTTTTTTCATGCAAATAAAACATATTTGAATATAAATTCAAATTGAAGAGAAATAAACAGAGAGACATACAAAGGACAAGAGAGGTAGAGTGAGGCTGTATTATATAAACTCAGTACAGTATCTTTGGAGCAGATGCTCACACTGGACTCCACAGAGGATATACACAGAGAGAGAAAGATCACAGCAAATGTGTGTAAGGTTGGTCTTTGTACTTTTAATACCATTATCTCCCTTAAATTATCTCCCAGAGCCAAAAGCACGAGAAGACTCAAAAAAAAAAAGGGGAAAGTAGAAAGAAATGCAATTTCTGATTTTTCATTTCTTACGTTGTGTCTTTTCTCTTTCAGATATGTCAGTAAAAACTCCTTCTCCTCAACAGCTC
The DNA here is from genome assembly GCA_028641955.1 of Protonibea diacanthus. Lineage (NCBI taxonomy): Eukaryota > Metazoa > Chordata > Actinopteri > Sciaenidae > Protonibea > Protonibea diacanthus. Next base: position 3,708,766 of record CM053998.1, on the reverse strand, counting down.
CTTCTTCATCCTAACCTTTCCTCCATCCTCAGCCTCCTTTTGGCATAGAACTACCATCCTCACCACACCAGGCTCCTTGATTATCACTGTATTCTTCATCACAAACACCAGCCTCGCTACTCCTTTGCACCCCAATCTTCTACCTGGGTTTCCAACAATGGCGGCAACAGCGCTCCACCTCTACAGCAGCAATGAGTCACACAGACATCATCACCTACCATGGTCACCATGGAGGCTATGCGGTGTCTGTAAAGTACATATCTTTTTAACATATGGAATCTACAAGGATAATTTCAGCATCTTATGGGTGGGGTACTGCCTTTGGACGTTCATCTCGTTAGGAGAGATGCTTTTTAACGTGCTCACCTGTGTGGAGCGCTACCTGGCTATCATTCATCCTCTCCATATCTGAACCTGAAAAATGAGAGAGAGTCAGAATCCAGAAATATCAGCATTGGTGTTTGGCTGATTTCCGCTGGAGTAACAGGTCTGATGGTTTTAGGAGAGGTCTTCTTAAATTCTTTTTTCTTTCTTTCAATTTTCTCCATGATCCTCGTCTCCTTATGCAGCCTTTCTGTTCTCTGCGTCCTGAGTCGTCCAGGGCCAGGTGACCAGCCTGGCAGAAGGAGGGTTGATCAATCAAAGCTGAGGGCTTTCTGCACCATCATGGCCATAGTAAGTGCTGTTGTTGAAGTTTGCTCACAGGATCTGGTTGGGCTACTACTGCTGGAAGTGATGTAATGATTGTGTGTTGTTGACGTCTAAATTTTGGTTTAATATCCCCTGCACTCTGCTGATACCCCTACTGTTTCTACTCAGGGCAGGTACATTAGGACATTGTAAGAACAACAACAAATGAGGATCTGGATTTGATTTGATTTGATTTGGAATTGAAAGATGAATTGAATTTGGATAAAATCAAAAAATATTCCAAGATAACCTCACAGACAACTTCATCTTAACAAACACGTTAGCAAACAATTGCCAAAATAAAACATCCTCCAGCTCCAGTTGTGGGCTATTTAGCTGAGTAGCTTGAAAAAGTAACCAGACTTTGAGAGACATGCTAGCAACTCTGAGAAGAGCTGATTGTGTGATTGTGATTCCAGCAGCATTCCCCTGTTCTGTGGGGCGTGCCGTCAAGCACAGTTCTAGAGGTTGCAACTAATGCATTTCTCTGTACATTTGATTGTTTTTTTATGCAAATAAAACATATTTGAATATAAATTCAAATTGAGAGAGAAAAACAGAGAGAGAGAATGCAAGGATAAGAGAGATTAGAGTGAGGCTGTATTATATCGTCAGTACAGTATATTTAGACAGATACTCACACACTGGACTCCTCCAGAGAGGATATACACCCAGAGAGAAAGATCACATGGAAATGTTGTAAAGGTTGGTGTCACTGTACTTTTAATGCCATCATCTCCTTAAGTGCTCTGTGTAGGATGACTGACATGGACAGAAAACAAACTCCAACATACTGCTCTGACAGCGTATTTAACAAATCAGTGGTTTCCCCACAAACTATCTAGAGAAACTTTAGAGGAGCACCACTGATTTTACACATGAAAGCTGTACAGATTTTAAGCATTCCTTTGAACTTATCTTTCACTCCAACTTTCTGCTAAATCACTGGAGTATCCATTTAATTCCACAATGTATTTTGTTTTGGGTTAATATAATAATGTTAAGAAACTGTCACGTGAAGCTGTGTAAACTAAACTGTAGTCACTTGAGGCAAAACAACAAATTTGTAAACACATTTCGATATGATTATGTTACACAAAGTTGTCTAAGCAAACATTAGCAAGCAGATCTTCACTGTCCTTTTGGTTTTATTTTTTTATGGTGCCGTTTCTAAAGCCTTCACGCTGAAAATAACAGCAACATCTTGTCATTTAGCTTTAAACAATGTAAAAAACTGCTGTAGATTTTGGAGTCACTTTTTGTACATTTACAATAATGTTGCCAACATAGATGTTAAATCCAAAATGTTAAATGTTAAATCTAAATCTAAATGTTAGATCTAAATGTTAAATCTAAATCTAAATCTAGATGTTAAATCTAAACGTTAAATCTAAATGTTAAATCTCAATGTTAAATCTAAATCTAAATGTTAAGTGTTAAATGTCAATTTAACATTTAGATTTAGATTTAACATTTAGATAGATTTTTAATATTATTTCAGCATGAGCCGCTTTACAAACAGCACCCCATATTTTTTGTCTTTGACCAACTCCTGGAAATATCTGTGCAATACTTGTGACTTGGTATTTTCTGGCTATTCTTTGTAATGATGAATCTTACAGATCACAGTCGTATGCTCATGTTGTGTTCTTAATCTCATCTTAGTCTTACTTGATTGAATACATCAAAGACATTATTATTAGAGGCAACTGTTTATTTGTTCATCTCTCACTCAAATTTACAATTCAACATAATTTCAATTTTTATTTCTCCTTCGTTTAAAAACATCTAATTTCTGATTTTTTTTTATTTGTTCATCATGTCTTTTTCTCTTCCAGATATATCCATTACCCTATTTCTCCTCCAATGGCTCCTTACTTCATCCTAACCTTTCCCTCCATCATCTCCATCTCCTTATAACAGCCTGGATTGCTTCATGAATAGACCAGGCTTGTTAATAATAAATGCTTACTTCATCCACAAGCTCCAGCCTCCCTCTCCTTTTACCCCAATCTTCTACTGGGTTCCAACAATGGTAGTAACAGCGTATCACCTCTCACAGCAGCAATGAGTCACACGAGACATCATCACCTGCAGGTCACCATGGGCTATGCGGTGTCTGTGGGTACATCTTTTGCTTATGTGGAATCTACAAGTATAATTTTAGTATATTCTGGGTAGGGTACTGGCTTTGGTGCTTCTATTGGGGTGGAGAGACGTTGTTTCACGTCCTGACCTGTGTGGAGCGCTACCTGGCTGTCATTCATCCCGTTACCTATCTGAGCCTGAAAAACGAGAGAGGGACCAGAATCAGAAATATCAGCATTGGGTGTGTTTGGCTGATTTCCGTTGGAGTAACAAGTCTGATGTTTTCCAAAGAGGTCTACTCATGGGTTCTTTTGTTGGTTTCGGCTTTCTCTGTTACCGTCGTCTCCTTCTGCAGCCTTTCTGTTCTCTGCATCCTGATTCGTCAGGGCCAGGTGAACAGCGCGCTGGAACAGGAAGAAGAGTTGATCAATCAAAGCTGAAGGCTTTTCTACACCATCATGGTCATAATGGCAGTGTTGTAGATTTGAGGTTTATCCTGAGGGTCTTACTTGGGCTGTACATGTGGTGACCCAGGAAGTGTGGAGTGTGTGTCAGGATGGCTGGAATCTGGCAGTTCATCTCCCCAGCAGTCTGAGTGGCCTCTACTGTTTCTAAGAAGAGCAGTTTGTGCATGTTTTAAGACAACAACAAATAATATGGACTGCATTTGTGAGTAGAATCTTACAGATCTTACCCTGCCATGATGCATTGGTAAATGTCATAGCAAAGACATTGTAAATTGTTTATTAATTTGGTTAAAGCATGTGAGTAAGTAGAGCTGCAGGTGGGTGATAATCCTTTTATAATCTTGCTGTGTCATTTATCACTCTCAGTATACACTTTCTATCAATCTACAATTTTCATATGTTTTAAATATTGTAGCATATCACATTAATATACTACATTCATATTTATTCATACAGTAATATCTCTCTGTACTTGTACTCCAGTATACATATTTTATTCTGTTTGGTTATATTTATTTTACTAAATAATGTATTGTATTTTTCTTTTTCTTTAACTTGTTTCTATGTTTTGTGTCTAGTGTTGTTACTGCAACTAGTGCTCATAATCATCATCATTAATGTTTAAGTCATTCTGGAAACTTTTCATGCTTTCTTTGATTAGTTGTTGTGTATTTTTCATTTCATGTAAAAAAAAAAAAAATCTGTCAGGTTGTTTTCTGAATAATTATGATTAAACAATGCAAACCTTGTCAGGAGCAACTTGTCTCTGGATCTCCTCTTTGATTGTCTTAAGAATCACTGACTAATGAGCAACTTGTCACTTGTGAAATGGGCGAAAGATGCAAAACGTCCCATGAACCAGTGAAGAGAACCTGTGATGTCTGCTGATATTATTCTAAGGCAACAAAAACGAGTTCTTATTTTCAGGTGATTATACACTATTGTAGACATTTATGCATAAGTCTTCTAAATTTGACACATTGGAACAATAACAGTCTCTACACTCTCATCAACAGGCCGTGTCATGACCCTGTTACACAAATTATCCAAGTATATTTGTATGACAGTCAAATGTGTCACTAAATCGGGCGCTTATTCAAATCAGCTCAGAACACCTGTGTACACATTCATGTGATTTCAAACTGAATCGACTAAAGCAAAACATATTTTTATCTTCATCTTCATTTCTCTATTTTCACCCACAGGACAAATTCAAGTTGGGATTCAAAAGTTTGTGATGACATCAGATATTTGAGGTTGAATTTGGTGGAAATGTTCATAAAATGATGATGAAGACATCACAAGTCGTTTCCATTTTCTTTGCCCAGGAGAGCAAAAATCATGCCCCTTTTTGCCTTTGTTGGAACATCAGGGTCAGCCAGTTGGGATCAGGACAATCAGGACTGTGATTCCCAGTGTCTTCCATTTCCCTGTGTATCTGTCTGTCTTGTTTGACCTCTGGTTTCCCTCTCACCTGTCAACCTGTTCAACCTCTTAACACTGCGGCCACCTCAATCTTGCGAGATCTCACGAGAGCAAGCCGAACACAAGTCTAACCAGCATGCCAGTTCAAAGCACATCTGTGTCATGATCCTGCTGTTTAATCAGCATCTTGATATGTCACACCTGTCAGGTTTAGGATTTATCTTGGCAAAGGAGAACCACTGAAATCTTTTCGGTGCATAGAAGACGGAAAGTTTTTCCTTGCCGCTATCGCTAAATGCTTGCTCACGGTGGGAATTGTTGGCTCGGTGTAAATAATACCTGCCCTATATGGAAAGTGTCATGAGATTGCACTTGTAAATAAAATTTATTGAAACAGACTTAAACTTCAGTTTAGTAGGCTGTTTTTATTATTATTATTATTAAAAAGGCACTTGCAAGACATTTTTGAAACTATATTGGACATTTTACAACATATTATAAAAGCATGCATACAGGATGTGTGACATTTACAAATTCAAACTTAGAATTATTCATCTTTAATGAATTATTTAGGGAGTACATTGAGGTTGCAGATGATACACAATGCCCTGATACTTCATATTTAAATTCTATCCAAATGACTGTTGGGTATTCAAATGAATGATGATGATTGCGGCCATTTTAGAAAATGTTTGTGACTCCACCATAATCCTAGCAGTAGCCTACTTACTCATGGTAGAAGCACATAAACCAAGTAAAAATGTTCAAATCTGAGCAAGTTAAAGAAGTACGGTGGACAAAACTTTTACTCGGAACACAACAAAACAGCAAACTGCGGACATCAAGTTGAAGAGCCATGCCGGGTGGAGATCCAAGAGTGAGCTACTCTCAGCCTGGATTATGTGTTTAAAACTGAGAACTCTGGGTGGTCTCACCAAGTGGACGACCACCATCATGTGACCACTTAGCAAAATCACGGTTGTTTGGTTTTCTGAAGTCACTCTTGTGGCCTTAGTTGGCTGAGGTGTACAAACAGTTCATCATCAAGTCATGATACTTTTACACAAATTAAAGGTTGTCTGTAGATACTGTAAACTAATCTAATCTGTGCTCTGACTAATTGTTGCTCTTACAACACATGAGTTTTCCCGCTCTCTGTAGAAAGAGTAGAGGTAACACCAGACTGCTGGGCAGACAGAACCAGAATGCCACCATACTCCCACTACAAATTTCTTCTTCCCCCAGATATTTTAAGTTAGATATAGCAGTGTTAAGTATATCGCTCACAGACCTGAACAGCAGCACTCCCAGTATGACCATGATAGTGTAGAACGCCCTCAGCTTTGATTTGTCAACTTGCTGTCTTCCCCCACCCCCGTCCCCTGGCCCCGGACGACGCAGAACACAGAGAACGGAAAGGCTACAGAAAGCAACGACAGTGAAGAAGAAGGCTTTCAAAAGAGAACACATTACAATGATGGAAGCGACGTCTAACAAGGATGTTAAACCTGTCCCTCCAAAGCACAGCAGCCAAACACAACCAATGATGACATTTCTCATTCTGATGCCTCTTGCCTCCTTCAGGCTCCGGTAGGTGACGGGGTGGACAACGGCCAGGTAACGCTCCACGCAGGTCAGGATGTGAAATAACATCTGTCCAAATAGGTTGAGGGAGAAAATGTAGATACTAACAAGCATCATTTCTGAGTGATCGGTGTGGATACCCCAACAGCAGAGGCAGGACCCTAAGACACTTATCAGCTCTATGAAGACCATGTGGTAGGTGAAGAGGTCGGAGTGGCTCATCGTCGTACTGGAGCGTTGTTGCCGCCATCTTTGGAGACCCAAGTAGAGGACGAGGATGTAGAGAGGGAGGAGGAGGAGGACGATGGTGACGGTGAAGATCGTGATACTGTAAATTCCAATTGTGGTCTGCATGCAGTATACAAGGAAATTATTTATATTGATGGAAGAAGAGATGGAAGGAGGAGGAAGGGAGGCATTAGAGGAAGAAGAGGAGTTGACCAACATAACTATGAGAAAGGGCAGGGAGGGAAAGAGCGGCAAAGAGGGGAAGAGGGAGAGAAACAAAATCAGTCAGTGGAAATCATAAGACACCTGTGTTTCTTTATTTATTATTATAAAATGATCTGTACTTCTCTTCATCTGTCCATTAAAATGGATGTCTGACAGGATTCAAATGAGCTGTAACTTTAAACCGGTGCTTATTCAAATCAGGCAGAGTCATTGAGGGCAGAACACCTGTCTGTTACATAACAGCTAAACAACGTGTCAACCAAACTTCACTCCTGTCTTTAACTATTTAATTTGGCATCTGGACACATTCATTTATAGTATACAGAAATATGCTCAGATTAGACTTCTATCCGTATAAGACAAGTGAGTTTTGTTTGTATTTGTCAGGATTAAAGACTTTGGGGTTTATAATAATTAACATTTTAACATTAACACAACAATGATTAACATTTTGTCACGATCATCTTATGACACCATAAAAATTAATGAAATCCAAAATCGTATTTGCCCTTTTCGATGTTGAACACGTATGTGCCATCATAGCATGTATCAACAGCAAGACATTTGACAATTAATTACTTAAAATAAGACAAGATCTGACCAAAATTCAGAACTCATTTTGCGCCTGGTCAACAAAATTTGAGTTGAGCATTATTTCTATGTCAATAAATAATAATAATAAACTTACCTGGTCTTTTGATCTCACTGTCGTCTGCGTGTCTGGACTGTGAACTGGTGCGTTGACCACGTTTGAGTATCGTTTTTTTTTTTTTTGCATGTTGTTGTAACCAATAAAATTTCCTCAGTCAGTAAGCGCACTGCTTCAATAACACGCCCCTAATAAATAATTCACTGCAATTTTCCTCCATGAACATGCAAATACATACATATTATATAATATATACATATCCATTACACTTATTCCATCATTTAAAGCCATGCGTATATTATTATACTGAATATTGAATGATTAGTGCAAAAATGGTGTATTTATTTTTATAAAATGATCTATTCTTCTCTTCATCTGTCCTTAAAAGTCTATTAAACTATTTAATTTGGTATTTGGATGCATTAATTTCTATTAAATACACTTGGATTTACACTTTTATGTCTTTATGTTGGTTAACCCAGTGAGTAATGAGCCTTGCCATAGTAACGCCCCTACATTTGGATTTGATGAAATGTGTTTGAATCACCATTTACTTCCAACATGTTGGAATTCCAACATTCCAGCCAAAGTCAACAGTACCTACAATATCCGGATTGTGACCCCTGGATTCCAACTGTGTATGTGGAATAAACTTTTTAAGCTTTTATTACACTATTCTGAATTAGGCATTTTTCTTTATAGATTCATAGACATGGAGGTCAGCTGCACATCAGAAGCAGACACAACATACTCTGAAGTCATATATTTTAATGTAGTTTTTAGCTTACAGCAAACGTTTAATTTCACAACTTACTAGAAAATATACAAGATGTGTAACATTTACAAATGACAAAGATTGGTGAATTAAGCAATGGTTACATTTGGTGCACAAAGCCATGACACACTTAATTTAAATTATATTTAAAAGTCCACTAGACATGGGTTTTTATGGATATTTTTACTTTTTGCAAGCCACATAGCTGAACTTGTGTTAGTGATGGCATCCATTAGCTAAACCTGTCACAGAAGAGAACAGTGTGCACAAGGTTCCTTTACATTTTGGCATTGAAAATAAACTTTGGCATTGAAAAAAAATGACTTGAAAGGGTAACATGAAACATGAGTACTGTTGGATTTCACCATACAGTATACACAGGGCTGCAAGTATGGAGCTAGAACAGTGACTTTAAATGTCAGCATTGAAAATAAACTTTGGCATTGAAAAAAATGACTTGAAAGAGCAAATATTGGTATTGAAACATGAGTACTGTTGGATTGCACCATACAGTATACATAGGGCTGCAAGTATGGAGCTAGAACAGTCACTTTAAAATTTGGCATTGAAAATAAAAACCTGAATTGAAAAGTAAATATTTAACATATACATAATACATAGCTTTAGCTTTAGCTTTAGCATGTTATCATGTATGTAGCTACCAAGTCCATATTTGAGACCCCACTGTGCTCACAGTTCTTCCTGAACACACCTCCTCTAATCACAAGCCTGAGTGCAGAAGACCATTTTTGTAGCCTTAGTTGGCTGAGTGCGTTCTTCAGTCTGATCCATCTCCTGATTTACAGCACAGTAATGTTCCTGCTCTCTGAATAAAGAGTAGAGGTAACACCAGACAGCTGGGCAGTGAGAACCAGAATACCGACATCCACGCAGTACACATGCCAACATCCCCCAGGTTTGATGAGCCATACATAGCAAGAGAAAACACGTTCCCCAAAAGCTTCACCAACAGCACTCCCAGTATGATCACGATAGTGTAGAACGCCCTCAGCTTTGATTTGTCAACCCGCTGACGGCCCCCTCCCCTGTCCCCTGGCCCAGGACGAATCAGAACGCAGAGAACAGAAAGGCTACAGAAAGACATGACAGTTATGAAGATGATCGTGACAAAAGCTGCGAAGATGACAACAAAAAGTTTGTTTTCTATGGACATTAAAGCCGTCGCTATGAGGCAAAGTGGCCAAACTAAACCAAAAGCAATGTTTCTCGTTCTGATCATACTGGCCTGTTTTAGGCTCAGATAGGTGACAGGGTGAACAACAGCTAGGTAGCGGTCCACACAGGTAAGGAGGTGAAGACACATCTGTCCAGTTAAGTTCACGCTGCAAAGGTAGATACCAACCATCGTCACTTCTGGGTGATCAGTGTGGACACCGCAGCAGGACAGGGTGAACCCTAAGACACTTATCAGCTCTATGAAGACCATGTGGTAGGTTAAGAGGTCAGAGTGTGTCATCTTCATCCCAGAGCGTTGTTGCCGCCATAGTTGGATTCCCAGGTAGAGGACGAAGATGTAGAGAGGGAGGAGGAGGAGGACGCTGATGATGGTCAAGCCGGTGATGCAGGAAGCTCCGACTGTGGTGTTGAAGCACTTATATAGTTCAAGAAACATGTTGATCGGGGAAGGGGGGGTGGAAGGAGCAAGGGAGGCATTAAAGGAGGAAGAGGAGTTGACTGACATAACTATGAAGGGACGAGGATAGAGTTTAGAAAGAGGGGAAGATGGAGAACAAAAAACAAAATGAACACGATTAGCACGTCGGTAAGGCACAGTGGTGCTTTCAGTTAAATGCCGGTACGCAAAGATGCTCACAGTAGCATGTTTAGCACAACAAATTGCCGGGAAAAAAACTCATATTGTGTCCACAAGTTACCAAAAATGTGGAAATTACTTATTTTCTATGCATGCAATATCATTTGGGGCACTCTATGAATAAAAGATGCCCTGAATTTATATTCACTCTATGGCCACAATAAATGAGTACTAAATTGTTTAAATAATGCAATTATTTTGTGGTGACAAAAAAGTCCAAAACAAATTTGCTGTTTCAAATTAGTGGCATATAAACGTAACTTTTATGAAACGGTGTTGAACTTTTATGCACAGCCGACCAGCTCTATTTGAAAATACTTTAATTAAGATTGTATAAAGTTGTGCTACTGATAAAATTTTCAGTTTGCCCTTTTACACTTTTAAGATGTAACATATATTTTAGTTTTTCTGTATCATCTAACTATTCAACTATAGTCATTTTAATATTTAAGACGCCAAAAACATATATCAATAAAATAAACTCACCTTGTTTGTTGTCTTTTGATTGTCTCTGATCTGCCGACTGTGCGTCTGGACCGTGAACTGATGTGTTTGTGGCTTTTTTTTTGCATGTCATATTGCACTGGTTATTCATTTTGCATTGCTTTTCATTTGCAAGTTTAATTTTCGACATGCCGTCCATTCACATGTTACAGCTGGTCATTATCAGGGTCACGGTGGGGCTGGAGCCTATCCCAGCTGACTCTGGGCGAGAGGCGGGGTAGAGACTGAACTTTAGGCTCTGAATAAGTAATCAAAAATACACACTGCACACAAACATGTCTGAGGATCATTGTTCATTACATTTATTCCATCATGTAAAGAAGAAGAATATATGAAACACAAGAAAATACTATAAAAACTTGAGTAGCAGGGCGTCACTGACATTACTTTGACATACATTTGCCTCTGTCATCTGTTGGTCTGTTTGACAGGATTCAAATGAGCTGCAACTGGTGCTCATGCAAATCAAATATCATTACGGTCAGTACACCTGTCTGTGTTTGTGTATCACATGTTATCTTCTCACCCAACCAATCTATAATCCAGACACCAGTCCTGCTTTTAACTGTTAAATTTAATATTAGACCCATTTTCGGAGAAGCTGATTCATGAAATAAACCATGCCGCTCATCAGGGGTGAAGAGGATGGGGTGAGACGACTCTCAAGTATTTTGAATTTGAACTGCAGTACCAGTTTCTAACCACAAGATGTCACTGTTACAGGCAAAGTTACATATTGTTTCTTTAACCCAGGACAGTCCTGTCTTGAGTCAGTGTCAGTCATAGTCACTACGTGCTGAGGTTTGTATGTGAAGACATTTGTTTTATTCATTACTTACTTACTATCCCTCACCCCTAAAATCCCATCGGGCTCGGTTGACCCACCACCCACATCAAGCAGCACAGAGCAGATCAAGCTGGCTGGAAGTCAGACACAGAAACAGCACTGAGAGATTTGGTCGATTTTCAAACTAAAACATCCTGTGACAGACTTCCAGTCACAAAAACAGACGAAGGGAAAACATCAACAAATGGGCCACAGCATGGTAGTCTATACCAGACGTCATAAGCACATTTACTCAGCTTTACTCTGATCCTTGACCTGATTCAGGGTTGTTCTTGCAGCACAGTAGTTTCCCTGCCCTTTGCAGGAACAACAGAGGCAACACCAGACTGGTGGGCAGACAGAACCAGACTCCAGACACCAGGACACCACATCTCACATTTTCTTCTATTGCTGAGGAGGCGTGAACGGTAAGAACAAGCAGATGTCCTCCCGTCCTCAACAGCAGAGCTCCCATTATGGCCATAATGGTGTGAAATGCTCTCATCTTTGTTTGGTCAACCTTCTCCTTGTCCTTCCCACCATCTCCTGGTCCTGGACGAATCAGAGCGTGGAGAACAGAGATGCTACAGTAAGAGATGACCAGTGTGGACATAACTGACAGACAAAAAGCTGGAATCGTGGTATTACTCCCGGCAACACTGGTTAGACCAAACGATCCAAGAAAGAGCAACCAAACGCACCCGATTGTGATATTTCTGATTCTGACTCCGCCCCTGTTCCTCAGATTCATGTAGGTGATTGGATGAACAACAGCAAGGTGACGCTCCACACAGGTGAGGATGTGGAAGAAGATCTGTCCGTTTGAGGTGACCGAGACCAAGCACAAGCCCACCATTATCAACAAAGGCACTTTGAAGTAAGCGCCGCATGAGTAGAAAGTACACCCAAAGACACCGATCATCTCCATGGCAGCCATGTGGTAGGTTAAGACGTCAGAGTGACTCGCCCCCGCCGTCGTGGACGCCGAACGCTGCTTCTGCCATCGCTGCAGACCCAGGTAGAAGACGGAGATACAGAGAGGGAGGAGGAGGAGGATGTTGGTGACAGCGAAGGCAGTAAAGATGAAAAAGGCAGATCTGTAGCTAAAGCAGCCGGCTGCGGCAAGACTGGAGGAGGAGTTAGAGGAGGGAAGGAGGGAGGCATTGGAGGAGTTGAAGGACATAACTGTTGGGATATAGATGTGACAATGAGGAGGAGGGAAGACAGGGACAAAAAAAATGAGATGGTAGACATGGAGAGAGGGGACAAAAACCAGGTAAGACACGGAGACACCATCATGAATAATCAAAGAAAAGAATAATTACAACTAAATCTGAACATCTAGAAAAGAAAACTTGATAATATACAGTAAAAAGTGATATTAAATACCTCTTCAGTTGGCTCACCTTTGGATTTCTTGAACCTCTGGTTGCTGTTCCTCCAAACTGGACTGCAGACCTCTATTATCTCCTCTCTTTATATATATATATATATGCTTGCGTATGAGGGTGTGTTACGATATTGTGTTTGCGTGTATGAGTATGGACTGTGGCCGGATCTTTTTTGCATATCACAAAGCTATTAAGCTATGCTAGGTATTTATGTTCAATGACATTTTATACTGGAAATCTCAGTAGGCAAATGTCCTCTAAGTCTCAGTAGGCAAATGTGGTGCGTTTGTTTGCATTTCGTTTACTGGAGACACGAATGAAAAGCACGGTTCTGAAACAAGGCCGGGTTATCATCTAATGACATGAAAACGATACTTTCAAAAACTGAACTAGTTTTTATTGCTAAAGCAAATTTGGACTTTGTCTTTGTCACCTGTGTTTAATTAGTTTTCCCACTTTCCCACAAGTTAGTCCTTGTCAGTCTTTGTGTTCCAGCTCCTGGTGTGTTAGTTCTGGATGTTCTGGACTACTGTAGATGAGATTTTTCTTGGATTGTTGGGATTTAGTTGTTTTTTTTTGCCTGGACTCTGTTATTTTTACGTTGACGTACCTGCTGTGTAAGATCTTTTACCTTCACGCCTACAATTGTGTAATCTCTATGAACTGTAAAGCTTTAGGAAAGTGACGAAAATTTTGGCACCAGGAACACTGAGGTGTTGAGGGCAAAAGAGGCAAAAGGCATTGGCTGAAATGTAACCTCAGAACCCAACAGCGATTGTCTGACAAAGTTTCAGTTATCTGTTTATAAAGATCGGATCGGATCTGATCGGAAATGTGCTTTCATTGTCATTATCGCGTATGAACTTGCTAATCAGACTTTAGAGGATGTCTTGAAAGCAGACTGTACACAATCCAAAAATAGACATTTAATTCTAAATATTAGCACCACATAGACACACAAAAGCAATAAAGATGGTCAACGTGTTTTTTTATTGAAAGCACACTATTGAAGCTACAGCTTCCAAAAGTTATAATTTATAATTCATTAACATCTACAAACACAGTCACTGTACACAGTATAAATGTGCGATGCACGTTTCTACAAACAAACTCATTCAACATTAGAATAACTTGGACTATAATCATCAACATACATCAACTACAGCAACTACAACACCTCAGTACTTAGCTTGTACATTCTGGGTTACCATAACTACTGCCATATGTAAATCTGACATATCTAAATCTGACAAAATGGACGTTTTAAGGGTGATTCAACTTTACATTAAAGCTCTAAAACTATGGAAAATAACAATTCATTATAAGCATCTAAAAAACTAAACTAAAATTGAAAAAACCTTAATTTAACCCTTGATTATCCAGTGGCCCTACTTCATTTTAACTCTCCATTCAAATAGCAGGACATGATTTAGGTGATAACGTAAACAAACATGGTGTTCATACATATGAAGTAGTATCATCTATCTTCATGTCAGTCCCATCACAAATTTATGAAATCATAAGGAGAATTAGAAAGTTTCCAAAATGGTCGACTTGGCGGTTTTACCCAAATATTTAACTACCTGCATGTTTAACCATCTCAGATTTAGAAGATGGTCCAAGTTTTCCAATAAATACTGTGTTCATTATCATGAAATTTGGTACACAGTTGATGAATCCTAATGACTTTCATGATCTTTTGACTTAATCCTCTTGGGCCAACTTGAGGTTGACAACTGTGGTTTTGAGTGGAGTAACTCAACAACTATTGGATGGATTGTTCAGGATGAATGCTTATAACTTGATTGCACAGCCTTGGCAGCTTATTCTCTGTTTTATTTTAATTAAAGCAACATTTTTCTTCATCCAGACTCAGTGTTGTGCCTACAACATGCTAATCCTCCTGTCCTGGATAGAAACAACAGAGGTAATGCCAGGCTACTTGGCAGACAAAACCAGAATGCACTGTTGTACACCGTACAATCTTCTCCATTCACAAACGTGACGGCCTTGTATATGATCAAGCAAACCAGAAGGCCAGGAAACCTTATTAGGAGTGTTCCCGTTATGACCATAATGGTGTAAAATGCTCTCTGCTTTGATTGGTTTGCCCTCTCCCTGCCCCCACCGCCTTCTCCTGGCGATGGGCGTTTGAGAGCACGGAGGACAGAGAGGCTGCAAAAAGAGGTGACAAGGAAGGAAAATGCGAAGATCAAGAAAAGAGGGATGGTGACGGACACAAACATCAAACCCACCCATCCAGCAGATATTAGCCAAACACACCCAATGGTGATATTTCTAATCCTAATACCACACTTATTCTTCAGGCTCATGTAGGCAATGGGGTGAATAACAGCCAGGTAGCGCTCCAGACAGGTCAGACTGTGAAATAGAGACTGTCCAGGTAAGATTAAAGTGAAACTATAAAATCCAATCAACCTCATCAATTGATTGTCCAAGAAGAGGCCACTGCAGAAGAAGCCAGATCCCACCAGGCCAAAAATCTCCATGCCCACCATGTGGTAGGTAAAGTGGTCGGCGTGGCTTGTCGTTATCTTGGAAGTGGACCTCTGTCGCCTCCATCTTTGAAAACCAATGTGCAAGACGAAGGCAGAAGGAAGGAGGAGGAGGATGCTGCTGGTGATGAAAAAGGCAAAGAATATACGTACACCAGTGAAGCATTTAAGGAAGTCAGAGGAGTTTGGTGACAGTAGAGGAAGTGGATTGGAGGCATTAATGGAAGACAAGTTGACCGACATTTGTGACTGATGACCTCTGAAGGAAGAAGAGAAACGAGAACATTAAGAAATGTTGTTTAGTCTGATTGAATCAGACCCTACTTCGTCTTGTCATTGGTGCAGTTCGCTTGAGTAGATCTGACTCGTACTCAACAACCTGCAGACTAAAACAGTCTAAGTGTGGTCACAAATTAATAGAACAGTTTTTTGTTGTTTTAATTTTTGTGGTTGAAATGTGAATCAACTTCAATCTGACCCAACCATATGATGCACTTTGTGGTAAACTGTATTTGTAGCCGCTTTGCATACAGATGCAGAAGAGCCAAATGAACATTTGATGGCAACTATTCAAAAGAGGCTTGTCATGGTCAAGCAACTAAGTGAATTTCCTTGTTGATATCCATGCCTTATTCCTATCTTTACTTTCTCATGAAACTAATGAGCAAAGTAAATGTTCCTCCCAAGAAAAACAAGCAGGACATTTTAACGTTTGAAATAAAAAACATGTCCTGAGGTCTTCATTAGGCTGCAACTATGCAACTATTATGGATTTGGAAAGTAGTCTACACTGAAAGCCCAACTCCTGGTATATTTTTTCACTGTTGCACCGTTATTGTAGTTGGCTTTTAAACTCACAATAAAAGGCATTAAAAAAAACCCCATTGTTACTTCGTTGACTGTACATGACAGTTAAAAAAAACAGGATGTTTAAAACTAGATTAGTCATTAAATGTATTCAGCTGCATTCAAAGAAACCAACCTTGACAGCAGTTTCTTCTGGTACCACTTCCAACACTCAGCTGGGCTGGTGAGCACAGGTGTCCGTCAGAAGACAGATTAACGTATGTAGTGTTGGGTGCATGCGTATTTGTGTAAGCAGTCAAATGTACAGGACGAGTGGAACATTTGCATGTTACAAAATCAGCCATAATCACCTCTTCTTTGTGTCCTCAAGCTGTAGGGAAATGTTCTTTCCAAGTGTTTTTCCACTGGGTTCACAGTTCAGGGGAAAGATGTTGAAGGTGTTATGGTATGCTAGGGCTGAGATTTATGTCATCAAGTCTGTAACAACAGGTCCAACATAGTGTGAAGTCAACAGTTCCTACAACCTGAAAATTTTCTCATATCACTAATTAAAGTACTGTGAGAGAAGCCTTTATTTACTTCAAATGAAGTGAGAAACAGACCTTTATTTACCAGTTTCAGAGGTAATAATCTACAAATGTAAAGTATTAAAACGAGGAAAAAAATGAATACCTAGATTTCCCATATTGTATTTAATTCATTTGGTTAAAAACAAGTAAAGCTGGTACCTTTCTTTCAACAGTTCCCCAACTCACAGTTCACAGAATTTACCATACATCAATATCACATTTATACATAGCTCATCATGGGTTGCCCTTATGGTAATCTGACCTACTAATGATTATTGTGTTGTGATATAAAGATCTTCACTGCGTCCACGAGTGACAGTTACAGTATAGACTACTGGAAAATAATAAAAAAAAACAACTACAGATAATCCATTAAGTGAGTCAGTTAATTCCAAGATTAGATAAATAACATTAATAATGACGTCATCCATTAAAAATAGCGAAAAAATATCATTAGTCAACATAGAACTTGAAATTGAACTTTTCATACCAGGCAACATGAACCAGTTAAATCTGAATGTATTAAATTTGTTTTCTATGTTTACCACCAACAACACTACATACACTGTGAAAAATAACTCTTATTTTTTTACGGTAGTTTTCTGTTTTTTGAAATTGTACATAAAATTCAAAATTACAGGCATTTTTTTTTTAATTGGATACAAAACTGTAACAACCAAACTGTCATTTTACTGTAAGTGTGCAGTTATTGTTGCAGTGTACGATAATATTCATACAGTATTTTTTCAGTTTTCTGCACATACAAATTTATGTAAAATCATAGTTGAATGAATAAACACGTACTTTTACATTAAAACTATGTAACCTAATCATTTTCTTTTTTTTCAACATAAAACTCTAACTTCAGATTTTTGTACAGAAATATTACAATGGATTCCTAGTCTTCTTGATTTGAGTTCATATCATTGCCTCAAACCTAATGCGTTGTGCTCTTTATGCGATCATTTCCTTTGTCATTGTGTTGTTGTTGTGTTTCTTCATGAAGACCTCTGTCCTGTCTCCGTGTCGGTCCCACAGCACGGTAGTTTGCCGGCTCTGTGTAGAAACAGCAGAGGTGACACCAGACTGCTGGGCAGACCGAACCAGAAACCTGAATCAATCACCACGCACCGATCAATGTGGCTCATATACTTCGAGGAGTATAATCCAGTGCAGACCATGTTCCCCCCGAACCTGAACAACAGAGTTAGGAATATGGCCATGATGGTGTTGAACGCTCTCCTCTTTGATTGGTCAGCCCTGTCTCTGTCCTCACCTCCTTCCCCTGGCCCCGGACGCTTCAAAACTCTGAGTACAGCAAAGCTGCAGAAAGAGATGATGATTAAAGAGAAAGCCTGGTGCACAAAATACACCAGTATAATGTAATTAACTTGGTTTAGAGCCAGAACAGACATCTTTGCAAAACCCAGCAGCCAGATACTCCCAATGGTGATGTTTCTGATTCTGACCCCACTGTGCTTTCTCAAACGCATGAAGGTGATGGGGTGAACGACAGCCAGGTAGTGCTCCACGCAGGTGAGGGTGTGAAACGAAATCTGTCCACAGTAAGCGACGAGGAAAACATGGGTCGCCACCATCATCATCCTCCGAAGATCTAAATAGGCACCGACGCAGTAGAAGATGGACCCAGTGGAGTAGATCGTCTCCATGACGACCATGTGGTAGGTGATGAAGTCGGAGTCGCTTGCCGAAGCGGAACGCTGCTGCCGCCATCGCTGGTGGCCCACGTGGAGGATGATGATGAAGAGAGGGAGGAGGAGGAGGATGTTGGTGGCGGTGAAGGCGGTGAAAATAAAATTAGCAGCTCTGGAGCCAAGGCAGTTTGAAAAATCATAATTCAATTGGACAATGGAGGAGGACGAGGAGTTGTCCGACATGTTGGAGTCCTGAAAAAGGGGAAAATGGAGGTGGAGGTGTAGTACAAGAAGGGCAAGAGAAAGAATTACTAAGACTTAAGACTGCTTAGAGGTCATCAGAGATGTAGAGTTTTGGGTTAAGCTTGAGGGTATCAGCACTACCGGACTCAAGACAGCTGACACTGAGCAGGTAGACCCTGACACACGGAAACAACCATTCATTCACAGCCACAGCATGTGTAATTTAGAGTGGTTACTTGAGGGAAGCTGTGCACACAACAGTGATGTATTATTCCCTTTATACAGTCAGTCAGACAGTTTCTAATTTAAAGTGCAAGTCCTAAATACTCCACCATGAACTTCTCTGCCAGAAGTTACTGTACAGAGTCATTTTTTGAAGTAAAGTGTGTCAAATGATGACAGAAGTCATCACTGGAGATCATCAGCATGAATAAAAGTGACGTTTGCTCTTGGGGAACAAATTCAGCTCATCACAGTATTAAAATGTATTGATTAAAAATCAATCAATCAATTAAAATCAGTCCTCCGCTGCATGTCGAAGTGTCCTTGGGCAAGACACTGAACCCCAAATCGCTCCCTGTAAGTTGCTTTGGATAAAAGCGTCAGCTAAATGTGACTAAATGTACATGAACTTGGTCCTTTCCTGTCTGTCTCTGTACCTAAGAAGGTTTTACTCAAATTAAAAATAGCTCACCTTTCCACATAAAATTGTCTGTGATTGTAATACTGCCAGTACAAACATAAAACATTCTCTGGTTCCAGTTTTTTTACATTGTAAACCAATTATCTTTGGATAACGAAGACATTTGAGGACGCCGGCTTGAGAAAATCAGGAGCAGATTAACCAAAAATGGAAATAATCGTTAGTTGCAGCTCTGTATTTTGCTAATTATACAAAACCTAATTTTTAAAGGACACCCACCTTGTTAGTAGTGTTTTTCTGCCTGTTCTTCTGCTGTCTTTCAAGAGTCAGCGACGGCTCAAAACTGATATTTGATTTAAATATACAGTGTATTAACACATGTGTGTGTGTGTGTGTGTGTGTGGCACAGGTGTGAAGCAGAACCAATCCATTCTCCTCGATCGCTTTACGGCTAATTTCTGTCTGCAAATTTTCTTGGCAGAGCACGAACCGGGCGGTAAATGTTAATATGTGTTGAGATTTGACAAACTGACGCATTAACAAATGCGTTCCTTCACTGAAGCCAGTAAAACGTGTGTACTTTCATGATATTGATTTAACGACAAACACTTTTTTTTCCAAATCTGTGAATAATTTACTTCGTATCTGAGCGGGAGTTTCATTCGTGAGAGTTTCCGATTGTGTGATACACCGATGCAAATGTTGAGTCATTTTATCAGAATGTCTGACAGAATTCAAATGACTTTCATGTAAGCGATGACTGCTGTGTATTCAAATCATATGAAGTGATTTAGCCCGGAGCGGCCGTGTGTATTGTTTCATTCAAATGTTAGCATGCAAAGATTACGTGGACGAGAACGTGTCCGGGTTCGTTTTGTGTTGTTTTCATCTTTGATGTTTCGTGTCTGATAAATATTTTTCACTTTATTGTTTTTTAAGTATTTGACTGATTATAAGTTTGTTCTGTTCAAACACTCCCTCCTGTTGCTCGGAGTACTTGTAGTACTTGTAGTACTTGCATATGGCTGCTAGATGTCAGCATTTATCACTAAACTTAACTCATTGTCTGACCTGATGGACCCAGAGTGAAGTCAGAATCAATCAATCTAATAATCCAGCTGAACTTTATTTATTTATTTATTATATTTATTTTTATGTAAGTTGTTTTTCAGTTCAGTTCACCAATGTTTAGTCGTATCATCCTGGACTTCAAAGATTCTGTATCTCACATGTACCTGCAGGTATAAAGATAAAAAGTGTTGGAACAACAGCCTTGTTTCCTTGAATAAACACCACATTGTCTCTCCTGTGCCCTTTTTTCCCTCCGATAAGCTCTCTAGTAACTTCCTCTCTTTCTTCCTTAATCCTCTTCCCGTTTACGACACAGGCTCCGAGTCTTTGTAGGGATCTTTGCCCAGAAATGTTTGAAACCCAGTTTTAACAAAGACATGGATACATTAAGAGTCATAAATCAAAACACTGACCATACAAAGATTAGTAATTGATATTTTTAATGTAAGCACAGTTTAAACTTTACACCAAACATTCTTCTTTGCGGCATAGTTTAAAGCGAGCTGGGTGACATTTGATTAATGATTAATGATTACTGAATTGAGCAGCACATTGAAGCTGCATTTGAAACACGAAACCTTGATGATACGTAAATTTAAATATCATTTGAATGGGCTTCATGGCGTCTCTCAGTTTGGAGGTTTTTGCTCTCTCTGTAGTGTTTTCTAATTTAATTAGACGGACTGTTGCTCTTACAACACAGTAGTTTTCTTGCCTTCTGTAGAAAGAGTAGAGGTAACACCAGACTGCTGGGCAGGCAGATCCAGCCTACAAACATATACATACCACAAATTCCAAAATCCCCCAGCTGTACTAAGTCATACAGAACAGTGATAAGTATATTCCCCCCAAACCTGAAGACCAGCACTCCCAGTATGACCATGATCGTGTAGAACGCCCTCAGCTTTGACTTGTCAACTCGCTGTCTTCCCCCACCCCCGTCCCCTGGCCCGGAACGAATCAGAACATAGAGGACAGAAAGGCTACAGAAAGCAACGACAGTGAAGGAAAACCCTGCGTAACAATAAGATATAAGATCAACGTGAAATTCGTCTACCAAAGACATTAAACCGGTCCCAGCAAAGCACAGCAGCCAAACACAACCAATGACGACATTTCTCATTCTGATGCCTCTTGCCTCCTTCAGGCTCCGGTAGGTGACGGGGTGAACAACGGCCAGGTAACGCTCCACGCAGGTCAGGATGTGAAATAACATCTGTCCAGTTAGGTTGATGACAGAAAGGTAGATGCCAACCATCATCACTAGGGGGTGATCGGTGTGGACACCCCAACAGCAGAGGCAGGACCCTAAGACACTTATCAGCTCTATGAAGACCATGTGGTAGGTGAAGAGGTCGGAGTGACTCATCGTCGTACCGGAGCGTTGTTGACGCCATCTTTGGAGACCCAAGTAGAGGACGAGGATGTAGAGAGGGAGGAGGAGGAGGACGTCGGTGACGGTGAAGGCGGTGATGTTTAAAATGCCGACTGTGGTGTTGATGCAGTTGTGCGCTTCATGATAGAAGTTGAAGGAGGACGAGAGGGCAGAAGGAAGAAGGGAGGAGTTGACCGACATAACTATGAACAACAGAGATGGAGTGAAAAAACAAAGTTAGATGAGGTTAGGAGGTATCTAACTTTAAGTAAAACCTTTGTATGACAAGTCTCTTTACCGAACTACAAACTAAAATATGTTTTGACACTGATATTAACTTAAATTTATGCTTATAAGTCGTTCACATAGAGAGTCCGTGTGAAAATGGCATGAAAAATATCAACAACAGTATTTTATGGCAGTCGTCTTACCCATATACGCATGATATTTCATTGAATATTAAAATTTCATTGAATTTGAAGACATCATCCTCAGCTCTAAGAAGTTTTGGTGGACCTTTTTTTTTTTAAACTTCTTGATACATGAAAACTTGAAGAATATTTTCAAAGGACACCCACCTCGTCAGTAGTGTTTATTTCTGACCGTCCTCCTGCTGCGTTTCAGAGCCAGTGACGGCTCAAAACTCAAGAATCTCATTCAAATATACACGTGTGTGTGTGTGTGTGTGTGTGTGTGTGTGTGTGTGACAGGTGTGAAGCAGGACTGTCAGGATTTTTGCATGGCAAAACCGTTTTACGCCTGATTTCATCTGCAAATCTTCTCATCACGCTCTCGTTTTCCAGGCACGGCAGAGCACAAACTGTGTGTCAGGTATTAATATCTGCTTCGATCTGACTTACGACTGAAACAAATTCATTAATGATTTATTTAGTCTCTGAGATGACATCTGTGCCAGTTTTCATACATAACATCAGATTCATTAAGTTAAGATCATGAACTAACATTGATACTAAATAAACAATATGTTTTGTATCTAATATTTATTCTCTTGTTTTTTTCACTTCATTGTTTCAGGATTTAATCAATTTTTAGTTTGTTCTACTCTAACAGGGTGAAAAAGGTTAACTCACATTACTTGTAGTACTTCAAATGGCCATTAGATGTCAGGATTTACCACAAGTGAAGGTAGAATTAGTTTAATTGAAGCGCTGACCTTTTTTTATCTTTTCATTTTGTTCACATTTATCTGACAAAGATCTTTTTGTGTGTTACATTTTGTGGGAACTTAAAATCCAAAGTTGAACTTAGAGACGTATCACATGTACTTGCAGGTATAATCATAAACAGTGATGTGAATTAATGCAATACTTTACAAGCTCCAAGTTCAAAGACCTTAGAGCTGAGTTCAACAGCATGGTTCTTACTTTATCAACCTAATTTCACCCAATACCCAACATTGTCACTCCTGCATGATCTCAAATACTACATTCTCTTTATGTTCTTTCTTTCTTTATGGATGACATTGGATGTCTTTATAGGGATCTGATAGTTCGCTCCATTTTAAACCATTGAAACCAAACCAAACAAAGATTATGTGAACACCAGCAACATATGTATTAATACATTTTAAGAGCCAAGAATTACAACACTAACCATATGAAGATTAGTCACATTTTTATTGTAAGCACAGTTTTGTAGCTATAATTTTACATTCTACTGTACAAGATGATTTACACACAAAATCCTGAGACTGAAAACTGGTGAAAAACTGTTTGAACCTTCAAACAGTTCACGTCTTCAAAGTCTTTTCATGTTTTCAGCAACTATTTTCCAACAAGTTTAAGTTTTTCTACTCTTAGTTACTGTAAACTCATCTAATCAGACTATTCGTTGCTCTTACAACACAGCAGTTTTCCTTCTTTCTGTAGAAAGAGTAGAGATAACACCAGACAGCTGGGCAGTGAGAACCAGACGGCCGACATATACACAACACAAATTCCAGCATCCCCCAGCTGTGCAAAGTCATACAGAGCAGCTATAAGTAAAACCCCCACAGACCTGAACAATAGAACCACCAGTATGACCATGATCGTGTAGAACGCCCTCAGCTTTGACTTGTCAACTCGCTGTCTGTCCCCAACCCCGTCCCCTGGCCCAGGACGACGCAGAACACAGAGAACGTAGAGGCTAGAGAAAGCGACGACAGTTATGGAGAAGCCTGAAGAACAATAAGAAATGACTTGGATGCAAACTTTGTTTCTTACAGACAGCAAACCTGACTGTACAAAGCACAGCAGCCAAACACAACCAATGACGACATTTCTCATTCTGATGCCTCTTGCCTCCTTCAGGCTCCGGTAGGTGACGGGGTGAACAACAGCCAGGTAACGCTCCACACAGGTCAGGATGTGAAATAACGCCTGTCCAGTTAAGTTCATGTTGCCAAGGAAGATACCAACCATCGTCACTAGTAGTTGATCAGTGTGGACACCCCAACAGCAGAGGCAGGACCCTAAGACACTTATCAGCTCTATGAAGACCATGTGGTAGGTAAAGAGGTCGGAGTGGCTCATCGTCGTACCGGAGCGTTGTTGCCGCCGTCTTTGGAAACCCAAGTAGAGGACGAGGATGTAGAGAGGGAGGAGGAGGAGGACGTCGGTGATAGTGATGGCGGTGATGCTGAAAGTGCCGAATGTGGTGTTGAGACAGCTGAGCGCTTCATGATACATGTCGGTGGAGGACGAGAGGGCAGAAGGAAGAAGGGAGGAGTTGGCCGACATAACTATGAACAACGGGCCGGGATGGAGTGAAAAAAAGAGAGCAAGAAACAGAATTAACAAGTAGAAATATTTTATTAATGTGAATGACAGAGATTTGCTATTGACTCCGAGGTTTAATTGATGTGACTCTGTAAGGTTGGTATGATGTAACTTTAAATAAATACTTTGTATGACAGATTTCTTGGCCAAACTAAAAGGTATAATAATAATAATAATAATAATAATAATAATAATAATAGTAATAATAGTAATAATAATAATAATACATGGATGTAATATGGATTTTGCTATAAATGCATAATAGTATTATTACCAGTCATTTTCACAAACATTTATAGTTAAACGTTGATTATCCAATCCGCATCAAAATAATCTGCAACTAATTCGGTTAATTTTCTATTTTTATGTATTTTTCATGCAAAAATACAAAAAAATATCACTCGAATAACCAATTGGGAGATGAATCAAGAACTAAAATTACTGTTAACTGCAGCACAAAACATGGTTTTAAAGTTCACCCACCTTATCAGTAGTATCTTCTTCCTGACTGTCTTTCTGCTGTGTGTCAGAGTTAGTTATGAGTTATTAGTGTGTGTTGGTGTATCGGTGTGTGTGTGTGTGAAGGAGGACTGTCAGGATGTTTGCATGGTTTCCCAATCAGTCCACACTTTGTGATTTGTGTTTTTTCACGGTCAATTTCTGTCTGCAAATTTTTTTTTTTTCTCCACACGGAATCTTCTTTTGCAAATTCATGAATGATTTATTGGACGTCTGAGATGACGTCCGTGTTAGCGTCTGATTATATAATATACCAATGAGGATGCAGGTCTTTTTTTATCGGAACATTAAGTTGAACATTGCTGCTGTGTATTCAAATCAAATAAAGTGATTCAGCCCAGAGCAGCTGTGCGCACTATTTCATTCAAATATGAGCATGCAAAGATTATGTCTGGGTTTTCTCAACAGATTAACGGCAGATTCATTAAGTGAAGATCATGAAGCAAAGCACCTTGATAACTAACATTGCTACTAATGTAACAATCACGTTTTGTGTCTGAGATTTATTTTATCTGCTTGTTTTTTCACTTCATTGTTTCAGTATTTTATCAATTAACTTGTTCTGCTCCAACTTTGGGGAAAAATATCTTAGCTCCCATTATGAGTTGTACTTGTAGTACTTCAAACCGCCATTAGATGTCAGGATTTCTCACTCAAAAACTCACGACTGAATTTGACAGCATGGTTAAAGATCACCCCAACGTCTCGTAATGTGTTTGTTTCCTCAAAAAAATCTCTAACGTGACGTCCTCTCTTTCTTTGTGGATAAGATTATAGGCGTCAGGGCTCGCGTCGCCCCGTTCCTTACTCCTGTTTCTGCTCATGACAAAGGCTTACGGGGATCTGATGTCTTACCCCATAAAACATTTGAAAGGTTTGAAACCATAAAATTCAGTTTGAGCAAAGACCATGTGGACACAAAAAACACACATGAAAGCATTTTAAGAATGAATCTTATGAAGTTAGTCGTATTTTAATGCAAACTACTTTACAGCATTCTTTAAAGCATAGATATAAGATGTAATGTGAAGACACATTAAAGCTGCATTGCATACACAAAGCCATGATGATGTGTTAAATCTAAGTGCTTCCTCTTGAATGGACCTGATATCCCGGACTAATTGTTGCTCCTGCAGCACAGAAGCTTCCCTGTTCTCTGTAGAAAGAGTAGCGGCAACACCAGACTGCTGGGCAGACAGAACCAGAGTACAGAGATGAACATACCACATGTTACATCCATCCCCGGCTGTACTAAGTCATGCAGAACAGTGGTAAGGACATTCCCCCCAAACCTGAACAGCAGCACCACCAGTATGACCATGATCGTGTAGAACGCCCTCAGCTTTGATTTGTCAACTCGCTGCCTGCGCCCACCCCCGTCCCCTGGCCCAGAACGAATCAGAACATAGAGGACAGAAAGGCTACAGAAAAGGACGACAGTGATGGAAAACCCTGCAGAAAAATAAGATATAATTTTGAAGTGAAATTGCTTTACTAAGGACAGTAAACCTATCTCTGCAAAGCACAGCAGCCAAACACAACCAATGACGACATTTCTCATTCTGATGCCTCTTGCCTCCTTCAGGTTCCGGTAGGTGACGGGGTGAACAACAGCCAGGTGACGCTCCACACAGGTCAGGATGTGAAATAACGCCTGTCCATGTAAGTTCATGTTCCAAAGGTAGATAGCAACCATCGTCACTAGTAGTTGATCGGTGTGGATACCCCAACAGCAGAGGCAGGACCCTAAGACACTTATCAGCTCTATGAAGACCATGTGGTAGGTGAAGAGGTCGGAGTGACTCATCGTCGTACCGGAGCGTTGTTGCCGCCATCGTTGGAGACCCAAGTAGAGGACGAGGATGTAGAGAGGGAGGAGGAGGAGGACGCTGGTGACGGTGAAGGCGGTGATGTTTAAAATGCCGACTGTGGTGTTGAGGCAGACGAGCGCTTCATGATAGAAGTTGAAGGAGGACGAGAGGGCAGAAGGAAGAAGGGAAGAGTTGACCGACATAACTATGAACAACGGACCGGGATGGAGTGAAAAAAAGAGAGCGAGAAACAGAATTAACAAAACAGTCAAACCATGAAAATGATGACTGAGAATTACCGTAAACTCTTTAGTTTAACTGATAAAGGTTAAAACTTAAGATACCTCATCACACAGAGACAGGTGTGATGTAAATAAATACTGGACGCAAGACCCTGAAAATATCAACAACAACTGAAAGAACCAGTCGATTAATTGGTTAGTTTATCAGCGAAAAATAATCTACAACCAATTTGATGATCGTTTTATCATTTTTGAACCAAACATAATTGAAAATATGCTATTTCTTGGTTCCAACTTTACAAGTTTTAACGTTGTTAACCAAATATCTCACGATTACGTGCCGATTTATTAAAGAAAAGACATTTGGAGACGTTCTCTGAGAAGTTGTAATAGTTGGGTTTTTTCCACTTCTTTGACATGAGTCAAGAAAACAATTGGCAGATCAATCAAAAATGAAAATAATTGTTAGACGCAGCCCAAATTATTAACACTTCAGGTAAAATGCCATTTTAAAGGTCACCCACCTCGTCAGTCGTGTTTATTTCTGGCCGTCCTCCTGCTGCGTTGAGTCAGTGATGGAGTGATGTGAGTGAGTGACATCTGATCGGAATACTGTAGCATATTAACATATAAGTGTGTGCGTGCCAAAATGTAACTATGAACTCATTGTCTTTTGCAAATCCATTAATGATTTGTTTAGGGTCTGTATGACATTCGTGCCTGTTTCCACTTATACAGTATACCAATGCAAATGTAAGAAAGCAGCGATTGCTGTGTATTCAAATCAAAGAAAGTGATTTAGCCCAGAGCAGCTGTGTGTGTAACTGAATATGGTTGTTTATCTGTTTGTATTGAGCATTATCAATAACTAATACTGATACTACTCAGATTATCGTGTTTGGTGTCTGATTTAAACATCTGTGTGTGTTTCGTGCACATTGAGGGATTTTTAACAGATTAAAAAGGTGACCTCTGGTTACTTGCAGTACTTGTAGTACTCAAAGTGGCCACTAGATATCAGCACTTCGCTCTAAATTTAACTCAGGAGATCTCATTTTATGACAGTCACTATCTGTTAATCCAGCTCAACTTGATTATTAACACACCTAACAACTTTCACACAAGACTGCTGAAGCCACACATTTGAGCTTGTGGACTACATAATGTCCAATAAATTAATTAAAGCTTGATAAAGTTCTACTTTCGCATATCTGCTGAAATGTTTACCTCCAATTTACAGTTAATTCCCATAATTCCCATGGAATTCATGATTTGGAATGTTTCCAAAATCCTCCATCTTAACTTCCAATTGAACATGGAAAGTTTCCGGTAAATTTTCCGAAAGCTTTCCACCCCTTACCTCAGATTATCAGTAGGAGACGAGTAGTGTTTATAGTACTTTAAATGACCACTAGATGTCAGCGTGTATCTCTAAATTTATCTCACAGAGTGAGGTCAGAATTATTCAGTCTTGTTAAACAGCTCAACTTTAATTATAATTCAGTATTGAGTCAGCCCGGCTAACAAACTGAGCTAACGTTAGCTAACAGCAGCTACAGTTGTCAGCAGTTTACTTCACTGTCCATCAGGAAACTCTGTAAATCACAGAGAGTTGAAAACCAGAAAACATTTTCTCCATAAAATATGATCCAGTCTCACCAAAATCAGTCAAATAGTTGGTGGTATGTGGTGTGAAATGTCATGTACACAAAGTTACATAGCGCTGAAACAGATGTATGGATGACTATGACACCACTCACCTGATTCCACATCAACTGAGCATAAAAATGACTTAAAATTTGTTATTTTATAGCAGAAAAGTTGCTTTAATGTTGTCCAATAATAATGCCTATAGCACTACCTCTCATAATTTCACAGGGATTCTTGGGTAGCCTGTCAACAATGTGGTTTAATAATTATTTTTTATTCTGTATTTGTTGTTTACGAATACGTCAATGTTGTCAACAGATGTTGTCAGCAAGTTTTGGTTTTATTTTGAAAAGCATCTTTCTTCCGCATTATGTTTCTAAAGAATGGTGAGTGTTTCTCAGCATGAGAAAACTTTCTCTCTCTCGCACACACACACACACAAACATACATATCCACAGGGGGAGTTTCCTGTTATACCAAGCAGGAGAAGAAGGGGAGGAGTGAGGAGAAGGAGGAGGGAAAAGTGGGAGGAGAGGAGACGAGGAATGTCCGGACAGAGGCATTGTGTTTGGTTATCACACGACCAGAGAAAGAGAGAGGAGGGAGGGAGGGAAGAGTGACTCTGCTGGGAAGTAGAAACCCTCTCAGAAGGAGGTGTGACTCAGCCGTGGATAGAGGAGCAGCTCCTTCATGTTGGAGACGTGGATCAATCAAAGAACAGCAGCAGCTCAAAGACAGACTGAAGGACTTAGCAACTGATGGAAATTCTTGTTAGATGTCTGGAAGTCTGATCTACTGATATAAAGTTCATCGGATCGGTTGGAGGATTGGAAGCCACATCAACTGTTTTCAAGTCTAAGTGATCAGTTTTACTCTTGATTGAAAAGTTCTTCTGATTTGACGCTTCGTTGACTGACCTGGCACGTGATTGGTTGAGCTGGAAATCCTAATTGACTTGATCGACTGATTGGAAGCCCCGCGTTGATTGATTTGTTTGGTTGGCATCAAGATGAGCGGAGCTGAGGAGGTGGTTTGTGAAGGCTGGCTGCGAAAATCACCACCAGAGAAGAAACTACGACGTTATGTGAGTAACTTCACTTCTTTTTTTAACACCAAAAAAAGAGAACATCTTCTACGTTGGGTTTGTACGCCATGCTCAAGTACAAATTGTGTTTTTTTTTTTAGTTACCGACATGCACCTACAGGGCAAACACACACACACCTGAGAAGATTTTAATTAAGCCTGAAGATTAGCTCTCTGTTTCATCACTATTTACACTCTGAGTCATGATCATAAACTAACTAAACAGTCAGCAGAACACAGCTGTCTGCTGTGTCATCGATACTTTGGCAGTGCCATCATTTTGGTGGGAAATTGGAGTCCAATTTCTTTGGAGTAATGAAAAAACAAGAATTCCTTTCAAAAAATGAACTGCAACTCAAGCTAAAGGTGCCCCAGGAGTCCCTGATATTAATAATTCCTCCACATAATTCAAGAGGTAACCACCTACGACTTGACTTGTTACTGGCAGGTGTTCTTGGCGGTGTTTGGTTCAGTTTACTGGACAAAAGTTCAAATACAGTAGTAAAGAAAAAAACAAAATACCAGCATGTTGAGTCATTGTCAACACGACAAAGTCCAGCTCTTATTTCCATCGTGGTCCCTGATCTTCCGTCAGACTGTCCATGGCGGACAACAAATCAACAATCACGCCATGCCACATGTCATGATTTACTATGACAATAAAATAATACATTTTATATTTTTAAATACAGATATTTATAAAGACGGACGTGTCTTAAGGGCTTGCACCTCCTCGATAGCACCACCATCGATGAACGAGACCTTAGCCAGGGTTAGCTACCCTAGCTCTTTTAAAGGTATTTAAAGGTATTAAATCAGAAACTTAAGAAAATTAAGCATAGTATTATAATTATTATTATTTGGTACGTTTGTAGGAGCCGTGGTTCTTTGTTACATCTGCAAAATCTAGGTTTCCATGTTGTCTGCTGGACCAAAAATTTGAATCCAATTGCTCATTTCCATTATATCCATCTGGGATGTCTCTTTGCAAAAATACTTATCTTGACAAACAGGAAAGAGATCAAACAATCTTGCATTGCACTAAATGGTTGGAGGATTTTTGTGATCTGTTCAACATGTAGAGCAACAAACCTGCAAGCTTCGTACATGGTTGTCAGAAGCTTGCAAGCATGAAAACACACCATGAAACAAAACTTTTATATTGACATGTTGTAAGGAGAAAGATTGTGAGTGGTGTCGGTGTCGTGCCAGAACAGGAGCTGGGCAAGCGGACAATGTAACCAGGCCAAACAGCCTCCACGGACATAATCATAGAGGCAGAAAGACCAAAGATAACATTGCTAAGGAGAGAAAATGAGCGAGTGAGCGAGCAAGAAGCCGTCGGACAAGAGTAAATCTGGGACTGATTTTTAGACGTTGGTGAGAGCTTGGTGAAATAAAAAGGCACAAAAACTGTTAGCAAAGTTGTCAATTTATTGGTTTTTGATCACAAGTAATATAATCATAACAAATACATGTGTACAGCTGATATCATATTTACCACAGTGGGATTATACAGTAGGAGCTAAGATACAATGTTGCTTTAATACCAAATGAACCATGATTGATAGATAGATAGATGTTTATACAACAGCAGCATGGCTGGCTTTCCAGTAAAGGGGCAGCTTAAGAGTTATGCACACACACACACACACACACACACACACACACACACACACATACACCACATATCTGGCATGCCTTGCCAGTGAGTTGAGCTAATCTCATCTCCACATTTCCCCTTAATGTCATTATTTCTTTCCAGAAGACACTTTGCTCTGTTGTTGTTCTGTTCTCTCTTCCTTTTCATGTGTGTGTGTGTGTGTGTATAAAGCAAAAGACGAAGTAGGAATAAGCAGAGCAGCAGAAAAGTTATTGTTCAGACCTCAAATGGAAAGTTGTCTCAAGAGGTTTATCTGTTCTACCAACTAAACCTCGACTGAATGTCACAGAGCTTTAAGAGGGAACACACAGTTTGCGTGTCGCACCACAACAGGTGGAACCAAAGAAGAAGAAGGCCCATTGTTCAGACTGTGTATACATTGAGCCATGATGGTATATACAGCCCAGTGTGTACACACACACACACTGTCTGACCAGCTGTGTGTCGACTGTCAACACACATACACATGAAGCGCCCAAAAATGGCCGCAGCAGGCTGCGTTCATGTCGAGTATCGAGCCAGAGTTTGCGGGAGTGTACCTCATCACATCATACACTCCCTGTTCTGTCGAAAGCTGTGTGTGTGTGTGTGTGTGTGTGTGTGTGTGTGTGTGTGTGTTATGTAATAATCTAATCGCTCTCAGCTGTGCCTGATTGGAAGAGGGGGCCTCCCTGAAGATTTAGAAGATTTGGTAACACACACACACACACACACACACATGGACTGGAGCAGAACCAAGGAGAATGAAAAATCCTGCAAAATTCAGTGCAATAACAAACGTCTCTCTCTCTCTCACACACACACACACACAAGGTCAAACACAGTTTAAGGAAATGTTTGAGAGACTGTCCTGCGTTGGAGACATCACAGCTTGGATACCTGCAACGTTAAATCATAGTTTCAGCTTCATAGTTCACGGTTAAACTTCTGCAGTCTGGAGCAGGGATCTTTTTTTAGGGGTTGTAAAACACTTCACAGACAGTTATTATCAGTTTTTGCTCGCTCTTGCTTCTCTCATGTGAATTATTTGAAGATTTACCTCACTGTTGTTCACTCAAATAGAGCAAATCAAGCTTTGGTTAACCTAATCATAAACCAAAGCAGGAATTCTAGATCTGGAGGATTACCGGAGATCCCAACCTACGTAAATCTGTGATTTCTGCCACGCAATATTTTGTTTATTTTGCTTATTTTGGTGTTTCTTTGTGTGTGACAAAGAGGTTTACAACGCAAGTAGCCTGTGGAGGCTACGTAAAGCTAAAAAGCTAATGTCAATAACAAACAAGATGGAATAGAGTGGACGCTGAGTGGACGTGAAGTGTTTTAAGTTGGAATAAACCTGAATTGGTAATATAATATGCATGATAACTTTTCACTGGTTTCATTAGTGTATAATAAGAATTGTTGAGGTATATCTACAGACACAGCAGGTCCTCCAACAGAGAGTCCGCCATGTTTCTACAGTAGCCCCAAATGGACAAACAGACTCATTTTTCGTGCATTTCGTGGCTACCGTAGTTTCTCAAGTGGGTTGCAATCAACAACTACAGAGTTCAGTTCCATCTTAGAGAGTTTTGAGTCAGTAATTGTAATAATACACAATAAGGTGTGTGTATATTAGTAGATTGGGGTGCAGTAACTCCTCCAAAGGTGCTGCTACGTGGCTGGCCATCGTTCTAACACTCCATCTCTTGACATTTGCATGTCTGTGAGCCCTCTGTGCCCATGTGTTGTTGTATGTATGAGGTAAAAAGGTATTTCCCCATTGAAGAATCAATGCAGTCTTACACTAAGATGCTGAATGTCACATTCGTTTCTGCAAAGACGTTGAGTTCATTCAGCCGTCAGATTGAAAGTGTTGCGCCATCACGTGCTTGCAGTTCTCGAGAACTCGGCGTTGGTTGCGATATGAAGTGAAGGAATGGATCAGTGAAATGAGGAACTGAGCGGTGAGATGTTTGTTATTCAGGTCTGGTGATAATTTTGGTTTTGAGGCAGGATGGAGGAAGTGTTATTTTAGATCCATTGTGCCCCCTTTCCTGTCCGGGTCAGAGGTCAAAGAAGGAAACAAAATGAAAGGAGAGGAGGAGAAAATAGAGAGAATAGGAGCAGACGAGATTAGAGAAGGTGTTTAAGGAAGAGAGGTTATCTAACAAGAATAATATTAGTTTGTGCAGTCAGATGAGCTAATTTACGCGCTACTTAAATCTTTACAAGCTGAGAAATTCAATCAATTATCAATATACAGTATCTGTTATTGACTAGCTGATTGATCAACAAATTAGTACACCATTAAAGGTCCAACTTTTCCTGTGTTTTACTTGAAGTTTTGGAGAATTTATATAAGAAATAAGGCGGAAAAGTGGCAACATCCAGGATAACTTTTTCCTGTCTTTATGCTAAGCTAAGCTAAGCTAAGCGACTGCTGGCTCCAACGTCATGTTTAGCATACAGATATATGTGTGTGGTGTCAATCTTCTCGTCTAACTCTCAGGAAAAAAGTCTCCAAGTTATCCAAAGTGTTACCTTGAAGTATGGTTGATGGGATGATGAAGTTTATGCCCGTCACGTACTGGTGGCAGTTGAATTAAAAGTTAACATGCTACACTGATCAGTGGTCACTTTTATTTTGATAGCGACAGCTGAAGAGTGACAGGAAGGTAGAGCCACATATTGGATCAAACCCTGGGTCAAAGCCTGAGTCTTTTGTACAAGGTTGAGCCACTTTACGAAGACTTTATACGCAATCTCAGCAATGCTGGTGCAACTCAGTTCTGTTCCATGAATTAGAAGACAGAAAAATATTTTCATACATAGTTGCTGCCACCCTGCTGCTTTTATTTGTCCAGCAGCCTGAAGACGACGGATCATCAAACAAAGTGAGGGGAGAGGGGGTGGACAGACAAAAAAACACACACATCTCTTACCGGCATTTCCTGTTCAGCTATTTCCTCTTCCTGTCAGTGTTTGGAGAGAAAACGGGTGGGTGGAGGGAGCGTTGGGGAAGCGGTGGTGGTGGCGGTGGTGGTGGTGGGGAGGCTCCACAGTATTTAATTGCTGTGTACTTTGATCACAGAGGCATGCCTTTGGAGTCACGTTGGTTCTGTTGAGTAACACAATCTAACGGGGATCGGAAGAGATGGATTTGGAGATGGTAGGACCGGGACCTGTGGAAACTCACTGGGAAAAACACACGTACACAGTCTGTAAAAAAAAAAAAAAAAAAAAGTTGCAACCACAGCTACCAGCTTTTTACCGTAAAAACACAAAAGTTTTTAAAGTATTTTATTAGTGAAAAACTGCCAAACAATGAACATGCCAAAATCTTTAAAAGAATTTTACGGTGTTTTACTGTATAATTAACATTCTCTAATATAAAATACGACCTTATTCTGTATAAATTCCCTTAAAATGTTGTATTAATAATGGTTTTTAATTAGCGTTGTGCTTTACTATATACAGAAAAACAGTCATACTTCAAGGCATATTTTATGGTCTTTTACTGTCATGGTTTGGCAGTTTTTTTTACCATAAAATCTATAGACATTTTTACAGTGCATGGAGTTTACTACTAAACAGAAAGCAAAAGCAAAAATCCTTTGGTTTCTTCATCAGTTGTGTCCTTTCAGGCAGTTATTAATACTCTGATTCCTTTAAAACACTGAGATTATTTCATGTTGGCCAGATAGAGAATGTGAGTCTATGAGTGCACATGCTGGTATTGAATTACAACCCTCTGTCATGCTCTGCTTCACACCTTTAAATAATCATGACGTGTCTTTCGCACACTACCTACACACTAACACTAACCCCACACACACACACACACACACACACACACACACAAAGATGGTGAGTCATGGCTGAAATATGAGGTGTCATCCCATGTATCCCTCGTGGGATGCTTGATGCATGATGGGAACAACCTGAGAGAGTGTCAAACATTTAGCGATTGCGTGAGAGAGAATGTGTGTGTGTGTGTGTGTGTGACATGTAGTTAACATTCATGTACACTAGTGTGTAAAACTTAACTTACAATCACGTGCATCATGTGACTTTGTAATCAACAATCTATAGATTTATCTTGCACAAGACTAAAAGTCTTAAGCCACATTTGAGAGACTGTAATTACATATACTGTTTAATACACGGTCAGTTTTCTATTCATAGAGCTCCACTTAATGATCTAAAGATGGAAAGTCTGTCCTGCTAGAAGAAAGCAAAGGAGTTGGTGTTTTTGCATCTTAGCGCCCTCAGTTTCAGAGTATTACACACGTGTAACAACGGTTAACATCCTCTTCACCTCTGCCGTTATATCCATAAAAGCTGCTAAGCTCAGTTGCATTGCCAGCTTGCCCAGCTCCAGTTCTGGCACGACAAAGGACGACTAACATTAGTAACATCAGTACTCTTAGTTGTTGTCATTATGTAATCACCGTTTGCTCTTTTCAGGCGTGGAAGAGGCGTTGGTTCGTGCTGCGAAGTGGACGGCTGTGCGGGGAGCCGGACGTCCTGCAGTACTACAAGAACCCACAGTCCCGCCGACCAATCAGGACCATCAACCTGAACCTGTGTGAACAGGTAAACAGACACAGCACCATGTCGTTGGACGACTGAAAGACTAGCAGCTTGGCGTTATGAGCCCAGATTTCATTCATTTTCATTTGACATTTTTCCTGTTGGTGTGCTGTTCTCCTTCAGGTGGATGCTGGCCTGTCGTTCACAAAGAAGGAGCTGGAGAGCAGCTTTGTTTTCGACCTGAGGACGGAGGAGAGGACCTGGTACCTGGTGGCTGAGTCTGAGGAGGACATGAACCGCTGGGTTTCCTCCATCTGCCTGCTCTGTGGCTTCAACCCGACCGATGACGGTAAGGCGGAGAGAGGGAGGGAATCAAAATATTCTTTGCACCACTTTCTGACTTTGCATTTGAAAAATGGATAGATGTGTGGGCTGTGGCTGAGTCAGTGTGATAACTAGTGGGAGGAGAGAAGAGAAGGAGAACATGCAGAAAGAAAGATGGACAAAATTGGCAAGATCATGTGTGCATGTTTATCTACAGTTCCAGAGAGACCTCCTGTTTCTGGTTCGTCCTCCGTCACAGCGACCCCAACCAGTGCTGCCATCACCACGGTGGCAGGGTCAGTCCCACCACCCTATGATCCAGTGAGCGTGCGAAACCTGGAGCACGACAGCAACACAGAAGAAGATTACCTTTGGCTGTCGCACTGCCAGAGTCACATCAGGTAAACGCACCCAAAGCAAATAAAGGAAACAAGACTTCATTTTGGGATGTGAAAGTTCATACATGACTTTAGAAACTGGTTTAAAACACATGGGTGTGTTTTGATTTGAAGAATACCACTGTGGTAAATATGGACAGCTGTACACGTGTATTTGTTATGATTATATTACTTATGATCAAAAACTAGCGAGACGACAACTTTGCTCCGGTTCTGGCACAATAATCCAATCAACATTCCCCCACGCCTCGGGCATGTAAACCTTGTCTTCTTCTTCCCGGTGGTCTAAAACACCTGTGGTACAAATACTAACACTCCCCCGGTGCTCTGACCTCAAGGTTGTTGCAGCCTGGCTAACAAACTGAGCTAACAGCAGCTACAGTTTGCAGCTGGAGGACATCAGACGGAAAACCAGAAAACGTTTTCTCCATAAAATATGATCCAGTTTCACCGTAAAGTGTTTGGAGGATGATCAAAGTTACATAGTGCGAAAACAAATGTATGAGTTTAGTTTTAAAGCTTACATTTGAATAAAATACACAAATTAAACAGAAATTTTGACTTATCCATTCTGGTTCAGACTAAAGGAAACCAGCTGAAGCCAAATCAACCAGACTTACAGTCAGAGTTGCAGGTTCAGACGTGTTGAATTTAAGGACGGGGATTGAAGGGTTTATCTAAGCCTCGATCACACCCACGGATTTCTGAAAGGGTTCACTTGAAACCTTCATGAAACAGTTAATCAGAAGAGAATAAAAGTTTTCTTCTTGCTTGAAAGGATTTCTCTTGTATTTATTTTGGAAACTATCCTGATTTAACTCTTATTTTGCTGTCTCCAGACCTTTAGGTTCCTCCACCTCTCTTGAAACCGACTACAACGACAACCTCTACCCTCCTCCCTCCGCCACCTCCTCCTCTTCTTCCTCTTCCTCATCTCCTTCCCTCCTTCCCAACGGCCTCCCAGTGCCATCCTCCTCCTCCTCTTCCTCTGGGTTTAGGACAGCTCCCTGGGTATCTTCCCCCGTGACAGGCCCTTTCAGCCAGTCTCTGGACACCACCTTGACCTTTGACTTCCAGAAACGAGCCAACAGACCTCGATTTCACCCGTCTCCTCATCCCAGGAAGCACTCTCTTGATTTCCACCTTCGACCCATGCCGTTACCTCTCAGGGACGACCCACAGTCTGCTGTGCATCAATCACAGACCACCAGTGGTTACCAGATCCCCCGTGCGGTGTCCACGCCGCAGCAACGTCAACCCCATCGCCCATCCTCTACCCCAAGCGTGGACTCTCCAACCCAGGCGGAGCTTCACGCTTCCACCCCGACTCCTCCTCCACGACCCCCGAAGCCCCCGACCATTGCAGAGAGCTCAGCTGTGGGCACGCTACCCCGATCCAGCTCAGAGCCAGAGAGGAAGGATGGATGTGTGGAGGGTGGAGGTCTGCCAAGGAGTAACACTGTCGCTACACTGGGACGCTCACAAACAGGTAAATCTTTCATTAAAGGTTCTTTGAAAATAATAGTTTTGGGTACAAAATCACTTCACCCAGCCAAGAAATAGACCCACACGTCACTGTAAAACCACAATGGGATGTTTTTACAACGTGGTTTCTGTGCGGATTAAACAAACGTATTAATTAGTGCGCTTTAGAGGTTCAGGTAGGTAGATCTGCCTGATTTATGCACCCAAAAAAGACAGAAGCCTGATAAATAAGCAGATTTCTTGTTGTTTGTTCATTTAATCAATGCTAAAGTCTCAAATTTAACATGAAAACATTGGTACCTGTCATGTAACTGAATAGAAATATTCAATATTTAGTTGGGAAATCCCTGCAGGAAGCTGCATCGTCACTATTTAAGAGTTTAAAGCTGTTACCTCAGAGGAGAGCAAAGAGCACTTGACCTTATTGTTGCAGAACCGGCAGGATTAGCCGATTATATCCTCGCAGCTGAAACAATTAAGCGCCTGTTTGTTTGGGACATTATTCGATTGGAATTAGTTTCATTAATAAGACGAGAACTTTGACCCACAAGAGGACAAAGAGGTTTTTTCAGCTGGTTCTTTGTTTGCAGCCTGGACGATTGAAAAATACACTGCATTGTTCAAAAAGAGACAATACTCTGTTGATATGCTGTCTCAGTATTCACACATGCACACAGCACAAGTCTTAAAGGTCCAGCGTAGAAGATTTAGTGGGCTCTATTTACAGTAGTTACAGTATTTACATTTAGTTTTTGATACCTTAAAATGAGATTTTTAAATCTACAGACACCGCAGGTTTTTTTTCCATTTGGTCAGCAATGTTGAACAACCATTTTTCTCTTCCAGAGCAAACGCTATGCCACTAAATTGCACACCGTGCTCCTTTAAAGCTGCACAAATGTTCTGTCAATAACTTACATGTGAATTTTACACTGAAATGACACAAACTCGCTGCAATAAAAGCATGTTTTCCAAAAAAAAATCTCTTTGTTTCAGGTTCTGACTCTGTTTATATCCATCGGCCTCGGTCTGAGAGAGCGAGCATGTTTGAGTTCAGCGAGAGCTTCAACAGTTACTTTGTAAGTTAAAACTTTAAAATACAATAT
The DNA here is from genome assembly GCA_028641955.1 of Protonibea diacanthus. Classification (NCBI taxonomy): domain Eukaryota; kingdom Metazoa; phylum Chordata; class Actinopteri; family Sciaenidae; genus Protonibea; species Protonibea diacanthus. The sequence continues at coordinate 3,669,621 of CM053998.1, read as the reverse complement.
TATGTAACACAATTCCTGTTCTTTCATCCGTTTATTTTATCATTTTTATCTCTGTATCATGTCTTGCTCTCTCTCAGTTTAATAAAGGCATGGTACCTCTGGGCAGTGTTTGCTCTGATGATGATGTGGATGAAAACTATGTTCCCATGAGCGCTGCCACCACTGAACCTCCTGTTGCACCAAGGTAAGTCAGAAGATACAATAATGTATATGATACGATAGTTTTAACCACCTCCAACCAGCATTTCAGTTTCTGTTTTCTTCTTCTCTTCTTCCAGGGTCCATCCTGACCCCTCGGTCCAACTCCAGGATGGCAACTACGTCCCCATGACCCCCGCCACCCCTTCCCTTCCTCATCATCCAACCCCTGCCACAGGTGACTTGGCATCCTTGGGGAGGCAAGTCCCACCACCTGCCCACATGGGTTTTCGTAACTCCCCCTTGACTCCGGTCACTCCCCTCACCCCACCGCTCCGGAGGAATACCACGAACACTGCTGGCGGAGCAGAGGTCGAAGCCATGCCCCCTCCAATCCACCGCAACCTGAAACCGCAACGCAAAGGTGGGTAGGAGCTGATCTGGAATTTAAAGCTAACCTTGTGTCCCCAGGAAAAGAAGCTTGTCTGATGTTTAATCCCTTTTTCCAAAAACTTCCAAAAAGAACATAAATACCTTTCCAGGGTTAAAGTTTAACAAAAAGTGCCCCCGGTTACACAATATATAGCAGCCAGCTAATATTACTTATTAGTCCAACAGCATTGTCCACTTGCCCAGCTTTGGTTCTTGCACAACATCAGCATTCAAGCATCCTCTAACTGGAGGAAAACCTCCAAAGGAAGGTAGCACGAGACATAATCAGATGTCCGAACCACCTCAGGTGGCTCTTTTCAACGAGCACTTGAACAGGATCCAAAGATACTAACTCTCAACTCAAAGTGATTTCTGTTATTCTGGTTTGCAGAAAAATGTCCGTTTGTTGTTGTGGTAGTGCAGCCTGGTTGACGCTGTCCAATGTTGTGTATCACTGCAGGAGTTTTTGGCGGTCAGCCTGCAGAGAGAACAGACGTCCAGACCACTGGAGACTCGACACACAAATCAAAAGGTATGACCTATTTACTGTCCTGAAATGGATAGGTGTGTCGCAGCTTTCAATGCTAGAGACTAGAGTTTGTGTCTCATCCTAGACTTGCAATTAACCCTACTGATAATTTATTCACCATAGCCAAGAGCTTTCCTAAACCCTCTGGGGTACAAGCAATCGCCTACTATTGGCAAAGCAATGGATAGGACTCCAGAGGGTTAAACATGTATCATACTTTATTCAGTGTCTTTGAGGTAAGAACCAACTAAAATGGATAAGTGGGCCTTTTGGGACTTTTAAGATTTTGAAAGTAGCTTGATAGGCGTTTATTTTTGGCAGATCGATACACTCTTGTTTCCCACTAGTTCTTTATTCTCTACCACAATTCCTGTTTTTCAGAACTGGCAAAACACATTTCTGTCTTTGTGCACTTGAAGTCTGAAATGTCTGTCATCAAGACGGTTTCTGTTCCTGAAACAGCTGGTCGTTTCTTCTCTCACTTTCTCTCTCTCAGTTAGCCATTCCTCACTCCTCTCTTGTTTCCCCTCAGCCTCTTTTAGTTTTAATTATTTACCTGCTCCCACTTTGCTCAACTGCAAGGCTGCAAGGTCAAGGCAGCCATACTGCTCCACATATAGAGCTGCAGCTTATGGAAAATGTAACATTAAATATTACTTAAGGTTTACGGTTAGGGGAGCTGATTCTGCAACACTCAACGCTGCTTCTTCATTTGAGATTTTACTTCCTTTGGTTTTCAGAATCAGATGAGGACACATTAACACAAGTCAAACTCAGATATAAGACAGCTTCATGCATACATACAACATGTATGCGCCTCAGTTGCTGTATCATATACGTCCGACCTCTGTTTCCAAAGTTATTTATTCATCATCTTCACTGTTGTGCTCCTGACGACCCTCCCGAGTGTCTAGCACCAGCGGCTAATAACAAATCAGACCTGTTACTCTATGTGAGAGGTCAGTGCAGACTCTCTCTAAACACCACGTGATCTACCAAACTAAAAGTCTGTCCAAAATAGGTCATAAAAACAAGAATTCCCACTCCTTTAAAGGCTTTAAAGAATGCTTAACATGCTCTGCTCCTCAGTCAGTTGGATAAAACGTCCTTAGTTCTGCAGTTAACTGCATTTCAACAAGAACTAAAAGGTTAAATATCTCTCTCCCTCCCAGTGAAACCAGCTCCTCTGGACATCACTCCAGTGCCGCAGGACTGGCAGGAAGTCCCACCCCCTGTACGCTCGCCTGTCACACGAACCTTCACGCGCGAGTAAGTCTGTGGCTTTATTGTTTTGTTTGCAGCGTCAACAGAAAACTGCAAAAACACATATTTAATGTGTACTACAGTGAGAGCAGGTACATTTAACTGCTGCACTCTGCTGCCACCTTGTGGATTTGAAGAGGAACTGCAGGGTGTTGGGTACTATTAACCCGAGTAGATGAAACAAACTAAGTACAATTGCATTTAAGCATGCAACAATCCATGGATAATTCACACATAATTGTTCATACACACATATATGTGCCAACATATACAACTATTATCCCTTATTCTCATGTCAACTTGATGTTTTTTGTGTTTGCGTATATTAGTCCATCCAGTCGTCGGACAGTCAGGCCGACTTCTGCTCACAGCTCGTCCCCGTCCTCCGATTCTGACGAACCCGATGAGAGCTATGTCGCCATGACGACCTCCAACCTCAGTTTCAGTGCCGGGGAGCAGGTAAAACATTTTTTCCTTACCTTATCCTTCATGCTTTCCTTCCTTCTTCCTATCTATCATCTTCCGTTTCATCTCTCCTTCCTTCAGTTCTTCTTTTGACTTTAGCACTTTCAGTCTCTTTCTTCTTCACTCTTCCCAGTGCTGTAGCACTCGAGATCCGTCCAAAGGCCTCAGTCTTGTCTCTGTCTCAGACAAAGAAAACTCAGGATTTTAGTTCAAGACTGGTTGAGACCACAACTGCTGGGATATCACTTAATTGTCTGATTTATTTGTTGACTGTCTGCGAGCAGACATCAGCCAAATCTTTTCGGAACAAACATTGGCCTCCTAAACCACAAAGAGTTCATCTGCAAAACAGCATCTGAAAGAACACACAGCAGGTTGTAAATACTGCAAGGCGACACATGGTGACCTAATGTAGCAACCACGCTTCTTGGTCATAACTTGGTCTCAACCCCTCAAAGTCTTGCCTCGGTCTCGATACACTCTGATCTCAGTTATGATTTGTTCTTGACTACAACGCTGAGTCTTCCTTCCTTGCTGTCTTCCTCTGCGCTTAACTAAACTTTGTATGCATGTGTGTATCTCTGTCTATAGTATCTAAGGCTTATGCTGCACCGGGCATCAGAGGGCGGCTTCACCAGTCCGATGCTACGGCGAGCCATTGGCGACAAACAGGTGGAGTACCTGGACCTCGACCTCCACACTGGCCGATCGACACCAACAAAACAGGTAACAGCAATGTATCTTTCTCTACGTCATTTATGTGATGTTGTTTGCAGCCTTGTATTTGTCAGCATTTGGTAGAAACTGGTAGATAGAAATTATCATTCATTTCTGGTAGCAGATCAGCCACTAGATGGCGGCAAGTCAACACTTTCCTCATGTGTAAATATGTGTGAAGCACTGTGAATGTGTATGTTCTATTGATAAGCACCACATCAGCTGGGATCAATCAATAGATTGGTGTAACATTGCCATTTTTTTCACCATAAGCAGAAACGCTGCACAGCGGGAGGTGGAGTCGGCAGCAACGCGCCTGCCGGAGCCGGCGAGGGGCATGCGCGGGGAGGGCGGACACGCGTGGACTACGTGGTGGTGGATCCAAAAAGAACAAAGGCCCTGAGGAACACCAGAGAAGCATGGCATGATGGGAGGATGTCCACAGAGAAGGAGAAGTGCTAGAAGTGCATGAAAACACACACACACACCTACTGTTTAAAGAAGCTTCTTAACCAACACTGAGAAAAGTAATTCACGTGTTCTGTATGTCCTAAAATGTTCATGCTCAGCTCATCAACACAATTCCTAGTCGAGGTAATCTTACTGTGTGCTGTGAGGAGAGTTTTTGTGTATAGAAAATGTTGGTCAGTTGGTGATGCAAAGAGAAATGATATGTGACAAGACATGCATCAACGGCATGGTTAACTCTACACCAACGTGTTGTCAGGTAACGTTAGCATCAATCCAGCTTCACTTCAACTCCACCAACTAAGATTTTAGTTAACCAACTTGATTGCCTTCACAGGTTTGATACCTGTCAGCGTAAGGTAAATCCAACAGCATCAAACCAATCATCAGCTAAGAGTCCTGTTATCTTCTTTAATCACGTGATGTAGCAAAAATGACGTCGGACCGTGCGACCAATCAGATGTTCTCATGACTAACGAATCGGAACGACGCGATCGTTTTAACAGCTGTGTCAAATAATTTCTGTCCACGCGACGGATGTAACGTTACTGCTGAATAATTTCATAATGATTTATTTCTGTGAGGAGAAAATGTGATTGTAGTCGTGACTGTTGAACAGCAAATAAATCAATAAACACTACAAATCACTCTTGTTTGTTTTTATTCGCTGGATTTCTTCTTCTATGTCAGGTTCTTCGACTTTGGCACCACCTAGTGGTTAAAATGATAATGTATAAATATCAGGCAACTGCAGCAAATTAAGATTGTTCATTCTTCTACAAACAACAAAAAAAACTAACTTTCCTCTTAAAATGTAACAGACTGTTTCATCTCCACAGATCATCTGAAAAGGTCAGAAATCTCTCCCTTGACAAACTAGGGGAACCCAAACAGCTAGAAACAACCCTGCACTACTGTGAAGAAAGTTCAAGCAGTCAGTCTGTTTCAGGACTGTTTTAGGAGTATTTGTAATTTGTTACTTCCTCTATTTGGTTTGGACTGTGGTTTTAGTTTTTGTATTCAGACCACTCCCAGACGTTGTTTATATATTTTTGATATGTTGTTTGTTTGCTCTCATATAATTTGAAGCCTCTGGGATCTTCTTGTAAATGAATTGCTCTCAGCAGGGAGGTGCTGGTCGGTTGACATGTAAAAAAAAAAAAAAATGTTAAAAATGAAAGAAACACACGCAGGAGAAAACATTTTTCTTGCCTTTTAAACTTGATCTCACTTGAAAGCAACGCTCACCACCAAACCAAATATTACAGTTCAGAGTTTGTGAGAACAAAAACGGGCTCTGATCTGACCAAAACAAACTCCTCGTGGTCTGGATGAGACGTGAGCTGTCTGGGCATGTTCACGTCTGCCTCCCTTTCTTCTTTGATTCTCTCTCTCTATCTGCCTCCTTCACTCGTTCTGTCACTTGACAGACACAAAGATAGCCACTCATTCACACGCGCATTCATTTGAGTGGTGCTGCAGTGCGGCGACATTCCACAACAGTGATTATCTACAATCCCAATCATTTCAGAGAGTGTGGGAAAACTTCAAGCTATGGGGGGAAATTCAGCAAATGCCCATAAGGAGCGTCTGAAGCGGAGGGGGAAAAAAAACTTTTAAGAATTTAAAGAAATTCACCAAAAAAGGAAGAAGCGACTGTCGACTTTAAACTCCACCCCCACAAAAAATCAACTTGATGATTATGTCTGAATAAATGTGCAAATTTGTGCAGCTTTAAGCGCTATCTGAGGAGGTATGATTACAAAACAGACACATTTTTTGGAGATGTAACTTATTTCTTTGTTGGGAAAAGGAACCCTGTAATGTAGCTGAAGGACTTTCTCTGTGTGTTAAAGCTGCATTTACACAAAGTTGGCGGGAAAAACCTGTTACCCCCAAAGTCCACCAGGCGCGCAGCGTTGCGTGTGCACGCCCGTTCTAGCCAGTGGATTTTCAAATTAAAATACTTAGTGTAAACTGCTGGTTGTAAAAAACAGACAAAAGTGTAACTAATTAACTACATAGCATATTTACACATGTAGAAGCATATTTAGAAGCACATAAACCAGGAAAATGACCAAATCTGAGCAAGTAAACAGAGTCTGGAGGGCTAAACGCTACGCTGATATTTTGATGTTATGCTCTGAAAGAAAGTGAATATGTGTATTTCCCAATATGTTTGTAGACTCCTCTGTATTTTTACAACAGATCATTCTTTTTTACCACAAGGCCCAAAAATAAGAATCTATGAAACCATGCATTTAAAAAAATGGCAGTCAGTTTGGTTCAGTTTTGAGAGTTTCTAACTGCTTGTTTAAATGTTTCTTTATATGGCGGTTAGACAAGCAGACTGGTACGACTCCTTCGTAGGGTTTTGAAACATGTGGGACGTGATAGCAAATGTTGTTGTTGGCCTGTAACTGTAGTAGTTCATACAGCAGGTCTGCAGAGCTTCAGCCTGGATGAATGAAGGTTTTGAGAATATTTGCATTCATCCGGAAAAATGAGAGAATTAATTGTACCGGACACCAGATTCAGCCGTTTGTGTAGATAGATATTGATTTATGTGCCATGAAAGAATTTATTCAGGCATTAAAATGATCAAATCAGAGACAGAGGGGTTAAAATACAGATGTGAACATGATGAAGTAACAATACCACATGGTAAAAATACTTTCAGCAAAATGTACTTATATCCAAAATAAAAGCACATATTATGCAAGAGTTAAATTATAATGTATTGTACTGTTGTATTGTTTATCACTGCTTTATTTATGTCTAACTTGAAATTTACGGTTGGAGCTTGTGAAATTGGAGCTACAGTCGTGGACGAAATATTTAGACGTAGACTTTATTGTCATTCAGCTGGACATTCACAATGCACATATGAGCGAAATTTCATTGCACAGGCTCAGAATAAAAACAGAAGACAAGGTAATAACAGTATAAATATAAAATAGTATAAAATATAAAAAGAAACAGAAACAGAATCAAATTGTGACTTCTTCACAGAACTATAACAGCTTATGTCTTGTACAATGAAACAGACAATATAAATAGTCTAAACAGAGTAACAGAGCTTTTAATTAAGTAAAAAGTAGCAAAAACACAGCATAAAAATACTGATTTACAAGTAAAGGTACAACATTTAAAATCTAATTTAAGTAAAAATACTTGAAAATATTCATAAAGTACCAAAAGAAGAAGTATCCATTATGCAAACTGTGTAATTTCAGACAAATATGTATTATATTTCTGGATGATTAACTGATAATGAAGTAATGTGTGACTAATGTTGCAGCCAGTAAAGTTGAAGCGAATTTTAAGTACTTTATATACTACTCCATATCTTTATTTATTCTAATTTCTAACAATATTTCATCATTTGTTGACTTATATTTTGATTTAACAATCTAAATCTGCAAAGTAACTGGTTACTAAAGCTTCCAGATAAATGTAGTGGAGTAAAAATGTAGTTGAGTAGAAGCATGAGGCACATTTCAGGACTACTATTAACTCATTGATATACTGTTGGAGAGTACAGTAATAAGTGCGTTATTTCTGTGTAGTTTTGCTGTAACAGCCTTCTAAATATGATTGTTAGACTACTAAAATTGTCATTGTTTTGGAGGGTCGGTGACAAAGTGGCGGCTGATGCTGTTATTTGGCTGCCCTGATGTTATAATACAATACAGCGGTTGTTGCGCTTGTAGCCCCTCCCCCCTCCTATATGTTCGCTTCTCATTGGACACATTCGGCAAGAGCCTCTCTGCTATTGGTGAAACGCTCTGTCAATCACACGGCGCCGTTCGAATAGTGGGCGGGGCCTCCCGAGCGACTATTCCCAAAGTTTCCCTCAAAAGTTTTGTACGTGCGTCAAGTTAGCCGACGTAACCGGAAATACGCGTGGTTTACATATCAAAATAAAAGCATCGTAGATCTTTTTGTGGGGTGAATTGGCGCCTCATTGTTTGCTTATATTAAAAATAAGAAAGGTGATAACAATTTGAAAAGATATCGAGCGAGATTACAACTTTAAAACGAGCTAACGGCTGCTTTTCAACAAGTTTGACCGCTTTGACCGGAAGTTGCAACCGCCATAACTTCCCCGAGCTTAACGGTAAAACTCAAACTTTCCTCCCTCCCTCTCTCTCTCTCGTCCACTCACTCCTTGCTTCCTTCCCACTCACTCCTTCATCCATCCATCCTTCCGCTCGTTGTTGTTGTTGCAGAGCGGTGATGGAGAAGCCGAGGCACCGCTACCGGCACCGCTAGCACGAAACACAAGCCCAGGCTACCGAGAACGAGTTAGAGAAGTTAAACAAACAAAAAAAAAAGCAGGAGGTGAGGAGGATGGAAACGGTCGAGCAGCTCGTCTCCTTCCACCATATTCAGGTCCAGTTGAGCGGGGGCGCGCCTTGGGGGTTCACGCTGAAAGGAGGGCTCGAGCACGGAGAGCCGCTCATCATCACCAAGGTAAGAAGACCGACCAACTGACACTAATGACACCGACAAACGTGTGAAAAACTCACACTTACACCACCTGAAACTGCTCAAAAGTGAATTTAAACTACTTTTTTCTGCGCTGTGTTACATTTAACGTGATGTTTTCTTAATATTTAGGGTTTTTTTGGTCTATATTTGTGTTGTATCGAGCCGGCTGTGGCTCAGGAGATAGAGCGGGGTCGTCCACTAATCAGGTGATTGGGGGTTCGATCCCCGGCTCCCCCAATCTGCATGTGAAGTGTCCTTAGGCAGGACCCCAAATTGCAGCTAAATCACTAAATGTAAATGCAAAACTGCCTAAAAGTGGCTTTATTTTGAATATTTCTGTGTATATTTAGAGTTTTGTGTCTATATTTGTGTTGTATCACGTTCAAACAGACTTTAGGAGTTGTGTTTCGTAAGGATGCGGTTGCTGCAACACTCCCAGCTCCACCAAAAACAGCAACTGTGGTTAGTCTGTCATTCATATGTGCTTTTTTCAGCCTTGTTTAAACTTTTCAACCCTCAATGCAAAGGCCCTTTTTCTGCGGAGAATAAAAAGTTATTGTCCCAAAAAAGCTGCAGCAAATACCCGGAGGAGGGAGGCCTGTTGTTAGTCAGCTGTCTTATGAATGAAAAGAGGCTCCATGTGATGGGATGGCAGCGGTTTGGGGGTCTCGATTCTGGAGGTCAAGGGGGTGCTGACGGACGACTAAACCCGCCTCAGATGCCTCAGTTTGGGGCAGAAATGCGGAAACGTGGTGCTCTAAAACTTTGATTTGTGTTGACACCATCATGTGTGGAGTGTGGTCTTTAATTTCAGGTGTGTGTTCAGGAGGGGGTGTGTGTGTGTGTGTGTGTTCAGGACGTTTGGACGTGACCTCGTCCTGTGCGATAAAGTCGTAGGAGGGGGAGGCCGACGTTTTCCTCTTCTCACGGGAGGATTCGAGCCGCGGGTGGCGAGCTGCTGGAAATAAGGAGGGTGTCTTTGAATTACTGCAAGTAATTATTGGTGTGTGTTCTGCTGGGGGTGGTCTCCGTGTGTGTGTTTATGTGTGTGTTCAGTCCAGTGCATAAGTAGGCCGTCTGACATGCAACCTCTCCCTCTCTTTCTCTCTCTTGCCCACTCTGTTGAGAAGTCGGCAGTGGCGGTGGTGTAAATGTTGGCCGGTGTGCCTCTATCTTCACCACAGCACCACAGCGGGGAATGGAAAAGGCTGGCCCAGTCATCTGGAAACACACACTCAAACACACACACACACACACACACACACACACACACACACACACACACACACTAATTCACACACAGTAACACAGCCCCTGGGAAAATGTGACTGGGACTGCTAAAGGAGATAAAAATCAAACTGGGCTCTATGGCTGTTTTGTGTCCAGTGGCTAGTTAAAACACACACACACACACTGAAACACTTTGAAACACACACACAATAAAGTAGCCCAGGCGCTGAGCGCTGGACGGGGGAACTGTGGTGCAGCAAAGTGTTTAAAGTGTTTAATGATTAAGTGTTAAGTCCTTGAAGGAAAGACGAGAAAGATGGGAACATACAGGGAGAAAGGTAAAGCCGAGGTGTGTGTGTATGTGTGTGTGTGAAATATATGAGTGTATGTGTTTTAGGTTTAGCGAGGGCCGGAGAGAGTTTCCATCGGCCTGCACACAGAGGTTTACTGTGTCTGTATGGACCACAGCTGAATACAGTCTTAATCCTCTCACTTCCGAGTGTGTGTGTGTGTGTGTGTGTGTGTGTGTGTGTGTGTGTGAAGCAGTGAAAGACGCACAGAGCGAGAGAGACGTAGGAATCATCTGCATGAACTCTTTGAACCTTTACGTACGTTCAGATGCTCGTAGTCGCTCCGACACCAGTGAGCCAGAGCTGCAGCTATGTTTGTAATCAATGAATCGTCTCTGAGTCCAAATTCTTTGATTTCTTTGTCTTAAATGTGAATATTTTCTAGTTTCTTTAGTCCTATGTGACAGTAAACCAACTCTCTTTGGGTTGTGGCCAAATCAGGAGATCATCTCGAGCTTTGGGAAACATTTTTCGCCATTTTCTGACATTTTATGGTCCAAAAAAGTAATTAATGAATTGATAAAATGACAGTTTTATCACTCATGAAAGTAACTTACTTTATGGCCCCTGAAAGCACAGTTTCTTCTCTAAAAGCAGCAGATTTTATGACTCTTTTTCTACAATTCATGCATCACTTGTTCAGATTTATGTCAGTCTTACCTCATGGTTCACTTACTGGCTTTTTCCACATCTCTCTGCCTTCATCGTGTCAGTTAAAATGAAAATATGAGGGCAAGATCTTCTTTGGGGTCTAGTACTGAAACATAAAGTCGATCAGCTGAAGATTATTTAGAGGATCGATTAATAATTTGAGGTTTGCATTGAGACAAACTGTGTGGGTTTGCTGCGGGGCCACTTGAAGACTTCTTCTTGGGCTCTGGGACTTGTGATAATCCAGATCTGGGCCGCCTATCCCGGGGTCACCTCAGTTAATCAAAAACTTGTTAAAAGTTGACGATAAATGAGTCGACTTCTCACGTGTTTAAAGAGTTAAAGCAGAAGTGAAGTTTGGGAGGGTTTAGTTGAAAGCCTGTCTGCTGTTGGGGCAGTCGTGGAGTATGAGAGTGCATAAAAATGTGCCAGTTGCCCTCTCAGGATGTCCATGTTTTGAGGATTGTGTGTTCGTGGCCCTCTGAGAGCGTGTACGCCGCTGGAGGGGGGGAAGGGTGGCTTCCCGAGTCTGAGACAGCAGAGAGGGATACAAGCCATTTGGTCAACATTCCACCAGGAGCATAACAAATTACCACCGTGGGGTGTGTGTGTGTGTGTGTGTGTGGGTTCATACGCGAGTGTGTGCGATGCCTGTGCACATAATTTTCAGACTTGAATACTTGTGATCAGCTGTGTGATGACACTGTGGGGTAAAGGTTTTAATCTGCTCCACATAGTTAGCCAGTCAGTCATTAGCTTTGCTGGTCAGTAATTCACTGAGTCAGTATATCAGCCTGTCGGCACCTTTGTTAGCCAGTCGGTCAAGGTTTAGGCATGCTTTGGTGAAAATCCATGCAAAGGCTGTTGTGGTGGCCTAGAAACAAGACGAATTACACACTTCATATCTTTATACTTTGTGTTTTTATTTAATTTATTGCACATTTTCTGGAAATGCTCGGCTTTCTCTTTGTGTCTTGAACTTGTTTGACGATTACAACACTGCCCACTTGTGCTCTTAAAACTTTTTTTGGCTCTACACTGCATTTTTACAATATGACGGCAGGTTCAACGCTTAAAATTCACAGTAATTTCTAGAAACAATGAGTTTTAATAGATAAAACAGCTGTAGCTATCCTGCTAATTAACTTTAGCTCCATGAGTTGGGTAAAACTTTTTCTCCGGCTCACTTTTAACTTAAATAAACAGCACAATAAGAGATTTTGACTCTCATCAGCATCTCAAGTAAACTTGAAAGCCACTAACGTTACCCTGAAAACTGAGTTTGAATGTATGCTAATGATAGATTGCTACTGTTACGTTTAATCCATTCCTTGCATTTGAATAACAGTAGATTATATTGAATAAAAATACAAACATGAACTTTATGTGCGAGCTTGTTGATCCGCGGACATGCCTGGGCTCCAGACTAAAAGACTTAAAGCCGTGTTTTGGTGTAATATATCATTTAAATCTCCAGCAGTCAGTCCCATGTGTTTTCTGACAGTTTTTTTGCCCTTTGGTGTCTTTTGTCAAATGTGGTCGTGATGACTAAGTGGTGAGTTCCTTCCATTGTTGTATCTGACAGAGCAGCTGCTGCTGAGCTGTCAACTCACTTTCATATGTGGCTTTTATGATCCGCTGTGAGATCTGCTGTGCATGGACACGTTCCTGTCTCCTCTGCAGTTTTTAGCAGCGCTGTAATCCTCCGCTTTGAGGCGGCGTTCCCATGGGACAGTTTGGCAACAAAAAAAATCAAAAAATGTGGATCGTTCTTTGGCTAAAAACCTCCGAAACTTTGTTAACACTCTGTTGCAATAAGGTGATGCCCTTTCGAATACTGATTATTTTAGAATCAATTGAGGCTGCCTTGATGGATCCCAGTTGCTCGTGTGAACTGTCTGGACTCTTTGTTTTTCCCACCAGACCTCTGCAGACCAGACATGTCTGCTATCTAAATGAACATCAGACTCTGCATGTTGTACCAGAGTCTGTGTGAGTGGACTGAAGCAGAGCCTCATTGACGTGAAGCCCACATCATCTTCAGACATGATGAAGTTGATATGACCTACAGTTTGTCTGTTGTTGTTGTAGATGTCATGGATAAAAGGAAAACTACATCTTCTACCTTACAATTCAAAACTTCATCTCTGAGATTCAAACCAATCACTCGAGGAAACAGTTCCAGTCTTTTAGCCGACCGTTAGCGTTGCCACTTTTGGCGATCCATCTGTCTTTGTGGTCCACATGTTCTACAAAACTGGATTCATCACCCTCTTCTCCTCTCGGTGAACCCACCAACAATCAGCCTACATTCATCTCTAAGATGTTCAACCACTGAAACCAACAGCGCACTGCTGACCCGTGACGGGGGGTAACTTTGGGAAAACTTCTTTTATTGTGTTTGAGTTGGGAGCCCAGAGAGGAAATGTGTGTTGAGCTGTGGATGAACTGAGAAAAAAAGATCAGATTGGGGTGAATAAACTTTGCAAGATTGATTTTGGCATTTTTGGCACTGTTGGAGGGTATCCTTGAGTTTTGGGTTATTTCTTGGATTTTCCAAAAGGTAGGTCATAACAAACTTATTGTGTGAATGTGGTTGCTGACCTGTGATGGGGGGTAACTTTGGGAAAACTTCTTTTATTGTGTTTGAGTAGGGAGCCCAGAGAGAAAATGTGTGTTGAACTGCGGATGAACTGAGAAAAAAGATCAGATTGGGGTGAATGAACTGTGGAGGATTGATCTTGGCATTTTCGGCACTTTATCTTTGAATTTTGGGGCATTTCCAAAAGATTTTCCAAAAGATACCGAAGATAGGTCATGATGTACTTCTTGCTTGGATGGGGATGCAAACTTTATAGTGCTTAGTTGGCAGTAAATCTTTCTGATGTGAGGTTGAATTTCTCTCGAAGTTGAACAGCAGCTGTCATCAGAAACAGGATTTGGTCACGCCACGTCAACTTCTTTCAGTAGTTATCTCGTCTTAGATTTGGATCTAGCAGATCATTGGACTTTCTGTCTCGAGTCTTCAAATCACAAGAATTCGATGAATTTATCACGACAGAAAAAAACTCCCTTGAAACGATGACCAGTCCTCACCTCAAACTTTCAAACTAAGTTGTTAAATGTGCGATGCAGTATTTTGAAATATCTTGTTGCACAAGTTCACCTCAACTAAACCCAAACTGACAACTGCTCCTTGTGGGTATGAGGGTTGGATGTTGGTTGGAGTTTCTTGTTTTCTATTAGTGGCCAAAAGGGATTTTTCTTCTTCTTCTTCTTCTTTTGTCGGAAATCAAGCCATGTTTCTTACGGGGAGCGTTCCAGCAGAGTGTGTTTGAAAACACTGCGAGCAGTCAGGAATTTGATTCGGCCAGAACAGGCAACAAAGATGGAGACGATAATCTTCCTCTCTCGCTCGTTGCTGCTGTTGACGGTAACAGAAATCCAGGGATTTTACAAAAGAATGTTTTGACATGTGGTCGAAGGTATGCAACCAAATGTCCTGGGTTGGTAAACAGTGTGTGTGTGTGTGTGTGTGTGTGTGTGTGTGTGCGTGTGTGTGTTATGCTCTACATTCCAGTTTAAGGTAGCCTGCAGTAGCAATCTGCTCTGCGGGGGGTAGATGAGGATGCCATCAGATAGAGATGCTATTGTCTCTACTGTGTGTGTGTGTGTGTGTGTGTGTGTTTCCATGTCCTCTGCCCTGACTTGCTTCGCTAACTGTCCTAACTAATCCAAAACACATGTGCAGCAAACATGCACAATAGAGCATATTGATGATGACCGTGTGTTCGTGTTTCCAGCGAATTATGTCGAGTTTTGCATTAAGAACGGGATGGAAAAGGAAAACTCACTTTAGTTTTTAGAATTATTTAATCATATCAAGTCATTCATGAAGCAGGAAGGGACAGATATTCAGCGGGTGCTGCTTCTTAAATATGAATATTTGCATTTTTTTAAAGAAACAAAACAGAGTTGCAAGTCCCTTTGGGATGGTAATTATTCAGTATTTTAATTCAAGGAGAAAATAATGCAGATTTGTGAATAAAGACAGCAATTTTTGTAATTTTTATCATTAAAAATTTTACGTGCCGCATGCCGCATAAGTATTTACGGAGAATAAATATGGAGAGTCTGGAGTCTGACTCTCGATTTACGCTGCGAAATATTGACACGAAGAAGTTTAATTTGGTTTGTGTCCGATGGTTTAAGTCGTGGTTGAGCGACATAGACAGTGAATGACAGTGAGGGAGCGCCGGCCTCGATAAAGCCGGTTAATCAGCGAAATCAAAAAATATTGTTTCACAGCAGTACTGAACATACACTAAGGATTATTTCTCCTCAATTTTTCGAACATTTAGTCCATCCAACACGATGTCTCAGAGAGATTTGAAGAGACGTCTTCAAATCACCTGTTTTGTCCAACCAACCATGTAAAAACTGAAATACATCAAATTTACATTGAAATAAAGCAGCAAGTCCTCATGTTGGAGAAGCCAGAACCAAAGAATGTTTGGCATTTCTGCTTAATAACGGACATAAAATGATTTATCATCATCATTCTTGTATTTTCTGTAGATCCTTTAACACTTCTGGACACTCGCTCTCTGCACAGCTGTGGGATAAAGTCTCCTGTTATACTGGTTTATCTTTTATGGGTATAATCAGAGCTCGTGGATGAATGAAGTTACAGGCAGGAGTGTGTGTGTGTGTGTGTGTGTATGTGTGTGTGTATGTGTGTGTGTTTGGGCGGGGTTGGAATGTCTCTATCTCTGATCTGTGGAGCCCTTTAGCTGTTTCTTTTAGGCTGCGTCTGGAGGCACACACACACACACACACACACACACACACTAAAATAACAGCCTCTCTTTGTGTAGGTACATCAGTACGCTGACCCTCAAACACACACGTTGTTATTATTGCAGTGTGTGTTTGTGTTTGTGTGTCACGGAAAAAGGAGGCGAGGAGAAGACATTGAAGATACATTGAATTGTGTGTGTGTGTGTGTGTGTGTGTGTGTGTGTGTGTGTGTGTGTCGGGGGTGTAGGAGTTGACCTCAGGTTGCTGCGGTTGTTATTGTTTTTGTCCGGCGCTCTGCATTTCTTACCTCTCTCAGCGGGGGGGAAACACACCTCTGCTCGGCCGTGTGTTTTTTTTTTTCCTCACATTTCACCAAAATTGCATCTGGATGTGTCGGAACAGTTTTTCAAACCCCCGCCGGGTTTTGTGTTCTGCTGATTCACACATTTAACCGGGTTTCCCCCCACACACACACACACTCACACACTCAGAGTCAGTGGAGGTGGGTGGTGAGCAGAGGACAGTTAACACTGTGAAAATACTCCGCTTTGAGTAAAAGTCCTGCCTCCACTCTGCTGTTTGTGTCCACCTCAGTCCTTAAACTATCAGTACTGAGTCTGTCCTACAGAGCACATCCACCCAATCAAATCTAATTTGATCTACCAAAACATGGACCCGGTCTCCGTGATGTCACACAGTGTGGCAGTCCTGCTTCTGCAGTTCCTCTAATGTCCACTTGAGGCCGGCTCCAGAAGTGAGTTAGTCTCCATAAGTCCCCATGTTGAAATGACTTCACAGCAGAAATAAACATGTTTACAGCCTGGTACAAAAAACAGTTTTGGTCTCTATAGCTAATTTCCCCGTTCATGACAACTGTACTGAGGGTGAATTTATATACAACTCACCTGTTCACATTATATTAAGGCTTAAAGTTATGCAGGATTAAGAGTGTGGACGCTTTGATTGACAGGTAGATGGTTTATTAGAGCAACCAGGCATCATTCGGCCTGCCTCCGGTTCACCGATGATCCACCGATTTTTAGATTACCAGGAGGCGGAAGAAGCGGGGCATCCAACATTGCGACGGCAGGCACAACTCAGGCTGTGCTTATCCGCCGGAGATGTTTCTGCCTGTTGTAGTCCATATTTGTGATTCGGTGGTGTGTTTCGAAAACCAGAAGCGGAGAATGCGTGGCTGTTTTATTTTTTTACAGACGAAGCGTCAATCACAGCAGAGCAGATCAAGGTGGCCGGAAAATCAGTAACCAATACTTTAGAGTAAACCAAGGAAAAATGAACTCTGAGCGAATCAGGCGAGCAAGTTAGTTTGTTTAATGTCACCTGTTCTTGTGGTACATCGTCTATAAAACAGACTGTTCTCCAGAGCTGGAGTAACATCTAAAGACTTCGACGTATTCATCATGTTCTTTTAATCCCGGCTTGTTTCTGGTTTCGGTTCCTTGGTTCCTCTTCAGAACATTTTCCACCGACCACACTGCAGCCATTACATTTCACGCTTCGACATTAGACGCAGTTTCCGAGCTATTATGTCAGATTAAGACGGGCCCGTTACAGGCGCAACGTGTGTGTGTGTGTGTGTTTTCTGTGCGTCTGTGTTTATATGTTTACAGTTTATTGCAACGCAGCCATGCCCCAAACCAAAAGAATGTACCACACACACACATTCCACCATGCAATGTGGTCCACTCTTCTCTCGTGGCTACCCTGGCAAGTCCTCTCCAGTTTGAGGTCTGAGATGACACAGAACTCTCTTTGTTTACTGGATCCTCCGTCGCCGTCCTCCTCGTCCTCGTCCTCGTCTTTGTCGTCCCTCCCGTCTGTGCTCGGCCGCGTCTCACGGAAACGCCCGCAGGTTTCTCAGGGCAACTTTAAGCGAGTCACGTCTTCCCTCACGTTCACTCCTGTCGACGGATGAATGGAACTTTTGAGAGATGGACGGACGGGAACCGAAGTTTGTGGGTGCAGGGAGGTGGGGGACGGTGGGTGTGTTGAATTCCTGTTGGTCGAGAGTTATGAGGAGTTCGCCCAAATTGTTGATTCATCTTTTTGGGTTTGAGAGGATGGATCTGGGTTCTGATTAAAGCCACTGATAATCAATATTCAACGTCTCTTGTGCCATAAATAAGCGGCATTTAGTGTCTTCATCTGAGATTTATGTCGTTTTCTAACGAAAGAATGCCTCTGAAATAGTGTTTTTGACCGCCGTGGGGTGAAGTCTAGACTAATTAAATACTTTAAATGTGAATAACTCTTAATGACAGGAAGGCCAACCCGCGCTGGGATAAATATACGATCTTAAAATGATTAAAAAATAAAAAATAAAAAATAAAACAGAAAAAAAATGTGTTAAAAATCTTCTTTTACGAGCTGAGAATATAGAGCTTGACTACACTTTTCTGGTTTTTAATAAAACCGCCATCCAGATAAAATCAATCTCACAGGTTGGAGATGAACGAGTAGGAGAGGCGGTGGTGGCGGTGGGGACGGATGGGGAGCTGGAAACGTAGGAAAGATGGATGAAGTGGGACAGACGGGAGGGATAGAAATGCGAGGAGGAGGGAGGAAGACGGAGGATTAAGGAGAGTAAAAAGGTGAATGAAGAGATAAGACCAAAGCAGGATGCATGAAAGTTTGGGGAAAGTGGTGTGATGATTCGATTAATATAGAAAGGGGCGGGAGTGGAGGTTTTCTTTAGCTTCTTTAGTTGGATGATAGATGAGTGGAGGGGGAATAGATTCAAAGATAGAGGAGGTAGAGAAAGGGCAGCCAGGTTTCAGATTTCTGGAAACCGCTCTCAGATTGATGCTTTCCTGTCTTTTAGTGTTGTCTTTGAAGACATCGCTAGCTGTGTTGACTGAATCTGAAACTCCATTTCTCTTCGCGGAAATGTTTTCGAGCCCTAACTCAGCCGTAAGGCCAAATGTTTCTCTTGGAGTCTTCTCAAACAAAAGGTTTGTCCCCGAAACACATTATATTCATGAAGTCTGACAAATGTGTTGAACATATTTCCTTTCTCACAAAACAAAAGCAAATTTCTTCAGTTTTAGAGTAGAAATGCCAAAAATTCAAAAATAGAGTTGAAATATCTCCAAGAACCTTTGGGTTACGATTTGGGTGGAAAAGTTATGTGGATAAATCATGGCGTACTTGAAGAATGTGACCTAAACATCTGCTGAAATTTCTGAAGTTTCCACTCCACAGATGAAAAATCGCAGGAGACAATATTTAATACATGAAACAAACTTGAGTGCCACATTTCCGTCGTGTTTTCTAAGTTGTTTTTGTTGGTTTGAGAACCCAGACAAATTAAACTTTATTTTCCGTAACACAAAATTAACAAGAAGCTGAAGCTCCCTGGTCTGGTTGCAAAACATGGTTGGAAACTTGACTGTTGTCTGTTGACGAGATGCAAACAAGTTGAGCAACTGCTCTCGGGAATATTACTCCATAACACTCCTAAAACTTTTGTTTGTTAAATGTTTTATTTAATCAGAGTTCCTCAGGACGGTGTCGACGAGATTTGAATCCACCAACGGCGAGCAAACAAAGCCACAAACTGTCATCACGTTTTGATTCAAACTCAAAGTGTTGGTGGAAGAAGAAACAAAACTGTTTCTTCTCACGTGAACAAACTGTTCTTAGCGCCGCTCATATGAAGAAACAAACAAAGGTTAATAATGTTAACAGTAAATCCTTCTTTCCATAGGTGGTCGTCTTAATTAAAGCTCATAAATCTAACAACGCTGCGGCACTGTGGCTTCTCCAATCTGTCTCCAGCTGTTAAATTAATTGTTGATTGTTGCCACTCTTGAATGAACACTAATGACTTTTTAATTATTAGTTAATGATTGTTTTTGTTACCTCCAATCCAAAAATAAACTATTTTTCCTCGAGGAACTTCGCGTTCTGTTGGATTTGATGCAACTCTTACCAAAGTTTTTGGCCGTTTTCTGCCTTGACTCTCATAAAAATACTTGAATAGAAGAGAAAAAAATCCAGAGAGCTGATGAAGCAGCTTTGATCTGACAGAAAGTTAAAAAATCGACACAATGTACTCCCTCTGTGTCGCTCATAAACACACAAACCAGTCATGAAGCCACAGCGGAGAGCGAGCGAGGGGGGTTTTTAGTGGAGAGGGCAAGGTCATTTAGTGCACATTAAGGAGTTAATGTTTCACCCCATTTAAGTGTGTGTGTGCATGTGTGTGTGTGAGGGAGAGAGATAAAGGGGACACACACACACACACACACACACACACACACACATGTATGACGTTGATGGATCAATCCGGTCTGTCTCGGGTCCCACCAGGCCGCTGACCTTTTAGCCTTTTGCTATTGTCTGCGCTGGTCACCGGATCTAATAGCTTCCATACTGCACCAGAAACACCCAACCAGGGTGTGTGTGTGTGTTAGTGTGTGTGTTGGTGTGTGTGTGGATGGTTTATATTTCAACTGTCACACACCATAGAAGAACATCATGACACATTGTTACAGAAAATTCAGAGAATGGACGTTGTATCCGCGACGTCAACCACAGGTGCCGTCCTGAAGCTCAAAATCTGTGGCTCCGGCAGCTGCCATGTTTGTAGTCCTGACTCGCCCGCCTCCTGGCTAATCACTTTCATATGTGGCCCTAAATCTGAGGGACCCTAATAAGAACTGAAAAGATCGGGCTGCTGTTGACATAAATCTGAGTACGAATCTTAAAATCTAATCTTAAAAGTTGATTTGTGTCCGTAGCCCCGAAAAACTTCTTGAAGTATTGTTTGTAGCTTTTAGCTTGTCGTCCGTTTCCTCTAAAAACAGATGAACTGCACGAGAATATCACACTGACAGAAAGTGTGCATTGTTTCTTTTGACTGTCACTTCAGTGTACGAGTGAGGTTAAGTGTCGCTGTTTGAGTGTCAGGCTTATTGGGGGGGTGGATTAGAAAGACCCAGTTGTGTGTCTGTGAGCATTGGGGGTTGTTGTGGTGGATTATGTGAGTCGGGAGTGTGTAGTTTTATGACGTATTGATCTGAAGGTTAAGGTTCGAAAGGTTGGTGTTTCTTCAGTACTTCGTCGCTGAGGGTTCTGGCTAGCGGAGCTTTGATGTGGTCGACAGCTCAGTGTCTCTAATGAGGGGCTTGTTTTCAGAGATTAAGTGAGATTTTAGCGGCATTACCGGAGTTTAAGGTGGTAAGAACGTCTTTGGTGTAAAGCAGTCAGGGTTCTGCACTAGATTTCCCAAAGATCACCTGTCAATCAAACTTTGTGGGTGGTTAGGTGACGACTATTTTCTTTGAATTTCCTGGAAATTTCATGAAATTAAGTGTGCATGTTTGAGAGGCCAGCAGCATTAAAAATGATCAAATCTTCCTTTCTTCATGTGCGCTTACATCGAGACACTTAAACGTATAACATTTTTGGCATGTTTGTTGCTTTTCCAGCTGTTTATTGTATATGTCGTCACTTTGATGCGTCTTTCTCAATTTATGCGGCGCCTGAGTTGACGGACTGTGTGTATTTTTTCGTTCGAGCCAAGCGCAAAACAAGTATTGGTACATTTCTTTTCTTGGCACCTCTTCAAGCAAGAGAGTTTTGAGTGGTGGGGGGGCTTTTTAATATGAATTTAAAATATTTAGTCTCGTCCCGTCCTGGGAGTGCGGCTAATAAAAATATACGAGCGAGGAGACCCACCAGAAAGTGGCCGCAACACATTTTAAATAATTGCTGGAAATATTCTGGATTAAAAACAAACACTGGAAACCACTGAGTCTGATGTTTAGATATATAGGTTTGTATATAAGAGAGGAGTGCTGAACTGGACACAGTATGAGCCATACATAAAGAAAGGACGCTCCTAAGTATGGGTTCCAATGTAAGAATTTAAGAGTAAGACCAAATAGTTATTATTTTATTTTATTGCTGCTATGAATCTCTATCTACCAACCAAGCAACTAACCCACTAATCAGCCAACCAACCCACCAACCAACTCACCAACCAACCAACCAACCAACTCACCAACCAATCAACCAACCAACTCACCAACCAATCAACCAACCAACTCACCAACCAACCAACCAACCAACCAACCAACTAACCAACCAACCAACTCACCAACCAACCAACCAACCCACCCACCAAACAACCAACCAACTAACCCATCAACCAACCAACCAAAAGTGAGAATAGGTAGTTTCACACTTGAGTCCATGAAACTTCTGATTGGTGACCACAGCATGCCATCAGGTTGTGTTTTTCCAAACGTTGGGTCCAGCTCAACTTCTCTGACGCAGGTTGTTGCGTGTTTTCGGTGGTCATCCCAATGGGCCGCACTGCCGCAACCAGAACTGACTAGTCCCACTTAATTGAATGGAATTAAGTGGGGCACCAGATTCTGGAACCCGGATCACCAATGAAATTTTTCCTTGCCACCATCACCAAGTGCTTGCTCATGGTGGGAATTGTTGTGCCCTAAATATTATAAAGACTACAGTCTATATGGAAAGTGTCATGAGGTAATTTTCAAAGATTAGAAGACAGTTACTGTGGTCAGAGTGTACAAGAAAGTGAAATTTGGTTCTCAGTTCTGTTTGCAAATTGTTTCTGGCGTGTGTTCCCCATTTTTGTGATTTCAAAAGCCCATCCAACCTGCACAATACATCTTTTTATTGGCGCTGAGATTCATTATGTAACCGTCCAGATTGCTATCAGTGCTGTTTTATTAACAGGAGGTCACTGAGTGTGACAGACACTTTGGTTTTATTGTGCAGTGCAGTGATAGAAAAACAACATCTTGAAGGTTTTCATGCGAGGACTACACGAGTGCAGTGCTCCAAAAAAAGCTTCATAAACACAGTTACGAGGTCTTAAAGAGGAAAAATAAGAGCAGAAGGTGAAGACAGAAAAATAACCTTCATTTTCATTTAATGACACAGAACACTACCCTACAAAAAGAAGTGTGCAGTAACTACAGACGTTTTCAGACTGGACGGCAACTTTTTTAGGTGTGTTTTCTAGAAAAAACACATTTCAGAGACTCAGTTTGTCCAAAAATGTAGTTTGCCTTCAACAATAATTTCAAATATTTCACACAGGATGGTTAAAGTATGAAGTGTGTGTGTGTTTTGAAGGCTGTGAGGAGACCACAGGTCCGTCTCTGTGAAGGGAAGTCTGTCCAAACTGTGTGTGTGTGTGTGTTGAAGTGGGATGAAGCCTCGAGAGGCAAACAGATCGGGGGAATGTAAAAACACGGAGAGGCCTTCCTCCTCCGGTTAAAACAAAACGCTCAGTGTTAACCTGAGAGAGGGAGATGACTTATGTCCACGAGCGAGCCAGTGTTTACTCACATGATGGTGTCGATCCATGTGACTGAACCACGCGACGTGTCTGTGGTTTCACGTTTGAAATTCAGGATGTCGGTGATGAACAGACGGCTGGTCGATCACAAATAATAAAGCGTTAATAATCTATATCTGAGCTGTTAGTTTCCTTTCTTTCTCCTTCATTTCTGTCCTTTCCTTAACTCTCTTCTCTCCTAACTCTCCAAGTCATCTCTCCTTTCCTTCTTTCCCTTTTCCTCCATCCTTTTCTGTTCATTCCTTTCCTCTCACTTCTTCTCCTTCTTCCCTTCTCTTTTCTTTTCATTATCCTCCTCTCCACTTTTCTTTTTCTTTCCTTTGCTTGCATGTCCTTCCTTTCCTCCCCTTTCTGTTCCTCCCATCACCTTTCCTTTGCTTTCCTTTCCTCTCTCTTATGCCCCATCCTCATCTTCATCATCCCCATCTTCTCTCCTTTCTTTTCCTCATCTTCCATCATTTATTTCCTCTCACCTCCTTCATTCCTTACCCTTTCCTTTCCTTTCCTTTCCTTTCTTTTCACCCCGCGGTGTCTCCTCCGCCTGGGGGCATTGTCGTCTTGTTTGCTCCCTTTAATGATTTCAGGGAAAAAGGCCGTTTAAGGACAACACACACCGGTTGCAACATCAGGGATCAGTGAAGTAAGACGGTGGTACACACACACACACACACACACACACACACATCGAGCTAATGGTGCTTTTGGTGTGAGCGTGGGAGCTTTTTTCTTTTTCCATCCCTGCCGCTCCCCTCCTCCCGCCCTGATAAAGAAGGCCTTGTGTGAGTGTGGGTGTGAGGATGGGAGGAGAAGCTCACAAGGCTCAGACTGGAGGGCAGAGGTTGACGGATGGTGTGTGTGTGTATGTGTGTGTGTGTTCCTGAGAGCTTATAAGAAAGCTTATTTGTCATGTACACGCGTGGTTCGCTCAACTTTTTGGTGTCTCGTCACGGGGAATCGAATCTCGCCAATGACTAAAAGTCAGCCCTGATTTACTCCATCAGGATCAGCGTCAGAAGCTGCTGATCTCTTTCACATTACCCGCTCTCCTGGCTCTGGTTCTGGCATGACACCGGCTCTCCTCCCCATCAGCATTCCCTCTCAACCCAGGCCTGAGGGCCTCCTCTTCGTCACTGCAGTCCAAGGCTCCTTTCCTGGTGGTGTAAAATACCGACACTCGTGCTCTCAAAGGAGCTCCCGGAACTAAGAACTAATCTTACCGGCTTACTTTAGCAACAGGTAAAGCTTCCCGTCCATCAGGAAACTCTGTAAATCACAGAGAGTTGAGGCGGAGTAGCCGGAGGGGGAACCGGAAAACATTTTCTCCATAAAATATGATCCAGTTTCACCCCAAAAAATGTGTGATTTAGTGTCGTAAAATGAACTTGTGCA
Source organism: Protonibea diacanthus (assembly GCA_028641955.1). Lineage (NCBI taxonomy): Eukaryota > Metazoa > Chordata > Actinopteri > Sciaenidae > Protonibea > Protonibea diacanthus. The sequence goes on along the minus strand of CM053998.1, from coordinate 3,645,329 downwards.
CTCTTCCTGACCTGGAGCACAAAGTACAGGACGTACAGGACGCCGAGTTTGAATGACAGAGACAAAGTTCACCTGATTACAAGTCAGTGTAGATGTTAGGTAATGTTGCTGCCTCCAGCATCAGGAACGAACTTCCAACCTCTACTTCCAAGTCCTTAAAGTACTCGGCAATGAAAATTTGGACGTCTACAAAATTGTGACGCCTTGACAGCTCTTGTCAATCACTTCACTGATTCCTACTGGGATTATCTCTGCCTCAACTTGGCATGAAGTGTGTCTGAAAACATCTATGAGGCAACTTTTGAATGCACAGTCAGTGTTTTCTAAAGATATCCAAAGATCTCGACCAAAGTTTTGGTGATTAACGCAATGTGCAAGGTGTTACCTTCAACGGTTGACTTCTTTTCTTAGATTTGATGGCTTGAAAATGTTTCCCACAACTTTTCCCTAACACATCTGCGTCTTTGTTTCCTCTTTGGATGTGGTAAAATACCCAAAAGTACCCATTTATTCCTCCAAAGACAGTATAAAACTACTTTACCCAACGGATCATTTCTTGTTCGGTGACCTACATAGTTCATTGACCTACGTAGTCAAGTCAGGTCAGTTTTATTAATTTATTTAGTCTCAGAGGACAATCTGAACAGCATACAACAAGAAAATCCCACAATGTATTAAGAATGAGAAACTTCCCGTGGACTACGCTGGGAATTGAATCACAGTCTGGAACTGGTAGCGACTTCTCTCCCAGTCCTTAACGTTATGTGTAATTTGTGTATTCGCAGTCCTTGACCTCATTCTGGAGAGTAGGTCAAACAAAGTGACTCAGCCTTTGCGACCATACAGTGGAAATTAAGGTGAACTCAGAGACTATCAAAACAGAAAATGTGGTTGAAAACTTGAAGGCTCTACCTTCAGAGCTCCAAAAAAAAAAGAAGAACTGGCAGCATCAAACCCTCCAGCTCCCGAGCCATGTTTCCATGTCGCAAGCTGCTGTTTCTGGATTTAATTTCTCAGTTCAGACCTCATGTTTGCAGACAATAGCAGGAGCATGACTCTGGTGTGCAGCAGGGGGTCCTGGGAGCTTCTCCCTCCCCCAAGAGTCTTTGTCCTGTGGGGGTCCACCAAGATCCAAGATGGGGGGGTTCCTGCAAGGTCTCGGACCTGTCAGGTTTGATGCCTCTATTTAGAGTCCTGACATGGCAAGCTAATGTTGCTTATCATTGTCTCCTGGACAATATAATGACCCTGCAGGTTTATGTTCGGGTGCATGGCTCTGAATACTCATGAGCGGAAGAGAAGCCAAACATCGTGGGCTTAGTAAGCCCGAAAAATGCACCTTGGAGCCATAGTTCATGTCTCACATTGACGCTTTTATGTGCGCAGGCTTATATTTTTGACTTTTTATCAAGAACCAGATATTTTCTAAAGCAGGTGTTCGTCTTCTGTCCTGAAGATTCAGCTGGGAGATTTTTTTATTTTGCATCCAAGCCACAGAGGTGAATGAATGGGAGCCAGAGACCCCCCTGAAAAAAAAACAGCTCTACTGTCTTTATATGTCTGAATTTAAAAATATTCAAATGTTTAGCTGATGAAATCGACTTATTTAGTCTCACAGAACTGCAGTTCATCAAATGTCCTCAAACCAGCAAAAACAACCTAGAAACACGATGGAAAAATTTGTATCAAGTTTTGAATTTCGCCTGCAATTTTTCATCTGTGGAGCGGAAACTTCAGTGAATGTTGAGATCACATTCTTCATTGATTCATTGATTGATACTTTTCCACCCAAATCATAATAACTCTTCACATTTGAGAAGCTGAAACCGGAGAACGTCTGAGTTGTTTGTGCTTGATAAATCTTTAAAGGATTAACCGGCTGTTAATGCTGGCACATCACATGACTGCACCTGCTCTAACAATGTTGTCGTTCAAACAATGAAAAGTCGTAAATAAACTGGCAAAAAAAGGCTGAAGCGGCAGAAAACAAGTCCTCCGATGCCAGCTTATCAATAATGATTGATTATTCATCCCCGCCTGGCTCCGAGTGACTGCTTTAATAATGAATAAACCTCGTTCCAGCTGTTCCTGAGTCAGTTTCAAAGCTCAGTTTCGCTCCAGTCTGAACTACATGACTGTGCAGTGTGTGTGTGTGTGTGTGTGTGTGTGCGCCATGCTGCTGTGGGATGTCCAGACAGGGTGAGGTCACCTCAGGCAGTGGGTAGATGGAGAAGAATGCCCTCTCTGTGTGCTCAAACACACACACACACACACACACACAGGTCAGACACACCCTTTTATTTTTAGATTCGAGGGGTGAGCTCATGGTGTGTGTGTGTGTGTGTGTGTGCGTGCAGTGGCAAGGTGCCCGCCATTGTACCCTGAAAAAAAAAAAACGGGAATCCCCCGCGCCGGTCACAGGTTGTCATCGCTAAACGATCACCTGACGGCATCAAACAACGGCGTCTTTATCAGCAATCTGAAACATCATTAACAACGTGTGTGTGTGTGTGTGTGTGTGTGTGTGTGCAGCTCTGACATATCTTGCACCAAAGATCTTTACACAAACATATCTGAGTGAGTGTGTGTGTGTGTGTGTCTAGGCGGCGTCTAAACACGTGCATCGAAGACCTCACATTACCGAAAAGAGCCGAGACAGAGAAAATTAGTAGCTCTCTCTCTCTGGATAACACAGCTGTACGAAAGTCTGGAAGCAAACAGTGTGTGTGTACATGTGTAGACACAAAGCCATAACACACACGCACACACACACACACATAAGGAGAAGATGCTCTAGTTAAGGAAAAGTTGTGTTATGAAGATGCTGATGAGAAAGAAAGTGAAGGAAACTGTTTGTTTACTAGAGGATGTACAAGGATCGGAGTGAGGTCTCGGAAAGTTATTTACAAAGATCGGAATCGATGTGTCATGACGCTTAAAGAGGATGACACACACACACACTCACACACACACTCGCACAGAAGGATGCCCGCTGTCTTTGTTGTTTTAAATCCGATATCATCTTCACGGAGTCGCTGTCACAGTTTGCCTCGACGTGATAAATAAACGTCACGCGACAGTAAATAATAATTCTCTCCGGAGTATCTCTATCTGGATTGGCTCATTCGGTGTTTAAATGTTGGTTTCGTGCTGCGTTGCGTCTCGATTAAAGAGGTTGTAAACACGAGCTTGGGTTTAAAATGCAAAGATTGTGTCACAGTCAGCTCAGAGATTATAGAAACAAGATTCCCACAGCTGGATCTGTCCTGGAGAACGACGTAACTCGGTTTCATTTTGGGTTTTTAACCACTGGCAGTATAAAGAATGAACGGCGTATCTGTCACGGGTTTGTGCAGGGCGGTTTTGCCATCTTTAATCTGCCATCCGAGTGTTTGATGTTGGCCTGTGTGTTGGATTTAGTGCCATCTAGCGGTGAAGATGCAGAGCGCAGGGAAAACCGACCTATCTACCCACAAAGGCCCTACCTGCAGCCACAAACCGCAGACAGTGTAAATATGGATGTGAACATGTTTATTTCTGCTGTGAAGTTGGAAGTTTGAACATGGGGACTTATGGACACTGACTCACTTCTGGAGCCAGCCTCAAGTGGACATTTGAGGAACTGCAGTTTTTGATACTACACCTGAAAACAAGACTTTGTTGCATCTTTTATCACAAGGCATGCTGGGATAACCATTGGTTACCATCATGTGCTGCGTTTAAAATGGCCACGAGGGCGACATTGTCGAGCAAACTGTAAATGGAAAAGGTATGATGTCAACGCCTTCCTGTTAATGACTTCATCACACACACACACACACACACACACACTCATCTGCCTGCTCTGCCCATAATAAACTCTCTCATTACCACGCTCTTAGTTATGACCCACATACCTGCTCGCTGGAGTTGAAGTATATGAAACGCTCTCTTCCTTCCCTCATCTCCTCCCCCCTCATCTTCATCACTTTCCTTTCCTCCCTTCATTTTTATCGTGTCCCCTCGTTTCCTGCTCCCTTCACTGTCACGTGCCGTCATCCCACCCTTCCTCTCCTCCTCATACTTTCCGTCTGATTTTCCTCACCTCCCCGTCGTCCCCTCCCTGCCTTTCCTCACTCCATCCTCACCTCCTCTTCCTCTAAGGCTACTCCCCTCCTCGTCTTCATCACCTTCCCATTCTCCTTTTCTTTTTTTTCCCTTTCCTTTCCTCTCCTCCTCTTCCTCTCCTCCCTATCCATGGGAATATGACAGATTACTCTCTGGTACATTGAGCCAAGCATTTCGGCGTGTATTACATTGCTGGATAATGAGGTTATTTTATTGCAGTGTATTTGAGTTTCTTAACCATCCATGTTCTTGGGAACTGTGTGTGTGTGTGTGTGTGTGTGTGTGTGTGTGTGTATATGTGTGTGTGTCGCAGTGTTAAACATTCCAGCACTGAAGCAAATTTCTGCCTCCGGTCTGTTTTCATAATGAAAAACTCATTAGACACAAATGAACACAAACACTGTCAAATGCATTCAACTCATGCCTGAGGCTCTGTGTGTGTGTGTGTGTGTGTGTGTGTGTGTGTGTGTGTGTGTGTGTCTGTGTGTGTGTGGGAAAAGCTTCATTCTCACAGGGAGTAATCAGCAGTCGTTTCATAGGTGGAAAGAGAAAAACAGCACGGTTGCGCTGTGATGTGCACAATCTTTTAGTGGAGATTCAAAAGTCCAGGTCGTGATTTATCGTCTCCAGCAGAATGAAAACAATCAAAACGTGTCGTAGCAGCATTTTGTATTTCATGCCAGACATTCGCTGACAGGTATCCAGAGAAATTACACAACAAGACACGTCAAACGTACTCCTGGACCGGACACGACTGCAAAGTATTCCGGCCTCCAAAGATGTTCTAGACAATGATTGTTGTTGTAGCGTGTTTCAGTGTTTCTCCTTTCTTTGCCACTTCAACAGCCTGTTCGGATGCTGATTAAAGTCTAAAATTAGTAGAAAAATGATGAATGGATCCGTCTCAGTCGTGACAACAGAGCTGACAGCAGTGTCAGTTCATCAGCCAGGTCTTGATCCCAGTCCAACTAAACTGGTTTAAAAAATTTATGTCAACAGAGGCCAAAAGCAGGCCTGACATCAGACGCAGTGATGAAGCTGCCCAGTTCAAATGTGGTTGACCGCTCCAGGGTTTTCCGTGTTTGGAGTGGTATTACAGCAGGATCGGATTTTCAAATATTAACCTTTGAAGGCAGAACTCGTGACGGCATTAGTCCCCAGAGAACGTGGCAGAAAGGAACCAGTTGATATATGAAAGATCTCGGTTTATATTTGAGTTGGCTCACGGGGAGAAGTTCCCCGCTGCGTGTCTGTAAAACCCTAAAACCGTGAAATCAGACCTGTGTTTCCATGACATGCATTCCTTTGATTTTTGAATGAATGAATGAATGATGGCGGGAAGGTGGGGACGAGTCTGCTCTACATTTCCACACTCTGAAATCGGGAATTTGTTCCTTTATATACGCCCCTGAAGTGTCTTTAAACAGCTTTTATACTCAGAGTTCATGGTGGAATTCATCTGGGTTTGATATCTGCATGGAAGGGGGTGTGATATCACCAAACTATAACCTGCCCAGCAACCCAGAGGACGGACCATCGTCACTAAAACCCGGAAATCATCAAATATTCCCTACATTTTTGAAATAAACTCTGTTTTTTTTAACACTTGAACCAAACATCATTCCAAAATGAGACTATTTAGTTCAACTAAAAAGTTCTTGGGTACAGTTAAAGGTCCAGTGAGTCAAATAATGTTTATAACTACGTTTTCATCAGTGTATAATCGCCTGAAAATGAGTCATCACAGTTTTTTGTTACCTTAGATTGAGCGGCAACCTCTGTGGCCGAGAAGTGAATCCAACGCCAAAGTTGGACATTTGAACATGGGGACTTATGGAGACTGACTCACTTCTGGAGGCAGCCTCAAGTGGACGTTAGAGGTACTGCAGTTTTTGGCACTTCACTTCCCAGCCACAGAGGTTGCAGCGTGAGAAAATAATGTGTTTTCAGTACACAGACAAAAGAAGAACCGAGTTGCTGTACGATGTAGGAGTTTGTAAATATTATGTTGTCACAGTAGTTTTTATATGTTGGAGTAAAACCACTGCAAAGTGACATAATACAAAATCTTTTCCTTTTTGAAAAATAATCACATCCACCACTAATTTCTCTACCATCATAGTTGGCCCGTGTCTTTTTCCTGTCTTTAGTCCAGTTCATGTCTGTGTGTGTTCCCGTCTCTCTCTCTCTTTCATCCTTTCTGCTTTCTGTTGATGTGATTTATGGCCGAATTCAAACCTCCACACCGCACTCGCACCGCACGCTCGTCAATGTTTCACTCCCTGTGCAGCCTCAGAAAACGCACTGAAACATCCCAGCAATGCCTTAACAACACTGGCCCTCACCACTGTGTGACCCCCCTCAAGTCAGCACACACTCACACACACACACTGTCTATTACAGAGGAATGTGATGGCTTTTCTGTGGGATGTGTGTTTCAGGCTGTTTTGGAGATGCTCTTTAGGGCGCCGTTGCCATGGGGACGGAGACAGTTTGACAGAAAATGTCTCCAAAAATGGGTTTTAAAGGAGCCGGCTTGGCAGCTCGGACGTATCCTCGAGTGACTTTTTTTCTTAGATTCTTAACGTGAATGTGCTTCTGTTCGCCGTCCAACTCTTTCAACGCTTTCATCTCTAACAAACAAATCCACGTCTTTGTCTCCAGATCGAGGATGGAGGGAAGGCCGCCCTGTGCGAGAAGCTGAAAGTCGGTGACGAGCTCATCAACATAAACGGGTCGGCCCTCTACGGCAGCAGGCAGGAAGCGCTCATCCTCATCAAGGGATCGTACAGGATACTGAAGCTCACAGTCAGGAGGTAAACACTCGACACAACAACAAGTGCTCTTACTCGAACTTCATCGCTGACACGAACATGAGACATCTGCACGCACATGTAAATAGTTTCACCACTTCAAAGTGAACATTTGAGTGGCCGTCCTCCAAAAACGGATGTGTGTTAGCTGCCCGTCGCTTCGTTCTTCTTCTTCTTCTCCTCCTTTTTCTTACCGACACTTAAGTGGGCGTTGACTCACCGAGGTGGGGAAGGAAGGTGAAGGAGATGACGAGAAGTGAGGTGACCGAGCGTGCAAACACAGATAGTGAATGTTTCACAGGAAGTGACCTTTGACCTCAGGGGTGTCAGAAGGAAAGCTGGTGAACTGATGAACACGGGAGGGGATGTCTGCAGATTAAGTGTGTTAATCAATCACAGCATTTGAATCTCAAAGTGAATAAGAACGTCTTTGTTTATTTTCCAGTATTTTCTAACCCTTAATCTCAGTAATTGTGAAGTCATGCTTACTTTGCACTTCTTCGAACACAAAATCTGACAAGAACCAGTCGAAAGAAGTGAAGCGAGCTGCACTGGGATCTTTTTTTATTTACTACCAGGGCAACCTTCCAACAAAAAGTGTGTGAAAGTTAAACAATCTTTGAGTTCTTGGACTGGAAATGTTTCTAAAAGAAATGTTAAATACAGTGTCATATTTTAAGAAGCTATGAACCATCAGATTATGGCTTGTGGTAACTTGTAAATTAAATTAGAAGATTCATTTAGAAACTTTAGCTTGATTGCAGAGTCCAAATACGAACTTCACAAACGTGGATTTAACTTGCCTATTTATGTATTTATATAACACAAATCAAAATTAACATTGTTTTGGAATTGTACTTTTATCTTCTCATGATTATATAAGTCCAGATAACTCTCTTTTAGCTCTATTTTTGGTCTCCACCACCTCGAGAGAAACATCACCCTCTTTAGCTGCTAAATATTCCAGTATTTTCACCAGCTGGTAGGTAACTTTGTCTGATGATCATGTAGTGCTTGGCAGGTAGTGTACAGTTAGTTCATCAGAGCTTTCTCTTTTTCTTAAATCCACCGAAAACGACGGCGTGAAAATTGCGAACGAAAACAGCTGAAAGACGCTAAAATGTCAGGTGGATTTGTCACCATTGGCGGCCTCTTTCACATTACACACTCATCTGTCACAGTCATGTGCTTCACCGTTGATGTAAGAACTATAATTATCAGCAGCTTTAATGTTTATTAACGGCATCCTGATACGAGTTGGTACAAGAGGAGAAACTGTTTCTGTACTCCTCTCAGCCCCGCGTTGGTATTTTGGCTCAGCAGAAGCAGAACTAATGGCAGTAATATTTCCACTCTGTGAACTGAACTCAAGTCGGCGTCTTAAAGGGGGGTTCAGAGGGCCTGGAGTGTAAACGTCCTGCATATCTGAGGTCAGATGTGACGGCGTATCGGCTCAAGTTTGGATTATACTCTGATCTCGAGGAAACATTTTCAGTTTAGTACTTTCTTATCATCACTTATCACTTATCTGTGTTTAAAGGCCTAAATATGTCAAATTTACTTACTTATTTTAGCTGAATTTTCTTTTATCTATTGGCTCCAACATTAGCAAGGGTTCGGGTTAGACAACAAGGCGCTGTATAGACAGCAACAGCAACAAAACAAGAAATTCTTCAAGATACAACACAGCCCACACTGAGCCACTGGAGACAACAGAGCATCAGTACAATAAGACAGCAGCAACAAACAACATTACAGCAACACAGAGTGACACAACACAATGAAAATATGATTTTCTTCATGTTGAGCTTGATAAAATGTTAGAAGTTGTTGCTACAGATGAGTAAAATGCCATTTTTATCACACTGCATCACCAAAAATCAGCTTAATTTCACTTATTCCTGCTTTTTAATCAACCCTACCCCCCTTTGTACCTCGTGTTGTTGCCACTTAGTGGTTATAAGTGGAATTGCAGCACATGTTCAAGAAGTTTATAGTAAGTTTTGAATGTTTTAGAGAAAGAAAGTTAATTTGTTTTCCTCGTGTTTTGTCATTTTTCTACCTTTCTTACATTTACACTTCCCCCAGTTCTCAACTGGACTCAGACTTTAAATCAACGTGGAAGATTTTTACTGGTGTTCAAACTTTGACTTTGTCTTCCTGGACAGCTTCAGACAGCTGTTTGGCAGCGACGCGCCTTGTTCTGGCTTTGAAACCAGATCAGCCGTCCAAGCAGTCACAACTTTGCTGAGTTTTCTCTGCTCCCGTTTCTGCAGCAGGCACACCCCTGTCTAATGCTGTTAGACACGCACACACAAACCAGAATTAAACACACACACACACACACATACAGTATACATGCACATTCACACAGAGTCAGACAGACAGACAGACAGGCGAATGTAGATGTCTTGAGGAATGCTGCTCCTTATGAGCATGCCATCTATTTAAACCCGCTGTGTGTGTGTGTGTGTCAGTGTCTGGTACTGCATGTCTGACTCTTAGGGGCTTTCCCAACACAGTGTAAGTGTGTGTGTGTGTGTGTGCATCATTGTCCATATGTGCTCCACATGCAGCAGCAACAGTTGTTCCTCTCTGGTTATTCATTACTTTGAACATTTCCCCCTCAAATTGTAAATTACAAGTTTGCAACTCTGAAGTCAGCGTTTCAGAGATACACAGAGAGCTGCAGAAAACTCGTAAATTTGATCTGATTGGACAAGAGTCGTTCCATGAGTGCCAATATGGAGAATAACGACACTAAGACTGTTCATTACATGTGTCACACTGCTTCACAGGTGTCCAACGACCGTTACATTAACGTTATATTTAAGAGTCATCATCTATCTTAGATTGTAACAAACTTTGCACCACAAAGATGAACATATTTCTCCAATGGGCAAACATTTACTGCTTTTAGAAACTGAATACAATCAGCTGAAAATAAACTTAACAGTTACCTAAATGTTTCTGTAGCGTCCACCAAAGCGACTGTCAGCATACTCTTATTTCACTGGTTGCATACACAAAAGTAAATAAGCTAGTGTTCAGGAGCCAAATAAATATTTCTGTAAACAAATCATCATCTGTTGTCACTTATTGCTATTAACCAATTAATGAGGCTTGTAGAACAGTCGTATAAAAGTAATATCTCACTCGAGGGAGTGCTGTTCTACTGAATATCAGCACGCTGTGATTAACTGTGCCCTGCTAATATTCAGTACAACATTACTCCCTCTTGTGATTTGGCTTAATTATCTCTCGGTCAATAAAATGTTAGACAGTAGTAGAAAATGGTTATTAAGAATATTCAGTTTATCATAAAAGACAAAGAAACCAAGCAAATATTTACATTTAAGAAGCAGCTATAATTATTTTTTTAATTGCTGCTGATTAATCAAGATTTGAGCTCTAAAATATAGTTAACATTGAGTATTTTTAGCCTTTTAGCATCATTTTTTTTAAACTATTCTCATGTGATCCTTCCATATTTTGGCACCTGCAAAAATAAGGCCATGTAAAGATCACATTCAACATCATAATTACCTATAATCTGTGTAACTTTGTGTGTTTTCATGTGGTTTGAGTGCGTACAGAGCCGTTATTTGTATTTTGGCAGTAGCTCGCTAACCACGGCCACCCCGCACATGTATTAAACTCGCTTTGACTGACAAGTTACTGACACTAATAGCCAATCTCGGCTTCAGTATTGGGGCGGGGACCCCTTTGCTCTTTAACCTCGACTCTTTGCCAATCACGCCACCCGCCTTCGCCAGCCGGGTTTTACTCATTACTGTAGGAACAAGGAACTCTCTGGAAGGTAGTGCATGAGTCTGCTGCCAGACTACACATACACACACGTTGCTCGCTCAGGGATGATGAAATGCTCACATTTGCACTCTTGGCTGTTCTTGTATAGTTTTAACAGTGGAAAAGGGCCCTTAGTCAAAAGCCAAAACTTGTTACCACCTCTTTGAATAATACAACGGGACTGTTGGTACGGATATGGCATGTGAATAGATGTTTCTTTTTCTGACACAGTAGGTCATTATTAGGGCTGAAAAACCTGTTGTGTGTTTGACGTAGTTGTAATGTCACAAAGACAGAAATAACCTCATTGGCATAAAACCTCCTGAATAACACAAAGTGCTTCTTTTCTTCTTCATTCATAAAATAACAACAGGCATTATCCTAAATGGTTGGCAAGCTAACAAGCTATTTAAAAAGTTGGCCTTCAAAACATTACAATTTTGTGGACTGAACTCTACTTGAGACAACGTTATCCTCATGAAACCCTATTCAAAAACCCATTGGACAGAAAACAAGGCCACACATACACTTTCCGTGCTACCTAAGTGAAGTAACAGCAAGCGCAGGAGTAATTAAGCCCCACAGATGAAGACAAAACAAAGTCCAGTCCAGGTAGTAAGCTGTGTGCATGTATTTTTAAGTTTCATTTTAAAAACTTGAGTTTTGAGTGGTGCCGTCCACCTGGATTGCGCTCGGTTTCAGCGACATGGTTGACTGAGGAGGGGTCCAATCATCGGATTGAATCCGTGATACTGTGGCCCAGACCGCCACAGCCTAAACGGACTACCCCTGTACAAATGAATGGGAAAACCTGAGTTTCAGGTTCAGGTCAAATTGAGTCAGGGTACTGCGGTAGTGCTTGTCAGTTCACCTTAATTAGTATGATTAGTAACACACCGCGTTCACCCTACTATTTCATGGATCTTTTAATCGAATGTTGAACTTTTAAGTCTTCTTCAAGAGTTTTTCAAACATGTTTGAGTGTTTGTGAGCTACTTACAAACCAGTTTGATAAAGTTATTTGCACCTTAAACAACTTGTGAAACTTAAAATGAGTTTAAAAGTGTTAGTAGATTGAAAAACAGCAGCTTCTTGTGCAGGAACTTCTTGCGCTGATTTGTTCATTACAAGGAAATCCAACTGAATCTGACTGGCAGGCATCAAAAATACCTTCATAGAAATAGCCAATCTTCTTGTTGATGGTTGTGTTTGTTTTCCTAGGCCATATAGAGGCATTAGTATTAAATTGAGACCGTCTCATAGCTAAAATCTCCTTGTATACATTCAACAATAGCAATGTTTATAACAAAAATACACTTTCCTCTTTCTTCTACCTGGTCTTCCAAGGTGGCCGCCTGCCAAACAGTTTTCAACATTTCTGCCAAGCTGTAGGGGCTCCATCCACCATGTATGTTTTTATGTGTGCGTGCATGTCTACATGTATTTTAATAAGTGTGAGAAACTTGCGTCTGTGCCTTTTCTGTTATTCTAAGCTCAATTAAATCTCACTTAACCTAAACTGAGACGGAGAGTAGCTACATGGATTTCTTATACCCAATACGCTTGTCTTGGAAACGTCAGGAAATTACACACTGATTGGGGTTCCCCCTGTACAGTATTTTACTGTTGGGGCATTTTGTGAATAAATGGGCTTTTTCAGCAGGCAGGGAAAAATGTACACATTGGATTTAATTATATGATGTAAATGCAGAGAAAGGAAAGGAAACGAGGAGTTGGCGAGGAGACATGATGATTTGTTCAACTTTAGTAGCAAGGGTTGGAAAATGGTGCTTTTGTGCAACTTTTCTATGAAAGTCTGGCGGGGTAGCTTTGAAATGGAGGCTTGTATTGGATTCATCAGTGGTTGTATTGTATCTGACAGGTTTCCATTACATTAATAAGGAATTGTGTAACACCGGAAATGAAAAACATTTGACTTCTCGAAGGATGATCAAACTTATGTCCCCCTTGTCTTGTCCAAACATTTTCACGCGCTGGCGTTAACTCTGCTTTTTGTTTAGCGGTAATTGTTTGAGCTTTTCCATCCTCCATCCCTCCACATCATTGTTCATTCTTTAAATAAAACATATTCAATTCAGACTTGCTTGCATTGTCCTGTACTGCTGAAAGAAGAGCAAGCCTGCAGGCTAAATTTGGCAAACCACAGGAATTTACTGGCCTGCCCAGCAGTTCAGTGGAGGGATAAGACAGCAGTGTTTTAGTTTTATTCCAGGAGTGATGCTTTATAGACATTTTAACAAGCTAAGTGATGGTTAAAAGGACCCACACTGCTGTTTACTAGTGTTTTATTTTCCTCCTAATTAAGGCATCCATTATCTTAAAGAACGCGGTGTACTCCAAGTGTACAAAAAACAGCAAAAGACATGAATAAAAGATTATTTAGAAGAAGTAACTGGTTTTTGGTTATTACTTAGAAACTCTTCAAATAATAAAAACTTGTATTTCACATGATTATTTCACTTTTATACATATTTCATATAATTTACTTACTTATTTTCAGACTTAAATAATTGTTTAGCCTCTACGAAATTGTGACAAATCCAGTCCAAAGAGTCCCCAAAGAGATATAGATTATAGTCTTATAATAACTTGTTTTGTTTGTGACACATCCCAAACATAGTATGTGAGCATTTCACAGTGGATTGAGTATTTTGGTGCTTTAACAGTTTTTAGAACCTGCTTTAGACGTGCTTTATAATGGGAAAAAAATGGAAATCTTGCTTTCTACAATATGGAAGCTTTAATATGTATAATATACAATCTAACCACAAGGTTCAAATTTCCATTTTTATGAGCACTCTAACGTCTACAGTTCAGTGAAAACTGGGATAAAAGTCTGTCTGCTGAGGAAGCTCATGTGATATGATCTAAAGCTCCAGAATTACCGGTTACTAAGGACATATTGTGGTGTGGTTGTTTTGTCAACTGCTGTTTCCACGGTAAAGAACCGACCACAAATATGACTTTTGAGGTCAGTTATGACAACATATGTACGTGAAACACTACACTCACATATAAAAGACACATTTAAAGTGTGTAAATTATGTTTTAGGTCTATATAAAAGTGCATGTTTGTATAGAAAACATGTTCCTACTCTACTTTGTTGTGTGCAGGGTACTAAAATGTGCAACAGAGTTGTAAATTTGACATTTATGACTTTATTTTTGCACAGGATAACATGCCATGACATGTTTACTGTATTCACGGCATTATTTCGAGGGTTCAGATGTTGAATTAGGAACTCCTGTGCCACCGCCACCTAAAACAGCCGGAGTATTTTTGTCTCTTTACATCTTTTGGGGTGCTTTTAACTGACTGATGATTTTTCCAATACATTTCTGTAAGGGAAAGAATGTAGGGGATGTTTTGTTGGCTTGACCTGGAAATGTTTCTTCTATAGTACTTCCTGTTTTCAACGACCTTTTGTTAGATCCAACTGTACTGTGTGTGTGTCAGTTTTGTCTCAGTGGGCAGCCATGGAAGAGGCAGGAGGACATTCTTCAACTTTTGCATCATTTCCTGTTCTTTCCAAAGTTTCCGCCCCCCCCCCCTCTCTCTTTTTTGTACTTCCTGTCCACCTTGGACTTAGTGTGTTGCTGAAATTGTGTGTTTATGTTTGTGTGAAAAGAAGCGGCTTTAATGGGAAGTGGACAAAGACCAAACACTTTATTTATGGCTGCTGATGGAACGGGAAACAGCTCCTTTAGATGCAGGTGCGCATGTATATGGGGGCTGCATGCATTTATGCTGTATGGACAGGACATTTCTGAATGGGAAATGGTTAATAAACATTGTCTGCTCATGTTTTTATTGACCTAGCTTGTCAGTTTCTACTGAAGGAATCCAAGTACAAGAGCTCTAAAAGAACATTTAAGTTCAATATTTTGGGAAATATTTGCTGTTTTCTGCGGGGTCATGTGCTGGAAGTCACTGTTTCGACCAAGAAATAGTACATCAGACAAACCCCTATAAAATGGTGAATTACTGTCTTTCTTTAACAGATTAAACAAACAAGATATAGCTTTATGCTAAGCTAAGCTAACCGGCTTCTGGCTCCAACTTCATGTTAAGCGTACAGATACGTGTGTGGTATCAATCTTCACATCTAACTCTTGGCAACAAAGTCAACAGGTGTCCAAAATGTCTCCTTTGAGTAGCAGTCGTTGAAGCTTCACTTTGTGATTTAAGCTAATGAGACACGAGTGTATCTTGTGAAATCCACTAAACATAATTCTTATTATTTCGGGGCATTTCTAGGTAATTAAGTCTTTCAGTGGGCAAAATTTTCAAACTGGTACCCATTGATTATCTTGTCTAAAATACCCAGCTGTGGTCACCAAAGCTCGAGAGTCTTTAACGTGAAAATGGGTTTAGAAACAAAAAGAAGCATTGTCTTTAGAACAATTGAATAAAATCGGATTCGGGCCTTTTTGTCACATAAATTTTGGGCTCTGTCATTTCTTAAATATAACTCTCTTGTCTGGTTGTACCAGTCTTCTATGTCCATGCATTGTTGTGAGTGTTGTAAGTAGACTGGCAATACCCAGCGGGAAGAGAAGTAACTTGAAATGACACCCTTGGATTGGGTCTCAAATTTGGTAGTTTCTCAAAGTTGTAACTTTTAGAGGCCGGTTGCACCCGTCTGTCTGTTGGTATTCGCCAACCAAACTCACCTTCTACCCATTTAAAAAAAAAAAAAAGCTGTTTTATTTTTGTGATATCATACTTTTTATGTCACTTCCTACAGTCTGGAAGGAAATCTCTCTCAAATACAGAAGTAAATGAAAACAAAAGCCGGGGGAAAGAAAACCTGTCAAGTTTATAGGGAACAAAGCAGGAAATGTCCCACGGAGTTACGTGGCAGCACGAAACGCTCCCCACAATGAGGCGGCGGAGCGAACATAAGGAAATTAAAATGATAATTACAAGCGAGGCTGAAATCATGTTTGATGTTCTGACAGGGTAAACATGACTTTATGACAAAGCTCTTTCATGCTGGCTCACTCTTTCATCTCTGCTACACATTAACTAAACATTTATCTTGATGCCTGAAGGTTTTGATGGGGATGAAAGGATGGAAACGAGGGAAAGTAGGTGAAGGAGAAAAGAGTTGGTGGAACTTGAGGTAAAATAAAAACAATGTATATGTTTTGACACGTTCTGTTCTCCAGATTTAGATTTATTGACTGATGTTTATGGAGTACAAACAACATTTACGACATGACAGGAATGAGATGGAAGATAATGTGACCTACAGCTGGTCGGACAAGCACATCACTCACTGAGCTACTGATCATTGCCACATTGTCATGTTTTTGAACAAATGTGAGGCAATGAATTGGTCATAGTTTAGTACAATAACTTAATATTTTATATCTGCAGTGATCGAAATACAAATCATAAACATCGGATTTTGGACAGATGGTTTGTCAAAGAAAGCTCTGACTTTACTAATGGCCAAAATATTATTTTGTTTGTACTCGATTGAATACAGGTCTTGATGGTCTTCTAAATCATTATACATTGGCAAATTTGACTTTTTGCTTGACGCCAAACAATAGACAGCCAAATTTTGAGAATATCTGGTGAACACAGTGAAGCATTTAGCAGCTAAAAAGCCAGATACATCCCTCAGGAGATGGTGGAGACCCAAAGCGGAGCTAATAGGAGACATAACTTGATGCCAGATGGACATTAACAGGACTCCAGAACACGTTAGCCATAAACCATTAACAATAATATGACAATGTTGTGTTTACTGTTTGTTTCTGTTGCCCCAAAGCGATCAAAAAGAATCAGTCGAATTGAAAACAAAGTAATTTGATACATGGTAAATAAAATAAGCGCAGGCACATTGTTCCAATAGAAATGTTGTTCTGGTGACTCAACATGTTGAGGCCTGTTATTTGGACTCCCTATCCACTTCATACGGCCAAAAACATAGAAAAATGTAGTCCAAAATGTGTTCATAACCTCAAGCATCGAAAGCATTGAAGCATTGATAGCTGGCACTGAATATAATAGACGCAATCATCCAGTTTTAGACTGTAGTTTATTCAGACAAAGTTCTTGTAAGGCTGATTGTGTTTGAGAAAGTACGTTTAATCAAGTATTTTATTGGAGAATCTTGAAGTAGCTGTACTTTACTTGGGTATTTCCATTTTATGGTACTAAAAGCCCCAAAATAGGTGTTTTCCAACCAGTTAGCTCAACCACAGCAGCTCCTTAACCCACTGTAGACAGAAAAGGCTCATTTTAAAGTAACAAAAACAGAATTCTTCTTATTTTCAGGTGATTAAACACGAAGGAAAACAGTAGTCAACATTTGAGATGTTTGAGTCTTATTTTGGTGAATTAAAGAGCATGAGAGTGTCAAAAACCTCTCAAAGTAAGCCACTGAATAAAATATCGTTTTGGTATTGAGATTCAGGTATCATATTGGCACTAGTATTGATAATTTTCCAACAGTATCAAACCCTAGTCACATATTTGTTCAACCTCAGTCCATTCCAATCATCATTTTCAGATCAAACCTATTTAAAATCTTCTTCACTCTCTCCATCTTCTTCTCTCTCGCTCATCAGTGCCGAGCGGTGCTGACTGCTTCAGCAGCGCTACGCAATTTCATAGTTTGTTTGTTTTCGTTCATTTGAAACATTTGTGTTTTGATCCTTTTCCTGGAAGAGTTCGTCCTCCGACGCTGCTCCTCGATCTTCTCCATCTAAACGCTGACTCGTTCTTTTAGTTTAGTTTTTCTTGTTTCAGACTGGACCCAAACTACACGCTACATACATACATGCACACACACACACACACACACACACACACACACACACACACACACACACACACGTACTTGTCATATGATTGTTTGGAATTTTACCCAGACAGATTGATGGGCACACACACACACACACATCCCGTTGTTTAGATTTTTGTATCGCTGGGTCCCCGGAGACCGGGGCAAGACTGAGGTCTGCGGTGCCAAGAACCATGAAACACAATAGTCTGCCCCCCATCACTCCTTCCCAAACTGAACAATAGACATTCCTGACATTCCTTAAGACCTCTTCCTCACATACAAACACACACACACACACACCATGCTGGGTCTGATTAGGGTCTTGACTGTAAATGACTTTGGTTGTGACGACGTTAAGGATGAATTATTGAACATTGTGGACAGAAGAGTATGAAAGTATTCGTGTTACTGTGTTTAATTCAGTGAACGGGACGAACAGAAATGGGGGGCGTTTGTAGCCAAAGGGGTAGAGATGTGAGTTTATGAGGTTGGCGGTTCGTTGGGTTGGGTTGGTTTTAAAAAAA
Source organism: Protonibea diacanthus (assembly GCA_028641955.1). Lineage (NCBI taxonomy): Eukaryota > Metazoa > Chordata > Actinopteri > Sciaenidae > Protonibea > Protonibea diacanthus. Next base: position 3,627,251 of record CM053998.1, on the reverse strand, counting down.
AGTCAGCGCATGTAAGAATAGCGGCTCTTAATCTCCGTCGTCATCGTCTCTCCTCGCTAAATATGCTACCTCGATGAAAATCTGTATCTACTCACAAAGGCACTAAAAACTAATTTAGCTCTTCAAGGAGAGGCTGCCCATGGGCACCGTTTGGCTTTAATAATCTCCTGCAGAGGAGGGAGCTTGACATGACTCGACAGTCTTTCTTAATGACTGAAACATGCACAAAAGAGTCGCAAAAGTGGGCTATGTTGGGTTTTTTTCTTTGATATTGACCAACTTGGTCACAAAAGAAAATACAATATTGACATATTATCACCCAATAAAGCTGATTTGGCTGACATGTTATCAAACATTGGCCTATGTAGACATTCTGCATTGATCTAAATGATTGTTTCTGCATACTAAATAATTAAAAGTCCAATATTCACTCTCTGTTTAGCTCTGTTTTGGTCTCCACCAGCTTAACTTTGTCTTTCTGTCATTTGGTGCAGTACAGTGAGAGTTTCTGACATTTCTAAAAGTTTAATCAGTTAATCTGTAGCAGATTAATCAAGTTGCAGGTCGAACACAGTGTGTGTGTGTGTGTGTGTGTGTTTGTTTAAGTATGAGTATATGTGTGTGTGTGTGAGCATCTGTGTGGCTGAGTTTGTCCTCTACGCGTGTGGTCTGCTACAGTTTATCTGTCTCCTCTGGCCTGGTTTTTATTAACTGGCCCATTAAACTGCGACTCCATGATACATGACACTGGCCTGACTCCACACACACACACACACACACACACACACACACACACTCACACTATAACACACACACAGTGGTCGTCTCAGACACACACAAATTCCTCGAGGCTGACTTGGACACACAGACGTTAAAAAGATGTTTCTGTGTTATGGAAGAAGAACCAGGACATTAAGTGTCATCATACTAAATCAGTGGTGTTGAGAGAGAGAGAGAATATTCTCTTTAACCGTGTAACCTCGCTCGCCCCTCTCCGCGCTGGTATTTAATCAGTTTGTTTGTGTGTTTCCAGCGTTGCCACTTCAACTACTTTCAGTGCTGCAGCTCCTGTCCTTACACTTGTTACTTTAAACTTTATTTCAGCTTTTTTACTCCCTCATTAAACTTGTCAATAACATAATTTCAACTGACGCTTCAACTACTTTCAGTGATTCAACTCTTTTTCCTACTTTTACACTTGTTTCTTACAACTGACACATCTCAAGTCACAGCTTACACTTTAATTGCCACTTCACCTTCATTCATTACTGAACTCCAGTCCTGCTTACACTTCAACAGACACTTCAACTCCTTTCATTGCTTTCGTTTTGATTAGCATTTCAGCTTAAATTTCAACTGACAAACTTCTGTCCTGTTGCCTCTAGAGTTTAATTTGCCACATCAACTACTTTCAGTGATTCAACCCAACATTTCTTTCTGACACTTGTTACTTACGACTAACACTTCTCATTTCAGCTCTTATCACTCCAGTTAACTACCTATTATTACTTATTTACGCCTGTCCTGTGTACACTTTATCAGACACCTTGACTCCTTTCAGCACTTTTGTTTTAATTCACATTTCAGCTCCTTTAAGTTTTTGAATTTTATCTGCTGATTAAACGTCTTTCAATACCATGATTTGGGTTCCACTTCAACTACTTTCAGTTATTCGACTCAACCTTTCTTTCTGATACTTGTTACTCATCCCTCCAGTTAACTGCCAGTTGACCTTCTTTTATTACTTATTCATGCCAGACACTTCGACTCCTTTCAGCACTTTTGTTTTGCTGTTTGTTTCAGCTCCTTTTTTAAAAACTGCTGATTAAACTTCTGTCTTCTGTTATGATTTCAGTTTCCTCTACAGTTTCTTGCAGTGCTTTTGTTACCACTTCACCTGCTTTCAGTGATTCAACTTCAAATACTATGCAAACTCCCGTAACTTCAGCTATTTCTGCCATTCAGACACGTTTCATAAGTCTCCCAGGAATCAGTCATTCAAGTGTCAAGTTACAACATTTTAACTACTGCTACGGAACGTTTACACACATACTGACGTTTTTTGTTAATTAAATTTGATGCGTGTAAGTTTTTGGGAACATTTTTGAAAAAAAACTCACACACACACACACACACACACACAGGGTATCGAGCAGTAACAAACAGCGCATTGTGCTGCAGATGCTAAAGTGGACTTCACCCTTCCTGCCACCGACCTCTGGTATGAGCCGAGTCTCGCTGCACTGATTACCTGTCTGTGAGAAAGCCAGTCCACATGTAACGTACAGTGTCCGTCTGAGCTGTAGACGCACGTCTACGAGTGTGTGCCACTCAGAAATCCATCATTCAGGGTGATGAGGGCACACGAGGCAAACAAACGGGAGTCTGATTGCAAACACGCTCACACAAAACAGAGCTCAGACACATAAAGCAAACAAATAAGGCCTGATTGCAGGAGAACACAAAAGCACAGAGGGGGGAGGAGGTTGAGGTTGTTTGGGCTTTCCAGCATAGTTAACCCCTCACCTCTTTTGAAGGGAAGACAGGGAATGTAAGGAATCCGCTCACATGCGTGTATATAACTCACACATCTCGGCAGAGTCTGCAGGAGATATAAGTCTCCAGGAAATCCTTTGAAGCCCGCCGAGGGCCTCGCGTTATTAAGTGTCTGCAGTTGTGCGGTCGGTTAAACTTCAGTGCGGTGAATGTCGGACGCTCGCACCTCTCCCGTGTTTGCTCAGCGAGGTTCAAGTCTGGTCAAAAAACAAACGGGGGGGAATAGTGACACAGAAAAATGTCACATGTAGATTTTATCAGCTGTAGCTAATGAGTGTTAAATCAACCGGTCATAGTACAAAACTTAACACTTGGCTGTTGTTAAACGTGGATTAATCATTTGTGTTCGGCCAAAACTGTTAAAAATATTTGTTTGCTTTTGTTTTCATAGTCTAATGTTTGATGCGTCTGTTACCTTGAGCTACAGGAGCTAATGGGTCATGGGAAACCTTCGCTGTTTTCTGAATTTTTATAGACTAAAAAATTAATGGATTAATTGAACAAAATAATGAAAGTAACAGAGTTATAACCCTTCTTATTTTCTCATTTTGTGTAGTTTCTATAATATTAATTTGAATGTTGTATCCATCCATCCAAGACGCCTTGAATATTAAATGTAATAATTTAATACATAGAGAATTTCATTTTATTTACTTTTTGCTCAATGTTCATGAAACTGACCCAAGGAAGAACCCATTACATATTGGACTGCATCTGAATCACAAAGTGAAACACATTGTTTATCCGGTTATTATGGCACCTCTCAGTGGATGGGATATATTAGGCAGGCAGCAAGTGAACATTTTGTCCTCAAAGTTGAAGAAAAGGACAAGCAACAGGGCCAGACTGTGATGTCTAGACGACTGGGTCATCTCCAACTCCAACTCAGCTCAGTGGTGAGCTGACTCATTGATGCATGTTGGGAAGAAGGTCCGACAGAGGCAGTGTGACGCTTTGGGGAAACATTGATACTGCCAATCATGTGGATGTTACTTTGACACTTACCCAAGCAACCTTTCATGGAAACAGTATTCCCTGATGGCTTCTTTCAGCAGGATAATGCGCCCTGTCACAAAGCAAACATGGTTCAGGAATAGTTTGAGGAACACAACAATGAGTTTGAGGTATTCGCTTGACCTCTGAATTCACCAGATCTCAATCCAGTCAAGCGTCTGTGGGATGTTCTGGACAAACAAATCCGATCCATGTTGGCCTACCTCGCAACTTTCAGGACTTAAAGGATCTGCTGCTAACGTATTGGTGCCAGGTACCACAGCACACCTTCAGAGGTCTAGAAAAGTCCACGCCAGCACGGGTAAGGGATGTTTTGGCGGCAGAAGGGGGACCTACACAATATTAGGCAGGTTATGACTGATCTGTGTATGTTGTAGGTACCAAAGACTGACCAAAGCAGTTCTATTGTTGGGAATTTGACACAGTTCTGGTTCTCCTATCCTTTTAATCTTTGAGAGTGACTCAGCAGCGTTACTTCAATCAGTAGCAGTGGGTGTAAAACCATAGTTCATTGATAATAACCCTGTAACAGAAGTCCGTGCTAAAAGAAATACACGTCAGATAAGGAGAGTGAGAAAGTTCCAGTGTTTTCTGCCTCTCTCCTGTTCATCCATCACCTCTACTCATTGTTTTTTGTCTTCAATTATTCCTCCCGTATTCTTCTGCCGACCTCCCATCATCTCTTACATTCCCCTTCTTTCACCACATTTTGTTTTTCTCGCCTCAGCCGAACTGAAAAAGTCTCCTCGTCCATCCAGCAGTCTGCTTTCTTTGCACTTTTCAATCTCTTTTTCATGCTCTGCAAACACAAGTGCACGCTAACACACACACACGCACACATCAGGAGGAAGTAACTCTTGCATTTTTTTCCCCCCCTCCGTCAAACAATAACAGTGTGGAACTCTGGGTATTATTTTAGCAGCCGTCCACCACTTTATCTGCCCTCCACAATACTTCCTCTTGCACTGACTCACACATCCTGCCCTGAGAGGGGGCGAGAGAGGCAGCGAGAGAATGAGATGAAGAGAGAGAGAGAGAGAGGGGTGGGAGAGAGAGAGAGAGGGAGAGGGAGAGGGAGAGAGAAATGCAGAGTGCAGGAGGGAGGAATAGCCATGTTTTGTCTTCCAGCGAGAGGAGCGAGGGAGGAGGAAGAGAGGAAAAGGAGGGAGAGGGGATGTGAGGATCATCGGTTGGTTTTTCCCACTTGGTCAGAACCTGCCAGCCACTTTACTCCTTCGGATGGACATCAGCTCTTGGACACTTTTCACCGAGTCTCAGACGTTACAGACACGACCTGGTTCTCTTACCAGACCTCAACTGGCTTGAGGACAAAGAAAAGATATATTTATAAGGTGGCGATTCTTCTCTAAAGAACCCATTCGGAGGATTTTAGAGAAGTTGTTTGAGGACTTCCAAAGTAGACGCTCGACTCTTAGAACTCTTCAGGTATCAGGGATGTTGGGATCGGTTTGACAGTGGATGCTTCAGCCTGTGGACACTGGTAGGTTTAAATCTCTTGCGTCTGACAGTCCTCATCAGCAGTACTTTATTTTCTTACCAGTGAGGACACATCTGAAGTTTGCATCCTTGTCTTTTGGCTCCTTGAGTCAACAGTAGTCATGCTTTAATCTTCTCAAGGAAAGGTTGTTGAGCACATGATGCACCCTAATACACAAACATTTCATCAGTGCCTTCTTCTTAATCCGTCCTCTCCTCTCGAAGTCGTTGAACAGTTTCTGTCTTTATCAGTGACACTGTGTAGAGTCCAAATCTATTTGTCTGGCTGCCTGTCTGGCATTCGTTCTGTACTGTATTGAGACTGTGTGTGTGACTCAGATTATGCGCGTTGACCTTTGCGGTATCAGTCAGCTGTTGCAGTTTCTGACCATAAAGTGGGACATTCCAGCAGATCCTTTCATAGAGGCTCATTCAGAGCTGCAAGACAGAGAATTCATAATTTCTCGGCCTTTGACTGCTGTGGAGTCTCACCAGCTCTTCTTCTTTGTTGATGTTTTTGTCTCGCTCTTTACTTCTTTTCGATTTTTTGTTTTTACTTTGTAATTTCTCTGTTTAAGCTGCACAACACCCAGAGAATATATTCCTATTCATGAATCAAAGCTTGTCATGTCAGTCCTGATTGGATTTCCTGGTTGGTTGCGGTCACCACAACGGAGGTCGATTTACTCATTATCTCGGTTTCCACGTCAAGGACACGCTGTTACCTCTTGTATGCCAACGAATTCTTGAAAAAGCATGATTCATGTGATTTCTATTTGCGTGTTGTCCCTAGCTGAGACAGGTAGCCAACTGGGTTACAGTGTCAGGCACAGGAAATGTGGATTCTTTGGATTATGTTATTACCAACCCGCACAGTTGATAGTGGCCTTGGTTCTACCTCAGACGGAGATTACCTTGGTATGTTTCCTGTGTCCTATAAAAGAAAGAGCCACAGACTTTATGGAGCCTCTGTAACTGTCACTGAATACAACCCTGACAAAGACTTTGGAAGCTTTTTTAACACTTCACTCCCCAAGAAATTCAGTGCTTTTGTAGACGGTGTACAGGCTGCAAGGTTGCAGCGCATTTTCTGACGCAAGTCCTTGAGATAACGAAATGACTGCATCGTTTAGATTGAACCTAAGCAGCCCAGATGAGGAACAAGCTCTGGTACATCGTGGCCACTCTGTCTTCCTTGACGACAACCTTGATTTTGAGCAGCTCACTTTCAGACTTAAAGAAAATACATACAACAACCCGTTACGCATGTTTTTGGTCATTTGTAGGTCCAATCCTTTTCTTCGTCTTACTAGTCTTTCATTGTGACCTCTCTATATGTTAACATGCATACAGTATATCTTATTTGTTGTTTTCAGTTTTGTACTTTTAGAGATGACATAAAAATTGTAAACTTTTTGGGTTTGGATGGAAAAAACAACTCAACTTGGAACTACAACTCAAACTACTACTACTACTAATAGATTTCCTAGACATCTAAGAATATTTCACTCTTTGACCAAATGTAGCCTGGTTATGACTCGGATATCTTTTGACCTGCAAACCACTAAGTCATGCTTACTGGGATGAACAAATGCACGAGGGCAGGCTTTTCTTCTTTGAGAGGTAATTTTTAAGAAAACCTCGACTCATTCTTCTGGTAACACAACCACTGGTGTAACCACTAAAATGACCAGAACCGTGTGTAACAATAAAAACTTTTTTTTATTTTTAGACAAGATGTTGTCTTCTTTCACTCTCATACATCAGATTTTCACCTCCACAGCTATGATCCCATGTAGAAGATGCATGTTTAAATCTTCAAATCTGTGGGCTTCATGATTGTTGAACCCCCCTTTCAAGCACTGCTCTGAGCATTTTTGGGAAAAACAGCTATCGGTTATGTGGTTTGGAAGAACTTTCCTCTTGTCCCCCGCATGGCTACAAAACAGCACAGCAGCTTTCTATGTCACATTCTTAAGTTGCAAAACTGCACATTTGTCATCATTTTTTCAGTTTTTTTTTTGGTCTATTATGCATTCTCAGTTTGGCGTCACATCGTTTGTTTTGATTTTCACAGTCATCAGTCTCTGAAAGCTAAACTTGGAGAAATGAGGAGTTGGGGGGGTCTGCTAATGTTTGTAGTAGGTTCGATAATGGTATTTTGTCTGGTCGAGTTTGGATAGTTCCCACACATATTCATGCACACACACATGCAGACAGAAACACACACAGGGCTCTACATAAACTTTCTCAGGGGATAATTTAAGGACATTGTCAGCGGACTCGAACAATCACTGGGCTCAGATAGAAATCCTTCTTAAGGAGCCCAGCACCAGGAAACAAGAGTGTTTATTTTGGAAATGGTTCTCCTGCTCCTGCTTTATCATAAACAATAATATTCAGAAATGGTCCTTTCCTTTCCTTTCCTTTCCCTCGTGGTGCCAGGATCCGCATTCCTCTCCCAAAACTGTACCTCCAAATGTTTCTCTGAATAGTCTCATTTTACATGTTTGCACTTTCAGTTCGAGAATCTGAAGCAAAGACAAGTTTAGCAGACTCTTGGCGGGGATCAAAACTTTTCATGAAAGTTGAACATTCTGCCTAGTCAGCTGTTACTTAGGTTGTTTTCAGAGCTGTTCTCGAGTCGCCAAGTCAACGGAGTCATGTCAAGTCAGTCAAGATAAACCCAAGTTAAGTCTCAGCTCATCTCAAACAACTCAAATGAACCAGTTTCCAGTCAGGAAAGAGTGTTGTCAAGTCAATTAGGACAAGTCCAAGTCAGGTTTAAGACCCGACCTGAGTGTCATATAAAATAAGAAATCAAAGTCAAGTTCAAACCTTGTCAAAACTCACGTCAGGCTTAAGTCACGTTTCAAATCAGTTAATCATTCTTAATCAAGACGGGTTCAGACAAGTCCCAGCTCAAGTCAAAGTCAAGTTTAATCAAGTCAGCAAATTTCAGTTTTCTGGCTCTTTTTTAGACACTGTTTCTCTTTCTGTCTTCTGCACACACACACACACAGACAGACTGCAGGGGGTTGAATTGAATCTGGCCAGCATATGGGATCGGAAGTCTGTATATGGGAATTAGCGAATATCATGGGATACAGTGGAATGTCTGGCTTCAGATCAGACTGGAGATCGTACTGTTTCAGATGAGTTTTTAATGGCAGCGCAATAGAAGGCCAGACAACTCTTGAGGAAGCCCTTTCCACAGAGTTCAGGCTGGCACAGTATCCACACTGTAAGTTTTATGTTCCTCCGAGACATTTACAACTGTGGCTGCAAATAAGGATGTCATCGTATCCATCTTGTCTGGGTAAATCAAAGTATGTGGATAAAAAGAAAATAGATTAAAAGGATCCTGTAGTTAAACAAGAGGTGGTGGGAAAATGGAAAAAGGAAATCACATTAGCCGTCAGTGGGAAAAGAATGACAAGCTTAATTTATCTGTTTTTGGACCGAAAGAGTTCATGCAGCAAATAAAACACCAGCAGCCTCTTTATTCTTTATATTTGAGCAAAATACAAAGGTTCACCTCCAGAAATGTCACTGTACTCAACTGCTGTCAGTGCCGACGAACTATAAATCTCTGAAAATATCCAGTTTAATGATGACCAACAAAAATTGACGCAGAATTCAGAACAAAAATTCTAGTTGTTTTGCAGCGCAAATTGTAAAATCCATGAATCCACCTTGGATCGCGCTTAGTTTCGGTGATATTTCAGGCTGACTGTGCAGCAGTTTGACCAGTCTGATTGGCAGCTACAGCATGAAGTCAAAGGTTTTTTTTCCGGGCACGCACTGCGGCCCACACCAGCACAGTCAAAACAAACTACACCCATTCAAATGAATGGTCTAAATGCGGCCTAATATGGCTAAGAAAAACATTGTGACCTTCATGAAGACCGTTTTGCACAACTGTAGTTGTTTTAGCTTGATATACTCAATACTTTACTTTATTTCTGTTGAACAAATCATGCCAGAAGTGCATTTTTGAGCATTATCACTTTTATTTAAGAGTTTACAGTCAAAACAGTGATCAAAGACAAAGTTAAGTTGGATTTTCAGAGCTGAATTTTAAAAGAAAATAAATCTAAACGTGTTTTTAATCTGACTTGTTTCTACGTCACGGTTTGTTGCCGCCCTTCATCCTCACCTGACGTCCTCCCCTCTCCTCTCCACAGGCGCAGCGTTCCTCTCATCAGGCCTCACTCCTGGCACCTGTCGAAGCTATCGGAGCCGCCGCCGCCGCTCCCTCCCCCTCCCCCTCCTCCGTCTCCACCTCCACCGCCCTGCCTCCCCCCGGCCGACTCCCCTCCACTCCCTCCACCTCCACCTCTGTCTGCCATGCAGCTCCACCCCGGCCCTTTCACACTACCCTGGCACACAACTGACAACAGGTGAGTGGTATTGTATCTTTACCTCGAACGCAGGTGAAGTGGAAGAAGAAATGTTTAGCTCTGTGTTAATACATCTTAATCATTTAATTACATTTCTTATTATAAGTTATATTTTAGGATTATATCCGTCTTCCGAGCCTTCCAAAGTATACCACTTCTTTTGTACTGGACTGTGTAACACCAAAAACATGCTGCCGCGGTTATAAAGTTGACCGCAGTCTCGGTCAGCGGTAAACGTTGCAATAACTGAAACCTCAAGCTCACGTTCAGACTGTTCTTTCCCACACTTGGCACTTTCTTATTCCAGCTGATGAAGTTGTTTCATTTGGCGTTTTTGTTACCGACTGCGTGTACGGAGTCACAGGAAAGACGAGATAGTGAGCTCTCGCTTTGGGTTAGTAATTGTAACTGGAAGTTTTTTTGGACCCAGAACATCGCTGTGAAACTTCAACTTTGTCACAGAGTTTCTGTAAATTGCATAACTTAACATCTGCAGACTACAGTACAGGCCAAGTAAATGATCAAGACGTTTAATAGGAAGACAGGATGACGTACAAGAACGCTTCACATACGTTGTTCGTCGTAGTCTGCCAGTAAGTCACTTCCAGGGGGAGTTTTGGTCCCTGTGACTCGCCCCCCAAAAAAGCCCCGCAGCCGCTGGGAAATGGGTGACATCACCGTGTTCCTATGTCAACACTGCCCGCGCAGGAAGCTCATTGGTCTATTTTTGGCTTCTCTTTAAACAGTGATAACCAATCAGACAGACAAAGACCTGTTCTTTGACAGCTTTTGTCGTACTTTCTGGGTCTTGGCTTGTTGTCGTTACTGTACATGTGCAGTGAGTAAAGCTAAAATATGATTCAACGCATCTGTTGAAATGAAGGACTTACAGTCTCATCATGTGTTCAGCTTTTCATTTCTAAGAGGAAGAATTTATTCCTTCTTTCAGATTCCAAACGTTATTATAGTGAAATAAAACTAAACGCCTTAAGTCTTGAGAACGACACAAAAGCTAACTGGAACATTAGTGTATACTTACAAAATGAAACTAAACTAAGAACATACATGAAGTGTCTTTAGTTTTTAGTTCTTTCTTTTATAGTTTTGTCAGCTGAGTTATTGCTGCACACATTCAGCTGCCTTCACAAAGTGTTGGTGTTTGTATTGTCAGACCTGTTCTGAGCTTCCTAAATGTTTCCCCTGACAAAAAATACCTCCCAGATTATGATTAAAAAAGAAAGTAAAAGTGAAATTAAACATTTTAAACAATCAACACGAACAAACTGAAAACTACCTGAAACTAAACTGAAAACAAAAACCATTGAACAATACGAAACAATCCAGATATGGCTATTGCATCATATACTAATGGACCATAATTATGGCTCCAATTAACTACTAATTTAATTCCATTCTGATTAATCAAGTGATCTTCAAGAGGGGTTAAGCCTGGGGCAACTGGACTTGGTCGTGGATCCATGAAGACATTTCATCTTCAGTTCTGGTGGTGGGGAGCTCCAGATACTTGGCATGGATACACGGATCTCCCCACCAGTCAGTCAGAACTGAAGAAGCCTCTTGGATAATCGGTGAAACGTCTTCATGGATCTAAAACCAAGTCCAGCTGGCCCAGATTTAACTCTTCTCAATGAAAGATGACCTGGACGACTGAGAACCTTCACAAACTTCTAATCAAGGGATCGTTTCACTTTTTCTTAATCCTTTGACTCACTAAGAGTCCGGAAAATGGATCAAATGTTTTAGTATCTACTGAGTAATCATTTAGACAGCTGATTGTTTCAGCTCTGGATATTTTTATATCACTGTGACACAATTGAAACAAAAGACTGAATCGACCAGTCAGGTTGAATAAGAAGAAGTACAGTAGTCTTTGTAATGCAGCATGACCTCACAAAGCTGAAAGGAAAGAGGAAGTCACCATCGCCTGTATGTTGATCGCAGTAAAAATAGCCTTCGGGTCTTTGTTTGTCAGTTTCACGATACGTCATTACGCCTCATACTGTTCTGCTTTTGATAAGAATCGGTGATATAATGCACCAGTCTTAGTTTAATAGTCCCACGTGGATTAGATAGCAGTGTGTGAGGGTCTTTTATTCCCACAGTTTCTCCTGCCCAAACACACACGCACACAACATCTGATGAGGAGGCAACTCCGGACAATGGCATGTGACTCCCAGAACATGTGGACAAAGAGAGGAAGACATTCAATAAACTGTGTTTGTGTGAAGGAAAGGGACATTTTGTACAGTCTGCATCGGTGTGTGTGTGTGTGTATTTTATCGAAGCCTTAAAACAAAACATGTGAGAGTGTTTGAAGATAAAATACACCCGTCTAGTTAAGGATATCAGCTGTTAAAAAATGTGTGTGTCTCTATTACTGACACACACACACACCTCATCATGTACAGCATTTGCTGCTTTTATCTGAGTCAAGCCCTCACATGTTCCACATGATTGGACACGAGTGACTGTCATTTCCTGTCCAGCTCCTGTCTCATTTCCTCTCTTCCTCTGCCCGTCACCCAGGTCAAATCTATACAGCAGCTTCTCGTTTCTCCATTCATCGGCCACTTCCTTTAAAGAAGATAATGAAACATTTTTTCCCACACTTTGTTCTTCCTTCGTCATGAATGACTGGGATAAGTTTTTGTTCTTAAACTTAAAATCACGCGTACTTCACATTTACAAATGCTGCTTTCCAGGCAACCATTTGTTTTCCAATCAAGTTAAACTGTTAGTCTGTACTCTTTATAACAGTATTTAAAGAGACCCAACAGTTCCCACCATAAGCAAACACCTGGCGACAGTGGCAAGGAAAAACTTCCTTTTTACAGGCAAAAACCTCGAGCAGAATCTAGTGAACCGGTCGGCAGCAATTTGCGGCGAACGTTTGAGTTAATCTCCAAGTTCCCAAGTAGAGTACATATAGTAGGCTACACATGGCACTTTTATTATATACCCAGTACTCCAGTACTGTGCTGGAGTATTACCATCCATGCATTCATCCATCCAACTGGCATTGGGATGCGGATAAGTGGTTATGGTAAAGAGGTGGGTTGGCGATTCAGTTTTTACTCTCAAAACCACAGTATATCACTGAAGGACCAGTCTTAGTTTGTAACTTACTTTATAGGTGCAGTTTCCTCCAAAACTTTGCAATTAATCATGTTACCCAAACCAACTTCCATATGGTGAATGTTTGGTGACCATGAAGGTCTGGAGTTCTCGGGGAAGTTGCCTGCTGAGAATCCAGTCTGTAACGTCTGTTGGTGGTTGCAAAGTTAAAGTGCAGATAGTGTTGAACAATAATAAACATTTATAACAGCAGCAGTCGGATAAGTGACCCTCGTATTGTGCAAAAATGAATGGAAACCAATTGCATTCTGTTTTCTGAAACACAGAAGCATCACTCAGACAGTAGGTGTCATATAAAGCAAACATGATTTGTAATAGATGAGCTAAAGCATCTGCAGACCACATTCTGCAGACCACCTAAAAACAGACTAGATGAGCATGAGAATTTATAATTCGATAAGAGTAGGTTGTGGCAAATACGAGAGGAACAAAACCCATCGGTTTTCAGATCTTTGCATGGGTTGTAAACCATAAATACCACAGAAACAGCCTGAAGTTGGTCTGCTGGTTGTTTGCCCGTACTGGTCTGAGATCAAAGCCCTTTAAAATTGTCTCTCCTCTGTAACCTCTCCTCTGTCTCCCTGGCAACTTTCCCTATTGTTTGAATAAGACAGCAAAGAAATACAAAGGGTGAGTGTCCACTCTCTCTTCTTTATAGGAAAAAGAAAATACCACAATAAAATAAAAATGTCTGCAGACGTTTTTTGTTGAAGATTGGATTTCAACCAGGCACAAAAGCACGGGGTGCTCCTTCCCCCCTGGAGCGCGTACTGATAGCAGTATGTGTGAAATGTATTTTTCTACCGCCTCTCCCTAAGCTTGTCTTATGCTGAAAACAACTCCCTGTCTTTTTGTCTTATGTGGTTTTCTTCGAGTTGGGATTCTTGGGGATTTTTTTTCTTTGTCTTTCTTCTTTTTGTTTGAATTTTTGGGGATGTTTTTTGGCCTGTTATTAGACTGTTAGAAGTAGAAGGAAACACAAAGAGGACAGTAATGTGCAACAAAGGTTACAGACCAGGGATATTGTGGTTGCATTGGCGTGCAGGTCAGCCTCTTAGACAACCACACTATTTGATGAATGTATTCAATTTATTGCATGCCTGTCTGTTGTGGAAGGAGGATTCCTTCCTCTGTTTCTCTTGAGGTTTGAAAGTTTATTCCTGAAGGGATCTTTGGGAGTCTTTACTTATCTGAATCAAGTGTCTAAGGATAGCGGGGGTGCCATATGTTGTACAGATTGTAAATCCCTTCTGAGGCACATTTGAAACAAACATCAAACATTAAATATCATGTCATGTTTTCAGTTTGTGATGTCAATTAAACTCGAATGAGTTCATTTCAGATGTTTTTCGAGAAGTGGCTATCGTTTTGGAATAAATCCACACTTGATGTAAAGGAGATGGGACAAGAAGAATCCACAAGAGGAAGAAAAGGAATGAAATAGGAAGCGAGGAATCAAGGGATGACTTAGAGATTTTGACTCCGGGCAGTGGGAGTTGATGAGGAGGAAATCCCTCTCCGCCTTAAGAGGCTTCCTCCGAGGGTCTTTAAAAACACATGGGGCTGCCGTGGATCTTCAGCTCAGGACTGATAGGAAACAGATTTCCCAGCTGTGCAGTTCAAAAGTTGGATTCCAGTACGATATGCTGTGTCTCGGTGGAAAGCTACACACTTGCCACTTGAAAATTAAAGATGACAGTTTGTCAATTGAGGAGTAACATCATACTATAAAGAAAGAGACCACAAACGAGGACATGCAGTTTCTTTTCTGTTTTTTCAATGAATAGACTACAAAATATCAGTGAAGTGAAGTTCCCAAAGACTAAATTGACATGTGCTCATATTGTATGAAAATGTCCCAAATGAATAATTGATGTCTGAAACACTTACATTGATCTTCTTTGTCTCCATGTTTCTGCAGTGACTTATCCTTGCAGTGGGGTCAGCTGTCCAGACCTTACTCCTCCACCGACCGAAGCAGTTCCCTGGGCTCAATGGAGAGCTTGGACACACCAACACCCACAACACAGCCGTACTCTGACTCCCATAATTCACCCGTTGATCCCACCCTTTTCAACAACAAGAGAGACTCTGCCTACAGCTCCTTCTCCGCCAGCTCAAACACATCTGACTACGCAACGGTGCCGCTAAGGCCAGGTGAAGCCTGCTCCATGGATAACCTCCTCCAGAGCCTGGGACCGGCTTGTAGAGGCTACCCTGGTGCTGATACCTCAAACCTCGGGAGCTCATCTGGCGAGGCCCCCGATGAGGCACAGCTTATTGTGCACAAGTCCAGGTCACTGACCAGGCCAAGACCAAGACCCGTCGAGGTAAAAGAGAGGCCTTCATCCTGCTGTTATGAGGAGGAGCGGAGGGGTGGAGACTTTGAGATCATCAGAAATGGAGAAAGAGGAGCTGAGAGAAAGATGAACCCTCCTCAACCTCCAACCAGGAAGGACAGTTTTAGGGCAACTCGGGGTCGCCCTAATGCCGCGAACAAACGTTGTGTTTCTGCTCCTATTGAAATTTGCAGTGTTTCTTGTTACTTTGATGAAAACAAGTCCTCTCTGAATGTTGAATCAGAAATCCATAATGGCTTCCCTGCACCAGAAGACAGTGACAAAAGTAGTAGCTTCAAAGAGGATACTTTAGACTCACACTATCACCAAAGACATACCAAATGTGACACTAGTGCTAATAAAGACTGCAATTCAGCAACCACCTCAGAACACCTCTCTGACCCAGTAACAGCCTCCCTAATCCCTATCACCTCCTCTCATCCTGGCTCCTTACCTGCAGAATCCTCCATAGATGTTCAAGGTCAATCTCATACCAAGCACTCCTCCACGGGGCTGCACCGGCACAGTGCCCCCGAGAAGCTCCTCGCTACGCAACTTCAGTTATTGCAGTTTAACAGTGACAGCTCTTCATTGGAGCCTTACAATTCGTCAAACCCTCCTGAACGCTCTTCATCCCCTTGTAGCAGCCAGTGGTCCCATTCATCACTCCAGCCCACGAGGGAAGACCAAGAAGCTTCTCACAACCACCTCAACGCCCCATCAAACAAATGGGGAGGCAGCCGTTGCTCAACCCCAGGATCTGTGTTCTTGGAAGGGGATGATGATGATAGAGTTTCAAATGATAGGCTAGAAGGGATGGGTGTAAATGGTGGGTGCCTCCCCCCAGTTGAGCATCATCACCCTTGGGGACGCTCTGTGAGCGTACCAGGAGATCCTACTGGATCTTCAGCCCAGGGGAGGTTGAGTGACCAGATACTAGACAGAGATTTTGAGCCTCTTAGTGCTGCTGCCAGTGTAGACACCTTACTGGAGGATCATAGAGCAGTGGACAGAGAAAGAGGTGAAGGTAAAAAAGAGGATGTAGAAGGAGAGACATACATAAAGAAGTCACACTCGTCCAGGAACCATCGGCGGAATCGTCGGCGTAGCGAGCGATTTGCTACCAACCTCCGCAATGAGATCCAGAGGAAAAAGGCCCAGCTCCAGAGGAGCCGTGGCCCAGGAGGGCTGCTCTGTAGTGGGGAAACAGTCCAAGAGGAAGAGGGTCCGGACCTCAATGAGGAGGGGGAAGACTTAGACTTGCCTGCCCAGGAAAGGAGTACCAAAGTTGCATCTGCCTTACCTCTTAGTCCTCAAGATGCCAGCGCCACAGCAACAACCGAGAAATCAAACACCTCAAGTGAATCAAACCACAACGTCTTACAGACTCAGCCTCAGTCAATAACCTACACTGAAAACAACCTATCAAGGTCTGTCCAGATTCTGGACCCAGGAGTGCCCAACTTTGGTGTCGGCATCCGAGTTGTGGAGGAACCAGCTCCTGCTGGCAAAGCCCGACGCTGGCGTTGGACTCCCGAGCATAAACTTCAACCAGAACCTGAGCCAGACAGACGGTGCAGAGTCGTGGGTGAGAGGGTGTTGGGAAACCCAGGGTCACGGCATGGAGTTTGTGCCTTCACCTCCTCATCCACCTCCTCATACAGTCGCTCCTCTTCCTGTTCTCGGATGGAGGAGTCAGATATCCTTCCATTTGCAGATAGAATGAAGTTTTTCGAGGAGACAAGCAAGGGTGTGTCTGGAATAAATGTCTCAAATCTGTCAAGTCGCAGGCAGAGGAAACCCCCACCCCATCCAGAGCTCCAGGGAGGGGAGCTTGGTCAGCACCCAACCCAAAGGAGATACTCGTACCAGGGAGGACTTCAGCAGGAAAGTGCCTTGCTTCCAAACACTGCGGAGGCCAGGAGGCTGTCTGTGAGTAGCAACAGCAGAGAGAGGCAGAAAGAGAAGGAGAGGGAACAAGCAAGAGAAAGGGAGGAGAGGGCAAGGCTGAGGGAAGAGAGGTTGAGGGAAAGGGAGAGGCAGCAGGAGAAGGAAAGACAGGAGAGGGAATTAGAAATGGAGAGGGCAAGGCTGAGGGAGATTCAGCAGGAGAGGGAACGAGAGGAGAGGATGAGACAGTGGGAGAGGGAGAGGGAGCTTGAGTTGGAGAGGGAAAAAGAGATGGAGAGGGCTCGAGAGAAAGAACGCCTCCAAAAAGAAAGAGAGAAGGAGCTCGAGAGAGAACGAGAGAAGGAAAGGGAAGAAGATGTCCAGCTCACATCACATCACGACTTTTATCAAAATCAAGACTTCCAACACAAGGACAACTTCCACAGCTTCCAGCCTCAGGCCTTCTCCCATAACCAAACCCAGAATCAAGTCCCGCGATCAGCTTTCTATCCAGTCAACACCTCCTCCCAACCCCTGGAGAACCGCCAACCTCTTCACCAGGGATACCCAGCGAGGAGCTACACACCTACAGAGGTAAGAGCCTTATACTCACATGCAAAACATATCAACGAACACGCAACAAGTGCACTGCGGTGGGTCTTGGGACGTTGTCTGGATGGTGCACACAGCATGAAAGACACACTGCATTTATATGGGTCATGAAGGAGTCAGGGGTTGCCAGGTTAGCTCTCAGTGGAGTCTATTGTGCTGGGATCTAAGTTATAAACTTCACTTTGTCAGGTTTACAGTCAAAAAAAAAAAAGAGACAGAGAGTGAAATGTGGGCTAAAGGAGTGGGTGATAGTGATCTGGAGCCAGTTGAAGTATCGGTCAGTTCATTGAGAGGTGGGCCATGCTTGAAGGGGTATCAGAGACCCCTAAATTTGAACCTGTCCTGGTAAAAGTTGGTGATATGCATGGGGGTGGAAGTGCTTCAACTGAAGTGCTTGTCAGTTTGTCTGAAACTCCCTCCCCTCCACCTTTCTACGTCTGATTTTTATAACCAAAGTTTCCTGACCCCAAGGGTGCCCCTTCTTTAACATCGTGGGTTTCTTTATGAGCTCTCATTTTTGTCTGATAATGGACTTTCTATAGCAACATTCATGATTTTCCAAGGCATCAGTCCTGTTGAGATACAAACGTTGAAAAAATGTTAGCGGCTCTAATTGTATCCATTAACAAGTATGTTTACAAGCCTCAAAACTCTGATTTCCAGCAACAGGCTTGCTAGGCTAAATAACAGCCTGCGTGCCTGCAGCACTGAGACCAAGTAACGCCTTTTTTAGAGTGAAAGATAAACTTTGCAGCTCACTGAAATCAGACTGTGGTCTTGGACTTGAGCTGGGATGACCACTGGAGACTGAAAACTATCTTGGTTCTTTAAAACCAGCACCAGAAAGAGATCAAGTGGCCACACTTGGATGTCGGAGCTAAGTGGCCGCTCGGTCCAAGTGCTCTGTGGTTGAACGGTTGGTTTGAAGTTGAACCTGGCATCCTGCGTGTGGTCACAGTCTGAAGTTCTCATTTGAAATTCAGCAAATCATTGAAATAGCTCATGGAACTGAGGGAGATTGGGCAACAGCGGCGGACACTTGTGTCAGCGATAATACCAGCATTGGGTTACATCTTTACCGCAGAGTGTTTCGAAGGCTCTTGGAAGGGGGGCACAGCCCCTCGTCTGAACTTTTGAAAGTCCTGTGAACTTCAACATATTAGTAACCTTATCGTTTGACGCTGAGAAGAGCTAAACTGACATTTGTTTTGGACTAAATTTACCTTCAGTTCAGCAGATATTTGGTTCAACCTCACGCTGTTTTTGTTGTTTCCGTGCGGTTTCACCACGCTGAGGCCTCAGGGAAGCCTTCAAACCCGAGACGTCTTCAATGTCGGGATCTTTTTCAAAATTTAAGGTTGTTGGTTTGATGCCACGGCGATAACCCCACGCGTCGAATTCCTGTTTCAGCTGACGACGTCAAACAATCTTTAACAGATGTGCTGGACGGACTACAAGACTGTCATAAAGACTTTCAGACACACACACACTCAAGAAACATTGAGGTCCACACACTCGCACATCACCCATCTTTTTATGAAACAGGGAATTCAGGTCCATTCGTTACGATGTGGTCTTTCATGTTCCTGTGTATGTTTTGGACAGAGGAAGGTGGAACTGAATGTGAAAATATAAAAATGTAACCAACTGCTCTTATTAATACTCGTAATCTTTCACTCGGTGGACTTTGATTTGAGCAGCCCAGCTGTGTTTTCAGAAGCGTTGGGAAATAGTTCAGTTGAATTGTTGTTGGCAAATTTGGACTGATTCAGATCAGATTATTTTTTAACATCCCACCTCATTATTTGAACACTAAATCTACACTTTGATGCAATTTGCCGTTTTCCCAAAGGACATTAACTTTATAAAGGTCGGCACAGGAGATGTTGCGTGCACAATGCTCATTATACTTAAAATCAAACACTTTCCGTAAGTTTCATGAGTATTTAAAGGTTCAGTTGAACCTTGATGAGAAACCCTTGAACCAAACCACCATCTGTGTGCTTCATGTGAGCATTTTATTCCCACCATGCGGAAGATTATACTGTATATCTGCAATCTAAAACTACAAACATGTCTTAAATCAGCACAACTTAGAGGACGAATGCTCTGTGGAGTGTTGAAAGGATTAGACAAGACAAAAGTCACCGCTCTGGGCTCAAAAATAATCCCCTTTAGCTCCAGCTATTCACCAACAGATGCCAAAATTTGAAGAATTTGAACGCAGAGGAGCCATCCAGGTACCTGTGGTACAGAGTTTATTATCACAAAGTTATCAGTTGTTACCATTTTACAGATTTTATGCTGTGTTGACAGCAAGCGATGGCCAAATATGCAAAATTCACGTCCCACGGTTCCAAGAAAAATACATCTGAATGTTCAGATTTACATTTTAGACGGTCAGAAAATATCTGCACCTCACCGGTGTTTATCCACGCCTCTGTGTGTGTGTGTCTTACTGGCTGCTGTATCTCTGACCTGTAATGAGAGTGCAATGAGTTTGTTCAGCATTCCACCGGTGGGGTAATAAACTCAAGTCCGACGCATTGTACAGATGTATCCTGTATTGTGGACGTGATGAGCAAACACTTGTTGTGTCTTAGATCAAAGAGAAACTTCTAAACTTATCAGTTTTTCTATTTGTCAGTCATGGTCGACTGGTTTCAGTCCTTGTGTTTTAAAATAATAAGATTGTAGTAACCTTGGGATTTGTTTGAAAGCTCTGGACTTTAAATTAAGTAAATTAATCAAGAGCAGAGTTGGTGGATTCGTTGATAGTGCAGCCATAGATGGAGATGGAGAACGTGACCATAAAATCGAGCTTGCCAGGCTGATTTTTGAGATGAAATTCTATTTCATCTTATCATGAAAACATGCCAGGGTGGAGTAACCACGCAAGATTGAAGCCTTCCTTCATTCCTTTGGTGTTATTAAACAGCTTTAAATGTCTTCCACAGACCTATCCCACCCGGCAACAGGAAACGGCCAAGCTGAACAGGAAGTACAGCCTGACTGAGAGGTGAGCCACTTCCTTTAGCAACCACGTAGCGCAAACACAAGACATGAACACTCATATAAACATGCAACCGTTCGTTTCTGACTTTGATTATCTTCTGTGTGCGACCTATCTGATATTGCGGTGCAGACGCACACTTGCTCATATCTCCGTCTGATTGTCTCTAAGTGAGTCTCTGGAGGCTTTAGGTGGGGTCGGGCCATTGTGCACCAACATACGGAAACCCTACTCAGTCATGCCTGGCTGTGATTTGACTATAATGAGGTCTAAGTGTGCAGAGCAATCATCCATGCTTAAAAATGTGACCATAATGATATGTGGTCACATGGTGATTCCTGTACATTCGGACGTAAGGGGGGGCCATTTAGGACATGCATGGCTTGTACTCATATTTGACCTGAGACAGACACAGTTCAGCGAGTCAGGAATGCACACAGGAAACATTTACTGTAATTTAACCACTTTCTCTGTCTGTTTTTTGTTTCGTAATGTGGATTTCTCAAGGAAATTTCTCGAGAAATATGGCCACATGTCCTTATTTATACTGAGAAACGTAGTTTATTTTACTAAGAGTGATGGTACACGAACAGTTCTCTTTATTTTGCATGAGTATTGTGTATTTTTTTTGTCCCTGGTTTGAAGTGAGTCAAAATTTAGCAACATAAGAAGCTAATGACACCTTCACAGTCCCAATAAAACAGGTTAGCCGTTAGCTTTTTAATGCTAAACTGTTGAACTTTAATGTTAAATTAGGCATCAGGATGTTTATGGTACTTTGTTTTTGATTGTTGCTCATTTAGCCATGAATATTTAAAGGTATAGTACGACACTGTCCAAGATTTCGAAGATCGATATGACTCTAGAGCTGGAGCCAGGTTAGCTTAGCTTAGCTTAGCATAAAGATAGGAAATAGGGAGAAGCAGCTAGCATGGAGTGAAAGCAGTCTTTATTTCTTTTCCAACAAACAGAAATGTAAAAACTAACTAGTGCACCAATTGTTGTTTTAGAGATTTATGCTAAGCTAGGCTAATCATGTCTTGGTTCCGGCTCCAAACTTAACACACAGTCATGAGTGTGGTATTAAACTTCTCGTGTCACACTCTGCAAGAAAGCAAACCCCTTCAAAGATTCATTACTCCTGTAAATAAACAATTAAAGCTATGAGTTTTGAATCATCTCGAGTTATACAGTTATACTAACCCTGATCTTTGCACCACAGGGACTACCCAAGCTGGAGACGGGAGTCCAAACCTCCGGAGAGCGTTAATCAGTATCATCAGCACCCCCACCAGGGTCGATGGGGCCCCAGACAGGTTGACGATGACCGCAACGGATACGCGTTTGCTCCCCCGCCGGCTCCCCTCTCGCTCCGAGGCCGAACCATGTCCGAAAACGACCTTCGCTTCGAGAGCAATCACCGCCGGGTGCCGTCAGTCTCTATGGCGACCAGCCAGACACTGAGCGAGCTGGAGGAAGGAGCTGGCGGCGTCCGGGCAAGAGAAGCTGCCAATGCTCCCATACCAAACAGGAAGAAGACACCGCCTCCCCCGAGACCGCCGCCCCCGAAGTGGGAGCAGTTCCATCGTAGGCGAGCGTCACACCACGCCCTGTTCACCTCCTCCTCCTCCTTCTCTTCTTCTTCTACTGCTACTCCTCACTGCATCGACTACTCCTCCTCGTACGCTCCTCCGATTGAAACATCCAGACAGAGGTCCTACAGTCTCCCTCCAGAGAGGCAGGAAGTGTCGGAGGGCTGCCCGCGCTGCAACTGCAGCCAAGCTCAGACCCAGGAACACCTCCACGCCACCTCCACCAATCAGAATCAGCCTCAGGTTCAGGAGTTGCCATTTGCCGTCGCTCCGCCCAGTCCTATGTTCACCAGACGGGCCTTCAGACCGGTGGCTCTGCCCCAGAGAGAGAGGGACATGAGGGCCACGTACGGTGGACAACAGGAGAGGATGGAGGTGTTATCATCTCTACCTCCACCTCCACCACCGCCGACAGAGAACAGCATGAGCAGGTGAGCCACAACGACGTCTCCTGAAGTGGTTACAGTGTGTTAACCATGCAAAATAATAGTATTTTAATGAACTTCAATCAAAATAAATAATTGTAGCTAAAAAGTACGTTTTACGTACGACCTCTTATGGTTGGGAAAGGGTGTTGCACCTGTAGCCACACCCATCAATGACATCACAGTGTACTGACCACACCCCTCAGTGCACTGTGACATCACTGCAGCAGTTAAAACAACAAAAATCAATATTTCCAGCTGGTGTTTAGTAATTAAAACAAAAATGTAAAAATTAAGGTACCCAAAATTTGTCAAATTTGAGTCTTTAGTAACTTTAAGTCACTAAAAACATCCGAATGATGTCAAAGCAAGTGAAGAATCATCTTTAAAATATGAATGATGTTTATTTTCGTCTGCAGTTTGTCTGAGATGAACTTCAATCGCAGCCCCAACCAAGACAGAGTACCAGTGAAACCTCACAAACAGCACTCCATCATGAGACCAGGAGCCGAGTGGGAGAGGACCCCGTCTCCCAGAGTTCATAGCGACCCAACGCTTACACCTGTCTTAGAAAATGGAGGCGTTGGTGGTGGTTTACCTCCTGAGTCCTACTTCGCCATCGACTACGAGCAGCAGCAGCAGCAGCTGCGTATGAGCAGAGGTTTTCAGAGCATCGACCCGGAGAAGATCCCCGAACCAGGAACAGAGTCGGAGACGACCCTCAGCCCGAGTCCCGCGCACAGCCTGGATGTGGACCTGGACGTCCCCATGGAAACGGACATCGACGACTTCCAGGAGGACGAGGGACTTCCGGCGGAGGACGAGCCGATCACCAGCGAGCTGCCTTGCTTTGCGCTTCCTGTTACGGTCCTGGAGACAGACATCGATACTCTACCGGACTCCGAGGCATCGCTGTCGGGCAGGACTCGGGCGGAGAGTGGCTCCGTGGAGCTGGAGGAGGAGCTGGAGGCCGGAGAGAGCGGCAGAGAGAGGCTGAGCCTGGAGGAGCTCTTCCCCCAGAGCAGCGAGGGAGAGTCGGGCATGGAGAGCTGGAGAGGAGCCTACCAAACCACGGAGCACAACACCGACAGCTTGGATAGGTAACGAGAGAGGCGGGGAATGTGTGTGTGTTTGTGTGTGCCTTAATTACACACACCATTTGATTTGTACAAGACTGAACTGTTCATGTCACTAAGCTCATTCCCTCTTTCCCACAACCTTTCCAGAGCAGCTCGCAACTGCAGCCAGATTTTGTGTTTCATTTGTTGTTACAGACACCGGTGCCAGATGGGTAATTGTTGCCACATATGACAGAAAGACAAACGTTAGAGAGTTTAGATGATCACAGGAAAATCTACTTAAAAGTGACCTTTAACAACTTTTTATTCCATCTGCTGTCTCTGGAGTATTTGTAACATTTTATTATTCGAGATTCGACGACCGTTTTTCTGATATCACACCACTGTGGCTCAGGTTTGGTTCAGGTTTAAGCACGAAAACATCTTGGTTAGAGTTTGTTTGTGAGTCCTCACCCTTTAGATAATCTGTTAGCAAATTATCAACATAAGAATGCTTTTCCAGTGTCAATACACAGCGTATCTTTTGGCATATGTGTGCAAAATCACATTTCAAACTAGAAAAAGTTACATTTCCTGAAGAAAATTATGTGTGGGGGTGTTAAAGTTTAAACTGAAGAAGGCTTGAATTGTCAGTTAAAGCCTGAACATTGAAAGGAGCTGAAGTGTTGAAGCGTCAGAGCAGGAGTTTAATGGCTAAGTGTAACCGGAGAAAACAGTTTTATTAGGTTTACATTGAACTGGCTGCAGTAAATATGAAGAGCAGCTCCTGGATAGATGTAATTATTTCAGCCTTCAGTTGTTTCTGTTCACAGCTGCAGTTTCTCATTACTTCTGTTGAGATGTTTTCCACATGCTCTGTGTTTTTCTTTTTGTCCCGCTCAGTTCAGATAATTGACTGCATCGATTATTTATGTACTCCTCCAATCACCGAACTTTACGACGTCTGTTTTACTGCTTTGCCTCTGCGTAAATAAAAAGATAAACTCTCCTCCCTCAGGCGGTCCGGTGCGAGCTCCAGCTGTTCGTCCTATTACAGCACATCGGCCGCCAAAGCTCAGCTCCTGTCGCAGATGAAGGACTTCACGGACAACCGGGAGAGGGACGAGGACGACGAGCTCACCTACAAGGTAACGTAGGCGTCCTGCCGCTTGTTCTCGGCGTTTTTAACGCCGCGATGACGCGAAGCTGACCGAGTCTCCCTCTGTTGTGCAGAAACAGCTGATGGAGAGCCTCCGCAAGAAGCTGGGAGTGCTGAGGGAAGCTCAGAGGGGACTGCAGGACGACATCAGGGCCAACGTACAGCTGGGAGAGGAGGTGCGGACGAACTTCATCCCGTCATTCAGTCATCTGCAACCTCACTTTGACTAATAATTACTTTATTAGAGATACACCAGCTCATATTTACGTGTTTAAAGCTTCTTTTAGTATTTTTTCAACTTAAAAATGACTTTCAATGATTTAATTATCTTAATTCAGACTTAATTATATACATTTTTGCTGTTACAGTTTTTATTTCACGTGTTCGGATACATTCAATCAACATTCTCAGCGTCTTTGTCAGGTACGATGTTAAGAGGCGTTAAGGTGACCTTGAATTCACCTCCACCTGTATCCGTCTGTGTCCCCAGGTGGAGAACATGGTGGTGGCGGTGTGCAAGCCCAACGAGGTGGACAAGTTCCGCATGTTCATCGGCGACCTGGACAAAGTGGTCAGCCTGATGCTGTCGCTGTCCGGCAGGCTGCTGAGGGTGGAGACCACGCTGGACACGCTGGACGCGGAGACGGAGCACCACGAGAGGGTGAGGACGCGTTAGAACACACACGGCTTGTCTCCAAACAGTTTATAATGTATACCCGTCCTCTGAAGTCATCATCACCTCTCGCTGCCCTCCAGCTCCCCCTCCTGGAGAAGAAGCGTCAACTCATGAGGCAGCTGTCCGAGGCTCAGGACCTGAAGGACCACGTGGACCGCAGAGAGCAGGCCGTCAGCCGGGTGCTGGGCCGCTGCCTCTCCCCCGAGCAGCACAGAGACTACAGGTACAGCTTCATGGATGTGCTCAGATATATCATTTAGAGACGTGACCCAGAAACACGTTTCTAACTTCTTGTTTTGTTTCCCTCCGTAGCCACTTTGTGAAGATGAAGGCCGCCCTGCTGGTGGAGCAGAGGCAGCTGGAGGACAAGATCCGGCTGGGCGAGGAGCAGCTGAGGGGGCTGAGGGAGAGCCTGGGGCTGGGGCTGGGGATCGGTATGGGGATGTCGATAGGTTACGGACATTACTGAAGAGTTACAGAGATGAAGAAGCAGAAGATTCAAGACAAGTTTAAGGTTGGAAAGAGGTCAGGTCGTAAATACACGCGTCGAGGTTTAGTTTGACATTTTTGGGAAACGTGCTCACCGCTTTTCCCGCCACAAAAGAAACCACTGTAATGTCTGTACACTGGCTCTGTCCAAAAAAAAGTCACAAAAATCCGCCTGCCAGCGCCTCTAAAAACACACTGTTCAACACGTCACACGTAGCTAAGCTTAAACCTCTCGTGTCCGCGACTCCCGAAATGTCAAACTATTCCTATAAGAGCTCAAACACCGTGAATGTTTAAAGGCAGGTGTTGGAAAGCTCGACTCCAAACACCCCAACGAAGGCCGAAGATCGAAAACGGGAGGCCAAAAAAAGGACCAAGAATGAAGAACACTGTTATCGGAGAGCTCGTTGGCAGTTAGAGAAGACGGAGACGTTACAACGCGAGTGTAAAAGTAGAAAAAGAAGCACATGTTTTTTTCCGATATTTCACCCGAGCTAACGACTGAAACTGAAGCAAGCATTCAACCTGACGTCATCAAGTCACTTTTCAACACTTAATAGTCGAGAAAAGAACATAAGATAACCACGTTTTGTCCGAAACACGTACTGTAACACTACACTTTACTCTAACAGTATCACACTACGTTGCCAAAGACATTTTCTCTTGATGAATGTGTCACTGAGACGCTGCTTTTTGTGTGTTTTTTATATTTAAATCTCCTGGTTCAGAGAATCAAAGGAGACTTTTGTTTCTGTTTTTTTTGTTTTTGGTGCTTCACGCTAAGAAAACGCGTTCCCGTTACGCGTTTTTCCGATATCGCGGGACGCTGTTTTGCAGCATTATTAACCGCCTTATACGTGTCCATGTTTGTATTCACCACCTAAATTCAGTATAGTGTATTATCTACCATAATATCATCATATCACTCTGTACTCCTGTTACTGTAATATATATGTGTGTGTGTGTGTGTGTGTGTGTTTTACCGTGTGGTGTCTGAGACTCCACCGCCAACTTGTTAAACTGTCACATATTAACTGTTAATGTACAGAAGACACTTGTGTTTATAATGTATACGATGTGTATATAGTGATTTTTGATTTGTGAAGTGACTGACTGGAATTGGTTGTAAAAAATTGGTTGTAAAAGATGAAACGAGAAGACCAGAGAGAGTCGACGTTTACTGTATTTTTTTTTTCGTTAGCTTGTTCAAGTTTTTTGCCCTAAACTCTCGTTTTTTTTGCAAGTCTTGTATTTTTCCTTTAAAATCTGTTTTTAGTGCCAAAAACTGTTTTTTCCCCAGCTTGTGAAATATTAACTTTCCAGAAACGGACGATTTAAACAGTTAAAGTTAATTATCCACCATTAAACTTTAGATAACATCTATCTACTGTCTGTTCTTGGGTGCCTTGACGGCTCGTAATATTTGATCTGTCTTGCCAAATTCTCCTGAGCTTTAAACTTTGAACAGGACAGTTCAGTCTGAGTAGATCAAATAAAAAAGAAAAAAAAAAGAAACCCAACAAGACATGAGAGGGATTTTTTTAAATATATTTTTGGCTGACTTGGCTGAAGTTAAGTGAAAACACAGACACCTTTTATCAGTTTCTCTGGTTAACTGTTGACTTGTTCTGGTTAAAAAAAGCAGCTTAAAGTTTATTAAAAGTTAGTTTTACTCATTTCTTAAATGTTTCCTGCTGTGTTAACGGCCTGAAGTTAAATTGTCCACATATACTTGCCCTGTTTTGTACATATTCTGTGTGTTCTTGTACTATAACAGCTTTTTTTTTTCTTTGGTGTTTTTGTTGTTTTTGTAAACCGACTGGAAACTTATTGACTTGACGAGAGAGGTAAAGAAGTTGCTTGTTGGACCAGTAAGAGAGTATATTTCTTCTTTTTGGTGTTTTCATATGTAATTCTGATTTATTACAAACTTTTTTTTTTTTTTTGTAAAAAAAAAAAATGCATTGCAAATTTTGTAACTGCAAAAACACTCCTGTGAGGAAAAAGTACCATAAATAATAATAATAGTATTTTAAACTACCTTAACGTCTCCTGTTGTGATTTATATCCTTCTGGGTCAGTGGTCTCTTTATGCCACTTTGCCGTCTGGTGTCGAGATATATTCCCTTCTGTTGTTTGAACGCGGTGGGTCGGTTAAGTAAATACGGCTGAGGGCAAACGGAGGGTGACGGATGATGAGTGGAGTGCTGCAGACGGAGTTATTCAACGGCTCTTTGCGGGAGCTGGAGAGATGGTGATGGAGAAACTCATTTAAAGGAAGTGCTGGTGTCGTTAAGGGGTGGAGGTGTGTGTTCAGCTCATTAAAGCTTATTGATGATGTTGCGGTTGTGGGAAGCGATCAGCGGGAGAGCGTCAAACCAGAAGTTTGGAAACCAACTAATGAAAACAGCAGCGGTGGACGGAGGCTGTGAAAATGTGTTTATTTTTTACATTTATAAGTTTTATATGTGGCTCTATGAACAAGACCACAGAGCCCAAATCAGATTTTTATTGGAAAAAGTGGAAACCACAAAATAAAGTGCACATATGCAGTAAAATAAAATGAAACAATACAAACTTAGTAAAGTCAAAGTAAAACGACTGACCTAAACTAAAATAACTAAAAAAAAGTATCACTACTAAGTAGAAACTTCAATACCTTCAGAAACACCCTTTTACTTAATTGTATGGAAGCCCACACATGCCAAGAAATTATAAACTTGTTCCATTTTTTTCCTGTTAAGTGTTCCTTCATTTATCTAAACATTTTTATCTTTTTTTTCCTTGTGACTTAAAAACTCACAATTATGACATAGTAAGTTTATGACCTTCAAAATTCTGAAAGAAAACATGACAGACGGATGTAACAAAAACGGAACAATTCTTAATCTACCACAGATTCCTAATCACCTCCATCGTTTCAGAAGGTCTACGCTCAGCACCACAGGGAATACACGGCTGGTTTATTTTCTGACTGAAAGTCGGACACAGAACAGACATAGAGATTTACAAAAAAACAGCCAAAAGAGAAACATTTATATGTTTTGAAGCACATAAACCAACAAAAAAATGACCAAAGTCTGACGTGCAAAACGCCTCTGAAACACGGACCAAAACAGTATCATGGCTGTGACGTGTCCGGTGGAGTTTTGGCCTAAGTGTTGAATGTTGAACCTTTAAGTTAAAACTTTGACTCTCGACTTGAATCCACTAGTTTACTGGGAGTTTGTTCTCTTTATAATCCCACAGTTCAAAATCTGCAGGTGAGTTTGAATCTGAAACCTTGATTTTCCCCGTAAATAAACGAGTGAGCTTCCGTACAATGTGCCCCCACCAAAAGATGATTATTAATTGTTGGGAGGAACCTGGGGAGCTGCAAATATTTATTACTTCACAAGAAACTAAAATGTTTATGATGACCTGTTTTCGGTATGAGGAAAGTATTTTCTTTACATCCCACCCTTAAAATAAATTCATGTCCTCCTCTGGGGACGGAAGGACTCGCCGTGTTATGTTATTTTAGACGATAGCGTACACAGACAACATTGTTTTTAGTCAGCGGACATGTTCGCTGCTCTGTGAAGATAATAAAGAAACCAGCTGCTGTAAAAAAAAAAAAAAAAAAAAGTTGTGTTTTTTGGGGTGAGGCGATGGAGTGCATTCTTCTGCCTGACCCAGATCGAAGAACACGGGGGCTGATGGGAATGTAAAAAGAAAACGCGGGGGCGCGAACGAGCGTTGAAGAACATGAATGAGTGAAAAACGTTGGAAGCGATGGAAAGATTTATTTACCATAATCTTAACGTCAAATAAAAATGTACTTGAATGAATGAGTTTATATAAACAGGCACGGTAAAACAAGAAACGCCGTGGGAGGCAGGGTGGAGGAATGTTTATGTTGGGCCGAGAGTGGTGGAGGGAAAAGAAGACGACGGATGAGTGGGTGGTGTGCAGAGAGGAACGAGACATCATGGAGAGTAATGAGAGAAGAGGTCACAATAATTAATGAGGGATAAAGACATAAACGAGGATACCGTAACGGCTTGTTGTACTAGAAGTTAAAGTATGTGTCAGTAAAAGTACTTATACTGCTAAAAATGTTCCCTGTCAGTGTTTTACTACTCGACAGTTTCTTCCATTTTTCCCCGTTAAAAAGTGTTACCGTACCTGGATCGAGTGTCTAAGAACAGAGGGTGTTGAATGTTGTGCACATTGTGAAGCCCCCCTGAGGTGCAGTTCCTCAAACGTCCACTAGAGGCTGGCTGCAGAAGTGAGTCAGTCTCCGTAAGTCCCCATGTTCAAATGTCCAACTTCACAGCAGAAATAAACATGTTTACAGCCTGGTACAAAAAACAGTTTTGGTCTCTATAGCTAATTTCCCCGTTCAGGACAACTGTACTGAGGGTGGATTGTACTGTACTGTACAGGTAGGTGCTGCATTTAAATTTAAATATTTTAATTCAAAATGATTTACTGCTCTTTGAATGAACTCAAATATTATTTACTCTAAATTCTGGGAAGAACTTGATAATAATCTGACCTGAACTTTTATTTTGAAGGGCGTGGGAGACTTAATGCTTCAGATTATCTATTTAAAAATTCACAAATATTGTAATCTGAAAAGTAACTAAAGCTGTCAGACAAATGTAATGGAGTAAACAGAACAATATTCCCTTCTGTACAGTACAAAGTACAAGCACCTCAAAGTTGTACTGTACATGAGTAAATGTACTTTATCACAGATGACCACAGGGTGTCTCCCTTTAACTGTTTATAATCCCATTTAAAGCCTCCGTCCTGCTCAGTAACAGCTCATATGAATTCAGACTTTCTGTGGTCTGAAGCAAAATAATGCAAATCAAACACACACACGCAAAATAAAGTAAAACAAG
The DNA here is from genome assembly GCA_028641955.1 of Protonibea diacanthus. Taxonomy (NCBI): domain Eukaryota; kingdom Metazoa; phylum Chordata; class Actinopteri; family Sciaenidae; genus Protonibea; species Protonibea diacanthus. Next base: position 3,596,480 of record CM053998.1, on the reverse strand, counting down.
TTCAGCACACAGTACAGAATCATCTTGTACTGCATATTTTCTCACATTTCATTGTGTTGGTACTTACATAAAGTTTAATCTAATATAAATGTATCACTTAAACATATTTTTTAATGTATTTTTGTTTTAATTTTTAATTGAATTTAACTCATAACTGTTAAAGTCTACACTGTACATTACAAGTTGTCTTGTGTTCCAAATTTTGGCTTATTCCATCTCCAATTCTCCAGTTTGTTTTCCTTAAATAACTAAGAAACTAAATATTTATTTATTTTATATATATATTTTAATAATCCTCACGTGTTTATATACATGTAGCACATGCATGACTCAGCGAGTTTTTACTACTGATGATAAACTAGAGAATATCGATGACCGACTCATCGAACTGCTCCACTGACCCAGTTGGAGAAGCGTCGATGGCGGAGCTCGTGACTCGATTGATTTCCCCTGGCGGCGCTCGTGTAAAGGCAGCGTTCGAAATGGCGGTTAAACCGGAAGTGGAGCGATTTGACCTTCAAATTAAAACAACGTAATTTGACACTTTGTCCAAAATAAAGGGCGATTTAACGCAATTTACATTACAGGTGTAAATGTTATATAATGTAAAAATTAAAATATGTTTAAGCGTTGATGATAAAAGAGTAAATGTATCTTTTTTAAGAGTTTGTGCGATAGCGTAAACCGGAAGTTGTAGCTATTTCAGCTAGATTCACGCTAGCTTGCCGCTTTTTTTAGTTTTAAGTGTCAAAAACAACAAACACAGCGAAAATTTTTTATTATATTTTATGATTTTACACACCCAATCAACATAACAGTCCACAGTGGCGTGTTTGAGCACGGTAAAACCGTTAAAACGGCCGTTTTTAACGGACGGGGGATGACGCAGGATTTTCCGAGCGCTGCGGAGCTTTAAGTTTACACTGGCTACTGTTGACATAAGCAGCCTACGGTAAGAAGACGGAGACGGGACAAATCCGAGTCACAAGACGACTTCTTCACGGAGCTTGGGCGGCTTTATTTTTCTTGCTCCCTCCAACACAGGTAAAAAAAAAAAAAGTTCAACACCTTTATTCGGAAAAAAAAACTCCGAAACACGCAGAAAAAAGAGCTCGGCGGTTATATTTTGTCAGTTAAAGACGACTCGGGTCGCTCGCGCGTCACGTAACGGCTAAACGCGCGTGCTAGGCTAATATAATCTGCTCGCGCGCCGTCCGTTGGTCGGCCCACCGTCGTCGTCGCTGGTTTCAGCCTCTAACCATAGAGTCATATGGAGAATTAGAAGAGCGGAAATGATTGCGAAAACTTCCCTGTAACAGGAGATGCGCTGTCATTACCGGATCTGTGATGAACCGGGTGATAGGACCCGGGCGTCCCGCGGTCTCCTCAAGGCTGTTTTCTCCTCGGGAGCTCCGGCGACACTTGATGAAATAAGAGTCCGTGTCTTAGCTCTCTTTCTCGGGCGAGAATGTCTCACTTTTTGGTGCGCTTGTATCGGAAATATGCAGCCGGCGGTGACAGAGGTAAAGCCCCGACACTGGTCCTCAAACTGCGGGTTAACTTCGTGTCTTTACGAGCTCTCTTCTTCTTCTTGGTGTGTTTTTTTTAAAAAAAAAAAAACAGGATTTCAAAGGATGGAAAACCCGGGATACTGCACCGGGAGCTTCGACGGCCTTCATCACCCGAGTGATGATGATGATGACGACCTGGTGGACATTGCAGGAGCCACACTGGACTTCTCCAGCACGGACGACGTCCCACCTCTGAGCTCAGGTAACTCCACACGTGCTGCTTACATCAGGTTACATTCAAAAACAACCTTAATGTAACGTTTAAACAACTCACACGTGTGTTGTGAGGACTTTAAGGTCGTCTGCGAGCCTCTAGAAGTCAGAAAAATTCACGAGTTAAGCTATCTGAAAGTCAAAAAGAGATCATGTAACCACATCGACCCTCTAAAGACGTCAAATCTGACCTCCAGTGGTGTCATTTCTGCACATATGCGTGCACGACGTCCCCCCTCTCAGCTCAGGTAAGGCAGGGTTCACTTACAGATACAGGGACGGCACCAAAAAGACCTTATAAAAGTCTTAATATAATGTTTAAACTACTACTAGAAGTGTCTGGAGGCTCTAGAAGTCAGGAACACTCATGAATGAAGCTGTCTGAAGGTTAAATCAGAGGCGACCTCGACCTCATCTTCATGTCCCCTCATTTCCTGCATCGAACGCCCCTCTAAAGACGTCAAATCTCACCTCCTGTGGTGTCGTTTTAATGCCAATGCACAGGCGGCGTCCCTCCTCTCAGCTTGTGTGTATAACGGCATAAAAAGTCCCTCAGATCTTGTAGAAATCTTAATATAGCGTTTAAACAACTCACGCAGAAGTGTTGTGAGGACTTTAGAGGAGCACTCAGACGTCAACTCTCTCCTCCTGTGGTGTCGTTTTTATTCAGGGTTGCATTACAGGGTTAATTTTGTGCACAGAACACACCTGACCCTGAACTTGTGCTTTTCTTTGGCTTTGATTTGTCGTAACGTGAAAGCCTCACGACAGCAGAGCGCTCCGCGTCGGGTCGTCTCGTCTTGAATTCAGAGAAACTTTCTTTTGAACTGAAGGAAAAACTCTCTTTCCTTCCTCTGTAAATCTTTGCGGCCTCCTACAGTCAACAATGAAAGCTGCGAGGGGGCCCGGGGTTGTTGTCCTCTAACACGAAAAAGCTGCTCGCTAACCTCAGCTTTATATGGATAATCACAGGGTATGTTGACTGTGTGTGTTTGTGTGTGTGTGTGTGTCATGTGATCTCAGTCATACGGCTGAGTAATGAGTACATGCTCGCACTGTATCAACTCGCTGTGTTTTTTTTTTTAAAGCATAAAAACAACAATTAAAGTGACATATGACGCTGGCACTGTTTGTGGGAGCAGATTGAACATCTGTGCCCGGTTACTGATGATGTCGCCTGAACGTCAAACTCCTCCAGATTTATCTCGCTTTAATAACCGATGACCGCTCTGCTTACGTCGCCGTGACGTCGTCACGAGACTCTTCTGTCGGCCAATTAGAGCAGAGCCCCAATGATGTATGTAGCTTGAGAAAAGAGGTTTGCAGCCTTTTTTTAGGCTCCTGGCACGATTATTACTGAGTCACTGATATTGATTTATAGTCCTATTAACCTCCTGCAGATGTATTACAGTCAGTTTGTGCTGTGGAGGAGGTTTAAAACTCAGCAGAGGAGCACATTCTTCCAGAAGTTCACTGCTGATATGGTCTTATCACGTTGTTGTTACGGGTCTTCCTTCCCTTCTCCAAACACAAAGATACCCAGAGTGCAGCCTGTTCCCCCTGTTGATCCTGAGAGACTAAACAGTTTTCATTACATGAGTTTATATTTAGTCCTGCAGCTCCAGAGCGACTTACAATCGAGGTACTGTGTGACAAGGACGTGTTCTTGTGTCCTTTCTGAAGAGCCGGAGGTCTTCAGGAGGTTTGTGAAGGTAGATAGGGCTGCCGTTCTGGATCATCTGAGCAGGCTGGAGGGCGTTACAGTAATCGGGTCGTAAGATGACCACAGCCTGTTTCAGGAGCTGGGTAGCATGTTGAGTCAGGTAAGGTCTGATTTTTCTGAGCGGTACAGCCGAGCAACTGAGGCAGCGCGATCATCAATCATGACTTCTAGGCTTCTACAAGAGGTAGGGAGTCAGTTTTGATGTTGAAGTCTTGGTGTGCTGTAGGTTTGGCTGGGAGGAGCAGCAGTACTTGACTTCAAGTCAAATTAAATACACCTGTGTGCTCGTGCCTCGAGAAAAATGAATGAATTAAACCGGTTCTTTCAGTTAACTGTGGAAAGTCGGAGAAGGTTTCTGGCAGAACTTCAAGCGGACATAATGTTGTTTTTGTCTGGTTTTTGGACGCCAAACCTCATCGAGACGTGCCAAGAGATGAAAACATCAGGACAGTCCTGATAACAGAAGCGAAAGATGTTGGAGTGGGACTCTTCATCTTCTCATCCTCAGTACAGACTCAACATTAGCTCAGCGGCACAAAGGAGTTTGCAGCAGAGACGTTCTTGCCTCGACAAAGCTCGAGAAAGAATAAACAGTTTCCTCCACTTCAGTTCAAACTTTAAATCTTTGCCAAAACTCGACCGAAGAGAGAGTAAAAACCCAAACAAAGTCAGACAGATGGTGAGATATTAGCTGCCTGGCTACTAGTGATGTCACTGTGACATCACCAGCTTCACATCCTCCCTCCCACGGCGAGATAAGACCGTGCCAGCAACAGGAAGCAAGTCTGGAGAAACACTTTCTCTCAATGGATGCTGCTGGTCTCAGGTCGGGGAGCGCGTTTCCACTCGGGTCAGCGTTTTTAGAAGAAACGCAGCCTTGTCTTTTTAAACTGACAACCATGTATTTTTTAAAATTACACGGCGGTCTGAGAAAGAAAATCATAACCCAGAGTGTGTGTGTGTGTGTCTGTGTGTGTCTGTGTGTGTGTGTGGTGATTTTAGTTCAAGTAGACAGAGGAGAATCAGCAAAACTGGGAGTTGCAAGACCTTTTAGCTGCAAAAATCTGGAATGACGGCTCCAAAAAAAAAAGAAAGAAGAACGTTGGTTTGATCTTTGATGGCAGATGAATAAAGTCAGATTAACGTCATGCCAGCATGCATTTTTATTTCCTGCCTTTTAAACGTTTCAACTCGCACTTCCTGCTTTTCTTTCCCCCTCGAGACAAACTGTTGTTGTGTTCCCCGACCGCTCATTAGCTCGCACTTGAACTTGTTGCCAAGCAAAGTCTGCTCTCTGTGTTTATCGTTTAGCCTCGTGTAAACGGTTTGCTAAGGGACTCATTAGCCTCCCGCGTTTCAAAGAGCGAGAGTCCGAGCCGAGGACGGGTTTGATTGTTCAAATACCGGTTTGGGATTCATCTCAGAGTTAGTCTGTCAACAACAGTGTGCAGGAAAGGCGTTTTTGAGCTCCCCTGTGAAGGTTTGTTCATGCCCTCTGGATAAATAAAGTTTGAAACAATCACTCAACGGTTACGGATCAGATGAATGGAGCGTTTTGTCTCCATCAAAAGAAAGACCACCTCTGCTATGAAATTCTTTTTTCCCCTCTAAAGAGAAGTCAGCGAGCGTGTCGCCGCTTGTCCTCGCCGTCTGGCTTTGCCGCTGCTGTGTTATTTTTGTTTTTGGAGAACCAAAAGGTGGAAACGAGGCAGATAAGAGCAAAAAAAAAAAAAATGCAGTCAGGCTTAATTTAGATGATATTTCCAGAGATTTCTGAAAGTATTTGAAGTGATCAGCATCTACAAGTGTTGTAGCAGTGACTCAGGTCCTGGTTTGAGCAAGATAGACGTTTCTTTTTCACAAAAAACAGTTTAAAATCTGGACCTCGTACAACTTTGAAGAGAAGAGGGTGGGGAGAATGCCACAAAAACCACTAAGAAAAGAAAAAAGGGAGAGCAGGAATTCCCCTCCAAACATGACAAAGCTTAAGACAAAGTGAAGAACGGTCGAACTAAATCTAAACTTTATGTGGAGCGGTTGAGGAAATGCTCGACACGAGCAAGTTGCCGTTCTGGTTTTATGACGTTTGCTCATTTTTTTACAGCCCCGACATTTAATTAGTTTAAATCCATTTTTTTATTGCCGTGTGTTGTTTAAACACAGGTTTATCGTGCCAATCGTACTTTTATTGCAACTTATATTGACATTACATCACGTGAGTGCTGCTGTTGTAGACAGTCAACAGGATATAATGATTGACAGGGAATGAGTCACTGCTTTTCTTTTTTTTTTTAAAACACCACAGTGTTTACCTCCGGAGGTCGCTTGTAGCCACCGTGCGTGTGAAAGGAAGAGAGAAAATAGAACGAGACGAGTGAACAAACGAATAAAGACAAACTATCTTTGGTACGGTGAGGGCAGCTGTTTGAATTAACCACTGTAGCAGCAGAAATCCTCTCCAAGTCAACCATGTGAGGAAGAAGAAGGAGATCTACCAGTACAATCAGAGACCTGCTGTCACACCACAAGATGCTCCTCCGGTGTGATTAGAGATTATGTGCTCACAGTGACAGTGGCAGAGCCTCGGGGCCATAATCAGCTTTTTAAAAAGGTGTGAGTCAAACACAGAGTGAGTCACAGTCATCACCACAAGTGAACCTTGAGCTTTTAATCTTACACCACAATTACAAGGGTTTGTTTGTAGCTGAGATCACTCACGGGCCCCGTCATGATGAGTTTGTACTTACTGAATCAGGAATTTTAGTTAAATATTATGCAACAAGTTAACTGTTTTAGATAAGGAAATATTTTGATTACCGTTGATGTAAAAATGTAAGAATCTGATCAAGAAGTCGATGCCAGTTTTCAGGAGTAAGGGTACATCAGAGGATCTGACGCTGTGGCCATTCATTCGAGTGCGGGTAGTGCTTTCTCACACGGGTGTCCGCCAGAAAACGCAAGTTGAAGTTGAGCCGGATCCAACTTTTTGTAAATATGCAGCCTGACGTCGCGGTGCGGCCACAAATCAGACGTTCAGGTCGGACACAGTCAGCCTGAAACGTCTCGGAAACTGAAACTATCCAGGTGGATTCATGGACTAAACTCTGATACTCTACCTGTTGTGTTCTGGCTTTGTTTATTTCATGTACCCAGCTTCTAAATCTGAGTCTGACTCACAGTTTACGCTGTGAAATTGAGACACGAAGAAGTTTAATTTGATTTGTGGTTGAGCGACATAGACAGTGAATGAGAGTGAGCGAGCTGACATCGATAAAGGTTATTTCCTGATTGTTTCACAGCGGTAACCACACGTTTCAGTCAGTACTTTTTAAAAAGTACTCATGTCGTGGTAAAAGTATACTGCAGTCAGCTGTGATGACTCAGTTTGGGCTGTGTGGTTTAGTCCGCAGACCGATCAGGAGCTCGATCAGCAGTCTGGGACACACCTAAACCTGGCAGGAGTCTTAGAGGAGCCTTTATCAGATCTCCTGACCCTTACACACCTTTTGCTTCATGACCTTTGGATGCTTCTCTTTGATTTTACAGCACAACATCCTCTTCAATCGTCCTCTCATCTTTTAGTTTTTGATTATTTTATCATCAATACGACTTCAGTTTGTCCTCCCTGTTTGTCGGGATCTAAGAGCCGGGCCAACAAAACATCAATAAAGGAAATCCCGGCTTAATAAAAATTCTTCACAAGCGTATTCTTTCCTGTAACATTGTAGCCAGCTTTCTCTGACGCCTCTGTAGTTTTTCCATCAGGAACTTTGCATCATATCCTCATTTTTAAGGTTTCTTTCCAGCACGTGGAAATCTACTTCGTCTTGGAAATTAATCGAGTTGACCGCACAGACGCTGCTGCATTCCTGCTTTATTCCATTTCCTGTGACCCACTAAATATGATTTAGCAATCTCGGGTTTGGCAGAGTCACGACGGTCCACGACGTTAGCGAGCTCCAGAGATGCGTGTTTGTAGCCGCAGAGCGTTACGGGGGAGGGGGAGGGTGAGGGGGGGGGGACACATGAGACGCCAATTCCCATGGCAACCAGACCTCAGGAGTTCAAAGTTCAAAACATCACTGGAGACAGTGTGTGTAGCCAGTCAGCCTTTTTTTTTTTTTTTTTTATGTGTGTGTGTGGAAATCATTCCGCAGTAGATAACACACTGTGGAAGATTTGGCAGACAGAGTCGTGGTCATATGACAAAGAGAGTGTGTCGAATTTTCCAGTTTTCTGTAAGGAATTAAGTGTGTGTGTGTGTGTGTGTGTGTGTGTCTATGTGTGTGTGTACATTCAGTGTGAATGTAAGATTATAGTCTGTGGTGTCCCCTCAGGACAAACACACACACACACACACATAGAAAGTGAGTGCTGAGCTCAGCTTGACTTCCCTCTCTGAAAATCGAGCAGCTCCAGGGACTCTGTGTTTGTGCTGACCCATTTTCTGAGAAGTGCTAACACTGGATCGGTTTGCACTGCGCGCATTGAAACGTAGCCCGGATTGTTTTTTTTTTTTGAGGTTGTAGACGGCGTTGTACTCGTGCCACAGATTTCACAGCACCGCCATGTTAGCGAACCCTGTGATAGACCAGCAAGCCTGTCCTGAGGTTGGAGTGTTTTGGCTTGTTGTGCGTCCAGGGTTGTTCTGGAGATTTGACCCTTGAAGACAGTTTTCCGTCTTTGTGCGCCTTTCAAGGAGTTGAAGTTCTGCCAGAAATCTTCTTCAACTTTCCGCAGTTGACTGAAAGAACCGGTTTAATTCATTCATTTTTCTCGAGGCACTAGCAGACAGGCTTTTTTTAAAATACTGATTTGAAGTAAAGTGCTGCTGGTTCTCGCAGCCAAACCTACACATCAAAACTGACTCCCTTTCGATCACCTCAACCAGTGTAGCGAACAACTTCGTGATCGATGACTAACTAACCTTCTCTGATCATGTTGTCTCGGCTCGTGCCGCTCCGCGCTTCACGACATAAGTAAATAACTCCTCACCTGCCTCAACATGCTACCCAACACCTGATACAGGTTGCATCTGCGATCATCTGCGGGCCAAATGACGCCCGGGGGCTCAAACAAGCCGTCTGTAACAGCACCTACCTGTCGATGAAACTGGCCACGCTCTTAATCCTGCATAACTTTAAGCCTTAATATAATGTGAACAGGTGAGTTGTATATAAATTCAGCCTCAGTACAGTTGTCATGAACGGGGAAATTAGCTATAGAGACCAAAACTGTTTTTTGTACCAGGCTGTAAACATGTTTATTTCTAATGTGAAAGTTGGACATTTTAACATGGGGACTTATGGAGACTGACTCACTTTTGGAGCCAGCCTGTTTTTAGCCGGTCTGTTGCTGCTTGTCTGCAATGTCACAACTTTGTTTAAGCTCATTTTTTCCCAAGAAATTCAAGCCACCAGACAAAAAGTAGGAAGTGAAATAAAGTGAGGGGGGTAAAACAGTTGCCACAGTTCCAGCTTTTCAGTGTAAGCAGTCACTGCTGCCAGTAGAATTTGCCTGCGGTTTAGCCCTATCTAATTTAAATACACAGCGCCGTATATCTCATGGAGGCTCAACTCAGACCTTTTGTGTGACAGGAGGTACGGTAACATATTTCTACTGAGGTCAGAGCAGGGTGAGGGTTAGCGTGGGTTCATTTGAGTCCACCTCAGTGCAGTTTAGTTTGTTTAAATTCAAAGTACATCTACCCACGGCCTGTTTCGCACTACTTTGTGTCGCACAGCCTTCCCCTTCCTGAAAACATCGGGAGTCACGCAGGATCCAAAGGGTCACGACCCTCTGAACACAGATGACCTCATTTTTACGCAATAAAACGCATCAGCCTCTCAGAGAGTGAGAGAGCTCTGAGATTAGCCAGTCATTGGCCAATGAGCTAGTGCTCTTTGGAGTCTACTTCCTTGAGGAGTTCAGAGGAAGGAAGAGGTTTCCAGTTTGAGTTGTCACATCTGACCGTGGTCACTGGGACAGGAGTCAGAGATGGACTGGGAGTTCTGGAGCAAGCAGCTGGACGAGGAGGTTCTGGTTGAAAACGGTGAGTTTTTGGGCTCACGGGAAGGAGTTTGTTTGAGTTTTCTTTCTGCTGCTGGATCTAAGTCTGCATTCGGCTCTCACAGCTGTGAATGGGAGGTGAGGTTGGAATGTAGTTTTGAAGCCGAGCTCCTCTCCTGTTCGACTGCAGACACAGGTCAGGCTTGAACAACAAGTCGGATGCGTTTAACTCGTCGCATTCTTGAGTGGAGTTCAGCTTTGTTGTTGGTTTTGCTGACACACTTAACTTTAACACAGCAGAGTTTAATCATTACGGCTATTTACGACCCATCATGCACTGAGTCATGTGGTTTATGTTTCTTGTACTGCAGCCTGCATGACAGGAATGGACCTTTTCTGGTGCTTGCTGTAAACACAGCGGATTCATCACGCTCTTATCTCTCTCTGCTTGTTTTCTTTGCTTTCATTCCACTTCAGAACATACGTGAACACAAACAGGCAGTTTTACAAAATAAAAGACGAGTACGGTTCAGAATAACAAATAAATCTGACTTAGGTCATATTGGAGATACGTTGAGGAGGGTCGGGTGTTAAAGCTCAGCTCTGTATGTATGATCAAAGTTGTGAGAGGAGCCACGTATGTTGCACCACCTCCAAGGAGAACAGAATAGAGGCAGATGATGTCTGCACAGGTAGAGGCTACACCTGGGAACATGTTAGAGAGTTTAACTTGAAGAAATGAAGGCGGCGCTGAGCAGATTGACGCTGTGTGAACCCCCTCTATAGCTTCTCAGAGTCTCCAACGACAGGTTTTTCAAGCTATGATTCAGCACACCGTCTCAAAGGCTCAAAGGAAAAAACTTTTTCTGTGGGTAACTCATCAGAGAGGAGCACGTATGAGCTTTAATATGAGTGTGAACCTGTGGGAAATTACTTTTATTATCTCTGTCTATAAAAAAGGGCCTTAACGTGAGCTGTGACATTCTGTAAACTAACATTATGAAGTGATTGTGTTATGATGAGCCATCATGATATCAAACTACATCTCCCATCTGCCTTCATCAGGATATTCAGTGAAGCTCCTCACTCTTACACAACATTTCTGGCAGACTTTGATGGTTGATCATTGGTAGCATCTCAAAACAAGGCGAACAAGGAGCCTGCAGCGTATCCCAGCATGCATTTTTACAGCACAGCTAATTGATTTATGAGGGGCAGGTAACATTACAGGTTTAATATGGCACCTTAGCGCTGCAATGATTCATGGATTGGTCGATTATCTATTTTGATAATAGATTATTGATCATTTTGAGACATTTTTTAAAGAACAAATGTCCAAATTCTTCTTAAATGTGAATATTTTTCTGCTTTCTTTCGTCCTCTGTGACAGTAAACTAAATATCTTTGGGTTGTGGACATAACAAGACATCAACTCATCAACATTTTATGGTCCAAACTACACACTTTACAGAATCCAAACGAAACCGTGATTACTGCCAACACCAACAACATTATCAGTGTTTATCACCGTCAGCTGACTGCCGTCTTCTAACCTTGTAAGATGTCCACGTGTTGTGTAAGATAAGAACAGTCGAGAGTTTTGTAACACACGCTGGATGACCTGGCAGAGGAAATAAACATGTTTTGCCACCTTTAGACGCCTGCGAGCAAGGCACTACCACCGCAAGCTGCTGCAGCATCGATATGCTTCCACTTTTCATCAAAAGGTTCAGTCATGAGGAAGTGGAACTACTTTTTGTTGTTTTTTGGTGCAGTCCGACTTCCCTTTCTTCTACTAATGTATAGGAATGACTCTTAAGTGTGATGCTCTGCGGTTTGTACGATGCCCACACACGTTGCTTCCTCAAATTTCAGATCTGACACCATATATTGCGTACAGTGACCTCAGTTTAAGCTCAAAAGTGACAAATTAAACATAGCTGTATCAGGAAAGGCGATAGATTTTGATTGTTGGTGTCTCTGTCGCAGAGTTTTGTCACCCAGGACATTCTTGGCGTTTTAAAACCGGCCTAACCGGTCAGCTCAGGTGTAAAGAAAATGCGGCTTATGAATGGACACCGTGTTCTCCTCCCTCCTTGCCGGCTGTAGCTCATTAAACTTCTGCCACACAGACAGGAAGCGGCACATTCGTGTTGTGTCTTCCATTAATACTCAAATGAGAAACACATCTTTGCTTCGGCTCACACGATTTGTTCTGGTCTCGCAGCGACTCGCCTCTAATCTGTAAGTCTGTCCTCGGTCGCTCGCTTGCAGCCTGAATCAGAAGAGACTCCGCTTCCTCTGTTGTTTCCTGTTTCCGTCAGCGGCTGTTTTTGATTGGCTGCTGCCCGTCTGGTAATCGTTGCAGACGCTGCCACGTACCCAGGCTTTTGTTTTTTTTTCGAGGTAACACAGCTGAAGTTGACTTCACGTCTTTGTGTGGCAGAAAAAAACCCTCATTAATACGACATTGTCAAGAAAAGAGTGATCGATATCACAACCGTCGGTCACAATAGACATTTTCTGCTGCTCCTTTGTGCCTCAGTAACAATAGTCAGCAATAATAGTGGGTTTGCTTCTGTTAGCACTTTCTCAAGGCTTGTGTTTGTGTGTGTGCTCAAGTCAGTTTTAAGACGAGCTGCTGACGTGTCCATCTTTGGAGGACAGAAGTGATTTAAAATGAACTTCAAGTTATAAAGTTAGCTTTATATTCAGATCTCGTGCTCCACTTTCAGCAGGCGCTGAACTTCAGACACTTTTTCCACGTGTTTGAGTGGAGAAAGTCGATTTTGGCTGCAAGGCCACAGTGTTGTCCGCCAAAAAAACGCAGCAACCTGCAACAGAGAAGCTGAGTCGGATCCAACTTTTTGGAAAAACGCAGCCTGACGGTCACGCTGTGGCCACCAATCAGACGATCAGACCGGTCAAACCTCCACAATCAGCCTGAAATGTAATCTAAATTCTGATATTCTACCTGTTGAGTTCTGACTTTGTTTATTTCATGAACCAGCCTCTAAATCTGAGTCTGACTCGCAATTTACGCTGCGAAATAGAGACATGAGGAAGTTTGATTTGGTTTGAGTCCGATGGTTTGAGAGAGCGAGCAGTGGTTGAACGACATGGACAGTGAATGAGAGCGAGCGAGCGCCAGCATCGATAAAGCCGGTGAATATAAAGTTATTTCCTGATTGTCAGTAACGTTGAGCACAAACAAACCTTTAAAGCTCATCATCAGTACGAACACGAAGTGAAATGAAAAGCTTATTGCTTCATACATCCAGCATGTTCGTACTCTGAGGTGTTACGAAACACTGCAGGACATTTTAAGTGGACGTCACTCAGGGTTAATGAGGAACTAAGCTGACATCAGTTCACACTGGGTTTAGTGTTTGTATGTAGGATGTGTGTGCAGTGAAGGAGTTCACATGCGTGTCTCGTTCACTCATCGACGGCCTCTTCTGACCACAAAAAGCACAAAAAAAGTAACATCATAGAGTCATAAACAAAATATGCAAACGATAGAATCTGACCAAGTCCAAACAAACCATGTCAGAACATAATGGAACAATATGTTAGCCAGACAAGAGGCTGTATGTGAGGATGTTAATGTGTCTCTCTCTCCCTCTCTCGCTCCCTTTCTCTCTCCCCTCCCTCCCAGGAGGTTATGAGGAGTACAGCAGCAGCAGCAGCAGTAGAGCAGCCGGCATGAACGGTAACGGCCCCACCAAACTTGTGGACCCGCTGGAGGACCCCGTGCCCGGGCTGGGCACCTATGAAGACTTCAACACCATCGACTGGGTCCGAGAGAAGAGCAAGGACCGCGACAGACACCGAGAGGTACGAAGAAGAGTGTTTTTAATGCGGGGAAAGAAGCTTGATCTCCTCCGTCACTGCTGCAGAATCATCTCTAAGAATCTTTAGCGGGTCGTGTGTTGAAACTCCAGTTTGTGGTCACTCTAAGAGACGATCGTGCTCTTCACGCCCTGCTTAGAGTTTATATTTAGAGCTCCACAGATCAGAGAATTGAGGTTACCAGCAGCTGAAGCGGTGTCGGTTCTCCTGCATTGTTTTACAGCCAGTTAAAGATCAGTTATGATCGGTCCAAGTGTAGAAGAATCAAAATAAAAGCAGCTCAAGGAAGTAACATAATGTGATGATGATGATGATCTTTCTCCTCCATCCAGATCACCAAGAAGAGCCGACAGTCGACCGTGGCTCTGCTGCGCAGCGTCAGCGACGCCTTCTCGGGCTGGCTGCTCATGCTGCTGGTTGGACTCATGTCAGGTACAGCGATACGTCTCGTCTTTGTTTTAATGCACGTAAAATTCAATCAGCTCGACATCAAAGCCTGCAGCGAAACCTGAGACACCAGGCCGTCCGTTTTTCTTGTGAGTGATTCAGACGCCATAAACTGACTTCCTCTCACCACAGAGCAGATCCACGGAAAGTAAAACTCACCTGCTCGTGCATGAAACGATCTCGCACGGCTCTCTATCGTTTACTTGATACTTCAGATCAGCACCACGCTGCACGAGCTTACAGACAACTTGTACTTGTATGTATTTAGATGACGGCGGTGCCTGTACCTGTTCGCACCTCTCCTCTCGTTTCTGTGCCGCCTGCGTCAGCTGAAAGTGAATTCCCATGTGGTGACGGACAGCAGGTGTACAGCTGCAAAATAGCTCCGGCATTGCACTGAAAATAGGCAGGCTGACACATTTCTAAGGGAAATGGATATTAATTATGTTTGTATGTAAGCCGAAAAGTAGAGACCAACTCAAGACAACTTTTTAAAGGCCTCAGAGTTCATCTGCTGAACAGTGTCCGAAAAGTAAACACAGCAGTTCATGAAGTCTGCGCAGAACACAAGGCATGACGATGGATGTTTGCTTGGTACACACAGCGGCAGAACTAACCTGTTTGTTTCTCTTCGTCATCGTTACTCTCCTCCTCTTCTTGCACAGGCGCTCTCGCCGGCGGCATCGACATCGCAGCCCACTGGCTGACAGACATGAAGGACGGCGTCTGCCTCATCGGCTTCTGGTTCAACCACGAGCACTGCTGCTGGACGTCCACCGAGACGACGTTCCAGGAGAGGGACCGCTGTCCGCAGTGGCAGAGCTGGGGCGAGCTCATAACGGGCACGTCAGAGGTGAGAAGACAACCCGCGTCCGTCCATGACACGCCACGCTGCCGAGGGAAAGTCGAGCTAATAAATGCAGATGGCTTCGCTCCAAATCTGTGAATGAAGTAGTTTTTCCTCACATTAGAGGCCACTCTTCACAGGATGACAAGAGTTCACGTGCAGGAAAACACAAAAAAGTGTTGAGTCCTGCACACACCAGCGGTTGTAACGGTGCTTCAGCACCATCTACTGGCTGCACGTAGTCATGACACCACAGCTTGATTAATGAAATCCAGCTTTTTTCAATGTAATTTGTAACTTTTTGTTGTTTTTTCCTCTTCTCAGTAACTAAGAAATCATGTGTCTACATATCTGTCATATATACTGTATGTGTGTGTGTGTCCCTGTAGGGTGCGTTTGCCTACATAGTGAGCTACCTGATGTACATCTTCTGGGCTTTGCTCTTCTCTTTCCTGGCCGTCACGCTGGTCCGAGCCTTCGCTCCGTACGCTTGTGGCTCAGGAATACCCGAGGTGAGACTGCACCCCAAATGTGTTTAAAATAAAGAACGTCTTCACTCGTTTCTTCATCATGCGACGCATTAATAAGCCCAAAAAATAGAAACAGAGGCTTCGTTGTCTTTCTTCACTTTATGTTCAGTTCTTTAGTGTTGCATGTTTGTTTTGGGTTATTGTTTTTGTATCTTTAATGAAAGTCACATTTGTAGCTGCAGGAGTGTTTGAACAGTAACTGTTCCTCCTTTCCTCTGCTGCTCTTTAGTTTTTCTTTTACAGCATCTGTTCGCATTGATGCATTTACATCCAAACTTAAAACATCCATCCATGTATCCGTTTCTATCCGCTTTTCCGGGGTCGGGTCAGGGTGGCAGCAGGTTTAGCAGGCCGATCCAGACGTCCCTCTCGCCAGCAATGTGAACAAGATACTTGAACTTCTTCACCTGGAGGCAGTTTTCCAGCAGGGTTAGCCTCAGACCACCCAACCACCCGGCAGAAGAAGCTCATTTCGTCTGCGATACTTAAAACAGTTTAAAGATAAATGAGATGGTGGCATTTTATCAGTACACGTACTCTTTATAACCCTAAAAGTCTGACTGATCCTCCCATCAGTGTTTACTTTCTCTTCTGTACTTTCACTTTATTTCTAAGGAAATAACGACGGTTTCCAGTTGAACACTGGACTCAAATCACATATACAGAGCTGAAACACAAACACAGCCCGTCCCTGCACACACAAACTCTTCCTCTTTTCATTTCGTGGAACTCGAATCCCATTCCTTGCAAAGATGTCTCACTGTGAGGTCAGGCGGCGGTCGACGGGCTCACGCACACGAGATTAACCTCTTACTCGAAAGACAAACATCCTCAGCGCAAACTCAATCTTCTCTCCTTCCTCCTTCCATCAGTGTTTACGCTCTGACTGTCTCTCTCTTAATACTCTCACACACACACATATCTAAACTGATCCCATCCTGAACATAAACAGACACATAATCACAAACACATCCTCATCATCTCCACACACACACAGACTAATCCTGCACGTACAAACACTCCCTCTCTCCCTCTCTCGTTCAGATTAAAACCATCCTCAGCGGCTTCATCATCCGCGGCTACCTCGGGAAGTGGACCCTCATCATCAAGACCATCACCCTGGTCTTAGCCGTCTCCTCCGGGCTCAGTTTAGGGAAGGAGGGCCCTCTGGTGCACGTGGCCTGCTGCTGCGCTAACATCCTGTGTCATCTGTTCACCAAGTACCGCAAGAACGAGGCCAAGCGGCGAGAGGTAAGCACGGAGGCGGCGATGAATAACGTCGCTCTGGTTTTTGGACAGTTCAGCTGGAGACGTGCTCCCGAAATGGATGTTGTTGTTTTGATAGTCGGCCTTGAAGGAAAGTGTCGACGCTTTGTTTTCACAGATGTTCAGCTACCTGTCAGCTCCCAGAGCTGGCTGGAAAGTTGACTGAAATATCAGAACAAACTGTTTTTTCCAGAAACTTTATATGGAAAGTTTGGAAATATTCCAAATCAGATACTTTCTGTGGAAATTAATTATGGGAATTAATGGGAATGGGAATCAACAGTGTCAAACGTGTGATATTCAAGTGTACCTGCATGAAATCTGCTTGACTATGCTAAAATATATTTTCCCCAACTATATTTGAGTTCCCTGTTTAGGGCCAACCTTCAATTCTGTAAATTCCCAGTTTATTCCCATAAATTCCCATGGAAAGTTTCAAACTTGCAACCCTAGTTGTAGTCTTTGAGTATATTATCTGAAATCCTACAAAAAAAAGCAGCTAACGGAAGAAGATCTTCAAATATTGGGTCCCGTGTCTCCTTCTGATGGACTTTGTGCTGTGAAGCAGCCAAACTTCATCCAGATGTTTGTTTTTTTCTCGTAGGTGTTGTCGGCGGCAGCGGCGGTGGGCGTGTCCGTGGCCTTCGGCGCTCCCATCGGAGGAGTCCTGTTCAGTCTGGAGGAGGTGAGTTCCTGTCAATTCGTCCTTCTGGTGATCATCTGTTCACACTGACACTCAGACGATATCTGATGCAACGCGATGACGTCACACAGACTTGATTTAATTACAGCGAGTCACGCGAAGGGAATCAGATCAACTCGGGTCAGAACATCAGCACCAGATAACAAAACTTCCTTCAACACATGGCACCTAATTCATTTATTTCTGTCTCAGCAGCTTCATAACCACATTTACAGCAAAATATGCACCAAAAAAGCAGAAAACTGTTGATTTATTTTGCATTTTTAACTCTCCAGCTCTTCACAAGTAGCACTTCTTGCTTTTTGTGGCACTTTTTCACATCCCTACTTAATAAAATTTGATATTTTTATTCATTATAATTCAGGAAAAACTTCAGATTTCTTGTTTTATTTCTTTAAACTTCACACAAACACCAGCTGTGTCTCATCTCTCCGTGTCGTCCTTCAGGTAAGTTATTACTTCCCCCTGAAGACGCTGTGGCGTTCGTTCTTCGCCGCCCTGGTCGCCGCCTTCACCCTTCGCTCCATCAACCCGTTCGGAAACAGCCGCCTGGTGCTGTTCTACGTGGAGTTCCATGCGCCGTGGCACCTGGTGGAGCTGGCCCCCTTCATCCTGCTGGGGATATTCGGAGGCCTCTGGGGGGCGCTGTTCATCAAGGCCAACATCGCCTGGTGCAGGAGACGTGAGTGGAGAAGTCTGATGTGTGTGAAACCTTTTTTTCCCTTTTCCTTCCCCCTCATCACCTCCTGTCCCTCTCAAAGGTAAATCCACCCGTCTGGGTCACTACCCCGTCATCGAGGTGCTGGTGGTGGCGGCTTTTACCGCTCTGCTCGCCTACCCGAACAGCTACACCAGGATGAGCGGAGCCGAGCTCATCTCCGAGCTGTTCAACGACTGCTCGCTGCTCGACTCCTCTCAGCTCTGCGGCTACAAACAGGTCGGCTCTTGTGTGCGTAGAGGTTGAACACACACACACGTGTGAGGTGAAGAAGTGTTTTTAATGTTTCTTCTCGTCTTCCTCAGCCGGCCAACATGTCAGAGACGAGCGTGGGTAACAGCCTGGCCGACCGACCGGCAGGTCCAGGCCTGTACACGGCTCTGTGGCAGCTGGCTCTGGCCTTAATCTTCAAGATGATGATCACTGTGATTACCTTTGGCATGAAGGTTTGTCCCCACACGGAAACATTATCACACAATACCTGGTTTTCCTGGCCGATGCGGCGTCCTCCGTGAATTCGTTGCGTGTGAAAATGTCACAGGGACGTCTGGAACCTGTTTGTGACTCGCCGTCAGAGTTTCATTCACCAAAAATTGCTCATCTGGCTCGTTTGGCAGTTTAGATGAAGTGTAATCGAACCTCTGGAGCCTTTTTCTGGCCGTTCATACGCTGAGTCACAGCAGTGACTCATCATCATGCGGCTCAGCGGAGGGTCGAGTTACTGACTGCGGGGTTCACATGTTTATTAAGAGAGAGCGCTCGCTGGACGACGTCGTCACAGAAGCTTTAAAGAGAGCGCCTGAGGCTGAAAATGTTTTTTAGCATATTAATCATACTTTACTCATCTGTGACACCCACTCTGTAAGATCATTCATGAGCAGTTCAAAAACATTAGTCCATGTGTCAGTGGTTGTAAGCGCCCTCTAGTGGTGCACAGAGAAATCTAAATCTAACATTTAAGATGAGCAGAATGTAAATTTGAACTTTTTTCTAATATTTTGTCTCAGTGACTCCAAACTGGAAATATTATGAAGAGCAGAGCAGCTCTGTAACACCAAATGTTCTGTTCATAAATAAATGATGTGTGAACCGTTCAGGGCTGGACTGGTTTCACTCACAGAGACTCAGAGGTATTCATACTGATCTCTGTTTGTCCGTCCAGGTTCCCTCCGGTCTCTTCATCCCCAGTATGGCGGTCGGAGCCATCGCCGGCCGGCTGCTGGGCGTCGGCATGGAGCAGCTGGCTTACTACAACCACGACTGGGTCATCTTTAAAGGGTGGTGCTCGCCAGGTGCCGACTGCATCACCCCGGGGCTCTACGCCATGGTCGGAGCCGCCGCGTGTTTAGGTGAGAATCAAAAACAAGGCCGGTCTGGAATAGATGAAAAGGTGTTTGGGCGTCTGGTCAGGTGTTTCCTTCACGCCTCCTTAACGTGGTATTCTGAGCACGTACGACTGGCCAGAGGGATCAAAACTTCATGTTCAGTCTGAGTGAAGAATATGTCAGGATGCCCAGAGAGCAGCTGAACCTGCGGAGGAAGAAACGCTCTGCTCTTGTTTACTTCCACTGCAACCCAGACACACATAAGTGGTGTAAAATAGCTGGATCAAGGGAGATTTCACAGCGGTTTGGAGACCCTGATGTCTGATTTTCTTAAAAAATTAAACTATTTCATCTCCGTACAACAAAGCAGCAAAAAAAAAAACAGGTTTCCTTTGACTTTTTTATACTTTAGGACCCAGAAATGCTTCATCAAAGTGGCATTTTGCAGTTTAACACCAACTTTCTGTTGAGTTATTGTAGAAAACTGTGATTATTACCCACATTCACTGTTGCTGTTTCGTAAGAACGAAGCGTTTGCTTCTGATTCCTTCCTCGAATCGTGGTAAACAGATCGCTGGTGTGCTTCATCACACTCAGCGAATGTTTTGTATAAAAACAGATTGGTCCTAAATACTTCCCCCGAGGAGAGGATTTCATCTACTCAGAGCGTTCACGATAATAAGCCAGATTCATCTGTTTGCTTGATCCGGGAGTTTCGAGTCAGGTTTCTCTGGGTCTTCAATGTGTTACTCATAAATTTATGTTGCTTTGTATCACTTTGAGTACGTTCTGTACTCGATGAAAGCTCTCATAAAGTCAGTGGCCGAGAATCACTTCCAGCAATGAGAAGATGTCAAAGCTCGACATTGTGTTCTCCGCGCTGCTCTCTGTTTGTGATTTCCTCATCCAGCTTTAAAAGCAGTTACCCAGAGGACGTTTGTGTCCATCCATCCGTTCATTTTCTGTAACCGCTTATCCTCATCAGGGCTGTGTGGGGGGCTGACTCAGGGCCAGAGGCGGGGTACACCTTTGACGTGTCGCCAGCTCATCCCATAGAGACAAACAACCAATCACATTTACACCTACGGGCAATTTAGAGTCACGTTTGTGTCCCCAACCTCAAAATTCAATCAATAAATTATGCGTCCGATGATTATACATCAGAGCTTCTTAAAGTCTGGACCCAGCCCATGTCTCCATCTATAAATACAATAATGATATGTAACATTTTGAGAGATCATCAGTGATCGATGAGCTCGTGTACCTGCTGCGGACAGTCGCACATGCTCTGCAGACAAACACAGCGAGAAAGATGTTCGTCATCTCCGCACGCGGCTCGCTAGCTGTTGTTGAAAACAGAATAATGAGCGGAAAAATCCAAAACACAAGTCGGCTTGTTTTTTTTTTTTGGTTGTTGTTGTTTGGTGATTTGGACAACAACACAGAGCCTGTGTGTCTGTCCCTGTATGACACTGCAAGACGAAAACAGATTGAAGCCGGGCAAGCTGTGTGTGTGTGTGTGTGTGTGTGTGTGAGAGAATATTCAAATCCCAAACCTGAAGACCAAATATCAACGAATGAACGTCGCTATAATCAAATATCTGGGTCCAGCGTTTAATCACGGAGGTGACTCGTCTCTGAAACATGTTTTATGTCTCACTGTAATGACTCATTATTATATTTAATCTATAATAATAATCTAATCTAACTCTAAACTCTACGACGATTCACCACGGCGCCTGATCCCGTCTGAACGTACCGTAACAAAAGTGTCCGGTTGATGTGAGATCAGTTTTCACACACTGTAATTCACTTTTTTTGTGGGTGGAAAAATTGTGACAAATTTCCAGAAACTCTCCAGAGAAGGTTAAGCTGGGGACTGTTGGAAATATTCCCAATTGGAAACTTTCATGGGAACTTATGGGAATTAACAGGAAATTTGGGGTACTTTGGTAAGTTATCATCATGATAAGATGGTCAATGAAATGATGCCAGCTATAGCTTGTTTAGAATCTAACTTATCATGAATACATTTACATAAATGGGTGTCTTCAATAGTCTCTGTGTGCTCTGGGCTCCAAAGTGTTTATATTCCATTTATTCCCGTAAATTCCTGTTAATTCCCATGGAAACTTTCCAACAAATTTTGCAACCCTACTTTTTTTTAGCGTGGAAATAAGCCCGAAGTGTTTCAGGATATTGAACAATATCTTACATACTAGTAATCATCATCCTCTTGCTGAAGAACACGTGAATTCAATAACAACAATCAGCATCAGGGAACAATTCGGAGAGCGTATAATCATCTCCACTTTTGCAGTTTTGAAGCGCTGAGCGACTTAACAAAAGAGCACTTGTTTTATTTAGATTTTTTAATCTTTCTAAAAATAGAAATATAACACTCACAATGAACCTCTTTCATGTCCGGGCGAGTGAAGCCGGTTGTTTAGAGGAAGGAAGCCGCAGAGAGAAACTGTGGCATCGAGTTTAAAGTGTAGCTCTTTGGGATTTTTTTTTTTTTCTGGCCGCACCCCTCAAGATGATTCTAATTGGATTCAGAGCCGCTGACCTAAAAACTAAAACATCTCCACACAACAATGAGGGAAAATAAAGAGCTCAAACTCCCAGATCGAGAATGTCAAGAATCCATTCATGTGGCGACGGACGTTCCAACTATTTTGTCTGTTCCTCAGGAAGATGACATAACTACTGTTCATCCGCTCAGCTCTTATCGTACCGGTATTAATGCACCTCCAGGTGAATCAAGGCAGTGATTCACTCATTCTGTCTGCTTCCAGGTGGAGTGACTCGCATGACGGTGTCGCTGGTAGTCATCATGTTCGAGCTGACTGGCGGTCTGGAGTACATCGTCCCCCTCATGGCCGCGACCATGACCAGCAAATGGGTGGCAGATGCTTTCGGGAGAGAAGGAATCTACGAGGTGAGACGAGCCGAGCGTTTGGTGTGGTCGCTGTAGCTTTTAAAATCGCGTGTTCCTCCGAAGTCTCACGGCTCGTTCCGATTGGTTCCCGCAGGCTCACATCAGGCTCAACGGATACCCGTTCCTCGAGCCCAAAGAGGAGTTTGAGCACAGCAGCCTCGCTGTGGACGTGATGAGGCCCAGGAGGTCTGACCCGGCGCTGGCTGTGCTCACGCAGGAGGGCATGACTGTAGGGGAGGTGGAGGTATGGACGCGTGTACCGTACACACACACACACACACACACACGACGGCGTACAGTAGATCATAACACACTGGAATGCAGAGCAGAAAAGGAATAAAAATACACAGTGATATGGAAAGCACATGTGGTTATATTAAAGCAAAACACATGTCACATCATGTGAAGCTGTCAAAACAGACAACAAAGTTTAACCGTATTTCATCTAACGGACTGTTTTCTTTGTCCCCAGACGTTGGTGGAGAGCACGCACTACAGCGGCTTCCCTGTCGTCGTCTCTCAGGAGTCCCAGAGGCTCGTGGGATTTGTGCTCAGGAGAGACCTGCTCATATCAATAGGTCAGACCCGAGTGGACGTTTATGAGTGGTTAAATGACTGCTTTTATTTTGAAAACACCGCTAACGCTGTCCGCTAACGCTGTCCGCTAACGCTGTCCGCTAACATCTCCTCCAGACAATGCCCGGAAGCGCCAGGAAGGCGTCGTCAGCGCTTCCCAGGTGATCTTCACCGAGCACCCTCCGGCTCAGGCCCCCGACGCTCCGTCGCCGCTCCGCCTCCGAGGCATCATGGACCTGAGCCCCTTCACGGTCACCGACCACACACCCATGGACATCACTGTGGATATATTCAGGAAACTGGGGCTACGCCAGTGTCTGGTCACACATAACGGGTGAGAACTAACGTGATGTTTTTATGTACTTTCCTGTCAGGTGTAAGACAGAAAAGGGACTGATGGATGAACACATTTACTGACCCACGCTCCCACGTCTGTAGACATTAAAGTGAGAGATCTGCAGGAAATTGTGCAGATGGATGTGTAGGAGAGCCTCTGGTCATCCCGCTGTCAGGTCATACATTAAAGGAAAAGCGAGGAGGCACCGGGCTTAGGGAGGAAGACATGGACGGTTAATGGAGGGAGAAGAGCTGGCACAGAGAATTCTTCAGGTGTATTTACCTAAATCTGTTCACAGCCACTGACCTCATTACCATAAACCTTAGCGAGGACATTTTTAGAGCTCCTTTCAGCGCGTCTGGCATCTGTAACGCTCATCTCTGCGTTGACGTAATGGCTTTTGAGCTTGCATGCATAGCAGACATCTGGTTCTACGAGACGTAAGCACCGCAGGAAGAAGACGAGCGGTTCTCTACTTCTGGCGTCCGACCAATTCGCTATTTTCGTGTTTCACGTAGCTCGTAAAAAAATCCTGTCTTCCG
This sequence comes from Protonibea diacanthus, assembly GCA_028641955.1. Lineage (NCBI taxonomy): Eukaryota > Metazoa > Chordata > Actinopteri > Sciaenidae > Protonibea > Protonibea diacanthus. Next base: position 3,572,880 of record CM053998.1, on the reverse strand, counting down.
AGTCAAATCCTTCAAAGCGATCCCCGTGATGATGACGTGATTTACAGGCTGCTTGGGGAAACCGAGCAGAGGACGAGTGCGCGTCCTGCTTATTGATGTGTTTCTGCCCTCCCTGTGAGCGTCTCTTAAAGGAAAGGAAGACTAAAACGGGAATGAGAGGTGCTGTTGGTCAGGATGTCCTTTAGCACGTCGTATCTTTTGAGCATGCTTCAGGGGGTGTCACGTCAAACTTAAAACAAGCTGAAGATTGATGGGTGGGCAGAACCGGAAGTTGCCGCAAGTAAACAGGTGAGGGAGAACAAAACACAGAATACTGTTGAAGCCAGCAGATTTAGATGCTGGTTACAAATAATCAAACAATAAACAAAGCCAGAACACAACAGGTAGAGTGTCAGAGTTTAGTCCATGAATCCTCGTGGGTAGTCTCAGTTTCAGAGATGTTTCGTTTCATTTTGTTGCTGCATTTTTGGGGGTTTTTTTTGGCAAAACCGACGACCCCGACCTCTCAGCGATGTTTACCAAAACTTTCTTTTCCACCAGGGGCAAACATTTCACACACAATACATGTAACTGTGCGATGACAATAAGACGGACCGGAACAGAGCAGAAGATACTCCCAGTGAGAATAAACTAAATAAACGTTTAGTTCGTTTTTCCATTTGCTGTCTCTCTCTCACACATAAACACACGCACAGGCTTCATTTGTTTAGATGGAGATCTGACAAACACACAGCTCTCGGGGATTTGGGAGCACAACTATGTATATTATCTGAGCGTGCAGAAAAAGTATATTTTACCAGCGCTGTCAAACACGGGCGTGCAGTAGCTCGCATGTCACTGTATAGCTCGCGGTTTCTTTTGGTCACTTTCTGTTCCCTTTCCAGCCCGAGTGAAAACCCTCGGCTGTCTGTTAGTCTTTAGTCTTTTGTCTCGGACTAAGCAGCCGTTGAGAATTGAGCCGTCACGGATGGAGCGGTCGTAGAAAAGGAAGTGAGTATCGAGGCAAAACGGAAAAAGAAGAAGACATGAAAACATAGCTGTGGCAAATTATCCAGCTGCTCAGGACTAAATTGTACGTCAGCAGCTTAAATCACGATAATCACTCATCTCATACGCACCAATTCAGACAGCACAGACTCACTTTATTTACTCAGGTTAAATTATGAGTGTGCAGCGTGCAGCTGACCTGAGCCACGTCAAAAAGACAAACGTAGTCGAGTTTTTCTGATTCACATTTTAGCTCCTCCGGTTTAAAGAATCATGGATGGATATGTGTTGTGATTCAATATTACGATTTTTGTATCAAAAACTTGCAGTTCCTCAAACGTCCACTTGAGGCTGGTTGCAGAAGTGAGTCAGTCTCCATAAGTCCCCATGTTAAAATGACTTCACAGCAGAAATAAACATGTTTACAGCCTGGTACAAAAAACAGTTTTGGTCTCTATAGCTAATTTCCCCGTTCATGACAACTGTACTGAGGGTGAATTTATATACAACTCACCTGTTCAGTTATATTAAGGCTTAAAGTTATGCAGGATTAACAGCGGTAGCGTCCAAGCCTCCAGGTGAGTCCTGATGACATCACTATGACATCGTCAGGGTTCTTCATGCAGCTCCCTGCAGAGCCACAGAGGACGTTATATAACAGGCCGAGCAGCGCTCTAACCTGTAAACTGATCTTGATGTGCTCAATCAGCGGAGAGCCCTTTAATGTTTGTCAAACTGTTACATCTGCTGCCAGCTGGACGACGCGTTCAGTTTCCAGCACAGATTTAACGGATGTGTAGCCTTGAGGTGAAGCGGGGCTCGTTTGGATCGACTTAATTCAAACCAAATCTGAGAGCAGAAACAAATGAACATCAGCTGCCTGTCAGTGAGCGGCCCTCCCGGTCCAGCTTGACATGTTTACTTCTCGGGCATTTAGCTGCCGCTCCCCCCCACCAGAACATCATCGTTAGGAAAGGAGCAATTTAAGGTTGACTCGCTGCCTTGCCCGTGGGCACGTTTGACATCGCACACGGCCGTTGAAAGGCTGCTGACAGGCGCGGTGACTCCTGCAGGACTCGAGCAGATTCGCTTCAGATGAGGGCCCGATCAAAGAAGGACGAGGTTTATACCAGAGTGGATCCACGTGTGACGTGAAAACGAAACATTTTGTGAGGAATCACACGTTTTGTTTTGTTTTTTTATGGGACGGGGGGCAAATGAGAACAAGAGGAGGCACATAAAAAAAAAAAAAAGGAAGAGCTTCAGGCGAGGAGGAAGAAGGCTTAAGAAAGTTGTCTGCTCTGCTTGATGGGGCAGGATTTGTGTTTTCACGTCAGCTCTCAGTCATTGTCTGGGAATGAAGATAGTCTGACACGCTCGGCACAAAGACCTTGAGGCGCTTTAAAGTGCAGCGTGTGATCTCTGTGGTCATCTCAAGATGATTGATACTGTTAATTTCACCATGCTGACTGGCAACAACGGTATTTTCCCCAGACTATCTTTAGTTTAGTTAATATCTTTAGTTCAAGGACTTCAAAACACTCCACGCCTCCTCCTTTTTGTTTGTCAGCTTACATCTAGCACAATTTATTTTATGAAACATGCTTGTTATGAGAGCTTTACTCGGAAATAAGACACATAATTATGAGAGACACCACAAAAACATCTCCTCAGCCTTGAAATTTCTGGTTATTTTATTTGTGGTTTCATGTTTTTTGCTCCTATTCACGCTGATCAAATTCACATTTGGAGGCTTTAATGAACGAATAAATCACTCGGCAGCGGATGATTCAACAAGGGGGATCTCTGGGCGACTCATCGGGCTGCTCGGCTTGTTTTATTATTCTGTTTTTGTTGGAGGATAAGGCCGCTGATATTCTATATTTTTGTTATTGCCAGCATGTCTTATCAAAATACCCAAACCAACAATGTGTTAGTCCGCTCTTCTCTTCTCTTCTCTGAAGATGACCACTGACGGCTGAAGTAAACACACACCCGTCACTGGGTGGATATATTAGGCAGCGAGTGAACACTTTGTCCTTGAAGTTGATGTTAGAAGCATCACAGGCGTGAAGGTTTGAACGACTTTGACCAGAACCAAACTTTGTCAAAGCTTCTCCAGGACTGCAGCTCTTCTCGTGGGATGTTCCTGCTCAAAAGTTGTGCAAGGAAGGAAGATAAAGTGAACCACGACAGTCAAGGAACGTCTCAGCCTTTAAGTTCTGTTATTAATACTCTAGATAGGACCTTTCATGTGTTTCATGACCGCCAGAGTTTCTCCAGAGGGGACTGCAGTCCACAACAACAAACGGCTCCTTTAACTTTAAATAATGCAACTTTAGCTAAATAAGTATCCACAAGCGTCTTTTATGAGATAATGATGAAAGGCAACATGTAGCACAAGAAGAGAAGAATCATAAAGTTACAAACATATTTCACTGCTGTGTCTTTGTAACATTAGTTAACACTGGTCACAGCAGAGTAAAGCTGCAGTTTTAAAACCCCACGAGTGTGTCGGATTGAGCAACGATGCGTTTTATTGCTCCAGCCCGCGTCGTTTGTTTACTTTCTGAAACAAATTGGAGTTTGTCCTCCGACTGCAAACTTTTCCTTCTGCGTCCGACCGTGTCGTAACATCAGCGTCGTCGTTTTGAAGTGGGAATGTTCTCGGAGCGTTGCGCAATCAGGCGCTCGGAGCTCGTGTTCCTCTCCGCACATGAACTCCAGAGGAACCAACATTTATTTAACGCCTCTCAGTTTGTGTGAAGTCAAAGTGTCGCCTTTAATCGTCTTTATTGTCATCAGTTTGCTGTTTGCTCCGTGTATTCGTGTGCTGCGTTCGAGACGTTTTTCCCCTCTGGGACTGTAATAAAAACTGAAGCCACAACATCAAGACAAGAGGCCAGACCTCCGCCCAGTGTGTGTGTGCGTCTCTGCTTTCTGTCACTTCTTTGGCTTTCCATGACGAAGCAAACAAAGTATGATATGAAGTAATCTGCTCTGCCGTGACTTTTCCTCTTCTCTCTCTCTCTTTGTGTCATTAGGCGGCTGCTGGGAATCATCACTAAGAAAGATATACTGAAACACATGGCGCAGATGGCCAACAGAGACCCCGACTCCATCCTCTTCAACTGAACACCTCCTCCTCGCCCTCCACCCTTCCATCTGTCCTCTGTGGAGCAGGGGGAACGAGGCGACACCAGCTCGTACACTTGAACGAACGAAAAGCACCTTTTACCTCGTCGACTGTTCCAAGAAAAGACTTCGAGTAAGTGAAGCTCCATTTGCACAGGCGGCTAGAGAAGATGGAGGCTCTCCAGAAGAGAGTGCACCACACTTAGAAACAATGCTTCATCTTCACTGACTGGAAGAAGGACACAGAGTCTGAGAAATAATTCAACGGAATGTTTCGCATCAATTTCTTTTGGCTTTTTTCCAAAAAAAGTGAAATTTTTGTACCTCCAAGGCCGTCCTGCTACACCTGCGAGGAGAAAAACCTTTTAGAAGGAGGTGAGAACATATAATCCTCTGTTACAGATACTGACAGGAGGAGAGGAGGAGAAAATAATGACACGGTGGTGGAGGGAGATAAAAAAGACGTTTGGAGAGCTCCGTGCCTGCCCTCCGGCCCTCACAGCGAGCCCAGACATGAGCACTCTGAGCTGGGCTGATGGATGCTCAGCCACCTTCTCCCCCCACCCTTCACCTCCACTTCCCTCCTTCCTTCTGTGAGGTTTCCTGTAGCCTCGGGGGGGTTATACAGGAGTGTGAGAAGAGGATCTAATACACACACTTACACTCCATAAAGACTTCGTGACAGCCTGGGAAAGCTCTCCAGAAATGTCTCTTTCTGTCATATAGACTCTTGAGATTTGTAATATCCAGCCTGGGAACTGTGCGGTGTCGTCTCGCCATACGGGATCCTCTGAATGGCAACATGAACCGTCACATTCACGTAAACACATCAGTGACAATGCTGCAAAAAACCATGTCATGCCTTACTGAAAGGGTTAGGCTGCTGTTGAAGGGCTAAAATATACAAAAAGAGAGAATCATGACACACAAATTAATTTATGTAAATGTACAATTGTTTGTCCCACTAAATTATTTCACTGACTTAAACGTTTCGTGTCTGTTATTTCTCTTATATCTGAGTTAATGTTGTGTGGAGATTTAATCTTTTCCCATTTTTATTTCTATAAAAGGACTTCTCTGAGTGTCAAATATTAACTGCAGGAGGTGGTGGAGACCAAAAAGGAGCTCAAAAGACGAGCTCAGAAGATTTTCAAAACCTTTCAAAGCCAAAAACTGCAGTTCCTCAAACGTCCACTTGAAGCCAGCTCCAGAAGTGAGTCAGTCTCCATAAGTCCCCATGTTAAAACTTCACAGCAGAAATAAACATGTTAACAGCCTGGTACAAAAAACAGTTTTGGTCTCTATAGCTAATTTCCCCGTTCATGACAACTGTACTGAGGGTGAATTTATATACAACTCACCTGTTCACATTATATTAAGGCTTAAAGTTATGCAGGATTAACAACATGGCTGCAAACTGCAGGGTTTCGTTTTCTTGGCAGCGTTGTGCAACTTTGATTTAGCACCCAGCGGCGCTGCTTCAATCTGGAAAGCAGATTTGATACTGGATTCCAGGATTTAATTAGATCAGAGAGGAAGAAAAAGTCCCTAATCATGCAAATCTAAACTGATCAGCTGTACTGAACTGACTGGTACAGATTCTGTGTCCTGCTCATGGCCATTTGGGCGACCCTCCACACTCTGCCACCTCCCGATATTTCAGACTTTCTTTCTGACTGTTTTTTAGTGCTTTAACGTCTGGGCCTCATACTCTTTTTCCATCCTGGGACTCATAAAGTTCATAAAGTTGGTTTCTCATCTCTGTTCGCTTTATTTATCCACTGAATTGATTTTTTTTTTTTTTGACTCCGTCACACCTTCAAGCTGCTCGGTACTGCCAGTAAAAACAATCCACAGATGCTGAAATTTCAGGTTCTAACGAGACACTTCTGCTGAAGTTGGGGCACAAAAAGGTCATTTACTGTTCTTAACTTGTAGCCCCCCCCTTTTGCCGCCAAACCAGCTTGGACCTGTCGAGACGTGGAGTCCAGTAGACCTCTGAAGGTGTGCTGTGGTATCTGGCACCAAGAAGATCCTTTAGGTCCGTAAGTTGTGAAGTCAGTCCTCCATGGATTGGACTTGTTTGCCCAGAACATCCCACAGATGCTCAATTAGACTGAGATCTGGTGAATTTCGGATGCCAAGTCGACACCTTGAACTCGTTATGTTCCTCAAACCATTCCTGAACCATCTTTGCTTTGTGGCAGGGCGCGTTATCCTGCTGAAAGAAGCCATCAGGGAATACCGTCTGAAAGGGCGTTCATGGTCTTCAGCAGTGGTTAAGTAACAGGAATGGCAGGACCCAAGGGTTCCCAGCAGAACATCACTCCAAGCATCACCCTGCCTCCACCAGCTCGCCTTCTTCTCGTAGTCCATCCATGTCCCCCAGGTAAGTGACGTACGTGACACCTCCTTCCATTGGTCTGTGGTCCAGTTCTATATACTGTATATGTGCTGGAACAGAGATTTAAATGAATTCTCTTCTCGCCAACAAAGACCTCTAATGTATTCTTTGTTTCTTTTCATCTTCTTCGTCGTGATTGGTCAGTTCTTGATGGGTGGAGCGCCTCATTGCGAAGACGTGAACCTACAGCTGACAGGAGACGCTTTTAATCATCTGGGGATGTTTTTCCTTTTTGGTTCGTCCGTTGTAGCAAATTGATTGGTTCAGTTTGATGATCCTCTACTGTAGTCGGTTCCATCTGGCAAGAGGGTCACCAGGATGATCCGCCACTTCCAGGAGAATCTGATCCCCGAAACGAGCCTGATTAATACAGTTTGACTGCGTGAAGTTGAATGTAGGCGTCATTTCTCACTCGTGTCCCGCTTGCGCGCCAGAACTTTGTCATGTCTTCATCAATACATCTGTTTTCCGTTGACGTGCATTGCAAGACAGACCCACTGTCTGAATTAGTCTCGGCCTTCATTGTGATTTAGTGTGTTAAGTCATTCATTGCCAGAGAAGTTGTGTTCAAAGTTGTGTTGATTCGTTGCAGATAATCGATGTTCATTAGATTCAGTTTGCTCCAAACCACAGTGAATAATCGCCACGTACAGGTAATTACTCAGAAGTACTCCGCTAATTACACATTAATCCTTTCTTAACATGATTTTGATTTAATAACTCAACACAAAACCATCAGAGTCCGTAATTATTCATCAAGAACTCTTTTACCAAAGCTCCAGCATCATCAGGTCTGCTCGGAGATCTGTTGGTAGGATCTGAAGGGTCAGACGAAGACGAAAAACAAGGACCCTTTTCAGGCCTCTAAAAATGACTCGAAAGCTTCAGGGAACCTAAAAGAACTCTTTATATGCAGTTGGGGTCACCGGTAAACATTTCATTTTTAAGGGGTCACAAGCCACAAAGGTTGGATTTCCTGTCAGGCCCATCGTCCCCGAGGTGGTTAGAGGGCCCCCTAAGCCCGAGCTTCTGTTTGAAGTAAATGGAAGAGTATTATAGTTTGTTGTTGGAAGGTCAAGGGACTCTCTGAGATACTGAGTATGACAGTATTTATTTAATCCAGACTGAAATATCTCACCATCGGGTTGATTACCATGAAATTTCGTTTATGGATCCTAATAACTTTTCTTTCCTCTAGCGCCACCTTAAGGCTCACTTTTTTTTAGTTTTAAAGCTCCAATTAACTCAAATTCGATGCTAAAGTGTCGTTATCGCGTGTGTCCAGCCCAACAATGACAACAAACATCATGTTTTAGGTATTTCTGCGTCTTCGTAATGGTATTTTAGAGTTTGTCTTTTCCTGGAAACCAATAAAGAAAACGCGGGCGACTCATGCTGCATTTCGGGGCGTATACTTATTTTGCAAGAGCCTCAGCAGAGACGGTTCTTGTCCTTTCTGTTTAGTCTACAAAACCACAACTTTATATCTTTATTGACTGATTTTGGTGAAACTGCATCGTATTTTCTCTCTGATATCCTCCAGCTGCTCCACCTCGACTCTGTGATTTACGTTTGGTTGCTTGTCCTTGAATCTGTTAGCTACACTGTTAGCCCGGTTAGCCGTGCTGGTGAGCCCCTTAACTTAACGTAACCCTTTAATCAAACCCTTTATGTTTTTGATTCATGCCTTCATGTAATAATTTGTAATATTGTGTGGACCAGCGCGGATCTTCAGCTGTCCGGGGGCCCATTGTGTCATAACGTGTACATCCTGGAGGACCACCACTCTGTGCCCCCTGTGTGTGTGTGTGTGTGTTTATGCTGCAGACCCTCTGGGTTAAAGGCGTCAGTCTTGACTCACCGTCTGCAGACGGAGAATCAGAGCTCCTCTCCGGCCACATAATCTCTGTGAGAAGGAGCTGAGAGCAGCGGAGGAGAAGCTGCGGAGGGGATGTGTGTGTTCACGTCCGTGCGGTGCAGAGTGATACGTCTGTGTGTCAGTGAATTTATTTTTTTGTGTGGCAGGAGTCGTGTGAGAATGCACCAAGTGTGTATGTGTGTGTGTGTGTGTTTGTGTGTTTGTGTGTGTGTGTGCTGGGGAATGTGAGTGCATTGTAGCTGGTTAGTAATGACTCAGTGTATTCTTGAGCTCAGTTCCTGTTGCTGAGACTTCACATGGGGCTCGAGTTACAAACCTGCTCGTGGCTGCTGCATTCTCACACCTCAAGAACACACACACACACACACACACACACACAGGCTGTACTTATGTGTGCACCTTTATATTATAACATAACAGACTCTCACATCCAAAGATAACGTGTCAAAAGTCTCAAAACAAAAGCAGCTTTTGGCCTCAGCTGCAGCGATTTCTGTCAAATAAGAGAACGCTCCGCAACACCGATGTTTCATCCTTTTCTACAGTCCAAGAGGAACCAAGACTTCACGTTCTCACACCTCTCCATGTTACCACTGCACAGCCGATCGTTCCTAATGGTGCTAGAGACTGACGTCACACACACCGAGCGGCTAAATGTCACCTATACGCTGGTATCCAACCATATAACGACAAAAAAAGTCATTTTTGGTCTTATTAACGGTTTTTTGGAGTTTCATGGAAACCAATTTTTAAAAAATGTTGATGACTCATCCTACACTCCAGGGCGTATGCCGATGTTGTGCCTCAGCAGAGACGGTTCTGTCCTTTCTGATTACTGAGTACCAAACCACAACTTTATGTGTGTATTCATTAATTTGGGTAAAAACAAGATGGCTTGTTTGAGCAGCCAGGCGTCCGGCATCCGCCAATGAATGATGAAGTCTTTGCCGAGGAGGCGAAAGAAGCAGAACAGCCAACGTGTCGACGCCTGGCGGCGCGTATTCGTCGCTCATGCTCTGTCCATTCTTTATACGGTCATTGGGTTGTCATTAAGATGATCAGAGCCCGCCACAACTCGAGCAAAACTTTGGGAGTTCGCGATCGTTTGGTGACCAGCGGAACTCGATTTTCTGTCTCTTTTTGCCGTTTTTATTCGTGCGTCTCTTGCTCATTATTCCATGAGGTAAGTCGTCTTACCTCATGTACTTCTCTCTCATATCAATCACCCCGTTCCCAGGCCTGCCATTGTCTCGGTGCACATTACAAAGCAGTGAAAACATTTCAGTGTGGTAATAGGCCAATTCAAGGCGTCACCCTACACCCCAAAGTGTCAAATATCTCCTCTTGTCTCATCTCTTTGCATCTTAAGCATGCAAAGAGATGACGTCTGTGCATTCTGCCGAGGGCTGCAAAGAGCGAGGGCGAAAAATATTTCGGAACAAAGTGCTGTCTGTGCAGTTGTTTATGTGTGTGTTTGTGTTTCAAGGAATGTAATCCAATCCGCTTGACGGTGTTGCGTCTCTGCCCTCTTGGCCTCACCTGAGGTTATAAGGTGGAGGTTCCCATAGCTTCACCTCCCTGCTCATGTAACACAGAATAATCTGAATAACTGACCTTTCGCTACCGAGCATGCACCAACGTGAACCCAACGGGATGATAGAAATGTCGTCGTAGTGGTTCTTAACCGCCAGCCTACTTCTGGCTGTGTTAGCCAAACCTTTGTCCTCATATAACCAACTTATTTAATCAATATGAAGCATACAATGTGAAAAAAAACATGTTTTAAAGAGAAAGTACCAAACAGACCCATGAATTATATCACACAACAAGGCGTTAGAGTCTCATCTGACAGACCGAACACCTGGTACCTACGTTAGCCATGCTGGTTGTGGAGGTCGTAGCCAAAAAAACCTACAGCAGAAAAGTTGAATCGACTTTTGGTGAAACGTAACCTGACGTCACGCTGTGGTGGCCGATCTAGCGATTGATCGGTCAAACAGCCTGAAATTTGATTAGAAATTGGACACAATCTGGACCGAGCGTGCTTCTGTCTTGCGCTCGATGCTGCAAAATCGTGATACGAAGAAGATACTTTTAGTTTGTGTCCATTTGTTTGAGACGGTGGTCAAGCAACATAGAGGATGATTGAGGAGAGGGAGCGCCAGTCGTGAAAAAGCCAATGAATTATAGAAATAAAACAATATTTTCTGATTAATTCACAGTTAGCACAAACAAATCTGCCTTATTTGGTCTGATTATGACCTAAAGTTTGATTTAATGGCCGAAATAACGAACAAAGAGACCCTGTAGAGCTAAGAGGAGCCGTAGAGTTGACTGTAATTCTCTGTGGGTTTGTCGCTACATGTTTTTTAAATGTTTTTACACAGTCCCTTGTTATTATAAAATGTTGATTGGTGCAACTTTAAGATCTGTTGACAGGTAATGGCACTTAAGGACTCGGAGGACGAGACCTTCTGCATTTTAAACAAGGAAGTTCAGAGAGTTGATCTCTCCCAGTAGGCCCACACCTAAACTGGTAATCAAATAGTTTGAACCTCTCCTGAACTCAGTGTGTCTGAGAAAGCTGACGAAGTATTTACACCCATCTGATATCTGAAACTTCTTAAAAAAAAAACTTAAGGACTGCAAAAAACCCCAAAAAACAAGTGCACCTCAAAGTTATGAGCCAATATGAAAATATATAACTCCGTAACCCCAAACGCTGCTGGAAACTGATGCTATTGGTGGTATAAAATCAGATTTTTGCAGTAAATTATTTTGACCCTGTGATGTACTGCAGGCTTCTGGCCTCTGCTGGTAGTTAATCAAATGAAACAACCTGAAAAAGGGGGAAGTCATTCCTTGGTTGAACTGCAAATTCAGCTTCTGACGGCGTGACGTGTGCAGGCGGTGCTTCGTTTTTTAAGAGCGTGGTTGAACACCGTTGATCAACCTTAAAGTTTAAAGAGGTGATAAGGGTGCAATTGAATCCAGAGAAAGTGGGAAATGGAAAGAAAATGTCTATAGGGCCAACACATACTCTGGAAGTAATCTAAAACATCAGTGCCACATGAATTTATATTCCAGCTCTGGTGGTTTTGGTTTAACCCCAGAAACGTCAGGCGTCGGGGGGTTCCCAAGCGCCGTGTGCGCTTGGACCGAACCATTCTTTGGTGTGACGACTATCGCTGACCTCACACCAAAAAATATATACCCGTGGCCGCAATCGGGTTGGTTTTCATCCAACATGTTGTTCCACTGTTGAACAGCGAGTTGTAATTGTCCTCCACGGACGCTGGAAACTAGCTTGAGGTCATGGAGCGGGACAGAGCCAATTTATGTCCCCGAGCTGTAATATAATCCCATTTCTGCCCTTTTTCGTACAACTTTGTGGAACACATGCCAGACGTCAACCACGTCCATTATTTCACAGAAGCTTTCATCTTACCTCCCAAATGGATTCATATTGTTTAAGCACTCTAGCATGAGCCAAACCAAATTAACCTGCTTTAAACTGGTAACTAGTCGTGTTGTTGTTCAGCACCTGTATGTGCTGGGTTACTTCTATTTTGGTATAATAATAATTGGTTCATTAACGGTACTACTAGATTGTTGGAACAGGTTCAACTGGTTCAATTCAAATAATTTCCTTTTAGGTTCAAGTGAGCAAAGCAAAGTCGGGTTGAACACTTTAAATTTTTAGTATCATTGTTTATATTTGTTCTTTTCTGACTTTAAAGATGAAAAAATGTCGATGCAGGCCGACACAAGTTTTATCCAGTCTACAAAGTGCTTATGGAACAGTCCTGCCCTGCCAGACATTTCAGGTATGTAAATTATGTTTTTTTATTTTTCATTTTGTTATCACGAAAAAGAAGAGGCAGATGTCGAAAGATGAAGGAACCGGGAAGCTTATTGTTGTTATTTAATGATGTAGGCCAAATATAAAACATACATTTCACAGTGTGACCAGCAAAACAGAAACATCTGCAGAGTGTTAGGCAGTGCAACTTTTTAGAGAGGTAGAGGAGTGCTGATTCAGTTTTATAGGAATGTTTGTACTAAACTGTACGTACTGTAAAATAGTCAGTCTAAAAGCTTAACATGGTCTGTGCACAGACGCCATATTACTGTTAATCTGGTTCGTATGTGAACTACTGTATGTTGCTTATTTAAGCCAACAGATTAGTTTTATATTTTTATGGTGTAACGCATATTCAACCGTAAAAAGAAAGATATAATTGGAGACGGCTGATTGGATTTTCCTGTAAGAACATTACAGCTAATAAATCATAATTTGATATAAACGGCCTGCACAACCAGCAAGGTGTTTTCAATTATTCTGGCTTGGAGTCTACGCGGGTTCTATGCTGGGAATTATGTGTACAGCGTGCCCATCCATCCCTGTTCTCCTGCTCATCCCGGGTTGGGTCGAGGCGGCAGCACATTTAGCAAGGCGTTCCAGATGTTCCTCTCCACAGCAACACATTCCAGCTCCTGCTGGGGGATCCTGAGACGTTCCCAGACTACTGAATGTGATCAGACTGTTTTTAGGAACATTCCATATTATACAACAAGTAGGTCCGACTGAGCGATCGGATTGGTCAACTAGACATTTAGAATGTGCTCAAGCACACCTGACTCATCACTAAAGATATTCCTCCGCCATCTCCACATTGTCACATCCTGAAAATATAAAACATGTAAACAAACACACTGAAAGTCAACTTTACTAAAGTAATACATCTGAATTTACAATTTCAGCTTTCTTTAATGAATATTCTGTTTGTTGTGGAGCTGTCAGACCGCCTCGTTAACACAGGTGTGTACCTCGTTAACACAGGTGTGTGCCTCGTTAACACAGGTGTGTACCTCGTTAACACAGGTGTGTACCTCGTTAACACAGGTGTGTACCTCGTTTGTGTGCAGCATGTCAGAGATCAGACAGTTCAGTGAGTTCAGAGAAAATGTTTTTGCAGACTAAAGGTGGACTAATGTGAACTGAAGAGGAATATTCTGTTAGATAAAAACACGTCGCTCATTTTGATTCCATCGATCTTTGTTCAACACATTTTGACTTTTGGACTTACTGGAAATGTTTGGATCATCCTCCATCAGCTGTGCAGGTGAGTCGCTGATACAGGGTTTAAAAATAACCGTGAAGTTCACGGACTGAGGAGCCGAATGTGTCCATGGAAAATGATCTTTTACAGCAGATATCTGAGTCACCACAAGACTGAACTGACAAAGCAGTTCAGTGTTTATATGTGTGTATTTATTCAGTTTGGGAAACTCCACGGCCTCCATAAGCATTGACGGGACTAGAAAGTAGTTACTAAGGCTCGGGCTACTTGCTGGAGGACTGAACTGTGTTCCATTACATACAGGAGTCTGCTGCTGTGACTGATTGTTTTCCAGGTCTTAGTCAGGCCCCGTGTATCTCCATAGAAACAGCCCTACAACGTCCTACTTCTGCAGGGAAATTAGCTATAGAGACCAAGACTGTTTTTTGTACCAGGCTGTAAACATGTTTATTTCTGCTGTGAAGTCATTTGAACATGGGGACTTATGGAGACTGACTCACTTCTGGAGCCAGCCTCAAGTGGACGTTTGAGGAACTGCAGTTTTTGGCACTTCACTTCACAGACTTTTAAATCAGAGTGCAACAAGAGTAAATTACATTGATCTCAACATTTGTCATATTTCCAAAAAGAAAAAAAACATCTGTGATAGTGTGACATTAATCTACGACTCGCCACCCCTCTCAGATTGCAACCCTATTGCCTGTTTCCATAGTAGTCCAAACACTGTTTAACTGTTTTGAACGTACCTCTGAATACAGTTACAAAAACAACCGGTTGTCTCCATTTCTACAGCAGAACCCGTCACGCCTGTCGCTCAGCGAGCGAACAGTATGAACACTATGACTGATCCGCTCCACGTGTGGCACCGCACTGCCCTCACCGTGTTTCCATGTTAAACAGTCGAACACACCGCACATTCATGCTATAATAACTATCCATCAAAGTATTGACAAGAATTTTAATCACACTTGATTTGTTCCATTACGGCTGAAAGTCTGCATTGTTAGATATTTTTCATATTTTTGACTCGGCTTCCATAACACGGCCCAGATCGCTATCGCGGTAACCTCCAGTCAAGTTTATTTTCATACCTAATGCCACGCTACAGAAACTTTTACATGCTCGCCACATATTGATCCCATTCCCATTCAGCCTGGACGTTATTTAGCCTTTCCAAAACACTGTGTGTGTTAAGTAAAGTCCATTTCATGGAGAATTTTTATACCTGTCATATGATTTATAGAGCGTCTACAGCGCCGTGCAGTCGTACAAGTCTTGATTCCAAGTCTCTGCGTGAACTTTTCCCATGTATCCGTCTCATTCATCCATCTCATTTAATGTTTGATTTTCAGAGAAATCCCTCACTGTCTCTCTCTTTTATAAAATAAAGTGATTTAGAATCTCTCTCGGGAGAGTTTTTGATAACTGTAAAATATTACCACAGAGCAGTTTTTCTTCCTGTGTTCCTCGTTTCTCTTTATAGCAAAACCAAGATTGGATCGTTGAGATCACTCCAGATATTATATCATATTTAAGAAACTTATTCTGTTGATTTTTAGCCATTAACACATCCAGCAGACACAGAGCAGCATTTATTTGAATACATAAAACATAGACGAAGTATCTCGCAGGTTTCTGAAGCTCTGGGCTCCGAACATCGCCGTCTTGGCAGTCCTGCCTCCACCACCTTGTGACTCATCTAAAAATCAACAAAAATGTGGACCCGGTTGCTCAAAACAAGCCATCTGTAACAGCAGCTACCCGTCAATCAAAGCATCCACGCTCTTAACTCTGCATAACTACCTCCTTTGAGCTCATTTTTGGTCTCCACCAACTCCTGCAGTTAACGTTTGTCTCTTTGGCTGCTAAATGCTCCACGCTGTTCTCCAGCTGGCTGCTGATTTTTTGTTTTTCTGCTTGCTTGGTGCTGGGTAGGAAGCACACAATGGGGGTTTTTATAGTAGAAAACAGCTGGCTGCGACGTCTGGAAAGCTGCTTGAAAAATCAAAACAAAGAAAGAAATAACAGCCCGTATGGAAGAGTGAGATAATTGTCTGAGCAACAATTCCCATATATTGATAGGTGCACAAACATCTGACGCTGACACATGTGGGACGTTTTACAACTGGAAAAATCAACTTGCCAGTTCTCTTTGGTGATGGGAGTGAACGCCGGGTTTCCACAGGAATGCGCGGCACAACATTTGGCACGTTTCACTGCGCGTTAGCATTTCCATACCGCCATTTCTTGTTATTTACTGGCCCGCCTACGATCTGATAGAGAAATACCAATAATAAGATAACAAGGGTTTGATTTATTAGCGCAGCTGATCCTCTCACACTTTATTGTTCTCCGTTTCACGCTCGTACGCCTTGGTCTCGATAATGATCTCTTCTCTCAGCCTCCCTCTCTTAACAAGAGACGTCACATCAATCAACGCCTCGTCGATTTATGGTGTTTTCCTCGGACTAGAAAGCATTCTGTTTCACTCGAACAGACAATTTTCTGAGGGAATATTTTGTTTCTGGTCCTAATCAGTGAACGATAGGATCCGTTTAATATATTAACTGTTTTTTTTTTTTTTTTTTTTGCTTTTTTTTTATTTTCGTCTCCATGGTTCTCATCTTTGATTTGGTGAGGACGACGGCCTCCATTTTCAAATCGTCTGTGACATTTTCATTTCTTGGACGGACCTTCCTCGTCTTGTGTGTGTGTGTGTGTGTGAAAAAGCAACGCCTCCGAGCCACACAGCTTTTTTTCATTTTCTCATTCTCCACGGGTTGTTTCCCCGTCAGCTTCCTGCGACAAAACCCTTTGTGTGCCAATGGGAGCTGCTTATCAAAGGCTTAATAATGTTTCTTGCTCTGCTGCAGGAATAACCTGCATTGTTTTGGGTGCCCTGCAAGGTATTCTGATAGCACTGCTCCCACTTTCTGAAATTCCCAATTCCAATGACCGGTAGTCGGGGCAGCAGAGTTGAAACAGTAGTATTGTTCTCTTAAAAAGTGTGTATGTGTGTGTGTTTCAGGTTGAACGCTTGTCTGGCCCCACTTAGTCTCTTCAGGATGTTTTGGTTTTTTCTCTATGTGTGTGTGTGTGTGTGTGTGTGTGTGTGTGCATGCATAAGCGTGTGTATGCTTTGCAGCTTTATAAAACTCATTTCCTGGCTGGCTCTTAGGAAAACAGAGAGTATGTCGGGTAATAATACAGGAGACGTGGAGAAAACGGCAGCCACTGTTGATATGAAGGGTGTGTGGCAGCTCTGTGATGGATGTGTTGTGTTGGTGTGTGTGTGTGTGTGTGTGTGAGAAATAGGGAGGCAGTACAGTGGAATCTGAAGAGAATGCTGATATGCAGATAACTTGTATGTAGGTGACCGGGCGGTGTGTGGATGTGTGTGTCAGGAAGGGTGGTTCTGTATTGGAGGGAGGGCAGGTTAAAAAAACCAATAGAGCTTTTGTTAACACTCCTATAAAAACACAGCGGGTCAGAAAAAAGCAGATAAAGTCTTAAATACGACAGATGGCCTCATTAATCAAAAAGTCAGCGCGGGTCCTGAAGCGTCGGACGGGACTGTTTTGTTCCAGCAGTCGATTTAAATATAGTTTCATGCAGCGTTTCTTTACTTTACGTCTCAAAATGAACGCCGTTATGAGGTTAAATGATGCTGTGGAACATTTGCACGGTAGCTCTTTTAGCGTATCCCAACACAGCGGGAGTGTTTTCTCTGACATGACGTCACAATAAAGGTTTTTACTGGCAGGAATGAAATCACCTGAAAATAAGAATCGTCGTGTTTCTGATCTAGATGTGAACTTTTGATTTTTTTATGTGAATTTGGCAGCCAGAGTTTCTTCCTATACGTGTGGATGGAGAGGGTGAGGTATTCAGTTGGTAGCGATCTGCAGATCCACCACTAGGTGTCGCTAAATCCTCACTTGACGTTGTTTTGCCAGTGAAGAGGCGGTTTATAAAGACTTTCTTTAGGACGCTTGGTGAAACTTGTTGAACCGCGATCATTTCTTTGCAGTGGTACTCGCAGAGTTTAAGTAAATTTGTGTAGAGTTCAATTTTTAATGGACCTTTGGCAAAAAGTCTTAACGGGGCTGACCTTTGAGATGAAGAGAACCGGAGAATTCAAATTGCTGTTGTAACATTGCAGTTTACATACAGTACAATTGAGTTCAAGACATCAAATTAATTGACTTTTGCATGATTGAATAAAATTATAAATCATCCTGAAGCTTGACAAAAATGATCACCCAGCCCCAGTTGAGCATTTGTCTTCAAATTAAAGCAACATTGTGTAAAAAATCTGGTATTTTTGTGATTTAGCGTCCCAAGTTCAGGACTATAATCTCACTGTGGTAAATATGGACATCTGTACTCGTGATTACATTACGTTAGCTAACAGCAGCTACAGTTGGCAGCAGTTTACTTCACTGTCCATCAGGAAACTCTGTAAATCACAGAGAGTTCATAAAATTTGATCCAGTCTCTCCAAAATCAGTGAAAAAGTTGGTGATCCGTAAAGCGTAACTCTTTATTTTATACCATCAGAGATATGATAGATGTAATCCGGTGATAGATGTTGATGTTGATAGCGTTGGACGGATTTTCCTCCTCATGCCACACACACACATGCTTTCCTAGTTCCAGATCATGTTTAATTAGTCTCGGAGGCTGATGTATGGATCTACATGCTGCCAGAGAGAGGACACACACACGCACATAGTGTGTGCTTAAATTACACACATTCCCTCTGCAGGGTATTGAAACCGAACATTCCTTTCATTTGCAAAGACACACACACTCACACACACACTGTCCCTTTGTCTGCGAATCACGAGGGAATTGGCGTGACTCGTTCAGCGTCTCCGTGAACCTTCTTTATTTTTCATCCAGTTTCTTCGCCCCGGTATCGATCGTGTTGCATCCACGAAGGTCGATTGCCTCCGTTTGTTATTTTAAGTTAGAAGTTTACTGTAATCATTTCATCTTTTTCATGTGGTGTTCATTTCAGCCGTTCTGTCTGCGAGCGCTCTAAGTGCATGCTTCTGCTGTTAATATCAGCAAAACATTAACTTAAGCCAGAGCTAATGTAAACTGAATGTGAATCTCAGATGTTACTACAGCTTGGCTCAAATGTACCGTGTCAACATTACTGTCCTTGGATCACTCTGACAGTCCATACGGATCCAAACTGGACACTTTATTTATAGAGCGGGGAAGCCGGGAGTGCGGGAAATGTATACGAGGGAGATGATTTCAATATCAGCCCGACATCGTTCATTTTAATGGCCTCATTCGACTTGTTTTAAACCCATGAAATATCTGAATTCCAGAGCTTGGATTTGTTTGTGTGATGTATTGGCAACAGGTGCAGCCGAGGCCAGGGGCCTTATATCATTCAACGTCACGTTATTGTACCGTATGTGCGCATCTAATGAAAACAACATTTCACAAAAGAGAAATCCCCAAGCAATATTTGTGCACAAAGTTATTCTGATACAAGCGGCCCGGTAATGAGCTTCGTCCACCGGGAGGACTTAGGGATAAGGTGAGGAGGGTTAAGGTGTCTGCAGTGTTACCGTTTTTCCAGTCCATCTACGTTCCAACTCTCACCTGTGGTCATCAGCTTTGGGTAGTGCCTGAAAGAACAAGGTCGTGGATCCAAGTGGCTGAAATGTGCTTCCTCCGCATGGTGGCCGGACTCGTCCTTAGAGATAGGATGAGGAGCTCAGACGCTTGGTGTAGAGTCACTGCTCATTTGCGTCAAATTGGACGCACATGATTTAGGATTCCCCATGGGCGCCTTCCTTTGGAGTGTTTCTGGTATGTCCAACTGGTAGGAGATCCTGGGGCAGGCCCAGAACTCGCTAGAGGGACTACATACCCAGTTTAGCCTGGGGACACCTCAGGATCCCTGAAGAAGACCCTGCTAAACCTGCTGCCAATGCAACCCAACCCTGGGTAATTGGAAGAAAATGGATGGATGGAAAATAATTCTTTGTGGTGCTGCTGATCCCGCTGCGAATCAGCGGCCTCTTGTACACCTCTATGTAACATGAACTTTTATCAGTTTGATTTTGTGGTCTGTCTCATTGCTCCTGATCTCACGGATTTACTTTGATATCTCTGGCTCACAAGCTGCAACCTGCCCAGTGCAAATGCAGCAAGATGAAGTAAACAAGTAGCTGGTGAAGAGAACTTCTTGCTCGAGAGAACCAAGACATTTAGTTTCAACAAAGTCGACGATTAACCCTCTTTTGTCTGGCTTTTAAATCAGCTCGCTTCACGTCAACATCACTATCTTTGCTTAACCCTGACGGGCTGTATGGGGATCCACAGCGGACTCTTTATTTATGGTGCAATGAAGCTGAGAGGCAGTAAATGTACTCTATAGGAGGAGACGATTTCATCATCAGCCTGACATCAGTCATTTTAAAGGCCTCATTTGAGTTGTTATAAACCCATGAAATGTCTAAACTCCAGCACCTGGATGGTTCATGGAAGCTTGTGATGAATTAGCAACAGATGCAACCGCGGCTAAGACCGTATATCTTCAATCTTATCTTTGATGTAGACTGCACACATGTGCGTCCAAGGAAACCTGTTTCATTACAAAATAGTTCAGTAAACTTTATTTTGATTAAATCGAAATCTAATGAACAAACTCGTGCACCTCTTACACACCTGAAGAGCCTGTCACTAAATCCCAAACACTGGACCTGGTTTCAGATCATCGTTTTGACGTTGTGGTCTGTCTTGTCCCTCCTGATCTCACTGATCTGTTTAGATATTTTTAAAATATGAAGTATTGGCTCATGAGTCCTGCAACCTGCCCAGTGCAAGTAGGAGAAAGACGAAGCAAACAAAAGAGTTTTTCTCTGGGGCTAGTGGACTGAACCAAGACAAAAAGAAGGTGGATTTTGCCCTTTAATGTAACGAGTGACAAAGATGAACATGACCATCCTGTTTTCTTCCGTCTTGTGGTCAAATTTTGCTCTTTGCTGTTTTAAAAGGCAGAATTTCAGCTCCAATTTTGAAGTAATGAAATAAAACTTGGTACTTTAATCTGGCTTTTAAATCATTGCACTGACTGGACGGGGCTCGACGGGTTATCCTGTAATAACTGTTCGACGTTTCAAAAAGACAGAAGATATTACACCGCTGCTCTGATCTTGGTGGTATAATACCTTTTGTTGCTGCCGCCTGTATCCTTTCTTATAGCACTTCTGTAAATTGCTGCTGTCGGGCGTCTCAAACCTCAGTTCGCTGGAAAAGTCCACTGGAAGAAATACAGCATGGTGGGTCTGGCCACAGGAATTTTGGTGGCCCCCCCACTGACTTTAGTTGCTTTTAATTTATGAGGTCGTTTGTAACGGAGGCTCTGAATGTTGTCCTTGGCCTCCGCTGTGGATCTCCTCGGAGACTTGGGTCAAAAAGGCATCACCTGGATCTGAGATGCATCTGAAACTGGTGGATCGTCGGTGTTGTGCATTAGCGTAGCTCTCTGTGACTGCTATGTTTTTTTCCCATGACACACACTCTCCAGGTGGGATTAGTTACCATGATTTAGCACGAGGGGGATTAAAAGTAAAAGCTACAGCTATTTTAAAAGAGTTCATGGCTTCAGGTTCTGGATTAATTCACAGCAACACGATCTGGAAACCAAACGCATGATTGCAGCTTTAGCTTTGTCTTGGTTTGTGAGGAGATTGCAGCTTTATTGGGTGATGTGTCGTGAATGGCAAAGCATTTACAGATGCACACACACCTATGAACACGCTGATGTTATTAAGACCGCTGGACATGTGTTTGTAGCATCGGTCCATGGAAACACAGCTGGTGGTTTAATCTCTGACAGAATCGGATCCATAGAAGGTCGAGTATTGAGTTTCACAGGGAGATGTGTTTGTATAGTTCTGGCCACCAAACCGAATCTCCATCTCGGCTGCTTCCCGCTGTTCTTCTTCTTGAAGCCTGAAATACATGTTGAAGTTTTCAGGAGAGGGGTTTAGCATCCAGCAATCATCACTGTTTATCTGTAGATGACAACACTTTCAGTATTTTATTTGTTGCATATCCATTCGCTCCCTCTCTGTTGGCTGATTTTTAATCAAAGACAGTGTAAACATGGACGTAGCATCCATGACGTCAGCCACAGGTTTCTGAAAAGATGCTGAGGAGCTCGGTGTGGAGCTCTGACGCCTCCCAGCTCAGCTAAATAATGCAAAGATGTGAATCGTCAGCGGACCTGAATGAAGCCTAGCTGCTCAAACAAGCCGCCTGTAATGGAACCTATTTCTCTTGTGAAGTTGGACATCTAAACATGGGGACCTATGGAGACTGACTCGTTCTGTAGCCAGCCTCAAGTGGATGTTTGAGGAACTGCAGTTTTGGCACTTTGGCGTTGGCTTTACTTCCTCTTAAGCAATGCCATTAAAGAAAGTCAATCGTTACTTTAATTTATCCTCCACTTGTGATGGTGGCGGGTGGTAATTTTCCCTTTTTCCTAAAAATACTATCCCACATTGAAGAATGTCTCATGAATATTGTTTTTAAGCCTTCCCCCTATGGACATACAGTCAACAACCCAAATTTAACTTTGCATAAAACAGCTGTTTCTTCCAAAAAAAAACCTGCCCTTGAGCATGACTAGTTTCTGTGTGGCCTAACATCCTTAGATTTTTGATATATATTATGCCTTCTAAGACTCTTTTATAACCCTGTAAATAAAGAGAGAAAAACAGCCGAGGGCACGAGTGTTTAGGAGCTATTTGTTGGGGATATTTATGATGCGACCTTCTGGCAACTATAATGGGATAAAGCCAAGTCTGAAATTCACAACACATTTCATGGACTGCGTTTGCTTCCAAGTCCAATTACGAAACAATAAAACAAATGGGCACAATGCTGAGTTTATGTGCCTGCCATTGTTATCTTCTAAGATTTTATTTATTTGTTCATAGATTTGGCTCCTTCCTCGCTGGTGTCCATGTTGAGGTTGAGCAGTTGTGAGGTTTTCGCCATAATGAAGGAATGTTTTGTTAACTCTATACTTTAAACAAACGAGTCCTTCATTAATTTCACCCCTGCGTCTATATTACACAAGATGATAATTGAAAAATCCTGCCAAGAACCAAATCTATGGCTGCAGTTACTGACTCGCTTTGCTCAAGATCAGTATTATCAGGAGGCCTCCATCTTAACAGAATTATGGTCAGCAATTTGTGCTGGAATTTTTATTTGACAAATTACAGACATGGTAGATTCACAAGGGGTCAAAATTACTGACAGTCACTGCAATTATCGCAAATTCCCGGGGCGTCCCCAGGTAATAAAGCTCCTGCGTGAAGGTGGTTCAAGACAAACCAAAGGTGAGCTTCAGTTCTGGATTAACCTTTCAACCTGGAAAACTGATTAAAATCAAGTTTGTTATTTCAGCGGCTTGGGGGAGCAGTTGTACATAGGCTAACACACGTAATGTACATGTGTTAGTCTGTGATTATGGTGCCAAACTTTGAGTTGAAACAGCGTCTGTAGTCGATCACAGCTGCTGTCCAGATTGGATTGGGAAGCTGGGTCCAAAGTGAACACGTTTTTGATCTGAAATGGGCTGCTATACATGTTATAACATACTGCATATACAGCACCAGTTCAAAGTTTGGACACACCTTCTCATTCTGTGATTTTTCTTCATTTCAAGACTCAACACATCAAACAACACATGGAAGTATGTGGCAAACAAACCCAAAAATTCTGTGAAGGTTCTCAGTCGTCAATCTTTCTTCGAGAACTGTTCAATCTGGGGCAACTGGACAAGATGTTTCCACTCCCATCAGCTGTGCTGTGTTGTGTTGTGGGGCAGCTACTAAGGAGGTAGAACAGATCTCCCACTAATCAAATGATCGGCAGTCCAATCCCCATCAGTCGATCCCTTCCACGCTGCATGTCGAAGATACTGAACCCCAAATTGCTCCTGAAGGCTGCTCCATCGATATATGGATACGAATGAATGGTTAGCTCCCAAAAACTCCCAAATTGTCACGTCTCATTGAGAAAATGAGACGTCAAAAGTGCCTTGAATGGCACAGTCCATTTGTCATTTGTTTGTCATAGTGTTGGCATACAGTAAATAGCTCCATTCATATTAAGGGAAGAAACGCCCAACAACGGTCAGTCAGTGTCTTGAATGTCTCCAACATTCTGATGGTAAATGGGCTGAACTTATACCGCATCTTTCTAGTGTTTTGACAACTCAAGGTGCTTTTACACCACATATCTCATTCACCCATTCACACACTGATGCCAGTTGCCCATCGGTTCCAGCTAATTGTTCACACACTGATGGCAGCCATCGAGAGCAATTTGTGGTTCAGTATCTTGCACGAGGACGCTTTGACACGCAGTACATGTAGCATTTCATAGACTTTTCGCAGTAGAGAAAGTCCAATATTAAAAGTTTAGTTCCAAAGCTCATGAAAACAGAAACATCCATTTTTAAATCTGGTTCATTAACGACTAGACTGCTCGTCACTTTAGCGTCCTTGACCCGAAAAGAAAGTGACATGATGAAAATCAGTGACATGACGCTGACAATCTCCGTCTGACAATAGGCGCTTTATTTAAGCACAAAATATCACAAAGCATTATTTAAAAAATGAATTTTAACAAGGCATTCAACAGCTTTACATGTACATTCCTCAAGTGGTATCAAAGGCTTTTTTTTTTTAAGAGAAGAAAGATTTGTACTGAACGATATCTACATTCATAGACAGTGTTTTTAAGGAGTGACGTGTGTTTGATATAGTAGCAATAAAATGTACAAAGACCTTTAAAAATGTAATCCAGGAAAACGATATAGAAGCTGTATTGTAAGTGTAGTTATGATGTAAATAAATTAAGTGTGAATACTGAGGGGGGGGGGGGAAGCAGAAGGTTGTTCAAATTCCCGGAACAGCTGAGAAAGCGTAGGCGGTCGAAATCGAACAAAGTAGCGCTTTGCTTTGTCTTTCATCAAGACTCGGAGGTTTTAATTACACAAGTGGAGCTGCTCAGTCTCCAATGGGTAAATAAGGCCTTAATAGGCACGTCTGTGTGGTCTGTGGCATGTGTTCCTACTCATTGTGAACTCTACATTTTTGTATTTCTTTCTGTATGGGATCACAATTGCAGGCCTCCAAAGTGAGGACAATTATCCCGTCCTTACTTCTTCTAGGGGTATATTTGTGATTTAAACTCAAGGTCGGAGTCCTCGTAAGTGTAGTCTTGCAAATCCAATTACGTTTTTCTGTAATGTAAAGTTCTGGAGGGCTGAATGTCTGGATTACATTTACCATGTTCGACTGGCACATTTGCCAAAAGTGATTTTTACCACTACAATGTTTTTCATTGTGTCATGCTCGGACAAAAACCTGCAACGGGAACGCTTCGTACTCAGTGGAACAATGTCCCGTAATCTGATCCTGATGAGCTGATATGTCGATCCATCGCAATGCCAGCACCATGATGTCACGGCGTGTTTGCTACGGTTCAAACGCCGTAATCATCAGCAACAGTTGGGGGTGGATTTCAAAACTTACCAGCCCTTTTTTTTAGTTATTTAACAACCATAAATTTTTTATAAACCACAGATGTTTCTGAAGCAGAAATGCTTCAGTTGGAGGAAAATTAGCAAATGGGAAAGTGGAGAAACTAATGTGATTATATGAACAGTGAGCTGCTATCATCCATTCATGATGGTGGCATTTGTTGTGTCTTTCTGTCTCTTTTGATGAGATTTAATTTAAAGAATGCCTCAAATGTGTATATCCCACGCTGCTTGGCAAAAATTATGAATCTCTACCAAACGATTCTTTATTGAATGTAGCCTGGAGAGTTTTTCAGCACTAGTAGTGCTATGGGAGAATATTTTTGGGTGGGACGGACCACACGTTTCATGCTATGCCACTGATCTGACGTTAGCATGCTAAGACGTAAAAAATGCATCGAAAAATCAACTTTGCAAACTGATTCATAACCGATACCAAGGCTCTTCAAAGATACGCACATTTTAGTAAGAGATGGTAAAATAAAAATCTTTAAAGGACCAGTGTGTAGGATCTAGTGGCATCTAGTGCTGTAGCAGCAGACTGCAACCAACTTAATACACCTCACCTCACCTTCCCATTGGTGTGTAGGAGAAACTAGTGGCCACAAAACTCAAGAAAACCACAAAAAGCGTTTGGTTTGTCCAAACTGGGCTACTGTAGAAACATGGTGGAGATATAAAAGGATATACAATAACTTATTGTCACACTAATAAACATGGTTATCAATATTATCTTCCATTTCTGCAATATTCGGTCATTAGGGCCCCTAAATCTCCTTAAATCTTACACACTGGACCTTTAACATTTAAAGTACTGGTAGACACTTTCACCACCATCTTTTTCCACCCTCTCTCCGAGAGCCTAAGAAAAAAAAAAGAAACTGTTTCTTTTGGACAACCGGTCTGTCAAACTGAAACATGGCCTGTGATGTACGTCTATTGGAAATATATAATTATGTTCAGCAAGCCAACTATTCTCAAAAAAATATATATATATACTCAAAATATAAACACAGCATGGATCTTGGATGGGAGCTCAAAACAGAGAACGGAGCTGAAAAACTGGACTCTGTGCTGATTTATATGAGGTTTAGTGCTCACTGTGTTTCACAATAACCGCTCAGTATCTTTCTCCGGGTCTAATGGAGAGCAAATGATCGACAATGTGTCCGACTCGCTGTCTGGCAATTTCTAATGTGACGCTACAAACTGTAGAAATGCAGCTCGAGAGGCACTTTTGTCCAGAACCATTTCTGTGGTGGAGCCACAGAGAACAGAGTATTTACATAAATGAGACATTATTCAATAGTACAAACAGAACTGCCAAGATCAACAGCAATGGGCTGTTTTCATCTTTGAGAAAGTAATTGATCAAGATGGCCTTGGGTTGGTTTCACAGCAGACCGCTAGCAGAGATGGTTGGTTTCAGATGTTGGTGCACACACACGCTCTTATAGGCAGTTTGTCCAGCTGATCTCATTTTAATTGGCTAATTAGTTGTTTTCCTCTCAGACAGCCCCAGTTACATGAATGAAAATCTAATTTGATAACCTTGTTTGCATATATTTTCTTTAGGCGCCGCGTTGGCTCAGTGGTTAGCAAAAGCTCCAGGTTTGGACCCAACATGTACGGCTGGGAAAGTTTGCTATGGTTTGAATTTTTAGGAACTTGAGACTTTGAGTGCAGTGACACATTTTTGGTGTGTCGACGTTGAACTTCAGTGCATTGAGTTTCAAATAAAACAGTGACTCAGCTCGGAGGGTGTTTACATTCGCGTCAGTTGCCATTTTTTATAAATAATCCCCACGTCTGCGAGGACTGGAATGAAGTCATTTGGGTAAATATTTGTAACTCAGCGGCTCTCTGAAGTATTTGACCATCTTGATGATAACACCAGGCAGTCAGCTTCTTTTTGCTTCTTTCAGCTGTTCTCACATAAGTGTGACACGTGGTCAACATGGTTGAACTGAGGTTAAGTGTGCCTTGAAATTCAGCTATTTGACCTCCTACTCATTGTTTCATTACAAACTCAACCGATCTTCTGAGTAGTACAGAGCCAAAACTGAAACTCTGTTCTGATTTTTGACATTCGAATTGGCCTCTCATCTTAACTCTTCTAAACTCTTATATTCATTATCTTCTCTTTCTTTAGGCCTCAAAAAGCAGCTTGATTTGATTTAGAAGTCTCTAGTTATCAAGATGATTCGGGATGACATGGCTCCACACTGCGAAGGCAGACTTATGGGGGATTTTTTAAAATCATAAACAGAGTATGGCACTAAAGCAGCATGTCACACAGGGCTTATTAATTTATTATCTAACACAAAATGTTGTGACGATGCTGAGCGATGAGCAAACTCGCTCAGCAGGGTGCCGCAAATGAAAAACATTTTAACTCCGGAAACGCAATGATTCGAGCAGTGGGAGATCATGAATTGTGTTTCCTGCAAAGAAACTTAAGAAAAATGATGTTTGGACTACATCCCAATTGGTAATTATTTGCAAGAGTTGAGTACTTTCTGGATTTCTGGAGTTATTCTCATGTCTCCTTAGCCCACCGCTACACAAGGGAGCTCAAAGGTTCAAACTTTTAGACTAGTAGCTCCCACGATTCTTGGCATATAGACCCCTAAAATCAAGCTGTAATCATGTGTTCATGTGTAATCAAGTTTCAGATATCAATAAGTTGTCTGCAGTTCAACCAATATTATCCAAAATAACCAAAGATAGGAGAAAAGTTCACCAAAAAAGTTTTCCATTTTCCATTTTTGTCATTTTGTAATCCCTCAAATTGTAAGTTCCAATTGCAAGTCGGGAACCACACATGTAGATCACAAATAACCAATGTCTCCAGTGCATCCAAATTACCATAGAGCTGTGTTGTTGTGACTACATGCGGAGCGACAGTCATCAAAATACAACAGAATGTGCAGTTTTTAACCCAGTTTGAAGTTTAGGTGGCACAATACGAATGTTGTAATAAGAATCGTTGACATTGGCAAGCAGTGTCGCCCCAGTAAACAGCTTTTGGTGTGAGAGTGCACAGGATTACTCAAATAAAGGATCTCACACCAACTTTGCACTTATTTCTTCCTTTTATGGCCTTTTTAGTCCAGATTGTGCTGCATATAAACAGTGCGAGCTGTTGGTTGCCATCCATGTTTGCTTTGCAAGTGGTGTTCATCCAGTTTATTTTAGCATGCTGTTTCAGTCTTCAGGTTTGCCCCAAGCTTTACTTTACCAAAATCATGCTTACAGGGATGTTTACGCTGAGATCAGCAGTTCAAGGATGTTCTCTCGATACAATGTAGATCTCCACGAACACAGAGAAAGTTCAAATATTTATTTATTTCCTTAGCAACAATGTGCTACACATGTTCACAGCTACAAAACTGTCCAGTAGAAACACGCCAACACAGAAACATTCAATGCAAAAGTTTTCCCAGCTGGCCGCGGGGGTGGATTTATGCTGCTATAATATGAGTGTGTACGTTACATTATCATCATCGCTGGACGTGTTTCTGTTAACTGTTTGTTTTGGTTGGAGTGCAAGAAAGAAAAAGGCCGTATCATTTACCTCGGATAATAAACTGACTTGCGCTCAAGTTCACGGAGGGAGAGTGAACTTGGCATGTGTGGTGTGATGGGAGCGGAGAAAGCCCAACAGAAACGTGACCGGGTGCATGCCACCCGGCGGGGAAAAAAAGCTGCAAAGACAGCAATCAAACACAAACCCAAAATTTGCCGTCAATTTTGGGGCTTCGCTGGGAAAATAAACGGGATGTGTTGTTGTGTTTTCGCAGCTTCCCCACAGTGTACGTAGAGTATATACACAGGTATGTGTGAACCACAGCGCCGGAAGAAAGGCCACAGCGTAGATGTCACCTCGTTAAAAGTGTGTGTGGAAGCGAATAAATCCTTTTCTCTCCGGCAAAACAAATTGAAAGCCGAGTACACTAACAAAGAAATCTGTGTGTGTGTACATTTGCTTGACCTCGTTTTTACGGATTGTCCATGTGAACCAAGCCCTTTGAACAAACACATCCTCTAAGTGCACACACACACATACACACTCCCTACACGCCTCCGAGTGATCACTGACAACTACCAGATGGCACGGGGAGGCTAGACAGTGTAGATAAATGAGTGTGTGTGTCAAGAGTGTGTTTGTGTCTTTACACTGGATGTGACACTGGATGATGTGTGTGTCTCTGGAGCACAGACTAGCCTGGATGTGCAGTGAGGTGATGTGTGTGTGTGTGTGTGTGTGTATCGCCTTTTACGTGTGTGTGTGTGCCAGAGAAAAAACACGTAGGGGTTGAGCCTGTGCTAGTCAGTGCATGGTTTATGTCTGAGAATATTCTCTCTCGCTCCTCCCAAATCTTTCTTTATGTACGTCTGTGTCTTGTTACTGAATCTGGTCTGTGTTTTCCTAAAATTCACCTTTTCTATGTTCACTCCGTGAGCTGTTACACGGGAGTTTTTCCAGCTGCAGAAACATGCATATTTGCATGCTTCCATGTGTTTGTTTTTATGGATTTGTCCGTGTGTTTCTTAGGTTACATTAAGACTTGGTAAACAGGTGTCGGAGTGTCAGTTTTAGCACTAATGCACCAAATTCTTGTTGCGTTCTCGTTAGCACCTAGCGACTAATGTTAAAACACATCCGACTGAGTGGCTGGTAGTTGCACGTGAATGTAATAGGCTGACATTTTGGGGATTTGCTTGCAAATGAATTAATCAAACGTGAAGCTCGTTTCGTGATGACACGACAGCTGTAAAGTGAATCAGCGAATCTTTCCCGAAATGTCAACTCTCCAGTGCACTTCAGCATTTTTGAGCTTGTTTTGGTCAAAAGAACAAAAGTTAGAGTCGTTTTACACATATTGGTGCGTTCAGTGAGTATACTTCAGTGTTACATGCTCTGTTACTGTTGAAACAACTGTTTTACATAACCTAGACTTCTACAAAACCTAGACTTTGATCTGACAATAACCTAAACCATACTCTGCGAACGGTCTTTGTTTGTGTGCGATTAGCCTATTTACATGTGTGTCTGTCATCTTGCTCTCAATGCTCTGCTGTTTCTTTTCTGGTCGGACGCTTAAATGATCCGGATCGGAAAACAAAAGTGAATGCAGCTCCACAGGGTAGACGAGAAAGACAAGACAAGATCAAAATTCTTGACACGAAAAGAAAAAAAGCTGTGAAAGGTTACAAGGAGGGTAAAACTGAAAGAGAGAAGAGAGATCAACAAGGCGGACTGGTCGGGCTGCATACCACCCTCAGCCTCTTTCTCTCTCTCTCTCTCCGTCCTTTTATCTTCTTCTGCTCGGCTCATTCGTATTGGCATTTACGAGAGTTCACCCTCCTCCTTCTTGTTTTCAGTTCTTGCAGACTCTTTTGTTCGAAAGGCACTTTATGTTGCATCTCACAGTCTTTAAAAAAAAAAAAAGAGCAATCCTTATCCTCCTATTGAAAATGTCCTTGCATAAAATCCACAGTTCTCGTGTTGCGGGTAGAAAGTCCTCAGCAAAATCCAAGTGGTTTTGAGTCCAGTCAGGGTAAAATACATATGAATTACTTATTACAATCACCACAGTTTATTATCTAAATCTTCTCAGCTCGTTCATATGTACAGTACTCTCATGGCACGCTTTAAAAAAAAAAAAAAAAAGTTATATTCCACAAATCATTTACTTTGGTTTGATTTTTTTTTTTTTTTTTTTTTTTTTTAAACTTCTGCTACCATTTCACCGTCCGTCCTCACATCTTCGATGCAGAGGATCGAGTTTTTATGGCGTGTACATTCTTCGGTCTGGAATCCAAATCCGAGGGTCCGATTGCTTCCCACAAAAAGGCCGTTCGGGATACACTGAGATTCACGTGTTAATTTGGGATAATAGGAAACAGGGAGGCCTGATTTTCTTTTTTTTTTTTAGGAGGGGGGGTGATTCTCAAAGATTTAAATGTTTTTCCGTGGTTTACGTCTCTTTTTGACATCCAAAATGCAATTTCCCTTCCCCAAAGAATCAACAGAAAATCGATATCCTCACATTTATTTTCACGTGATTGCACTTACATCTTCGTATATCTTGTTCTCAGTGGTTAGGTTTTGCTTTATGGAGAGTAAGGACGACAAATCCACTGTTTCTTTTTCCCTTTCACCCCATCATCTTGAAGCCTTCAAACCTCAATCCTTCCTTCCATCCTTCAGTGTATCCGTCCAAGCAAACATTGAGGATCAAAGATCCAGGCAAACGTCCCGCAGCTCCGTCTAAATGACCCATTTTCCAATCAACGGATATTCAAAAGTCTCCTGCCCACCCATTTATCAATCCATCATCCCGTTTGTTCTTTTTTTCTCCCCCCTTCCTTTCCTTCCTCTCAGAGGTCCAGGCGGAAGGCACCAAAGTAGCTTGAGGAATCATCTGCGTTGACCATGGTTGGGGAAGAGACGGAGACGAAGAGCTCATCGCCAGCCCTCAGCTCGAACAGTCCTCCCTGGTAGACGGAGTGGAGGGCGTACTCGGCGTCTGGAGCCCAGCACTTTGTTCCCACCCCCTTCAGGAGCTTCAGAGAAGAGAAAAGTAAGGTATGAAAGTTATTTAACAGTACGTATAATCCAACATGACCACGTTACGTCAAGTCAAAAGGGATAATTTACCTGTATGGGGCTTGGGTAGGAGGTTTTCTTGTAGACGCACTGCACCAGCTGGTGGCTGACGCTGCGCTGGTCTCCATCGCTGGCTGCTGGGGATGGATAACGAAAATAGACCTGGAGGCAAGAGGGGGCAAAGACTGAGCTTCCAATGTCAAACAAGCAGTTAACATTCATAAAAGTACTCTAGGTCCAACAGAAGTAGGTACGTTTTCCTCTGATTTACCTGTGAGTACAGGTAGTAGCGCCCATCCTGAGGCACTCGCAGTTTCCCGTTTGTCAGCGTCATGTTGTGCAGGTGAGCGCCAAAGCTCTGATTGGCCCATGAGCGCACCACATGGCGGCAGGACTGGTGTAGACCCGGCGTGGGGATCGGATACGGGGGGAACCCTGTGATGGTGAGAAGAGTCCATGGTACAGTTAGCGATTACAAGGACTGCAGCGCAATACAACAAAATCACAGCGTGCTGATATTACTGTTATACAACAGTTCTGCAAGATCAATTTAGTTAACAGTCATAAGTGACAACAGATTGATTCATTGAATTCATTGAATCATTCATTGAAGCACAACTTTAATCTTTAAGTCCGCATGATACAGCAGTCCAGTCAATGTTAATATTTCTGAGACTTAGCCAAGCCTGAGAGAAGTCCAAACCTCATGTTGTTTGCCTTTTTGTGGTGTTAGCTGTGTTTTCGCTCTTTTCTAATTTGTCTTAAGATCTTAAGATCAATGGCGACCATTATTTAGAAGAACAGGCATGATTGTGGTGTCAGTCTTATCCTCTAATTTCATGCAAATAAGCCAAATAGCCCCAAACTGTCAAACCAATCCTTCAAGACAATTCAAAGAGGAATAAAACTTTCCAGCGTTTGATTGGCTGCCCTGTTCTGCTTAGTACAGCAGTGGAGAAATGTGCTGGAATATTTGCACCTATTGCAACAAATAATAACAAAAAAAATATGTCTTTCTCTAGGTTATTCTCTTTATCAGCACTCATGGAACTTACTGGGTTGACATTAATTGTTGTATAATGTGATTTCAGCTGCAATCAGACTGTTTTCTCTGTCTTTAAAAGGCAGAGGCTCAAAAAGAAACACACCACAAGCTCGTCTGTCGGCTGGCTCGGAACCAGCCAGGCATTAGTCAGTAGCCAAACGCGTCCTGGTCTTTCCTTCCACATTCAACAAGCATCTTTTCCTGTGCATGCATCATGCCTCATTTCCTGCCTTCATCATTCATACGCATGTTTGCACACGGCGTAGGAACGGCGAGACGTCTTCACTGTGGGAACTGTCGCCGTCACTGTCATACGTCGGACGCGGTGCAGCATTGTTTTATTTCACATGAGTAAGATGACGGGTCATTAGAAAACGGCATCAAAGGTCAACGCTCGAGCCCTCGCTGTTGTACTTCCTTCTGAGAAATCCAGGCAGAATGTGTGAACCTCACCCTCTCTTCCTTCTTCCTTAACACACACACACACACACACACACACACACACACACACACACACACACACACATGCATGTACGACATCATCTTTGCCCTTTGTCAACTCAATGGAAATAACATCAGGCGGTCTTTGCCAGATTGTGAACACCCTTTAGCTTTGCACGCCAGCCTCAGAAGAAACAATACGAAAGTCTGGATAACACACACACACACACACACACACACACACCGAGAACACAGCCCTACTTCAAATTCCACGTTTAATGGCACACATGTGTTCATCATTACTCCTATCTACAGCACTGTCCTAATAAATATCTGTTTTACGGCTGTACTCGCTGATATACCTCGCTGATGCATCAAAGCTTTACTTGTCGGAAAAAAGCCTCCAGCACGCAGGAAGTGATTTTTATTTGAGGAGCAATCGGTCAGACGCACACGATGTGCAACTTTAATTAGCATGTCCTCATTTTGTGCAGTAGCCTGCCGTTATGTTAACGAATGTGGGATTAATTTAAGGTGTGTGTCAGCAGCTTGTTTCCTAAGCTCACACACTGAGGGAAGATTAAAGGATACAGTCCAGTGATCTGGGAGATCTCGAGTTTATCTCTTCAAAGAGAGTTTAAACACTCTGCTGCCAGGATTTTGACTCGGACAATAAAACATGATCACATAACATTAATTCTAGCTTGCTTTGTGTAAATTCAAATGCAAATGCAAATTTGTCCATTTATTTGAGTGGGGGTAATCTAAAAACGCCGACCTGCGACCTCTCTCTTGTGTTCTGACTTTATTTCATGTACCAGCTTCCAAATCTGAGTCTGACTCACAATTTACGCTGCAAAATAGAGACACGAAGACGTTTAATTTGGTTTGTGTCCGATGGTTTGAGCGAGAGAGCAGTGGTTGAGCAACACAGACAGTGAATGAGACTGAGCAGCAGCTAAAGCTGGTTAATTAGCAAAATAAAAAGATATTTACAGATTGTTTTGCAGCGGTTTTGACCCGCCTGAAGAGATCAGGCCTGTAAAATTTAAGATATGCTGAGATTTATGTATTTTTTGGGCTACGTGCTGCAAGGAGGCCTGAATTTTTGGGCAATTCTTGAAGACTTTAATGTTTTTCTGTGGCTTTTTTATTTCCTCCCCAAAGAATCAACAGAAAATCAGTATCATCACATTTATTTTCATGTGATTGCACTTGTATCTCTTTCTCTATCTACATCTCTACACATCTACATTCTCTTTGTCGACATTATATTTGGCCGCCTACAATCCAGTCTAACGTGAACGCTTTCACGCATCACCGGGTTTCTCTTTTCTTTAAAGAAAAACTACAGTCACTGAAGCTTTTTGTGGAAAGTTTCACTAAGCTGCTTAACCATAATTTGTTACTTCTCCTCCGCCTCCACCCACAAAGGCTGCTCTTTCCTCAGTGTTGTTCCTCCCAGATGTCTGCATCATTTAAATAGAAATATGGCAAAGGAGTAAATCGTGTTTAGTGTCTTTCTTCTCATTTTATTTGATTTATAGTTTTTTACGCGATACATACAAACTTTCATGATGTTCAGTTTCCTTCTCGATGACTTCAACCCAAAGTAATAATCTCAGTCTCACCTTGAGAGCTGGTGTCTCTGAGGGTCAGGTGGGCAGACGGCCTCTGGGCCACAGAGGTCATGAACTTTGTCCCCGTGTTGTTGAAATTGCGAGGCATGGTCCTCGCTTCTGAGAGTTGGGGAGGAAATAGAAACAAAAAGTCAGGAATGACATTATGTTGTGGTGTTAATGTTTGTGTGTGTGTGAGAGACTCACCTATGAAGGTTTGTTTGGAGATGATGTTCTCTGTCACCTGAAACAAAGTAAGAAACAAACGGTCGTGAATAACAGTGACATCTGGGGCTAACATGGCTGCTGACCCTCCAGTAAAAATTAACTATCAGAGTCGATAAGCGTCGACGTGTGTACGAAGATAAACAGTGTTTTTTTTTTTAAAGCAGTCAGTCATGTTGACATTAACTTTCATGAGTGTGTGAAGTTAATAATTAACCTTTTATTATTCAACTTTCCCGTAATGGATGGAATGCTGATATGAAATGATCCTCATAAACATGGTTGTAATTTATTCAATAGTTAACTTGAGTCAGTTTTATTTCTCCTTAGACAACCTTAGAGCTTCGAAGAAGAAAGGAGAAGGCAGAGACTAGAAGTAGTAAAACTATTATACTGTACTGAACTACTATACTGTGATTGGATAGTTTCCTGATGGACAGTGAAGTAAACTGCTGCCAAATGTAGCTCCTGTTAGCTAATATTAGCTCAGTTTTTTAGCTGGGGCGTCTTACTGTTTGTAGCGGAGCCAGTGTCGTGCCAGAACAGGAGCTGGGCAAGTAGGCAATGACACTGGATTCAGCAGCCTCTATGGGGGCATGATAACAGAGGTGAAAAGACTAAAGAGGATGTTGACGGAGGAAGCTAAGAAGAGTAAATCTGGGACTGACTTTTTTAGAGCTTGGTGAAATAAAAGGCTGAAAGACAGATGACGAGCTGGGCTGACTGCTGTTGGACTAGTCAGTAATATTAGCTGGCTGCTGTGTCTTGTGATGTTTGGCTGTACGCTAACACTCGTACAGCTGTCCATCCTTAACACAGTGGTATTGCACAATGGAACTGGGGGCGCTAAATCAAAAAAATACCAAATTTCTACATATTTTGCTTTAAAAGTCTCTTGTGGGTGAATTACAGAAAGTTTAGTGTGAAGTAGGAAGACAGGCCAAGTCTTCCTCCTCCTCTCTCTTTCCATCATCACTGTAATAAACCATAAACATTCCTGCTTTTATTCCCGACGGCACACACCGTCTCTGTTTTATTTCTCCTGCCCTTGCCATGTCATCCGTCGCCCCTAGCGAGTGGCCGCTGTTTCATCTCGACACATCCACACACACACACACACACAAACACAGATGCGTTTTCTCACTCTCACACTCAGTAATTCTTCTTCTCACACACGCTGGCATGCTAATGCTTTCTGTATGGACGGACAGTCGTGCCTTGTTTTTGTCTTTCGCACATTCTCAATCCAGATTCGCTCGCTCCTCTGCAGTTAAATATCTCCTCTGACGTTCTCTCTCTCTCTTTTCTCATCCTCTCATTTGTCACTTGATCACCCTTGATCCCTCATTTTCTTCTTTCTTATTTCCCCGTCCCTTCTGCTTTATGTCTCGCGTACTTTTCTCTACGTCTGTTCACCTCTTAACCGAAAGGTCGCATGTTAAATCACCTGTTACCAGCCATGTGGCCGGTCTAAAGCGCCCCCCGAAGCGTGGCACTAAAACCCCCCGTGGTATAAATCTCCCCGATTCATTTGCTGAAATCCCCACAAAGTCCTGAATATGATTAATTTCACCACTGTTTTTAACGGTCATCCGTGCTGTTATTCTTGGCGGCGGCGTTGTTTCTCCTGCACCAAACACTCAACCCAACCTGCAAATTGGACATGATCGCTCTGGGGTTTGGCGTGTGTGTGCGCGCTCGAGTGTCTGCGCCTGTGTGAACGGCTAAACATGGGGCCCCCCCACATGTGTGTACCCTATATATACCCTAAGGGGGAACCTAATACAGCAAAGTACATAGTGTCAGCCCGGTCTTGCTAGCTCGTCTCGCTAGGCGTAGCGTGCCTGTCTCGGCCTCGCGTTCCTCATGTCCCGAAAGCAGAAAATTACCCGCACGCACACCCACGCGCACTTAAAGAAAGAGAGAAAATTGCCAACAGATTTTCGTCCCTGCATGTGGCTGCAGTTGAACAAGTAGAGAGTCAAAGAAAAACAAGAAACGTGGGGGTGTTTTTCAGACAACTGGACCCACTATGAGCTTTCAGCTTTCCTCTGTCAGGGTGACCCCAGAACAGCATGTTTCCAATAGAGCTGAGTTGAACACGTCTGCTGTCTAAAACGCCTAAAAGCTCACATGGGAAACTACTGGATGGCCATAATCAGCTGTAGAGGCTGCATGCATAATTTATGCTCACAGCGGTGGAAGCTTTCTGAGTAAGCTGTACGTCTAGAGGTGAAACGCCACCATCGCGCAGAGTTATAGACCGTTTACGGTGTTTTCTTACTCACTGTTCGCATCTGGTTTGTATTTAGGACACTTTGTACGAGTGAACATGTTTTAAATGAAACGCAAAGACACTAAATTAAAGGCATGAATGTGACAACTGAGTGTAGTGAATTGCTCGTAGGTGCATGAATAGCCCAATGTGCCCGTCCTGTGATTGACTGATTGACCTCTCTTGGCTGTACTCTTGTCAACTTGGGATTGGCTCCAGCCCAGCCATGGGCCTCTACAGAATAGCTCTGGTTAATGGATGGATATTTGGCAAAAGAGCACAATTACGACTTGGCTCTACAGGTAGTTTCAGCGTGATACATTTGCAATCAAAGCAACCTGCTGGTACCCTTCAACTTCTTGAGTCTTGAAGTCATTATTCCGCCCTTTTAAATGAAAAGGTCAATTACGGCTAACATCATGGGATAATCCCAGGTAATAAGGGCTTTAGGTTGTTGTAACAGCTTGCTAAAGACAACAGTATGCATTGACTAAAATAAATGTCAACACTGTAAGCTTTCAATTATCAGAAATGGGTTATTTGAGCCAGATAGCTCCATTAAAGGTTCCACGGGAGGTCACGCTGGCCTTGAATCCAAACCATGGGAACAAGCATTAAATTCAAATCACTGCCCATTTGAACGCTCAGGACAATCCAAACTTTCCTCGTCTGTTGTTCCCCGTTGGTGGAAGTCCTACCAGTTGCTACCAGAACAGGAACGTCCCTCTCTACCTTCACAAACCTCCTGAAGACCTCCAGCTCTTCAGAGAGGACCTCCTCTCCAACACTACCAACAACTGGACATGATAAATCTGTCCTTGCATGTCCTTGTCGCAGTGTACCTCGATTGTTGCACCTTTTTTTTCTGGTTAAAACCATCAGTTGAATGACTTGCACCAATTACCAGCTACTGGCACCAATTATTCTTCATGCCGCTCGTACAGGCCTCACCATTACTCTTCCATCTCTGGATTCAAATATCTTCTGACTGCCATGTTTGTCAGACTGGTGAGTTTTTTGTTACCCAGGTCATTATTATTTACTTCTTGGCTGCGGTGAGCAGTATGTATCATTTGGCTGCAACAATGGAGTAAGAGCAAATCTCTTATTTTTTCCAGTCTGCCTGGCCAAAATAGACTCCCAGGGTAGTTAGGACGCTTATGTTCTGTCAAGTATGTCATATCTCCCTCCCAATGTTTATATAAGAACCAGCATATAGATGTAAGATTAGATTTCTTTTCCCCACGTTCCCTCCAGTGCTATCCAAACTATTTCGAGTTCAAACTAATCCACCTCTTGTCTGAGGATTTCACTCAGCCTCGGAGGTGCTTCTCATTGGAAGAGGTCGTAATCCTGACCGTGTGGCATGTCTGCCTGTGGGGCACCAAGATGACCTGTGATAACTTCACTAAAGGGCTCCTGCAGCTTCACCTGCCCTTGAAATATGTTTCTCTAACACTGCTAAGTCCCGTCAGCGAGCATAATGAGTAACCGAACAACACCCCAAAGAATGCTTTCATTTTCATACCTAACTATCCAGAGGCGTTAATGGACGCCGTGTCTCCATCGTCGACGGCTCAGATTTGGACGATTTGTGGCGTGACTGCTGTTTGGGCAAGTCGTAGCACAATGACACTACACATGATCCTGCAGAAACTCCAGCATATTTGTCAGGTAAGAAAAACCTTTTTGTTGCATAAATGAAACCCTGATGTAACATTAACCTTAACCTCAACTTTCTAACCGCAGCCATAAGCATTAAACAACAACCAGAATAACAGCATCGCAATAAATGCTCTGCATACGGCACTGCCAGGAGGTTAATCAAAAACTCTTGCCCTATGTGGAGCAAAGGCTTCTGGGCCTGCTTTCTGCCACCGGGAGGGTAGCGATGTTTATGTGTTTGCGGGCTTTGCCCTTAACGAGGGTTTTAACGGCTGTCACGTGGTGGTTTACTGTGAAAGACTACACTCCTGCCCCCGTTAAGTGGAACGCTTTTGTTTCCAGTAAATCAGCCAGTGGTCTCTGATGTGACAAGCCTCGAGGTTTAAGTTCACCGCCGGCATGACCTTACGTGTGTGCGTGCCCGCCATCGGGGCATCGCTGTCGATGGCAACAACAAAGAAATCCTAAAATCTGCTCTTTTACCCAGATTGAAACAACAGACGGAGAGATAGAAACAGTCTGATTTCATCACGTCCAACTCTGTCTGGCCAAAAGTTAAAAAAGGAAAGCAAAATAAGACAGAGAGAGAGAGAGAGAGAGAGAGAGGGAGATAAAAAAGAAAGAAAGGTTACTGTACGAGGGAGAGAGGAACGAGATGGTGTGAGTGAATCCTTGAAAATTCCTTCATGGCAGGTCTTATCCACGTACGCCACAGCCCACACTGCTGGTGTTTTAAAGAGTTATCAAACATGAAGCAGCACACGCTGGAAAAACATGACTTTTAGTCTCTGGTATGGGCCAAGCTCCAAGATGCTCCCACAATGCAACTCAATAGTGCCTTTGTCACAAATGTCAACCTCGTGGTGGTGCCACAGAAAAGGGAATCACTCCGGGGATCATGAATGTCAAACTTTATGGTAATCCATCCAGCGGTTGTTAAAATATTAGAGTCTGGACCAAACTGGTGGACCGTTTGCCAACCCTAGAGCCACACTGCTAACTTGACGAGCCGTTTTCAGTATGACAGAACGACTTGAGAGTTGCTGGAGCGTCCCTTTAAACTCCAACTACAGTAGCTCATTAGGGTGCAGCCATAAAATGAAGCCAAAAAGAGATTTAACCTTATCTCGCAGGGCGGTTCTGATTGCACAAGTTGCACCAGCAATCATTTCATGAAGAGTCCAAACATGCAGAGTAAGTAAGTGAGGCCGCGGTGCCAAAAATCAGAAGTTGGTGGGAAAAAAAAAAAACAGGGAAAACCAGCGAGCAGAAAAGATGACGGACAATTATGGGAAACAAGAGAAGAAGTGGAATGAAGTTGGGGAAACACAGAGGAGAGTCAGAGTGGACAAGTATGGAAAAAAAAAAGAGAGAGCGAGAACAGGAGGAGGACTGAAAGAGAGGATTGAGAGAGAGGAAAAGAAGGAGAGTGAAAGAGGGACAAGTATGGACATGAAGGAGCGTTTCTTCTGCAGATTAGCAGTAGCTGCAACCCAATACTTTAATATGCTGCTCGACCCCGACAGGCCCGGACCGGCAGTGTGTGTGTGTGTGTGTGTGTGTGTGTGTAGTTCTTTGAGCTACAGCGACTGTTATCAACCCTAATCTGGTCTGAGAGGCTGCTCATTCCTTACTATGTGTGTGTGTGTGTGTGTGTGTTGTCCAGTTTGGTGTGCACACAAATGTGATTTCTGGGAGTGAATTTGTACCGAAGACGGAGACTAAATACTTAATAGTTTGTGTGTCTAACGGCTAATGTTGCCTCTTAAAGCCGGGTCGATGATTAATGAGTAACTCAGACTTTGTTTAAAACCAGATTGGTATGCAGATCTGGAGAAAAAAGGAATGTGCACGGTGTTTTTTTGTTTTCTTTTTGTTAAGCCCAAGTCAAAGTCAGCAGTTTTCTTTAAGAATAAGACATCCGTCATTCTAGGAAACTGGCACCAGCTCCCGAGTGATAAATTAAAGTTTTACAGCTTGCTGTTTTGAAAGCTTCCCTGTATATTTGGCTTAATGTCAACCAAACACCTCTGTTTTACTTTTTCACACTCTCTTTTTTCCTAAAATCTCCCCCGAGGCTGAGCAGTAACGGATGCCTGACATTTCAAGCTCCATGGAAAATTTTACCTCAGGTGATTCTGCACGCACGCGTGATACACATGATATAACTCTTCGCCGAGTTTCTTCAGAAGAGCGGTGGAGCTTTTTGAAGAAACAGAACGTCAAGAGATGTGGCTTCTTTATTTACGGCACCTTTTTGTAGTCCGACATGACAACAGAAAATAAGTTGAAGTCATTTCTCCAGACCACAGAGCATCCGCAAGCGCTGCAATTTAAAAATCACTCCCAGTTAATCAAAACACAGAAAATAAAGTCCTGAGCTTTGTTTGTAGATAGTTTAAGCTGTCATCAATAGCCGGAAAAGGAAAGCACAAACACGAGATGTGTTTCATCACCCTGAAGCACTGCCTCTCAAACTGTGGTGTGTGACCTCCTTGTGGTGGTACACGGAGGAATCATTGAAATTAATTTAATTAATTCATAATTTTGAAAAATGTAAATGAAAAAAAGTTTTTACGGTAAAAAACTGTCAGCCAGAATTTTACCATAATAAAATATAATAAATACAGTATAACCTTTTTATATAACGGTAAAAGATGATGGATGTTAGTGCTGTTGATTTCACGTTTATTCCAGATGTTACGGTGAAAAACTGCCAAATTTTGACAGTAAATAACCGTAAAATATGCCATTAAATATTACAGTGTTTTACCGTATAATTAATGCAAAATACTACTTTATTCTTTATCCTTAAAATAGCATATAAATAAAGGTTTTGAATTATGACTGTGTTGTTGTACTTCATGGCATATTTTACGGTCTTTTACTGTCATGGTTTGGTAGTTTTTCACCATAAAATCTGCATTTTATCAGCCTCTTACGTCAGCTGTGAAGCTGAGCAGGGTCGACTGTATTTTTAACGTCTGTCATGATGGTAGTCGATTATCGTCTGAGGTGGTACACGGCCCTAAAGCATGCGGATCTTGTACATGAAGCCGAGCCAAACAGGAATCCCTCATTAGCGGTTTTCCGTTAAAAAAAAGCAGCAGTGAAGGTTTTTACGACAGGTAACGCACCAGTGGCCGACTCGATGCCAGCCTCTGATAACTGACCTGTTTGCTGTGGGAGTTTCCTGCCAGACAAATGTTTTGTGTACAACTAAGGAAGCAGTTGACTTCAAGAGATTGATATCACCCCTTTTATTGCGTTTGTGAGTTTCAGCCACATAGATGAGACCTCGGGGTTATTAGCTCGGTTCTCTTCCTCTCGCCCTTTTATCGATTTCTGCACACGGTTTCACGGCCGAGAACAAAAACAGGATAAAGCTGTTTATGCGTAACAAACAGCACATTATCGAGTCGGTTCTCACTTTGTGTTGAGTATTTGCTCGCCTATATGTGTTTGCTTGTGTTTCTTTCTATATTGTTCTCTCCGGTTCCTCTGCAAGACATAAACAAATGCAAAACTGTAGTCGGGGAGGAAGTTTCTTCACCGTTGACTAATGCACTAATCCTCTCTCTTTGTCCTCCCTCCTTATGACTCTTTATGTCTCCCTATCTCCCTTTCTGCCAACCTTAATCTCTTCCTCAACATGGTTTTTACTCCTAAGGACACAAACAGCATGAAAGTAGGCCAGGGGCGGGGTTGTTTTACAGCTTCAGTATTCTTTGGACTTTCTGTGCAACTCGTAAGTTTCGTTTCCCATAAACAAATACTAATATCAGTATCAATACCTGCATTAGTACGTCGTAATAAAGACAAGTAATGCCTTTATGTTGTCAGTGTTCTCTTCTGTAGTCCAATACAAACTCCACGGATGAGATATTTTAGTTTCTTTGGAGGGATATCAGAGTTTTACTGTTGGATTTTCGTCCTCAAACAAAGATATTAATGGAAGCGTTGACCTCTTACATCAAATTTGTGCTTACAAAACGTGGGCGAAATGGATCAAAACGCGAAAATAAGTTCTGTGTTTTCTATCAGACAATCCTGCAAAGATTGTTGTGATTGGCACGGAAGCGCGATCGTCCCAAGCGCTTGCCTCAGCAAGACTCGTGCAAACGTATAAACACAGTAATTGCCTCTGTGACATCTTTATCACCCAATTGCATTCACTTTTAT
Source organism: Protonibea diacanthus (assembly GCA_028641955.1). Taxonomy (NCBI): domain Eukaryota; kingdom Metazoa; phylum Chordata; class Actinopteri; family Sciaenidae; genus Protonibea; species Protonibea diacanthus. Next base: position 3,529,727 of record CM053998.1, on the reverse strand, counting down.
TGTTTCTGCATGAACTTTGTCCTTGTTAGTTGCTGCTGACACAACAAGAAAATGCTCAGACTACATGTATCAGTTACGACTGTGGTTCAACCTAAGATGTGGAGAAGTCCGCAAATCAAATCGTAACAAGCTTGTGTGTGATCATGTGACGTGCTACAGAACAGAACAACTATTTGATAATGAACCATTGGTTATCATCGACTACTGGACTTTCCAGCTCCTGATTTTCCAGCCCATCTTCGTTACATCGTCAGTCCGTTGTCATGAGCTATGGGTAGTAACCAAAAGAACGAGACTGCAGACACAAACAGCCAAATTGTGTTTCCTCCGTAAGGTGGTCGTGCTCATCCTTTAGAAGGTTTCTGGTCTGATTAAGATGCCTCCTAGGCGTCTCATTTTGGAGATGTTCTGGGCATGTCCGACTCTCTGGCAGGAGAACCAGAACCTGCTGGAGGGACTGTCTAGCCTGGGAATACTTTAGGATCCCCCCAAGAGGACCTGGAATGCATTGCTTGGGGGAGCGATGTCTCGAATTGCTAAACCTGCCGCCAACCCCGGATAAATGGAAGGAAATGGGTGGGATGGATCAAAGTCCATCAAAGTCCATCGTTACTTTGCATCTTCTGAAAAATATGATCTGATGATTTAAGTTAAGTGGTGATGTACGCGGACAGAAAGAAGGATGTAATTCAAAATTTACGTTTAGTATCTACAAATCAGTTATCATTCATTTCCTTCCCTTGTTTTTCCTTTTTATGTACAAGTGGAATTTTCAAACATCATATTTCAATATCACTTTATTAATTTTGCATGTCAATGAGGTACTGTTTGTCAAATCTTTATTTTTTTTGCACGCACTAGTGGAAACATTCCGTTACAGCTTGACTTAAAATGGCAAGTGGACAAGATAAAAGTGTTCCAGCACAATAAAAACACTGATTTATCTGCAAAATAGCTTAATAAATCGGTCGTAGCTTTCTGCATGGTCCAGCGTCTCCACCCATTGGACAATGCATCTGGCAGGTTAGAACGCTCAGATTGAGTTTGGCTCGGACTCGCCCGTCTGCGCTTTTCACTAAATCATCTCTAAATACCACAGCTTCCTTTGACTAACCTGCAGAAAAAGCACATAAGAAATATGTTTTATGAAAAAAAAGAAAAACTAATCTGGTGAGTCTGTCCAAAACCTGAAAGGTGGTGAGCCTCAAACGCTTATTGTTTAGACTGTCAAAATGAGCCCATTTATCAAACGTGGCGTGGATTCAGACTTTCTGCTTACAATGCGATGACCTCATAGGAGTTGTGTGTTTATTCTTTTATCTCACAGTCGTGTTTATGCCCGATTTTTCCATTTTATTTTTCAAGCTGACAGCGGAGGCAGTCCAGGAAGTCATTCTAGGGAATAACTAAAAATAAAGAGAGATAAAACGGCAGAGCCAAGGAGACTGTGTGGTCAAGAGATGATATTAAACATGAGCACAACAGTTTAAGGATTCACAGAAGCTCTTCCTGCGGCCCCGAGTGCACTATAGGAACTTTGTTAGGAACTGTAGGGACAAGGAACATTTTCAAGGTTTTAACAAAGCCTGCAGTGTGTTTAACAACCTTACTGTTGAGTTTTTTAACCGATGCTGGAAGCTAAGTTTACCAGTTATAACAATGTTTGGTCTGTAAACGTTCCATGTTCAAATCTGTAAGTGTTTTGATGAGTTTTGCCTGGAGCAGTGCTGCCTTTTTGAACCTTGGAAATATACTGTGGTAAAAAAACAAAACATTAAAAGTGATTATTGACGATATCATAAGACAGGGCAGTAAAATAAAATAGTGGTTTGCTTTTATAGCATCCGTATAAACTGAATCAAAGGCCTGAAAGTTAAATATTTAATTGTAGAAGGTTAACTTAAAGGGCTAGCTGGTGAGCTAACCACTAACCCGCGAGAAAGCCAAGAACATGCTAGCACCATTCAGCTAATTTTTAGCTGAGAACATTTATCACCACAAACATATGTATGTATTAATATCACTGGCAGGTAGAGGAGGGTTAAATAAAAGTTGTTGGTTCAACAGAGCGACTAAACAACGATAACTTCTTCAATTTAAGCTCCAAATTTGGAGTCAGCGCAAAAATGATGATCCTGTTGGAATGAATCGAGTCTGAAGTAAAACTTTTCCACCTTAAATGCTCGCTGTGGCTGGTTTTCATCAAAGTTTCCTATATATATTTTTTTAATCAGATCATAATAAAACTCTCCACTTATTCCCCACAGTATCGGAAATGAAACTCTGACACTTTAATTCGGTCTCTCTTAAGCAGGTGTGAGCTAAGTATGTTGACTTTTGTTGCTTGGCAGGTTTCAAGTATAAATCTGGTCTCCTCCTTTTCCCCCTCTCGCTCTAATTGCGGTTTACGATCTTTAACCCTGCAACGTCTAAAGCGCGCTTTAATTTTCTTTATTTTTAGAACTTTTTAATGTATCATCCCCACATGATGTGCAATATTAAGCTGGAGGTGAAGGCAGGTGGGAAACCGATGGGTGCATACATACGAAGAAAACGACTCATCAAGCTTTATGGACAGGTTAAAAGCTTCACAGGTGGAGTAGGAATGCTGACTGTGAGCTTTATTATATGACTTTGGAAGTACCCTGGGAATGTGCTGTGTATAGACTTAAAAGAGATGAATAAATTCATTTGATGGGAGCTTTCTGCTTTGGGGAAATTCCCCTGAGATGGTATGAATCTGGCATTTTAGCATCTGATGCTGATGTCGTGACAGCACTAAATCGTCTTGGGTTTTTTTTTATTAAACAAGAAGCTGGTGTTAAAGAAGCTGAAGAGGTATTGTGTGTGTATATTGATGCATGGTGCAGGACCCGGGATGTAAAGATGGAGGGATTTTCGGGGGGTCGACGGACGGGAACTCGGCCCGAGGGATGAATGAGAAGGAAGGAGGGTGGTTGACGCCAGACACAGAAGTCTTTTGTGTTTGTGTATCAGCTGGAAATCACTAACAACACTGCAGCCCTCCACCCTCCCCTTGTGTGTGTGTGTCAGTGATTGACATTTGCTTTTCAATAGAGTAGAATAAGACAAGGAAGTGCTGCTCAGAAAGAAGCCGACTTTGGCTTGAAGCAAACCTAAGACCAGGCCCAAGTATTTGCCACTCTAAATAACAAAAGGTTACGTCATTCTTCGTCTCTTTTTTTATTCCCACAGACTGAGATGACCTACTTTTGATCAGTTCTGGTTCACCGTGAGGTAGCTGGAGACATCGAGGATACATGAGTTTAAGTTTTTTGTCTGTGGGGAAGTTAAATCTGGGGAAACTGAACTTGTAGTTTTTTTTACGGATCTACAATCAAGTCCAGCTGGCTGAAATTTTACTCTTATCAAAGAGCGATGACTTGGATGACTAAGAGCCTTCACATACTTTTTCCAAAACATCTCAGAAATCTTCTGAATTCAAAAAACAGATGCAAAAACACGTCACAGCGTCATAGCACTCTCATGAATTCATGAAATCTTAAAGGTAAAGCTTCTGGATGGATGGATGGATGGATGGATGGATGGATGGATGAACATGGGTACTGTAGTTAATTCTGAGTCAGTCCCACGTACATCATCATCCTGCTAGTGGCAAGACTGCCAAGATGGTGGCAACCAGACCTACCACACTTAAGTACACTATTATCTTTGTGTGCGTCACACAGTCAAAGAAGTATCAGTGTATCAGTATATATAGTGTATAAGTATCAGTTTGGAAAGATCAGCCAATCATGTACGCCATAAAGCTAATAACAAGCGGCGCAGATTGTTCATTGATTTTGAAAGACTACACTTACAGACGCCGACTCATTGATTTCATGTTGTAAAACGAATCTCATTTTAGTGTCAAAGTCATGTGTCTCTGACTGTTTGACTTCTATCAGGGCTTTGTCAACTCATGACGTCGAGCTTGCTGTCCGTACAGGGTCATCTCAGTACTTTCCTCTATGTGTAGATGATGCTTTAAGAACCGTTTTGCCACTGACAGTTGTAAAACACAAAGGTCTTTCATGTAGCGAACAACAGACAAGCACATGGAGAGATTCAAAGAACAGAAAGTCTATATATGCGTATCTATAGATAAGAGCAGAGCGATAAGACACTGTATTCATTAACAATTGAGTTGTACTGTGGCTCCGAGGAACAATTTAACACTGAGTCGCAGGGCGCTCTGCTTTCTGAGGGCTCTAACTTTGAAGCCTGCTGCGTGTCTGTCCACACCCTGACCGCCGATGTCTAAACAGCCGTTTTGCATCAGCGGTCAAAAGCCAGATATTTGCTATGACATCAGAGCTTTGACATTGGGCAGATTTAGAGATACGGCGGCCACAATACATCTGTGTTAGACAAAGAGAGGCCGGCTGAGCTTTGTTTCTTTAACAAAACCGACCTTTGATTAGAAATAAGATGCTGGAGCATGACGGCGGACAGAAGTACAGGTATAACAGCCTCTTCTTGTTCATCTTTACTGATGACCTTTGTAGTTAAAGCAACATGTTCTACCACAAATTAACAGATTTTTAATCGTGTTGATCTGACAGTAGCTGCTGTTAGCCCAGTGATTGTGAGGTGGATCTGTTGGACACGTAAGCCTCTGTTCCTCAAAGTTAAGCATTTATTCGTGAGCTGATTGCTCTAGAAAAGAAACCATTCAAAGAAAATCTTGTTGTAACAACCTCGGATAGATGAGAGTGTTTGAACTATGACCTCTGAGTTTAGAATCTAATTTTTCACTTGTCACAGCGGTTTTTCCTACATCAGCTTGTTACGTGTCCATGGGAGAGCCATGACACAAAGGTGGTGACAAGCACGCAATATACCGACTAAACTATTTCACCTTAAGGTCCAGCAAATGTAGATTTTATCACAGAAATGTAGACGTTCAGAGCACTTCAAGCACTTCTTGTCCATGTTGGCCCGTGATGAAAATGACGTTGAAGCTCGTGACATGGATAAAAGCTTCTAAACAGCTACTAAGTTGACGTTCAGGCTAGACTGTTTTGTTGTTTCTTCTTCTTTTATTCATTCCTGTAACTGTTCAGCTCCTATCTGCTGATGAAGACCATTTAATATGGTCAAACACTTCTTCAACAGCTGCTAAATGAACCCTGAGATGAGTTTGTTTTGCTGCTGCAATGAATTTATCCATCTTTGTTCTTGAAAGACAGAAACGTGCAGACGAAATCATGATCATTACAGGACAGAAAAGTCTTTATGAGTTAATCCATAGATGTAAGAGGGGCGTGGTTTGGGGTTTAAGTTGCTGTTTCTCAGCCTTGTCTACACCCGGCCTCACTGAAAGGAAAGGTAAATCCCTTTTTTCTGTGCCGGGGGAACTGGTTCTCACCCTTTGACCTCAACCGGAGGTTGTCCTCTTCAAACAAAATAACTGCTGTTCGGCCACTGCCGCGTCTCTCCGCAGTACATGTTGTAAAACAGGATAAAATGAAGAATCATACATGCAGATGCAGCCGTTCATCACCGCAGTGATCTTTTAAATAAGTGTAATTGTTAAGATACACCACAGCTGAGACCCAGGAGACTACATTTGAGTGAGCAGTAATCGAAATTCCTGCCGTGTATGTGTTAACCCCCGACCCCGTCTCTGAACGTTATCCATCACTGCAACTGGAAGTGGAGAGCTGACGTGTTGGCAATTTATCTCAGCAGGTGCAGATGTTACAGTGCTGTGTTTTAAACTAAGAACAGCAGGGTAGAAGAGCGGAGGAAAGTTACTCCGGTCTCAACTGGGGCTGAAAGCTTTAGACTCAAATACCTGAGCTTAGTACGCATGCCATCGTAAATCCCCTTTTGCCGTTCCTCCCCCACCCCCTGCTGGTTTCCAGCCTTTCTTGCGCTTCCATGTAGCTTCGCCTGTCGCTCTTTACATCATTCACATGCCACAACGCGATAACTGCACATGTGCAGAAGAACGAGGGCACACCCCTCGCTGCACACGTTCATATATGTTCTCATAAACGCCGGTGGAAGATGAAAGGACTGAGGGGGCAAATTTTCCAGACGGGGAGATCGTCAAGTCCAAACTCCAGGAGAGCACAGCTTTACTTTACGTCTTCTTCTTCCTGTCCTCTTTCTTTTCTTTCTTTGAAACCCCATGCTGGTTGTTTTCTCAGAGTCTACCCCATTAACCTTAAATTGTTTATGTTCATTGCTGAATTATCCCTGACCATTTTACAATACATGGTGTGTTTTTAAATGGATTTTCCGCCTCATAGGAAGTCTTTGGTTTCAGTCCATGTGAGTGCAGAATGAAACATTTTACTGCAGACTTAAAATCGCATGTTTTTTCATTGTTTTCGTGCTTTTCTGCCAAACTTCTCTACAGTCTTTGACTTTCTGCAGCCTACTTTAAGTTCTCAATGTGACACAAGAAAGTCTTTGAAAACTGTTGTGACCGATTAAATCTATCTAAAGTGAGTTTCAGATGTGCTATAATAAAATGAACTAAAACCAATGGCTTCCAAGACGAGCTATAAATCAATTTAAATGCTTATTTGCTCTGCAAAATAGTCGGCAGTAATGTATATGTGATTTGTATGTATGCAAAAATCATTAATGTACAGATCATTATCATCGGCATATATAGAAATTTAGTCTAAATTACTAAATTTAATCACACGGATGCAGTTGTGATGGACAAGATGTACATATGAGCACATTGTTGCTGTTTCAAGAACATTTTAGGCTAGCTGCTTTGCTCTGTTCTCAGCCTTTATGCTAAGCTAAACTAAGCTAAGCTAAGCTAAGCTAAGCTAAGCTATCACCTGGTTACAACTTCATAGAGAGAGAGATGTTGCTGGTCTTTCTGCTTTGTTGCTTCAGCATCAAATTGTTCCTTTTAAATGCCAAAACAAATCAAGGATTCAAACCCGTGACCTGTTGGTCTATAGTGCAAAAAATACAACTTATTACAAGTTTATCTGCTGAAGCAAAGCATGTTCTTCAAAATTATGCATCTTGATAAAGTAAACTGCTCACCGTGATGGAGCTCTAAGGGTATCCCTATTGATCTGACACTGATCGCTTCTGTATTTGGCTTTTATATTTTGTAAAATATAATTATCTAATACATTCAAAACCACCAGCGTAGTCCCTCATGTTATTAATTTAATCTGGACTTTTGTAATATTATTTGGGGGGCGTTAAACAAACATTGCTGTGACCTGACAAATGTTTTCTTTCTCCCTTGAAAGTCGTATAATTAAAACCTCATTGTGATATTCTTTTCTTTCTTGGTCACTAGGTTACTCACATCTCTCCCTCCTCCTTCTCCTCCTCTTTCCCTCCACTTCTCTCATCTCATTCTTTTTTATTTGTTCCAGTGCAGCTGGGTTTGTTAATAGCTCCCTTCCCTCCTCGTATGTACACTGTTCCTATTATTCCTCCGTTATGTTACTCCAGTCTGACCTCTGACCTGGACGTCTTTCACTTCCCTCTCATCATCCGCTGCCGACTACATATTCATCACCGTCATCATCGTCCCACGCCAGCACACCGCTATCATCATGATCTTCCCTCGCCATCCTCTCGCACACGTATTTGTCACATCATCATCGCCATAACTCACTCGCTGATCCCATTAAATACAGTCTGAATGCACGTGTGCCCCACGGAAGAATCTGTACGCAGAGCCAACACATATTCTGACAATTTCCAGGAGATAAACCGCAGCCAAAACTGCCACTAACGCGCCGCTTTTTCATCTTCCGTACTCAAAGTTTTCCATTATTTTCCCTCCACCTCATTTTTTTTTAACATGCAGCACACTCGCTGCATTTTTTTGTATCACCGACATGAGGCTGAGCGTGCATCCAAACCGCATAGTCTATCAGTGAACCGAATCCAAGCATCTGTTTTGGACGGTCGTTTCTTTGTGCCAGAGGTGAATAACACAAAGACAGAAGTGTGTGTGAGTGAATATTCAGACTTGCTGCTGAGGAGTTGGATAGATTGATTAAATTTATGCGGGTAGTTGAACCTGATTTTTGACATTTAATGTTCATCAGACATCTGATATCTTCATCGGTTTCAAAACGGGTCTTCGTTCCACATTTTTTTCCCGCGAGCACCTGTTAGCTGCAACAGCTGGAATGCCCAGCAGACACCGCGGAGCTGCAGCAACAGGCCTTTACAAGTTGCTTGACCTTTATTCGTCCTCAGGAATGCTGCCTCTGTTCTCCCAGTGACCCCCTCGGCTAAACATTTACACCTGCCCAGTGCAACCACAGCGAGTCGAGAGTAACTTCTCGTCATTAAGCATCACCGGTAAGGGTTAAAGGAGCATATTTGTTTATTCGCTTTCTTGCCAAGAGCTTGACGAGAAGATCAATGCCACTCTTATATACGTCTGTTCAGTTTCAAACTGGAGCCAGGAGATGGTCAGCCCCGGGGTAATAATCAGTTTCTTTAAAAGATAATTAACCAGAAATGTTTGAAAAACAGAGATTATCACAGAAGAATGAAAAATCCCCAAAGCATCCGTTTCTAAGTCAAAGCAAACATGGCAGCCTGCCCGGCTACCTGGATTAGACACGGTATGGCAACCTGGGAAGCGTGTTAAAAATACTTTTTTATCCAGATGGTCAGAGAGTCTGTGAGGAGCAGTCAAAATATGTTCCGCTGAGCAATTATTTTTAGAGAAACCAATGGTTGTCAGGTGTAATCTGGGGCTAGGAGATAGTTAGCTTCTCATGCTATGCTAAGCTAAGCTAACCATCTCCTGGCTGCAACTTGAATGCCAATGAATCTTGGGATTCAAACCTGCGACCTGCGTCAAACAAAACAACTAAGCCAGCTAGTCTGGCCTGTGGTGGTGTAGCAACAGGAGTGTTCCCTTTGAGCGAGGTTATTTACTCTCCTATGATGGTCAGATGCCAACCAGAGAAAGGAAGGAGCAGGCCAAGGAATGCCAGTTCGGTGAACCAGACCATGCAAGCTACAAGCCTCAGCAAATCAGTCATCTAACAAGAAAAACTGCCCTGGAGAGTAATAAGGAAAACGCTCAGACCACCTCTAATGTACCACCGGTAGCTTATCAGTGGCTCCATCGGTTGCCTCAACAGCCTCTTAGTGGTCTGATTTTTTTTTAGGACTTTTAGTCCTGCATCGTAGAGCTCTTGAGCTCCGTCCAGACCTCTTGGCTACATCTGTGCTGTTGTGACTCAGTGAGGGGATTCAGTCTATTTTTCTTTAACTGAGGCTGTACATGCTGCCTCGAGATTAGGTTTTAGTTTGTTTGCATCTCTGTAGTCAACTCCTTACTGGCTCTGAATGATTGGTGTGAAGTGTAAAAAGCTACAGTATAAAATCTGGACCTCCAGGACTTTCACTGAAGCATTTTTTAAGAAAAAGAGACGGCGCCTGCTTGGTCTGCCAGCTCGATCTAACCACTATTTTGGCTTTTCCGACTCACCAACTCCTTTTTTGAAATCTGGTGAGTGAAGCTGACAAAGCTGACACGTTGCTTTGCAAAATCAGCTTGGAGGAAACCCTAAAACTGGACACCTGTGATGCACTGTTAGCAACCAAGTCGCTCCGCTGGAGCAGATGCGGGTCAAAGCTGGAAAACACACCAAGTGCTGACATGGAAATGGATGGGATTTGGATTAATACGAGTGCCACGTGTGTGAATGTTTAGAGAAAGAATAATTGGATGTAAATTTGTCCATTTACACTGGAGGAAAAACTAGACATTCCTGTTCCCGTTCACTGAGGACCACAGGGCCATGGAGCAGCTCTCTGCCGATTGTATCATACAAGTAGAGCAGAGAGAGAGAAAGAAGGAGGGGGTGAAGAGGTGAGAGGTAAAAGGAAAAAACAAGAAGCAGATTACGAGATAAAGTAAGCTAGAAAGAAAGATAAACTTAAAGCAACAAGGACAAGAGAGGCTTAAACAAAGACAGACGGCGGTTTGTGTGCTTGTGTGCAGGCGGTAATAAATGAGGGGGCTGAAAATGTACTGCTGTAAGCATCCAGACATTTAGACTAAGAGGGAAAAGTCCTCTTGGCTATGTCTTCAAGAAGATGACTTATATCAATGGAGTGAGACAGCTTATGAATGACTGTGTGTGGGGGTGTGTGAGAGGCTGACGGGGGGATTCACAAACCACAGCTTCCTGGAGTCGCTGGTGTTTTCATGCTGATTCGACATATACACTGTGGGGAGTCTATACAGTCATGTGACTTGTTTGATTAGTTTGTATCTGTGAGCATTTCTTTAGCCATGTGACTCGCAGGTTTTGAGCCCAGAGGAAATCACATACGTCGTGGTTCTCTGATGGAAATCGGTGGAATGCTCCCTCTGGGCTGGGGGCGAGTTGTTGCCCCAAGCAAAGAGTTCAAGTATCTTGGGGGTTTTGTTCACAAGTGATGGGAAAATGGAGCGTGGGACGGACCGGCGGGTTGTTGCGGCATCTACAGTATTGCAGACTTTGTACTTAACCCTCGTGGGGAAGATGGTCTTGATTTTCCAGTCTGTCTATGTTCCAATCCTCACCTATGGTCATGAGTTTTGGTAGTGGCGGAAAGAACAACATCACGAATACAAGCAAATACTCAGTCTGAGAGGGTAAGGAGCTTGGACATGCATTGGAAGATGCCCCCTGAGTTTGTTGGAATTGTTTCAGGTATGTCCAACCGGTAGGAGAACCCAGGGCGAACTCAGAACCTGCTGGCCTGAGAAAGCCTCGGGATCCCCAAAGCAGGAATGGGGCTGGGAATTGCTGGGAAGAAGGATGTCTGGAACGTCCAGCTCACCCAAGAGCTATTGATGATTGTGGATTGTGTTGAGATTTTCTTCGGTGTAAAAACACATCCTTAGATGGAAAAAGATAGTATCATCGGTTTGATCACATCTCACTCATCAATGCCAAGCGATACCAGGTGTTTTACTGTATGAAGCTGAAATCACTTCAGACAGATGAGTAAGCGCCCCGAGGCTGCTGAAGTGTTTGTCTGAAGATATTATATTCAGCAAAAACCTGAGCTACAGCTGGCCCAGAAACTTGCCAATGACTCAAGGAGGGAGAAACATGAGGCAAACAAAGGCAGGAACAGGCGCTGCTTAGTGTTTTTGTAGTTGGGCCTGTTGATTTGGCCTCAACAGTTGGAGCTGTTGACCATGTTGGATGTGAAGCTCATGTGAGCCCCTTAATAAGTCTACAATGTGCATCAAACCTCTTTGATAAGTCAGTTGATGGATACTTTCTGAGGATATCATTACGTCAGACGTCCATCACAACACACAGTCTATGCATCTGATTGAAATCTTAACCATAAAAACTGATGACATTTCTTTGGCGCAAGAAACCCGACTGAGAGCGCGTATTTCAAGCTTCAAGTGTTGCACAAAACAGATTTACTGCAACACTTGACTTGAGCTTGTCGCAATACATCCAGCCATCTGCAGGTGGACGCCCACATTTATTTAAACTGTATTTGACTAAGGTCTGGAACAGGTTCAGCGAGCGTCAATTTTATAGATAAAGCTGTTAAAAGCCAAGCAGGTTCAGTCCAACAGCATGCAAACACATGTACACGCAGTCAGAGGTCTATTCGGCGAAACACCTCGGGGCATAAAACTCTCTGCAAGTACAAACTCATGTGTACACAAGTTCAAGCACATGAATATAAACTTGTGGCAAGTGGTTGTGCTCTGTTTGACAGCGTGTTAACACCTCCAACATTTCCAAAAGTACACGAGTTCGTATCGATTGGTTTGGTGCGTCAGCAGCCTGAATCAGAAGTTCATGTTGCACTTGACAAAAGTCAGGTTCAGCCACCACCTACGCTAAAAATATAGAAAATAACCTCCAGAAATAAACTATTACCATGATTAATGTCGGGTGTTGTCAAGTGAGTCACTGCTACCTGGACAGTTAACTACAAAAAAACAAGTTGAGGAGCCAGCTGAGGTGCAGCAACAGCGTCGACAGTGTCAGGTACAAAACTGAGACAAATGAGCTGTCTCACTTGTAGCTCAAATTCTAATAACAGGTCTCTTCCACTCAATCCATCATACAGTTTCCAGGACAGGTATGCGTTTGTATGATTAATAACCTGCGTTTTATTAAGTGTTTCAAGGGTACACTTTAAGTTCACAGCATGAAATTAGATGATTGAGACCATAAAGTTAATATTCGAAGAGTGGGAAACATTACTGTTGGGGGCATTTTTGCCTCAATTTGACAGGACAAGAAAAACATCTGGATCTGAAAGGCCCAACTCGAACCTGAGTAGCTGCAGCAAGAAATTATTTAGTCATTTAAGCTGATGCTTTTATCCAAAAAAGTCAATCAAGTCACAGCTCAAGAGATTTATCATGTCCAGCTGTTGGTTGTGTTGGAGAGGAGGTCCTCTCTGAGGTTTGTGAAGGTAGAGAGGGACGGCCCTGATCCACGAACGGGGAATGACAGATGAGAAAAGTTTGGATGGCGCTAAGCGAAGAGGTGGCAGAGCCAGACGTCGATCATTGGAGGAGGCAACATATGCTGTTATTCAAGACTGCTCTGTAGTCTAATGTGGGCTGCTACAGGTAGCCAGTGGAGCTCGATGAGCAGCGGGGTAACGTGACCTTCTGGGCTGATTGACGACCAAACGCTGCAGCGTTCTGGATCATCTTAAAAGCGTTGTACATGCGGTGCGTGCTCTACCAGTTCAGCTACCACTGTTGGCTTGCACCATCACCATTATTATTAAAAACAGTGTTGCTGTTTCTAATAATAAAAAAAAATGTACAAGTCACCAGTGAATTACTTGAAACTCTGGAGTTTAGTCCAAAAACCTCTCAGAACAACCACGTATACGCCGTTTCCTGGGATCTGAAACTTATCACTAAATAATTTTAACCATGTTGCACACGATATGTTTCGTACCACATGTGCGAGGTGTCAAACTGCTTTCTTCAAGAGCTGAAAACAAGAAAAAACCTTCTTCCTGATAGCCCTTCTCAGTTTGTTTAATTCAACACACATGCCCTGCACTGTATTTATATTTATTTGATGGGTGTTGCTCCCCCGGCCGAAGGTTTCTCCACTCCACGATGACAAATACGGCCAATTAGTCGCACCCAGAGGTTCCAGTGCTGCAGATGTTTCTCAGCTCACTGTAACTGAGCAGATTCCTTCACGCTGAAAGCAGTGCCTCCATCTGTTCTTTAACCCCCGGGTCAGAAGAACCCGGCCGCACACACACGTCATTTTGGGTTAATATCTAAAATATATATAATTTAGGGATTTAAAATTACAGTTTGGTTCAGTCATTTAATATTGTGGAGGTATAAAGTAGGTAATTATGAATGTAGGAGTGGTTTCAGCTTGGCAACATTTAATTTTTCTTTTTGAACAGTTGAAATATTTTTGCCACTCCAACTTGCCGTCAGCTAAATTGATTTAATCCAGACTCCAGTTTAAAAAAAGCTCCTTTGCAAAATAACATTTCCTTCATGTGAGCGTGTCTGACAGTTTCCTCCACGCTTGCAGACCTACTTTCCTGCAGACGGGACAATCCCAATTTTCTAATACCATAGATACCAGAAGCCATTTACTCTCCAAAACATGAATGTTTTATGGCATTTCATCATGAGTTAAAGTGTAAAATGAACGTTTCAACATGTACTGTACTTCTTCTGACTGTCAGTCAATGTTTTTTCATACCTTGGAGATGTACGCTTTGATGCCTTCAGCCAGTTTGATGCAAGGCTCTCCGAAGAGCTGGGCCAACTGGTCTGGGATGTCCTGGTCTTTATCCAGAGCATTCAGTAAACTGAGACACTTCAGCTCCTCTGTGACGCCCTGGCTACGCACCTACAGGACAAACACATTAAAACAAAAAGAATTAGGCGGGGAGATATAAGAAAGTAGCAAAAATCTCTGCAAGATGTTGTTGGTTGCAAGCGACAACCTCCATGGCGGAAAGTGTTTTCCCCGTTCATGACCGCCTCAGCTCTAGCTCAGCTTGTTGGCTCCAAACTCTTTATTGCAGTTTAAATCTGGCCCAGACATTAAATAAAATGTTCAATGAATGAATAAAAGAACTCTTCACTCTTCCTCATCGGCGACAATGCAGCCTAATGTATGTCCGCAAGGGGAACTGAGCTGTCTCAACCGGCGCCTGCGTCTACAGAGAATCTACAGAGATTTAGAGAGTGCCAAATTTCAACATTACAACTGATTTTACATCGTCACGGTTGCCCTTGAATGAAAGAAGTCTTGGTTGCAGCTAATATATTTATTCACGGACCGGAGGGTCACACAATCAGATCAAGCCGACGCACATTGCCATCTACTGTAGGTAAGGTTAGACAAGGTCAAAGTCAGAATCATACAGTTTTATTATAGATATTACAGAGCTCACAGATTGAGCTCAAAACATCAAAGGGAATACAAATATTACTATCAGTGTATCAGTTACATCCTGTAATGACGGCTCCTTTAAGTTCATCTAAACATCATTACTTTTATTGATTGTTTTATTGCCCTCTTGGGACGTTTACGCACGTTTATTTCTGCCGCTAAGTCAAACTAGCCGCTCTCTTGTGAGCCATCACTCTCTCTGCACTCCTCTTATACAGTACGCTGCACTGTCAGTGTGTCGAGTGCATGTTTCTGACTGTTTCTGCTCATTTTTTGGGTTCCTTAATGTTCTCTCACAGATTTTTTTTTTTAATCCATCCTGCACTTATCTTGCTATTTATTGTAACTGTCCTTGGCTGACGGGGTTTATTTGTCTTTTCTAGATTTGTAGACAGAAAACGAAAGAGAGGAAACACGTCGGGGGATGTTACATGAACTGAAACTGGGAATGAAACAACCTGAGACTGAATACTTTTTTGGCAAATGGTTCGCAGGATTAGGCAGCTGAAACACAACGCCTTATGTAACGACACCGAATGCATGCATGGTCTCGCTATAGAGTTTCTATTGAGCGCACACACACATATTCATATCAAGACATCTAATAAGAGACAATTAAATCAGCATTTCCTCTGGGGGTGAAGAGGAAATGGTTTCTTTCCCATTTGGCTACGCCTCCTGTTTGGCAGCGACCTCCATCTGAATAGAGCAATGTTTTCATGTAATTTTGGGCAGCACGGGTCGAATAAGACATCTTTGGGAACTGAAATGTCAAGAGAGGCGTATGCAGCTTGCAGTGTGTGTGTGTGTGTGTGTGCCCTTCAGGGAGGTTGTACGCGTCACGGTCTGAAAGTCTTGCTAATGACTCTATAACAAGCGCTGATGAAGAGAGAGAGATTACAGCACTGGACTCTGTCACCCTGGTTCTTTATTTTTATTAATGTCTTTCCGCTTGACCTCCTCCTCTAATGAAACCCGTTTCTTTTGTCTTTCTAGCTGAGCTTTTATTTCACTTTTACAGTGATACAGGAGTGGATTCCCCTCTTCCTAAAGAGGACAGCTGTGTGGGCAAATTAGTTCAAACCGAGCGGCAAAGATGGGGGAACTTACGGGAAAAGCAAAGTTTCTTTCTTTCAGTCCTCGAAAAGGATGACTCATGTATTTAATGGCTTTGCATGTCTATTTTCAGGGACGAATCATTACGTGTCTAATTAGATGCACATGTCATTGGACCAGACGGTGCACATTCCTGTCATCAAAGGTCAAAACTGAAGTTAACATGCTGCCAAAAAACATGCCAGGAAACTAAACACAACACTAAAGTATTTGATGCTTTCTGACAAAGAGGACGAGGAAGATAAGAAGAGAGGTCCGGTTTTCTTTCGGATTCTTTCGGCTCTGTAGTTTTGATTTGCTTCTTCCTGTTGGCATGGGATCTTTTATGGAACGATCTTTGCTGTCATGGCCCCTTTTAAAGCTGTATTTTTATAGAAAATGATTAATAAGGTTAGAATTCGTCAAAGCATCAAGAGGCGGTAGTTTTATTGCAGCCTATCCCAGCTGAGTTTGAGATATATTTGGGCCCAATATTGCACTATGATTAATGACACATTAGTGGAGTTTTATGCTCCTCATCATCAGCTGATTGTAACTACTTTATTTACTTTGGGACAGTTTAATCTGCAACATTACTTCATATTTGAGAAGCTAATCGTGATCCTGATGCACATTTTCATGTAAAATGTAACTAGTGAGCGCTAAATAAATGTGGTGGCGTAAAAGTGCACAGTGTTTCCCTCTGAAATGTAGCAGCTCAGCTTTAAAACTCACATTTCCAGACACTCTTCATTGTCTTTCAGTACTACGATGAGAGAGAAGGAAGCACGGTAGGTCGTCTGCATACAATCGGGATGCATCTCAACCAAAAAACGCTGACAGCGGAGTCTGGGCAGACACAAAGGGCTGTGTGATGACAGCCATCACTGGCAAAAGTGTTGGGGAGGTTCACACATGCATCAGTGGATCTGAGCTCGCTCATCAGCAACAAACGGAGTGAAAGTAGGCCTCGTTTCTTCCTTGCACCTCTGCCAAAACACACTCCCTGCTTTGGTGGTTCTGGTTGAAGGATTAATTGCTATTGAGGAGTGTCTTTTGTATATGAGAATAAAAGGTTAGTCCTAGCAGGGCATGCATGTATGTGTGTGTGTGTGTGCAGATCTGTGTGAATTTGTGCATGGACGTCCATTAAGTTTTGACAGGGCCAGTAGGGAGTGTCTCATCCATGTTAGTGAGGAGATAAAGCCTGCGCACACCACTGCACAAAGATTAGGAGAAAACTTTCTGCTCCATTAGTACATGGAGGCAAGGCCAGAGGCTAAACTAAGCTATGCAGAGAAACATTATCATCACTGTGATGTGCTTTCTGTTCTCCCGGTGTAAGCTGCACAAAGACTCCCTTAGTATGGTCTAAGTGAGAGAACATTTCCACAAGTTTGGTCCATTTTCTTTGGATATGTTGCTTGTTTGGAGACAGTCTTGTATTTTCCAGTGACAATAAATGACTTTCAAATAACACAAAGGCAAGACTCCTGAATAACCAACTGGACGGGACTGCGAAATGCTAACACTAACTTGCTAAAAGGGACGAAATTACAAGTTGAAATAACAAATGTTCGCTGTCTTTGCCTAGCAAGCTAAAGCCACATTTCCACCTGATGGAACGACTCGATATGACTCGACTCTACTTATTTTTTTATTGGTTTTCCATTGCAGATTGTATCTTCAACTGCGTCAAACATCCCTGATTGGTGATGCCAAAATGAAATCCTGCATAAAACCCAACAGCATCTCTTCATACGCTCTGTTAGAAGAGAAGCAGCTCCTTTTGTATACATAGTTGGCGTGTAGATGAGCAACAGAGGGAGCGCCAAGTCATCAATCTGGCAATAAACACACAGTGTGGGTTAAAATTCTCAAAACAAGCTCCCATGTGTTGTTTCCCAACTGGGTCGCCCATTGACGATCAGAGGTGTCAAGAAGAATTCATCCTCAGGGGAACCTGAATGTTGGTACCAAATTTTAATGCCAATCCATTCAGCATTTATCACCAAACTCATTGGGATTCATCCTCTAGTATTCATGGACATGCGTGCCAAATTTAACGGCAATCCGTCCAATAGTTGTAGAGATATTTCAGCTGATACCAAATGACAGACACCACCATCGCCGTGGCCATCCAACTGAATTCAGCCTGGTTTGAGTTTAATCATATCGAACACGTTTCCGAGAAAGTTCGAGCTCACTGAAACATGTTTTTTGTAAACACTTATGTACGGTCGTTTTAAAAATGTGCTCAGTAGTTGTTCCTGTGCTCAGTAGTAATGTAACGGCTCCCCTCCACATCGAACAGTCTGCTGTCTGGCTGTAACGTGAAGTCAGCACCACGGCGGAGCCAAGCCTTCAAAGGTTGGTCTCTCTGCAGGATCTTTTCCTTAATTTTTCATCTATTTTTTCTGATCCTACTAAAACCCCTGTGAGCCAAATTCCGCAGCTCTGTCAGCTTAAAAGTTAGCTCTTCATTCCTCTCACATGACTCTGTTACACTGCCCTGTTATTTATTTGCATGATAGCAATAACTTTTGCTTCTTTTTAAAGGCTCAAATTAGATCTTCATTTACGTGTTTTGATGAGCCTCCTTACTCATTGTGTTTTTGGAAAGCTGAAAGGAAAATGTGACAGATTATGTAGGCCAGCAGAGACATGCAGGCCTCCAGAGATGTGGGGGACTCGGCCTCTACATCATTACCATGCCGTAGGAGCATGCAACTGGAACTGCTCCACAGGTTTCAGACATGAGTTTAAAGGATACCCCCCCTTGCTATTCCCCTTGATAGCAGTTTGTCTTTGCCAAGACTCCACTTCATATCCGCACATTGCAAAACTGACCCCATTAGCCATGATTTCAGAAACCAGCTACACCCTGATGATTCAACATTAACAAATCAATACGCTGACAGCAGGTCAGCTTCAGTTGTTCAATAGAAATCACTTCTGTCAAAAGTTTGATTAATTACTTTTCATTTCCAAACAAATGTCTTGAGAGGAATCGTGATCTTACCACCATAATCTGCTTTTGCAGTTGTGCTATTTTTCTTTTGATACTACATTCCTGGCAGAAGGCGTTTTTCCTTTTTTGGCAAGCAGCTCTTAAAATTCTTGTCCCTGTAACTTTTCCCCCCGAGTGGCGTATTTTCTCAGTGAGTTGAAATCAATGTCTTGTCCTTCCCCCTGGGCTCTGAGGCAATGAGTCCGTCGGGCCCTTTCAGAAGCCAAACTCAGGCTAACACATGCTAAAAACATTCAGCAACACACAAGATCTGATGTAACTCTCTGTTGCATTGTTAAACTAGATTCAATGCCTATGTATGACTTTGGCTCGGATGTGAGATGAACGGGTGAGAGCGTCCGAAAATATGATCTTCAGTGACAGATGTTTGGTCACAACACCTTCATGGCGTCTGTGGATTTTTACTCAGGTGATAGCCTACAGTGCTATGCTGCCATGTTGGTGGTCTTTGAGGTGAAACGGCTGGATAAAATGTCTTGGCAAGTTTTGGAAGGCACGGTTAATTTCAATGAGGATTGATAATAATGATGCGAAAAACCTGTAGTTCATATGTTTTTGATCTGGAAAGAAACCCATCCTGGCATTTAGCGCACATTTAGCAATCGTAGCCGACCATATCTAACAAGATCCATATCCAAAAAGATAGCAAGACCAGCTAGCTATGGTTAAATCAGTTATTTTTGAGGCAAAAGGTATAGTTAGTCATATATCCAGCATCAAATGCTTTTTTTAGATTCTTAGATTCAAAATAGTTCACGTTTTTGATCTGACATGGTGAAGTTTTGCAGAAAGAAACCTGTCCTGACTGTTGTTAGCATTTAGCACAGCAAAAATATCTAACAAGTCGGTTTTCAGGTAAATAAATTAATTTGTTTCAACTGTAAGAAGATTTTTGTTTTTTTGTTTTATGTCGACTTAGTTAGTTAGCTAACCACAAACTTTAGTTGCTTTGTTTAGCTAACAGGCCGGTCTGCTAGCTGGCAAAACCAAAAAGATAGCAAGGCCAGCTAGCTAAGGTTAGATAAGATTATCTAAAGATGATAACTTTAGCTATATCTATATAATATTTAGGAATAGATCAATTATGTTTTATATTATGTTATATTGTATTGAACTTGTTTTAGCGAAGGCTGAAATTTAGTCCAGATTAGCGAGCAGTAAAAGCATCAAATGCTTTGTTATAGATTCTTAGACCAGACTTCAGAGTTTAGCTCATTTGAGACTGAGATTGAAAAGGCTAATATTTCTTCTCTATATCAAAAAAAGGAGTTTGGGCTTTAGCTCTGACTCAACATTTACATCTTGCAAATCTTCTTTTCTTGCCAGATAGTGTTGTGATGAAACTGCAGAGCAAAAAAAAATAGAAGAAGCTTTCTTAAACTGTCAGAGTGTTATTTTAGGGCTTTGAACCTAAACTCTACCGGAGCTAAACTGGGATGCTCCCCGATGGTCTATACTTTTGGAAATCATCAGCGCCGCAACTAGAGGAAACACACACACATGCACAAGTCTGAGTGATTAATGTGCTTTTTTTTTTTTTTTTATCCCTTCTTAGCTAAAAGACATGTGGTCTCTCATGGCTCTCCATATTGAACTGGATGACTGGGCTCCAGAGAGAGAGAGAGAGAGAGGAAGGGTCCAGGGCTGACAGAGCTCCTGTGATCCCGATGTCGGCTCTCTCAGGAAGCACCGAACAATGCTTCACTGTTCCCTCCCTGTGCGACTGTATGTGTGTGTGTGTGTGTGTGCATGTACATATGTATTACGTGTGTGTGTGTATCTGTGTGTGTGGCCTGTTGCTCAGTGTGTATGTACAATAGAGTGATAGTGTGTGTGTGTGTGTGTGTTTGGCTGGACCTCGCTGGACACCAAACCCTGAAAAGAATATCTCAGAGGGCCACTTGGAAACCCGGCTACAATTTTCTGTGTGTGTGTGTGTGTGTGTGTGTGTGTGCTGGTCTGGGAGTTCCTTGGCAGTCCAAAACTCTCATTTGAAGAGATTAGGAAGAGGAGAAGGTGGCCACGTAACTCAAATCCAGCAGGCCAGAGGTCTGGATCAAGAGTGTGTGTATGTGTGTGTTGAGGTTTGGAGTCGGGGGGAATGAGCAGCGAACAGAGTTGGCTGTATTTCAGTATACTTTCTCCGCATTGTGATGAAACAGACAAGACAGAGTGAGCCGGGGGGTGAAATAACAGCTGAGACCTCGCTCGCAATGGCACTCCACATAAATAACTTTACCCAAACACAGAGGCACTGACATACACAAGCTCTGAAGTGAAATAAAACATACTGAGCTTGAAGACGGTGGAGCCAGCTTCATCATGTTGAGTTACACCCCGCTGTGTAACTCACAGCACCGCGGCTTACTGTAACCGGGAAGCATTCTTGCAGGAACTGGCAGAGATATATACGAGGCTGTGTGTGTGTGTGTGTGTTAATGTGTGATGTGTAAAGTTTGATCCAAAACTCGATACTCCAAATCTCTTAAGATACTTTATTACTGCTATTTAATCAATTTTCTTCCCATCCGTGCAACTTTGCATTGAAAATCTGATTGGAGATCTGTTCTACAGAACTTTATCCGCTATCAAATGACAGTATCGTATTATTTTAAACATGTTGTATCTAAAAAGTACCAAAGTATCAATACTTTTGACAAGCTTAGACGTGTCTCCAGGCAGAAAGAAAGAATAACAGGAACACAGGCAGAGAGTAAGAAAAGAAGGGACATACCGAGGACTGGGTATCGCTACGCGATATCTTTAAGGAAATTTCGTGACAAGTCGTATCAAAACTTCTGGAAATGATACATTCATTTGATCCAGATCAAGAAAAAATACTATCTCTGTGTTTTTCTTTTCACAGTTCTCAGTTCTTTAGCAGCTACATACAGTCTGTGGTGGTGTCACATGAAGTCTGATTTGGTTAAGAGTGACGAAATGCCACCATGTCGTTCAAAGGTATGGTTGTACTACACGCGTCATCTGATGGTATGTAATGGTATTGTAATTTTTTTAAATAATACCCAGCCTTAATCAAAAGAGCTAAAAAAGTTTAGAAAACTATGTACTCGCAATTCAGAGTTCTTATGCCGGGACCGTACCGGACACGGCATTGTTACGTCACAATCGCAACGTTGTTTTCGTCCTTTCTCTACCACCAGGAGTGTTTCATAAGCATTTTGCACACCAGACTTTCTTAACTTGCACATATTTGGTCATTCTTTGTTTGGTTCATGTGCTTCTACAATGAGTAAATATGCTACGCAGCGTAAGTGGAACAGGGCGAAGCCTTGCCCCGGTGGAATCCGGCAGTTAACGAGTAAATAACAGTCCGGTATGCACGCACCATTTTAACACTATGGCCCCTTTTCACACCTATAAATACAAACCAAGGTTTGAGTTAAGAAACTTTACGCTGAACTGATTTAGTGAAAGTCCTATAAAGTCATAAACACTGGTACATTGTGTTTAATATGAGGTGGGCGTGCTGGTGATTTACGACCTTACGCAACAACTAGTTGACTGTTAAGATGAGACTTTGGCAGGTCTGTGTGCACTCAGACATTTGCACTCTGACTCTCTATTGTGAAAACTGGCCCAAAGCAATCATTAAAAATGAACCGCATGCAGCTTTTTCTTCACCTAAACCAGGAGTCTTGTGTGTTTACATGAACGTACAAGCTTCTGGTAATTATGTGCAGTACGTGTGCGTGAGGGTGAGAATGTGTCGATTTAAGATTTTATTTGACAACCCATGTGTGCGTTTATATACTTGATTTGAAGTGAGCGTGCACGGGTTTACATCCGTGATTTGTTATGGTGGTTAACGTAAATGCATGTGTGCAGGTTGGTGTGCAGCCTATGTGTGTCCTTCCCGGTTTATCACCCCCTCGGGGCTTCAGCATATCTGGCAGACGGCCAGCGTGGTGCAGAAATTGATTTATTTTTTGAAGCTGATTCATCCACGCCATTTGTTTAATGACCAACAGTTTTCTCTGCAATCATTCACAGTAAAGAGCAATCAGTCTGGGCTCAATACAAGGAATTTTTTTTTTATTGCTGACCAGCAAAAAACAAAGGCCGTTTCGATTGTGAACAGTGGATGAGTTTCTACTTCACTTCACGGCGCGGGCCAAGTTTTTGTCTGCAGTGAAACGACAGACTCTCCCTTACAAAAAGAGGCTGCCAGACCCCAACACTCATACAGAACAGCTTTCAGGGGAGTATTTTGAAAATCCGAGCCAAAGGAACGATCATTAGAGGGTTGGGGAACAGAAAACCGCTGTTTTTAACACGGGTTCATGCAACCACATTCGTACTGGCCTTGCCTCATATGCCAGTTTAAGTTTGCTTCAGCACAGGAACAAAACAATAGACTAAGATCTTATAAGTAAAGATAGAAAATGAAAAATGTCTCTCAGACAAACTAATGACAGTGTGTATGTTGTGGGTTCAACTCACTACTGATCGCTTGTGACATTTAAAATCTAAAAATAGGCTGATCCGGCTGGTTTCTTCAAAGTTTCTGTCTGTTAAAAGGTTTTCACCAAGTGCTTGCTCATGGTGGGAACTGTTGAGTCTTTTTAAATAATTTTGTAAAGAGTATAGAAAGTAGAAAAATTCACACTTGATTAAACGTGCATACCCGTTCTTCATGAAACATGAGCAATTCCCGGCTCGGGCCTAAAGTTGAACTAATCCTCAACTTCCGAACTCTACCTCCTTCTTCTCAATGGCTCACTTGTCTTTCCTTGAAAGAGCCAGTCATCTGGGAATGTATGTTTGGTCTGTGTAAATTTTTCCCCAGATAACGGCAGCAGGTGCCTTTAAAACGTGGAGATGAGTCAGCTTTGTCAAGGTCAAAAAACAGGTTCCTCTGATGGGTTGAATAAAAGTGAATTATTGATATTTCACACCACGTTTTAGACATTTCGTTGACCCTCGCTCCCAGAGAGCAACAATGAAAGAGAAATCATCAGGATTTATGCATGATAAGTTCAATTTTAAAAGGTGTGGGTCAAATTTCTTTCATCTTTACTGCTTAAAGTTAAATCACTCAGCATCTGACTGATTTCTACTTGATTGCTGTTTCCTTTCTGATGAGATCATAACTCCATCATCACTTCTAGAATAAAAGAGCGACTTTATTGTGAGACCAACGCGTTTTGGCTTGTGGCCTTGATCCTGATAAAGGCCGTGAGCCAAAGCGCATTGGTCTGACAATAAACTTGTTTTTCTCCCCTCCTCTGCGCTGCTTTGGAAGTAGGTGAAGTTCTGCCGGAAATCCCTACTCCGCTATTAAAATTTCACTGATCCAGGACTGCTTTTCTCTCACAGTGACCCTCACTCTAACTCCTGCCTCGCTTTGATTTCGGCTCTCTTGCCATTAATGAGCGCGCATTTAGCCGATAGCTGCTCTGATTGCAGCTTTAGAAGGTAATCTCAAAACGAGGAGGGAACCGTGATTTTAATCACATTCACGTCACACAAGAAAAAGCGATGTGTGGCGCAGAGACCACAGCTCGAGTACACGCACAGTGCACAGTCCAAGGAAGAAAGATTGATTTAAACAATCAACGTTTCCTCGCCGAACGTTCAAGCAGCGGTTGCAGCTGCGGCATGAGGTAAAACCCTCCTCGGGTGAGTTGTTTTAACTTGTAGATGTTGGGAAAGAGGTGCAGAAAAGACTAAGAGATATTACCTGACAGCCAAATCCAAACAAAGAAAATACGCCTGTAAGGATGCTAGACAGTCTTTTCCATGCAAAGATACGGACAAACTGAAGCAGGAAAAACCTAGAAGCACGATTTAAGTCTGAATAGTTTGATGTGTAATGTTTGCCAATGAAGACTTTTGAGAAAGTATTTGAGCTTCAGGTAGCGGCGCTTCTTCACCACATCAAAACATATGGTCGGCACATGTTTTATTTCTCACCCAATCCATGTTAAAATCAATCCAGAAGACAGTCTGCTTCTGCTTAGAGGCATTAATGACAATACTGGCAGGCGGTCGCTTCCTTCGGCGTGCATGCTCCAGTGCTTATGGGTTATTGTTTTACCTGTGGGCTTCGATGCAAATCTGCAGCACGCACGCACCTTCGCGCTTGCAAACGGGAATGCGTTTGCAAGCGTTGTGTTCGTGATAGTGTACACAACCCCACAGCGAGACAGCAGAATACCACTCCCAGCCTTTGCGTGTGGAACTATGACCTCTCTTTGTCAATTTTGCTGTTCTGGACTCCGTCCAGTTTAAATAAAGTTTAAAGACATACAAAAGCAGGGTGGACCTGCCTGCTGATATTCTTCTTGTTTCTTTCTTTCTCTTTAACTTCCTTGTTCCTTTAAACAATTGAGAATGTGAGTGTTTAGGTAAAAAAAAAGAGCAGTTAAGATAAGCTGTGATAAAGACGGACTCTCAGAGTTTACTGTAACTCTGTTTATGAGAGTCTGTGTTATCTAAAGTTAGTGGCATTGAGGAATTAAGAGTCGCCATAAGCTCTTCCTGTCGTCGAAGGGTTAAGTTTCTGCTTCTTGTCAGAACGGGGAAAAGAAAAAGAAGACGAGGGAGAATGAGAGAAGAGCAAGACGAGGTCAGGACTTTCCAGTTCGTCTCAGTCACCTGTGCGCGCATACCGACGGAAACGCCCGGGGCGGCTGAGTTACTTATGGATAATGACAGAGATTTAAAAGAAAGAGATATGAATCATTGCCAAGTTTACATCAAATGGAGGTCAACATTTTAATGCCGGCTGGTAAACCAAGACAGCTTATAAGATGTAACTTAAACACACGATGGTAACTTATCAGAAATAACAACATCCAAGCTAATATCAAGAACAAACAATGGCTTTCACACTTGGTGATCTTGGACGGTGTTCTTTGCCTAGTCTGTGTTAAATATTAAGCAATGACTGATGACTTTCTTGTCAACCCTCCAAACAATTTGACTGACACATGATGGATTGCGGGATACCAAGGAGCACAAACCAAACATCTGTTGTGTCGACCAAACTCAGACAACAGAAAGCTGCATTTCTTGACGTAATCTGTGTAGACGTGGATATCTACGCCAACCAGAAAATTGGGATGCAACTGGCAATTGAAAATGAGCCTAATGGTTGCTACGTGACAACCAATCTAAATTAGACAGCTGGATGTAATTTGTAGTCCTGGTCTATAGTTTTAACCCTGAAGAAGCCTCCATTTTCTCAACCATAGTTGTGACAGGTTAAACAGCTGGTTTTAACATTGCACGTCTGCTACAGCCTACATTCAAGATGATAGTCTCCACTACTGGATAACTGCTGGATTGCATATGGGAAAATGATAAAGCTAATGCTAGACCAAAGAACACACAATGAAGTTGATAAATGAAGCAAAGTTTGGGTCAGCAGGCAGCTGTAGGGCTTTTTGAGTGCCTGTGGGTGGGCAGATCCAGCATGGGTGGGCAAGTGTGTGAATGTGTTTTTTTGTGTGTGTGGAGGTGGTGGGTAAGTCTGACTCAACAGGAGTCTTCACAAGTGTTATTGTACTGGTACAAATAGCTGTAGCTGTAGCTGATCTGTGTTTTCTCTGGTGGGGTCCCCACAAGAATGAAGAAACAAGGAAAGTGAGCACTTTGAATGGTTTGAAAAGGTTATTTAGATTAGGTGAGGTGGAGTATTTAAATGGTTATTGTTAGAAATATGGCTGAACAAGAAGGGGAAAAACCAAACGCTAACCACCGCATTTTCTTTTTATATAATGCTGAACATGGAAAATGTGATATTCTTTCCTTTCTTCTTAAAAACTGCAGATTTAAACTGAGGTGGACGTGCCCGTGACTCCTGTAATAAATGCTTGTGAATCTGCCAGTGAAGCTACCGTTCTGGCAGATGAATAGTCGATGGTGTCACCAGCAGCTACCACAATAAGCACACTGTTGACTTCTGGGAATGTTCTCGCTACACTTTCTCAGACGAAGCACAAGTCCTTTGTTTCTGTGTGTGTGTTTCCTTGCAATATCTTGTCATGTTTTAGGAAAATACGTAAGCCTTCTGCCTCAAACTAAATGCAGCAAAGGGCCTAGATCAGAATCAAACCCTTGCCCCTGTAGCACCTGGATACATGCGGCATGTGGACTACCTGGTCACCATCACTAGTTGTTCAGATGTGACTCTGTAGACCTTTATCTGCTTTTCTTTATCAAATTTTCTCAGATAATTGAAGTCTTACTGGAAGGAAAAGTAAATTTTATCAGGCGTGCCGATATTAGCAGATAACACTGACAATAACCACATATGAACTTTATCTCAACCAGACTCTCTGCTTATTATTATTACTGTTTTCTTTCCTTGACATCAAGGTCAAAGGTTATCATGAGCTGTCACTACTAATACTATGACTGATACGAAGCCCCAAGAGAAGATTGCTGACTGAGACGTGTGCTTTAAATCCTGATAACAGCACACAAACAGGTTTAATGATTCTGGTAGGGCAGGAATGTTAAAATGTCTAATTAGCTTTGATGTGCTTACTTGCGTTAGGACGAATCGATGCAATACACAACACATTAAATGCGTAATTAAGAGTTCGGCATGTGTGCAGTCGGTTTAGCATTCATTAGCATTTCCTGATGACGGAAAGTTCTCTCAAGGATGGATCCTGCAGGTTTCCATCAGAATTTAAAATTTTATTTGCAATGTGTTTCTCGTTTCAGCCGTGACTTGGATCAGTCTTGTCTTATTTGGTAAAACCACATTCACTGCATGAATTGCAATTTAAACCACACCAGCATGACACTGCTAACGGCCGTCTCTGCGGCTGCCGTTTGTTAATGTGCTCAAATTTCAACCTTCAGCTGAAGCCATCACCATGCATTTGAGCAGCGTGTTGAGAAACATCTTGAACATCTCACGAGAAGCGTTGCATGCCGCCTTCGCTTGCCAGCTCTCACATTTGCCAACTGTTAAAGGCCAGAGAACCTGTTTGGGTTCTAAACTGATGGGATTCTTTACTACTATTATGTTATTTCCAAATACCTTCACCTTTCCGAGAATCTAAAGCAGGAAGGTGAAGTTATTCCAGCTCTTACTGACAACTAAACTCCTTCCTTCATATGAGAAGGTCAAGGTTGTGATTTAAGCTCATGGTTGCGGAAATGTGCTCTCAGATTTTAAGAACATTGCCAAACAGAAAAGGCCTTTGTGTCATTTCATTGAACATTTTGTCCTCAAACTGGGAGAAACACTAGAGGAACGCTGAAATTTTGGATGGCCAGAATGAGACATCAGATGGATTGCCATAAAACTGTGTACAGACATTCATGTTCCCCAGTCCTGCTAAATATTGTGATGTTAACTTTGTTTAGCACGCAGTTATAAGCATTTAGACAAGAGGGATCTTTTTGTCCTGATATTAAATTCGAGACAAAACATGAAATGATAAGAAAAAATTAAGCCTTTGTGGTTTCAGTCTAAAATAAACCGTCTATCAGTCACAATCTAGATTGTCCTTCCTTATCATAATATTTTGGAAGCAGCAAAGGCGTGAGATCTCTTTTTCATCAGTCAGCAGAGAAACACAATCCTAGACACATTTTCACAACATTCATGCAAGATTTCTATCTCCTCTACGAGAGGCCAAGACATCCAGGGAGCTATTTCTGGAAATATATGGTATGTGAGCATTTCTTTAGAAAATCTCAGTATATTTGACTTAGATCCTTGCAAGTGACAACAGAGCCTTGAATTAAGACGATGAATTCCAGGCATCTAAGATATTAAAACAGACAAGAGCCAGGACTTTGACGTCTTTTAAAACGATATCTTGCTCTAATGCAGATGTAAACACAATCAATTTCATGATTCCTTCATCCAAAGGTTAATTTCCTAGACAGCTAAAATAACTGTTATGGTGCCATAATCCAGCAGTTGAGCCAACATCTGCTCTCTTAAGCTCACCTCCAACTTTTAGCAGACAAAACTACAACCAAAAAACGACAGCATTATTTAAAAGTGATCGCCTGCCTGACAGGTTCATGATTTCACCCCTTTTCCCAGAGCTTTTCTCAATAAGGTTTTCCATTCAGCAGCTGCAGACGAAGCCAAATCCACGCTCAGCGGCTCATTCATTGATTCACGGATGACCTGAGATCTCACAAGCTGCTAATGAGGTAGTGTTAGGTTGTGAGACACTAAGCCAAAAATTAGCTATATTCTGGAGCTCGGGATGAAGCTGAGGAGCTGGAACATCAGTGATAATGTCCTTGCGGTTTTTCATCTACAAAAGCAATGATGATAGTTTACGATGGGCTTTCATTAAAAGCCAAAACCGCAGTGTTTTTCACAGTCAGTGAGACATGAAAGACCAAGAGACCGCCAACACTAAGGTTTACGCAGGAGACAACTGTTGTGGAAGTGGAACATGAGTGGGCGGAAAGATAGAAAAGATTATTTGAGATCAGACATCGGCTAAGAAAGAGTTCACGGGTTGTTTAATTGGTACAGAAATGAGAGCTGATGGAGGGACAGGACGGAGTCTTGTTACCGAGTCAAAATGCTGATATCAGACCGAGAACAAGAGTGTGTGTGTGTGTGTTCGAGACAGGAAAACACTGGAGTAGACGGATTTTCGGCTGACACTAACAAGCCCTCCTCTTTGTGCCAGGACACAGATTTCTGCCCATTCCCAGGGTTAGCTCATGTAAGACCAGCTGAAAACTTTCCATCCAATCAATGTGTCCAACTTCACAGCAGAAATAAACATGTTTACAGCCTGGTACGAAAAACAGTTTTGGTCAGCCAATCATATTGCATGTAGTAGAGCTTTCCAAGATTTCAAGATTCAAGAACTTTACCTCGTCCCATAACTTGTTGTTGTGGTGAACTGCAACCATCAATGGCTGTATTCCCATCTGCAGAATTGTGTTCCTCCGTTAACTGGTTAATAGTTTGGTCCACATAGTGTCAGAAATAGTTAAAAATAACCATCACAGGTCTTTTGAACCAAATGTGATGTCATTGTTTTGTACTAACAGTCCAACATTTCCAAGAGATCCGATTTATTTTCACCTAATACGGAAAGAATCAGAAAACTGGTTGGAATCTGTAAGTTTGTCGTTTTTGGGTCCAGGAAGAGCCAAATGATCCGTTCATCGACTGATCTGTTACTATTTCATCTCTAGTGGGAACATTAATTCAGGGACTTTGCGATAAGACAACATTTTTCCAAGGCAGCTCACTGTTTCTCGTTCCTAGAGCGCTGCATTCAGGGGATTCCAAGTTTTACAGGATGTGTGGGAAGTGCATGTTTAGTTTACTTTCTCTGGTGTTGAATAGGTTCGTGAGCCGCTAAACATGAAGGAATTTCAATAGAGTCCAATGATGTTTCTATTTTTGGAAAGAAAATTGTCACATTTGAAGACACTTTGTATAATATCAGCTATCAGTTACTTCTGTCTAGAATCTTTACATTGCTTTGAGTCATCCAAAATGCTTGTTAAGAACACATAGCCGCTTTGGAAAAGCCCATTTTCTATACTTTCCTCTTCAAATATCTCCATTTCACCCCATTTTCCTTCTTCTGTCACCCCCCACCAAACTCAAGGTTTAGCTGTGGTTCCATTGGACATGTTCCAACGGGGCAAAGCAGCTTCTTTTCCGCTCCGTCCCTTTGATATGATACATGTATAGAAAGTTTGGGAGGGATTTGGTTTCCATATGATGGGAGCCATATGGTGCCCTTACAGTGGAGATCGGAAATGAGGGAAGATGGATAGACGAGAGGAAAGGACGTTTCATCGTAGGAGGTCAACACGGAGGTGAGCTACCCAGTCTCAAATTTATGTACATTACATCTTTAACCATCTGTTTCCCAGTAACTCTATAAATTGTAAAATAGTTTCTGGAGCAGGCATCGTTTTTTTTGGATTATCAGACTTTTATAGGGGAACAAACGTTGGCTCCGTCGCATCACTAAAAAAAAGCCTACAACACCAACGTGTCCAGTTTCAAGTACTTAAAGACTGGACTGATGGTTGGATTGATGGAGGTGTTATACCATATTTAATTCATCAAATTACAAGTTGTTGGACTGGTGCATTGTTGCAAGAGCTGTTTTCGGCAAATATTGAACATATTTGCATGTTTTCCTTGGTTGATGAAGCTCTTTTCATTGGATGTTCAGCCATGGCGGCCACCACTGCTCGTGCTAACTGGATACATTTTTCTGTGTGTTTTTGTTTGTTTTATTTCCTCATTTTGATTCATTTTTTAGAGCAGTTAATTGTTTAGTCGATCAACAGAGGATAAAAATTAATGCAAGTAATCAATTCAGAAATTTCGTATGCAAAAATGTATTTTTTAGCTTTACTATCTGCAGTTTTTGAACTTTCTCTAGCAGTAAATTGAGAATCTTTCAGTTCTGGACTGGTGTCGGACAAAACAAGACATCTGAAAACATCACTGTGAACACTTTTCACAATTTTCTGGCAATTTATCGACTGAGAAATCATTAGCTGTTGCCGAACTTCTAAAAAATAACAGAAAAAGAGATGCATAATTTCCTTTTAGGTCAGAAATAAATGAGTTTACAGAACGTTAAATTACTAGTGTGTTATCAGTTCCAGCTGACTCCAGAGATACACAAACTGTAAACATTATGTTGTTACCAGGTGTATAGAACACTCAGCACCACTGATATCACTTACTAGATGTAGCAGAAGTTTATTATTTAAGAGTTTCATTCCCCCACCAAATCATGCGAGCAGCATTTATCAGCACTTTATAGCCATGTTGACTGGGCAAACAAAGTGATAACACACAGCACCAGCTGTTGGCACACATGCACGCACACACACAGCTGTAGCCACATCCTAATGAGCATTCCAACATGGGAACGCAAATATCCTGTTTTCACGTGTCAAGCTGTTAAACCAAGGACGTGTGTGTGTGTGTGTGTGTGTGTGTGTGTGTGTGTGGCGGGTCTGTATATACACACTCTGTCAGATAATGTATAGACTGTTCTGTTCGTCTTGTTCAGCTGCTCGGTTTCCTCATTCCCAACGATGGATGCGTCTTTTGAGACACTTTTTCACTCTTTGTGGTGAGGACACATGACATGTTTGATAACAAATTAACTGCTAAATATGTGGTAGCTCATTTGTCGTACTAGATGACAGCTGCGGTGAAGAGATTTCTTTACAGTGCCTCTCTGTTATCAGCAGGTACGAACAGGAAAACACAATAGGAGATAGAACCTGATATGTAGAACACACTTAGATGTATTTTATATAATAAAATTGTTTTTTGGAGCTTTGTGCATTACACAACCAACTATTTCACTGATTTTGGAGAGAATGGAGAAAATGTTTTCTGCTTTTCCCTCTCTGTGATTTACAGAGTTTCCTGATGGACAGTGAAGTAAACTGCGTCCAACTGTAGCTCCTGTTAGCTAATGTTAGCTCAGTTTGTTAGCCAGGGCTCAGACTGTGACCTCAGGACACTGGGGGAGTGTTAGTGTTTGGACCTTGGACCACTGGTAAGAGGAAATTTTCAGGCCAGGGTCGCAGGGGAGCCAGTGTCGTGCCAGAACAGGAGCTGGGTAAGCGGGCAATGTAACCGGGCTCAGAGAAAGGAGAAAAGACTGAAGGGGACGTTGATGGAGGATGCCTCCTTGCTGGCAATTAGATTAACAGATTCACATGTCTACATGGTAGCAGCCACTTAGCTTAGCTTAGCATGAACAGCACCCTTTATGCTCTCTAACTCTTTACACATCTTTATACATCTGTTTAATCTGTACGTTTCAGTTTTCACTGTCTGAGGTTGTCAGAACTGCACAGGACTTTCTTGTTGTAGCATAAAAGATAAGCTATGCTAACAGTAACTCACGGGGTTTGTGAATATTTGGCGATACTAAAATCTCTTTTATGTCCGTGTATCATCATCGTCGTCGTCATCTCCTCCTGTCGTCTCCCTTCGCCTTTATCTCTTTCAACCCTCATACCCACTTTCTCCTCTTCCCTCTCTCTTCCCTGTGATCCTTTGCTTTCCTTTTCATCTTCATCCAAATGACCTGGCCATGAAAACACAGAGCACGCATGCAGGTCCGCGCAAATACACAACAGTGTGTCTCCACAAGCCTCACCGATACATGTGCGAGCACTATGTAAACATAATCTGGCCATCAAAGCATATATCAAGTGAAGGAGAGCTTCTTTTTTTTTTTTTTGCTTAGCAGGAAATGAAGTTTTACAAGTTTCTTTTTATCACAATTCTTGACAGAAAAAGGGCACCGTGCAAACTTTCAAGAGATTACTTAGCTGACGTAATTTTGGCCTTGTCATCTTCATTTACTCCTGAAGACACAAGTCAAAAAGCAAGGCCAAATATATCTTCTTCCATCAACCATGTGCGCGTTACACATTCAAGCCCCTTGTTTTCTCTCTTGTTCTTTTTTGTGTGTTACACCCATGTTGGAGATGAGCCCAAGGCCTGTTTGGATGCACTCACACACACACACTCACGTATCCACTGCCAAAGAATCACTTCATTTCTAAACTTCTACCTCATAAAAGAAAAGGGTTGGAAGAAAAAAAAAAACTGCTTGTGTCATTTCTGAAAAATTCGTTCCCCCCCTCGAGCCCTAAAACTGACTGTAACTTGATTCTCCGACGTGGACTTGAACCATAACACACAGAGACTGCAGGGGCAAAGGAGAGAGAGAGAGAGAGAGAGAGAGAGAGAGAGGCAGAAGGAAGGTGTGATAGAGAGAGAGAGTTGTGTATTTTGGCAGTGGAGTTGGTGTGGGAGGTTTATATTAGTAGCTCTGAATTAAATCAAAACATTCGGAGCGATGGATTCAATTTGACTTTAAATTGGTTACCGATGACGAACGTGTGTCCGTGTGTGTTCACCTGTGTGTGTGTTTTTTGTTTGTGTGTGTGGCAGTGTCAAAGGTCGGAACACACACTTGCCCACTGTAGAGCACACGTGTTGCATGTTCACCCCCCCACCCCCCCAAAAAACGTTAATTGATTCTCTAATGGTAACTCGACCTTCACCAATAAAACCTGAACCGCTGTGAAACTCTGGTGTAAATATTCAGCAGACATATGCAGTCATGGAACAACTGTACTGTACTGCTCTATACGGCGCTATAGGTTGTGTCAGAAACGTCTTGGCAACAACAGCTGAGGCCACACAGGCCGGCTAGACTGAGAAACTGTCTGTGATGGCTGATTTTAACAGCCTACCAACGCTACTAGCCAATGCTATTTTCTACCAGTTAACCGAGCCTGTGTGCAGCCAGTCAGTCGACCTTTACGTAACAAGAAGAAAATACTTTCAATCGACGACCAGCAGATCTGTTCAAGGGGAAATCATTTGGTAAATGTCACAAAAGGGCACTGAGGAGGCTTGTTTTGGTGGTTGAAGTCGGTCAGGGCGTGTGGTTGGTCCATGTGGCCGCTAATTGGAGGATTCGTTGAGGAGCTCGTAAAAACGCCGGGCGTCCCCCGCCTCTGCCGCCTTTTCTGCTGCCAATTTGGAAAGAATTCCCGTACAGCCAGCAGCTCTTGGTGGAAGTTTATCCAAGGACTTGGTCAACAACCGTCGGACCGTCTGCGCCCACCAAAGTGCCAAAGTAACGTCTCTGGTAGTGAGCTGAGCCGACTGGTCAGAAAATCCATAAAACCCATGGCGTGATCGATGGACAACACGGATGTTCCACTGTTTGGATGAAAGGAAATGATCGTGGCAAGACTTCTCTGTCTCCAAAGGAAAATCCCACAAAAAAACAAGCATTATTGGCAAATGTACAGATTCTTTTTCTACTTTTTCAGCTATTAAATCATTTAAATCACAATGTTTTGTGTTGATCTGACTGTTAGACGTAGAGATAGAGGGTAGATATGCAATGCCACCTGGAGTTTTTAACAAACTATCTGGAGAGAGAATGGATGTTTCAAACTTGAGTAGCCTAAACAAAGGTGAGTAGCCAAACAGTCACCACCATGTGCACCGGCTCCAAATAACCATTAATTTGATTAGAAATTAATCTGCCACTTTTACAAGGTTGAACAAGGAGACCACAATTACCAAATGGTTGCAGATTAATTGTGTCTATTGATTGATCATCTACTCACTGCAGCTCTATCTATGGCGACTTGCCGAACGTGCTGAAAAACTGAGTAGATCGCTTGCAAATGTACCAGTTTCTACTGAAAAACTGCACAAATGATCCATGTTAGTCGAGTCCTGTTGACAGTAAACTTACAAATTTAATTACATGTTATAAAGGCACTTGAGAGCCTCTAATATGGCCCTGATTACCCGATCTACTTCAAAGTCTTGTAACTTTAACTGTTAACTGGCTGTAGCCGAACCGTAACTCCTAATCCAACCTGAAATCTGACTGTGATTCAAAGCCGTAAACCCAAAATCATTTGTTTGTCAGAAAAATGTCAATATTTCTACGCCCTGGAAGGTCATCTTGTCATCACACAGATAAAAGACACATAAAAACACACACTTAAATCGCACAAACACAGATAAGACACACACAAGAAAAACAAAAGACAAGTGAAAAGACAAAAGTTGGCATTTTTTGGGGACTAAGCAGACCACACACACATGTACACACACCCTAACAAACACCAACTTTAAAGCTCAAACTTCTTCTGTGTGAATCAGACCACACACACACACACACACACACACACACACACACCGGCTGTATTGTTGCATGTAAGGCTGACTCAGAGCCTATCAGTGAACCCAAACAATAATAAAGTGGACCAGTGAGTTGAAAGGAATGGAATGGCAATCACACACACTCACACACACTCACAGAAAACCCCCTAAATTTCACACAAATCAACACAAATGACGCAAGAACTTAAAATGTCCGACAGTCCCGTGCGCAGACACGCAACGCCTACAACTGCTGCACGTCGACTCATCAGAGACTCGCACAGATTATAGTTTTAATAAAATAAAATACTGTAACTGTTACACATCTATGGATGCACATAACACAGGGGAAGTCATAAAACATGTGAAATTTAATCAAGTTTTAATGCTGAAACGAGATGAACCGCAGAGATATTAAAATTTAAAGATCTAAAGAAATACATTAAAGGATGTTTAACACGCTTGATCACAGTTATTTAATGTGCAGATCTGATTCAGTGTTTGGGTTATTATAAGATGTACCTTTGATAAGCAGTGAGCTATAAATACAGCATATTAAACATCCTACATATCATATTAACCCTGAAGAGATGCTTCCTGATATAACAAACCACTGACTTCAAAAACAAACGCTCAAAAGCACCAAATCGGTTCAAACGAGAAGAAGCTGTTCCTGATTTCCTGAAGTGTAATTTCTAATCTTAGCCATGTTCTTGAACACGTGTCAGCTCGGGATCGGAAAGTCTGGAGTGCCAGAGGATCCCGCACACAGTTTTTGACACGGGCGAAACTAAAAACACATTTTTTTTTTTTCAGCTTGTTTCCTAATAAAATATCCAAAAAAAAAGGGGGGAAAAAAAATTATTTTATGTGGCAGTTAATCCGCTGAGTGTTTCTTTGGTTCATACTTAATTAATGTGGTCTAAAAAATGTCAGAAAAAAGGGAGAAAATAAATCCCAAAATCCCCAAATGTTCAGTTTATTGTAACATAAAATAGATAAAAGGAGCAAATCCTACAATTTAGAAGGAGGGATGAAAGAGGGTGTTGTTTTTTTGATTAAAGAATGACTCAAATATTTAATCAATTATCAGAAAAGTTGCCAATTCTGTTTCCGTTCTTACTTTGTAAAAAATTGGACATTCATTATTAATATTATAAACTGTGCCTCACACATTTCAAACAGTCCGTCTGACATTTATTAACATACACTGAACATTCACAGCACATTGAAGCTCACACAGCCGTGAGGCCGCTTCTGTATTTACATGTGTGTGTTTGTTGTTTGTGTTATGAATGCCGCAGCGCTGAGGCAACGCTGGCGCATTCCTCATTGTGCGCCGCTCATTGTTTCCAAGTGTCTTTTGTGTTCTTAACCAGGCTGGCATTGGGGTGTAACTCCAGTGTGTGTGCGCACATTCAAAGACGGGCCTGTTTCCAGATTAAAAATAGCTGGCCTTCGCATGAGAACCGGGGGATTCCCCGCGTGAGAGATGCATTGCTCCGTGTTTTTCATTTTCGTGTCCGTCCAGTATCGCCTCTAAACTATCCCCAATGTGTCAGGAAGAAACTTTGAAAAATGAACTTGTAAATGAACTCTTTAACACGTCTATATTCCCTCACTATCTAATCAGTAAAGTCTATAAAGTCATTTGACTGCTGATATCGGACTGCTGCTTTCATGCCAGCGAGCCGGCTGGAAGCAGACTCTCATATATTCGCCTTTATATTATTTTCCTCAGAGAACAAGGAGGCCATGAAGATTAAATGTACCAAAATTTGGTAAAAATACAAGCAAAGTACAAGGACTTCTGATATTTCTCACCTTTCTTGCACAAATTTGGCCCTCTAACTGCTACAGAAGGCTGATACGTGCGTGTACGTCTAAAAACTGGTCGCTCTCCGAGCCAGATGTTACCCCGCTATTGCTCAACCTCACAAAGAAGTGCAAAATACAGTTTCTGACAGACAGACGTGACTCGTTAGCGTAGAAAAAGAATATCTCATGCTGTATTTGGCTGTTTAAGGCGGCGTATGTTGGTATTAAACAGTAAATCCGGCCTGAATTTGCGAGGATTTCCTCACGTCGACATGAAAAACAAAACTTTGTAACCTTTACATCAGCCTGCTGCGCGTTTAATTTCATCTATACGGGCTCACCGACGACTCACAGATTTGATCCTTTCGAATAAACGTAAGGCTCACTTACTGTACGTCACTTTGGATAAAAAGCAGCAGCTAAAAGTCTTGAAATGTGAATAGTTTCACCTGTTTTCAATCAAAAGGCACAAAGAAAACGTCGGTTTTTGCTTATTTTCAAGTGGAAATGTTGGAAAAATTTGCAGGTTTTTAAATTATCTGCATCGCTGTTCCTGGATAGAAGGTCTTCAGCACACCTGCGTAACTCATCGCCTCGGTTTGCACGGTGAACCTCCACCGCAGAGAGGAAAGCGTGACACGTTTCTCACCTTGTTACAGATGTGAACTCTCTCGTGGAGGCCCGGTTTCCTCTAGCTGACAGAGTAGCGTTACAGTTTAAACGGGCCTCTCGCTGAGCTTCACAGACTGGTTTACTTCATCACCCGCGGATTCTTTCATAAAGACCAATATATAAAGTTCCCGTGAAACCACATGTAACACCGCTCTCTGTGGAACACATATTAAAACCTGCATGTTGAACCTTTTCATGAGGCGGCAGCAGCTCAGTGGAGAACGGTTTAAGTCCAGCTCGGCCCTCGGTGCGGAGCGTGGACCGGTAACTCAAGAGGTGCCAGCTCATGCACATTACATCACATTTAGTCATTCGGCTGATGCTTACAATCGAGGTACGGTGCAACAAGGACGTGTTATCATGTCCAGTTGTTGGTAGTGTTGCAGAGGAAGAGCTGGAGGTCTTGAGGAGCTTTGTGAAGGTAGAGAGGGACGCTGTGATCTGGTAGGACGTTCCACCAACAGGGAACAACAGACGAGAAAAGTTTGGTGGCAGAGCCAGGCGTCGTTCATCGGACGAGGTAACATGCAGAACCGGAGACTACTTTGTAGTCTAATCTGCTGCTGCAGGTAGAGTGGAGCTCCATGAGCACCTTTTGGGTTGATTGCTACGTTCTGCTGCAGTAATCGAGTCGTGCGATGACCACAGCTTGTATCAGGAGTCGGCCTGGTTCACATGGGCACTGCCGCTACGTGGCAGCTCATCACGCCAAGACCTCTCCACGTTTGCGCGTCTATAAACACTTTTAGAAAAGTCGCA
Organism: Protonibea diacanthus; assembly: GCA_028641955.1. Lineage (NCBI taxonomy): Eukaryota > Metazoa > Chordata > Actinopteri > Sciaenidae > Protonibea > Protonibea diacanthus. The sequence continues at coordinate 3,491,260 of CM053998.1, read as the reverse complement.
CATCTTCTACGATGTACTGAACACTGATGAGCCAAATGAGGAAACTTCAGAGTCAGTCTATGAGCGGTTTAACAGACACATGTGTGTGTGCTGCAGGGTAATAACTGCTCCCACAAAGATGAGCCTTGTTTTCACTTTCACTAACTGCAGCAGTGACATCAGCTCTGCTAACTGACAGGATCAAACGCTCTGCAGATTATTTCAAATAGATTTATGTAGCTGACACATTCCTCACATCAGATGTGATCACGTCAGGGGGGATTAACAAAGCCCCCCCGGGGGAGAGCCCACCACCTCCATCAGCGAGCCGCAGATTTCACCTCTGCGCACATGTAACCTGCTAAACTTAAGTCCGCGTCCGTGTCTCCACAAATGGCGACAACACGTTCCTTTTAGTCACGCCATTTAAACCGTTTAGCTCGGTAATAGCTGCCGGACAAACACACAGGCTTGTGCCTCGGTTGCTCGGTAAATTTCGGATTGCATTGTTCAGTCAGTCAGCGCCTGGCGAGACAGAAGCGGGGGCGAAGTGAAGCATTCTCCAGAAATAAACCAAAGTTTGACTCCAACTCTTTTAAAAATATATAAATGTTTAATATTTCTGTTGCTGACTTGCTGCAACTTTTAATAACCCAGCAGATACAACGAAGCTTGACGCTGTGCACAAATCTGGTGATTTCTCGCTGTTTTTTTTCTGCACGTTTTTACGCACAAACTTCCCACAAATAGACACATGTAGCGCAAAGTAGTGCGTAATAACTGTTAAAGTGAGTGTTGGCCAGCTCTTACCTGCGATATGGACATGTTCAGGTAGAGAAAGAGCCCCGTGGTGGAGGCAATCTGCAACACAACCACCACTATCACCACCATCGCCAACCACATCTTGGACGGCGCTTCCCGGCGCCTCGTCCCGTTCGGCCCGCCGGCCGGGACCATCATGTAGGTGGTGGACTCGCTGCTCACCGATCTGAAATAATCCTGGTGCTGCTGCTGTGCGCTCGGAGTGGCCATGGCATTCCCGACGCATGAGCAGACCATAAAAAACCAAAGGGAGCAGCAAAACAACAACAACAACAACAACCTCCACAGACTTGACCGAAAACTGAAGAAGAAGAAAAAAAAAGTAAAAGTAAAATTAGATCTCCATGCGTCCGCCGCTGCTGCCAAAGCAGCTTTTCATTTGGGACCTCAGCGGGAGGAAGAAGCGAAGGGAGGAGAAGAGCTGCCTGCGGAGACGAGCGGGGGGGGGAGCAGGAGAGGAGAAAGACGAGCTGGGAGTTTAAAGTCTGGATGAGTCCATGTCTGATCTGCGCTCCGCTGCTCGCTGCGTAAAAGTGAGTTTGGAGCTGCTGGAGGTGGCAACGCAGGAGTGATAAAGCTGCGGCGGAGAGAGCGCAGTAAAGAGGGGCTGGCTTAACCTCTTCATCACCCTGGAGCTGCACAGGAATGCTCTCTCTCTCTCTCTCTCTCTCTCTCTCTCTCTCTGCATGGGACACTCATGCCAGCAGCAGACAGCAGACAGATATTTTAAGTGCACTGTTCTCCCTCGGTTATTTATCCCAGAATAAACCAAAGAAAGACTAAACTTATTATTTATTTAGTAAATTCGCATCATGTTGTCTCTCTCTTGTGTTTCAGTGTATAAAAGAGTTAGCCCAGACTTCACACTGATGTCAGGTTGGACTGCAAATGTCACACTGAGACTGTGTCACACTTCAAAATGTACGGCCCACAGAGGAGTGATGCATTTATCTGTATAGTTTCAGTTAAAGCTTAAATCTGTATCATTTCTTACATGATGCAGTTTCAGGATTAACTCACAGAGGGCGCTCTCTCTTTGTTTCACTCTTTATCACTCCAGGACTTGGACGGAAAGTAGAGCAACAATTCTGATAATTATTAAAAACACTTTTTAAAAAATAATAATAATAATAACTCACATTCTTTACATATTATATACAAAATTCTGTAAAATTACAGACATTATCTGTAAATTAACAACCAACCAAACTATTATTTTAAGTATTATACCATGACAATTATTACAGTATTTTCTCTTTTTGTACAGAAAAAAATATTATTGGATTAATTCAGTTTTTCTGTTTTCTTAAATCACACACAGATTTATGTAAAATTACAACACTCATCTGTATTCTCTTTTAGTGTCATCACTTTACTGAAGAGTTCAGTAAATTTATAGTTTCAGGCGTTTATCTGGATTCTATGTTACTTTACTATTTTACGTTTTTTGTTTGTTTTTGGACAAACAAATGAAATTATAGGCCCCACTGGAAATGATCTTTGTTGCAGTATGAATCAAAGTGTCTTGCGTACTCTTTTGTTCTCCTGTTGCCTTCACTGTCTGTGTGAATGTCTGTGGTCTGTTTTACAGCTCTACACTGCTTGAGAGCAAACATTTACCCAGCAGCCTCCACTGTATCACTGTGAAACAAGAGCCAAGATTAAACATTTGAAGCTACAGAGAGGCCACTGACTTCATTGTTAGTAGTAGATGAGAATAAACTCCTCGATCCAACATTTAGATTTTATGGCTGTCTGCATCTTTGTTGTCTGTAAAGCCTTCCATCCTGTCTTAAATCACTTTGGGTATCAGCTTTATCATCTTGGCTCATCTTTGGGCACAGAATCGTGATGTAACTCGGATTTTCCCAGTAAGACGCCACGTTTACAGTTCAGATCTACACCGGTGCCAAAACCAGTCTGTAAGTCAAGTTGATCGGCCTGATTTTAGTTTGTTTGTGGCCTCAAATTCAGTTCTGACTATCTTTCTGACTGCTGAGCTCCTGGAAAATTTAAAATGTAGTCAATGTAAATATCATTCATTATTTTTAATGTGGTAAAACATTATTAAAAACATGACGAATCAAGGAACCCACTTGGGAACTAATGGTCTAAACAACAGCCTTTCCTTTGTTTCCTCTCCATCACCACAAACAGCTGGAAAGCGGTATGTTTGTGCCCAGCAGCCAGAGCTGTTTATCAAGAATAGGAGGGAGATGAGTTTGGGTCATTGCCAGTCCAACAGCTATGGACCATCAGAGGAGCACGGGACCTTTCTCCTGTTCAGACTTTGGTTAATCAAAGGGGGTTGAAACCGCATCAAGAGTGAGAGCGTGAGAAAATAGAGCCCAATTCAACACCAAGTCACACCCTAAATACACTGTTTTCTCTTATCCCTTTGTGCTATTGAGAATCATTGACACCTTTTTTGGTGTAAAACTTCTTGACATCCTGATCTGAGAGCTTTTTTTTTACCCTGAGAATGTCAAATGCTTTTTTGATCCATGACAGCTGTGGTCAAATCCAGGTGTTGTCCCATGTCAAAATTCTCCAGTAAAATCCACCTGGAGGCAAGCACCAGATGTGAAAGCCAAATGCAACCCTAATGGGGACTTGATACGTCCATACTTCAAGTACAAATCTTGGTAGGTAGGAAGAAGATGCTGCAGGTGGGTTGCAGTGGTGTACTGAAGGGGTATACAAAGGTGTTCTGCAAGCTGAATTCGGCATATTTGTCCAATTTTCATGAGTAGATGGAGTAATGAAGGAATGCATAATTATGTAGTTGTCACACCCGTCTGTGGGCCGGTATTGCTTGCAAAATCTGCACCTCTTTACTTAAGATTTACTTTACTGCTCTCTCAGTGGGGAAATTATTTCCCCCTGGGAGCAGTTTAGGGGTTCAGTACCTTGCGCAAGGGCACCTCGGTAGTGCCCAGGAAGTGAACAGGCCCCTCTCCAGCTACCACTCCACACAAGACGTGAATCAGCCAGTCCTGAGCCAAGTCCCAACAGACTGAGCTATTGCCTGCCTCCCCAATTTCATAATGATCCTTACTCCCTTCAGTTAAGCAGCAGATGTTGCGACAAATACGACAGGCCCAATTTTGGGTGCGTAGTCTTCTGTGTCACTGTTTATAACAAAGGCCATTTGTCTCTTTGCTGTGTGGGCTGCTATAAAGAAGAATGGGTGGCATAAATTAAGCATATACCCACTTCCAGGAACCACTACTCCAATGGTGGTATTGGCATTGTTTTCACATCATGCATTGTTCTTTACTTTATGACACTGTTTGGGGTTTGGAGTCGACCCCTTCAGGGCTAATCTGTTTTTGCCTGGATGGTATTTCAACACTCTAAGGTCATAAGTTTGACCCACAAGACAGCCAAATCTCTAACAAGGTTTGCAAGGCGACAATAGTTAGCATCTGCACTGATGCCTCTAGTCAAATTCTTATGTGCACAAGTATCCCAGCGGGATTTGCAAAGAAGTGAATGATCCTGTTTTGTAATGCTGCGGCTGACTTGCTGAAAACATGTTTTAAATTGCGTCTTTTCCCAGGTCATATTCAAACCACTTGAGGTGTTTTTGCTAGAGTGAGGAGAAAGTTGCCAGCAACTTTTCACCATATACAAAATCATCTGGAAATACAAAAGAGAGATTCCAAAGCTAGAGGGGATATTTTGTTGATTTAATGTGATACTCCATCTAAAAAAATCTAGCTTTTGAGTGGGAAACAAAGGCTGCAGTCAGTTTGGATTCATAGCAATTACAATGGATTTCACCTCAGACAAAAAAAAAACCCTGTTTCTCAATCTGCAACTGTATTTTCATAATTCCAACCCAGGTTGCCAAAAATCAGTTTTTCTGTCAGTCAGTCCTTCCACCACAAGACCCAGACTGAAATATCTCAACAACATTTTGATGGATTTTCAGGATAATTTGTACAAACATTCATGCTTCCTGTCATCCGACTAACTTTGGTGATTGCCTGACTTATTTTGGTGTGTGAAATATCTCAACAAATAAAGGATGGATTGTCATGGATTTTAATACAGACGTTCATGGTACCCAGATGATGAATCCTACCGAATTTGGTGATTCCTAACTTCGCCTCTAGTGCCACTATGAGGACAATTATTAGATGGATTTGCATGAAATTTGGTACAAACATTTATCTTCTCAGCAGGATGAATTGTTATAACTTTAGTGATCTCCCGATTTCTCATCTAGCACCACCAACAGATTAAAATTTGGCTTTGTTGAGCACTTTTATGAGCAAATACTTGCCAAACTGATGACATTGCCATCGACCATTGCTGTTCTTTGTGTTTAGTACCAATTAGCAAATGTTTGCATGCTAAATTGAGATAGTGAACATAGTAATTGTCAACATGTTATCATGCAAACCTTTAGCATTTAGCTCAAATCACTGCTCAGCCTAAGTACAGCCGGGTTAAATTTTGTCATCCAGATGTTTAGAAGGCTTTTTGAAGAATCTGGAAATATCTTCTGAAGAGCAGTAAATGTTTTTTAAGACTCTCTTGGTTTTTGAATGATTGATAGACAATTATGTTTTGGAGCATTTGATGCTCTGTGACTTGTATGTAATCATAAAATGAGACGTTTTGACTACGCTTTGCGGTAATCAAAATGACAAAGCTTTTGCATATTTCCAAATCTCTTAATCACTTCATTTAACTACTATTCCAGGGATGCAGATTCTGTCAAACAGTATTTAATTATTCTTCTGAGAAAAATAAAGCACAGCGGCGAGGAGGAGCCTGCATGCTTCAGTCTGAGGGTGTGCTGATCCCACCTCGCTCAGATTTATGAACTTAAAGCCAGTAGCTAACGGTACCCTCATAAAATAGACTGATAGGTGCACTCAGCAGCCTTCAAATACTGTTCTTGTAGACAGCTATCAGTCAGGGGTCAAACAGTATTTTCAGATTTTTGTTTTTCAGGTGCTCCAGAGAACTATTTTATTACGTAAGAAAGTACAACCACAGATGCTTCTTTTCTGAACGGGCTCCCATCCTTCAAAACTGGATACTGCAATCGAACATTTATTGTTTTAACACATTGCTGAAAGGCACTTCAGTGCAAGTTGAATAGAGGACATTACTTTCCCAGACAGTCAAAGCACTGGGACCAACACTCCTGAAGTTACAGGCCAGTTTCTTTAACCTTAAGGTCACTGCTACAGATCAGAAGAACATAATACTATATTTCAAAGAAGAATTTCAAACCTTCAAAAGGTTCAATATTTGATACAAAACTTGATTTGACCCGACGCTACTTGAACTGTCTGATGGGATTGATCAAACTTATCTGGAAAAGGACATGAAAGAAACTGCTCCAGACTGTTTTCACTGTTTGAACCCAGGACTGAAGGTTTCGCATCTGCATAAAAAAAAAAGTACGGCTGCATATCTGAGCTGTGTGATCCTGGCAGAGCACTGAGATACAGTCAAACAAGATAAAGTGGAGTGTACATGAAGAACGGCTGCAAGGAGGAGTGCCGTTAGGGGTGAAGGCAGGAAACAAACTGCTAAAACTTCAGTGACGCAAAAAATACTTCTTGAAGGAATAAAATATTGTGGAACTGAATGTCCTGCCATCAGAGTGTGTCTTTAATAGTGCTCAAAGCTGCTTTAGTCAACATTACCTAGAACCTGGAGTGTAATTTTTTTTGCGTGGCTTTAAAGCAACAGCAACCTTTCTAAAAGTAATCAAATCATTTAGTTCTTTCACTATATAATGATCACCTGCAAAAGGTTCACTTCACGGGGTGCTGACGGGGAGTGGAGCAAGTGTCGTGCCAGAACCTGAGCTGGTATTACTCATGACTCGACAACTTTGCCAAACAGCCAACAAAACATCAAAAACACGTGTCCAGCTGTCGTTATTCACCACAGTGGTATTACAGTCTGTAACTCGGGGCGGCAAATGACAAAAATTACTTTTCATAATATTTAATATCTTATCTATCTAGGCTCTAATCCTGTTATTGCATGCAAAGCCAACAAATAAATTCAAAACAACATGACTTGTGCAAACTGTAAAAAAAAAACACCATAATTAGTGTAAGTCCTTCTCATACCTATTATGGTGATGTATGGTAATTTAGATTTACTCTTTACATCTGGTGCAAACTCTGTTTAACCTACATAACGAGTGGATGAATTGGACTCCACTACAGTAGACAAAGAGATTAAGTAGTTCTGCCATTTATTTCCATTATAGCATGTAGAAACCCTCTTGCTATACATCCTCTGTGTGTCATCACAATTTTCCGCTTTTCCATCCCCTCCCTCAGTCTCCCTCTCTTTCTGGCAGCCAACCACCTGACAACACAACAAGCATTCCTCCAGATGTGTGTGTGTGTGTGTGTCCTCTGACACCACAGCTGTCCACCCAGCCCTGCAGCTTATCTATGTGCACGCGTGCGACTGTGTGTATGTGTGTGAGCATGCCGGTCAGTTGGTGTCCTGTGGTGAGAAAATCAGCGGAGGGAGTTAAAAGTTCAGACTAAGCATTCCATGACATATTATGTATCAGACCCCGAGGGACTACCGCATAGTGCAGCCAGGTCAGTGTGTGTGTATCGTGCTCTGTTTGTGTGCATATGTGGGTCAAGTTAACAGCTCAAGTGACATTTAGCTCCAGAAATATTTTATCCAGACGGACTCCGCTAAGGCCGGTCCACTGGTGCAGCAGCGGGGGAGCCAATGCAAAGCCCTCCGGCAAAATAAGGTTGACGTGCGGGGGCACATTCCTGTTGTAATCGTTGCTACAAAATAAGTCATAAGTTTCCGCAATTGTAAAATCTGATTTCTGAGTATTAGAAATCCCGGAGAAGCCTCCACTGGCCTTCCTTGGTCGTGTTTCATTGTCTCACCACTACCTGAAGCTGCACGCCCACACAAGCACAGCTCTTTTCATTGTTTTAACTCCGAACTCGGTTCATACACCCACTTGTTTGCCAACAAGCTAACATTTGCTTATTAGCTCAGATTCTGGCACGACACCAGCTCCTCACTTGGTCAACATTCACTCTGGACTAAAAAAAACACCTTTTCCCGGTGGTCCAAAACACCTGTGGTACAAACACTAACACTCTCCCAACATAAATGTGAACCATCAGGTTCACTGGAAGAAAAGTCAAGAGATCATCAAAGCCATGTGGATTTATCACATGGAGACCATGCCAATCCATCCAGTAGATGTTGAGATATTTTATAAGTAAAAACTTAAAGGAAAAGCTGCCAGGGTTCATCCTCTGGAGAACAGTTGATTAGAGGTGCTAGAGGAAATGCCTTGGGGATCACAAATGTCAACAGGATTCATGAATGTTCAAAATAAAATTTCAGTCCATCCAGTAGCTTTTGAGACACTTCATTGCTGACCTTGGTTCTTAAATCTGCTGTAATGTTAACGTTATAAACCTAATTATAAATGGAACGGAGCCTTTGTATGTATGTTATTAGTTTGCGCCAATGATAACACACACTCCTAGAAATGTGCTCCCACTGACTTCTCCCACTCAGCCCATCTGTGCTGGAGAGCGAGAGAGAGAAAAGTGCTTTGTGTTGTTTTCAGATCTGTTTGTGAGAGCATGCACACATGCAAACATTACTCACTGCGTCTGTGTGTGTGCATGTGTGTGTGTGTGTGTGTGTGTGTGACCCTGTCTGCAAACCCATTCTCTTCGATTTAAGACGTGTGTGCGTGCGTATACTTGTGTGCGCAATAACAGATGACTAAGAACAATGCAACTCTTTATTCCAGAACGCTTCTTTCAGTATTCTCTTAAGCTCTTCTCTCAGTTATTTAACCACGTGAAAAGAAAGAGGTCATTTTTACTGCAGGATCACATCACTGTTTGGTTAAAACACCATGGCTGCTTCTTCTTCTTCTTCGGATCTGACCTCAGTAAGCAAGTATGGAAATTAGTTTTCTTCAAGCCAGAACACAACTTCAACCCCAAATGCCAAATATTCATGTGAGTCCAAGGGATGAATGAATCACACTGAACCTATAAAGATTTTTAGGCCAATTACAAGGGGAAATAACCCGAAAACTTCCCAACATTTCCCTTCGTTATAAAGTGGAGCCGGCACCGTTGACTTGTGGTGGGATATAATCATTCATCAAGCATCTATAATGTACGTTCATCCGTCGTCATAACTGTGTTTATGGTGGTTACACTCAACATATATATGGAGGGTGTTTCAGTGGATAATGGGGGAAAAAAAGTGCCAATAATATTCAAAAGTCTTTATTCTTGGTATTTATTAATACTTAGATTACTCAAAAAATACAAACTTCTTATTAAAAATGCACAACAACAATCTGATATGAATATTTATAGAAAAACAATTTAATTCAATGAAGTTGTTGTCTGATAATCAGGCTTGCTGATCTCATGCTGAAAACACTCACATTGCTCTTATGTCGCCATCTAAAGGCCGTATATGTTTACTGCAGTTGCAGCCCAGTCAAAATTACATTTAAGATTATTAAAGTTTTCATGCCAGTGTACTTTTGTAATTCATCTTGGATTAAAACCTTTATCTCAGGTTCATCATCCAGCATCTAAAATACACATCTTTCAGGTCGTATGCGTGATTAAATGTTCCACAGTTTGTTTTAACGTCAAACTGTCGTCTTTTTGTTGGATCTCTGGTCAGTTTTTCCAATAAACGGGTAATATTTCACAATTAAACGCTTCGTCTGGTTGAGCTTTATCTGAACTTTACTGAGAAATAAAATACTTCAGATTACAGAGCAATATTATTGCAGTAAACCAAACTTTGATGAAAATATCAGTCAACTTGGAGTGTCCATGGATATCAATGTTTTTGTGTGTATCTACACGCCAGTCATCACAAATATGATCCCATTAATCATATCAGAACACTAGGTAAGCATTTTAGCTTCATCAAGGGAGGAGGTGATGATGGTCTGAGCCAGTTGGTGGGCCAGCAGATGAAGATCGCCATCGTCGGTTATCAGCTCTCTGTTCAAGACCTGATCAATGATGTCGCATGAAAGAACCTCAGCGAAAGCCTCCACCTGGGCTCCACGATGAGGTCCTACTTCAAAATAGTCTCTTGCCAGATTATCTGTTGGTAGTGAGTGAATCAGATGTTCCATTAACTCCACCCGAGGGTCTTTGGTGACGCCGTCTGATTCGTACTCTTCATCCTTTGGGGTTGGCGGAGGAGGTGAAGGCAGGAAAGCCTTCGCCAAGCCTCCTTTTAGCTTCCTGGCGAAACTGTTTCTGCTCCTCTCAAGCTCAGGGAGCAGAGGTGTGGTCGGAGGGGCGTCGGGGTAGTCGAGGGATCCCACGACGGGGAGCCCTGACTGGGATAGAGGTGGGTGGCAGAGCTGGGTGACTTTGGAAGTCTGAATTTTCTTGACGGGATCCATTTCTGTGTCCATGTCCAAGAAGTCTGTTTCACTTTCAAATTCATCCGTAAAAGATGGATTTTTACCCTGTCCACCTTTCATCTCCGCTGATCGTGAACACTCTAAGTGATCCTCAACACTGTGACCTCTGCACACCTCCCTCAGAGCATCCTCTATCACTGCTGAAGCTAACTCTTCAGCTAACATCTCCTGGTTTTGATTAAATCTGGACACCTCGCAGTCCACCTCGGGCTCCGCCATTTCCATTTGGCCTAAAAATGACTGGATAATGTTCTCAGTCATACTTTGGGCAAACTTCTCAAGAGCCCCATTGTTTAGGTCGTTTCTCTTGAGCCCTTTAGAAATGCCAGAGTTTTCTGGAGTGGGCTCTGGCACCCTTGGATCAGCACTCACTGCCTGCATCGGATCCTGTGAGAATAAAAGCAATTATCTTTAGTAAAAGTGAACTATTGCTTTTCTTGGAAGAATATAGTAAAGGCCAGTAGAAGGCACAAATGCAGAAATAAGTCCAAAGATGGTTTCAAGCGCTGCCTTGTTCCTATAATTAGTTCACTTTTGTATTTTTATTAGAATATCTCTTGCCAGCAAGTTCAGCGAAAGCCAAGCAGGACGTAAATATTTCCCTTAAATGGTGCAGCATTTCCCTTTTAATCTCTACTCTACACATATTTCTAAATTCCTCAGCCTGCTTCAGATACACGCTATGAATTTAAAGAATGTGTACTGTAAGTATCAGAAACAGCAGAAGAGAAAGTAATCAGGGCTAATGTAAAAATAGAGGAAGAAAACACAGGGACACCAAGAACAAAAAGTCCCCTCTGAAGCCTCAGATGGAAAGTAAGATTGAGGCCGCGACCACAGCCTGTCACCATATGAGCTGTCAGCCAGCCAGGATGTGACAAGCAGGAAGCTCAGCTCGGTACAAGATTAGACCAACAAAAAAAAAAACTGACCTTAAAAAAAAAAAAAAAATGTGTTGGCGTCCATAGCAGTAACCTTAAATTTCATTAAACACTTTTTTCTTTACGCGTTTCTTTAGTTTATTGAGATTGTAACACTGTGTTTTGAGAAAACAGAAAATGGAGCAGAGCAAAAGTTACATGAAAAGTAATATGCTCTCGATCTCTTGATGCGTACGTCAAAGGACACATCTGTATCCATTTCAATACATTGGACAGACGCACGCATTCTTGGACGGGTTTTTGTTTTCGCTTAGCCTGATTCAGAAAACACGAGTGTTGGTTTTCATATTCAGTGAAAGCCTGCAAGCGTGTTATAGTGCAGACAGTACTGATATTGAAACAACATGGAACCTCACACAGCTAGCGTTACTCTCCAGAGCACGGATTCACAAAGCTATGTTAATGTTTTAGTTAGTCTAATGATTAAAATCCAGACGGCCTGACTTTATTTTGCTCTGGGATTCTTGAAAACTATTTCCAATTAAATTATTTCCCTCTGATATTAAAGGACTACTTCAACATTTAATACATTTAATAACTGTCTAGCTGAAAGTTAGGTGAGAAGATCGATAACTGCTTTTATGGTTGCATGGTTAATATAAAGCTCATGCCAGCCACCATTTAACCTAGATTTAGTTTAACGTGCCACTGAACAGCTCCAAGGAATGAAATTTGAATGTTATATAACAGCTAGCTAGCAAGTTCCTGACTTGAGTGAGTAATGTTTGCATTTGTAGCTAACGTAACGATAGTTTAGCATACTGATCAAGTAACTTTATACAACTTTATGGTGTAGCGCTAATGGAATTTACCTTTGCTCTTCTCTGGACGCTCTCTCTGTGAATTAAACTACATTAGTCGTCAGATGTTATGCTGATTATCCATACTGACAATCAAAAGTAGCAGTAGCCACTAGCCAAATGCTGGATGTGTGCAAATGTGTCTTTTGCACGTACTCACTATAAAGACTACCATAGCTATCATTAACATTCTGTAACATATTCATTAAAAACATTCAAAACATATTTATTTACATGTTTGGGATAATTATAATTTAGTTTAACTTTACCAAGCTAGCTGTAGCCATTAGCTGTGACTAATGTAATAGAAGTTACCTCTGTTTGTTAGCTAACTTGCTAACAGCGTTTACGCTAGCTATTTGTTTGGCTAGCACAGTGTATTAATGTAATCATATACTCTATTTTTGGATGTTTTCTCATTTAGAAACTAGAGAAGCAGAAGAGACAGACTGTGAGAAGATTATGTGAAACCAAACTTAACGCCCTCAACAACTTCCTTATTTTATTCTTTGGTTCCACGACAGCTTCTGTAGGCTATACATAGATTTCAAGGTCAGGGTCTTTTTTAGCCGTCTTGCAATCAAACATTTAATTTTAGCCTTTATGTGATATAAATTTAACAAGTCAAGTTTCCTGAGATGTAACTCTGAATGTGGTAACACTGCCTTCCCCATACGTACTCGTAGAGTTTCTCTCTTTCCTCTCTGAACTGCTTCTCCACGCAGCCAAAGCGAATGATGCTCTGAGCGACTCTAATGACTCTTGTCTCTTGGTGTGAGTTCAAAATGGACAGAGCCCAGAGAGGAGGACAAGATAGGGAATGAAGCACAGATGTGGAACAAATTACAGCTGAAACAAAGAATGTTTTCTCTTCACAATCCAGCTTAGACATCCTGATGGGCAAACTAATGTTTATGAGATGAGGATGCTTGCTCACTGCTTTAGCCCTGGGTGTTCTTGTGTTACACAACCCTGTCTAAACAGAGTCTGTTGATTATGACAGCACTTTGTGTTTGATCACACTAACACACCTTGCCAACAGTCTAACATTTAGACAGTTTCTAAATGTAACCGGCACAAAGGCTTTTCAGTGCTCTGCAAAATATTGTTGGAAATATAATTCCTCAGTTGACCTTTTATTAAAACTGGGCTTCTTCCACACCCATTTTCCAGCGTTTTTAATGAAATGTGACAAAGCCAAGGGGAGTACTTAAGGTTTTATAATCCACTTTTGCTGATAAATCGCCCAAACGTTTTCACAATATATCATCTTTTGTTTTCCATATTTTAAGAACTTAGTTAACCTTTGTTAACCCAAGAAAAATGGGACTGATAAGAGCAGAGAAAACAGACAAAACAAGAAACAAATAAAGGATTCTTGACCAAACGCTAAACGTTTGATTTAGTGTGATAACCTGGCAAGACGCGGAAGGCTTTTTGAGGGCAGCCTGGTTAAGATTAACGCCAAACTTTACCTAAAATCTACAGCAAAATCTGAAAACAAGATACAGGAAACATCCGTCAGCATATACTGCCTCTAAACCAACTCACCAGTTTTAGTAACAGGGCGATGGTTCGCTTGTTGGTGTCTCCGGTGCGAATGAGTTTACGCGGAAATGGTTTGAGAAATGGGTTCACAAGTTTCACACACACTTCCTGTGTGTGTGTGTCTGTGTGTGTGAAAGAGAGAGTTAGAAAGACTGTTATTTGCGGCACTCTACCTTATCAACAACATGAGGAAGTGAGAAATATATGATACATCATGTAAGACTTTATGGGAAATTAGTCTGTCCCTCTGTTCATGAGGTCAAAATGATAAGAGAAGAAGATGGATTCAGACAGGAAGCTTCGCCACAGCACAGCAGCCGACAAGTCGCCAGTTCATCGCAGGGCTGAAACATAGAGACAAACAACCCTTCACGCTCACATTCACACCTACAGGCCGCCAGTTAACCCGCATCTCTTTGGACTGTGGAAGGTTCTCTGCAAACACGGGGAGAACCTGCAAACTCCACACAGAAAGGTTTTTGGTTTTAGGTTTTTGTCCACTGCTGGACAATTTAGACAATCTCACGAGCTGTGTAATGTTCTGTGATGCATTACGTCCATGACCCCGAGTGTCCAAACCCCACCCGTGAGGATTTCTCAGCAGCTTCAACCAAATCCTTAGAATTATAAAACAATTCGTCCCAGCACTGATGGAGACTGGATAGAAACTGCCCTCATGTGCCGTCTTTTTGTCTTGGATGAGGACAAATGGGGAGGGGAGGTGAAATAAAAGAGGTGTTATGAGATGATATCTCTCTGCAGACTTCATTAGACACCGGATAGCGGGGTTCCTGAAGCCGCGTTAGAGTACCCTGTTCAAATAAAGTGAATGTGGGGTGAATGTTGGAATGGACCTGATCCAGGGACTTTGTTTGGGTTCTGGACCTTTTTTTGTGCTTCACATGGAAGCGAAACAAAAACGTATTTGTTCTTTTTGGCATCGTGTCTGAAAAGACTTAAATAGTGCGTTTAGAGGGAGTATTCCGAGATGACATAGTGCTATATGGCATTAACAGTGTTCTTCAGGTCAGAAGAGGATTAAAATGAATTCATCTAGAGAAGATTTATTTCGTTCTCTTAACAAATGTGACGCTTTATGGCCTCTGTTCCCGTCATTCAGACATAAATCAAAGATGACCCTCCAAAACTAATGGCAGCTGGATGGTCTTCAGCGCTGGTGTTGTCCCAAACCTGCCCTCTGGGTGATTTTATAACCCTCTATTATCCAAACTGTTACTGCAGTAACTCGGTGTTGTGGGCCCCAGTAGGCCTTTCTCTGCTCCAGTTCAGGAAATACTTATCTTTGTGTCAGTGAGCTCATTGCTGATTTTGAGGGGTCAGTTTAGTCCTGTGTGTGACGGGAAATAATGACATGCCAGACCTGCACAGGACAAGCGAAACAGAACAATGAGAGAAAAACACCCTCTGGATTACAGAATCTCAAAGTCTGTGTTTTTGTGAGACCTCTATAAGTGACATTGTGTAACTTTTCTACCCTAGAACAACAGATTTTAAATCATGTTGATGCTACAAGTTCTCTTTACAAATTTACAGAGTTTCCTCATGGACAGTGAAGTAAACTGCTGCCAGCTGTAGCTGCTGTTAGCTGATGTTAGCTCAGTTTGTCAGCCTGTGAGCTCTGTCTTGTTATTGTTGGTACCACAGGCATTTTGGACCAACAGTTTTCAGGCTCAGGAGGCGGGAGAATACTGGTGGTGAGCAGAGCCGGTGTCATGCCAGAACCGGAGCTGGGCAAGCAGGCAATGTAACCGCGCTCAGCAGGGGGGCACTAAATTGCAAGAATACAAATTTCTACTCATTAATGATGTGGGTCTATACTGATTACACACTAAGTTGTAGCAGTAAGACATCTTGTTCTGTTTCTGAACTGTTTTACTAAAACAGTCTACATGTGTGTAAACGTCTATTTTTTGTGTACACGTTTATGATAAGGACACAGAGCTTTATTCACCACAGAGTGAGATGTTGTACCAAAGAATTCATACATTGTAAAATAAATACTACACCCAGTATATAACACATACATAGCTGATTAACATATGCATAAACAGTCAAACAAAAGCAGCAAAAGCATGTAAATAGAGTAACAGTGGATAAAAACAGTGAATGACACATGCTTGACACGTTGTGTGTGATCATGCGCACCAATATGCATAATCTAAGTCACGTGCATGCATGCCTCATGTCTGCACGGTGACTTCGTCATGAGGAAAACATCAATAAAACCGACCAACGTTTAAACTGCTATTGGGCTGAATGATGTTTGAAAATTCCACTCGCTCCTCCTTCCAGGGTTCGTTGGATTTTTTAGCACAAGGAAGCGAGGCGGGCGGAAGTTATTTATAAACTCACTTAAAAATGAATGCATTGTGCTTTAATAAATAACGCACTTACTACCAAACTCAATATATTTAAACACAGAGTATAAAGCTGTGACGTTTTGAGCTATATTTAACGCTTTTCTGATCAATATGGTCAACACCGATGCACCGGGCGGAGCCGTTACTTTCAAACGAACGCCCCCTTAGCAACGGCATCCCTAGCGACTCCCTGATTGGCCGGCGGGCTCAAATTCCAGCCAATGAGAGCGCGGCGCATCAGATTTGGATCCTCAGGCTGAGACACTTTTTTGTCGGAGTTGTCGTCTTGTGAAGCATCGCAGCGATTCTGGACTGTTTACAAGCGTTCAAACGAGCTTTTTACGCCCCGAAACGAAGCGACTGGGTCCGGCCCGGAGGAATTAGAAGACACGGTGAGTGAAAACACTAAGTTTGGGCGGGTTTCAGCTCGATATTTGACGGTTTCACGAGAGGAAACCGCACCCAGCGAGCACAAAAGATGATATGTCCGTGTTCTGTGCGCTTGCAGCCGCTGCAGAGTTTGTGTTTGGGCGGACAAAAGGAGCCGAACATGCCGGTGTCGAGGGGAAAGAAGCCCGCAGTCACCGCGGGGAGTAAGATACCGAAGCTGACCGCAGCAGCCACCGAGAACCAGGTGAGAGAAGCCCGCATGCATATGAATGCAGAGGCTGTAAACAAAGGCAGCCTCACACACACACACACACACACACACACACATGCATGCATGCAAACGTTTAAATGAGACTGTGTGTTGCAGGAGGAAGGCCCGCAGGTGAAGAGGTCCTCCTCACCTCCTCATGGAGCCCCCAAGAAGAGGACAGCCTTCATCGACATCACCAATGTAAGACACTCTGCACTATTTCATCCCCTAAAGTTGCCACTATTTGCTCATGCTGGTGTTCCCCCCTGCAGGATTATTCTGGAGTCATGATTGCGTGAATTTCTGATAATGATTGCACGTACTTGCTGCCATTTTAGTCATAAAGTCGGCCTCCTGGCTCCTGTTTAGTACTTTTCAGGGTCATATTCTCGATAATTTGCATCGTTGGGTCCAGAAAATGAGGGCAAGTGTTGACGACTGTTCCCCAAATCTCAACGTGACGTCCTTGTTTCGCCCTTTGCACACTCCACACATACGATCATACGAACAAAATAAAGTGAAATGGCCGTGTCGTTAAAGGTCTTGACGGTCGTTTCAACATATTTTGTTTTAAAGTGACACTCTGGCCTGTAATGCCGTTCATCCGTCCAGATTGTTTTGTTGCAAGTTGCAGAGATCTGGAGATGTAAGCTACGGAGGCTACACCCGTCAACCACAGGGGAGTGGATGCACGCTTCCTTGCCGAGTTGGTGGGTGCAGTCAAATAGAAAGAGACTACATGAAACTGCTCACTACAGCGCCTGAGTATTATCATGAGTAATCAGGTGATTTGTAGAAAGAGACGTCGCTGCTGAGTTTTTCATATTTATGTATTTAAATGACACTTTGAGTCTCCACAGCTGAGAGCTCCAAAACTCCAAGTCACAACAAAACAATCCAGATGGATGAATGCACCACAGTGAAGAGGGTTGTTTGGGTTGAACTGTCTTTAGTTTGACTGACTTTTAAATGAGAGCGGAGCTTCCAGATCGATGCGCCGCACAAATCGTCTGTGTCTAATTCTGACAAACTTCTCACAAGCCGTCCAGGTTTTAGTTATCATCAGGCTGTGTTTCACAGCGAGTCTTGTCGACTTCTGGACGATCTCCCACTGTGTGTTGTTTTGTCTTTGACAACAGGCCATCGGTCTGTGTCTGTCAGACTGTCGGCCCGACGGCGACCTCGGCTTCAGGACAGTAAGTAGGATGACTGAAACTCTTTGGTGGTGGTCACCATGTGAGAGAGAGAGAGAGAGAGAGCACGGTGTCGAGCCAGAGCATGAATTCAGAACATCTGGAATACCGGTGTGTTGTCATAGTATCACGGGGAAGACGGCACGCAGTCTCCGTTGTCGTGTCTTGTGTTGATGCATGCAGCGTGCTAAGCCACCAGTCTAGGCAGTGTTGAAAGAAGAAAGTCTTGGACTAACTCCACCAACAGAGGAATAAACTCACATCTGCTGCTGGGCTCAATTCTGAGGCTTCTTAGTGGAGATTTTTAACTGTTTGTGTCCCTTCTGGCCACCGTACACTCTGACTGCAAGAAAGTCATCACCTCGTGAATTAAGACTGACTACATGAAGTATTTTAAGCTCATTTTTTGAGTGTAATTATTTCAGAAAATATTCGACACATAAGTTGAAGCCTGTATGTGTTTATAGGTGAGGCCAGATTCAGACCAAATCCAATGGTGCATTGAAAATGCAGGTTTCCCCATTTATTTGAACGGGGTTTGAGCACTTTGGCCGCACGTGGTGTCAGAAAAGAAACTAAGTGACCTTGAGCGACATGGACAGTAAATGAGAGTGAGGGAGCGCTGGTATCGAAAGGCGGGAATTGGTGAAATAAAAAGGTATCTCTTGATTGTTTCACAGTGTTTACATTGAGCACCAATAAACACACGCCTCCACATCGCCTGATTTGGTCTGAGCAGGGCCTGCTTGACACACTGCGGGTCCTCTGGGTTGGGTGTGAATGTGCGGTAGTTCTCCACCGTGGTGTGAAAGTGTGTCCACCGTCACTTCACCTGGGTGTGAAACGAGCTCCATGTTTGAAGCTGTGAAAGCAACAAGGTGGCCTCGAGGTTTGACCCTGATGTGTCGAGACAAGAGCGCTCAGACGTGACGGATAACGTCCGACGTCTTAATTTACTATTAAACTGAGTGTAAGTGATTGAACGGGGCAGTTGATGATCTTTGATTTTCTTCACAGGCTCACAAGGTTCAGATCAGCATCCCAGGGAGGAAGAAAGAAACCGGGAAGAAGCAGGCGAAGAAAGCGACCTCCACGTCGGTGCCAGCAAAGAATCAAGCCAACCTAAAAAAGTAAACCCAGCTGTGTTTTTCTTACTTCGCTTCCTTCCTGAACTTCGACTCTCGGCCCCGTTATTATCTGCTCGTTCTTTAACTCGCAGCATTTCTCTCTGCAGGTCTTCGTCCGTGAGCTCCGAGGGGACGCCTGCCGAGAAAGAAAAGGCCGACGCTGAAGAGGAGGCGCAGAGGGACGTGGAAGCTCCAGTCGAAGAGCTGGAGGCTGACGCGCCCCCTGCTGTCCGTGAAGTGCCGGCACACCTTCAGAAACAAGTTGTAAGAAGAACGATGCACCCCTCGAAGAATCTCCTGACCTGCACACATGCTGTTTCTCTCGTCTTTACTCATTTCCCCCTCCATCCTCGCAGATCCCAGAGGAGTTTGACATCGACTCTGAGAACTCAGAGGACTGCTACATGTGTCCGGAGTATGCCAAGGACATCTTTGACTACCTCAAAAAGAGAGAGGTGAGCCAAGCCTAAACACTCGTGCCACATTCTTTGGATTTGAAGTAGCTCCTCCAACAGTTTGTTCATATTCGGCCCCTAAATTTGTCCCTTTTTTTTGTCTGTGCAGGAGAAGTTTGTGCTCTGTAACTACATGCCCAAGCAGCCCAGCCTCAACCCCGAGATGAGGGCGATCCTGATTGACTGGCTGGTGGAAGTACAGGTGAGCTGGTCAATTGTATGATTGTTTACTTGAACCCCAGGAGCTGAAGCACGCAACTCCAAAAAAAAATCCAAAGCACAGTCACACTGCTGCTCAGTCGGACGTCAGAAACTGAATTACAGCAGGTTGTGTGAGTTTGTGCAGCGCGTTGATTCTGTTTCATGCGTTTCGTTCAGGAGAACTTTGAGCTGTACCACGAGACCCTGTACCTGGCCGTGAAGATGACGGACCACTACCTGTCCCAGACTCCGGTCCACAGGGAGCTGCTGCAGCTCGTCGGCTCCACCGCCATGCTCATCGCCTCCAAATTTGAGGTAAGGACGGATAAAATACTAAAAGCTCAAAGCCCGGTGGGTTTTATTTTGAAGGAACATCAGTTCCGAGACGTGAAGTTGACCATCAGGTCAAAGGCTCGTCCAACCTTTGGACCTTAACAATCCCAAATCCAGCACAGGAGGAAGGGGTGTGATTTTTCCTGACAACAAACACCGCTTCATGTTTTGTGTTGATGATCCCGCAGGAGCGCAGTCCGCCGTGCGTCGACGACTTCCTCTACATCTGCGACGACGCGTACAAGAGGGAGGAGCTCATCTCCACGGAGGCGAGCATCCTGCAGACGCTGTCCTTCGACATCAACATCCCCATCCCGTACCGCTTCCTCAGACGCTACGCAAAGGTGTGTGCAAGTGCCGAGAGATTTTTACGCCTTTTGTCTGCAGGAGTTTGTCCGACTCTCTAACCCGAGCGTTTGCCGTTGCTCTCCGCAGTGTGTGAACGCGGGGATGGACACGCTGACCCTGGCGCGGTACTACTGCGAGATGAGCCTCATGGAGATGGAGATGGTGTCGGAGAGAGGGTCGCTGCTGGCCTCAGCCTGCCTGCTGATGGCGCTCGTCACCAAAGACCTGGGAGGATGGGTAGGTCCACTTTCTCCACCGTGCGGGATTTGAACTCTTCCATCTGGTTTTTGATATCAGAATTTGGATTCTGCTGAATGTCAGCGGACAACACGCCTTATTGAAACTGACTTCAAAACAGAAGGCTTCTAAAGTCAACCAGGTGTTTGTCTTTGACTCATGCACCACAGCTGCACGACAGGGATGGTTTTTGTAAAGACGGAACATTTATTATGGCTGTTTTTTAACCAAAATGTGGCTCTGTTTGGACTAGCTTCATGTCTGTAGTTATTTTAGTGCGTTACAAACACAAACCAGCGGCACTGAACGAATGTACTCGCTCTCTCAGTTTCTGGGATTATATAATTCATAAAAAGGTTATTTGTTTTCTCCGTGAGTGAAAGTAGTCCCAGCCGGCTTCTGCCACGAGGCGGACTTCTCTAAGCTCGGCTGAGTTGTCCTGCGTGGAGAGCCGGCCTACAGCCTTTCAATTTAAATGTAAATAGTTCCTCCATGCAAATTTGAGTGATGATTGGCGCAGTAGTACAGCGGGTGGTGGGTAATTTAGTTTGACTCCACAGTCAGCTCCTGTGACTCCTCTTTTTTTTTTTTGCAGTTTATGTAACATTGAAAACAGCAGAGGCCGGATAATGAAACCAGAGGAAATTACTTTTGTATCTCAGTCAATCAAACTTTTAATTTTTACAGCACTTTTTCATACAAAACATGTAACACAACCCCAACACCACCTCCACCCTACTGTAAACAAGGCACTATGCAAACTGAGGAAGCGCCATCACAACATCTTGCAGTGAGGAAACACCGGAGGAAAAATAAAATCATCAAAATACATAAAGAGAAAATGTATAGAAATAAATCATCCAAGTAAAAGCCAGATTCAGAAGATAAGTCTAAAGTTTGCTCTTAAAACTATGAACATGTATCTTTGAGGATTCGACACAGCTCCTGTGTAAAGGTCACCTCCCGTTTGTCTTCTTCAGTCTCCCATCCTTCAGTTCCACTCGGGCTATCAGACGTCAGATTTGGCGCCCGTCGTCCAAAAACTCTACGCGATGCTCTCGGCTCCTCCGGACGACAAGCTGAGGGCCATCAGAAACAAATACTCGCACAAGTAAGTCCCGACGCGTTCGCAGTGAAGCGGTCAACGCGGACGAGACGTCCGGAGTGTTAATCGGCTCTTTGTCCTCTTGCAGGGTGTTCTTCGAAGTCGCGACCCTGCCGCTGGTCAACATCGACGTGTTGGAGAAAGCTCTATCTCCGCCAGACGTCACCCCTCCCTGAAGAAAATAAATCAAATAAAATTTTGCCAGTTTGAGTGAAAATATTTAAAAGAAATTCCCTCAATCCTGTACATAATTGTTAATACGTTTAATATTTATACATGTAGTCTGACCTGTCTTTTATATAATGTTGGAAATAAATGTTTAATTCCAGGTTGTGATGGAAAAGAGTTTTAATGTGGGCATTTGTTACGAAGTCGTTTGCCAGTTTTTGTTCTGGTTGTTAATTATTTTTAGTGATACATTTTGTTTTTGGCATTCGTTTTATAAGAAGATAAAAGAGAAACTTGATTCATTTGTGAGCCCCGTTCTGTCTGTGAGTGTATCATTTTTTTTTTTTTTTTAAAAAAGGGTTCCTTTAAAGTAGATTGTGAGACGAGAAGTTGGTACATGCTCGCTGATGAATTATGCACTGGCCCACAAAGTTTTATAGGTTTTTTCCATCTATTGCCAGAGTTAGCTGGATTTTCATACGTTGTACAGTGTTTATCATGTTAATATCACTACGGTAATTATTTGTATACAAAGACAAGCGGATGATGCTGTGCTATTTTTAAATGGCTGTCATGCATACTCTTAAAATAAAGATGTGTTTTTTTATGTGTTTGATAAAACAGCTGTTTCGTCATGTGTTCTTCTTTCATGTACCAATGAAGTTCACCAAATACAACTTTTATATAAGTGTGGTTATTCTGCACAGCCACTAGAGGTCAGTAGTGTATCGTGTTCTTGCTGGCTCTGGTGCTTCTCTGCAGAGGAATCCTAGAGTTTCTGAGCTCAAATTTTAGTATTTATGACGAGATTGGTTCCTCTTGAAACTCTCATTAGAGTCTATATTACCGACAGACATGCTAAAGCCATTCCTCACTCTTATCTAATATAACTTTGTCTAGCCGAGCTTGAATTTTTGTTCTTGACCTTTAGAAACAGACACAGTTCTTAACTCAAGAGCTACTTTCTAGCTCTTTTTTTACTGTTAAATGCTCCACTGAATGGGCCTGATCTTAGCAGAGGAGCAGCGAGCTAAACGGTTCTCCGTTAGTGTTGTCACAGGATGCGTTCAGGCGCAGTATCGAGTTGGATTTCGTAGCATACGCTGCTTGTACAGATGTTCGCACTGCTGCTGGTGTGCTGGCTCTGGTAAACTGTTTAATGTCCTCTGCAGGTTTAGCTGTGCAGCAGGTTGCAACACAACCTAGCCAATGTCAGTTTCGTCAAACCTCCTGAATGCGTCGAGATTCCCATGGTCTACCTGCACAGTAGTGGAACAGGTTCTTCTGTAACACCTGTTTGCATTGCATCTTGGCTCCAGTAGCCAAACTTTAAACATAGAAACTTCTTCAAGTTCTTCTGTCTCAGCAGGCTTTCCCCCTCAGACTCCTCAGATGAGGATCAGCAGTAACAGTTGGGCTACTTGGTCTTTAGAGATTTGTACAGATCAATGCATTGACCAGATGAAGCTCTGATTCTAGAAACCCCTCTAAAGAAATCTGCCGTGGCTGTAACTGACAGCCTGCAAGAAGGTCATGTTAGAGGTGTGAACATTGATTTTTTGTGACTAAAGCTCATTCGAGTTTCACTTTTGAACATCACAAACTTCTTGTCTTGTTGGGAATGTATCTAGAGAGTAGACAAATTCCAGGTATTCTTCTTTGAGACGCCCGAGTATCTTATCAGTTTTCCCTGCTGACCATCCCTTCTTCAATTGGCGATGTCCAACATTTCTCAAAGCGACTTCCAACAGTAAACTTGGCACTTGAACGGCGCTCCTTTCTATTGATTCTACATCTAAGTGGCCACAGTGGAGGGAGTTTTGATGATCTGAGCCTTGATCCTCGCGCAACAGCCTCCTGTTGCTGCATTGCATCACGGTTTGTCACGAGGCTGCTGCCAGATCAGAAACTGTCTGTTCTGCCTCTGAATGATGGATTTCTCACTTCTTGGAATCACCTCGAGCATTTCCAGAAGATCTATTATTCATTTAGATCATTAGAACTTAAAAGCAGGTTATTCTGGAAGTGAGACGTTCAAGGACACCCTGATGGCAGAGGTAGAGGGAAGATGGTTCATCTGCTTCACTTATTTACTGATTTTCACGATGCCAGTGACCATCTGGACGACAGACCACATCTCTAACCTTCAGTGTATTTTCCTTTTTAAAAATTATCCACAGAAACAGATTGATGATGAAAAGAGGACAATCATGGGCGGCTAGAGGAAAAGGTAGTAACCCTGACTGTGAGGATAGGCCTGCCAAGTCATAAACCGACTGTTAGCACATTAAAATGCTCACACACACACACACACACACACACACACTTACAGTAATATGGATCCCTGCCAATTCAATTCACTGCCCATCATCTCGCACAAAAACTCCTCTGCTGCATCTGCGCCTCGAGACCTCTGAGCCCATTCTTCCTCTTGTTATTCACTAGATCAATTAAAGTGACTGATTGGCCGCATTGTGCGTGTGTGTGCGTGTGTGTGTGTGTGCGTGCATTCGTTCTCACACTTCACTCGGATCCACACACCAATAACTCAGTCTGATTAAAGCGCGCTGGTGGAGATAGCGCCCATTCGGCCGAGCAGATACGCATCTAAACTGGCGCTGCCAAAGCTCTCATATGAGCTATTGATCAGTGGAGGGCTGGGAAACGGGCTCACTCTGTTAGCTTTGCACAATCAGAAAGGAGCTGGCAGCTTTGCAGTCTTTAGTTCTCACTTCTGAGTTGCAGCTGCTGTGTAAGACCTCTGAGCTGGAAAATAAAAGGATACTGTGGTTTGGGGGAGGATTTTCCATTTCTCTTTCATATCCGCGGTCATATTAAGCCTCTGCAACTCTATGATTTGAGCTAAGATACAAAACCGTTAACTCAGACTTCAAACTGCATGCGGACTCGTGAGTTTGCCTGACTCTGGATGAATTCCCCCGTCAGCTCAAGGCATCACAGCCTGAGACAGTCGTGTGTGGTGTTTTGCTGAGTGGTGGTCATTTCTGCTGTCGGTTGAAGAAACCAGTCCAAAAATATGGACACAAATTAGTGAGAAGTTGCTGATTTAGAGTAATAAAAACTATTTAATTGGCATATTTCATTAATCAAAAGGCAGTTTCTCTCAAAAACATGGATACTTTAAAAGAACCGGATACTGTCTTCCACACGCTTCATTTCTTTGGGCCTATAGAGCATGTTCATCTTCAACTGTGCCAACTATCCTGTTGTTTTATCTATTTACTTGGGGTCCACCAAAGAGACCAGCTTCATTTCACTGCCGATTGATTAGATAGATGTAGGAAGACTCTTTGTCTGCACAGACCTTTGAGATACATTTGTTGGAAATCTTGAAGTGGCCAGCTCGGACAGTCACGTAGAGGGATACTTGGGGTGGATTTTGGCAGCAAGTAGATCAAGGTGGAGTTGCTAGGCTGGGGTAGCAACTTCACCTGCTGCTAAAGCAGGACTGACTGACAAAATCGAATCCTGGCAAAATTAGGAAGGCTTTTGCGATTTGTGTAAAAGTTTTGGCTTAAATTTGATAAACATAAAGGTGAACGCCACCACATAAGAATCTGTTTACAGGTCCTGGAGAGTACTACAATGAGTACTGCATGTAATGGATGATCTCTTTCATTCAGTTTTCCCATTTTGCTTTCACTTGGTTTCTTGGACTTGCAGCCTTACAAAACAAAAGCTAGACACCAGTAATTGTCTGTCATTGTGTACGTGTGTTTCGATGTGTATGCCATACGCGTGTCACGATGTGTGTCCTGTTGTTCCCGCAGTGTGTTTTGGGTCTAGCTAGTGATTGTCTGCTTGCGTCGCGCGTGTCTGGCTGATTGTCTTGGCCTCGCCGCGTTGCCATTAGCATTCCCCCGGCTCGACTGCGACGAAAAGGGCATCCTCGCCCCGTCCGAGTAAAGAGGGATTGAGAGAGGAAAGACGGAGAGAGTGGGAGGAGGCGAGAGAACAGATGAGCCAGAACAATGGAGCTTCTTGGATTTTGGCTGTTGCTCGTCTCAGTGATTGTGTTTATGTGTGAGTGCGCCAAAACGTTTGAGAACTGAAACAAGCGGCATGAATATGGATGCAACGGTCGGGGAGGCAGAGCCGGTATACATCACAGATGCAACTGTGTGAGTGTGTTTTAAAGACCGGAGTGTACAAATGTCTCATCTTCTGAGCTTTGACCATCAGCCTGTAATGAAGGCCTTGATCTGTCAAGTATGCTGATCAATCATTACTTATTAATTGGATTATTAATTGGATTAGAAAAGGCAAAACCAGTGGAGCAAATGAGGCTACAACAACCTAAACTCTTTTTCAGTGCTTTCACTTGAAGTGACACTTCAACTCCTATCTGTGCTTATGTAACCGCTGTGGTATAGTACAATCAGGATCTGCACATTTATTTCCTCTAAAAATAGCTCAGGACACAGTGAATACACACTGTGACAGGTTCTCTCCCAATCCCCGCCACAAAAGCCGAGTCCGATTTTTTTGGCTGGGAATTTGCAGCTCCATCATCACTCGTGTGTCATTAATTAAAAAAGTCTCCCCTGGTAACCTGGAACCATGAAGCTGGTCATTCAATGTAAGATTGGCCATACAGAGAATATTATACACAGGATTTAAGAACAACGTGAACAGCATATTGACTCCACTACACGCATACTACGACACTTCATCTCCTATTAATTTATATATAATTTATTTGACCAAATGCGCTTCATTTTCCTCTGTAACTCTTTCAGTTGTTTACACTTTAACTTACTTTGCTGCTTCCCCTGACACTTCAACTCCATTCAGTGCTTGTACTGACATTACAGCCCTTTTAGTTTATACATACACTTGTGGCATTAGTTTAACAAGCTGCTTAGAGACACTTGAGCTGCTTTCATCCCTTACCCATGACCTTACTAACTGACGCACACACTGCTTTCACTGGGTTAAATTCAAACAACACTTCAGTTAACGTCTTTGAGTGTTTACACCTGATGGTTGATCTGACTAATTTCAACCCCGTTCTGCTTTTGTGAAGTTCCACTTCAACTCTTTTCAGCGGGTACAACAGCAGTTTAACTCCTTTTAGTAAATACGCTTCAACTTCCACTGTGATTCTTCTGATTGTTTACACTTCAAGTACCTTATCAACTCATTTGAGCGTTTATACATGAACTGACACTTCAACTCCCTTCACTTTGATGTCCTAGCTTTTTTTTATACTTGACATCATACAACACTTGAATTGCTTTCAGCCCTTACACCTTAACCAACACAAAACTGACACTTCTGAATGATGCTCGGACTTGTTCATTTGTTTTATCTCTTCATACTTCATCTGACATTTCAGTTCCTTTCGGTGCTTGCCGCTGTAATATCTTTCAGTGCCTCAACTCATGCTAGAACTTTAATTAAAGTGCTGTCATACAAGTAGATTTTATAAAAGGTGAATAATTGTTTTAACATCTTAAGATGTTTTAATTGTAAGCAGTTATCGCATTTAATTTTCTGCATTTCAATATGTCAGTCTAACATTAGCGTTTAATCTCGGTTCTTTTGTCAGCTGATAGTGTTCACTTTTATTAAAGCTATAATAAAACTATTAATGATATTACTATAAGCTGAAGCGGCGCCTGTGCCTTACATGTCACTAAAAATATTCATTACATTTGACTAATTATGACATAAAAACTGTCCAATACATTATATATTTCAGAGGACTGGAGCTAGTTGCCATGGCAGCAGAGAGTTTTTGGCAACTGTGGAACGGGCATGGGGGGCTTTTATCTCCTCGTTGGTTTCCATTGATCTCAAGTGGACAATTTGTTCCTCTGAAAATGACGAATGAAGGCCATGGACACTTTGGAAACCATTTTTGAAATCAAATCCTTCCAGCTGGAACAACACTGATAATGAAAACTATTGTTAGCTGTTGCTTTTTCACCCCCTTTTTTCTGAGGCTGACAACTGCTGGTGAAGAAAAGAATAATTTCAAGGTTTGTTGAGATTGACTTTAATGTTTTTAATCTGGTCTTTTTAGTGCATCATTAATTAAACACATTTTCGATTCTTCTCTCAGCAAGGCACAAGACACAAGGTCCTTCCACAGAGGGAGACGTTATTCTGGTCTGCCCGAGTTCTTTTCATTCCTCTGAAGTAAATTGGACATTAATCAGATCATCTGTTATTGTCATCGCTCGTTACCAAACCAGAGTACTTCCTCTCATTTCTCACCTCAGTTGTAACTACTTCTGAAAGGTTATTTCAGCTGTGCAGCTGAACAGATTCCTGTCATTTCTCAGGCTTTATTTGTTAGATATTGCCGCCTCATCTTCAAGACAGACTGAGCACACGTCCTATGAAGTTTGTTCTCCAAACTCTGCTTCATCACCACTATTGTGACTCAGTCCTGTGCTTTTCATACTCATACGCATCAGGATGATATTTAATTTAAAAAGTCATTCACACATTTCTGTCTGCCTTACTGGGTTCTTCCATCTGCTCAGACGCTGCAAGTCCTTCTCTTGGCAGCAGATTCAGATCCCACTGGGTGAAGTTACTCACACAGTTGACGTCCCATCAATATCAACTTTACTCATACAGCTCCTAAAATGCTTCCCACAGACTACCTTTCCTGTATTTGTCATAAACACTCTGCTGCAATACAGCTCCAAGTCACACACCATCAGCTATTTCACTGATTTCGTTGGAAGTGGGTCATATTTTATGGAGAAAATGTTGCTGTTAGCTAATGTTCGCGCAGTTTGTTAGTCGGGCTGCCCAGACTGTGAGCTCAGAGCACTGGCGGAGTTAGTATTTGTACCACAGGCATTTTGGACCACCAAAGAAGGCCCGGGGTATGGAAGAATGCTGACAGGGAGCCAGTGTTGTGCCAGAACAGGAGCTGGGTAAGCGGGCAATGTAACCAGGCTCAGACAGAGGTTCAGTTCTTCGGTTGAAAAGACCAAAGAGGATGTAGGTAAGAGAGAAAATGAGAGAGTGACCAAGCAAGAAGCCGTTGGACAAGAGTAAATCTGGGACTCGCTAAAAGGCTGAAAGACAGACGCCGAGCTGGGCAATAGTTTTAAAGGACTGTGGTGTAGAGGAATGCTAACAGGTGAACACAGTACCGGCCCAGTAGACATTACTCAAACAAATTGCTGAGATGAAAAAGGTAGTACCAACCCTGACAAACCAGTTGTCTCCTTTCACCATCCAGGCATTTGGACTTCTAGATTAAAGTAGGATTTGTAAAAACGCGCACTTCTCGAGTTTCTTACAGCTTTCAGCATATAGTAAAGTCATCCATCACGTTGAGCTAGTCTCAGACTCTCAGCATCACCTGTATGATAGATGACCGTGGTGCTGAATTACAATTTTCAGATTCAACAAAGCACAGTATCTCAGAGAGTCCCCCTCTTCCATTACAGCAAGGCGCTGCAGTCTTTATCATCTGTCAGGACCAACAATACATCAAATGGCTGATCTTTTCCTGGGCTGAAAAGAAAGCAGGTGTGTTTGACAGTCCGAGCATGTGCACGTACAGGTGTGCATTTCATCCATTCCTCTCATCTAAATCTGGATCAATGTGTGCTGTCCACACCTTTCTTCCTATGCCAAATTACAACCCAAAGCCCGGCGTAGAAACAGGATAGGATGTGAGAGGACAGGAAAAAGAGTGAACACATCTCCAACCAGGTTTGATTGTGAGAAGGAGCGTCACACCAGACTTCACTGCCAAATTATCAAAAGTGTGACCTTTGGAATAGAGTTCCCTCCAGCAAATCCAGCTCTTGACATCAAAATAAGAGCCTCTGCGCCACCGAGGTCCCGGTGATATGGGGAGATGTTGAAAAACAGGCTCCTCTAAATTGATTCCAGGTCACTGGAAAATCAAATCCTGCTGAGGATTTTCTGGCATTCAAGCAGACGAACGGTGTGTAGAAACCAGAATGACGACCCAAAGTACAAATCACAAACTTTTGTAGTTTTATAGTAAATTGTTTCCTGACTTCTTTGTTTTCATAAAAATCCTGCGTGTGTGTGAGAGAGTCAGCATTTTTTTGTTTCAATATGAGTGTGTGCAGGTGTTAGAATATAAAGAGAGAGAGAGAGAACAGCCTCTGGGAAGAAAAGTGGAGAAAATCAGCAGCCAGACACCAAAAAACTCTGACACATGACCACACACACACACACACACACACACACACGCCTCAGTGAACCTCAGCAGGCACATCTTTGTGGAACAATGTGACGGCCAGAGGTCAGAGTCACTGAAGTCTGAATCCTCCAGAGAATACCAAAGAGGCGAATACTCCCTCAGGTGAGCACTGAAAGCTCAGATCTAATCAGATCGTGTGTGTGTGTGCTGAACATTTAGCTTCATGATATTTTGCATGCAGATTTGAATGATCCTGTTTAATTCAGTTTTATTGACACTGAAATCATAACAGAAGTTATCTCGTGCCACTTCCCGTATGGACCGATACTCGCCCCAACAGTTCCCACCATGAGCAAACACTTGGTGACATTTGCAAGGAAAAACCTCGAGCAGAAAAAGACCTCTGCTGTGACCGGTTGAGTTTCCCATACTGTGACGTGACTCATTGGTTTAGAAGCCTCCAAAATCAACTCCTGTTTGGTCTGCATTGTGGGTTCAGTGTCCTGCCAAGCGCAAGCTTAACAAGTTTGGCGTTACAGAAGTTTGCCATCTTGGTTTCTCGGAGCCAGAAATGACCATATGGAGATGAGTGTGGAGCTGGTGGGTGACAAACTGCGAGTTGGTCTGAGCTCAGTTTAGTCTCAGGAGAAAAAGACCAATGTGCCTGGTCGCATATCTGATCTGAGTTCATCTGAGTTTCATGAATCCGGCGTGTTGAGCTGGACGGACTAAAAGGGTAGCCACGTCCTAAAGAATACCCTCCTATCGCACATTTTATCCTAACTGGGTCCATAATTAACAAAATGAACTTCATCGTCTTAGTCAAAGCTCCTACAGTCATCTACTGGCAAAAGCTGCTGATTGAAATTGCCAAAAAGACCATGTGAAAAACATGAAAAGCCATCTCATGTGTTTCATCTGTCAGTTCTGGACTACTGTAGAAACATTCTGAGAGTAATCCTCATAATAATGTCCAGGGTGCATCACGAAATTTGCACCGTAATTTACATTTGTAATTACAAAAGCTGGTTCTGTTTTGTTAAAATCAAAACAAACAGAAAATTCTATCAGTTCAGTATTGTCTGATTCCCAGCTATGATGTATGATTCCCTACGATGCTTTTCATCAACCTGCAAAGTAATGACATAAACGAATTGTTTTCAATCAAGAGTGGGCCGAGTAATAAAGCCTGCAGCCTCCCGGGTCCACGATCATTTGGTCATTGGCGTGATTGCAGCTGTGTCCCCGTCTTGTGGCTGAATTGCATTCGGGTCTATTTTCCTGCTAGTGTGGGTGGATAAATTGGTGTCTCTGCCTCGGCTGTGATGAATCTCAACCTTGTGTGAGTGTTGAATGAAACAGAGGGGATGATACTGAAGCTATTACCTCAGATGTCCACATTTGGCCAGTTAGTGATAAGAAAATGACGCCGTTAATGGGCTCATAAAGACAGCGGACTCTGTGGACTCTTAGAAATTTTCTTCCAAGACATTTTCTTTGGCTTTGTACCAGAAGTCTCGAATGAGCTCATGAAAATATGCATGATGAAGGTGAACGGTCACAAGTTCAGTTACAGAGACAGATTATTATCTTTATCAACATGCAGCTGGACAAAGTGAGAATGCTACATTTTGGATCCCTATCTGAGGGTTTGCTCAAGAAAAAGAAGAGCCAGTTAGTAAAAGTCATTAGGCAGCGGTGTCATCAACTTCTAGAACCATCATCTAGAACCTGAAATGATGGAGATTGCAGATATAAGGTTTACTACATGAGCGGCTGGCCTCGCTCTTCACGCTCGCCAATTCAAGACGACCTCTGCAGCTCTTTCGCGTCACGAGGAGCCACTAGAGGTGAATCGGGTCAACTGGTAATGATGACCGGAGGGTGGAGCGACTTGAACTCCCAGCACGCCTGAGAGAGGATGGGATTCCCAACAAACACGGAGGGGGAAAATAGTCGGTTTGCCGCAGTGATCTGACCTTCATTTAAGTGGCTCTGGAGCTCAGAAGCTAAGTTGACTTTTTCTATTGCGTGTCTTCTGGTTAGTCTAGATTTGATTTAAAAGGTCGTTACGACCCAGCCAAGGGGAAATCTTGGCACAGCATGAGGAATGAGCCTCCCCAGTCCCCAGCTAGGTTCAGCTTTTTGTGTCCAAATGTATGTGGACACCCACTCCGGGGCTGTTTTTCATGGTTTAGGGTCGGTTACAACATTAATGCTACAGCGTAATAGTTAAGCAGAGATGTTTATGGTAAATGTTAGCATTTTTTACATGGAACCAAATCATTTTTGGTTTTCCAAGAACAAGGGCAGCACAGTGGTCCATTGGTGAGTGGAGTTTGCATGTTCTCCTCATGAATCATTTGTCTCTATGGGACTCGTCCCCAGGAGTGATGTGCTCCAGCCCCTCCGTGACCCTAATGAAGATAAGCAGTTACCGAAAATGGATGGATATTCTTCCAACTTTTTGGCAGCATGAGAACGCCCTCTGTGCACAAAGGCAGGCCGCATAAAGAAGCGTTTCTCACAGTTTGGTGTGGAAAAACTTGCCCTGACCTCGACCCCATCCAACGGTTTTGGGGTTGAACTCAAACGCTGACTGCCAGCTTGAAACCAGAAGAGTGGAGGATATTATAGCAGCAGATGAATGTCCATGATTTTGTAATGAAATGTGTCTTATTTGTCTTCTTTATTTCTTTATTGCCCTCACCCATCCTCGATTTTATTGCCTTCTCGCTTCTGCTGTCTCTCCTCTGGTTTGTTCGATCTGTCTTCTTCAGTAGTTTTCATCACAGCCAGCTGTCAGATCTACCTGGATTGACTTCAAAGCCAAAACAAACAGTTTGATATCAAACTTCCTGACTGATGAGGTCACCAAACCATCAGTGCTCTGAGCGAGCAGATTGGCCGGCGTCTGACCTGCAAAATGCTTGTTGATACCTACAAACATGAACTGCTCTCTCCATCTGATGCATGCTCGGTGACTGAACAGATGAAATGCAGCAATTTTTGATGCAATTTGCAAATACTTGCATGTTGGCGACACAAGAATGTCACAAAATCTGATAAAACAGGAAGTTTTCACTTCGATATTCTCCCTCCTCAGCGTTTTTGAAACCTGCTGTTCTGTTTGTTTTTCTCCGACAACATCGACGTGACTTTAATTTTCAGTTTTTCTTGGGAGTCGTATAAACAACATCACTGTTTCAAACAGCATAATTTCCTGAATTGTTTCATTTTTGATTCTTTGTTTCTGCCTACAAGGGAAAATGTCAGTCTGAAATTGCTTTTGCATTACATAACTCACTCAGCCAAACATGCATAAACTGAGGACGCTGGCTGCCATGCAAGGTGCCAACTGCAGTCAGTTTGGCACAGCCGTCAGGAGCAATTCTGGGTTCAGTGCCTTGCCCAAAAATACTGTAGTATGGAAGAGCCGAGGATTGTACGTCACATTTTCTTGCCTGTTGTGTCCTGTTTTATCCACAGTAGACAGATCTTAAAGGGTCCTGAGTCCACAGAGAGTCTAATCATTAAACTGCAGCCACTCTGAGGCGGCTTTTGCCTCAGCGTGCGCCTGTTTGTGTTTATTCATGTGGCAGGAAGAGTGACAATCAGCAAGACGAGTGATGTAAAGCATAAAACCGCGTGTGTACATTAGCTGAAACACACACACACACACACACACACACACTCGCAGATGCTCTCAGAGGAAAGAGACAGAGAAACAGTCACAAGCGCCTGTCTTTGTCTAATGAGCCACAGACACACACAGAGGCTGAGTGCGACAAAATGTGTGAAGCTGCAAGGAAACCAACCAGCGTCCTGCTGACGCCACCACGCTGACTTCCAAAAAATGTCTCAGCAAAACAATAAAACTAATGAATGAGTTTGTCGGTATGCACAGTGTACCTGTGAAGTGAACCTGGATGCTCAGATCACCTGGGAAGAGGTTTTCAGGCGGTGTTGCAGCCAGAAAAAGCAGCAGACTTGGAACCCAGCGAGCTGGCAACGTAACCTGGGTGCCATCATTCAGCAGAGGCACAGCATGGCAGAGAGAGACAGAAGAAACAGGTGAAAGGACACTGACAAAGGAAGCTAGGAACAGAAAAAAGAGAGAGTGAAGCAGCAAGAGAGCAAATCCGGGACTGACTCTGAGTCGCTGGCAAGCAGAAACAGCTGAAACAGAGATTATAATGCAGAGTCACTCCATTCAGATGTTTATTAGAGCCAACGAAGGCTGGAAAAGGCCATGGAGGAACCACGCAATGGACCGTCTGACCCAGGTGCCATAAACTAAAACCTGAAAACAGAACTACGTGTGACCTGTAAAGCTCCTGCAACAGTTTTGTCCGTTATGAAGCGCGAGGCCTCGGTCAGCTCGGGTGCTCTCACCTCAGGGAGAAACCTTCAGAGCCTGGACACCAAACATTTCCACTCAGAATATGCACACTGGTCACACTTTCACCTTCTTAACTTCATTTAGTTACTCGGTATGTACGAACATAATTTGCATCCTATTAGCAGGAGTTCAGTGTGAAGAGCTCGAACTCTTCGTGCTCCCTCGTCCGTCATTTCGTAATGAATAATTAGATGTAGCTGTATCATCAACACACTATAATTACATTTGTGTTCACAACTTTCCATTTCACACAGTGGATTTCTGTGTTTCCCTTCAGAGTGGGTGCAATTACCCGAGAGTCCTTCACCCGACCAAGGGCAGCTAATCAGCAGGATAAAAAAAAAAAAACTGGTAATTTGCACTTGCAGATTTTGAAGTTATGTTTGGTGACTGGTTCTATTTCCAGACATTATATGAATATATATCTGCATTCGTCCTGATCAGGGTATAATAAATATCTTGTGGTGCTTCATTCGTGTGCAACCATCTGGCTGTGCTTTACTTCTTGTGGCCAGAAGAAGAAATTTAAGAAGTGCAAATGAGGATAACGTTAACGAGGTTGTTGTCATTTTAGGGTATAATTGAGGGATTATCATGTAAAGCCTCTGTGTGTTATTTTATTTAAGTCTTCACGATGAATGAAAAAAGAGCCAATGCTAGGAAGCCTCCAATTTCTGGCATGAAAGCAGAGAGAGACACTGAAGAGAGAGATTGACAGTTTGGATGAAGAGCTAAATCTGCTGGGAACAACCTTTGCCGCAGAGGAACAGGATGAATTCGGCAGTCTGGTCTTTAGAAGGAAGAGGAGAAGATTACAGGATGAAGACGAGGGACGAATGAAGGAGAAGAAAGGCCTAAATCCTTAATCCAGAATTTAATTTCCCTCTTAAACTGATATTTATACAGATACATTCACGCAGATTCCAGCCGTTTACCACGAAGAGAAGCGGAACTGTCAAGCCTTTGAAACGAGGGACGATGTGGGCAGCTTTTAATGAGATAAAAAAAAAAAATCACGAGTTTGGAGGAAGAAAATTCTGCATGGAAATGATTTGATTTGACGTGCACTGTATAGCTGCACTAATCAATATTACTATATTAACAGTGGGTCAAATAATGTAAGAGGGATCTTTAAACTGACTCACTCATTCACCATTTTACACCAAAAAACCCCAAAACAATATACATACTACCATTAAGCTGCTTACATGATTAATGAAAATGTATATTTAATTAATAACACAGTTGAAATACAGCCATGCCTGCTCCTGATGTGATATTTATGTACATCCACAACTTGCTGATAACCAAGTCATCCATAACGTGTAAATGTAGGCATGTTCTGTCCAGAAATGTTTTCTTTTCATCTCAGTGCCAAACTGCCAAAACATACTTAAAATGAGACGCATAATCCGAACGTGTTGTACATCTTCTGAAAATGCTACATTTGGAATAACGAATATCCAAAGAAAACATGCTGTTTACAAAGCCCATGTCACATTTAGAATACTGTCAGTGTTTCATGTTTCAAGCACCTTTGTAATTGCTCGTCCCGCCCCTGATTGGTTGCACCTGTTTTCACTCACATCTTGTATAAATGGTCCTCGTCTCTCTTTGTCACTTTGTGAACGAGTGTAGCCCAGCGCTTTCAGCCCAGTGTTCAGGCTTTGTTTGTTCCCATCCTCCTTGAGAGCGCCTTTTGTTTTGATGCTTTTTGCTACGTCCTCATCAGTCGTGCATTTGAGTCCACCAGATTTGTGTCTGAGGTCGGGACATAATGTGACGTTTGAACCTTTTTTCATACAAAATAAGGAGTTTTGTTTGGGACTCTTCATCATTGGAGGATAATCATGGGTAGTCACACGTACAGCAGCGTCTTCCCCCACTGATGCAGTAAAACCTTTAACTTTAAGTCTAATAACCACGTCCGGTCAAACAATATCCATTTCACAGCCATTTATCTGCAGCTGCGACTATTTTACAGAGCAGATTTGGATGAAAAATCCACGTAAGCCAGTTTCTTTACAGTCCCTCCAGCAGTCTTATCTCATGAAATGCAACTTAGAAAGACAAGAAATTCCAGAGAAATCTGGAATAGATCATAGCCGCTTATCTTTGTTCATGCTAAATTGAAACTGACGCTCTGGGGGTTCCCTGTGGACGCAAACCTATTAAAGTCGAGACAATTCAATTCCCTGTTGAATGACCCATGTAGTGTCAAATTGTTTGAACTGCACAGGAGTCATAGAGAAGGAGAAGTCAGACCAAGGAATGGGAATGTGGGGAAAGGAGATGAGCCAAACTAAAAATGAGGAAGAGGAGGAGGATTTGTGGGAGGAGAGAAAATTGATAGCAGAATAAAATGGAAAGGAAAATGGAGTAATAAAACTGTTATATAAAAGAAAAGAGGTAAAAGTTGGAGGAAGAAATGTAAGTGGAAAAATTGAAGAATAATGGAAAACAGAAGTTGGGAGAGAAGCTAGAAACATTAAAATATAGAAATCATTGCAAGAGAAAATCCAGGCACAGACTGTCATAGTTGTCAGATTTTCCTCCGCTTCCTTACTCATTGAAGAATCTTATCAATATCTAGCTGAGCGGAGGGGAAAGCCTCAAACGATTACTCCTGCTCAATATACCTCCACCCTGCGCAATAACTTCATCAGAGGGATCCAGTTTTTATTTCCCAGCTGCTGCTGCTGCTTCTCGTTGGTTTCACTGTGTTCGTTTGACATTTTACCAGCGTCTTCTTACGTTTTTGATTTGTGTAGCTTAATGCTAACACCAGCATGTCACACTCTTGGCTATGCTAACATGCTGATTTAAAGGTCACCGTCTTAGTTGAGTGTGTTACAGGCCAGCTGAGGGAATGTCAGCTGTTTTTATAGGTGTGGAGCTAAATGAAAGGTTATTATAATTCATCCTGAGGCGGCTGGGAATGGCAATACATCCAATATATGCAGTAAGACGGAGTCTTTTTCCAACATGACCGCTTAGCTGGAGAAGATGCAACTGGGATTATTTACCAATGAGCCGAACAGAACATGATATGTATATATGAAGTCATTTTGATTATCTTTAAAGACTACACTTTGGGAATTTGGCCCTGTCAACATGACGAACTTAATAAAAATGCTGAAGAAGACAGAATTTTAAAGGCTTCTGGCAGAGCTTTCATCAAACCACATGATTATATTCTTTCAATCAATCACAAAGACATCAAGGACAGACATTAATCAGCATCTCAGATAGAAGTGAAGGGCGACCAGGAAGGAAGGTTAATGCTTTCCACTGACTGAAGTACCTGATGCATGCAAATATCCATCGCTGATTTAAGGAACCTGTCAATCACACATCAAACGCAACTTTAAGAGCTGCAGTGAAACTGGAGCTTCAAGATTCTGTCACAGGAGTAAGAACACCTCAGTTAAAATCACATAAATACATAAGAGACAGACAGACATGTATAATTATGTTATCAGTATATTGGTTTTAAGTCTCATCCTGGTGGAACATTAGAAACCTGGTTATTCATCTTCCTGTAAAAATCTCTTGTGCATCATACTCGTCTAGATCCAAGTGTGTCCTACAGTACAGTGAAAACTCATGAAACTAATTAATATATATCAACATAATGATGTATATTTCCAGCTCAGGTTATTAATGACATCTTAAATTATTTACAACACAAAGCTCAGGACTTTATTTCTTGTGGTTTGATACACTGGGAATCATTTTAAGGTTAAGAGGAGAAGATAGTTGTCTCAAGTTAGTGTGGAGCCGAATTTGAGCTGCAGTGTCATCCCTTTACTTCACTGCAGATGCTTTCAGGTACATTAAGAGCTCAGTGAAGGGAGAGAAAGGGAGTAAAAGAATGAAGTGTGTGTTTTTGGCAGAGAGGAAGAGACTCGTCCTGAATACATATGAATGTTTGCTTTAAGACTTCTGACTCATCTTGCAAGCCTAAAAACTTTTACCATGCTCACTGCGCTGTGAAGACAAAATGCATCAATATGATTTATAACAGAACAAAGCGAAGCTTAGAGAGTGAAATATGTATAAAGCTGTGTATGCGTGTGTGCAAGCATGCTTGAAAGACGCCACAGTAAATTGCTTTAATCTTCCTCTTTGCAACCTCAGCTACAGTCATGAATTGGCATTCGTTTGCTTCAGCAGCCACAGACGTCTCACACAAATGCACACACACTTTACTTCATGGGTACAGATGTGTTGGTCCCCATGAAGCTGTCGGTCCCCGCAACGTGAGCGAGAAACGACGGTGTTGGGTCCCCACATGTGTAGAAGCACAAGATCACACACATGCTTAGTAATCAACGGCGAAATTAAAGACACACACACTCTCTTCCACATTTACTCAGTGCCATGTGCATACACACACATACACACACTCATAGCAGTGACTCAGTGCTTAGTCAGACACTCCTCTGCAGGAGAAAAGTCAGAGAAACACGGCTGTCTTCAGAGTTCATGACACGTTCTGGAGGAAGAGTTGAGGGAATAGGAAGTGAACCATGGTGGCATGATTCAGTTGCTACTGTGGCTGTTAACATCTACTTGTACATGGAGGGATGGTGTGGCAAGTGCAAGCTCCACAACTGCTGCTACTGTCGCTGTCAATATTTACCAGCTGCTGCTGTGACTCTTCCAACACTCGCTCTGCTGCTACAAAAAACTACACCTGGAGGATGTACTGCATCTTTTTAACGTGGCTTTTTATTTGGGATAGTTGTACTTCCTCAGAATTGGTGCTTTTATTTTAATTACAGTTGCTTTCTATCCATTTATATTTACTTGAAGTGACTATAATCAGATGATAATATAAAAACTGTAACGCCGTATGTGTCACAACTGAATAAACCGAAGTGTTGCTTGAATAAAATGTTTGATTCATGATGCACCTACCAACTATTCTCACCTGCATCTGCAGCTCTCTTCGGCACTGCAGTGAGTTTCAGCTTGTTCTTTAGCTGTCAGGCCTGGCTTTCACTCTCACAGTGTTTGTTTTTGACAGCAGCAGGCAAAAAAAAGCTCAGCTTACATACTGTACATCAGCTGGCCACCAAAACAACACCAAATAAATCATAACCGCTGGATATCAGCGCTGTGTTGACAACTTTTCTCAACTTGCCCCCAACTAGCCAAAAAAAACTCTACTTAACTGTACAGTTTCTGCAGAAAACTACTACTCATTGCAGTAAACTCTTTATTTCTATGGCCTATTCCACA
The DNA here is from genome assembly GCA_028641955.1 of Protonibea diacanthus. Classification (NCBI taxonomy): domain Eukaryota; kingdom Metazoa; phylum Chordata; class Actinopteri; family Sciaenidae; genus Protonibea; species Protonibea diacanthus. The sequence goes on along the minus strand of CM053998.1, from coordinate 3,451,703 downwards.
TCAGTTTTAGAGTGTAAATGCAAGACATCCAGACAGATGAAAACATTAATCATAACTTAACCCAATTTGAAGTATGTGTATAAACAAAATGTTAATTAAAATGTGCAGGGAAATAATTTTAATACAGCCCACACAAATGACTTTCCCCCCTTATCTTCCAAGCTTTCTCACAAATTGCTGTTTTTATATGTGAAAAAAACAATTCGGTCTTGTGAATTTGTGTGTATTCATATGCTACTCAACAATATATTTCTCAGTTTTCTCAGTAAAACAAAGCACAGAGGAACCAACTACGAACTACTGTGTGAACCAATTCAAGGCTAAAAACCCACAAAGACTGATGATGACTCCGTACAGTCGGTTGTGTAACAGCGACGAGGTGGAGAGGTTCAACAGAGGCTCAGTAACAATGGCAGCATCTTAACTTCACCATGAGTCATTAAACATAAACAGTGAGTCAGCACAGAGACAGAGCTGCACTGAGCTCCGCAGTGAGCTGCTTATCGTGTTTTAAAAGGGAGATGTCACTGCTGTCTGTTTGTCCTGCTTTGCAGTGATGATTGGACTACAAATATAGCATGCACTGCTCTGGTTTAATACTGATGGGTGTGTTAGCCCTGTTTAGCCCCTGTTGTAGACTATTATTCAGTCCAGTTAAATAGTTTACAACACACTCTAAACCTCCTCACCTCTTAGCCCTGTCTGGTCGAGTATTTATCGATGTTTTCCTCCACTATTCACTGTCTTTTTAGCTCTTTTTAGGCAATGTTTGCTTTTGGTGGTGTTGACCTGATTCAGTTTAATGTTCACTCGTGTTTTAATGGTTGGTTTAATACTGACTGGTGTTTTATCCCCGTGTTTAGTCGTCTTTAAGGCCTGTTTCAATCCACTCTTCAGCAGTGTTTTAAACTAGTTTTGGTCCATTATTCACTGTCTTTTAGCCCATTTTGGGCATAGTTTTGGTTTTCTGGTTTGGTCTAATATTGATTGGTATTTTAACAAATATTCATTGACATTGTAGTCTTGGTTTGGTTTTATATTCACCAATATTTCAGTCAGAGTTTAGTCTGTTATTCACTTACGTTTTAGTCTTCTGTTCTACTGTTTTACCGGTCATTTATTTCAACATTCATCTGTGTTTTAGCTCTGTTTTAGGTCAATTTCTTACTACTGTTTTGGCTCCAGTTTGGTTTAGTATGCACTTGTGTTTTATGCCTGTTTTTAATCCAATATTCACTGGTGTATTTGCAACATTCAGCAATGTTTTAACTCTGATTTGGTTTAATATTCACTGGGGGGGGGTTTAGCTCTGGTTTGATCCAATATTCATTGACGTCGTCGTCCTTGTTTGGTTTAGTGTTGACATTATTTCAGTCCAGTTTATTCACTGGTGTTTTAGCCGTTGTGTCCACTGATGTATCTCCACATACTTCTACACTGATCAGGATTTGAGACTTCAAGTATGAAATATATACGATTCATTTTTCTATATGCCATTGTTCCTCATCTTCTGCTTTTAAAGATACATACAGAACAGTATACATGTTGCATAGGTTAACTGTGTCGAGACTTTGCACTGTGGTGAATGTTGGATGGACAGTATGTCAATATTTTTTTAATAACATGTTTTTGTCATCCTCGTCCTGTTTGATCAAATTATACCTGCTGTTCCTGTCAGGAACATGTCAGTAATAATGACAACATTTCAACATTTTCTCTGTCTTAATTGGCTTTTCTTGTCTGACTTTCTCTCAGGGCCACTGTTTTTTTTCTTCTTCTTTTTCTTTTCTTCTTGCAGCTCTGCGCTTTACACTAATGTGATGAAAAGAAAACCTTCAACAAGCTTCGGTTATCATGGTGAAAGCTATATCACAGGTATGTATTCTTTCTTCAAAGAAAGATTCCTCCTGTCCTATTTTCTCTCTTAAACTTCAATTCTCGCTTTGGTTTTCAAAAGACGCCCAAATGAGACAAATTATGTAAGAAAGCACTCAGAACTAATGAAAACGGACAGTCATAAAAGGGACACTTTTTGATAATTGTAATGTTTCTCTTCTAAGCTTCCAGACCGACTGAAAAGAATATTGGTAAAAAGTTTCCAGATAATCAAAATGAGTGATCTTGCTCACAAAGAAAGAGGCAAAAGGGAGTGACACACTGAAACAAAGTGCTTCTAAATCAACTTTATTTTCAGGTTGGTGTTTCGCACCCCTGAGCCAGATTTGCTTTTTGTCATCTTTATGTTGTTGTTCTTTGAGCTACAGTGTAAGAAACGTCCACAACAACACAATTTACACCACAGAGACTAAAACAATAACGCACCATCACAGCCACAGAATAACAATGAGACCGTTTCTGTTGCTTCGGGCTGCTTGCTAGTTAATTTTTCGATCAGCCACCCAGAACATATTGGAGTGCAGGTTTGTCACAAATTATCAACAGTGGCCCGCTGAGGACAGTAGTGGCATTCATGTGTGAATATTTCAAATGAAAAATAAGGTGCATCTGGACTAATTATGTTTGATTTCAGCGCAGGTTTGTGACCCTTGAAGGACATTTAAGGCCAATGTGATTTAGAAATACACAAACCCACAATCAGAGTGGGAATTACACATACACACATGAACACACACCCAACACCTGGAATCGATGCATGTCATCTTCCACCCGACTGAAGCTGCAGGCTCAAATGAGAAACAACACTAATCTATTGCATTTACATTGACACTGGCTCTGTTTGTGTCACAATAACAAGTAAGTAAAAATAATAAAAAGCAATCACTCAGCCCAACTGCTAACAGCTCATATAAAATGAGACCCAATCAGACAAAAAGGCTTTTAACAGTGTTGTAATTTCAAATATATATTTTTTAATCTGTGAAAGGAATCAGTAATTATAGTAGACAATTTATTCTGGCATTTATCAGGTGGCCTGACACATTAAGAATAAATGCTAATGTTGCTCCATCACTGCTGAACAAATAAAAAATAAAAAACATGCACAAATATAATTGAAGAATAATGTTAATTGTAGCCAATTAAAAGGATCATGTCTGGAGGCCATGTGTCTAAGAACTGAGCAAAAGGAGAGTTTCCCCGTTGGCGAATAACAAAATAAATCTTCAAATTTTATATTTGCAAGTTAATTTTTAACAGAATACACATTTTAAACTTTCAACATAAAATCTAACATTACATTTAAACTTCAGGGATTCAACACCTCCAGTATTGTTTTTGCTGCCCTCCAGTGGTTCAACATGTCAAACCAGCACATCACTGTTTCTGAAAAACACCCAGGTGAAACGGGCTTGAAACTTTCTGCTTCTCATATGTTTGAGATAGTTTGGGCTTTTTGAACTTGTATGCTTCTGTTTCACCAAACTGGGAGCATACTGACCACTGTCTACTGTAGGTAATACACTAACTATGCATAAGTACCTCAAACAACCCAACTTGATTTCATTTGAGTGATTCCCAACCCAACTTTTACAGCAATATATTCATAAAGAGACAGTAAATGAAAGTCTTCACTTCACAAGCACAAAAACCTTGAACTGTAAATACAGTATCCATAATGTTCATGTCAACAAAAGACCTACAACACAGATTGCGATGAAGTGAGTGAAGTGGGAGAAGTGGATCATGTTTTCAGCACTGTCCGCTACGTTGACGCTCGCCCTGGCCTCAATCTTGCCATCCTCGCTCGAGTTATCGCCGTTGGGAGAAAGCAATAGACGTGACTGGACGCTAGCAGTTGTGGTGCTGGTAGTTTTGTGTTGTGATGTTGCACAGGTATAGTTTGAGTCACTGTCGACTCCTGAGGAGTTGAAGGTAACAAAGCCTGGTTTGCTGCTGCCGGTGATTTTGCTGATCCATTCCTGGTACTTGGAGACACGGGTGTAAACTCCGGGATTCATAGGCTCGGCGCAACCATCGCCATAACTCACAATTCCACTCTGGACCCAAATGGAATCATGTTTCGTCACCAGTGGCGCCCCTGAGTCTCCCTATGGGAAGAAAATACAATTGTTATTGGACAGGATAGGGTGATGTGTTGGAGACATCCACCCTGCTGAAACCAGTTATTGTTTTTGACACGTTTTTGGGATGCAAATTATTTAGGGCGTCTTTCAGTTTCAAAAGAAACCGCACATTCCCTGGACACTATTCTCCACCTCGCTCTCTCTAACCTCCCTGTAAAGTATATTTCTCCCCAAGGACTCAACAAGCCATTACATAACAAATACACAAAAAGTGGTGTTCACCCGACATGCATCCTTCCCTCCAGCTCTGAAGCCAGCACAGATCATGTTCTCTGTGAGATAATGATGGGAGCACTTGCACTCATGGTTTCCCACTATTGGTAAATTCACGTCCCGAAGGATGTCCGAAGAGTTATCTAATCGGAGAGATTCAGCAAAACATCAGCAAAGTTAGAGGTTCCACACAACCCATCCGTATGCACCATGGCACATCTAGGTACTCATTACTTGTGTGCAAATTTACCATAATCAGTAGTACCCCAACCAGCGACCCAGCTGCTAATCCCGGAGTGGAAAGTGCTGTCTGCTGAGGCTAAGCAGATCGGATTTATGTGGTCGTTATTATTCACAGGGGCAGACAGCTTCAGAAGACATATGTCGTTGTTGTTGGTCAGGACCTCAAATGAATGATGACAACTGGCCTGATGAATCGTTCGTGACACTTCATTGGGGTTTGGTCCTGACTGGCTGTTGCGGCCCAGAAAAACCTTTATCGTGTCCGGGTCCCTTTTTGAAGACAAAGAAGAAAAAGAGTACGAGTTGAGTTTCATAAATGAGTGAGTCTTAATAGTTTTGCCTCGATTTACACTTGGTATTAACATCCGTATCTGGATAATCAATCTAATCCAATGGCCTTTGGGTTTCCACGTTATTAAGTAATCTTATCTTGCTATCTTGTTATCTCATGGTGATTGGAATTTAATCTACAAATTAGATAAGTGGGGCTATCAAACAAACATGGCGTATAGACCAGATCAAGGAAGGCAATGCCATGGATGGGCATTATTTATTGTTGTTGTTGAGGTGTAGTGGTACCAACTAGATATAGTTGGGCTCACCTTTAAGCATAGCACTGGGGGCTTGACGTTCTAGTCCACATGTGTTTTTTAGACTTGGAGAAAGCTTACAAAGGATACTGGGGTCCTTGTGTAACCTAAATTCATGCTGAAAGTCAACTATAAGCTATCAACGATGTTCTTAGTATGGGTTGGGGCTTTTCCAGTGATGATATAGGTGGTATGAGGGACAGGGATCGCATCATACACTAATATGTTCTTCTTTGCATACGGACATCACCTTTAGATGTTTTAATGTCACTGTTTTTTTTCATCTTGCCTCGTTTTAACATAGTTATTATATTTAGATTTTTATGGTATTCCATCGATTGTTCAATGCATTTTGCATAGATGTTAGAAGTCGGGTGTAAATGCGGTCTTACTGGTCAGATGTTGTTTCCTCATAAATAGATCCAGGCAAGTAAAGTTTACAATAGGAAAAACATGCAACAGTGATCCCTCACCTTCTCAGGCAGTGAGCTGCTGTCAGCACCCACTGGTTGGTAATTAGGGACCCTGCACATAAGGGACCTTCATCAGTGTTTAAACTGACTTGCCAGGGCCAAATTCCTGGAGCCGATTCTTGACCTCCCATAATTCTGGTGTTACCTAAAGCCAGGCCACATGCTGATATAAAGAGAAGAGAGTTAAACATGAAGTATAAGCAACAAAACCTTGCTACCACCCTTTTTGTTAAGGAGAATGACGTATGAGACAAATTTTGGTTTCATTATCCTGAATGAGTTTGATAGTTTGATATTACTTGTATTTTCCAACACTTCTGTTACATGTACAAGGTGGAAACTCCCAAATGATGTGAACGCAGCACAGGAACATCACACCACTTCCTCCTTTAGGGAGGACAGTCATTGTTCAAGTAGGCCAGAGCTTGTCTCAGTATGTCACAATAGTAGTAATGGTAGAAAATAGGCACGTCTTGGATAAAACGGAGAGTTTGTCAGTTTCCCAACTGGTTGTCAGAAGTGAACTTCACAATCACGTTTACAGTTTTTGCCTGGAGGCGGATTTGTTCTGACACTGGATGTGCTGAGGGCTACGGCGAGATATGACAGACAGAGGCACTCCCTGGTTGCTGAACAGCTTACGGTCAATGCTATGTGTAATGTGAATCAATAACATTTTCCATATGGATGACAGGAGGGAGCAAAACTTGAAACTTTGAAGGGTTGGGTGCTTACCTGGCGGCTGTGGATGACACTCTAAAAGTCAGAAGACAGACAGAAATAAGCAAAACTTCTTCAGGGTGAAGCAGATGATGATGTACATTTGATAGCACGTGTCAAAAAAAGAGACAGAATGTGGCCCAGAAAGCAAAAATTCAGATTTTTGCCAAAACTGTAGGGTTTCAGTTGTGTACACTATCTTTAAAAAATATATATTTCTGTCCTTGTTATTTACTCTCTTTATTACACAATGATATTTGAATAGAAATACATAAACTGGTGTCCAAATAAAAAGCAGCAGATTACAAAACACTCCTGACATTTCAGTGACTTCAACTGATTAGCTTTTACACCCTCTTGAGCTTTTTTTTTTGATTACATTATAAAATCATCCTTTTTTTTAGTCGATGAAATTTGCTGTAATTTGAAATTTAAAAAATCAGCCTACAATTCCTGCCGTTTTGACCGAGTCAGGGTGGATTGCTTTGACCTTTTTCGCCTCCTCGTTCAGCAAACTGTGACAAAGCTTTTTTAATATTGAAAAAGATGTTCGTCATGGTTACAGGCAGGATGACACACGGGATCTTTCACAGTTACCAGATGGAAAAGCGTCACTTAAAAAAGCTACTTCTGTACTTTTACTCGGCAGGTTTCAACCCAAGTGCCCTCATGTCAACTTAAGTAAAGCCACATGACATTCCTGTACGCCTTCCATCCTCGATTTGAATAAAATAATAATAAAAATGCTTCTATTGTAAATAAACTGCCTTTCTTACCTTTGGTTGAGAGAATAATTATCACAAAACCAAACAGAAACTGGTAGAGAGCCATTTTAACCGTGCCTCGATCACTTTGTCCTCCAGTTTTGACAATTTATTCTTCATACTCAGCTCCACCCATAGTGTCATACCTTTCTTAGAACCATCATCATTAAGTGTTCCGCTCACTAACCTACCCACATAACTTAACTCGTGCTCTGCAAATCTCTAAATGAGGCCATGAGAGAAAGCATCGAGTCAAACATGTCTGTCTTGTGTTGATGAGTGCGAGGAGCTGCTTTATTGTTGTGTTAATTAAAGGACTGAGTTATGAAAGGTTTTCAGTTCACGTCACATGTGGCTGTTTTCTCTGAGATTACGATCCGTAAAGCCACAGTTATCGTCTCATATATTCCTGTATGCGTTTATCTATTGTTGTGAGCACAGTGACCTCACAATGCTCAATCAAATCAGGAAGCCTCCTCTAGGAACGCATCCACTGTGAAAAAACACATAAAAATATCCACAGGTTTTGGTGCAAGTAAAAAATTATCTTCGAACATTCACTAGTGGTACTGCTTTTCAACAGGACATTCAATGCTTCACTGTTTCGGCTTAATAAAACTTAGTTCCTGTGTTTCAAAACCTTGGTCATGCACCAAAAGGCGACCAGCGTTAACCCGAACCCCCAAGACAAGACGGTACAAAAGTAACAAACAAAGGCAATAAACATAAGAGCAACAGAACAAGTTATACACCACACAACCCAGCGCTTTGGACATTCCAGCTGTGACATAACCGAAACATGTAATGCACAACTGTTCCTTTAAACACGTCAAACATTAAGAGAACTCTCACGTTGTTGGTCGACATTTAACACAACCTGAACAGCACTCATCCGACAAAGAAAACAAATCAGTCAAGGTACTGCATCTCAAGTGGGCACAAACAGACCTTTTCTCTAGATCTGTGTTTCTCGAACTTTTTACACCATGTACCACCTCAGGAAATACTTGTCTCTGTCTTCACCTGACTCATATTTTATATATAATCCAAGACAAACGTCTAAATGGCTAAAGTTTTTTTTTTCTTTAGATAACTTGGCCCTGTTTTTATTACAAGCACTTGCGGCATGAATGACAGGAACACATTACTGCAATGGCCAAACAGTTGTAAAATGTGTCGTGCTCTGCTGCCTGTACAGATTGTAGTAAAGAGCAATGCATCTTGTGCTTCTTAATACTATGATCTGTGGTAAGTGACTGCAGTTGAAATTTGACATTAAAGTCATCAATTAATCGCGGTCTTAACTGTCTTTTCACATAAAACTGCCTGTTGCTGATACATTTCCATGTCAAACGTCTTGTTCAGCTCTTTTTAGCTGCCCATGTCAAATTATGTGTACAAACACCAAGTGAAACAGAGCAGAAAAAGCTACGTTAAAGTTCCAGCAAATATTAGTATGCCACATAATCAGGTTGTGGTGTCTGGGACTTAACAGCTCTTATAATTGTAAATGAATATCTACTCAAATATCAAGTTGACAAGCAACTGAACTCCCCATGTGATCTGGAACGAAGAAAAAAATCTTTAGAACTGATCAGACTGGAAAGATAATAGCAGTTAATCTGAGGAAGTCTTTAAATGCTGTCCTAATGCCTGTTAGTCATGTGTCACCCTCCAGTCACGTAAACGTGTGTCTGCCAAACTTCTGTCCTTACTGCACCTGCAAACACACCCACATATCTTCTAAACACATTCAAAGTAACACTAAGTAGAAATGAATATTTTTTAGATTTAAATACGGGCAGCTGTACACATGTATTTGTTAAGATTACTTTTGATAAAAAAAATAGTGAGTCCACAACTTCAGCCTTTTATTTCACCAAGCTCTCGCCAACGACTAAAAGTCAGTCTTGTCTGGCGGCTTCTTGCTTGATTGCTCTTTCTTTTTGTTGTCTTAGCTTGTTCTGTCAAAGTCCTCTTTGGTCTCTTTGCCATTAAGTGCCCAGCTCCTGTTCTGTTCTCCACTCACTGTCAGCGTTCCCCTGCACCATGGGCCTGAAAACCTCCTCTTCTTGGTTCAAAGCGCGAACACGAAACACGAACACTCCCCCGGTGCTCTGAGCTCACAGGCTAACACACTGACATAACATTAGCTAACAGCAGCTACAGATGGCAGCTGTTTACTTCACTGTCCATCAGGAAACTCTGTAAATCACAGAGAGTTCTTCATAAAATATGATCCAGTTTCACCAAAATCAGTGAAATAGTTGGCGTTAAGCGTTACGTACCTCTTGTAGGTGATCATACCCGGATCACAAAGTTACACAGTCTGAGAAAACAAGTCAGCGCAGCATCAAAATGATTTAAAGCCTGTTATTTTAGAAAAGTGTTTTTTTTTTTTAAATACACCTACCAAAAGCTTTGGTCTTGCCTGGCACTCAATCACACAATATGACACAGTAAAATCAATATTTCACTGAGTGTGAAAAGCAGCATATTTCTCTTCATATTGCTGTGACTGCCCAGGAGAACAAACTGAATTCTCTGCAGGAGAACTAATGTTTAAGTAAGTGTTTTACATGATGTTTATTGTCTGCCGATGTAAATAACATTTGTATGATGGGAATAAAACAGTACTTTCAAATACTTTTTACTCATGTCTTCTCTGGTGGTTTGAACATGCAAAGTTTAACGCAATCCTGAGCGTGGAAAATCTTTATGACCACATTTATCAAGCCTGTCCTCATCCACATGTGGGGTACTTGTTAATCCGGGCAAGTAAATTTGCATGCTCTTGCTATCACTTGGATTCATGGTTCAGACGGCGTGAATACATAAGAAGGAATTTGTTTGTCGACAACCAGCAGTGATCTTATTACCAGAGCAAGAAAATAATAAGTGTTTGTGTGTTGTGAGTCTCAAGTTTCCCAACATTGCTGATGTGCCGATCCGCCCATCCGTGCTATTTTTAGAACTGAACAATGTACAATTATGATTCACTGAGATCTGGCAGCAGGTGTAGTGAGTTTAAAGCAAGCTACCAAAGGAAGATCAGATCTAATTTCATGTGAACATCTGGAGTATGAAATGGGACAAAGACAGCTTGTTGTGAGAAGAACAATGAAAAGTTGAAGTTGGACGGTGCAAGTTACGCCCATCAAACACTGCACAGCAAGAAGTGCAACTGAGCAGCGGCAAAAAAGTTGACTTTGCATTTTGAGTGAAGCTGATTGTTGGTATCCTGCCAAAACCACTAATTAATTGTTTAGTACCGGGTTGTTGCAAAAGAACGACACAAACTTTTGCGCTTTTGTGCAGCTCAAACCGGTTAGTCATGATTTATTGTTCTGCACAGTCTCCTAGTTGTACATCATCCGGAGGGTTCATGAGGGTGACGCTCTGGAGAACACTTAAATCAGATCAATCAAAGAAAGCACTGGATACTCGAACGACTGCACCTGTCACCTTATTTTTTTAGTCTTGCGGAGTCTGGCACAAGTAGCACCTTGGGGCTACACTTTAGAGCTATGGTGTGTACAGTAATCAAGGTTTATTAAAGGTGCGGTTGTATGTAGGAACACGAGGGCCAGGACTCAAATTCAGACTCGCGAATGTACAAAAACACATGGATTGTCAGGCAGGTGTCACAAAGTGACCAGGAGAGATCTTTTTGTGTTATTTTGCACTGTATTATTTTATTTCTTGTGATTGTGTTGTTTGTGATTCACTGTTTGAAGTGTCTCTCCCTCCTGTCTGGCTGAAGGACCTCCCCCTGCAGCAGATTGGCACACCTGCAAGTACTAATCACCTTCCCAGACAGATAAAAAGGAGGACGCAGAGCAGGACTGGAGACTGGGTGAAGCAAACAGAGAAGGGAAAGGACGGCAGAGGAAAAGACATGCTGGCTGAGCACAATGCCACGCGCCAGGGCCGTAGCTGTGCCGCCGACATCCCGCTCCAACTTTTTTCCCCCCTTACCTTCCTTTTTGGACAGAATCCTTGCAATTAAGGTGAAGTACAGACTGTAAAGGGGACACCACAGCCTGTCTGGCCAGCTTTGGGATCTCTTTTAAAGACTGTGCCCCCTTTATCACCCCGATTTTAACTGTTTTCAACCAACACCTGCCTGTGTAAATAAACTACCTTTTATTGAACTTCTATTGACTCTATCTGCAAACCAGGAAAGGACACCCAAACAAGCAAACAAATCCGTAAAGTAGCAGGCGATAAAGTCCAAAAGGCATGTAGGGTCAAAGAAACCAAATAGTTCAGTTCAAGCAACACAAGCAAACAAAACAAGGGGTTAAAACTCTTCACAAGTGAATGCTGGATGACAAGAAACAGATGAAACCAATAAGGGTGAAACAGATGATCAATACTGGTGGGAAATGTAACAACAGTTAGAGTTACAAACACAAGGAAATAAAACAGGAAACACTAAACATGCAACCCAACACCATGACAGCGGTGATGTTTAAGTGAACCTCAACATAACTTCAGATTAAATCACATTATATATCATAACTTTAAGTCAAGATTAAAGGGTCCAAATGTGTCCTAGAGGGCCTAAGAAAGACAAAAAGAGGAAAGGTAGAGGTATGAAATTTGAAGGTAAGAAAAGACTGACAGGTGGAGGCTATGATGAGTGAGCAGAGGTTGACATGCAGCAGCTGAATGGTTGTAATGATACTGATTACCTGATGCAATCACATGAAACCCTCTCATCCCTCTCAATCAGATGGACGGGGACAGAGGGAGAATATTGATTGGAGGTGAGCAATGAATAGGGCAGGTCTCCTGTGTGTGTGTGTGTGTGTGTGTGTGTGTGTGTGTGTGTGTGTGTGTTGGATGCAAAGTGAAGTGGACTGTGGTGTATAATTCATTCAAGAACTGAATCTCATATTTTATTTTTAGCACCATGTTATTTCTGCAGCTGGATGTTGACGCATGACTTCTCATGTAATGCGACGAGTCATCCTGGCTTAATGACCAAGTCTGACTCATGAATTATAATCTAGCTTTCATGCATTTTATTTTTCTGGGGACACACTGCTGCGAAAAACTCAAGTTGATTTTATTAAAGTTTGACGAAGCAATTTAAAATCCCAGTGGTACAATTGTTGACCTACTTGAACACCCTTTTACAGCCATACGTTACCTCTTCCAATGAACAACACCTGGCTCTGCCACCCGTACATTCAGGACTAAACCTTCCTCATCTGTTGTCCCCCATTAGTGGAACGTCCTACCACTTCTTTCCAGATCTGGGGCGTCCCATTCTACCTTCAAAAACCTCCTGAAGACCTCCAGCTCTTCAAAGAGGATCTCCTCTTCAACACTACCAACAACTGGACATGCTAAATCTAGGCTTGAGCCAGTCCAAGCGAGGACTGGGTGAGAGGCTTGGTACACCCTGGACAAGGAGTACCCAAAAATAACCCACCAGAAACCTTCTTGCTGTGAAGAAAACTGTGCTAACCCAGGTACCACTCTGCCACTCCAAGTAGTATAGTGCAGCATTAAGTTATGAAGATATGAAGTTCATCCAACCATTTTCTATGACTGCTTATTCTTATCTGGTGGTGGGGGGGCTGGAGCCTACCCCAGTTGGCATTGGGCGAGAGTTGGGGTACACCCTGGACAAGGAGTACCCGAAGAGAACCCACCCAGGGACCTTCTTGCTTTGAGGCAACAGAGCTAACCACTGCACCACTGTGCTGCTCCAAGTACTACAGTGCAACCTATAATTATGAAGATATGTTATTTGAACTATTATAACTATAGCTCCTCTGCCCTCTCCCAGTGAGTAATGGCCTCTGCAAGAAAATCCGGGGGTACCTACTGTGAGGAGTGCTGTGTTTGCATGGGTCTCCGCTCCAGTTTCCTCCCACCAAAGATGTTTGTTACAGTTAATTCTTCCACCTAAATTCTTCTATTATAAGAAGCACAGAAGGATGATGAAGCCGTAAGCTCATCTAGACGTGCCCTTACCCTGAATCCTGACCTGTGGGTTCGTAGCTGCTCCAAACACACTGTGACTCTAATCTTGCAATCGACCTCCTTTATCCCTCCCCTCGACCCCAATCATCCCACTGTACTTGACCTCCAACTAACCTTCATATCCTGTTCATCCCCTGGCAATCAAACCCATTCATCCCTTCCCTCAACTCTTAATCATGCCACCATACGCGACCCTCATCCTTCAACAATACTCGCCTATCCGAATAAAATACTTTGATACGACGCCAATGGCATGGACATCAATAAAAAGAGTGACTGGGCACTAAAACTTTGGGAAAGGGAATGCAGACAACTTTGGCTCTATCGCAACAATCTTAAGGATCTGAAACTTCCTGCCAACTATCTTTTAAAGCTCATTGTATATTTTAGATTCTTTATGTTCATTATCATTACCACTAGCTTCCAGTCATTTAAGTGCAATGTATACATCTTCCTGCCAGATTTATAAAACTCAAATTATTTGGTGACATACTTTAACATGGTGTTGCTCACTGAATATTTGTGGTTTCTAAACAATACTTTAACTCTGCAGGTATTTAGCCAAACTTTTCCCATCAGCTTCAGCACAAAATGAAAAATTAAGATTGTAATCTCTCAACATTAACCACATGATATTTAGCCTTGCATCTATATTTCAAACATGGTTCATGCATAAAACTATTATATTTTTTTATGTATTCATGATTCATGCTTGAAGGTGTTTTATCACTAATTCATTTTAATGGAGATACTGGCATGCACCCACAGTATTCTTTCCATCACCATACAGATGTGGCAGTGCAATATCATAATCTTTACTCACTCTGTGATACGTGAGCCTCACAGTTGGTGTCTTAATTGTACATTTGCTGTCCTCATGGATAACTTTAACAATACATTTAACACATACATTTCCTAGCTCTTGAATAGTCTGTAGTTTCGGCACACATCAGTCTCTCGCGCTAATGAATCACATTCATCCTGTGAATTTACTGCAAAAATCATCAGTCATTTATTTTACAGTGCATTTAATATACTTTTTCTCTACTGTCCTCAAGAGTCAAGACTTTAGCTGGAATATTTTCTCCAGAAAATCATTTGCTCCATGGAAGGCACATTCGGCATCATTCTTGACAGTCCCTGCTACAGTCTTCACTGCTTCCCATGGTGTGTCTGCTCCTTCAGCTGCATTATATCCTCCAACACCTCCCAACATCCCTCCCACTGCAGCCGAAGCACCGAAAACTGCTGCTGCTGCTGTTTCTCCTCCTAGAGCTGCCGCTGCTCCTCCTGCCGCTGACGGTAAATTTGGTATTCCCATACACTTTACAACCAATCCAACCATGACTAACACACCACATGAAGCTCCTAACAACACACCTGTTCCAACACCTGCCAATCTGACCAAAAGCTTTGTAGAAGCATTGGCCGATGCATCTACATCATCTGACACGTTTCTTGATAACCTCTGATGTCTTAGGGACTCCTCTTCTTCCTCCACTGCTTGTAGCGTCTCATTGGTGTAGCAGCTTCCATTGTTCTCCATCACCATCTTCTCTATTGTCTTAAGTAGCTCCTCCACCTGGAACTGGTTGCTCCTGTAGTCTTCCTTTGGCTTTTGGTTCCAGATTTATTGTCAACGACATGGCACCGACCTCCACATTTCTTCATCAGATCACTCACAAGCTTATTCTGACAGACAAAGTCCTCAATTGTCTGTCCTTCAGGGAGTTGGTCACCATGAGTGAAGACAAATACTGAATATCCGAAGACTTGTTCAGAAAAGTATTGGCTTATTTTGTTGATGACAGCCTGTTCCTGATCTGTGAATTTCTCCACTTTAAGCACAATGAGAAAAGCATGAGGCCCAGGAGCGCACTCTGTGATACACCTCACTATCTCAGGCTTCAACTCCTCCTCAGATCGTTCTGTGTCAAAGAAACCAGGCGTGTCGACGTGATGCTTCTTCCATTGACAGATTTGGTTTTTGCTTGACATTTAGTTGTTCCAGAGTTGACAGTGTGGTTGATCAGGAACATTCTTTCTCCAAATATGGTGTTACCCAGGCTGCTTTTCTCCCCAACTCCAGTTTTTCCAAGATGACAATTCTTCTCTGTTTGACACCAAAAGACAATGAAGTCCATCAATAACACTGTACACATTGGTATTTTGTTTTGAATGTTTTTTCATATAAGCAGATATTCAATTCAATTCTATTCTATTCACTATTCAATTCAGCAAATTAAAATTGAATGAGGAAAGCTATACTTACATTAGTAGAACTTGTTTGCTGCATTAGCTATTATGAAAATGAAGTTTAAAATAATAGTAAAATAAAAGGGAATGTATTGTTCTTTGCTTCTATTCTGGATCTGAGTCCTTAATATTTGGTGTCTGGCTGCATGATCAGCTGCTGGGTAGTTTACATTAGCCACTGCTGAGTGTTTCCATTACACAGGTCATAGGTCATGGTTATGTTGATTAATACACAGGATCAGTGTTAACAAATAATCACTGAAGAAATAACCTTAACTTGTCAGTCCATGTTGTCAGATCCAAATGATTTTCAATTCTTACGGATTTCCTATCAAAACTACCGTCCTGTGTTTACTCTAGTTTCCACTTTAACTTCCTTGTTCGTGCAGAGAGGGTGGAGTTGGGGTGAAAAAACACACACATTATTTTAAAGAGATTTGGCATCTGGTCTTGCATCTGGACCCAAATGTAGATTGAATGTACATTGGTCACACTGAAATAACAGCTGTAGGACACTTAAATTTGGCACGTCTTCTTTTAAAAAGAGAAGCAGTGTGTAAGATTCACTGTTCGCTAGATTCTGTAATTTCCGATTGCCCTGAACGCAGCACTCTCAGAGTTAACAACAAAAGCTAAAATTAGACGTAAAGTTACTTAAACTAATCTATTATCAGAGTTTAGTCTGATAGTGAGATGGCGTTAGCAGGCAACAAGTTTTTCTCTCCGTTGGCGCTCAGAAACGGATAACAAACCGGTAAGAAAGAGGGGGTCAGGCCGGGGTGAGCGGGGAAAAGCCACCGAGACGCTGCAAAGTGTCCAGATGAAGAGGTCAGCTGCCGGGGATGCAGCGACACCAGAGCAGGAGGAGGGAGGGAGGCTTACCGGGCTGAAGAGCAGTGACGGGAGGTCTCTAACTTTATGTAAAGTTATTATAATCTGACCGACATCAATAAAACATACAGCGCCAGATTTATTGAGCAGCTCCGCTTGTCACGGTCACGTTAGTTTGCAGTTTGATGTTATCGTAGTTAAACTAGGTGATGTGTCGTTCGCGAACGATCTGGCTGTAGGAGCTGATTCTTCGTGGTGAATGACAAGAACCGGACTTGACAGGGAGATGCATAAAAATAAGCATTTTATGAAAACGGTGAATGAAAAATTGCTTACCAGCACACAAACCATTCATAATTGCTAAATTAGGCTAATATAGAAGGTTACGAATACTAAATGAAGAGCCATTTGGGGGAGGCGAGCCAAAAGAGCTGAATCTTTGAAAAGAGTTGAAACTTCCCATCACTAGGTTCCACTCTTTGATTGACATCACTGTCAGCACATGTTCCCGTCCTGTATGTCCAAACAGTGAAGATAAAGTCTAGTTTTTGGTGCATAACGTTACAGAAACTTGCAGCAGTTACATATATATTTATCACTGACACAGGAAAATATTACTCATGTTGGTGATTATGCTCTATCAAAACAACAGTTTCATGTTTAGCACGGGGTAACTTCTTTAACACAGTTATATATTTACTTTCATTGCAAATGTTTCACTCTGGTACATATTTAAATCTATCTCAGGTCTAGTCTAGTGTATGTTTGCATGCTGCTACTGGATGCTTGAATTACCCCTCAGGATCAATAAAGCATCTATCTATCTATATCTGACCTCTTAGTTTCTTCCCAGACTGTGACATGGTCATACAGTACCACATGTACTCACATTACCTGCCTGTGGCATCAAATACTTCTTATTTTATATACACACACATATTTTGTTTAGAATTATATTGTTGACATATGTTGGTGTTCAAGAACAGTCATTAATTAAACATGACGCATGCGCTGTATTTATTTCAGTCATATACATATGAACATGTACTTCCCAGTAGTGTCATTATGTTACCACTAATCACGATTAGTGATTTGTATTAGTGTATATTTATACATGTATTTACATAACAGGGCAGCTGTAGCCTAAGTTACAAGTTCAACCTTCAAAAGCTAATGTTAAAACACCACCATGATTCAGGAGATGTAATATTGGAAGAAGCAGTACTAAATAATTACTGCATGTTACTGTGAATTTACTGCAAAATCATCAGTCATTTATTTTACAGCGTATTTGCGGGACACTTCTTCCTCCTCATGAGTCAAGACTTTGAAGGCTGGAATATTTTCCCCCAGAAATCATTTGTCTGGGTGGGAAGGCAATGGCTCATTTCATTCTCGACAGAACAAAGTAAATGACAAAGTCTGTCACACGGTCAAAAGTCTGTGTTGCTTTCAGCATGTTCTGACTCTAAAAACAAAAGTTAAGGTACACACAGTCAGTTACCATGGTTACCACTATATAGTGACATCACATCAGAGAATTTAAAGCATAGAAATGTTTTTGACCTTTTACATCAAGCATTAATTGTGTATTTTAAACTAACATACTCTAAGCCTTACATGAATTATAATGAAATCAGCATCATTAAGTTTGAACTGTAAATTATTTGGTTAACTGGCCCTTATAGGACATTACATGGCCCAGGAGGTCTTGTAGATTTAATGACTCATTCATGCTCCCTCGATTCTCTTTCTCTTAATGTTTCCTGATGATCACCTAATCTTCTCCTCCTCTTTGTTGTATTTCTTCCCTCCACTGTGCTTGTAGCATCTCGTTGGTGTAGTAGCTTCCCTTGTTCTCCATCACCATCTTCTCTATTGTTAAATAGTTCCTCCACCTGGAAACTGGCTACCCTGTAGTCTTCCTTGGCTTTTGGTTCCAGTATTTATTGTCAACGACATGGCACCTCAACCCTCCACACTTTTCACCAGATCACACAAAGCTTGAACTGACAGACAAAGTCCTCAGTTGCTCTGTCTTTCAGGGAGTTGGTCACCATGAGTGAAGACAACTGCTGCATATTTGAAGGTTTCTTCAGAAAAGTATTCATTTATTTTCTTGATGACAGCCTGCTCCTTGCTCTGTGAAATCAGTCCACTTTCAGCACAATGAGAAAGCATGAGGCCCAGGAGCAAGACTCTGTGATACACCTCACTATCTCAGGCTGCAGCTCATCCTCTCAGATCGCTCTGTGTCAAACAAACCAGGCTGCACGATCAGAGTGATGCTTCTTCCATTGACAGATTTGGTTTCTGCTTGACATTTAATTGTTCCAAAGTTCTCAATTGTGGTTGATCTTGAACATTTCTTCTCCAAATATGGTGTGTTAGCCAGGCTGCTTTTCCAACTCCAGTTTTCCTAAGATGACAATTTCTTGTCTGACTCTGAAAGATAATGAAGTCCATCAATAATATTGTACATTGGTATTTAAATTGTTTTTTTTCATATAAGAAGATATCTCCAAATAAAATACTCATTTTGAGGATAACTTAGCCGTAAAGTTAGAGAAAGTTAGTAATTTTGCAACTAGTAGTACTTGTTAGCTAAAATACCATATTACAAAAATGAAGTGTGGTATTAATACATAGAAAATACAGTGCTGTTGAACAATAAAAGGGAATGTATTGTTCTTTGGCTTTATTCTGATCTGAGTCCTTTAATATTTGGTATCTGGCTGCATGATTAGCTGCTACATTTCACATTAGCCACTGCTGAGAGTTTCCATTACACAGGTCGTAGGTCAAGTAGTTATGTTGGATTAATACACAGCGATCAGTAAGTAATAACAATAACTGAAGAAATAACCTTAACTTACTGTCCATGTTGTCAGATCAAAATGATTTTCACTCCTTACAGATTTCTCCTCTTTCAGACAACCGTCCTGTGAGTGTGTTCTCTGCTCTGACGCAGTTTATATTCTAGATTTACTACCTTCTGAGGTGTGCAGAGAGGGTGGGGCAGGGGTGGTAAAAGCATATTGTAAAGAGATTTGGTATCTGGTCGGAGCTGAGTCTAATACTTCTGTTGACTTAAATGTAGATTGAATTGGTCACACTGAACAAGAGCTGTAGGCTACTTTAAATTTG
Organism: Protonibea diacanthus; assembly: GCA_028641955.1. Classification (NCBI taxonomy): domain Eukaryota; kingdom Metazoa; phylum Chordata; class Actinopteri; family Sciaenidae; genus Protonibea; species Protonibea diacanthus. The sequence goes on along the minus strand of CM053998.1, from coordinate 3,432,423 downwards.
GCACGTCTTCTTTAGTAAGTATAGCAGGCAAGATTCACTGTCTGGGTTAGATTCCTACTCTGATTGCCCTGAACGCATCACTCAGAGTTAACAACAAAAGCTAAAATTAGCGACGTAAAGTTACTAAACTAAAATATTAATAAAGAGTTTAGTTCGACAGTGAGATGGCGTTAGCAAGCAACGAGTTTTTCTCTCCGTTGGCGTCAGGAAAACGGATAAATAAACCGGTAAGAAAGAGGGGGTCAGGCCGGGTGAGCGGGGAAAAGCCACTGTGAGACGCTGCAAAGTGTCCATAGATGAAGAGGCCGCTGCCGGGGATGCAGCGACACCAGAGCAGGAGGAGGAGGGGAGGCCTACTGGCTGAAGAGCAGTGACGGAGGTCTCTAAACTTTATGTGTGCACATATAATCTGACCGACATCAATAAAACACAGCGCTGTATTTACGGAGCAGCTCCCGTGCTTTGTCACGGTCACGTTAGTTTGCAGTTTGATGTGTTATCGTGGTTAAACTAGTGATGTGTCGTTCGCGAACGATCCGGCTCTAGAAGAACCAACTCTCGTCAGGGAGATGAGTACAAATAAGTGTTTTATGAAAACACTGAATGAAAAAATTGCTTACCAGCACACAAACCATTAATAATTGCTAAATTAGGTTAATACAGAAGGGTAAATACTGAATGAAGAGCCATTTGATGAGCCGCCTCTTCTATGGAGAGCCGAGCCAAAAGAGCCGAATCTTTGAAAAGAGTTGAACTTCCCATCACTAGGTTCCATCTTGATTGACATCATTGTTAGCACATAGCTGATGTTCATGTTTAGCACAGGTTAACTTCTTAACACAGTTATATATTTATCTTCTCTGTAAATGTTTAACTCCTCTGTACATATTTAAATTTAGATCTATCTCAGGTTAATTTTAACGTATGGATACTGTGTTATAGGTTAATTCTAATGTATGTTCAATGTATGTTTGTATGCTGCTACTGGATACTTGAATTTCCTTCGGGATCAATAAAGTGTCTGTCTGTCTGTCTGTCTGTCTGTCTTATTTTATATACACACACATATTTTGTATAGAATTACATTGTTGAAATATGTTGGTGTTCAAGAACAGTCATTAATAAAAGATGATCAACAGATGTATTTGCTGTATTTATTTCAGTCATATACATACCAACATGTACTTTTACATCAAGTATGACAGTACTTCCTACACAAATTTCAATCACTGATTATCAGTTATTCATGCACATGTAAAGAATACATAAGGTTGATTATACTTGTGTGACAGAGAGAAACATGAGTCTTGGTGATCGTTTATATATAAATGTTGCACACTGGACCTTAAAGGATATACCCTCAAAATGATGAATGAATGAACATTCATGCACGTGTGTGTGTGTGTGTGTGTGTGTGTAATTAAGAAAGCTCCAGAAAACAAAGAGTGAAACTGTATTACTGAATGTGGCACAACACAGCAGACAGATGACGGTTACTCAATATTATTTACAGTTACAGCTGCATGCTTATCTGTTTCTGAAGCAGGCCAAGACAGTTTGCTACTTTTGTCATGCTGGCTAGCTCAGCATGTATGTAAATAAACTCTTTACTCTTTAAGCTTTATACAATGTTTGCTTTAGGAAAGGTTTGGAATCTCTCCCTCAGAGTTTGACAAAATAGGGCCCCCAAACAGCTAGAAACGGCCCTGAACATTGCAATATTAACAAATTAGGGGAAGAAAAATAATTCTGATGTACTCAGAGCTAAAGAATAAATTTTGGTTAAGATACAGCATTGTACTGTAATTTAGCAGTAAAATAATATACTACACACAGCACATTGTTGTAATGTTATCATGAAGTTATGGTAAGTACTAATATTATACAATATGGTATTGTAATTTTACATTTAAATACAGTATTTCTACGTAATCTTGTGTCCGGTTGCTGTAGAAACACGGTTCATTACTGTGATTTTGGCTGTATTACTGTAATGATGATTACTGCATGTTACTGTGAATTTACTGCAGAAATCATCAGTATTTTATTTTACATTGTACTCATGATACTTTCTCTTTACTGTCCACAAAGAAAACTAATTTTGTGGGTATATTTTTCCAAAAAATAATTTGCTCGGAAGATAGTTGTGGAGTGTTCCATGGCTTTCTCTACTGCAGCTTTCATGTCTTCCTCTTTTCTTCCAGCTACCAAATATCCTATAATACCTCCCACTACAGCACATACAACAACAACTACTACTACTCCTGATGTTACCAAGCACTTAACCCATACACCAAGACACCCCAAAAAAATTCCTATCAATGCACCTATTGCAACACCTGCTAATATGACCCAGAACTTGGATGGTTTGGCCTTAACCTTCTCCACTTCCTCTAGCATCTTATTGGTGTAGCAGCTTCCATTATTCTCCTTCACCACCTTCTCTATTGTCTTAAGTAGCTCCTCCACCTGGAACTTGTTGCTCCTGTAGTCTTCCTTTGGCTTTTGGGTCCAGTATTTATTGTCAACGACATGGCACCGACCTCCACACTTCTTCACCAGAGCACTCAAATGCTTATTCTGGTGGACAAAGTCCTCAATGGTCTGTCCTTCAGGGAGCTGGTCGCCATGAGTGAAGACCACTGTTGCATATTTGAAGGCTTTTTTAGAAAAGTATTGGTTTATTTTGTTGATGACATCCTGCTCATGCTCTGTGAATTTTTCCACTTTCAGCACAATGAGAAAAGCATGAGGCCCAGGAGCGCACTCTATGATACACCTCACTATCTCAGGCTTCAGCTTATCCTCAGATTGTTCTGTGTCAAAGAAACCAGGACAGTCGATCAGAGTGATGCTTCTTCCATTGACAGATTTGGTTTTTGCTTCACATTTTCTTGTTCCAGAGTTGGCAGTGTGATCGACATTGAACATTTCTTCTCCAAATATGGTGTTAGCCAGGCTGCTTTTCCCAGATCCAGTTTTTCCCAAGATGACAATTCTTCTGTCTGACTCAGAAAGACAATGAAGTCCATCAATAATATCAATCAGTAATACTGTATATTTGTATTTTCCATATAAGAAGATATTCCAATTAAAATAATCATTGGTGCAATATCAAACAAAAAGTAGCAGTAAGTACTTTTTCCATCTGTAACAATCACGGCTCAACAGTTTCTATTATGACAAAGAACACTGAGGATCATGTTGTCAGCATATTTTAATAGAACAGATTATTTGGTCTAACCCTGATCTGAGTCCTTTAATATTTGGTGTCTGGCAACACCGTGCTGTTCAACAATAAAAGGGAATGTATGGTAGAAAATAAAACTGATCATTTTGTAAACAGGTTTTAATAGAGATGAATTGGTTCTTTGGCTTTATTCTGATCTGAGTCCTTTAATATTTGGTGTCTGGCTGCATGATTAGCTGCTACAGTTTACATTAGTCATAGATCATAGTTAGGTTGGATTAATACACAGTGACCAGTGTTAACAAATAATGACTGAAGAAATAATCTTAACTTACCGTCCATGTTGTCAGATCCAAACGATTTTCACTCTTTACGGATTTCTCCTCTATCAGACAACCGTCCTGTGATTGTGTTCTCTGCTCTGACGCAGCAGTTTATTCTAGCTTACTCGAGAGTGTGGGTGGAGATATATGGAAGCCCATTTAAGCCAGTAAAAAAAAAAAAAAAAAATGAAAGCTTAGCCTCGATTAAAAAAAACAAACAAAAAAAACATTCTCAAGTCATAATTATGAGATAAAAAAAGTCTAAATTATGAGATACTAAGTGCGCATGCGCTGCAATGGCATCGTTTTCAAGTGTCCTACTTCACCGCACTGAACTCACCGTGCAAACGCTACGCATGAGTAAATTAGTTAAGTATTACAGGTGTCTTTGATAGATATTAGATTACTGTTCTTTTAATCAGCCTGTCCATGCTGCTAAACAAATTACAACATTATTTTGACAGTATCTTTCAGCTGATAATGAATCATAGTTTTTTGCTGCCTGTGAGTTGCATTATGTTACTCAGTGTTGGCTACATCAGCCTCCAAAGGTCTTTATTTAGAGTTAGTAAGTGTTATCAGAGCTAGTTATACATGTAACGTTCTGCTGTGAAGGCCTACAGTATGTAAAACGTCATGCAGATGTACACTGTGCAGTAATCACCTGTATGCAATGCCTAGGTGACACAGCTAGCAGTGATGTTTCGTTCGTGAACGAGTCGTTCGATTTTAACTAATCTTTTATATGACTCGGGAGTAATGAGCCGTCTCAGTGAGCGATTCGTTCATTTTCATGCAGTGCCTTCCCTCGCCACATGGCAGCTGCATAATCTCAGTCAGCAGGAAACCGAAATGATCAGTTCACGACTCACTCAACTGTGCGTCCGTCCTCAGGTCCTTGTTCATTTGTCACGTGACAGCCAGGCCGCTCAGGCTGCGTGACGAGCAGTAAGCACAACAGTTCATTCACACACCCGGATCGTTCATACGGATCGTTCTAGCGTTCATTTGTCACGTGACAGCTGTAGCTGTGTGTACTGATGCAGCAACGTTGGTCCTTGGTAGTCTAGTGTATGGGTCGACCCATGCCGCTCTGTGACAACATTATCTTTACTTCTGTGAAATTTACATAACACAGGTACATTTCACATATGCAGACAATAAGTTGTGTCTTGCACCTGTTATCCTGCCCCTTATTTATTTTTATTTTTTTTTTTACATTTCCTCGAAATAAGCTCCAAGTATTTGAAACACAGAGAAGCCGGTGGAAGATGTTTCTGGTTCAATTTGTTTTGGCCTTTTGAGGTGAAATGCAATCAGATTAGTGACTAACAAGTTATTTCATGCTGATAAGAAGAAACCCTCGGCTTCATGCCGGCTGTACAGGCTCAGCCTTCTGCGAAAGACATTTACATAAACAGTGGAATGATGGAAGCGAGTGTGTGCCGATGAGTTGGTGGGAAAGAGTGTATCATTTGAAGGCGTGAGTCAGTGAGTGTTGTCTGAGAGCGTGTATGTACTAGAAGGGAATTGACGAGATGTGTGTACCAAGAGAAAGGATATGACAAATAAATATTGTGTGTGTACGAGTCCAGAGGGCTGCACGGTTGTATTCCGAGTTTATGTTTATTTGTTCTCAAGCAGGCGTGACTCATGTAGACGCGCAGCAAGCCTCGGAGACCTGTGCATCATGTGTGTTAATGTGTGCACATGCTTCACTTGATGGCTAAGTTTGAACTTTAAAACTGTGCAACTTTTCTGCCATAAAATAAGATTTTAAGTCACACACCTGATGGACAGTGAAGTAAACTGCTGCCAACTGTAGCCGCTGTTAGCTAATGTTAGCTCAGTTTGCTAGCCAGGCTGCCTGGACCGAGAGCTCAGAGCATCGGGGGAGTGTTAGTGTTTGTACCACAGGAGGTTTGGACCACCAGTACAAAGAAGAGGAGGTTTCAGAGCTTGGGAGCAGGGTAATGGTGACTGAGAGTGGAATCGGTGTTTTGCCAGAACAGGAGCTGGACAAGCAGGCAATGTATGTGGAGATCGAAGAGGACGTTGACAGAGGAAGCTAAGAACAGAAAAGGACAAGATTAAATCTGGTTTTCAGGCCTGAGGCGCAGGCCAATGGAGCCGCCGTTGCGCCAGAACAGGAGCTGGGCTAGCTGGCAATGTAACTGGACTTAGCAGCTTCTATGGACATAATGACAGAGGAGAAAAGACTGAAGAGGACACTGACTGAGTTTACAGCTTGTGCTTTTCCTACTGTGACAGGTCAAAATGTCTACAGTAGAAAAAAAACTTTTGGCCTGCTCGGTGAAGCAAAACAAGGCAAACATCAGAGTCAGTGTGAAAGCAGCGCCTGTACACACCCACACATCTTGGTTGGACTAGAAATGTACAGTCACACGCATAAACACCGGAGATCTGACCAATGAACTGCTCCGACTGCTTTCCTACTGTACACACTTATACATGACAGGGGACCTAAAAATGTCCCCTGTTAATTTTCAAGTCCACTGTTGGTGAGTGTGTAACGAGACCCAAGCCCACACTTAGATAGGTTGGTAAGTGCACACACTCATGAACACACACACTGAGGCTGGGTCTATTAGGAGATAAGAAGATCAAGGGCCAAAAAACACTGCTGGCTTTAACACAGATGCAACACACACACACACACACACACGCAGTTTGCAAACAGTGCTGCGCTCTCTCGGCCTGACAAAGGAGGTCAGGAGTGGAACCGGCTGACAGAGCTGGAGTGTGTGTTTGAATAAGTTTTGCATAATGTCCATTGAGGGGGGGTACAGTCATTTTTTTTGTCTTACACAGATGTGTGTGTGTTCCTCTGTGAATTTATGTAACACACAAGGCTTTTCTCAATCTTAAAGTCCACTGTGAGTGTGTGTTTGTTTGCATAATGTCGCATAATGAGTCTGTATATGTCTCTGAGTAAGATCTCATTTTTCTGCAGGTGTTGTGTGTTTGTGTGTGTGTGTGTGCTATTTGAAGAAGGGATTACACGCCCGCCAGAGACTCGACACCTGATTAATGCAGAGAGATGGATTGAAAAGTGGATTTGAGTGAATGGATTTCATCACACAGAGAAAATTGCTGTTAAATATAAAATAACGCACTTACGCAAGAGTCACTGTCTTCTGTGAAGACAAAACCCAAACAGAAAACGGAGAGGCTGAGTGACAAATCATGAGATGAAAAAAACACCAAGCAAGAAAGCGAAATAAGAGTAAAACACAACACAATGTAACAGTCAACAGCAGAAACAAAGTCTTCTGAAGTTTCATGGATATATCGGCTCAGATTGAAGCACTGGAAGAAAGCTTCCAAAGTTGAGTTGTGCAGGCTGGGCGTCGACCACTCCCTCATTGATTCTCACCTGCTCAGCTCTCACACCTGCATCTCATCATCTCATCAAGCTGCCGCAGTATTTAACTCCGGTTCATCCTCCCAGACTCCACCAGTTTGTCGTTGTATCTTTTGTGGTAACTGTTCTTGCACTGGTGCTGAAGAAATCTCTGAAGGTTCCTTGTAGTTGATTTCTTTGGATTCTTGCTTCTCTTTGACTGTTCATCTGTTTTTTCGTGTCCAGCCCGGCCACACTCACCTGCCGGGCTGTCCTCGTCGCCCTGCCCTGTAGTTTTCCCCCCTGGACTCCTCCTGTCTTGTCAGTTCATGTTGTGTCTTGGCAATAAAATCCTTCGAAAACATCTCTTGTGGTGTTCTGCATTGTGGGTTCAGTATCCTGCGTAGTGCAAGCTTAACACATGGACTTCCAGCTCCTGTTTTCCCTTTGTAGGGTATCTCCCTAGCCTTATACTTGTAACATTTCAAGTGATTTGACTGTCCAAAGTTGTAGTATTACTTCAGTTGGTGCATACTACCATCACCTGAGTTGGTACATGTTGGCTGATCTACACTTTGGTGTGATTGTGATTGTATTTCAACCACAATCACGCCATTTTTAACTCAAACCAAACTTTGACCATCTTCTGAAATGTTTCTAAGCTAGCTTTATTTTGAAGTTCTAATGGACATTGCGTTTTTAGTATCGCTAACTTGACTACACTGAAGGTTACCGGCTCGTCGAGCACCGCGTGATTTACACTTTTTGGTGCGGTGTCTCCGGTTCTAGCGCAACATCGACTCTGCTCCCCATCAACATTCGCCCGCCATCAGAATATACTCGAGGTGTTCACTTATTCAGAATAATGTATATTTGTTGAAGCATTAATGTATGTGTAGAGGCAAATTATATCTACTTTATATGCTTTATTAGTTGGATACTTTGTGATCCTGCAGCTACTTACTAAAGAAGTCTGACACATAATATTGGTTTAAAAATAATTTCACAGCTTCAGCTGAAGTCCTCCAGAGTCCACAGCTATATAGAACGCCATAATTGACTAATCAAAATCGACTTTTCAACAAACAAAGCTACATAAAGGACTCGCAGTACGACAGTAAATTAGAAAACAATTCAGCACATCAACACAATATAAAAGATGTTCCCACAGACTGATGAAGCCTGCGAGAGAGAGCGAGGAGCTCCAGCTTATTATTACGCCTACCCTCTCTTACATTACATAACTTATCTGGCGCCTAAAGTAATCAAAGGTTGTTAAATCGTTATCGTTCCGATGCCAGTAATGCTGTTTCTTTTTTTTTAAAAATCAGACATCCCACAAAAGAGCGAGCTAAAACCTCCCTTCAGTTCCATAAAACTTAACTATAAAATGTGTCAGTTGTACATTCACACTTTAGGCTTGAGGAAACAGCAGGAGAAAGAGGATGAGGCAAACAGAGCGAGGCAAGAGAGGCAAAGAATGAAGAGAGATGAACACAAACTCTCTCATGTATCACTGTGTGGGTAATTGGTTCAGCTTTTTTTTATATATTTTTGCAGCAACAAGCAGTCAGAACAGATCATAAAAAAAATCATATTGAACGTTATTAATTAGGCCGGAAAATAATAAGTGTGTGTGTGTGTGTGTGTGTGTGTGTGTGTGTGTGTGTGTCTTTCTTTCTTCCCTGTTGCTAAATCCAAATTTGAGCTCACCAGGAGTCACCAACAGTCGCAGAGCTGCAGAGAACCAAAGGAAGAGAGTCATAATTGGTAGTGATCGCTCCAGCTTCTCCTATCACATCTCGGCTTGCTCACAGGAATGAAATTATGTTCTGTGTGTGTGTGTGTGTGTGTGTGTGTGTGTGTTCAGAGAGTTAGTCAGAAAGAAAGGAATTTAAAAATCTGATCAAAAGAAGTATGTTTGATCTGCGTGTTTTGATGTTAAAGCAACATTGTGCAGAAATTTTGTGATTTACATTACTTACGATCAAAAACTAGCAAGTTGACAACTTTGCAAACAGCCAAACATCAACAAGGTCACCAACAGCAGACACAGCAGCCAGCTAATATTACTGACTAGTCCAACAGCAGTCAGCCCAGCTCGGCGTCTGTCTCTCAGCCTTTTATTTCACCAAGTTCTCAAGCTTCGGTCTTTTCTCCTCTGTCATTATGTCCATAAAGGCTGCTGAGCCCGGTGACATTGCCCGCTTGCCCAGCTCCTGTTCTGGCACAACGCCGGCTCCTTTGACCTATGCCTCAGGCCTGAAAACCAGATTTAATCTTGCCAGATTTAATATCGTCCTCTTCTATCTCCAGATGCATCGCCTGCTTGCCCAGCTCCTGTTCTGGCACAACACCAGTTCCGCTCCCAGTCACCACATTTACCCCACGCACAAGCTCTGAAAATCTCTTCTTCTTCCTCGTGGTCCAAACCTCCTGTGGTACAAACACTAACACTGAGCTCACAGTCCGGGCAGCCCAGCTAACGAACTGAGCTAACATTAGCTTTCACCAAAATCAGTGAAATAGATGGCGGCATGTGACTTAAACCTTCTGTTTTTTAAACACGAGGGATGTTCATCAAAACTTGAAAACAAAACTGAATTAAAAGATAGGTATGAATATAAAAAAAAGGCCAATATCAAAGAAACCAAACTGTGTATTGAAGATTCGCCTGATATCAAAGGTCTTCTTCATCAAAGCAATGTACCACAGAACAAAGTCCAATCAAACAGTTTGAGTGAAATCAATAGAGAAAAGAAAACCGAGACAGACGAGACAAACTCTGTGGGAAACAATGAAAGAATCATAATTACCTCTTGAAGGCTGCTGCAGAGAATTAGAGTTGTGAATTCTCTATAGCAATAATTAATCAAACGGGTGCTGTTGTTATTTTAATACTATGAAAGTGAAATATGGTCACCAGGACACAGTAAAGTAACACACGCCTGACCTGCCACGTAATTACAAACTCTATTTGGACTGCAGCTAATTTACATCCTTCGTGGTAAGGTCAACAAATTACCTTCATTCAACAAATGACTGTTACAATTCTTCTCACACATAAGAAAAGGGTCCTGTTATTGTGTGCTGACTCACTGTCGTGGCATACTGGGAGAACAAGAGTCGCCATCATTAATAACTTTTCAATGACGCGTCTGCTGCGCCCTAACAATCACGACGGAAAACTGGCGAGAGATTCAGGCACTTAGTGGAGTATGCCGCTTGGTCCAACCTAATGCTACTCAAGTAGAAGTCTTGTTCTAAAACATCAGGTGACATAAGATAATGAACTGGCCGGGACACTTCTCGCCTTGGATGGTTGCCATTTTGGCTACATAGCGAAAGTGGAGGGACCACTGGCATTGTGAAAATGGCGGCCGAGGAAGCTGCTAAAGCTGAAGTGTTTGTAGGAATCTGTGTGTTCCATTACTTCTAATGACGTGCTCTTCTGTGCGTATGTGCGCGGCTGTTTGTTCAGGATTTTTTGGACACACACACACACACCAAAAACTCTTGAAGTCCCAGCATAGTGAAATAGCATGAAATAGTAAATTGACAGCTGGCAAATTGCACGCATGGTGAGTGAATGGATGTCACAGTGAACGGCTGCAGAGCAAAATGAATGGATTTTGTTAGTGTGCGCACATGGCAAGATATTGGCTGTCGTATTTTATTCTGCCATTCATAGATGTCACCCATCTGTTACACAGCAATGCCAGGTGGGTTAAAAAAAATGAGTGGCATGAGCACTGGAAGAGTGTGTGTGTGCGCGTGTGTGTATGTATGCAAATATTTCTGAGCCTTTGTCTGTATGTCGGCCTCTGTGGGTAATAAATAACCACAGCGGGGAATCTGAGGCAGTAATGAGAGAACACTTGTCAAATTAGTTTCATTTATTTCAAAGGTTTTCACCAACACGACAAGGTCTCAGAGGGGGTTTCCCTACAAGAAGTATCCTAATGAGCACACACACAAACACACATATACACACACTCTTTGGCATCTCAAAAGTTTCCTTTCAGAAATTTAGAGGGGGGGGTTCAAAAACTCAAAACCTTACTTGGGATTCATATTACTGGTGCAAGCGAGGTGACGCTTCACATCCTGAGGACCGGTCAGTATGCCAGGAAAAAGCTCACCCACAACCTAGGCCTATGCCCAGCCGGACCCCAAGGGCTAAGGCCTGAAATGAGCTTCCTCCGCCAGGTGGCCGGGCTCGGCCTTTGAGATAGGGTGAGGAACTCGGACATCTGGAGGGAGCTCGGTGTAGAGCCGGTGCCCCTTTGTGTCAAAAGAAGGCAGCTGTGGTGGTTCAGGCAAATGATTAGGATGCCACCCAGATGCCTTCCAACTGGGAGGAGACCCCGTGGCAGACCCAGAACCTGCTGGAGGGACTATATCGTCCATTGGGAACACCTTAATGTGTTCCTGGTGAGAGGGACGTCACCCTGCTAAACCTGCTTCCACCGTGCCCCAACCCTGGATAAACTGATCAGTTTGTTTGCAGGCCATCAGTGGACAGGACACTTCTGGTTCAACTAAGACAGATTAATGCTGTTGCAAGCAAAGATAGCTGCTTTACTTTTGTCAGCATTTCTGCCCTCAGTTATGCTTGTATGACAAGAAAGCATGAACCAAAGGCAAGAATAAAGACTCCAGCAGTAGACAGGTAAGTGCCTGTCATGTCCTTGTCAATGTTTAGCAGATAAGTCATTGTTTGTTCTGTTAAAGTGTCATTTGGTCACTTGATATTGATTTTTAGCTGTCTTGTTCTACCTGATAAGGAGCCTGAGTGGCAGTTCAGCAAATAAACTACTATTCTTCAGCCTCACTCCAGCTGATAATCAGGTTTAGGGGTTATATGACTTGCTCAAGAGCACGTTGACAGTGCCACCAGAGATGAACTGGCACTTCTCCAACTACCAGTTCAACTCTGCATCGACTCAATCCCTCAGGTCCCCAAGTCAAGTCCCTAAGGACTGAGCTACTGCTTCCCCATTATGGCAGTGCAAAGTATTTTCTGACAGTGTTCAAAATTGTATCAGATATCTTTGGGGCGGCTTTTTGTTGTTCCTACCTCGGAGGGAACAGTCAACTCTCAAAGGACTGGGAGTGTTCCCTGAATACATCACAGTTTAGATCCTTAAGAAATCGATTATTTGATTCAAAACGAAACTCACACACCGTTTGGTTTAATGATTGATTTGATATCAGGATTCTCAGGATGCACACATGGCTGAGTCTCTCCTTTGTGTGTGTTCAAGTGTGGAAAAACTGAGTGTGTTAAAGCTTATCAGAATATTGGAAGGAAATCCCACAAAGACTGAAACATGGGAGCTCTGCAGTGCAGAAAAACCCACTGAACAAAAAATTATTTATGTTAGAGATGCTTTTACACTCTTTCAGTGCTCTCTGAATGAATTCAACAGGCCGTGATAATAGAGAGAATATTGCTTGTTAACAATGGAGGTCAGTTTTTGAACCTTTACTTGCAAATTGGTTTATCACCAAGCGGCAACCTACGTGGCTGTAAAGTCAATGAGGAAGTGCCAAAAAACTGCTTGAGGCTGGCTCCAGAAGTCAGTCAGCCTCCATAAGTCCCTATGTTAAAATGTCCAACATCACAGCAGAAGTAAGCATGAAGGAGGGCCATGGAGCTTTGGTGGAGTCACTCTGATCCACCAATAATACGTGGCTGTTCTATTTTTGACAGATATATACAAAACAAAACATCCTGTGCAAACTTTTTAACTACATAGCCTACTGACTCATGGTTGAAGCACATAAACCAGGAAAAAGGACAGTGAGTTAACAAAGTCTGGTGGGCAAAACTTTCTGAAACGCTGGTGGGGTTTGAAACCAGACCAAAACAGCATCAGAGACGTGCCTGGTTGGGTCCAAGTGTTAGATAACCAGTTTGTTCCAGTGTAAGCCTCACTTAAACAGAAGCTGATGTTACATTGGGACTGTGGATTATGCTTTTAAATTTAAAAACCTGACCACAGAAACATACTGTCTTTCTACTTTCTCTTACGTACAGAACAGATCGCCTTGGGCCACTCCAAAGAAGCTGAACGTGGATCTGCAAGTCAATAAGAAGTAGCCTATCCCAGCTGACTTGGGCAACTCATCACAGGGCTGACAGAGAGACAAACATTCACGTTCATACCTAGAGTCGCAATTTATCAAGTGCATATCTTTGGACTGTGGGAGGAAGCCAGAGTACCCGGAGAGAGCCCACGCAAACACTGCTCCACCGCGCCGCCCATCCTCGCGATTCCAATATCATGAATTAAATGTGTTAATTAAACTTCGGCAGCTCGGGCTTTGTTTTTGTTCTTAGTAGTTTTAATTGGCACGGCAGGCAATTTATCATATGCAGCGCTATGGGGAAATCAAAATGCGAGTCTTGATGTCAATTATAATAAGATACAATGTTTACTTTCAAAAAAGTGGAAGAAAAACAGGATGTATTCAAGAGTGTGATTGAGAATGAGTACAGCAGTGTTAAAACAAGGATCAGACAGATTTTGATTATCACTCAAACCAAAGTTTGAAAACTTTTCAGATAATTTAGAGACGAAGAAGTTTCTACTCTGATGTACAAAAATATACCAGAACATATGAGGAAACTCCCACGGTGTAAATAGTTTACACACTTGTCTCTGTGAGTCCATTCATGCCGACATCCTTGTCAAAATCTGCCCACGTTGCCGCCAGAGGGATCGCTCAGTGCCAATGACAAAATGTGACCTGATTGAATAATTGATTTAAACATCCTTTGCGTAAACAGCCAAATCGTATTTGGTCCATCACCAACTCTTGCAGAACTAATTGGTTTACAGTTAACAGTCAGACTGTGCAAGGGCTCTCCAAAAGTCAATGAAGGAGAAACAACAACAACAACCCACTTCCCTGATGGCATAAAAATAACTTGAACAAATGTTTCACCTTGAAAATGCTCCGTCATGGCTCAGGCAACTTGGAAACCACCATGTTGGAGTCTAAGTGGCCTCTGCAGGAGTCTTTTTGATTGTCCCTCACACTGTTGCATCCCATTTCAATAAATTACCCTCGACCTTTCCCCCTGATTCAGCCTGTCTACGACTTCCGCTTGATTTGTCCATTTGGGACAACCTCATGCGTTTAGGAAGTGAGGGATCGGAACTGCTGACCTGATTAGTCTGATGAAACCTGGACCGGAATAGTAAATTAGAGACAAGTGGAGCAGAGTTGACAGGCGGGGAATAGGAATGAAATGGATCGGCGGTTTGGGTTAAGACCCTGGATGGGCAACAATCAAAGAGGATCATGGACCTGGGGGATGCGGTGGCTTTAAAAAGAAGTGTTGCCATGGCCTGCTGAGAGACACAGAGGAATAATGGAAGGTGACAGAAACAGTGTGGGAGATGCCTGCATGCGTGTGTGTTTTCACCCCAAAGAGGGTGAGATGTTAAGGGGCGTTTTGCTCCATTTGGATGAGTCATGCTCTGCGGTTTGCACCAAGCAGAGCCGGGCCCATTGTTAATATTCGTCCTCCAGCCTGCAGACACAGAGCAGCAGCTTCTTTTCTTTAGCTGAAGAAGGTGTATGTGTGTGATCTTGAGTTTCCAGTCCTTTAAAGCAAGATTGTGTAACTTTTCAATCATAAAATAACAGATTTTAAATCATTTTGACGCTACATTGACGTGGAATCAGGTGAATGGCGTCTCTGTTATTCCCACACTCAAAACTGTTGACATATCTGATGTCCAACATGGCATTGGGCAAGAAGTGGGGTACATCTTGGGCAAGCAGGTCTGAAACATCGAGACAAACAACATTCACACCTACAAGCAATTTAAAGTCACCAATGAGGAAGCCTAAGTACCTGGAGAGAGTTGATCCAGATACAAAGGCCCCATCAAGGGTTCGAACCAGGAACCTTCTTGTTGTTATGCGACCCCTGTGGTACCCTCTGTTGCTTGAATTGCCCAAACAAACCCTATATAGATATTCATGGTCTCCAGATGATGAAGACAACAGACTAGTGATTCCTTGACTTCTCCAGGGCCACCATGTGGTTGACAAAGTGTATTTGGACATGATGATTCTTTGTTGGCGCCGGATTGTTGAAGATGTTGAAACGGAGAAATTGCAACAAGCTCAAAGACCGAGCGTTACGTTTGAAGGCTATCTGCTGCAGGTCAACACTTTAATTATAGATATAACTGAAAATATAAGTTATTGAACCTCCCTGCACGCAGCTTAAGTCCTTGATTTCGTCTTTATTAAACCAAAAACTTGCTTTTTATTCTCTAAAGATCCAAGGACTGCAGCAGACTGACTGGAGCACTGGTATTTGAGAATGTCAAATATTTAGCAGAAGGCGACAGTCGAATTAAATTAAACTCTCTACAAGCAACCAATAGCTACAAGTGAATGGGTCAGAGAGCCGTATCGACCTGATACATATTGCTTTGACCCTTGAGAGATCGTGACAAAGACCAGAACCAGGACAACAAATAAGAGAAATAGGAGCTCAGGCGAGAAATAGAAAGGATTTTTCTTTTTCATGATAAGAGCTTATTAGAGTAAGTCGATGAGAGCAGTTATGGGAGAGAGAGACAGAGAGTATGACTCATGGGGGGAGGATAACGTGAGGCTTTTCTTAAATAGATGAGTATTCAGCCTGCAGTAGAAATAGAGAGAGACCCCGGTGTTCAGAGTGGCCGACGGAAGGTCATTCAACCAGCGGAGGGAGAAGAGTCACGACCGCTCTCACATCTGGTATAATGAGGGAAGTAATCTAAACCTTAAGAGGACAGTGCAGCACAGCATCCCTGCCTAGAGTTGGCACAGACTCGGATAGAAACTCACAAAGAGTTTGGGGCACTTGTTCCAAGGGCAAAAATTCAACACCGGGCCTCATGCCTGAATCATATCTTTCTGTTATCGGTCTTGCACAAAGCAGTGACAGGAAAATGTGAGATTCATGAAACTTGTGCTGACATCGACATCGTCTGGTTGTGAATTGTGTTGTGCAAAGAAATTAGCTTATTGAAACATCCCAAAGGACACATGTAAGACACCCTGGTAGAAGGAAAGGACACTGAAATTTAATTTAGATTACGGAAAGTACTTCTAGAAATCTTCCTCTTTTTTATGAAAGGAAACAAAATATTATCACTCCCACCTGTCAAGCAAAGCGTCCACGCTCTTAATCCTGTATAATTTTAAGTCTTAATATAATTTGAACAGGTGAGTTGTATATAAATTCACCCAAACTGTTTTTTGTACCAGGCTGTAAACCTTTTTATTTCTGCTTTAACATGGGGACTTATGGAGACTGACTCACTTCTGCAGCCAGCCTCATGTGGACGTTAGAGGAACTGCAGTTTTTGGCACTGGCTTTATACTTTGTTGCCACTTGACTGCTCACGACTGGCAGAAATTCGACTTAACGTGTAGTTTTCAGACACGTCTTTTTACGGTAGCATCAAATGAAGTCACCGGCAGTCTTTTTTGATATGACCTTCTCTGATTAATGCTACAGTCATCAGCTGTTATTATCTTTTAAATGACTTCATAATTGGCCGATTGGTTCAGGATCTGACTCACTTCAGTCACTGTTTCCCAGATATTGGATAAAATGACTCGACTCGTAGATACACAGGATGGAAGATAACGAGAGGGTGACAAACTATGACAAGTGTTGATGATGATGTTGATCTTAATACGATCTACTCATACCGTGCATCTGTTAAGTCTCACATGGACTATAACTCCAGACATAATGTGGTCGTAACTAAACCCCAGAGCCTTTTTAACTCCAGATATCTCTTTAGCCTTGTTCTTTGTTCAGTCCGTCACCTTTCGGGAAATAAGAGCAGGAATGACTCACCTGGTTTTAAAGATGGAACATAAATAGCCCCATTGTCTTCTCTCGCTCCTCCGGTGTCTCGATTGGTCCCCCAAGTCTCTGCCCTCCCTTCTCCCTCGCTGCACTTTTGAGTTAAGACAGGTGGATAGGAGATTAGGTGTTTTATTTTTAGCCACCCAACCTGCGTGCAGAAGAATTTCAGTCCAAAATGAGGCATCAGTGATTGCCGTCATGAAAGCGAGGCCCGTCCTGGCCCTGTAATACTCAGACCTGTGAGTCACCTTCTGTTATTACTCTGTTTTTTGCAGTTTTGAAACTCAGAGACTCTGAATGTTATATCTATTTTGTCTCTGCAAAGGTCATACATTATCACAGACATTCCTTTACTGAGAGACGCTTCACATTTTTGATCCACCGTTTGAATCGAAATAACTTTCTGAAATAACTTTTAATATTTTATTAAGTTGATACTGAGATTGAAAAAGTTCCTCAAACAAATCACATCTAGCCATCGGGACACCCACACCACAGTCCTCTAGTTTGTCAGCAGATGGACGGTAAAGTAGACAGCTGAAAACTGTAGCTGCTGTTAGATAATGTTAACTCAGTTTGTTAGCCAGACTGCTAAGTTAAACTGTGAAAAAAATCTGTAACATCATTGTATGTACTATATTTTCTGTTATCAGAAGATAATTATATCTTCACTTCTAAGCAAAGATGCCAGATTTTCGTATTCTGCTGCTCAAATGTGACGTTATGATGCTTCTCTTTGTTGAATTGAACGTCTTTGGCTTTTGGATGGCAAACAAATTGAAGATATGTCGTTGTACAGACAGAACAATTAATTGACTAGTGGCTGTAACAATGACACACACACACACACACACACACACACACACACACACACACACACTTAGAGGCCGCAGAGAGGCTTCACAGTAAATGCAGAGACAAACAGACAAAAGCGATTACTGGATGCCTTCACGCCACAAAAAAAAAAAAAAAATCCCAAGAGCTGCTACGTGTCCCTCTTAAATGCACACACACACACACACACACACACTTCAAAATGATAAGCACGTCGTTTCCATCGTGTCTTCCCTAAAATGAACTCACACACACGGATTCAACAGGACAGTCAATTTTCTGTCCATGGTGACACAGATTTTAATCATCCACTGACACGACACACATTTTAATAGAAGACTGGCTGAACACAATGCAACGCTCACAGCAAATAGCCTGAAGATCTGTGTGTGTGTGTGTGTGTGTGTGTGTGTGTGTGTGTGTGTGTGTGTGTGTGATCCTTTATCTCATTCAGCAGCCGCTCTGGGAAAATGTGACTTGAATCCTGATGCGCTTAATTGAAACCTGTTTTATCCTCCATTTACCACACTCATCTAGGGAGGATTATAGATGGAGAGAGGAGGAAGAGGAGGAGGAAGAGTGGAGGAGAGAAATGGGGAGATAAGAACTTTGAAAGGAAGAAGGCAAAAAAAAGGGAGGTGGAGGATGGAAGGGGGAAGGGAAGGAGATAAGATGAGGAAATAGGAAGTCTTTGTCCACAGAAATCCACAGTTATTACGTTTGTGTTGTGTTGGCGACGTGTTTGCCGCCGCCGCTTTTCCAGTTAATGACATCACCTGTCAATCAAATTGAAGAAGGGGGAGGGGTGTTTGTGATGTCATGTTTCCTGCAGTCTTAGGTGGAGCTCCTCTTCTTCTTCTGTGCATTCTTTGGTGCAATGCCTCACCTGTGGTTAGCATTGTAGTCACTGAAAAACACAAGCTTTGAAGCACTATGCTGTATCCTATGCATGTTGTGTTTATGTTAATCATGTTCATGTTTAGTGTCTCATGTTTTAAGCACTTCCTGTTTTATTTTGTTTCGGACCCTGACTTCCTCCCTTTGTGTGATTTTCCCGCCTTTGTAATTGTTTGCCCCGCCCCTGATTGGTTTCACCTGTTTTCACTCACGTCTTGTATAAATAGTCCTCGTCTCTCTTTGTCTTTGTCAGTTTGTGAAAGCATTTCCAGCCCAGTTTTCAGGTTTTTGATTTTCCTTTAGAGTATTTAGTTTGTAGCTTAGCTCCTGTTCTGGCACAACACTGGCTCCACTACTCGTCGGCATGAAAACCTCCTCTTCTTCCTCCTGGTGGTTCAAAACGCCTGTGGTACAAACACTAAGTGCTCTGAGCTCGCAGTGTGAGCAGCACGGCTAACAAACTGAGCTAACGGCAGCTACAGTTGGCAGCATTTTCAACATTTTCTCCATAAAATATGATCCAGTTTCTCCGAAATCAGTAAAATAGTTGGTGGTGTGTGAAAGCGTTACGTACTTCTCGTGGGTGATCGTACCCGGAGCACAAAGTTACATGTCAGAGACGCCATTCACCTGATTACAAGTCAATGTCCACCTTCAGTTTCAATGGCAATGATTATGAACTGATATGAATGAAGCTTGTGTGAAAGTTTTGATGTCCGTGAATACTTAAATCTACAACAGTGGTGGCAATTTCACTAAAGTCACATCTTCTCACTCTATTCTCGGCATCGCCGCTCTAGCCTTCCTGTTCACTCACATTTTACTGAAAAAAAAAAATGAAAATGTGTCTCAAAACGCACTCATTTTCCAAGAGGTGATGAATAATTCAGCGCCTCACTGATGTTTCGAGGTAAACTTAATGTGGGACTTTTCACTGTAGGTGCTAAAGTAACGTTCAGGGAAGCAGCTGGGAGAACGGAAATCACCCAAGCAAACAGTACATGTCGAACTCTGACGTTTGAGTGAGACATAGAAATAGAAGAAGACAGCAGGTCCGGGCGGACAGGAAATGACACGGACACAGTGTGTTAATGGATGCTGTCGGGGGAGGTACTTCCTCTGTCGCTCAGGAAATCAATCTCTGTTACAGTTCCCAGCATGCTTATGGACTGTGTGTGTTCACGTCAGCCTTTATAGCTTTCGAATTATTAGTGCCGTGAGTGTGTGGACATGTGCATCAGCTCAGATTATTTGCATTAGTGCCAATTAGCAATGCCCAAGTCCCAGATTTACTCTTGTCCGACGGCTTCTTGCTCGCTCACTCTGGTTACATTGCGTGCTTGCCCAGCTCCTGTTCTGGCATGACACTCTGTAAATCACAGAGAGTTGAAAACCAGAAAACATTTTCTTCATAAAATATGATCCAGTCTCACCAAAATCAGTGAAATAGTTGCTGATTTGTTACATACCCGGGGCATAAAGTTTGGTCCTTGCTCACATGCGATTTGGCTGAATGTTATTCAAAGTTACGTGCAGTAGCATGAGAATTAAATTCTCCAGGACATGACCCCTAAAAAAACAAGTTCATTGATCAAAGGAGCAAATGTTGTTGATGTTGCAGATGTTCCTCCTGGTCTCTGAACCTAAATACATTGACATTTCAGCTGATGCTGCTGAGTCTCTCTTCTTCTTCTTCTTCTTCTTCTTCTTCTTGGAATGAAAAAACCTTCAAAACCAAACCATGAAATATCTCCTTTTTTTCAGATTGCACCTCAGCACTGATTTTCTCTCTATTGAACCTCGTCTTTGAGCTGGACATCGACTGACTCATCCATTCTCCATGCCCGCTTTCTGTATGCAGCTTTGGACAATGAGCTGAAACACACACACACACACACACACACACCTCTTCTATTCTCTCGGGGTGTATCAGCAGTGATTGTTTGACAAGCTGCAGAGATGTGGCAGCGAGACATCTCTCGTCTCCGAGGGCTGCTGAGGCGCTGATAGACTGAACTTGTCTCCTTGTAAAAAACTGCAATAAAACGTTATTTTTTATATTCACGTCACCCGGTTTTATAACTGCCTTCTGTATTGTAGACTTAATGAGCTGCTAAACTGAAAAGAATTACATAATGTGTGTTTCTGTTCTGTTATAGATGTTTTTTTTTTTGTTTCTTTTTCACCTTGGCGAGACGAATGAAGAATCATTTTCTCAGAGGTCAGAGAAAATCTCATTCAATCTTTTGATCCAAGTCACAGACGAGGCCGCTTCACTTTGTTCTGCTACATTTGACTTGAAACATAATAAAAATACACTTTGATCCATAAAATATAAACCCACCAAATCCACTTTCTTCCTTTCATTTCAGTTATATAGCGCCAAATCATAACATCATCTCATGACACTTTCCAAATAGAGCAGGTCCACGCCGTACTCTTTTATATTATCTGCAGAGACCCAACACGGCCCGCTATCAGTGCTGCCTTCGCGACTTTGTCTCTTCAGACTTTTATTTTTTTAAAAGCAACTAGCGACAAATCCAGCGAGTTTTTCTGGTGTTATTGGAGACGTTTGCACGTCTCGTCTTCTCAACAAGTAGCGGGTGTTATTATTATCAATCATCAATTAATTATCTGTCTTCTACCAGCAAGTCCGAAGTGAGTTCATTCAGCGACGTCTCCGCGATGCTACGCTCTCGGTACTCCGTCCGTTAGCGCCGTTAGCCGCTCAGTTGTAATGGGGAGAGATCTTACGTTCCCCGCGATAGTTTGCACCGTCTTAGATCCAGCTCTGCGTTCCCGTCTTGTTCTCCTCACTTCAGCATGGATCTCCAGTCTTTCCACAGAGAGCATGCTAGCTCTGCCTAGCGCTAACAGCTGCTCTCGGGCATAAACGAGAGAACTTTTGGCTTCTTTTTTTGATGTATTGTGAAATATAACAGAAAAGGCAAATCACTGATC
Source organism: Protonibea diacanthus (assembly GCA_028641955.1). Lineage (NCBI taxonomy): Eukaryota > Metazoa > Chordata > Actinopteri > Sciaenidae > Protonibea > Protonibea diacanthus. The sequence goes on along the minus strand of CM053998.1, from coordinate 3,410,953 downwards.
TCCATATGTGTCAAAAGCTAACTGTCTGACTGTATTATAGTTTCAACTTGAACCAAATGAAACATTTTTACAGTGTATCAATGTAAAAATATCTCGGGTGATGATGTGAGTTTGCAGTTTGGTCTCTGAGTGTTTAACCCGTTTGATCATGTGGACCATCAGTCACATGTTTGTGCGTCTTTGTGCATGCATCATATCACTTCCTTCATGTTTGGATGCGTGCACTTCTTTTTGAAGCAGTTGCAGAAAACATGTGCATCTAAACTCAAATCCCCCGCTGACATGTAATAACTTGAAAGTAAGTGTGATTCAGTCATGTGTCGAGATCTGACAGCATGCTGATGGTGTTCTCTGCGTGGAGGATTTTATTTTCCTCTCTGTGGGGTGCCACAATCTTCCCATGCTGCCACAGAGTGTGTGTGTGTTTGTGTGATACCAAAAAGTGAGTGTGTTTGATTGAAGAGTACAAATTGCCTCCTTTTTTATTGGAAAATTATCTTTCGGGCTCAGAATGATACCAAAGATTTCGCTTTGGCTCCCTTTCAGAAAAGATACGATTCAGTTTTGGGGTCTAACGTTTTCATTTTCCAGCTTGCTTATCTCGCTATGACTTAATGAACTGGTGACATCTGATCCGAGAGCTGCCTGGAATGTGCAATTTGCCACGTTCGGGATTTTATCATGAACGCGAGAGATGAAAATAGTCTGTCAGGTTAATTTGCTCCATAACCACCTCTGCTCCTCGCTGCTTTTCCTTCAGCGTGTCGGTGGCTACACTTTCCTGTTTGTCACTAAAACCGCCGAAGGTTAATGGACTGAGTGCTCCTCTCATACTGCTGCTTTTACATGTCTTAGCCCATTACCTACAAATTATATGCATCACCACCGACCATTTTCCAAAACATACAATCTGATAATTATGACTGAGTCATTATTTTCATGTTTTTAACTCAGGTTAACAGATCAGCAGTCTGATACACTTTAGATTCCTCTTGTCTTTGCCTACAAGTTTTACCCAGGTAAAAGATTTTAGTCATCTGGACCTGGAGAAATTTTTTAATAACATCTATGGTCGCTTAAGAGGATGCTAACCCCTGACATAACTCACTCAAATGTTGGGCCTCATGAGGTAGGCAGGTATGTTTTTTTCCCCCCATTCCCATCGCTGCCTATAAACCAAGACACCACTGTGGACTCCTCTTCACGTTTAAGTTTAAATCCTGAGTCCTTGTAATCAGTAACTTAGTCAAACCTACAAGAACTTTGCTTCCACATACCCTACACCTTTGCTTCAAGCCATCTTCTCTGTATCCCCAGCTATCGTCTGACTCCAATGCGCCTCCATTCACCTCTCCACCAACGTCCATCTCTGCATGACCCAAACTATTGTCCAACTGCAAGGATATGGTATTTGGTCCATTGTCAGAAAACGGTGGAATGCTTCCCTCCGGGTTGGGAGTGACTTGCTGCCCCAAGCGAGGTGTGAGATAGACTGGTGGATCAATGTAGTATTAGCAGAATTGTAGACATTGTACTGGACCATTGTAGGGAAGTTTTCTGGTCAGTTTCTGGTCCTTTTTCCTGACTCGTGAGTTCAGACGTCTGAACTCAGAAGTTCAGAAGTTCGACTTCTTTGTACTGTATGCACACTCCTGATATGTTTATCTGATCTCAATGCATTGTTGCTTTGTAAACTTTACAAGCAACTTTACATTCGTACATCAGCAACTTCGTCTAACTTCATGATCCATCCACAGTTCCCCCCCAAAAATGTGTTTTTATAACTAATTGAGTCAAAATAAATGTGACATTTTCACTGGTAACCGAGTCTCTGTGTGTGTGTGTGTGTGTGTGTTTGTTTGAATCCATTACAGCAAATGGGAACAAAACACCAGTAATGTCCAATCATTTTCCTGCCATCATTCATCTTCATTACGGATGCTCAGACATACACATGCTCAACACAAACGCTATTTATCCACCATCATGCATCCTAATCTATTCTACCCTTTGTGGGGTCCAGACAGTTTAGAAACAAATCTACGAGTCCAGACAGACGCAACTCTAAATCAATAGATTTTATAAAATCCAAAGTCCCTCAGAGTCTTTCTCATCCATCTGTAACTTTTCTGCAGTTGTGCTTAATTAAAAAGAAACGGTTTGTTTATTGCAAAGCTACAAAAACTCGATCCTTTAATGATTTTTGGAACCAAAAACTATAAAAACGCACCAACCATACAGACGGTGCATTTGTGCTTGTAGCTGAATTCATTTTAGTCTTTAAATGTGTGTTTGTTTGTGTTTATTGGTCATTTGCTGTGCTTTATGCATACGTTTTTGTATTGTCCCGTCCACATTGCTATGAATTATGGACAATCTTCCAAAGAGAAAGTGCACTTGAGAACCCAGTGACTTATTTTGGCTGAATGTGATTCATTCATTTCATGAATTATTCATTAGAGCTGTTTGGAATGGTTCATAAAATAAATGTATAATGTATTTTTTTTCGGTAAATGACGTGAATTCATATTTAAAAAAACTGCTACAAAGACATTTACTGAATGACATGTCTGTATTGGATATTATTTTTAGCATCTGCAACACAACAGTCCTTTGCTGACTTGATGAATTGTGGAACTGGATGACCCTCGGCCCTCCAGGCTTCATATAAACTCATAAAGTCTGCGAGACTGTAAGTCTTGATTGATGGATGCCTTAGAGGAGGTCAAAACCTTTCGGACAGGACTCAGGGAATCCCAGTCCCTGTGCTTGAATGCATTTCAGGCAATGAACCCAACACCAATCATATCCAACTGGCACGATAATTGTCCACATACATCCTAAAGTTAAAGTTTCTGTAAGTTTCAATCCCTCTGTACAGCTCTGCATGAGGCTGCAGGGCTGTGCAGATGGATTGTGGTTCAAATCATAAACTCATAACTCTCCTACAACTGTTGTGCTGAACCAAAGAGGGTATTAATTATGAATTAATGTCGAGTATCAATTCCACAAACCCACTGAGCATCCACCCCTACATGTAGCCCGTGTTTGGCAAGCCAGAAGAGATGTTTGTGGAGCTGTGTGTACACTCAAACTTTAAATAGAAAGAAAACATGTTTATTTTGTATTTGGTTCTTTGTGGAGTGATCCCTCCAGGTTGGGAGTGAGTTGCTGCCCTATAGGCGAACAAGGTCAAGTATCTCGGGGTCTTGTTAACGAGTGGAGCGCAACGTGGAGTGGTGGATTGATGCGGCGTCAGCAGTATTGCAGATGTTCTACTGGACCGTTGTGGGGAAGATGGAGCTGAGCTGGCTGGCAACGCTCTCAATTTTCCAGTCCATTTACGTTCCAACCCTGACCCATGGTCATGAACTTTGGGTAGTGACCGAAAGAATGAGATCGCGGGTACAAACGGCCTGAAAATAGAGATAGGGTAAGAAGCTCGGAAATCCAGAGGGAGCTCGAAGGTAAAGTGGGTCTGGCATAATCAGGACGCCTCCTCGGCGCCTTCCTTTGGAGGCGTTCCAGGCGCGTCCATCTGGAAGGAGATCCCGGGGCATACCCAAAATCCACTGGAGGGACTACATAGTCCATCTAGCTTGGGAACTCCTCGGGATCCCCAAGGAGGAGCCGGACTGCCCTGGATAAGAGGAAGGAAATGGATGGATGGATTTTGTACATTATGTAAAGAACCTGTGGCTGCTGGGACTCACATTACAGTAAAAACAGACAGCTTTACATGACTGTATTACAAATGAATTCAGCCTTTCAACACAGTCCCAGGGGCCGGTGTTTAATCAAAGTTTTGTCTTTATAAGTCTCTTCGTCTCTCTCAGGCGCTCTTGTTTTTTCCCCTGATTTGGCGTCACAGTTTTTAACATCACAAAAGGGATTAAATTGGAGGATTTGAGGAGTGTTAAAATTACGATACCCTTCTCACTACATCAGGAGAATTAATCTGGTGAAAAGGAGGAGGGAGGAAGTAAGGTCAGCGTGAGTATCTGTGCGTCTCAATGAGTAAGATTCGGGGAAGTGATGAAGTGATTAGCTGTTATGACGCCACAGAGATACTCAGGAGGGCAGAGAAGATGGTTTGCGTCTTTTACACGCTGAGCTGATGAGACTGTTACACACACTTACGTGCACAAGTAGCAGCAGATAAGCTTATCAGTTAATGTCTGAATTTGTTCCTTGTAGTCTCTCGCTGATGCGGCTGTCACCGAGCGCACACACAGTTTATTATTTACAATGTGTCTTTTTTAGCGTGCACATACGTCCTTATGTTGCCAGGGATGATTTTAGCGCTGCTGTAAAAGTAATGCCCCGGTGCCGCTCGTCGTCTCTGAAGTGTCTCGCTTGTGTTATTTTAGATATCAAATTTCTCGCTGTTACATTATTCACAATGAGAACAGAAATGGGTCTTTAAAAAATGTAAAAGTTTTTCTCTTCAGCCGGAAAAGCACAAATGAAACAACAACACCGATATCACACAGGAAGTCTGGAAATGGCTCCAAAGGCCCGACTACAACAACACAAAGTACAAGATGCTGTACAAAGAAAGACCATGTGATCAGCAAAAATCTAAAAGGTTTATCATCATGGGATCATGAATGTGCTCAGTACATTTCCAGTTTACTAGCAGAACTTTTGGTACGATGGTGGCACTACCATGAACACCCAGACTGCCGTCAGTTTCTGAGTGTTTGTCATTGAGAATTTTAAACCTACATTGAAAATCCTGATTTCTGTAATATCTACACAACTACAGTGCAGTTGAGGCTGGCCAAACCAGACCATAACCAGTTTGCCAAAACCATGATGTTCACTGTGGCTTGGGCAAACTGGTTATGGTCTGGTTTACAACAAAACCACTCTAAGAGATTGTGGTTACAGTTAATAAAGGATCTTGTTAATTAGAAGCACAACCTCCACACCCTCGCTTTCTGCCTATGTAAAAGGGCGCACTGGCTCTGAACGTTGGGCCTCTGTCCACTTCTTTTTTGGGAGGGAGCTGTAAAAAACACACCAATTACTTCACCTCATTCTAATTTCTAGCAAAGAAACATCTAAGTATCACAATATGAAATGTGTTTTCTCTTTACAAAGTACAAATGTAGAAAGTATTCAGCCCTCTTTCACGAATATATTTAAGCATGGACAGAAAACATCTGATATTACACGTTTGGATAAGTTGGGTAGGGAGCAAATATGCACTGTGCGGATGTTTAGCTGTGAAACCAAACAAAAGCCACAAAGAAAAAAAGGTGTGCAGTGTTGAGGAGGTCCCAGGTGTGTCCCATGCTCTTGGTTAAAGTCTCACTGTGGTCTGCAGCACCGGAGACAATCAAAGAAAGTGACAGCAGAGTGAACCGTCAAAACTTCTACAAGAAAATCCATTTGTGTTTGTCGTGTGTGCAGGCTGTTGTAACCACTTCTATTTTCTGTTAAGGATCGTGTCACAGATGTGACCATGAGTCAGAGCAAGTCGAAGAAAATGGACTTTACTGAACCAGCGTTCAAATTAACTGGTCTATGACAGGCATAGCAATTGAAGGAGCAGAAGTACAAACCAAAGTTTGCGTATCATGTTCCAGAGGATCTTGTGCATTGATGACACGTCTCTGATTACAGTCAAAGCCGGTGGAAACGTGGGCTGCTTTGCTAGATAGCACCACAGTTCAAAGTATCCCGAACAGCAGGGGTTCAAGAACCAAGGTGTAAAAACAGTAACAGTAAGAAGGTTTCTGTTTCAAACCGCCAACGACGAGTGAATCTCAACGATCGCTTGCCTTAGTGGAAAGATGTTTCTTCAGCCTCTTTGGCAAGACATGTTTTGATATTAGGATGTCATGTTGAGTGGCAAAGACTGTAGCAACATCATCCTGTTAAGACAGTACTGTTCTCATTAGTAAAGACGGTGTACTTGTAGCAGCTTTATTCCCAGTAGATGTCCTCCCCGAAGCTGAAATGAAAATTACACCCTCACACCAAGGAGCCGAACAAAACAGCAGGGTGCTCCGTGGAGCTCCGGCGCTGAAATGATTGGAGTACAAGACACGTAACCCAAAGGTCCAAAGAGCTGTTTGAAATGCTGACTCGTTGGAGACCAGTCGAGGTCAAAACATTTTTTGATTTGACAGCAATGAGTCGGCATCATCTGTTTATTTTACAGACTTTTTCACCGCTCTGAATGGCTTCCTGGCGCATCCTTTCAGCTGTTGTTTGAAATGTTATCAGACATTTTTTATGCTAAATTGTCTCAATCATTCCAAGAGTCTAAACAAAGGCTTAAGCATTATCCTGCACAGAGATTCAGGATTAAGACAAAGTCAAACTATTTCCAGCTGTGGTGGAGTGGAGAAAATGTAAATCCAGGCTAACTCACAATTGGATTGTTTAGTCTCCAACTGTGTTTGGACAGGACTGATGTTACCATACTCCAGAATTTCCCTTTACGGAGCCAGAAAATTACTATTGGCATTTTTATTTCTTTGGTCAAAGAGAGGGATATTTCTCAAAAGCACAAAGTTTGAAGCCCTCAAACACTCAAATCTAAGCATTCAGTGTTTAACATTAGAACAAAATAAGTTCTAAAACTGACTCACAAAACAGAGTAAGGAGGAGAAACCAAGACCAGATTGACAACCAGTTGCAACAAGACTGAATGCAGATTGAAGTGTGGACTTGCCCTGGATGATTTTCCCAGGATATGGAAGGGCTCAGATTTTTCTAAGCTACAATGCTTCTCTGCACTATGATGAAATTAATCCCATTTGTGTGTAAAAACTTTATGCGCTCAAAATGTAAGCCTCTTATCCGTTGCCGGTGGAGCAGGCCCCCCAAGTGATTCCTGCTGCCTGGTTCTTTTCCCACAGTAATATATCAAAAATTAAGAATTTCTGTGGTTGCAGTAATAGAAAAGTTCCTAATTGCTGTATTGTGACTGAGAATGATGATGTATAAACAACTGTAAGACGCTTGTTTAAATTAAAACATAGCTGAAGACAAATCATTGATATTCTCAGGATATACACTCACGTTACTTGTCCCACACAGACTTTCCACGTCTGTCTTTCAGCTTTTTATTTCACCAACGACTAAAAGTCAGTCCCAGATTTACTCTTGTTTGGTCTCTTCTTGCTGAGTCACTTTCTCCTTTTTTCTTCTGCCAATATCCTCTTACCACTTATCCAGCTCCGGTTCTAGCACGACACTGGCTCCACTCTCCAGGCCTGAAAACCTCCTCTTCTTCCCGGTGGTCCAAAACACCTGTGGTACACTGCCCCGGTGTTCTGATTACTTGAGTCTCATTACTGAAGTTCCCTACAGTCAAGTAAACATCTTAGTCAATGTGTGACACACCTTTGCAGAGCAGCATGTCTTTCTCCGGGATAAAAGATTTGTAGTCGACCTCCTGTATGTTGACACTTATCCACTTGTTGCAGTTGCAAAGAGCTTACCCAAAGGCAACCATGACCACTGAAGTGTTCTTCCACTGCATGGAAAGAAGTAGTTTACTTTTTGATAAGTGGAGTTTTGTAGTAGAGCAAAGAGAGACCATCGTCTGCAGCTTTTCATCTAATACCGAGGTCACAAAGTATCGTTTGCTCATCCACATGAAATATACGGGGCAGCAGAGGTGAAAGATCTTTTACTTAAACATACGGCAAAAGGAGTTTTTAAACTTGCTGTGGAGCAGCCTCAATTCAGTGTGACCTACATAAGCAAACAAGACCGTCAGTGAGAAGATTGGTTACCTCTACAGTTCTTCTTAATGCCCGCCACGAGGGTCAGAGCTCCCTCGAATTCAGACAAAACGATTTACAGCACAGAGACGGGAAGGGGCAAAGTTTCACAGCGAGTAGCACATTAGCCAGTTTAAAGGAAGCAGGAGGAGATTTTTCTTAAGAGGAAGGTAACAGTAACTGTTTAAACAACACTTATATAAGTTTGTTGCTTTGCTTGTCAGATTGTCCACGTGTCCCTACCAGCTTGAATATTAAGGTAAACAGTGAGATTATAACTTGATCTGTGCCTCTTGTAAACAGAATATAACCTCGTCACTTTGAAGCAGAGGGTGTCATTTTCCTTTAAGGCTCGTCCTTTGAATAGAACTCGTTACATTGAACGAAGAAGCTTTGTGGACGCAGCCTTCAAAGTATTCCTTAAAGTCAGTCATGTCCGTCTACGAATTGCTCAAAAGAAATCAAACCTTCAGCTGCTGCACTGCATCAACTTCGCTCTACGTGCACAGCGGACAGCTGTGCAGCTTTGAAGAAATGTAAGTACTGAACCTGTTGTGAGGTGGGAAATTGGGTGTGTGTGTGTGTGTGTGTGTGTGTGTGTGCAGAAGTTTTCAATTTAAAGAAAATCAAAACTTTGCTTTTCACATTTGACTCGTTACGGTTCACCTTTTCTCTTTTGAGGAGTTTTTTTTTTGCTGAGTAAGCGCTCTGTGTTATCAGTGACACTCCGCTTCACGTTCGCGCCGCTGTACTCATTCACACCTGCCAGCTGCTGTATACAAACACAGTCCGCAGCACGCCGGGCTGATGCAATGCAGCAGCTGAAGGTCAGGCGTCCCTGTTCAAAGGCACCGACTTTTAATTACAGGCAAAGTCAACTATTTATACGCTGGGTCCAGCATTTTGTGGCTGCTGGAGGGACGCAGCAGCTGAAAAAATGTTAATATTATGATCAAAAGTGACATTTCTAGTTACAATGCTCACTTCAGCCTGACTTAAAACCTTCACAAAAGCTTCTAAAGTTGTAGGACGGTGGATTTATTTGCTGTTTTTGCTCCTCTGTGAGCTGAAAGTCTCCTCTTCATTCTGGGAATGACGGATGAGGAGCAGCTGGGGAGGCGAACAAGGTGAACAACACTCATCAGACAAAGAGAAGAGTGAAGAGTACAGAAATAAGTAGTTCATACATCAGATTAGAACATTTAGATTTAAAACTTTAAGACCTGATGAAGGATGAGCTTAAATTCCCGAGTGTGAGAGGGCGTAAAGGTTAAATCTTGTGTGAGAAATGACTCAGCACTGAGATATCGCGTTAAGAATTATATTTCAACCCTTCTGTTTTGAAAGAAACATCATGCTGGATGGAATATATCTTCCCCAGCACTTGTGTTTATGGGTATTTATTGTTGTTGTTGATCGATTCAGGTCCAAATCTTGATGAAAACATGCACAGTGAACGCCCTCTGCTGGTTGAAATCCGGCTATCTGCGAATTTGCTTCAAGTGTGTCCAGCTCGGACACAGAGAGCCCGTCGACAAAAGCCACCAGCAGCTGTATTCCTGGTACAGTGAGCTGTGGTCACTCTAAAGAGCTTAAACGTCACTCTTAACCTTAAAGTGCTTTTGTTGCCTAAACCTCACCTGAACTCAGGATGCAATTCTGCTTTTTTTGCTGTGTTTATTCATAAATTTGGTCTTCTGTCTTTAAAATTAGAACCATCGAGCGGGATGTGTAGCATCGCGGCGCGTGCCGTAAAAATGCTGATGAGGGCCCTCAAACATTTTCTGTGTCAGAATCAGAAAACCATCGGTACTGGGCCGATGACAGACTAATTAACTAAACTAACATACAGCTGAGATCTGGGGCTGCAGATAGGGAGAAGATGTTTTCTCCATGACAGAAACAGATTAAAGGTAAATATATTCACATGGTTATTTGCTGAGAAGCTTCATTTATTGAAATCTCATCAGTCCACAGCTGGTAAATATAACTTGGTTAGATAATTTTACAACTTCAAGATCTGATGAGGAGTAATACAGCATAAATCTATACAGAGCACGCCCCCCCAGGCAAAAATAATAGATCTCATTTACATGAAACAGTTGTGGGTCACAGCTGGAATACACTAATGACTCTACATCCTGTGTTAGCAATAATCTCTCACTGCAAGACGTAACGTTAATTATGGTAAATACATACAGAAAGTAAGACTGCCAGTTGTGCAAATCATGTTACAGATCAAAAAAAAAAAAAAAGAAATTACAAACACAAACTGCAAACAAACTCTGAGACGGCGGCTCTTTTATTTACACAAGACATCTGTACAATTCATATTCATGACATGCAGACAGACGGAGCTGGGATGTGTCTGAAAAGTCAGTTTAATTACACAAACTATGAAATTAAATTAAAAGACTTACCAGTACAGAAGTTCTGGAAGATAGATATGTTTTCATAGGTTGGATGACACGTTTCTGAAGCTCAGAGTGTGTGGTGGCTCCGGCTGACGCTATCTTGGCAATCCTGTGAATCATTGTCGGACCTAAGAGGGGTCCGAACGATGCCTGAGTGCTGAAACAAGCCATCTGTAATGACACCCACCTGTCAATCAGAGCGCCCCTGCATAACTTTAAGCCTTAATATAATGTGAACAGGTGAGTTGTATATAAATTCACCCTCAGTACAGTTGTCATGAATGGGGAAATTAGCTATAGAGACCAAAACTGTTTTTTGTACCAGGCTGTAAACATGTTTATTTCTGCTGTGAAGTTTTTTAACATGGGGACTTATGGAGACTGACTCACTTCTGGAACCAGCCTCAAGTGGACGTTTGAGGAACTGCAGTCAAACTACTTCCTGTTCTATCTTCCAGTGTTGTTTCATGCAGAAATCAGAAAGGAATACAGGCTACCTGTCACCTGTCAGATCACCTGTCAGCAATGCTTTACCAAAGGGACAGATTCAGTCCAGATTTCTGAGATGTCACACGCATCAGGCATGTTGTGATGCCCCGTTTTGTAATTCAGTCTGATAACGCGGGCGTGTTTTCCACACAAATCGTCCGGAGCAGCAGCTGTAAATTCAGCGCACGCGAATGCTCAAACGTCACCAGTTTGAGAGGCAGCGAGGGGGTGGGGGGGAGAGAAAAAGAGAGAGGGTGAGCGATAGTGAGAGATGAGATGAGATGTGAAGGGGATACAGGTGCAGAAATGCCTCCCTCTGATCTCTAATCCTCTATCTGGAACAAACACAGACTCTCTAATCCAAAAAGCAGAGCGCATGCCAAGCTCCAGAGGAACAAAGCCCCAAAAACTTATGATGAATTTACAGCCGCTCCGCCTGACAGATACGGAGAAGGGACAATCGCTCAACGTCAAAGTAGAGCCGGCTTGATTATTTAAAATGTGGCAGCAGGCGCAGGGTAAAGTGTGTAAAACACGCCGCGAGACAAAAGGTGCATCTGAGGGTAATTACACGTACGTACATGAACAGAAAAATATATTTGGTGGATATTTGAAGCTGCTCTCAGCTTTGCATATGGGAGACCTGAGGAGGACGACTGTGGCAGGAATGTTGATGTAGGTGTTCTGTTTTAATACAAAGCAATAATGGGGCCAAACCTGAGGCACTTCTTTTACTATTTCCTGATATTAAAGGAGAGTGGGAGACACTCCTGTGTCCATCCTGATTAGTGTCCTTCAGCATCTCAGGTGAGGTCATTGAAATAAATGCGTGGCTTTTCTAAGTGGAGGCAGACGGACAGTCGGTCAGGAGGCCGGTTTAATGAACTGCTGTGACTGTTTAATCAGAGTCAGGTGCACGGTGCTGAATGAAGCAGGTGCAGGCTGACGGAGGAGGACGCCACTGATGAAAGAGTTCACATTTAAAATCCAGCGTTGAATCACATTAATCATAAACGTAGATTTTACTAATATTTTTATGTACTTTGTGCTACACGCTCCGAAAAACTGATCCTGGAGATCCTTGAGAATCTTTTATGTTAGCAGTCTTGCCTCTTTGCTAAAAATTGGCAAAGATGTGATGTGATTGGTGGGCCAAATGACACCTGGTTGCATCTGTAACGGCACCTACCTGTCAATCAAAGTGTCCATGCTCTTAATCCTGCATAACTTTAAGCCTTAATATAATGTGAACAGGTGAGTTGTATATAAATTCACCCTCAGTACAGTTGTCATGAACGGGGAAATTAGCTATAGAGACCAAAACTGTTTTTTGTACCAGGCTGTAAACATGTTTATTTCTGCTGTGAAGTTTTTAACATGGGGACTTATGGAGACTGACACTTCTGGAGCCAGCCTCAAGTGGACGTTTGAGGAACTGCAGTTTTTGGCACTCCCACAAACACAATCGAAAGGCTGTAGCAAAAAGAAACAAAGGCTACAATTAAGGCAAATAAGCTTCAATAATTCAAGTTACATGAACAAGAATCTGATAAATTTTTGTCTAATTTTCAAGCCAAAAAAAAATCTTACTTTGCCAAAACTCGAAAACTAATTGCGAGCCCGTGTAACTTCCTTAACAGCCTCTGGTTTTTATCATTAAAGATTCCTGTGAGGCTTTTTCAAGTTGAACTTTTCCATTTTGGTGAGTGTGATTGCATCATTATTCATCGTTTCTGTTTTTTCCAAAGCGCAGACGGGTGTGCGTTTTGTAGCTGAAGATATTTCAGGCCACACTGAAGGTGTGTTTGTTTTATTTGCAGAATATAATGTTCCAGCAGACAAACAGGCTCGTCAAACAGCTTATCAAAGCAAAAACTGCATCCACTGTAATTGAGATAAGCTCCCCCGTCGCTGGAATTCCCTCCAGTCATACACCCACCAAACGAGCCTGAATCAAACAGCTAGCAGGGGCTCACACACACACACACACACACACACACACACACACACACACACGAGGGGTTATGAAGCAGTTTTTTCTTTTAACCACCCGGAGCAGCTTGAGTCTGCACTTGACTAAATGCAGTACTGAAGTCACTGGAGTGATGCCTGGCCCACTCAGCTCTATTTCTTAACGCCTTTAGTCGTCTCTTTGTGTGTGTGTGTGTGTGTGTGTGTGTGTGTGTGTGTTAATGGCACAGGAATAGAAAGGTTTTAAAAAAATCATGCTCCTGCCTGAGGGAATTAAGGACGGTGCGCTGCTATTCGTTGAGCTCTGATGGCTGCATTAATTAAATCATTAATCCTGTAAAACAATAAAATCAAATCATCGTCCTGATTGCAGTGAAAGTTATAGTCTGGGTTTAAATAAGTGTAAGGGCAGAGTTAGCTGCAGGATTCTTTTATCGCTCTGTTCTTCTACAGCTCGCGGCGCCCCGGGAGCTCAAATAGCAGAGCGAGCACACCAAGTACGAAGGCTCATTCCCACGGTTCGATTCTGACCTTTGCTGCATGTCATTCCCGTCAGCTGTCACTGTCAAATCAAGGTGAAGTTTATGAAGGACAGAACACGAATGATGAATCAACAGACTAACAAGCAGTACCAGGAGTTAACATACCTCACTGCCACCCAGTCCAATAAGGTGCAACGCAAAGCATCAGGTGCAGGATACTACTTCCTCTTCTTCTCGAGATAACCGGGTAAAACAGACAAAAATCAAACCGTGTAACCTCATAGCGTACTTACTCGTGGTAGAAGCACATTAACCAAGCGAAAATGACCAAATCTGAGCAAGTTAGCAAAGTCTGACAGACAAAAACAGTCTGCTTCTGAAACTCTCCTTGGGTGGCGTGTGAAGAATGGACCAAAACATCGTCATGCTCAAAATGTTCGCCAACTCTCTTTGCCCAGTCTCTATGAATGAAGGAATTCCAATTACAAGACATTACAATCCAGGGATTTGAAGAATAGTCCAATTTCAACACTTTGTTTGGCGACTCGTACATTTCGGATGTATCCAACTGGTTTGGTGCCAGCACTTTGATTAATTCCTTAAACGCCTAGGCCTGCTCGCTAAGCAAAGTTAATGATGCGTCTGAACATGTTGTCTGATTGTATTCCAAGTGCTAGAAGCCAAACTCGCACAGTATACATCCATCAATGCATCCGTCTATCCATACATGCATGGGAAGCTTTCAACTGGCATCGTGAGGCTTGGCTTCTGACACATGTTTTGCACGTTTACATTATATATATTACTCCTTGCTAGATTCTGTTGTTGTAACACCTTTAGCTTTCCAGTCTGAACCCTTTCTGTATATCTCCGCTCATCTGTGTTTGACCATGAGGTAGATGTTAACTTTTACCTGCTTGTCTCTGAGTTGTTTGTCTGGGTTCAATCCAGAGTGATTCCACATTTCAGTGTTTTCGTCTGCGCAAACCTACTGTACATCTGGCAGGCACTTTTGTCCAAAGCTGCTTAGTTTATATGGAGCACTTTGGGTTCAGTGGCTTGTGGAAAAGGTGCGGTCACCTCCTGTTTTTAAGCCTTGACCTCAAAACAACCAGAAATGACCCATCTGAGGATCTAAGGCTACGAACTGGCTCGTACGGGGTTAACATGCTGCCAATGTAGTTGGGTCCAGACCCCAATGGGCTTTGAGAGTGATCAGTGAAATCTTAAAATAAATCCAAAAAAGCACCGGAAACCAATGAAGGGAAGCAAAAATTGGTGAAATGTGATGAATGTTCTGGACTAGATTTTTCATTGATACCATAGTGAGCTGCAGTAATCCAGTTTACAAAGACATGGTGTATTCAAGGACGGGCTGTGGGAGCATGGAAGAGACTTTGGAGATGGTTCTTTGGAAAAAGCAAGCCTTGACAGGTTCATTGATACGTGTTTGGAACGTGAGGTCTCAATCAAACAGTATGCCAAGGTTTCTAGGAGATCTTGATGTTAGTCAGACCAAGGGTATTCATGTAGTTGTAGTTGTAGGTGACATTCTGGCTTTATATCTTTGAAAATCATCTTATCTTTCAATACAGCTATCTACTCGAACAATAAATTCAGATATGTATATTCATTCGCCTCCTCCAAGATCAAGCTCGCAAACCATTTTGCCAGAATAGTTGTCAGCAGTGATGAAACGGTGGATATTACATCGCTCCTTCCTGTCTGCCTCTTCCTTTGATTTTGATGTTTCCCAGCACTTCTTGTCAAAGTAAAAAGTTTAAGTCCTGTCTTCCAGTTCCTACGAGGTAACGTTTTGACTGCATGAAATGATTTTTATAGTCGTCTTCTGAACTGTCTGGAGTATCACAGGATCGACTGAGGTCAGTCCTTTAGAGGAAAAAGAAACAGGGTGCTGCAGGGAGAGAAAAGGAAGATGTACTCTTTTTAATAATTAAAAAAAAAGTAGAAAGTGGCTCAGGAAGACGAGGGAGGGTAGGTTTCGTCTGAAACAGTATGATATCAGGCTTGAGGTGAAGCAGCAAGAAGAAAGATGGTGAAACACACAATCCTGCATCATCGTTAGACTGAAAACGAGAGACCTCGCCGGGATATGAATCTTCCTTAGCTATCCGGAGCATCTGGAAGCTGATAGGTCTGAAAAAGGTTAATTTGATCCAGTCTGGCCATATTCATTACAGAGCGGCATTAAAATGATCCATAAAGATTTGGTCTAATGCATCTGCAGTTACTTTATTATAAGGAAAGAGGTGGAAGACGGAAATACAAGGGACACAAATGATATAAATGTAAATATGGTTCTGCAGCTATGTCACAGCACAATATCCCCCCTCTTTCCCATCAGATGACTATTTGAGGAAATGGTTGAGAATCAGCGTGCAGCTACGTCATTTCTCACCTCTGTGTTCGAGTTTGCAGACGTCTTTTCCTGACAGAAGATGTCAGAGCCTGAGAAAGTGCTGATAGATTGAGACTCAGGGCCGGCGCTGCTCTTAGAAGAAGATCTGGCCAAATATCCAATCGAATAAACAGATTGCCTGTATAACAAGACCAAAGGCTCAATCCCAGGGGTACGGTTGCAACCTGTTCTGGCTGCACATGGTTGACGGAGCTGATCAAGTCCGTTCCAGACAAGCGTGCAAATGACCCTACTTCTCACTTGATTTATTACCTGCATAAACAGTTTCCTAATGACTCTATAGGCTCAATTTCTGGTTTCAAGTCTTCTTTCATTCAGCATGATGTTCATTTTTGTAAATTATGATTCAGAGTAATGTAGGTGGCAAAGCACAGTATCTTCTATGGTGTGTCTACCTTGTGACCGACAAGTCATTGTTAGAGAGTCCATCTGGTGCGACATAACAAGCTAAAATGAGGCACTGCTGATCAAATATGAATCAAGATTCAAATTAGCACAATCACATTGATGCAACTCTATCACAAGAAGCAACACAGCATCACTCAGATCGCCAAAGTCATTAAGATCAATCCTCTGGGGACAATGAATGTCTGCACAAAAGTTGTTATGAGTCTGGAACAAAGTTGTGGATCAACCAAATGTCCATGGACCATGGACTTCGTTAATTATGGAATTGTGTTAAGCTAATGCTGAAGGCTCGTCGGGTTTTTCTTGCCATGGCTGCCAACATCGTCTCTCTGAGAACGAGAGAATTAAAATTTGTTAGTTCTGAAAACATGAAGTGACTGAAAAACTGTAAATGAGTCTACAACAAGTTTTTGATTGGACAAATAGAGAATGTACTGAGGGATACATCAACAATAAAATGAGGGTGGCAATCATCTTTTTCATGATGTCTAAGTCGCGTCTCTGATATGATGTTGGCTCCGTAAACCAATTCCTGGGACATTTTTAAATAATTCATGTGCAGCTGTTGATGACAGCATAACACTAAAGAAGAGGAGTTTGATGGAGCCAGAGGAAACCACAGAGCGGCAGTGATGGGACGAGCATTTATGATCCTGTTGATGGTGAAATTACAGAACACTTAAATCCACGTCACCGTAGTTCAAGTGCACTGGTCACATGTCTCCTCACTACCATGACCTAAACCTCGAAAATGCACTACATTACAGACGCTTATTAATTTTTATGTCTGAAAGGAGACAAAGTAGATTTTTATAGATTATTAAAAGCATCACTAATCCGAGTATCCTGTTCTGTCACTTAGCGTAGACATGATGTTTTATTGTGATGGCAATGCAAAGCCAATATTGCTGTTTTGCATCATGGAATATTAAGACAATAAAACGCTTGGTCAGCTTTAATAGCGTGACTACAAGTGAGGACGCACAAAGCGAAGGAAGTAAGGAAGGGTTTAAAAAAATGTTAAAGTGAGACTGGCAGACATTAGGGGAGAAGGGAGATTAAATTAAGATGAATTAATTAGTAGAGAAATAATGGGAGAATGAATAAGACAGGAAGATCGAAAGATCTGCTAATGGATGAGACAGAGGGGAAGAGTTCACGGAAAAAGATAGAGCCCGGGAATGGCTGCAGTCATTTCTGTCATTAAGTGGTCGGACAACGATTTCACATGATAATGGATGATGCTGCACCGACATGATGCCTCAAGGATCGCTGCAGTACAGGCAGAAAACAAGCTAGCAGAGTTTCTCTCTGCTATGGCAGGAAAATCAGAAAGCAGGATACTGGAAATGCTCAGCGATTTAAAGCAACAGTGGAAAGTAGATCATATTTTATGCAGAAAACTGTAGCTGCTGTTAGCTAATGTTAGCTCAGTTTGTTAGCCAGACAGCACAGACTGTGAGCTCAGAGTACCAGGAGGAGTGTTAGTGTTTATATCACAGGAGGTTTGGACCACCGGGAAGAAGAAGAGGAGGTTTTCAGGCCCTGGGCGAATGCTGATGGACAGCAGAGACATCCGGTGTCATGCCAGAACAGGAGCTGGGAGCTGAACAGCCTCTATTGACATAATAACAATGGTGAAAAGGTGTAGGGAGTTGATTGAAGGTGCAAAGGATGGAGTAAATGAGCAAGAAGCCGCTGGACAAGGGTAAATCTGGGACTGACTTTTAGACGTTGGTGAAATAAAAGATAAAGAATAAAGACACCGAGCGCGTTGGCTTCATTTCTCACACTCTTTTCAATCTCTTGGGTTCTTTTCCAAAACTGTTTTTATTTGACACATTCAAACTTACGTCAAAACACTGAAGAAAATCCTCCACTGGTCGAACACATGCATAAATTCAGTCTATGTCTTCCACACACACACTGGCTCCCATTAGGAGTTCAGGCAGAACACAATGTCTAGAGGACTGCCATATAAAATGTCAACACATGCAAAGAAATCATCCCTCCGCTCACTAGTGTCCTCTGTTTATATCCATGTGTGCATTGACCTGTCACTGAGGCTCGGCTGATTATGCATGTTTACATTTCCTGTTCCTGTATACACTGCCTCTCTGACAGCGGAGAATAACGACACGTGGCTTTCTGGGCTGCTTAGCTAAATGCTAAAGTGAATGTGTGCGCGTGCTTATCAGTCCTGAAGCCTTAATGATTGTTTTTGCCTCTACATTAATGATTGCTATTCAGTTTGGCCTCAGGCGGCTGGTGCGTATGAATGTGTGGGTCAATTCAGTGTATTCTTGTGCATGAGTTTTGGTGTTTGTGTGTGCTAATATTTTATGTTAGAGACTGTTAATTATACAGTAAAATGCCGTAATATTTAAGGGCATATTTTAGTCTTTTACTGTCATGGTTTGGCAGTTTGAACAATCGGCAGAAGTTTCAAAATATCCTTTTACCGTAAAATCAGATAAGATTATAGCTTATTTATTACAGTAATATTCCGGTAACCACGGATGACAGTTTTTTACCGTAAAAACAAGAGTTTCTTTTTTTACAGTGTGTAAAAACAAGATTTTCGCCGCTCGCCTTCATTACAGTTCAACCTGTTCTCGTTCCCAGGTCGACTGTAAAAAGCTTCTGCAGTAAATTCAACCACATCACCTTTTTTCCGGCTTCTCTCACAGACCAAATCTAAGTGCTTTAAGTGCCCTCTTTTCAAGATTTCAAGTGTTTTAGGGGCGATTTGGGGGATTTTTTTAGACGACAGACTGCAGAGAGGTGACAGAAAAGGAAAGGGAATGACATAAAAGGTCCCACGAGGCAAGGATGTGTGAATATAAGCAGTTTAAAACCCTACGATGAGAACTGGTGGCTTTAAAATAGACTTTCTGTCACCACCCTCTATTAAACTGCTAAACAATCATTGGTCTGAGACTGTTTTTTGCGTTTTGGATGCAGTAAGTATGCGTTTTTTCACAATAAAGCCTGACCGCAACACATTTATTTTGAAATGCATTCAGGAATTGTTGCATCTGGAGCTCCAAATCATTTTTTTTTTTTTACAAATCATCATCAACAGCTTGCAGTGAAACCGACAGAGCAGAACAGAAAACAATGAGCTCCGACTGCCACGCGATGCCACGGGCAAACTGATGACTGATGTGGTGGAGGATTGCAGCGGCGCCACAGAAACACAAACACTGACACATTAAGAAAAGTCACACAGACTCAGAGTACATGCATCGTTTCTACACTTGGACTTGTTTACGTGTCCGAGCTCACCTTGTCTTGAACTTGTTACTCAGCTCATTTCAGTTGATTATCATTGGAGTCCATTAACGGCAGTGAGGTGAGCGACATAAGCAGATGTCGTCTTCTTGTCTGGGAGCTTGATTGGATATTTCAGCCTGCAGGACACGAACGTTTCAGACTCTCTCATTCTTTTTTAATCCTTTCACTCAAATGTGCCAGCTCGGTCGCTCACCTTTCATCCAAACATGCTCTCACAGACACAATATCTCTCTCACCTCTGGTGCTTTAACACTCATGTCCTCTCCTCATTCTCCAAACTGAATTAGCCTGGAAGTGAGACCAGAGCAGACCCATTACCACCACGTAATTACATTCATTTAAGCTTCAGCTCAAACGAAATCCTCTGGTTCCCATCTCTCCTCCCTGTCTCCCTTTTAGACCCTTTGACCTTACACTTTATTTTTTTTCTGGCTTTTCCTTGTTGTCCATTTCTGCTAACTCAATTCCCAGCTCTTAGTTTGCTGACATTAAGATAATAATGGCAACGTGTGAATGTTTGCTTGTGTATCCAGCAGGTTAACCTCCGTCACGCCCGAGAGCCGATACCCACATCAGTCAAATTCCTGTTATCTAACTTGATTTCCTCTTCCGCTGCCAGACTGTATAAAAAATGGACGTAGTATCTGCGATGTCACCCGCTAATCCAAAAAATCAACGTCTTCTACTGTGAAGTTCTACATTTTAACATGGGGGCTTATGGAGATTTTCAGCCAGCCTCAAGTGGCCATTTGAGGAACTGCAGTTTTTGGTGATGCAGACCTCCAGGTTTAAGGACCAGCTACACCCAGTTGGATATACAGAGAATAAAGCATCCTCTGGT
Source organism: Protonibea diacanthus (assembly GCA_028641955.1). NCBI lineage: Eukaryota > Metazoa > Chordata > Actinopteri > Sciaenidae > Protonibea > Protonibea diacanthus. The sequence continues at coordinate 3,390,866 of CM053998.1, read as the reverse complement.
TTCAACAAGCAAAATCAGATTGTCAAGGAGTGTTCAAATATTCACCTCACAAGGGCACAACCTTTCTAGCCAAAAGGAAGATTAGATTTGACGACGCTGCATGGATTAAGAGTGGCAAAACATCAGCTAGTCCAGTGAATCAGGGTTTCTGCCGGAGACGGTTGAGTGAACCTGACTTTAACAATTACTGGAGAGGACTGTGGGGATGAGGTGTAACAGGATGTTTGCAGCATCAATGGGCAGCTGAAAAATCAACACGGGCTGAGTAACAAGTTAGCTTGGGTCGACATGCGGATGTGAAACATCCAGAATCTTGTGTCCGGTGTCTGTTTTTGGGGGGTAAAATCTGGGCTGGCCAAGTTACAACTGAGTGAATGTGATAATTCGTCCTTTTTGAGGCCATCCTCAATGAGAGGATGACTTCATGAAGTTGTGACGTCCTCAACCTCATGAATTAGCCTCTATGATGTCAGGGTCGATTTAGATCAATGTCAAAAGGTTGGAGGAGGAGTGCAATTCAATTAGAACAGAGTCTCAAAAATATTGATTAATCAGGGCATTCTGGTATTTGAGTGGTTCAAGATGCCTGAAATATAATAGATATCAATATAGATATGAAATCACCCATAATTGATGACTTTTTGGTTCCTTCTCAGTCAATGATGGTCAATGACCTTGTCCTTTTTCTCTTGCAAATGTGTCAAATGCCAAATCAGACCTTTGGCAAGAGGTGTCAAAAGACGTTAAGTTAGAAATGACAGCCCTGAGGTTGTATAATGACATTGTATTGTTTTATATTGGTATGTTCTGTGCTTTGAGACTCTCTGGTCAATCTGCTGTTTGTAATGGGCTGCAGGTGAGCCTCTCTGATTGGCTCAGCCAATGAGTGTAGAGGTGATTCAAGGAAGCTGATTGGTGACAGATTCAGGTTTAGCTCCCTGAGCTCCTGTGGGCTTTTCTCTTCAACCAGTCAGCATGCTGTGCTCTATACCTTTGTCACATTAATGGAAATGGTAACAGCTATGGACCACAGGTGTTTTGGACCACCGGGAAGAAGAGGTTTTCATGCTAGGGCCGTGTGGGAATGAAGACGGGAAGTTGGTGTCGTGCCAGAACAGGAGCTGGGCAAGCTGGCAATGTAACCCGGCTCAGCAGCGTCTATGGACATAATGAGAGAGGTGAAAAGACTGAAGGGGAGGTCGATGAAGGAAGCTAAAAAGAGAAAATGAGAGAGTGAGCGAGCAAGAAGTCATCAGACAAGAGTAAATCTGGAACTGAGTTTTAGTGGTTGGTGAAATAAAAGGCTGAAAGACAGACGCCAAGCTGGGCTGACTGCTGTTGGACTAGTCAGTAATATTAGCTGGCTGCTATGTTGTTGTGGTTGTTAGCAAAGATTTATATCCATGCCATAACACAAAAAAAACAATTTCAGATGCCACTTGTCCTCTACAAAGATATAGAAACATGCTCATTTCCCACATTTCCCCGCAGGGAGTATTCAGTGTAATTTATCTGTTAGAGCAAAATGACACACAGAAGAGCAAGCTCTCAGCTTGTGCAGCTATCCCACACAAATAGTTCCCCTCTTGTCCTCGCTCTGCCTCCGATGTTCCCACTGCACACCTCTCTCCGTTCAGTCCTCCTCTCCATGCTGAAAAAATAGTGTTTTTTTACCTTTGAGAGAGCAATTATACCGATTACGCCAAGAGGTGATAATAGCATCGCTAATTAACACTAAGTTGAACATACGTTAGGGTAAGAGTAGCTAAACACACGTATGTTCTATAGCTGTCAGATGGCAGGTACGGCCTGAAAACTCAATGCCAAGAGATATTTTTATATCCCGAGCTGAAGTTACATACGGTTATATAAGATGTTGGATACACCAATCAAAATCAGGATCCGTGTGAGGTTTCTTGCTCAGATTTGTTGTCTGTATCTATGTACACAAGGCTAATTTAAAGGCTTGTATGTGTTGACATACATAAGCCTTTAAAACATCCTAAATGTTGTTGCTTATTTGTCAGATATTATTTTTGAGGAAGATTTAAAACAAGTTTCAGGAGAATAATTCAGTAAGTTTGGACGTGTGTGAACGCAATGAATTGGCTAATCTTTGACAAGTGTTGTCCAGTAGGCCAAAATCAATACCAAGAGTGTGTGTTGTCTGAAAACTGTTTTTCTTAATACACTTACAAACATTTCATTCAATAACTTAAATAAACTATACTGGTCAGACAACGTCCTTTGGAGTTTGCAGGTGGTCGTCTGCTGGGTAAAGGGACCAGCTCTGTCCTGGACTGCCCTCTTGGACTCCATAGAGGAAGTGGAGAGACGGAGGTGATGTTATGGCCCAAAACAGCTCCTTCAGCAACAGACTGCTACTCCCACCATGTAAGATGGAGCTCTACCACAGGCCCTTCGTTCCAACAGCTGTCAGACTCTCTAACAGCAGCATAACTTCATGACTTTCTTCTGTATATTTCTTTCTAGGAGTCATTTATTATCAACCTTGTGTATTCGGGCTGCTGTGACAAGTGAATTTCTCTGGTGTCTGGTGTATCTTATCTTATCTGGTAATGGTTTTCCAGAGAAAACAGTTTGAGGTCTGTGTGTGTACATGTGTTTAGGATCTAAAGATAGAGTGTGTGTGTGTGTGTGTGTGTGTGTGTGTGTGTGTTTTATGAACCAGCGAAATGCCATCTAAAAAAAAAAAAAAAAATCACTTCCAGAAAGTCACTGGCTCGTGTACCCTGGATCTCTCGGAGGAAATATATCTTCCGCCTCCAACCAAAAGGTGACTGGGATCTCCAGCTAATTCCATTACCGCGAGCCAACAGGGAGATGACAACATATTCGGCAGATGCACGCATGCAAACACAGAATTGCTCAGGAAATGGTCGGGTGAATGAGAGACCTCATGCTGATTCATTGAGGCCAAATGGATTTGACGTACGGCGCTAAAAAAGAAAAACAAGACAAAGGAGGCGTAATTACGAGCCTGGCGTTGTGCTGGTTTAGCTATAAAATGTTGCAAACAGCTGGTAGGTAATCCGGCTCTTGGATGACCGCTACGATCCAAACAGACCATAATTTCAGCTCAGGGGAGGTTGCCATGACAACAGCATCCCCTGTGTGTCATAGTCTGGACCGTTGTCAGACAGAGTGGGAAAAGAAGAAAAGAACGAATCCATCCTCCTCGTCCTGTTCCTCCTCTTTGTTTTACATTCATAGAAAAACTGGGATGAGATTTGTTGACTCCTGACAAACTCCTTTGTCCCGGACACATCTTAACTTTATTTGGACAAGCCTCAGTCTAGAGACTTAAGCAAGTTGTCACTTTGACTGCGTGGCTAAGCTGCCCATCACAAGCTGTGAATAACGATGGAGAGGGATGGCATTTGAAAAAGGAGGCTGGAGAGACGAGGTGAAGTCGGGGTGAAGTCGCAGCAAGTAAAATCTGTTTGCTAAGAAGTGAAGTTGCACAGGGACTTGACAGTGCTGGTGGGGGTTATGCCAGTCAACTGAAATGCTGCAGCTAAAAAGTTTCTTTATGTGGAGAACTTTTCTACCATGAAATAACAGGTTTAAAATCATCGACCACCAACTATTTCACTGATTTTGGTGAAACTGGATCATATTTTATGGAGAAATTGTTTTCTGGTTCTCCCTCTGATGTTTCCTAAAGTCAACTGCAGCCAACTGTAGCTCTTGTTAGCTAATGTTAGCTCTGTTTGTTCCAGACTGTGAGCTCAGAGCACCAGAAGAGGTAGTTTTCAGGCCCAAGGCACAGGCGAATACTGGCAGGGATTGGAGCCGATGTCATGCCAGAACCGGAGCTGGGTAAGCGGGCTCAGCAGCCTCTATGGATAGAAAGACCAAGGATGTTGATGGAGGAAGCCGAGAAGAGAAAAGGAGAGAGTGAGCAAGAAAGAAGCAACCAGAGAAGAGTAAATCTGAGACTGAGAGAGCTCCATGTAATAAAACCCAGTTTAACAAAGCTAAAAGCTTGTGCTCTGAATATCTTCCTACTGGTTCATTATATCAACTTCAGTCAGCAGAGTCTGTGACAAACCAACAAGAGATGAACGAACTGAAGTGAAAGGACATAATGCAGTCTGACGTTGAAGAGATGACACTCTGCTCAAACACAAGAGTTACTGTGACATGATTGAAAGTGAAGCTGAATAGGAAATGAAGAAGATCCAGCAAACAACAGAAGGAAGATCTCAGCGTAACATGAGGACGAAGAGCGGGGTAGATGTCGAGTTTCAAATGGCCTTTCTCCTTCCTAATTTATCGAAACAGATACGGGCTGCTCATGCTTCGTTAGTCTAACTTAATGCACAAAGTAGGCATTCGGGAAGACGTAAAAGTGGTTTCCAGTGTGCAGAGTGAGATGGACACTGGTCACAGCCCTCCACTGATGTCAACAAATTCAGTTCACTTATTCTGAAGCGCCAAAAGACAAAGCAAGAAATGATGCTGTTACAGTGACACGAAGAAAATGCTCGCAAAAACCATCCATGTCCTAATTTAACGGTCTGAATTACAGTAAATCTCCTTTTCCGAGGCTTCTCAGTTGTTTTTGTTCCGTGTTCAAGTGTCCCAGCCATTCCTCGTGTTTAACTACAGATTTGTTTGCATGTCGGGACTACCTTTGTGAAACAATTGACTGTGACACGTATCAAACATTTTATTCCAAAATGAGGGGGCAACAAACATCATACATGATTCATCCTCTGGGGACCATGAACATCAACCAAATTTGAGGTGAAGTTTCACTGGATAAGTGAAGACTTTGACCTGCTTGGGGGGTGTTACATTGAAAGGGAATCCCCAAAATCAGTTGGATTCATCTTCTGAGGATGTCGGTATCGAATTTTATTGGAATGCATCCAAAAGTTGAAATATTTCACTGTGGATCAAATCTGGTTGGTCAACCCACCACACACAGTTACACACATCGGGCAGTTAGTTAGTTAGTCAGGGGTTTGTCTTCTAAAGAGTCCTTGGTCAAGATATTAAACCCCAAAGGTTCGCAAAGGCTGTGCCATCGGTGTTTGAACTCCTTTCTCCTTGCATGGCAGCCAACACCGTCATTGTATGAATGGGTGAATTAGGTATATATGTGGTCAGAAGACCAGAATATAGCTATATAAGTACAGTCCATTTACTATTATCTTCATGTGTCATGGTTCTCAAAATCCCCCAGTGTCCCTGCAGGGTTTAAGAAGACCAACGTTGGTCTCCAGTGCACTATAACCAAATAAAGCAGTGTGCCTAGACGAGTAAATGCAACGTTGCCAAGCTGTTTTTAAATGTGGCATCAGTTTAACTTCTTAATGCCTCTTTCATCCACCCATCATGAGATATTTCGCTGCTTTAAACGAACAATAAGAAAAAAGAACTGCAGTCAGCAGAGATCCTATTTAGCCGGCTTCAAGAAGGTAATTACCAGCAGAGCCTTGGAGTGTAACATTATCCAAAACATTCGCCCTCTCCATGAAGTCTTGAGTGGAGAGCAAATCAGGCTTGGAGCACACACACACACACACACACACACACACACACACACACACACACACACACACACACACAGGAGTACAGATGAGAAGCGGCAGCTAGGACTGGACTCAGCGCCTCCATGTTAACACTGTTTGACTCAGACCAGCACTGTTTGTTATCCGCTGACCAAATTCTGCGATGAAAACCGTTTCATGTAAATTCACGGACACTTAAAGACTTTAAAAGCACGTTTTACCTTAAAGGACGCGATTCAACCTTTTCCTGATGCATAATAAATTAAAGGGTAATTAGTGGGTGCCACTTGTAATGACATCTCACGTCTGAATTAAAGCTAATATTTCAGGTTTCAACTGGATATTTTAAGAAATTAAAATATGTTTGGAGGGTAACTGACAGCCAGCATAATACATAATGCATAACTCTGCTCATTTTCCCCTTTATCTAATTTAAAAATACTCCACTGACTATCTGGAGGTCTCATCCTTAATTTGATTTGATCTAACAGGTACTTAGTCAGCCCCAGGAATGAAAATTATGATTGCAAATCGAGATTAATAGAAGAGATGAATCAAACAAACATCCATGTTCAGTTCAAGCAATATTCGATTAGTTTACCGGAGTCAAAAAAAAAAAGAATTATATTGTATTAATCTCTGCTTATAGCAGCAGAGCAGATAGAAATGTGGAAACGTGTGGCGATCACTGTGATAAGAAAAGATTTAAACAAGTTGAAAACCAAAAATGTTCATGTTCATACAACATGGAGTTTTGTTGCTTAGCTTTCAATTCCACAAAAAAGTTGGTGTCCGGGCTGATTTGAGAAGACAAGTTGAGGTGATTTTGTAAAGATTCAAAAGAAATAAACTTGATATCAAGTCAGTTGTACTTAAATCTCTTAGTTTACTGAACTTAATTACAATTGCGGATCTTTGTTACTTTGTTACAATAAAACTCTGCATGACAAACATTCTTACGAAGTCCTGTTCCTGAATAAACGATGATGACTTTGAATGACATAAACGTATTCAGTACTGGCAAAGATAGTAAGCTAAGCTCCGTAAACTCTGTCTTCTAAGGCCACTTTGCAGTTGAATGTGGAAACGTCAGGCCGGGGAGTAAATGAAGATTAAGACGACGTTGTAAACCGTCTGGGACAGACTCATCTTCTCCTGACACAGATAGCTCACGGATAAAGAGACAAACAAGAAACTATTTTGTGCAAAGAGGATAAGAGCTTCTGTCCTATTATGCTGAAATGGGAAAGCTGTTTGGCACTTAAGGGCTCTGCACTTTTCTGTGGTGGGTTGTAACAACAATTTTTCAGCGTAAATCAAAAGCATAGCTATATCTATATCCAGATAGCTGCTGTAAATTAGATGAATTCAACGCGTTTTGAGTGCTTTTCATCACTGAAAAGAATTTAATTAACACCGTTTGTCAGCTATAAAGTTGGTTTCAGCTCTTTGACATCTCGTTGGAAACCGAGAGCTGACAGACGTCCAGAGAGGCTCAGTGAGTGCCATACTGACAGGAGTTTGAGATTGGACCTAAAAGTAGACTCAAAGCGACCGAGACAGGTGAAAGGACAAAGGAAAGTTTATCTGGGAGTCTCTTAGTGGAGCTGAGAGATTGGAGGAAAATGGAGAAGGTCAGCAGGCACTCCAGGAGAGAGGAGGGATGCACGGGAGACCAGAATGAGCTTGTTGAGGGAAGGCTGCTGGCAGCTGAAGAGTAATGGATGTAGACAGATGAGGCAACAGGAGGCGACTGGACAGGCTGTGAGCGAGATTCATCAGGAAACTGGTGAGCTAAGGCCGGATACTGGCACAGTACAGAATGTAAGCCGGAGAGGACTGGGAAGCTCGATGGCCTGACAATATGTGGCTGCAACAGGAGTAATCAACGTGATCAGTAATCCAGGTAGATTCATAAACGGATAGCTAAAGACCAGGTCCATACCAGCATTTAAAGGATTTTGGAGTCACATCACATTTGGTCGAAAATTGGACCAAAAGCTACCCACCTAAAACGGACGACGCCGTTGGGTTAAAGTTGCCCAAACAACAACATTTGCCCTCTTTAGCCGAGCTTCCTCACTTTAAGATAGAAAATAAATGTTTTGTTGTTGCAGTTGTGGCTGTATAAATATGAGTAGCTCATAATTTTTTAAGTTAGGTCAAATGAATACCCTTTCATGTTAGAGCAAAAGCCCAAAATGTCTCTTGTTGGAGTGTAAACAGATCCACCAAGGAGAGCCTAGAAATATGATGTAAACTGTAAACTTGCGGTCAAGTTACCGTCCAAGCTATCCAGGCCAACGAGCTTTAAGAGTCATTGTGAATTCCTGGTTGATTAGCATGTTTACCGTTAGCCCACAAGCTACATTAGTTTGCTTTACTACAACTATGGGATTCAAACCATGCCAATAAAATGGGAAAATGTAGAAAACCTCATGACCAAATCACCCCAAAAGGCAAAGATGGCTTAATCCATTGGTAGGATTGTAAATGACTAAATGTTCATTGTATTTGAATCAGTGAATTAAACAGTAGTACGAGATTTAACCACATATCCACGTTGATTAGCTGAATTTAGTGCATTACTTCCACCTATGGACACTGGTTTGTCGTCATCTCGCAAAGCGGCAGATGTCGGAAAATTTCCAGACGTCGAATTACAACTCCAGGAGGCCATGTGGACACATGAAGTCACAGATGAACAAGGAAAACATTACTCAGGGAATGAAATTGTCATAGCGTGCGCCAAAAAACAATGACAACTCGATTGTCATGCTATACCCACGTAAGGCGCCATTCTCCGTCATGTCATGTCACTTGCAGTGAAGATAAACTTTCAGGTTGTAGCTCTGTGATACTTTGCAGCGTCACATTTTAATGGAACGACAGCAGCGATGAGCAACTCTCGACGGAGCACACATGGCCGTGAAGTTGTAACCGGCTTGGCGTCTGCGCGCAGCAGTTGTGTCGTGGAAATGTCATAAAAAAAACAGCATAAAAGTGATTAAATGGCCTCTGTTCTGAAATTATCTACATCAAAAAAATGTTTTGGAGAGACGATTGCTGGCACGAAATCTGTTTTTAATCTTCTGAAATATCCAAATGTGATCTTCTAATAAACACCCACCACAACAGGAAGCTGCATTCAAACCTGTTCCCTGAGCTTTTTGCTCTGAAATGTGTTTTTTTTTTTTCACAACTCAGATTCACACGTTGCAGCTCTTAAGGCCATTCAATTTCCTTTATAGCCAACGAGGTGAGGAGTGTATGATGTGGGGGAGAACTTGTTTGGCGCTGTACTGTGGCCTATTAGAGTGAGGCTGTTCAGTTTAGTTTGCAGTATGAGTTTAATGGAGCCTTTGGTGTATAATAACGTCTGCTGTAGGTTTATTGTAAAATGACTTCAGGGGTTATAGAGAGCGGGAGGGGGAGAGTGACACTGGGGGGAGGCAGGGAAAATGGAAAAATATTACATTTCAGCAGAGTTATTGCGTCAGTGTGCAACCCTCAGTAGGTAGACAAATGTAATTTCAACTATGAATTGGGGGAAAAAAACAGCCGTATTAGTAACACCATTAGTCGCCGTGGTTCTTACGGTGACCTGCATGTGCCATTAGGAGCGGTTCGGTTTATTTCCCCGGTGCCAAAATAAGAAAGGTCACAGTCAAACGCACACGGCTACTCTCGTTCCGCACGTGTAATCTCGGCGCTATATGTTTCAAACGAGTAGAATAACACAGCGTTATTATATTATACTGCACATCTCAGCTGTGACTTCTTTGATATTACAGTCTTTCCGAGGAAAAGGAGTCAGCTCAGGTGACACTTTATGTATGTTGCAGTTCAATATTTCGGGTCTGTCGCCTACATTTCATCAAAGTTTAGCTCATTATGACAGGCCCTCACACACTCTGCATATTTGTGGACAGAATACACAGATCACTGACTGTCTGGTACATCATTTTAGGTTTTTTCTTAACCTGGACAAGGCTACGCTTCTAATAAGTCACCACATTTAAGTTAAAGCTGCAATACATGTATTTTTTGGCCACTTGGGGGCAGCAGAACAGTTGCACTTTGTTGCATTTTGGAAAAGAAGAAGAAGGAGAAGTCAACCTCCATGGCAGTCAAGTGAAGCTAATGTTAGCTGGTGAACTGATTAGCTTGTGAGTAGCCGAACATTAGCAGGCTAGCTTGCCACTTAGCTTGAGATCTGGCAGGCTAGCTAGTAAGCTAGATTTTAACCAAGCTGCAGTGCTTAAAGACTGCAGTCCCTCAAACGTCCACTTGAGGCTGGCTACAGAAGTGAGTCAGTCTCCATAAGTCCCCATGTTTACAAAACTTCACAGCAGAAATAAACATGTTTACAGCCTGGTACAAAAAACAGTTTTGGTCTCTGGACGCTTTGATTGACAGGTAGGTGTCGCTACAGGTGGTTTGTTTGAGCATGCCCGCCTCAGGTCCGCCGATGATCCACGTCTCTGGGAAGCCGGTGGAGGCGGAATTGCCACCATTCAGACATTAAGCAACGTTCATTTGGGGTGAGTTGTTGCTAAATTTGACAAATTAACCGCCTCTTGACCTCTGCTGAGACGGTCACATGTTTAGAAAGAGCTGTCGGGACTAGCACGGCAGCGTTATATCAGGGAAGAAAAGCCGTCACGCTGACTGACAAAGGCAGAAGAGCAACGGAGGGAAATATAGAGCTGAGAGGACAGAGGAGTGCGACGAGACGACGCGGAAGAGTGACACAGTAAAGCAGGTGAGAAGGAGATGACGGAGAGGGAGAGAGACAGCATTAGATTTTAATGAAGCCCCCAGTGCATCGCACTATCCGGTGAGGTGACACTCCAGAGACAACAAAATGGTGGGAGGGTTGGAGAGATGGAGAGGATGTGTGTGTGTGTGTCTGAGGGAGAGAGAGAGTGACAGATGTGATGTGTACCTCAGGCTTCATGTTGCCCAACAACCTGTGTGCCAACCGCAGTGCAGGTATTCCAGTCACACTCATGCAAACCGTTGGCTGCAGCCATGACCCTTAGGGTGTGTGTGTGTGTGTGTGTGTGTGTGTGTGTTTTGTTAGTGCATCTGAATGTCTCTGGCAAAAACTCACACACACTGCAGATCTTTGCCACATTCATAATTAGGAAACAAACGTCCATGAATCGTCAAACTGTAGACGCTGTGTCTCAGCTTGGGTACAAAATACAACATTCATGTCAAAATGGTGAGAAAGATCTCTGATTGCGTCACGCAATACGGTATCCACGGCAACGCCACAGGGGCAAACTGCCGTCCCAACCCATCTACACACCTGTTCCCTCTTCCCTCATCTGCTCCGACCTCCCCCGCCCGCCTCCTCACCTGCATCTCATTTCCTCGTCAGCCCCGCAGATACTTAACTGGCCCGTTCCCGCCTCTCCTCTGTTTGTGTGTGTGTCCCCTGCTGTGATGTTGAGCTCCTGTAACCTGGATCAGTCTCCGTCTGCCTGCAAGCTTTCTCCAAAATCATGCCTCGACCGTCTCCTGCAATAAATTCTTATTTTGTTGTGTTATTGTTGTAAACTACAGCTGTGTGCTGTTTTTAAAGGATGAGCAAGCACTTGGAGACGGTGGGAGGCAGAAATCTCGAGCAGAACCCGGGTCATTGGTGGGCGGACATTTACCATGACCAGCTGGGTTAATTAATAGTAATAATAGTGTATATAGTGGACGTCAAGCAGGACTGCAGCAGCAGGCTTGACCAATCGCTGACTGCGTGGCCCCGGTTCATGCAAACCTGTGAGAGGAGTAAGAAATGTTCAGCCGTCTGTCAGCCGCTCAGTCTGGCTGAAAATACTGATGATAACGATACATTAACTGCCAGCAGAAACATTACAAAAGTTTAAACCATAACAAACCATAAACTAACATTTAAAGAAACTGTTCTGAGTGTAAACAAACCAAGAGTGTGTCACTGTATGCAGACAAAAGCTGGTGATAGCTGCAGACATCCTAAACATCCCTTCTGTAACTGTCAGATGACATTGTTGTTAAGCTCTTGATTTTAATCGCAACGACCGAAAATACATTTAATCTGTCAAGACTGTCGTTTGCAAACAAGGAGCTGTGGGCAATAAGATTCTCATAATTTGACAGTTAGCATAAAAGAACCTGTTCTCGTACCCGAGACTGACGGGCTGCCTCCAGTGTGTGTGTGTTCAGAAAGACGCCGGTGACGTCCTGTCTTGCGTAGAGCAAAGTGGAAAAGAGGTGGTTATGTTGAATCCTGAGTCAGAGCGTTTGACAGCGGCGTCATTAGAAAAATAGCAGGAGGGGAGGCTGTAAAACGCACCGCTGTGAAACCATTAAGGGCTCGGGGATATGATGGCGGAGGCCATTTGAAGGAAGCAGCCGAGGACGGAAAAGAGCGAGGTTTTGACGGTGACGTGCGTCGACAACTCCGCGAGTGTTGGCAACACAAATGGACGCATATTCAGGATGTCAGCGCGCACGCACACATGCCAATCAACCCACAGTCGAGTTCCAGGCTGGGAACAGAGCCCGTCAACGGCGTGTCTAAAAACAGTGGATGTGGCAGCAGGACAGGCAGCTGTTGTTGTAGTGAAGAAGCTCTAAGAAAAGCCCCCGCTGCACTCAACCTGTTCAGCAGCAAACAAACAGACAGTTACTGGTGAACATAATGGAACATTTAGAAGATGAAGACCCAGATATTTCCCTCGGGGGGTGGTGGAGACCAAAGACGGAGCTGAAAGAAGAGTAAATGTGGACTTGATGAAAGATGACATTGCTCTGAAAATGGTGGTAACATCATCAGTGCCAGATTTGGGTGCTTCTTGCTTGCTGACACTCTACTTTTCTCTACGTAGCTTCCTCTGTCAACGTCCTCTTCAGCCTTTTCGCCTTTTCGCCAGCCCGTCAGCATTCCCTCATAGCCCCGGCGGCTGAAAACCTCCTCTTTGTTGGGTCCAAAACGCCTGTTAGCCCGGCTAACATTATCTAACAGCAGCTACAAGCGGCAGCAGTTTGCTTTACTGTGCGAAACATGCTTATTTACCTTCCACCGCTGTTTACAAATGTGGCTAGCATCTGTCCACACATACACATAATGTATATGAGCAGCACAAATCACGCCATGGGAAGGAAAAACATTTCCCCCTCTCCACTTAAACTGACAAACCAAATTCCACATCCTCCACATGAGCTGAATAATGACTTAAAAACACACACATACACACACACACACACACACACACACACACACAGCAGCAGCATCTGCAGTAAATCCTCAATGCTCAGGATGCTCATGCCCGAAACTTTCTTCAGCCCACGGGGAGGAAACTTCTGCAGTAGGGGAGGCAGAGTTCCATGTAATGAAGGGCAATATGGTAAATTTGACATTTATCCTAAATGGCTAAATGTAGGAGAGGCAAATCCCCCGGTAGAGTAAAGCCATGTGTGAGTCTTCACTTACGTAGAGGACGTAGAGTCTCGAGTTTTAATTTCGGGCATTGTTATTCGGGTAGTCACACGTTCTGACGGATGAAATTACTGTTTTTTGGAAGCTGCTTTCTCACAACGTGTGCACACAAACATGTTTTCACAAGGTGTCACTGGAAGAGCATTAAATGGCAGGGATGTGTTCCTGAGCTGACAGTTTCACTTAAAGTATCGACAGACGAGAAGCGGGACAATCGCCAAATCACCGAATCACCAAAAAGGCCATGTGAGCTAACATACGACGCGTCATCCATCTGCATCGACTAATTATGATACTCAAGTCACAGAGGAGACATGAAGGGATCGTAGGTAAGAAAACATTTGAAAACAAGTGATAATGAGAGGGTGAAGGGAGACGATCGACCTTTAGGAATATATCAGGTGTAATGAGGCGCAGAGTGGGAGTCACACAGAGGGAAGCAGGGATAATAGATGGGATGTGGTTCATGTGTACATGCATGAATGCTCGAGAATGTGTCGATGGAAATGTCCTGCATCTAGAGATGGCCTGGATTCCGTGATACACAGCAAGTGAAATAAAACGATGGAGAAAAGTTGAGTTTTTGGAAGATTGGACCACTCGAACTTTTAAATGAAGAGCGGTAAGTCCAGAAATGCAAAAATGCAAATACTGAATCTGCTTTTCAGTTTGTGGAATGTAGGACTGCAGATTATCATTATCCATTAATCTGTCAATCATTTTCTCAATTAATCAATTAGTTTTTTGCCCGATTAGTTCTATAAAATGTTTTTCAAAGCCCAAGGTGTCCTCGAATGTCTTAGTTTGTCCTGAACCCAAAGATATTCAGTTTTTAATCATAGAGGATTAAAGAAATCAGAAAATATTCAGATTTTAGAAGCTGAAATCAGAAATGCAAACAATTAAAGGTCCAGTCTGTCGAATTTAGAGACATCTAGCAGCCTCCACTTCATCTAGGCATCTAGGAAAACCCCTGGTAGCCATGAAATTGCCAATCAAACTCAAATGACAACAATCTACAACCAGCTTTTGGTTTGTCTGTTCCGGGGTGTTGTAGAAAATGGTAGTTCAACATGGCGGACTCACGGTTATAAGTATTTAGTTGACAACTGAAGTTTCGTTTGGTTTAGAAACCCATAGTTCACTGACTGTGATCTTTTTTTTGCCATATTACTCAAAATTTGGTCATTTAAATGCTGTTGAAACAGTCCATAAGATGTCTAAGAAACTTTAGTTTAGACACCGACTGCTCAAAACATTTTCTTCTTTTGACGTTCGTTCTGTGACGTTGAGGAAGTCTCGCTCTTTATTTTTTGTCACAAAATTTAGCATAAAATTCACTCGACAGTTAGATGGAAACAGAAGTACAGTCTCTACTACAGCTATAGTCTGTGTGTGTGTGTGTGTGTGTGTGTGTGGGTGGATCCGTGTTCAGTATGTAGAGAGAAAACATGATATTTTAAAGGCTAAAAGGAATTGACGTGTGTGTTTGTAATGAGAGGGCAAAGGAGGCTACGGTGCCTCCCGCTGTGTCTATATTTAGGTAACTGACACTGAAGGTGTCAGCACACACAGGTTGAACACTGTAAGAGGTGTGTGTGTGTGTGTGTGTGTGTGTGTGTGTGTGTGTGTGTGTGGCTGTATTTTTCCAGGGATCAGATATTCTTAGCATGACGTCTGTTTTGCAGCAGCAGCTTGCTGTATGTTAGCCGCTATGCACTCGTTGTTCACCGGGAACGTCTACAAGCTCAAACCAGGCATCTGTGAAAACACATCTTTGAAGGCAAATATTCAAAATAAGATACAACTCACTTCACTTCGCTTGATTAAGCGTGGTTGGCCATGAGAGAGACCAAGAGAAATCTTCAGTTTGGGTATAAAATCCTCGAGGTTTTGCTGGAGTTGCGGTGAGCTCCCATCATCTCAATCGTTTGGCGATTAAGGCGGTCGCAAAAACTCAGTCCGAGCTGTCTTTTTTCCTCATCTTGATGTTCCAATAAAATCCAATATGTTTAATATGATCAGAGGTTCTTAGTCATGGCTTGTGCAAATACTGAGGTTGAACTAAACTCCAGAGAGGTGCAAGGACGTGAAGTCTCGGCTCTCTTGGACCGCAGAAAAAGTGCCTCTTTGACACGTCGCTCCATTTGTACCACGACAAAAAGCTGACAGAAACTGCTGAAGCCCTCGAAATCCCCCGTGAGTATTGCAACGTTATGCTGAGGGTTGTACCGGGGATCTGCATCTCTGTGTTTCTGTAGCTTGTTCATGAAACAAATTTCACTGATGGGCGCTTACATTTACATTTAGTCATTCAGCAGATGCTTTTATCCAAAGGGAACGATCAAGGACGCTCGATTTAACGCACCACAGTTCGTCTTCAGTGTCGTGCTGTTCTGTTGCACAGGTATCAACAGAGATGAACAGGTGAACACATTCAGGTCAAAGTGTTTCTGTGGTGTGTTTCAGACAGTGGAAGCTCTGGAACGAAATACCAAGGTAACCGACTCTGTGAATGTCAGTCCTTGAGGGAGTGAAACTGATCTTCAGGGCCATGCCTGGCCTCTGTGCTATACTTTGCCATTGCATTGTCCAGATTTCTTTTCCTGATGGCTGTTCTGAGCTCAGACATGCAGACCTAAAGAGCTTTTTTAGAGAAGTAAGCCACGTCGAACGGTCACGCTTCTGGGAAGGTTTAAATAAGTGTGATCTCTTGAAGCACACGCTCAGCATACAGGATGTTTTTGATTTCTGCAGAGCATCAATTAAAGCCGGTGACAAAACATGAAGTTCTGGTGGAGGAGTGAAAATGTGCCGTAAAAAACGAAGTAAAGGAAACAAAGCCGAGATGTTAAGGGGAGAAATCTGCCCCGGGACTGGCTGCTCTGGCTCACATGCATAATGCACCGCCCGGCTCAGGCCTGTTCTGCGCATATACGCTGCTGATTAACCTCCAACAGGTGTGAAGCCCTGGAGACAGAAAGCAAAGCAAACAGCAGAGCAGCCATCGACTGCAGCAGAGTCTGTGATGGAAGCCACTAACGGCGTCTGTCCTCGTGACGATGGCAGCTGGAATCACGCTGAAATTAGCTGTCAGTCTCCCCGTTGTAACAAATCCAGTCACACAGACACCGAGCCGTCTGGTATTTGTCTTGCTGTCTTGATCGCTTGGTGTAAGGTGGTCATAAAACTCAGTCCGTGCTGCCTATAGCTGGTCATTTTTGGTGATCTTTGGAGCAAAAGAACAGCAGCAGTCCAACCTTTTACAGCTCACATCTGGCCAAACTGAGAATATTGTTCTTCGTACAGTTTGCAGATGTTCGATGTACCCAAAGAGAAATGACACGCATGAATCCAAACTGAAGGTCATGCAAAATGTTAGTGAGTTACTCAGCTTATTCTGCATTTTGATTGATGTCAGGCTCTGACTTTTACCCACGCATGAATGATTATAACATTCATCATTGTAATATTAGATTTTTCTGACCCATTAGCGACTCATTTCCTGCCAGATGAACGCCGGCAGGACCAATCCCATTTCCCTCATTTTTAAAAATTATTTATTTATTTATTTGCATTTGCACCTGTTTGGTAATGTGTTTACACTGTGAAATTTTGCTAGTCATTATAAAATGCAATCGCACCTGCTTCTGTACCTGCTCAGAACGCCAAGCACGGCAAATGGACTTACAGAAAATCTGTTAAGACTGTTAAGACTGTTGTTTCCATAGTTTGTCCGTATCCTCGCTCACAGATCAGTTCGTCTTTGCAGCCTCTCGTTCTCTTGCTACTGTAATATTCGTACATGGTCGTGTCAGGACAAACAGACGTGGGAATAAGTAACCTTGAAGTCTCAAGAAAGTTACTGTGACGTAAAATCAAGAAAGTCAAGTCACTGTCCCTGAATCAGTCCAATGGTTGTCTTTTTTGTCTTCCAAGTCCAACATAGCTCAAACTTAAAGTTGGTTTTCTAGCTCACGTTTGTCTTGATTGGCTGTCCGTCCATCTGTCCATTTCCGTGCCGTGGCAGCAGGTTTAGCAGGTCGTTCCAGCTCCTCCTCTTCGTCACAGCTTGTATCAAGTTGTCTTTAATAAATGTTCTTAACAATAAAGGATTATCTGTAAGTGTATGATCAACTGACGTGAATTTATTCAGTTTGATTTCAGCAGCAGGCATTCATTCAACTTTATTAGCTTTTCGGAAGTCAACACAGCAAAGCACTAAATCCAGGTTTTTCTTTCTAAGATAACAAATCGCTCACTTAATGAACGTTGTAAATCGTTTGGCGGATCAAACCCTCTGGAAACCTTTAACAGAAGTCAGATGTTGCTGGTAGTGTTCTTTGGGATTTAAAAATCCACCTTTTTAATGCGCCCATCCATCATCAGGTCCGTTCTCTTCCTCAGTTTTTAACAAGAAACATACCGAAAAACTGTTGACTTCGTTCCAGACTTGCACTCACAGTGAAAGTTTGTGAAAGTTAACATGAAAATCATTGTGGTGTTCCCGCTCCGGCTGAGACGAGGCTGTGCGAGTCGATCGCAGGCGGCGACAGTGACGGATGGCTGTTAGCTCAGTCGACGAATCTACAGATAATGTCAAGCAAATCTGAGGACATCATATTGAAGAAAAGAGAGAGAACCTGCTGAGTCACCACTCACCGGTGCTCAATACCGACTCCATCTTCCACGGATGTTTAAAAATCTTACAAAGGTTCGACTTTACACGTCCGTATAAATCATTTGTAAACAGCAAAGTTCAGAATACAATCCTTTAAGCAGCACAACAGACAGGACGACTAAACACTGTGGCATCCGTCCAGCAGTCAATAGCTGCTCTCTGGCCTAAAGCCTCCACGTCATTCACTAAGAGGGCTGCCGTCTTTACTCACATAGCAGACGTACAGAGCGAGATTTTAAAGAGTCTCTAAGAAAGATTTATACTTTCCCACAGCACAAAATAATTAAAACCTTTCCCCAGGGACTGATAAGGTCATTGATCAATAACAAATGGCTCAACAACTGCTTCGCTATGTGCCAAGAGTTCTGGGTTTCCAAAACTTACTGGCAACGTGCCCGAAATCACCTCAAGCTCCGGCGATGTTGTTGAATTTCCAGCAGTTTGGCAGTAAATTAATCGATTGCGTACAACTTTTATTCCAAAACGGCACCTTGAAGTTTGGATGTTTCCAATCTTGGAGGGAAGACTGAGTTCTTTTTGTCTTAATTTGGCGTCTTGTTTCACAGTGCTCGCTTCAGACAGCCGCTTGTTTTCGTGGGGTTTACTGCGTCTTCTTCAGCACTGAATGTGCCAACGTCTCCTCGAGACACAAGGTGAATCCTCTGCAAGGTGGCTCCATCATCAAATATGACACTGAATTTTAATTTTAATAAAGTCTGGGTTTTTCTACAGCGCTGTGTGCACAGAATTTAAGAACCGACCATCCTGGTGCGAGAGGGACAAATGACCTCTTCTCAGGGAACAGAGTTTATCAGCGTAAGAAGCCTTAATTCAAGTTCTTCAAGAATTATACTCAGTTTCCTTTGACCATTGTTTTTATTTCATTCAATGTTGGCCCTTTTAGCTTAGTGATGAATTCTCTAACAAAGGCCACATGAATATGGACATAGATTTAGATTTATTGTATTTTGTGGATGAGGGTGAACCAAGATGATGGACTACAGGAGGGAGGAAGAGACGACGGTCGAGGGATGAGAGGAGAAATTGGGGTTGTCGATGGATGGAGGAGTTCGTAGATGGACTGGTGTCAGCTAGTAGTGGTGGGAACCAGAAGGGAGTTCGCTGGTCCTCGTTGCCTCCATCTTCCCATCGCTCTACGGGATTAAAGCCGTCAGTCGCATGTCTGAAGGGTTTTTGGGAGGGAGGAAGTGAGCACATAAGGTGTGTTTTAAGTGTAGAAAATGGACAAGTTTGAGGTGTGGTCTTTGTTCCCAAAACTAGTTGGATTCAAGAGTGTTTGACATTGGTTAAAAGCACAGTTGTCACGACTATTGATGCAAATAATTAGGCTCAAACAGCATACAAGTACAAATGAATTGGTTTGTACTGCACACACAGAGAGGTCTATGCTAAAGGTTTCCAAAGAGGATTTCGGTCACAGTCCCTCTCCCAAAAAAAAGGTACAAAGTACTTCAAACTAAATCAGAGAAACTTCATTCAAGTCATTTATCATTCATGTCAGACTGTTTGATTTGTAGCCAAGTTAAACAACGTTGCTTCAATTATAGTTTAGTTGCTGTGAACACATTCTGTAGTGTAAGAGCAATTATTGTAGGATAAACACAATATGTTGTCAGTGAACATCTGGACGGCTTGACTCACCTGTAAACGGTGAATAAATCCAACGTTCAAAGCTCTGCACTGGTTGGTTGATACATCCCCGATATGAAGATCAGTCTTTGGGTTTATCTGCTTAAGCCTGACATTAATCCGATCATCAATCGAAGGGGACGGTGTCGTCCTGATACAGTTTTGGCCTCCTCCCCTGGAGAACATTTAAGTGTCTTTTTATTAAAACAAAATATCATCACCCCGGAGGATAATTACGACTTCAGCGCGCCTGAGCGCTGTTCTGTTATTGTATTGCGACAGGATCGCACAAACAAAAAGAAGAATAAAGACGGCATGAAATTAATCTGAGAAGCTGGTCAAAGGGGGTTATTTTGATTCGGAGGGATGGGAAATTCAATTATCTAAGTGGGATGTCTTGAGTAACCCCGCGCCACGGGAAGATGAAATCACATTTCTATACATAAATTTTTCTCAAGGACATCTTTTAGGAAACAGAGACCAAATGTAATTGGTATTTGCCATGCGTTGGGATCAGATCAAAAAATGTGTGTGTAGTCCTATCTAATCCAACACTGAGTGATTTCCAGGAATATGGCGTTTCATTTCATCTGCCGTGCGCATCCGAGTTTTCTACCTTATCTTCACACTGAGTGGATTAAACAATAACCTGGTTTGACGTTTGACAAAAACCAAATGTTTCTCAGCTTCCCTCTCTCTCTCTCTCTCTCTCTCTCTCTCTCTCTCTCTCTCTGGATCTTTCTCTTTCTGCTTTGTCTGTGCAATGAAGTAACAACCACTAATCCACAGGCAGAGCGAGTAGGAGGAAAAACAGAAGAGTGCAGGCAAGCAAGGGGAACTGTGTGTGTGTGTGTTTGTGCGTGTGTTTGTGCGTGTCGAACAAGGAGATTCAGAATGAAACCCGCAGCCCGGGTCAGCATGCCAGACGCAAAACCTTGACCGAGAGCAACTGCCCTAGTTTCCTTCCGAGTAATCCCTCTCGGCCTGAGACTCCATTCAAATAATAATAAAAAAAGCTGCTGGTGTGTGTGTGTGTGTGTGTGTGTGTGTGCTTTTGGTTGCTTCAAAAGGACCAGGCTCAGTTGCAGCAGTTGGCTCCAAAGGAGCACAGGTAAACAACACCCCAGCTGTGCAGCAGAAGCATCGAAACAACACAACGTCAACAGCGTAGGAAAGGTAGACCAATGATTCAGGGCCATAGTAACACTTATTATAATTATCGTTAGGGTTCATTAAAGCTGCTGTAATCAACATTTTTTATATTAACAATGGAATAAATGATCAACCAGGTCCAGTTCCACCATCTCCAAAGATTATGTCAAGAAGTTTCAGCTGAATTTTTGGGGGTTTTTTGGGGTCAGTAACTTCTCCATTCTGGTTCACGCCCAACGCTTTGACCAGCTGGAAACTGACAAAGTCAGCGGCTAGCTGGTGAACATAGAAGTGCTAAAGAGCCAGATTTTTTTATTATTATTTAGAGGAACTGGTGGAGAGCGAAACAGAGGGGGAAAAGTTCGACTCTAGTCCAATCATGGGGTGATAACATGATATAAGTTAGGTCACGAGCTTGGTCATGGTTTGACACAAAAATTAAATTTGGCATGATCCAAAAAAACATTTTCTCATCCTCTTTTACTAACAATTACACTTTCTAAAACATTATCTTGTAAATAATTATTTATATTGTGTGTTTTTGTTAATTAAAAGCCGTAATAAAATAAGATTTGTGATTCATTTTTATTGAGGGGTATTAAAGTTATCGTAGGCCGAAGGATTGGCAGTGGTTTGGGGTTTGGAAGGCCCCCAGTGTAAGTTGTCGCTTATGGCCCCAAAGTGTTCAGAAATGGCCTCGTTTGGAGTGTTTACCCCTCCAGCATGGTTTGTTTGGGAGGAAAAGTGAGAATAGGGCTGAGCCAGATGTGTCTTGAATTCTGATCCATGTCTACAGACGCATGGGGAAAAACTGAAAGCAAACTGTAGCAGGTTGTGACGACAATAGAAAGCTTCAGACGTGTTTAAAAACCCAGGCACAAACAAAACTATACAGCCAGCATGAAAATACGCCACGTCGTGTGCTCCTAATCTGCAGAGGCATGGTCACATATGGAAAAGGACAGAGGGCGATGTATCCATTTTGTGAGATCTGCGTTCTGTGTTGGAGAATTCATGCTGCGGCACGTCCACGCTGTGTGACCTATTCATGCATATTCAGTCGGTTTGTCTAAAACTGGAGACTGCAGCATGAAAGTGCTTCTCGATGTAGCATGTATGTTAATGTGCTTGTCCTAGTCTGTCGGCTCTGTTTAAATATTGAGCAGGTCAAGATCACTGTAAAATTGACACGTAGCCTTTCACAAACCCTGCACAGACCTCTTACTTATTACTAATTTGTCCAATAATCTGGAGGAAAATATTGACATTGTCTTTGGGGTCTTGGTCAGTAAAGGGTCGATTTAAAATCAGGACATGGGTCAAGTTATCGGCATTTGTCAGAACCAAAATATTCCGTTTTTGCAGAAGAAGTCGAGCTAGCAACAAAGCCCCCAAGATTTTAGAGATTTTAAAAATTAGAAGGGCTGAAAATGTTCTGAAAGGCCAAATTCGTCTCTACCAAACCAGAACTTGTTCAAAGGTAAACAATATACAACATATATGTTAGCGAGAGAGCTGATTAGCTTGTTAGCTTAGCAAGCTGTTTGGCCAGAGAGCTATCGACCAAGCTAACTCACTTAGCTTGAGATTTAGCAGGCTAGCTAGGGTACAAATGTCGGTTTGTGTCCATAATCTGGACGAAGCCAACATTTGCACACACCGTACTGCCCACAGTCTCATGGCTAGTGTGGCGTTCATCCAATGAAGGCGAAACAAAAAGAGGATCAACACGGTCTTTAGACATACAGAAAATATGTCGGCTGATGGATGACCTGTCTCGATTCAGGACTCGTGCCACCATCACCAACTCTCGGATTCCCTCTCAGCAAGATCTGCTCCTCTAATGCACATCCACCGCTGTTAGCAATAAACTCTTAAACTGAATTAAACATGAACAAATTGTCTTGATTTGTCTGCCGAGGTTTGAGGCGAGAACACCAAGGAGTCACGTACAAAGTGCCGTGGTCACTTCCATTAATCACCTTCTACGTAATAACTCTTGGCCTCATATTTTGGACATGATATGCATTCATACTGCATCATATTCAATGTGTATGTGAGAGCAGACAGAGTATGGAGCATCTCTGGCCCTTCACTTCGAGGAAAGAGGGGAAAAAGTGTGGACGGGAGATTCAGAGGCTCGACAAAGTGATCAAAGGCTTTTTTGGGCTGCGAGTGTGACAGGATTATTACATATTCATCCTCCCTCCTGATGTCTCATTAAGTTACACTGACCCAGCTGCAAACCTCTAGAAAGTGATGAAATATGAATGAAAAGCTTTTTTTTTTTTAAGTTTGAAGGTCTGGTTAAGTGGTTACGCTGTCATCCAACACCTTTCTGCTTTCCAGTGATGAACTCTTTTTTTGAAGTTGAAATAGCACAGCGGGGAGAGCACAGCAGACTTTTCCCCACACAAGACGGGAGAATCAAGGTTTTCTAGTTGGCATAAAAACATTTTTTAGATACGCTCAAATGTGATAAAACGATGCAGAGAGTCTCTCGAGTGATTGATCAACTGAGAGAGGACGTGGAGAGCAAATACAGTAAGAAAAAACTACATCAATCCCACATGAAGTATTCTGGTGCCTTAAATAGTCAGTTGAACAAAATCTGTGTTAATCCACAGGTGAAAATAATCCCCAACTAATATTCTCTTAACTCCTGTTTATAATTATAAATAAAGTAATTAAATAATTGCTAATAACTACAGCAGCGTTGTAGTACTTGAGATTTGTCTCGTCTTGGAATCGACTGCATTTTTACTCGGTCTCGTCTCGGTCTTAGGGAGTCTTGGGATTTTGTTTTAAGACCACGACTGTGGGGATATCTGTATATGTTTCCCATTAATCACCTAATGTCTAATTTGTCCCGCCACACTTTCATAATTTACTGAAAATACTTGAAATCTGTGGATTCACCCAAAGAGATTTGGCGAACATTAGCTACGTGTTAGCTAAGGTGCCTACAATAAATATACGGTCTTGGTTTTGACTTGGTCTCAGTTTATCTGGTCTTGACTACAACACTACAGTACAACAACTACAGCACTCAGGTGTTTAGGACTTTATTACTGAGCCTTTAAAAAAAAAATCAAAGTATATATTTGTGATTTGTTTGTAAGTTAGCGAAGTATTGAGAAACCTTCTACCGGTTCTCATCTTTTTTGTGAAATCCTTGACGTTTATTGTTATTAAAACCTTTCGTTTGTGGATATTTCAACATCTATAAGCAAACACTGTCTTTAAAAGGTCCTTGGGAATATAAACAAAGTTGAAGTATGTCATAGTATTTGATTCATCTGCGTATACAATAAATATCCAGTGATTTTGGTTCAAGTATTCAGAAAATGGTCACGGCAATGTCACGTTCGATATTGTAATATTGCAGCCGATGTAAATGAGTTGGAGTTGGCAGCAGAAGATAAGAGCCACGTTTTAATGGCATGTCTGCTTTATTAAATATGGCATACAAGGCAGATGAAGGGGGGAAGGGAGGTGAGTCATAATGGATAACATGCAATATATAGTGCAGCTTTAATGTTTGTGACTGCACTTACAGGATTGTAACATTTATTATGAGCTGATTAGATTTTTATAGTCGAGGATGTCCTGCACTTTGTCTGTGTAAGGGTGTATTTTGTATTGGTGTGTGTGTGTGTAGATTTCTGTGTGTATTCTTTGTCAACTTGAAGGCCGCCCCCCGGTCTCGAAGGGAATGGCTTGACTGCTTTCAGGTTCTGGCTGAAAATAACACTCAGATTAGCAAAGAGATCTGGACCCAGGGACACAGAAAGAGACAGGAGAGGGGAGAAAAAACAAAAAAACAAAGCAAGAGGAGAAGAAACTGGGGTGAAACAAGGACAACAAGGAGATGTGAGGAGGGAGAATTGGACAAAAGGAGACAGAATATGCACCAAATGAAAAGATGCCAACCGCACTGAGAACAGATGAAGTAAAACCAAGAATGGATCGGAGAGATGTGGAGAGAAAAGCTCCACAACAAAGCAGGCGGAGAAGTCTCTGATATGAATGAACACAGAAAACTGCTGGAGGTAACACATTTGTAGAAGTACTTCTCTGATGTTTTTTTTTTTTTTCGGGGCATGCCTTTATTAAAAAACAACTTTGTGTTTATTCATACCTCTTTCTAGTATCATGGATGCATCCGTTAATATTGGATGCAGGGAAATGGACCCTTTGCAGCGAAGGTGCCAAAAATCAACCCTTTGCAAAGCTTAGCTTAAAAGGACCAAAACCTCTGAGTGTGCTCCTAAGAACGCTGCAGTGTCCTGCCTTTTTAGTAATCCTTGGGTGCCCTGAAGATGCAGAAAGGTACATTAACTTTGTGTTCATCCAAACCTCTGCATCCATTAACACTGGCCATCACACTGGGAAATGAACCCTTTGTCCTTGAGGGATTGTGCCAAAATCCAGCCTTTGCAAAGCTCAGCTTAACAAGACCAAAACCTTTGATTGTACTTCTAAGAACGAACCCTGAAGATGCGAATGATACCTCAAAAGACACCGCCACACACTTCCACGCCGGCATTTTTGATTCTCGGAAAGGAACATTAATAAAATCTTTGATATATTTTTAAATTTCTTGGCTGGCGATCCAAAGAAAACTGGGAAAGACTGAATGGAGAAAGTGGGGGGAAAAAAAGTGAATTACTCTTGAGTAATGATCCGAAACATGTGAGGGAAGCTTTGAGGCCAACAGTTACAAATACCTCACAGTTGTGAATATGCAGCGAACACTGGCTTAAAGAAAAATGTGGTGCCACCTTTGCTTCCATAAAAAGAAGTCTAATTAACTACAGCGATTAAAAACTTTCAGTGTCGTGGAACAAACATCATTAAACTGCACAAAGTAATTTAACTTTGGAGACAAAAAGCTGCAGCGGGAGGAGTTTTCAACTCCAACAAAGACATTTGGTTGCAGATTCATTACGTCAAACAGGAAACCGGGAAGAGATCTTGTGTCTTTGAACAATGCTAGGAGCATCTAATGTAAAAAGTCCCTAATTTTTATTTAATTTACAGTCTTATAAAACAAAAAAATAGCAAATCTGGAAAGCCTCAAAAGGAAATGTTTGGCATTTTTAGCCACCGTAGAAACATGGATGTCCACTTGTTTGGTTGGTCCACCATCGTGGTCCAAACAGAAACGTTCATGATCCCCAGAGGATAAAGTCTACTGATGTTGCTGATCCATTGACTTTTCATCTAATGTAGGTTTCATTTATCCAGTTAAACTGAGATTAAATTATACCAGATTAACATTAGCATGTTGCCATTGCTGTTCATTGCCAGGTGTAGCCTTACAGAGCTAATAGCATCTCAATTTGGGTATTTCCGTTAGTGCTCTGTGTATACGGTGTGCCTCCTTTAGTACAGCCGTTACTGAGACTTCTTCTACCTGAACTGCAACTGTGCAACACATTAGCACCAACATCTGATTGCTAAAATATAAACCATATATACAATGTACATCTGCATACAGCAGTATTAACCGCTGCTTTAGCTTTAGTAGCTTTCTTGGCCAGCATTTTCATAACACCGGCGGTCCGTCCACTTCTGCTATGTAGCCAAAGTGGAGACCACTGAGGGCAATTATAACTGCACCATGTGTGTGCTTACAGTACACTGCACTTAGACATAAGGCTCCTGTTAATTCTACTAGACGCTATTTGTCGTGAAACAGACACAGGACATGATGACTGTAATAAAATATTGTCATTACTCTCCGGGGTTCCTCAAACAACCTCCTGACATTTCCGACCTTGGCAGTTTCAATTTGGGAAATAAAAGATCCAAGTTTTCCCTGAAGTTTTCATCCCGGCTCCTTTCACAGAGCGCCGGCTCGCCTCGTTCACGGTCTGATTCACCTTCCTATCGAGGAGGGGGGCTAACAGACACGGGGAAAAAGAGACAGGAAGAGTGAGAACGACAGAGAGAGCACTGAAGGAAAAGATGAGGACTACGAAGGGGAGACAAGGTGAGATGAAGACACGGGAAAATCTGGAAAGCTGAGAAGAGGAAGCTTGAGTTAATCATTTTAACTGACAGGCATACTAATCTCTCGTCTCTTTGTTCGACATGGTTTCTGTCAGCTTTGCTCTCCCTCGTCCTCCTTCATCCTCCCCTTTTCTCCTTCCTCTGCCATAGCTTCCTACATTTTTTCTCTCACATCTCCTCCGCTCATTTCCTTTCTATCTCACCTTGATCTCCCTCCACTCCCGCCTTCTTCCCCTCTGTCCTCCTTTTTTTCCACTGATGCTATCCTCCCCTGTTTCTCCTCCTCCTCCTCCTCCTCTCCGTCTCGCCTTTGAGTCATTCAGAATAATTGCTCTGCGGCGCTCTCTCTCCTTCGCTCGGTGCTTATCGAGCTTTGGCTGCTCGCAGCCACACATGGAGACGACCTCACACACACACACAGGTAAATGGGCTAGATCTCACACAGGGGGACCAATCAATGGCCCTGCAGGTGTGCATGGGCTTCCGGGGACAACTCCTCGGTCGTACTTCATCTTCCATCCAACAGTCTATTGATCACTATTCCCCCCCAAAATGAGTCGCCGCTGATTCCTTTTGCTCTTTCCTTTTCTCTGCTCTCTCTTGACTTTCCGCCATCCTTCCTTCCTACCTTGCTCTTTTCTGCTGTACACCCACGGCGTTATAGTTTTATTTATCCAAACATTTCTTCACGCCGTGCAGAGAGCCTGTTCAGGAGCCAGAAGGAAGTTTGACAGATAGAAATAAATCTCGCTGGGCGAAGCCAAAAAAGACTAACTGACAACAACACTTGAAAAGTGAAGAAACTTTAGTGCAGAGCATAAAAAGAAATGTTTTCTTTGTTTATTAAAACTCAAGTTTCAGTTCCAATGAATCATTTATACTTTTGAATTGAGGCTAGTTAGTTATTGATCTTCTAAAATGTGTTTTTAATGCAGACAATAAAGCACACTTGTTCATTGTGACTCCACGGCTGCTGACAGATTGTCACTTGATATAAAATTGAATGGAAATCAATGGACGCTTGGTACAGCGGTTTGCAGCATGGTTAGTTGGGATGCCGTGATTGGGATAACAATAGAAAACCTATTGATTATGATCCTAGTCATCAGCAGGAGTAGCAGAGGCGTTCAGTACGTGTTCAAACATCACCATTGTACCATTAGAGCTGCCCAACTGGTGACTGCTGTTGTTTTCTTGGTCGTGATATACAGTGTGCTACTTACTGGTTATTTTAAATACAGAAACAATCGTCACCCTGTTTGCTGTGCTATTGACCGTAACAGAAATGCCAATAACCACTAACAAGGACAAATATTTTTACAAGCGAACTCTCGCCATCGTCTAAAAGTCAGTCCTGGATTTATTCGTGTCTGGCGGCTTCTTGCTTGATCACTCACTCTTTTTCTCTTGGAGCTTCTTCCATCAACGTTCTCTTCGTTTTCTTCACATCTGCCATGCTCTGCCTCTGCTGAGTTACATTGCCCACTGTGGCACTGAAAACCTCCTCTTCTTCTTACCGGTGGTCCAAAACGCCTGTGGTACGAACACTAACACTCCCTCTGTGCTCTTGAGCTCGCAGTCCAGGCAACATGGCTAACAAACTGCGCTAGCAGTAGCTAACAGCAGCTATCTGTTGTTTTATGTTAGAAAAGTTACACAATCTCACTTCAGACTGAATTAAACTGAGCTGCTGTATGTGCTACGTTAACGTTTTAAATCCATTTTATGGCACTAACATGACATACGATAACTTACTTTATATTTAAGTATTTCCATGTGAAAACTCACATTTTCAGTCCATCAAAGCATTGTATACCATCAACAGATAAAGCTTTCACTTTCACTGTGTTCTTAAGATCAAACAGCACCACCACAGTCTGTCGATAATACTGAAATCGGCATCAGAGACCCGGGGTGAAGAAAAGACACACAACTCTCTGAGCTTCCTAACTCTTGCTGAGAGTGTTGTGCAATGCTGTAAACAGAAGTGAGCGCTCCAGCCACTCCGTGCACGGTTTATTCTCAGCTCTTTCATCTTTAAAGTGCCGGGAAAGCATCAGAAACCAGATCAGGCACTTCAGAGACAGCGTTTGCCCTCAGGTGGTCAGAAACAAATTGTACGGTCTACCCACTCGTACAGAACACGGAGCAGAACTGTGTCGCTCATTTTTAATGCAGCTGTTTTCATTTTCATCAGATGGCCTCCGCCTCTTATGTAATTACTGTTTTGTTGGTTTTAATTGTCTTTTCAACTCAGGAATGATGCAGCACTTTACATTTGATGTGTATGTACACAAAGATGACTTGACTATTATATATAATATAACTATTCAGACATTTCTGGACCTTCTCAAAACTCTTTGCACTTTCGGTTTATTCAAATCGTTTGTTTATTTTAATTTAGAATAAATCAAATTAATTAAAATTAAATGCCCAGCATTACTCATCAAATTACATGCACTTAGCAGATGCTTTATTATGCTTATTTATGGACAGGAAGATTTACCACCTCCTCCACCTCAGTGATTAAATGAGTTCAACATTTTGGGAAATGCACTTATTTGCTTTCTTGCCAAGTGTTGATGAGAAGATCGATACCACGCTCTTCATTGTTCCTTCACTATGAGGCTAAAGAGCTTTAAAGGATTAAACAAACTAAATATTCCCACTGACAGTATAAAGAATGAACGGCTTATACGTGACGTCACCCAGAAGTTTCCACCTCAAGCCACCTGTAACAGCACCTACTTGTCAATCAAAGCGTCCATGCTCTTAATCCTGCATAACTTTAAGCCTTAATATAATGTGAACAGGTGAGTTGTATATAAATTCACCCTCAGTACAGTTGTCATGAACGGGGAAATTAGCTATAGAGACCAAAACTGTTTTTTGTACCAGGCTGTAAACATGTTTATTTCTGCTGTGAAGTCATTTGAACATGGGGACCTATGGAGGCTGACTCACATCACTTGACATCTACACCCTTAAAAATAAAGGTTAATAAAAGTGCTGCAGTTGTGACTCAAATAATCAGAAGAACCTTAAAAGTTCACATCACGTTGAACCGCCATGTTTTTACAGTAGCCCAGAACGGACAAACCAAACACCGGCTTTAAACAGGGCCTCAAATTGTTTACACATTTTTCAACCACTGTAGTTTCTTCTTCACCATTCACCCCGAATTTGTTGCAGTCAGCAACTACACCACCTCTAAATCAAACATAATGCTCCATCAAACAGCAAAAAAGGGTTTCAATATTAAATAGGTTCTCCAGAGAACTCATCAAGAACCAGTTTTTCTTAGCGTGTATGGATGTAACACTCAGTGATCCTCGGTGGACAAATCAGGAATAGTAGTACTTTTTTATTGAATTTCTTGGAAAGTCATCGAGTTGGACCCTTTGGTGGGCTGATTCTTGGTCACATGAATGGAGAATGATCCCCATGTCAACAGTATACCCTCTCTTTCTTTCTTTCTTTCTTTCTTTCTTTCTGAAACTTTGAGTCTCAGGTCAATAAATCTTTCAGCTTGTTCATTAAGAACAATCAGAGCCTTTCATCGACTCATAAAATGAATTGTTGGACTAATTGTTTCATCCCTTCTCCTAACACAATAATGATTTTTGCCCTTGTGGAAACAGCACATTTTAATTATAGTGGCAGCAGAAGAATGAATACCCACCTGGGCCGAGTAACACACTGATTCGCCTGCCCACACATAGATACACACTTGTACATGAAAGTACACAGCCGTCGGCTCTCTGTCCCTCTCACACAGTCAACAATGGGTTGATATAATGAGGGAGAAAATCGCTCTTTACTGCAGTAAATCTCTGCAGTGTCCTGTGAGGATTTATGCTCGAGTCTTTGTGTTCGGGGTGTTAACAGCCACTTCACCGCCGGTGTTTTCCAATGGCTGAATCGAACAAGCTTGAGTGATAGTTGTAACACCAATGGGGGTCGGGGTGATCCCGACTCAGCAAGCGTTTCACACAAAGATTTGACCAAGTTTAAAGGATCAAAAGGGGGAAGATGGAATTGGAAAATCCATGTGTGTGGATTTTTATAGTATGTGAAGATCACAAAAGACATTGTGGCGGAGATCTTAGAATCTGGACATGATGAAAGGAGAGTTTGTTTTGTAGAACGCAAGTGGGCTCAAAGAAATTTGGGAATTTTGGGCGTCAGGTGGTGAGGATATCCAAACGGTGCAGGGCTGGTGGTCGCCATGTATAATGGCACCTGTCAATCAGTGGGGACTTATGGAGACCGACTCACTTCTGGAGCCAATCTCAAGTGGACATTTGAGGAACTGCAGGCTTCACTTTACAGCCACAGAGGTTGCAGGTGGACTGTTACCACAATGAAAACTGAAGGATCTGGCAGAGTTTGAAAGGTTTGCAATTTTAAAGTAAAGAAAAAAAAACAATATAGCTGCCAATTCATTATCACGACCTTTATTGAAAAGATACTTTCACTGGGTGGATGATGGTTTCATCATTATTTTGTCTTTAAAGTAGAAAGAGGGAACAGAGTGCAGTGCATGAAATGCCTTCCAGCTGTGAAAACTGTCTACAGGCTACTGCCTGAATTCACTGAACGAAAAGTTTTTCTGTCAAAGAAGACACGTTTGAGATGCTAGAAATTTTAGTTTTCTCTCTATAGGATACATAAAAAGTTGGCGAGGCGTCTCAAAGTTTGCCAATTTCATCTGCAAAGAACTTTTTACTGTACCTGTATGTTGTTTTGTTCTGTTGTTTCAAAGAGTCTGATGCATCATTCTTGCTGGAGTACATGCAGAGAAACTCAACAGTACCCTGCATAGTAATAATGGGATTGAAAATCAGTGATCTGCACTGTTAAGGATGTTTGCTGTGGATCCAAGACTGATCACTCATGGGCGATGCTGCTTGAATCAAAAATAGACCAGCTACCGCCAATTCTGTGTTATGAGAAAACAAGGCAATCATCAATCAGACGTCTGGAGGCCGAATCTGAATCTGAATGAGTCCTGAATCTGGTTCTGCCGCGGCGTATCGGCCGCCTCATCTCGTGTAATTTACCGCCATGATGATTTGAACGAGGCGCGGAGCCATTCAAAATCGGAGCACCAGGACGTGTACGTGCTGTGTGATATGTATGACATTATCCAAGTGATAGTAATCTACAGTGAATGAGTTACTGGAGCGCAGCGTGAGTCTATGTTCTTCCAGTCTGCTCAGCGATGATTATAGTGTTTGTGATCGAAGCCGGAGTCAGTGTTGGAGAAAATTACACACGCTGTGTTCGACTGTGAGAAAAACACTTATTCGTGATTATTCCAGCTTGATCACAAATATTCAGTTCAGAGGATGTGGCCTGTAAGTTTGTACTGTAAAAAAAAAAGTGTGAATTTAACTGACATTGCTTTATTGAGGTACTTTGCTTTATGAATTGCTCAATGTGGGTACAACTACAGTAAGCATGGTAGGTTTGAGTTCTCTGGAGAACCTCTTTAAGATCCCTAAGAACTCCTTTTGTCCTGTTTTAAGGTTCTTTGGGGAATGGAATGCCAAAAAAGGGTTCTTTAAGAACCTTTTTTTTCCATTGCAAATGTTCTTTTGGAAAACTGATTGCTGGTTCTTTGAGTAAACCCTTTGCAGGTTGGTTCTTTGAAAAAAACTGTCTAAAAAGGTTCCTTGGAGAGCCAAAAAAAGGTTCGACTATAGCATCACCATGAAGAACCACTTTAGGTTCTAACTCTAGTCATAGCAACATACGTACCTAGGTTTTTGTTCAGTGCTGTCAAACTACTTCTGAGTCCTGCCCATACTGGTTTTCATGCCATCCCACTAAGCCCACTTCTGCTGTTGAGGAGTTCAGCCCTATTTGAATTCATGACATCTCAGATATAGTTTCTCATATGTCCATCATCCAGCCCTACTGTTTTTTTAAAGAGTTCCTGTCAGTTATTTCCCCCTGTCTTCTCTCTATTGTCAATCAATCTCTATCCTCTGGCTGCATACCTGACAATTTCAAGTCCACTGGTGTCTCACCACTTTTCAAACAAAATCTTAATAGAGATCACAAATTATTCAAACTACAGGTCTATTTCCAAACTTCTGATAAAGTTGTTGCTCACTAACTGGTTGAGGAACACAATATCTTAAATGCATTTCAATCAGGTTTCCGTCGAAAACACAGCACTGAAATGTAACAAACCATATCCTCATTCATGCCAATGAAGTTTTATCCGTGTTTTTTACATATCTGCTGACTTTGACACCGTTGATTGGGCCGATTAAATACCAATTTGGATTACTGAACTAGGTCGGTATCTCTGGAGCTGCGATCAAATGATTATTCTGCTTGTCTGTCAGATATTTTAATGTCCACATTAACTATTATAGCGCCTCTCTTATGTGGAGTCCCACAAGGTTCGATACTTGGACACATTCTGTTTTCATTGTATATTCTACCTCTGGGTCATCTGCTTAACTACTACTGCTATGCTGATGACACACCGTTTTATCTCTCAGTTAAACCTTACAGTCTTACCACCCTTCATGGCTGCCTAGCAATCCTCTCTGTCTCAGTCCTGACAAAATGGAGGCCCTTACCTACAGGTAAAACCAGAACAGAGCTGCTGGTACAAAGACACATCAAGTTCTCTGTCTTAATTGAGATAAACATGTATATAAATAAATAGGTGTGTGTGTGTGTGTCTAAGCCCTAAGCCAAGCCACAGGCAGAGGCAGATGGAGAGAGCAAACAAGGGTTAGAGACAGATGTGTCTGTCTGTGAGTGTGTGTGTGTGTGTGTGTGTGTGTGTGTGTGTGTGTGTGTGTGTGTCTCAAACAGGGAGAGAAAGTGAAGACATCCTCATAAATAATGTACAACACACCCATGGAAGAGGTCAATAATTAGCAGAGGAAACACAAAAACATGCAGTGTTGTTCCATCAGGATGAATTTAAAGAGAATAATATATATATATAAACATATATAATACATGAACTTACTGTACTGGAAATGTCAAGTCAAATCAATTTTATTCATATGGCTCAGTATCACAAATTTCCTCAAGGGGCTTTGCAACCTGTACAGCACACGACAGTCTTAAACCCTCAATATGGAAATCAGGAAAAAAAACCCTTAACAGGGAAAAATGGAAAAAATCACCGTCCATGACTGCATGGGAAAATTGCATGTGGGCACAACTACAGCCAGTTACCCCATGTTGGGTACCACTGGATTAAAACCAACTGTATATAAAGTAGTCAAAGCTAGCTTCAGTCATCTACAAAGGAAAGATGATTGATGAACACGCACTGACACATAGTTAAGATTCTTTTCTTGTGAAGAACCAGTCAAGTATTTCTACGATCATGATAGTTCTTCCACCACTGGACCTCCATTGTACTATATATATGATGATGGTTTCTATCAGGCTCCATATGGTGTAGCAATGTGTAATCATTAGGTGATTGACTGTATTTCCTCTGCCCATCACAGCTTTAGCAGTCAAAAACAGGAAGCTCATAGCGATGGTTCTTCCTCCCAAAGCTTTGCCACTGATTGACAGTTGGTAGCATCGGTGGTGATGAAGCAGAAGAATAGCAAACAAACACTGGAGATTTTAATGGCTGTCAATTAAGCTTTCATCGAGGGGGGGGTTGAGTATTGATGCACATTTATTCAATGAGACAGGCGAGTCAAGGGCGTTTAAAAATGTAAAAATCCTCCAAATCTGAAGGGAAATCTTCCCTGTCCGTGTTTTTTAATTACTGATCAGTGTTTGTCTTTGCATTTTAAAGACCCGTGAGACTTTCTGGCGTCCACTTTGCTTACATTTGGATCGCATTTTTTAATTCCAAATGAGCAAATAAGGTTTATATTTTACCACTATCACAGGTCACTGCAGACGCCCGCTGTTATTATTTAGCGACACAGTGAATGCTGTGCAAGCAACTGCTGAATTGGTCCTGCTGCCAGTTTCACATTTATAGAATAATACATCTGCTGGGTTCATTTCAAGAATGACGTGCACCCGTTTTTTTTTTTTGAAAGATGTGACTATAACACCTTAGGCCTATTTTAGGAGGCTTGACTTGTCAGGGGGAAGAACATGCATCAGACAGACAGATGCCAGAGCGATGTAACATGTAAGGAATCTGTATGAATAAGTAAAGGATGTAAGGAGCAGAAATAACTCCCTTACGTTGCAGAAGTGTGACAACTGATGTCGTGACGGCTCCCGATCTTGCAAGTCTTGCAAGTTTCATTTCAGCAAAAGGGAGTCGACTGACAGCGAAGTACTTTAACGAATTTGTCCTATTTAGGTTGACATAGTGTCATGATGAATAAACATCAACATACTATTTAAATAAGACATACTACACTATAAAAACATGAAAATTAAACATTGCATGTAAGAGTAAAGTGACAAAGTATTGGACAAAGTATCGTTTAATCGTTTATAGTGCATTTTGCAGACAGCAATCCAGTTAGACTGTAGAGGTTTGAGAGGATGCTGGCGTTCACGTCCACACTGAGGAACTTGAAGCTGCCGACCAAGTCCACAAGTCCACTCCCTTGCTGGTTAATCATGTCGTAAACAAACACACAGTCGTTGGTGAACAGGGAGAACTGGAAGGGGCTGAGCACGCAGCCTTGCAGATCGCCTGCATTGAGGATGAGCGGGGAGGATTCTCACAACCCGGCCTGCCCGTCAGGAAGCTGAAGATCCAGCTGCAGATGGAGATTTGAAAGAATCAAGAAGTTTAGAGACGAGTCGGGAGGGAATGTTAACAAAGTCCGGCGGGTTCTGCTTCTGAAACGCTTCTTGTGTGGTACAGTGACAGTATGAAGAACGGACAGAGCATGAGCAACGTCACCCACGGGTTTCTGAAGCTCCATTTTGAAGCTGTGTTGGCTGTCTGCACTGGCCTCCCGGGCACTTCCACATTGGCTTCACTTCAGAGTATGAACTGGGACCAAAACAGCAACCTTTGACGTCATAGAGTTCTGGAGAGATGAGTGTTCGCAATGCAGTACTAACCATATTAGTGGTCAGTGCAGCTTTGACCCTGAACTCAAGACTCTTATCAATGAGATAAAACGATGCAGGACTGCACGCATGTCTGTTTTTTCTTTGGACCCTTCGTGAAGGCAATCCAAGCACAGGACAACGCAATCGCTAATATAAACTGCTGTATTTACGATAATTACTGAATGGAAATACATTGTTGGGTGTCGCGAATCATAAATATGAAGAATTGGGCCTGATTTCCTGGAAATCTGAAGGATTATAACTTGAAATCACATTGAAGCTTTTAATGCATTTTTCTTAAAAAGGTACAAATCAAAGATTAGCTTTGCTCCGCTGCTCTTTTTCACTTTTCTTTTGCATGAAACTGTCAATCTTCTCTCAGTGTCTGACTCCCAGTTTCTCTCCTCTGTTTCTTTCTGATATGCTCACACACACACACACACACACACACAGTCAGAGCAGACTGCTGTGTTGGGTTGGTTGGGTTGCTGAAAGCCTGTGGGGAGACTTGTCAGCTCTCATTGGCTTTTGGCGCACACCCCTTCCTTTTCCTTCGCCTTGTCCCAGTGTGCTACAGCACGCCTGTCACTACCCACACACTCTATTCACTTTGCTTGCTTGTGTGTGTGGTGTATGTGTGTGTGTGTGGTGGTGGAAGAGGCATATTCAGCCTTCTATCTGAGCTTGAATGTGTGTGGGCACGGCCAGCACTGAATGTGTGCGTGTATTTTTTGTGATGTCTGTCACGAAGGTAGCAAGTGTTTAATAAAAGGCTCACACACTCGGCTGTGTGCGTAGTGTGTGATGCACGCTCCTGTGTATGAGTGTATGAACAAAGTGTGTTTGCGCGCCTTCCGCGGCGGCTCTCTTCCTCTTTCTCCTCCTGCGTTCGTCTCCCTCGTTGACCAAAAGACATTTCCAAAGACATGCCTTCCAACCATGTACACACAGCTCGGTGTTGGTGAAATATGTCAGGTATTGCACCATGTAAGCTCTGCATGAAAGGAGATCTGGTTCAGGACACAGATTCTTACATTAAGCTGTAAAAAAAAAACAGATTCGTGCAAATATAGAACTTTATTTCATGCTTGGCAGCCGTATTGGAGGATTTTGGTCACCAGTGGCTGTGAAGAGCTCGTCGTGTTCGGCCAAATGAACATACAATACAGACATCCCACCTGAACCGAACAGATAAGGCTGTGCTTTTGATTTGGACAATGTGGCTATCTGGTTAGTTGGTGGTCACAATAGCCGACATTCCTCTTTGTTGTATTGTGTTTCAGCTGTACTTGGCAACAGGTGTTGAAGAGTCGTCTTAAGATGCTCCTTGGCCCTGAACCATCTCTTAGTTTTGTAGCATTTGTTTGCTACAAAGAATACAGTCCATTCCTAAGTTTTTTTCATATGTAACTACAGTATGTGCACTCCCTGAGAGGCTGTAGTGGGAGAAATAAAAAGCAATGTTAGCTATAAGTAGCTAAAATGCAGCCACAGGCGTGTTAAAGAAAAGTCTGAATGAAGAGGAGGATATTGAACATCAGCAATGACGGATTGGTCCATTGTCTTCATATGGTGACAGCATAAACTCCATGATGTATCATCAAAGCAACCCATGTTTGCTTTTATAGACAGGATATGAAGCTGCTTTTGTGGTTTTGTGCTTGTTAATGCACGCTGGTGATGGACGTCTGCCTGGAATCTCGGGATACTGTAACTGAAGCCACAGACTGGAAATGCCTTTAATCATCTCAACACTATCTCTATTCTGAGTGCCTGTTCTGCTCCCTCCGGGTTGACTTGCTCTCCTGTGATGGTCGGACAAAAGCTGCTGTAGCTTCTATTTAATGAGCTTTTTTCTTCATGTTTCTTTGTTGTTTATTCTTTATCTTATTTCCTTTCAAATTTGTTTCATGACCTCGTGATTTTACGGATGTAAATGATGAAGAATTTGTTTGCAACTTCTAATGAACCAACGCTTTGGGAGCCTCTCTGCTATACATGATACCGATGCTGTGTCTCAATTTGGATACTTTAATTGATGTAGTACACTATATATCATGTACTTCCTGACATAGTGCATTAATACTGGTACGGTAGTGTTGTCTCAATTTGAGTACGGCCATCGCGCCCCTACCTGTATGACAATCGCTTCTTCTTCTTCTTTGCGCATTGGCGCCAACATTTTACTACCTAAATATAATACATATGTACAATCTATACTTGTATATTGTGGCACTCACCTCGACCACAGCTCCAGCAACTGACCCAGCCACCATTTTCACAATGTTGATGGTCCCTCTACTTCCACTACGTAGCCAAAATGGCGACCACTGAGGGCGAGAAGAGTCCAGCGTTCTGCACTCAACCTTCTGACCATTACGATCGCACCATGAAGGTATTCACAGTACACTACACTGAGTACTCAAAATTACAAGCTTAAGTATGGAAGTACGCAAATTGAGGTGTGGCACAGGCAATTAGCTTTTGTTTTAGTAAATCACAAGTTGATTTCATGCAGATTATAATTCCAAAATTTCGAATTGTGTAAAAAAGTAAGTAAATTGAGTAAAACTGTCTCACATTTTCTGGAAACTTTGACTCTTATGCTCGATTTTTACAGCCAGTTCTGCGCTGGACCTGCTTGAAATGTGGCTTATGCAAAAATGAGATTTTGTTACAGTGAGATTTTTCGGCGTGTGTACGGGCATGCATCTTTCCATCCCTCCAATCCATTTTCCTCTACGTGATGCAAACTAAAGAAAGCAGCTAAGCTCGTGCAGCTGCCAGTCAGATGGGATCAGAGTAATGAAGGACAGAAAAGAAGCACAGGGAGTAAGAGGAGGATGGAGGACGCGGGAAAGGAGGAGGAGGAGGAAGAGAGGAGGCTTAAACTTTTCTAAAATCAGGATTTATCCAGGAAGACTTTGATCCCTCACTTCAGCTCCGAACCTGAGTTGTATGACAAATAATCAGGCTGCAAATCATTTCAATTCAAGCTCAGGCATCCGGTTTCACCCAGAGGGAGTGGAAGGTACACGCGAGACAGGAGGGAGCCATCGTAACAAAGCACGTTTGTCACAAAGTGGTTCTCTGAGCAAATAAAACAATAGAGAAGAATCCCGTTGTGCATATCAACACCGCTCGTGGGTCTGTGTAGGCTGGGAAATCGCTGGAGAGGAGGCGAAGAAGAGCAGAGGAGAAGAGGAAGGGAACAGACAGGATGACATCTCTACAAGCTCAGTGTACAACATTTGAGAAGAATACCTGCATCAATCAGTGAGAATCAAAGATGGTTTCTGTCACTTTGGGCGGTTCTTATTGAGCTAAGTGTTTCTCCAAGATGCACATGTAGTTTACAGCTCTCACAGTTCAACTACATCAACAGGTGGTCTACAGAAACAGAGCATAGATCTATTAAGACACTCAAACAGTGGCCGTCTCCTCTGGCTACCCAAAAGATGTCTCCACATGGTAGTTTTGTAGCGAATATGTCGGCTCCGTGAGGCCTCTGTGTGCCAGTCCATTGGTGGATGTTTCACTAAAACTAAACCAAAATGTGAACCACATGGTTGCACCACAGGTCAGGGGAGTGTCAAAGCCAGTGGGATGTATCCTCTGGAGAACATGAATGTCAGTACAAAATTGAATGTCAAGCCGTCGTTCAGATGTTTTCGTTTGGACCAGAGTGGTGGACTGACTGCAATCCCCAACGCTCCACTGAGGAAATATGTATCTTATCATCAAATTCTATTTCTATATTTATTTCTATTTATTTAATTATTAAGATTCCCAACCAAAAGGTCAGTGGTTCAAGCCCCTCTGAGAGTTAAAATTCACGATCACCCAGCTCCAAATGTGAGGCCAGTGGCTATCTTTAGAAATGACCTTGCCTTTTAGCTACAGTGATAAGCACTGACGTACTGTTTCTTTTGTGCAATTGATTTTGATGTGTGGCCTTTATCCTTTTTCAATATTTAATCAACACTAAGTGCCCGTGTTGTAGCCGCTCTTTGAAACTGTCCGCGTAAGCCTCTGTTAATTAACTTCTAAATTTAAAAAAAAAAAAAAAAAGAGGCTTTGATACGAGTAAAACCTTAGAGGTATTTTTGCAATATTTTCATTGGAAATTCAAACAGAAAAGTGTGGAGCAGAACACTAATACAATGAAGTGCTGATCCACAACCATTTTTCATTTGTTACCCTGTCG
This sequence comes from Protonibea diacanthus, assembly GCA_028641955.1. NCBI lineage: Eukaryota > Metazoa > Chordata > Actinopteri > Sciaenidae > Protonibea > Protonibea diacanthus. Next base: position 3,351,102 of record CM053998.1, on the reverse strand, counting down.
TTCTCCTTCTCGTTCAGCCTCCGAGCTGATGTGTTGGTGAGACGATGCTGGCTTATAGAAGGAGGCCGGCCAGAAAATCATTTATGTACGAGGTTTTAATGGAATCGTGGGTGTGTTTTTGTTGTGTCACAATGCAAGAGTGTGTACTGTATGCTTGTGCGTGACGGTGATGTTAAGGTGAGGTCACAGGAGGCTGCCGGAGACTTCTTAGTATTCATGAGTATAACAGAAGTCGTTGGTTTGGTGTTCCTGCTCTGTCATCTCTTCTTCCCTCTATCTATTCCTGACTCTCACAGTGTTGTTATTTACCACTCTGAGGTCTTAGTCCACATGAAATCAAAACAAAGACAGCTTTATAGACTAACTAGCTAACCGCTAATTAACTGCTAATGGTATCTGCTGTTGGCAAGTAATTGAACTGGGCTCAACAGCTAGAATGCGGGTTTGACCACAGCCTCGGAAACCAACAGAGAATAACGTCACACTACAGAGGTGATTATAGACTTTCCTGATGGAAAGACTGCTAACTAGCGAACAGCTAACTGACTTTAGTAGTTAGATAACCGGACTGACTCTCCTCCAGGATGCCGGGGGCCAAACCTAGCAAGAAAACCACCTCCGTAGGCGACTGCAAACTGTCAAACTGGCCAGGTCTGGTTGTTTTCAGTCCTGGGTCCAACCATCTGACTCTCACAATCTACCAACCCAGACCTCATTCATTAGTGTATGATCACCTAATGTGTTCATGTAGGCCACCATTTTTCTACAGTAGCCCAGAACAGACAAACCAAAGACTGATCTAAATGTGGACTTTTGCAAGTCCTTGTATGTGAAAACCTACTTGACAATAAACCTGATTCTATTTCACTGGAAGGTGAGGTGGACGCTGACATTAGCTCATAGTGCTACTTCCAATCCGTGACCCATATGCCTGTTTTAACAGGAAACACGCTGCAGTGGCAAATAACATGCTGCTTTCCATTTCAAGGGAACTTGGGAAGCTAACATTGGCTCCATGAGTTGGGTGAAAGCTCTGCATCCTCCTGGCTTTATGAAATTCTGAGCAAAAACCTGCAGGACCCATGCAAAAAAGTTATCATGTTGGACATTCCTCTTGTGTTTAAATAATATAAAAAGTATAACAAGGAAAAACATGCTATCACATTGAATCTCTGTCTGGCTGCCAAGCGGCACCCTATTATGTTTACAAGTTAAAAAGCTTTTAGGATGAGGCCCAGCTGATGTGTTTGGAAACCTTCCCCCATATTCAATAAAGAACAACATTACAGTCCCATGTACACCATTTCAGCATCCAAACTTTAATGACATGTCCTGCCAAGTTACTGTCGCTAAGCTATGATTTCATGTTATCTGTAATGTGTATAATCAAGGACTGCTGTGAGGCGAGGTTTGCCTTGTAAGGCACTTTGGGATATTGGAAATGTATGAGAACTGTAACCAAAAATACTTTGTCTATACTATGTGTATGTTATTGTAGTCTTTTGGCACCAAAATCCAAATAATTTGAGCCGTGAATCACTCCTCGCACGTGTCTTGTTCTGATATTTTGAGTTCCAGACATTCTGTGTTTGCAACGTCCCGTACCTTCCTGTGTCGGGAAAACTGTCCACACATGGAAAAGTGTAACATACAGTAAGTCTATCCACAGATATATACGAAGGTAATGGTCCAGAAATGTTTACACGTGTGCACTGTACATGTCTAGTCAAATCGAGTGTATATGTATAGTTGAAGATGATGTACAGTGACTCAAGAAGGGTTTGCAAAGGTAATTGGTAGTGGCGTATTCCAAGAACTCCAAGAAGATCGGGGTAAACTCTGTCTCGATAAAAAACAAACATGAAAATGTGAACAAAAGTGGAAGAAATTATGATATTATAGTCCAACAACATGATTAGAAAAGATCCCACTTCAAATACGAATGGCTCTTGTGCAATGTCAGTTCTCCAGCCATGCTAGCTATCACCAGTCGTTCTAACTACCCGGGTCTTCTTCAGGTTATTCCAAACTATGTGACTGGGGGAAGTGTGGTACAGCTGTAGAGCTGTAGAGCTAGCTGGCAAACTGTAGACTGGTGAGGCGAGTGGTCTTCAGTTGTTTGCAATCTGGAACGCCACCACTAGGTGCCACTAGATCCCAATACAATATAAGAGAGAGAGAGAAGACGGATGTGGTCACTGGTGGCTGCATGGCTGGTTAATCTTCAGATCACATTTTATGAGAAGGGAATTTAGAATTTCCCAAAATAAGATTCAAAGTGAGCTCAACTGTTCAAATTTGATGATTTTATAAACTATAAAATCCTTTAAAAGGTCCAACGTGTCAGATTTATGGACCTCTCTCTCCAGATTATGACAGAAATGTGATAAAATATGCACAGTTTTGTTTTCATTAGTGTGTAACCACATGAAAATAAGAATTTTGTTACCTTAGGATGAGGCTTTTATATCTACAGACGCAGTCCAAAACACAGCTTTTATTGGCTTTATATAGCATATAATTATTTTGCTGCTCTGCGTTTGGTTTTATATTTTTTGGGCGAACTCTAACATAACACCTTGACTGACTTTGTAGCAGGACTCTGTGCAGCTACGGCGCCCAGATGATCTATATTATTCCAGCTGCCTGATCAATTCTCAGATATAAAATCTCATTCCTTTCCAGGAGCCCATCCTCGTGTTGCATTCACAGTGCCAGGTTGTTGTTTTTTCCACTTTAATCTCTGCAGAGTTGAGCATCACGGATCAGATGTCAAGGTCAATCTACAGGAGACGATAATAAATGTTAAAAGAGCACTTTGAAAGGCCGCTCACATTTCACTAATGTTGAGGCCCATAAACCACACTACAATTACTACCAGCTGTAATAAACTCTGTCAGGAATCCAGTGGCACATAAGTCACCTCCACATAAAAATCATTTGCCACACACCACCGCACGTCATTCATTAAGAACCCCACGTTACAAAGTCTGTCGTCATTCCAGGGGTATAAATTTACGTCTCTGGCGTCATCCACCTCACCCTCAGTGTTATTAATTCCTTGTGATACAATGAAACCTGTTATCCGGCTCACAGTGCCTGTATAAAAGCCCATTACACAGTTAATCAGCCCCTGCACACTCCCTGTGTAGGAGTGTGTGTCACTGCTTTCACTGCCACACTCTAGGACTCGCTGCGGGTGTGTCATCTCTCTAATCTGTGTGTGTGTGAGTGAGTTTGCATGAGATCAGCATGTGTTTAATTTTGCATTGTTTCAGTACGTGTGGGTGTGTGTTGTGTTTTTTTTATAGTCAGTGGAGATAGATAAGGAGGTCAAAGGTTTTTTTCTCATGTAAATGTCACCAGAATGCATAATTGGAATGATCTATCATGTTTCCCACAATACTTGCTTGTATGCAGAGGAAGAGAAATAATGCAAACAATGTGAGTAATAGGAAGAGGTACAAATATTATGGGTTTGGCTGTTTGACAGTGGAACAAATTGAAACCACAAAAGTGACTATCACCTTTATAAAACTGTCATGGCTAATGTGTTCGCAAACAGTAGCTTATTTACACATCCAGAGAAACATTTGCATTGCATTGAAACATGAAGTCCAACTTCATGTTTGTGACCACGTGTGTGTAATTTTAGCTCTGTTTTGGTCTCCTCCAACACCTGAGAAAATTATCCGGCTCTTTAGGTGCTAATTTCTGTCTGTAGTTTGGTGCTGAGAGCTTTTGCTGTTGGCTGCTACACAGTAACTTACTGTAATAAAGTCACAGTAATTAACTTGCAGCCATTGACAAGTAACTTTTAAAGTACAGTAGTTAACTAGCAGCCATTGACAAATAACCTACCATAAAAAATCACAGTGACTGGCAGCCATTGACAGGTAACCTACTGTAAAAAAACAAAACAAAAAACAGCATTTAACTGGCAGCTATTGACAAGTAACTTACTGCAAAAAATGTCCTCAGTTATTAACTGGCATCCATTCACAACAAATTTACAGCAATGAACTTGTAGCCATTGACAAGTGTCTGGCAGCTATTGACAAGCAACTTATTGTTAAAAAAAAAAAAGAAAAATCACAGTTATTAACTGGCAGTCATTGACCAGTAACTTGCTGTAAAGAAATTTGCAGTAATTATAGGCAGCCATTGACTACACCAGTTTAATATTCACTTTTTTTTCATCCCACTGAACTTTGTTTGGAATATGCAGTGTTACTTTTAAAATGAACATCCAGTTTGTTCTCCGCTCTGCTCTTACTGGCATGAAACTGTGAGGAAACAACAGATAAACAAAAGCATTCAGAGATGGAGTTCATGATCCATGAAGAGGTGAAACAAATAAAACTCTACCAGCAGATGTGGAGGGAATAAAAAGGCAAAAAAAGAAAAAAGGGGAAAGCATCAGTACTGTGGTTACGAATAATTCCTCTCCTCGCTGGTTTGGTAACAAAACTCAGCAGAAGCTCATATTTTCTGTCACGACTACTCAACCTCCCTCTCTGCTTCCTCACTGTCTCAGTAAATAAAATCTCTTTAGGGAAGTGGACTGCCACCCAGTTGTCTTCTTTTGTCCGTGTGTGGTCATGTACTTAAATGAGCGCTGTGCTGGTGTGTGCCTGAGTGCACATCGTCCCCCATATCGCAGATAAAACGGAACATTTCTTCAGAATTGGACCCCGTTGATTTCCAGAAGGGGAAATCTTGTGTTATTTTCCACAGATAAACAGAGCAGAAGATCTGAGCTGGATAAAAAAAAACACCAGACTGCACAGACACACTATTTCTAACCTCATTCTGTATATATCCTGGCAAACCACATATTTTTACATTGTTGGCGAACCAAATTTAAACATAATTTTCCTTCTTGATCTGTGGTGATTATTATCCCCACTGTCAAAACTGGAAAATATTAAGAATGAGTGACTTTATAATGCAAACATGAACAATGGCTTGTGGCCTTTCTAATCAGATCCATTTACAGGAAATCTAACCAATGTGGAGGCCAGACTTTCCTCTCAGTTTCCAAATAAAGGATGTGTCCTTGAACCTGACTGCACTACTGACACATGGTCAGACCACCGGCCCACTTCACTGCTTCTTGACTGCTGCGCAGATGGATGGAGCAGTGGATGGATGGACTGATGGAAAACCATCCATCTCTTCCATCTGAGACATTAATTCCATCTCTTTGTCTCTGTCCATTCTGAAAATCTGGATCCGACCAAACTTTTGGCTGGAATTCAGACAAAAGGATGAAACAACAGTGAGTAATAGTGAAGTTTGCAAACCAACAATGTTTGTCGTGAATGCTGTGAAAGCCACATTGTGTAGAGTGTGATACCGCTGTGGTAAATATGGACAGCTGTACACGTGTATTTGTTCTGATTACATTACTTAGCAATTTAGCAACTTTGCTAAGAGCCAAACATCAAGCAAGGTCAACAATACAAGACACAGCAGCCAGCTAATATTACTGACTAGTCAAACAGCAGTCAGCCCAGCTCGGCATCTGTCTTTCAGCCCTTTAATTTCACCAAGCTCTCGCCAACGACTGAAAGACAGTCCCAGATTTACTCTTGTCCAGCGGCTTCTTGCTCAGCCACTCTTTTTTTCTTGTCTCAGCTTCTTCTGTCAACATCCTCTTCAGTCTTTTTGCCTCTGTCATTATGTCCATAAAGCCTGCTGTAATGCCCGATGGTCCAGCTCCGGTTCTGGCACGACACTGGCAGACAGAGAGTTGAGGCGGAGCAGCTGAAGGACATCAGACGTACAAATGAAAGAGACACCGTTCACCTGATTACAACAACATGATTTAAAATCTGTTAATTTATGGCTGAAAAGTTACATCAGGTTTCTTTAAGAACAGTAAAGCTATGCTTTGCTATTCAGCTTCGGTTGGCTGATTTACTGGCCAGTGGATATACAATAGGTGTGTGTGCATGTGTGCCGAAGGTGCAGACGCTTCCTCTAATGACTCACCCATTGATTTCCAGTAAAAACCTCCACAGGTTTTCCACAGTGTCGGCCATGGAATAGTGCAGAGCTGGAACACCCAACCGGTCCAGTTAAAGTAAATCAAAGCACAACCAATAGCAGAAGAGGTGGGGGGTAAAACAGCAGAGTTCAGACACCAAGGCTTCGTTTCCAGTGTTATAAAAGTATGCACTCATACAGCGTGTTTTTGGATTAGGAGAAGAAGTGTCTGCCAGATGCTATATTGGTTGATTACACCTCTTAAGACTTTCAAAGTATTGGATAGGATTTACTGGACTTGTTTACCATATTTGGTAGAGATTTGATGGTCCACATTCCTTCAGGCTGTCTAACAGCACTTCACTAAGATATTTTTAGACCAAAGTGGATCTTTTCTTTTAATGACATCATCAAATTTGATATTATTACTGTGACGAAAACAGAAATCCTTTCACATATTAAGCAAGGTTGACAAGAAAAGCATCAGCGACTATTGATAGCAATCAGGTTTTCTCCGGCGATTAGATCCAGAAAGTTAATTTAGAAACAGTTCAAGTGAAGTGTTTCCCGTAGATTAGAGGTTCTTAATGCACGCTATTTTGTGCAGACATCTTTCTTCCCTGCCAGGTGGTTAATTGTATCGACCAGGTGCGAATCAGTCTGTGATTAGATAACTGGAAGGAAAAATGGGGCTGAGGATTGACGCAGATTAGAGGCACGAAGTCGGAGCTGTTTTATTTCGGAGCTCGTGAACTCAAAGCGTAATTGTACGAGTCTGATTAAAATTCCTGCACAGAGTAACGAAAGAGTGTAGTCAACATCACCTGCGTACGACTTCAAATTTATTTTATTGGTGTGGACAAAAATGTATTTTTATTTTTCATGTGGACCAAATGAACCACACTGCAAATATAAAAACACCCTCAATCACTTCTTCGACCTTTAAATTTAAAAAATGAGACATATTCATCATATTTTAGGCAAAAAACATCAATGGTCCTTCATTAAAACTTCATAACAGATCAATATATCAGCAGCCCAATATGGTGGACTGAGCGTAGTGTAGCCAGCGGGTACTTATAGTTTAATTTTTGCAACAACAAAATACCATCTGCTTCTGCAGAATAAATTAGATTAATTCTGAACTGGGGAGAAAAGAAATCAACAGTCTTAAACAACAGCCGACATGTGGCAGTTCGGATGATGTAAGGAGGGTTGACAGATATTCCTGCGTAGCAGCGGCTGAGTCACACACCTTCCAGGTTGTTGTACCTGCAGACAAAGATTACGGACCGCGTATGATGGCAGGAGACGGGCTAATGGCGCCGGGTTACGCTCCGTCTGAGACGACGCAGCCGTAGAAACAGAAAAGCCCCTTTCAAACAGGGGCGATAATGAGAGACTGTGTTCTGAAAGTCCCGAGTTCAGTTTTCGAAATCTCACAAACAAGAAACATTTGGCCTTTATTCTGAGGGAAAGACAGAAACCGAAGAGTCGGCTGCTCATTAAAAACTCTCCTGTCATGACAGCGAGGGCAGCCGGCAGCACAGCAACACGCCTGGAAAATAAAATAACTGTTGTTTCGGTCTTTATTAATACCATCTCTCCTCATTTTACCATTAACTTTGTCAGGCTACGTTTGCATGAGTCTCCTCTTCTCGTCCTTCTGTGTCTGACATGCCTGCGTTGGCGACCTTTCGGAAAGATAAACTTCTACAGCGCGGCTACGTCCAAACACCTCGATTCACATTTATCTACAGTTCAGTGCACTCATAGAAATATTTCACCAGCAAGTTGGAGGGATTCGGCCAGAAGTTCTTGGTTATCTATGAGCCTCAACACACAACCACATCCGCCTCGCTGCTGTTGAGACTAAATTTGTTCCATGCTGGAACGGGGCAGCGGTGATAAATCTTATCCAACCCGAGAGAAATGACGAATCTTAAATGAGAGCACAACATCCCGAATGTCTCTTTAAAGAGCAAGGAGCGAGTCACCACCTTCAGACTTTTTCCTCAGAGACTAGTTGGGTTCATAATTGAGTGTCACATTTCTTGATTTGTGGGTGTTGGAGATGTAAATGGTTACTCATGCTGAAAGCAACCGAAGGGCAATGTTTCTTAGAGCGGATTTTACAGTGGCAGAGGGGATTTGATGTGAAGCAGCAATGACATAAAACAAGATATGATGAAAACTTGTAAGCATTCACTATTTTATCTCATTTTTCCTGATGAATCGGTGCGAAATCCTGAAAGTTACGCTCGTCATCGCGATCATCTGCTGTAAGGAGGTCATCAAACTGTCGGTATTTTTCACGTCTTGACGTTCTGTCAAATCAAACATGTTCAATATTATCAGAGGTTTTTCGTCTCAATCAAATGAGCATCAACGACCAATTCCCTCTAGCATCATCAGGAACAGCCTTCTCCACAGTACTGGACTATAGATAAGGAGCAGAAATGTGGAGCTGTGGAGGGAGTGAGTGTTTCTTTGACGAGTCCTCCCATTTGTCCCTCAAATTGAATGGAGAACAACAGAAAGTTGACTGAAACGGCCAAAAGCTGCTTTTGTTTCTGCTCCGTTGTTCAACAGTTAATAATCTCGCAGACAGTGACCCTCAGTCTCTGCAAAATCCTAAAAACTCCGAGACTTTTGACTCATTTTCATTGGATGTAAGAGGGCGTCAGACTTCAGTCTCCTCAGGTGTACTGTATGTTAGGCAGGGTTACAAACTGCGTTTCCCCTCCTCGCCACAAGGAGCTCCACCTTCAAACACCCCACAGTATAAACAGAGGGCTGCTCACCTTCCTCCTGTTTTGTCTCCAGACATTTAAACCCTGTGGAGTGTTTCTCAGCTGCTTTACCATGCGTCTTTTGTCCATTACTCAATGTAAGTAAGAGTTTCTGTCAGTTACTTGATATAGTTATGCCAAACTGTTGACGTGATTTGATATTTGATATATTATATGGTATTTTAATGTACACATTGCATGGTGGGAGTAGCAGTTTGCTGCTGAAGGAGCTGTTGAAGGCCTCTCTGGGGCAGTCCAGGACAGAGCGGACCCTCTCGACCAGTTTGTTTAGTTTTAAGTTTTCATTTTAGTTTTAATTTGTTTGTATCGTCAGTTTGAGAATATCTATCCGCTCCATTCTTCAACCGGCCTCTGACTTTGTCTTCTGTCGCCGTCACCTCACTCCCTCGTCCAGGCGCTCTCTCCTGCCCTGCGCTAACCTCTTTTTCCCCTGTCAGTGCCGTTCACCTGACCTTTCCTGCCCACCTGCCTCAACTGTTCGCAGCCCTGTAGACATTTAACCGCCAGTCCTTTCCCGCTCGCCCCCTGCCAGACTGTCAAAGTTGTCATGTACCTCATGGCTTTGCTTTTAAGCCGCAGCCTGAACCCGAGCCCACCTGTGTGCCTGCTTAAATTAAACCTGCCTGTAAGCCTTCGGTTATCAATGAATCGCTGAAATTAGCCTGTCTGCACCTCATTCTCTTCTCTCACCCCAATCTATTAGCAGTACCTGCAATCAGATTTTTAAATTCAATTTGAATGCCTTTATATCAAACATAAACCTGGATTCAATGTTTGTTCTTCTCCACAATAATCCTGAGCCCTAACAAAGTTTACACCACTCTCTATCTCTTGTCTGTCTCCCTCTCTGCCGTTCTAAACATGAATTATTCATATTCTTTTGAGATACGGTAGCTGAAGGAGTGGATGACAGTTCGATGGACCATTTCTGCACGGTTGGGTGAATTGCTGGAAAAAAAAAAAAATCTCCATTCCCTGAAGAGAAAGCACACACAATAGAAAAGGCATGTGCAGTAGTAGATCCCTCTCCTCATCTTTCTCTCCATTACATCCCTCTGCACATCTCTTCTCCATGTTCACTGATGCACAAACAGCATGTCGCCGTGACCGGGTGGAAGCTATGTTGGGAGAAGTCACCCACACTTCTCTGTTTACCTGTTGCCAGCACGGATGACTCGACTAGAAGAATAGATAAGAAGGAAAACGGATAATGCAAACAAGGCTCAGACAGAGCTGTAAGTGTGTGTGTGTGTGTCCAACATCGTCCAGCTCTTGTGTGAAAATATGAAATAATGGAAAATGTCAACGCCAGACTTAGAAGGTGTTAACAGAAGCTATTTGAAGCTGTTATTAAAGCAACTCTGTATAACATTTCTACTATTAAATAACTCTCTGTGATTTACAGAGTTTCCTGATGGGCAGTGAAGTAAACTGTTGCCAACTGTAGCTGCCGTTAGCTCAGTCTGTTAGCCGGGCTGTGAGTTCAGAGCACCGGGCGGTGTTTGTATGTGTTTTTAGCCACAGAGTGCAGATAGATGTAATAGAGTAGATACTTTATTGATCCCTGAAGTTCTTTTAGATGCATTTTACCTGAAATACAACCACACACACACACAGGGGTTCATAGACATGCAAAGGTGGAGCGATGATGGACTGCCACACAAAGCAGCGCCCTGTGAGCGGGTTTGGTACCTTGCTCAAGGGTACCTCTGCAGTGCCCAGGAGGTGACACCTCTTCAGCTACCAGTCCAACTTCCATACTTCCATACCAGTTCCCTACAGATCCCTACAGATATGTTGGTGGTGTCATGCCTGAACCAGAGCTGGGCAAGTGGGCAGTGTAAACGAGCTCAATGATCAATGGACACAGTGACCGAAGTGAAAAGACCTCTGTGTTTAGTGCCAAATAGCAAATGGACACAATGGCAGAGACTGAGCTAATGAGAGCGCCAAATGAATAGTAGATGACTTAAGTTATTTAAATTTATTCCTGAGGGGGACATAAATGTGTCAGAGTTTATGACAATCCGTCCTCTAGTTGTAGACACGTTTCACTTAGTGCCACATGCCAACCTTAAGTCAGAAGGTCACCAGATTCATTAGGATTCATCGTCATCATCTGCCTTTGCCAAACTCCTTCAAGGGCTGCTGTTCAAGCTTCGACGGGTCGCTGTGTTCTTGCGATGGCTTTATGTTCATGATCGTGTGCTGGTGAAACAGGAACAGAAGCTCCTCTGGGAGGTCTGCGGGATCCGTTGCTTGTCTCGGGTAAGCTGAGAGACGCTCCTTGTCCAGCTTCGGAGCTTCAGAGACATGTTCCACCAAGGATTATCTGATAACTCGGGGAGGTGGGTGTCGGGATAAATGAAGAATCCTTGCAGTTCTTGAGGTGGAAGAGAGATTTGCTGCTGGAAGACTCCCTTCCTGTCTTCCTGGCACAACTCCATCCGGCCAAGCCTCTTGGTTCTCACCAGTGGGCAGTTTCTTTCCCTGTGCCTCCTTGGGGTTCAGGCTAGGGTTGTAAACTGGCAGCAAATACTTGAATTTTCATTTTAAACTTTCTAAATTTCTATTTTTCTAAACAGCACTTTGCGTTTCCATACTCCAGTGGTTTTATAACCCTGGTCTGGTTACGAGCATTGCTGCATTACATGTGTTCATGTAGAAGTTGACGCTCTTGAACGTTTTATGCTCTTAACTGAAACATCTCACTTAAAATTTCTAAAGGTTGCCTCATGTGCCCTGAAGCTGCCTCCCACTCATGCCACATACAGACAGACAGACACTGAGGAAAGAAGAGATGGAGAGAGTCAGTGAGGTGAGCGTAACATTTTTGACATTAGCCACACATGATGTGACATCTGAGAGTCCCCTTTTTAATTTTTCATCCCGTTCCTTTCACTCTCTGAAAAACTAAAGTTAAGTGAACCCGCTGTACGGCGTCACAAGTGAGGAGTGACGGCGACAGGCTCGGCTCGTACTCTGACAAAGTCAAACGTCAGCGTCAGGAGGTTTCGTTTTGTCAATTAGTCAAGCAATGCATGACGGAGCAGCTTGCAGCCTCCGCTGACCTCAACTCGTGTGCACCTGTGTCATGTTTGATGCTGTTTCTGTCCCAAGACGGATGTTCCTAAAAAAAGACTTCACATGCTTCAATACCTGACCAGAAGTCATTTTGTTGTCATGATTTGTGCTAGAGTTTTCTTTATCGTTATTTTCTGAGATATTACCTACTGTACTTGTTGATACACCTTTTTGTTCAGGTATGTTCAACGTGACACTGGATGAAGATCACATTTGGCTTTCGATAGCGTAGAAGACTTTTTAACAACTTCTAAGGTGCTGAAAACATTGAGATTTATGTACCTTCACCATAGATTTGTACACTTTCTGATCAAACGCCCTTATCGGCGGGATAATTTCATTGGTCATTGCCTTCAAAACCCATTTTAAATTTGGTTAAGCATAGGGAGGTTGGAGGTTGGAAGCCTTTGTCTTCATGGTTACTATCTTGAGAAGGTAAGGGAGCTGTCATGGTTAAAAGACACCCATGTTGGCGATGTTGGAAGTTTACTGTCTTGTTGACCCAACCGTCCACCCTCACCTGGCTCCTCGCTTATGGACTGGTTCTGTTTTGGTTCACTTGCGGTCTTTCCTCGGGAGGACAGTGTTGTTTTTTTGTCGCAGAATTCAACTTTGTGACATCTTTGATCTTTGTTGCGGTTTCTCCAACTTCTTTTGCTGCTGTTTGAAATGTAAAGATGATTCTCTCTCTACCTGACACCTAATGACATGAGCAAAAGTGATGAAAACAGCGGCAATCGTACACGCCTTGATTCTGAATAGCAGGGCCAAGGTCTGACCTGGAGGAGACCTTGGTCTCTGCAATAAATTGTATCATCAAAAGGTACAGGCTCGAGATTGCCATCTTATGTATATTAATGTTTTCAGTCCAGTACCTCTTCAACAAAGAGCAAAATGGGTCATTTATTTAAATGTTGCAAATTAGTATTTCAAAAGACAGCTGCTATGATGGGCTGGAAACAGTGAGATTTATTCTAATGCAGTAAATCCCACGCCCCCATAGCTCCAAAGCTGTAGGAAGAATTTAAACAATTGTGTTCCACGCTCTACGTGCCAAAGGCTGAAATCCTTTCCAGGATATAAAAAAGACATCAGATCAAATCAGCTTTGCCAGAAGTGAATAAGTGTCTCAAAATCCATCTGCATTGCGTCAGATATCCTCTGATAAAGTGCTGTCCGTTCAGCTCCAAACATAAATGATGGAAGAAGTCAGCAGTAAGGGCGCTTGATGAATTCCCGGGCCCCTCTTACTCTGTTATTAGCAGACACATTGGCTGTTAGTCGTCCATTTTGAGTCAGACACACAGATGACATATTAATGAATTACCTCTGATGTAGCTTTTTATTAAAATACACCATACAAAAGTGATGAAGATAGAATGAACAATGTACAGATCATTCTGCGTTTCTAGAGTTATATTAAGGAAAATGGAGAAACACTGTTTATCCTCTCAGGAGCATGAATGTGTTCAGTATATCAGATAGTAACCTGTTAATTAAATTATAGAAATGTTTGTAAGTATTTGGTGTTATGGCCTCCTAATGGTTGTGAGGAAAGTGTCCAGAATGGGATGGGTTCATCCTCTGGGGAACATGAATGCTCTTAGTAAATCTTGTGACAATCTGGCTATTTAACTTATGGGCTTAAATTTTTTGACATTTTTTGCTTTAAGCTGCTGCAAACAGATTTTTGAGATATAAAAGGTTGATGCTCTCAGGCATAATCTGCAATCCAATTAGGCAAATAATTGTTTGGACTGATTGCCAATTATTTTCCAAGAAGAAACATCTAACTTCTTTGATTTCAGCTTTTCAAATGTTCATGTCTTCTGGTTTCTTTAGTCCTCTATGACAGTAAACCAAATATATCTTTGCGTTGTGGACAAAACAAGACATTTGACGACATCACTTTGGGCTTTGTCAGCAACAACTTGACCATTTTCCGACACTTTGTTGACAAAAAATCAATTTTTGTCAGACATATAGTCCTCTATCTGTGTGCATATACTGTAGGTACATATAAGTGCTGACAGTAGGAAAACTGAACAAGGTCTCAGCTGAGATACTCAAAAAAAAAAACAGAGGCACATCATTTCATTTTCATTCATTCATTTTTCTGAGGCTCTTACCTTTGCGTGTCTCCACCAACAAAAGCCAGCCTCCTCCATTACATTAGCTGCCTCTGGACTGCACACTGACCTCACGTCGCAGCTTTTAGTCTCTGTCTTTTGTCAAGTCAAATTTACTTAGAGTGAGGTTTTACCGAGCTGCTTTTAATGCAACAGGCTGGTCGCAAAGTCACCGAGCAGCAAAGGACAGATTCAGACGGAAATAAGAAAGGAACTCTTGACACTTGAAGGGTGGATCCATCTTTTTGTTTGGATTTAAATCTAAATGCAAAAAATAAAACTAAACTCGAATCATAGTGACCACTGAATGGCCAGAAGTGAAATACTTACATACAACTATTAAGGGTTGCCATTTAACCTAACAAATTTTAGACTGATTTAGACTTTAGACTGTACACATAGGCATATTGAGCTTAGCATAGCATAAAGATGCTACGGTTTTCCTGCTCTCCCTGCTGATGCTTCCTCTTGTTGACTCTTGTTGCCTATGTGTTATGTCTTATAATTTGACTCAAACTTTTGAAAATCCTGCAATTACAAGTGAGTGAACCATCAAAAAAAAGGTGAGCAAATGCTATTCTCTGTTTAAAGCGTAGGTTAACTACGTTTGCATGTGTTTAGTCCCCATTACAACGTGCAGATTTGAAGGCTACCAGACGTTGCTGCAGATGTGCATGAGAGCTCTCCATCAATGTAAAGGTGAATTGTCCTTGTGCAAGTTATACTCTTTCTTCTTATGTAACCTTTGGCTGACTGAAGAAGAATACCTTTTGTTCTTCCTTTGTTGACATTGAATCTTTGGGTATCATATTTCCCCAGATCACTTCGGTGCTGACCTTTGTGTTGACGCAGCTCCGTGCTCTTGCTTTTGTTCCTTTGTTACTTTCTTAAAGTATCTTTTATTGTTTTGCCGTGTTGTAACTACAACTTTTGAATACTTGCAATAGATTGCAGCATTAGTGGTTGCTGTAGGTCTTCGATCTTTTAAGTATAAGGAGAATACCATGCCTGTTTTCTCTGGTCATGTAGCACCAGTTTTAAAGATATTGTGTCTTTCTTTTGTATAGACACGACATAAATCCTTTCATCAAGATGCAGAATGTGCTACGACCCCAACCTCGCCATGTAGAAATCAAATCCACTGGCGTCTGCTTCACTCACACAATGGGAAAGAAAATGCTCAACTAGATGCAGTAAAAAAAAAAAATAGCCAGCTTATTACAGGTGTCATGAACAGGTAGCAAGGCTACCCACCAGCCTTCAGAGTCAAGGTAAAACCATTATTAGGATGTGCACGGAGTGACTGTGTGGGTGTTTGAACAGATATTGCTTTCTCCTGTTGCAGAAGTCAAAGACTCAGCGAGGCCTCTTGATTAAAGAGATGGTAGAAAATCAAAAATCAAGCGCTGCCACGGAGAACATGCAGTCGTACACTGACGGAGATGATAAATATAAGTCTGTTTGATCTGTCTGCAGTGCAGCTTGAATCCTCTGTGATCAGACAAAGATGTAGAAGTAATGCATTGATATGCATATAGAAAAATATTAGTACTGCATGCAGTTATTCTGTAACTGATACTGAGGGAAAAGAGGACCGGACTGACTTGTAAGATGTGAAGATAAAGAGCAGACAAGATGATAATGCCTCAGTCGCATCAGGCTCTGAAAAGACCACATGGTGTTATCCCAGTAGGCGGACTAATACATGAGGTAGCAGGCTTTATATTTGAACTCTACAGGCTAATATGACTCACAGCAGGCTGTCAGCCATCCTCCCTCTCTCTTTTTCTCTACAAACCTCAATCTCTAGCCGCCCTTTCCCCCTGCGTACTCCACCCCTCTGTCCTCTCGTCTTTCCACAGACAAGCTCCTAATAAGGTGCCATGGAAGAGCAGGGTTTTACCTTTTGCCCACACATCGTAAAACGAAAAGAATATCAACCTTCTTTAAAGGTTATGAACTGACTCTCGGGTTGAACTGCATCCGAGCACGGCTCGATTCAATTAATAGAAAGAAAAAGGATGGAAAACCTGCACTACAGGTGTGTATTGTAACAAGTGGTAGAACCTGCTGGGTTACGGTCACGGACAGAAATGAGTTTCTTTGGTGCCTTCAAACGGATTCCTGTTTACAAGTCCACAGAGTGACCAACTTATGATATTCATGACAGGAAATCTTCTAAAAGCTATGCCAAAACTGAAAAATAAAAACAAGGATGTTCATTTCTTAACCCTACCAGTGACATAGCGACAACATTCTCACAACTTAAACTGCTTGAATGCCAAACGTATCGTCTGATGTCGCCCCGGGAGACAATGCCGGATGCTACTTTCATGGTGTGGGTTGTAAGATAATTTGTTGTAGGGGATTACCACTAAGCCTCATGGCTGAACCAGCTACAAACAGGCCATACATACGGGAAATCTCTTGATTCCTAGTCAACAAGAAAAGGATACACCGAGAACAAGAACCCTGCTGAGCTTGACTAACTTCCTGACGTTTTTTTTTTTTTTTTTTAATGCTACCTTTTTAAGACACCTCTACACTTTATTCTCAGCTCTGCTCTAAATGCAAGGATTGCCAACTACCTGGAAGAAAACAAAGCACGACATATCTTTTCACCATCATGCAAACCCCAGAACAAGAGGCAGCTTCCAGCAACAATTCCTGGCCACGTACGGCTACATTTTCATGCCAAAATCTTTAAATCTTTAAAGTCAAACTGCATATACTGACGGTGAAATGTACTTAGCTAATGTTAACTACTTAAATTTTTCATGCGTAAAGTTAATCTTTGATGTTATGATAATGACATTCATTTATCTTGTAGCCAGCGGCCTCCTGGGCTTTTGAATTGATGCGCTTTATAAAGTAGTTATGCTACTTGAGAACAAGTCAGTCTCCGTAAGTCCCCATGTTAAAGCAGAAATAAACATGTTTACAGCCTGGTACAAAAAACAGTTTTGGTCTCTATAGCTAATTTTCCCGTTCATGACAACTGTACTGAGGGTGAATTTATATACAACTCACCTGTTCAGATTATATTAAGGCTTGAAGTTATGCAGGATTAACAGTGTGGTTGCTTTAATTGACAATTTCCGGTCCACTGACGATCCACGTCTTGGCCCATTTTTGATTTTTAGAGGTAGCAGATGCAGAACAGCCAAGATGGTACCATCACGGATACTACATCCATACTCTATACTCTCTATGATTTAAACAGGGTTGTTAAAACACTCCCAGTGAACTACACGTACAGTTGTTTAGTCCATCGCTGAGCCACTTCCCAAAGGTTTTCAGTGGGCAGCATCTGGCACCGCCACACCGTGGACGAAACTGTGCCAAATGGGGCCAATCATACGCTTGGCTTCCTTTTTGACCTCACGCGTTCTAGTTTAATTCGAGGCTGGCATATCGCTATATCATAAAGAAGAAAGATCACACAGTAAGCTTGAGTGAATGTTGATGTCTAAACATGCTTTAGATTAAGAATGATTGGACTTTTAACGCCGCGTTCCCTTCTTGTCAAAGTCTCACAGTTCTAATTTTACATAAGTATGAATGAATGCATGCATCAACATAATAAATGTGCTCTTTATGAAAGATTTAATGAGCGCGGTCATACTACTCATGTATAATACAAAGTGTCTGTGAATATTGATTGGATCACATGAATCTGTAATGCCCATATTGTATTTTTATGAAATGAAATCGTACGTCATGATGGAGGGACCCCACCTGATGGCACCTATATAACACCACAAATCTTTATTTGCACATTACCTTTAATGTGTTTCGCTGTTTCGAGAATGAGTTCAGTCGCCCCATGTTTGCAAGGGAATGGTGTACCCTGGGTTTTCTCTACCATTATGACATTATGGGGGGCTTTTAGGGCTTTTATCCTTAAAATAATTCCTCCAGTCTGAGCTTTAATGGTTGGTTTTACCACCATATAAATGCCATTTCAGTGGTATTTTCACACCAGGTAGATTCAGGGGAATCTGACAGGCACAGAAATGGGAACAACTTCAACTACAAAAATGCTGATTTTAGTTATTGATGAGTAAAAAGGTAAAAAAAAAAAATAGACTGTGTGCTCTCTATGATATCAGTATCACTCAGGACTGCCAGTCTGACCTTCTGTTATGTAAAGGAAAAGGAGAGAGGAAGGACACGAAGCCATCAAGGGGTCCACGGGGAAATCAATCTGATCAGAAGGTTTAAGAGGGTCACACTCTTACAGTATGCTGATTGAGATACAACTGATCAATCGGTGCCAAGGTCAGACACGGGTCAAAGGGAATGGATGCTCGTCAGCAGCCAAAGATTGAGAGCGTGGCTCGTTGGCTGTGCGCTGATGGACTGTTTCACTTTGAGATGAGATTTTTTCTAACTCTGTTTGCATCCCATCTGTATCGCTGTGAATATTTCATTTCATTCAACCTGAAAGATTCAACCAGCGACGCCACAGTCAACATTATGATTAAACCTTTATTTATCATGGGGAAGTTTAGTTAGGCAAACATTTCATGAGGCAGCAAAGCGGCTCCACAGTCAGAAATGTTTGACTCTGAGTTTTAAACCTTAATGGAAAGAGCCAGATTTCATGGCAAAGCTTGTCTGAAGCTCATTGATAAGCAAAACACAAAGAGGCAGGGGGGAGCATCTGTGAAGCCGAACCCTCTTACAAACTACAAAACGCAGACTCATACAGCGTTATCGGTGTCAGGTGGCTTTCCAAGTTGAAACTCACCATTCTAGCCTGTAGCTTTATTCACAGGCTCGCTAGCCAGCTATACTTTTGATGAACGACGTGGTCATGAACAAGTATGAAAGAATTCCAGGAAGTTTGCCAGTTAGCAAACTTAGAAAAAGTCTGGGTTATTTCGGGGAGCATTCTTACTGAGGCCAAAATACCAATTAGGTTGTTCAGCCTCCAATCTTTTGGCCATCGCCAACAAAATCAAACCAAAGTGTGTTAAAACAATGCAGTGCTGGGAGATCCGTCTCTAGAGGCGGCCTTTTTTGTTTTTTTGTTTTTCTTACATGGAGGTAAATTCTCCAACGTGCTTGGAAAGCGAGGGGTGAGGCGTGGACTGTTCAGGCGGTTGCAATCTGCATGCTAGCCGCTAGATGGCACTAAATCCTACAGGATTGTCCTTGAAGTTACCAGTTGGAAAATGAAGTTGGAGTAACTGCTCAGTGTGTTATGGATGAATCATGAAAGCAGCATTTCACAGCTCTGGAAAGTCAAACGGTGGCAACTGCGTGTCACGACCAGGGTGCTGTTTTCTTAGAGTCCTCAGGAGTCAGTCCGGCTGTTTTTAATCAAGCACTGATTTACACCTCATGCAGCAGGTGAATATTATTAACAGCAATCAACCAGCTGGCAGGAGCCAAACGGTTCTTTGACCCGCGAGGGCTTTGGCCTTGTACAATGCAGGACATGGGCTTGTATTTATGTAGTGCCTTTCTACTAACCGCTCAAAGCGGTTTTACAACACTTGTCACATTCACACACTGACGGCGGAGGCTGCCAAGAAAGGTGCCAACTGCTCATCAGAAGCGATACCGGAAGGCGGTGCAAGCTGAGAATTGAACCAACCCCGCTACCAGTGCCGAGCCGCCAATAACTAGACGACCCGCTCTACAGCCTGAGCCTTCAGCCGCCCACGTGAGTCCAGAATGTGACAGAGACACGGGGACTTTATTATCCCCGAGGAAACCAAGTGCAAGTGATGTATTATGCAGCATGTGTTTGACATGGAAAAAAAATCAAGCCGCTCTGCTTGAGTTATTATTCTTTCCAGTAAGATACTGACATTTTGGCCACGGGTGTTGGACAAGTACAAGGTGTGTGTGTGTGTGTGTGTGTGTGTTGAAAATTCAGCATAATTCATCGCGGCTCTCTTGCCTGTGTGACATTTATTGAAAGTGGGATAATTGCACAAGAGGCCCGCTGCCAGACATAAAGATAATAACCAGTCATGAGGTAACTCACCTACAGCTTGTGATGTAAAGTTACACTGGATATTATGCATGCATATATATATATATATATATATACATAAACATGTTTCTGAATGAGCTCTATAAAACATTTTCCAATGCAGCAGAGCTCGGCCGTTTGACAGCGTTTACTTAAAGTTATGAGTTATACGCACGGTGGCTGATGGAGTAAAGCCTCAGTGCAAAGCCATATAATGCTGCAATGCACCACCTCCGTTTGACACGTGTAATCATGAAGTGAATTTTCATTATAAGCCTACAGTGTGTGTGTGTGTGTGTGTGTGTGTGTGTGTGTGTGTGTGTAACCTAATGTAAGGTAACAGGATAAACAGTTGAACCAAAGCGGCGTGACAGACGGTTTAAGACGCAGGATTTGATCCATCGTGGTGGGTACGAAAGGCATCGGTGCTCAGAGTGAGAGAGGGAAGGAAGGAAATCCTGTTTTTCTTTCCATCATGTACAGTATGAATGAGGAGAGGCGTCGCTAAAGGATAATTAATTATAAACCATAAGAGATGGGAGGCTAATTCCCATTCCAGTTCACGGCATTATTCCTTCTTCTTTTGTGTGTTTTCTCACGCTGATATCTTTAGAAGGGCAAATTTTAAGTTTTAGATCTTGTGAGGACGTTTTGGAAGAACTCATGAGAATGATGAAGATGTAAGTTGGTCACAACAATGAAGCCAGAGAAGCACAGACGAAAATATTAACATTAATGATAGATGACACCCATTAAAGCAACTTTTTGTGCAACTTTTCTACCATAAAATAACAGATTTTAGAATTTATGTATAGATCGATAGGTTGAGCGACAGAGACAGTGAATGAGAGTGAGCGAGCAGCGGTATCGAGAAAGCTGGTTATTTTTTGATCGTTTCATGAAGCAGGTTTTGAAAATGTGCCTTCTGTCCGTACACACTCACATTCATCGGAAAAGTACCTGCGGGTGGGTAGGAAAGATTCAGTTCAGTGAAATCACGGCACGGTGGTACAGTGGTTAACACCGTGGCCTCACAGCAAGAAGCTTCCTGCTCCACGTGGTTTCTTTCCGGGTACTCCTGCCTCAAAATAGAGCTTCTTTGGTCTGACATGAAATAGGTGTTAACAACGATACTGATTTAAGGTTCAGTTCCAGACTTTCCAGTGAGTCGACATGCACAAAAGCAGCATCCTGACTCAGTTTGACCTGAATGGAATGGAGCCTGTTTACTCTGCTGCTGCGAAAAAGGTCTATGACTTCAAGTCAAGACGAAGACCAGAGAGTGTCGAGACTGAGACAAGACCAAGACTTTGGACGGTGTAGGTAGTTAACGTTCAGATGAGGGTTGTAAAGGCTTGAACGGGTGTGATGGAGCAAAAAAATGAAATGCCATGTCCAACTTTTTGAACCGTTTCTTCCACCGTCCTTTGTTTGACTCTTCCATCCACCTGAAGTGTGAAAATGTACACTTAAGATCGACAAAACTAGACATTATTAGGCGAATCACAGGAAACACCGGTCTTGAAATAAAATCCTGAGTCCTCTTTGTCCAAGATCGAGACAAGACTGAGAAAAAATGCAGTCCATTTCAAGGTGACTGACCTCAGTTTATGGTTATGGAGGATGTATGTATGTGTGGATGGATGGTGAGTTGCTTTGACTGCATGTAACCACAGAACCTGCTGCTGCTGCTGCAGGCGACTCCACACCGCCAACATGAATAAATATAGAAGCCTAAATATTTGCCTCTGGCCTCTGCGCAGCTTCTTTGACGGTTTACGACTCGAAAATTTGCAAGAGCTCGTTTGAATTTCTTGTTGACGCCAAAATGTGAGAGCAGGAGTCAACCCGTGGTTTATGAAGCGAATCACAGCCTGCAGTCTCTCTCTCTCTCTCTCTCTCTCTCTCTCAGCTCTCGGTGAGGACTCATTCATCGCTCTTTCTCTCTCTCATCTCCCTCCTCCGCACTCTGCTGTTTGGTTGTTGTTGTTTTTTTTAACTTTCCGGATCTTTCAACACCCCGCTGAATAAATTAAACAACTTGTTGTTGTTGCACGTTTTTTTTTTTTTTTTTCTTTTCCCGGAACTTAAAGAAGGATTGTGTCTCCCTGCTGTTGGCGCGGGACGCGTCTCCGGTGCGCACCGGACCAAAATGAACCGCAGAACGTGTCCGGTGCGTCCGCCGCCCTGTGCTCCACTGCCGCCCGCTGTGTCCGGGACAAACTGATTCAGATCCTGACTGGAGGTGGACTGGACTGACTCTTTTCCTCTGCTCTAGTTCACGGCTGTGCGCTCTGCGTGCCTCCGCTCAAACGGAGATTTCACTCCTCAATCCGAGGAAAGGACACGGACTCGGGCTGTAGGCAGCGCCGAGGAACACGGAGGAGGGTGTAGCTATGTGAGAGAGAGAGAGGAAAGAAACGGGGACATCACAACCTGCACAGACCTACAGGAGGGGGGGACGGTCGGATGTCTTCACGGGTGAGTGAACCTGCTTGGTGCGTCTTTGACACGGATGGAGGTCAGAGCTGCTCTCGGAGTTATGTGTGGAGAAATGTGAGGGTGGAAGTTGTTGACGGTGTAGCTGCGGCGAGGTGCAGAAGGCTGGGCGCGTTTTTGGATGAGATGAAACTTTGAGTGGAATCGGGACCGATCAGGACGCGCTGAATGAGCCTCATGGTGGTGCAGACGGATGAATGAAGGAACATGCAGAGTGTGTGTGTGTGTGTGTGTGTGTGTGTGTGTGTGTAACTTGACTGTGTCATTAGACTGACTGGTGGATGAAGCAGCCGAGTTGTTTGGAGAACGCGAGAACTGCGTTTTTACGCATCGCGTTGCCAAATGCGCAACAAAAACGCCCCCTTCAAGTGATTCAGTCTGTTTTTGAGTGTAAAAATCTTATATTCTTAAATTTCCAGAACCCAATAATTGATTAAAATAGATAGAAGGAATAAAAAAACAACCCACAATCAGGAAGAAATCTGAATTTTTGCGCTGAAAGCATGAAGGATTTTCTCGTCAATCAGATTTCTCGAGCAAATGGGTCGATTTTGAGGCTTAAGACGCGACCATACGACTGGGAGGGTGTGTTCAGCTCTGTGTGTGTGTGTGTGTGTGTTGCTGGGTTTCATTCATAGAGGGTGTGGCTGTTCGCGTGTCCATCCCCGCTCCGCTCTGTTGAAGGTTTTCTGCGCCTCATCCAAGCTCAGGGCGGAGACTGAGCGCCAAATACCTGCACCAAACTGGGAATGAAATCATCTGTGTGTGTGTGTGTGTGTGTGTGTGTAAGACTGTATGTGTGTGTGTTTAGTCAATGAACGTCCCGCTAATCCACCTGTCTCCAGGGAGGATTAGAGCGCTGGGGACATTTTTGGACCTGCTTTCTTCCTCCTCCTTTCAACAACATAATCTGGGAGACAAAATGTTGATTCCGTCAGTTTACACCCCCAGAAATGGAGCCACAGGTGTAATGTTTGGAGGTGTTTGGCTGTGACTTGTGTGCAAATATGTATTTTTGTTTAATAGCCAAGCCTGGTTGGTTCCCTGTGATGGGACAGGAATTAGTCACAAGTTAATCATCTTGACATTTAAGGAAATCTTGAGAGCTTCTGCATGTGAACTCATCTATATTCAGGTTGTTACACTGTAAACAAATCCTCATCTGAATGCACCGGACTGGATTCGTCACAGCCTCACGCTCCCTCTTTGTCTCGGCTCGATTCGATCTCTCCTCTGTTTCTCGGTCTCGGTTCAAATAAAATCTCCAACTCGACCAAAATGGAAAGAAGAATCTGAGATGGAGACAGACACGGCTCGTGCTTCTTTCTGTCGCTCTTTCTTGCTTGTGTTGGTTTACCTGAAGCTTGAGGTCTCCACATCTTGTTCAGAAACACGCTCCGATGCTCTCTGATTGAATATTTTGTTTCTTTTAGGCAGATTTCGAGCTCTGCTTCCAATTTTCTGCTGTGTCGTGGATGTATGACATGATCTAACAATTCCTCAACTCTCTCTATATATTTTTCTCTCCACCGTCGCCAGAACGGTCGTGTGGAAAAAGACAGATGCCCGCCAAACGGATGAAGGTTTGGAAACCTGCAGGTTGATTTATGGCGCCTGTTTGTTTTTCAGGCCAATGGAAAGGTCCCCTGGCCTTGAGGGACTCGGGGATGTCAGATGAGACTTTAAACAAACGCCGACCACAGTCGGAGAGGCACATGTGGTCAGACGTACGCGCATAAACATGCTCCTCTCGGAGGCGTGTACTCCGTTCAGCCTCAGGGTGTCACATCCATCCATCCCACCGCTCGTTTGATTTGCACAGTTAATCAGAGTGGATCAGCGGGCTTGACGTATCGCCGCCAACTGTATTTTTTTTTTTCCTCTCTGAAATGAAAAAAGACAATCTACAAGAAAAGACAGGGGAAAAACAAACTGTAGACGAGTGTGTGGTGTGTGTGAACAACACCGCAAGGAGTACACAAGGGTGTATTGTTTGTGTTTACGTGAAACTCTTCAATGTGCGTTTGATTTAGACTTTCAGGTCCCTTTTGAGGGTTTTTTTTTTTCTGCTCTTGGGTTCTTTAAAGGCTGTTTGGAGGTTGGTTGTTGGTTTTCAAGGTTTCAAAGTGCATGTCAGATCACTGACCAGTATCTGAGAGCAACTCACCACCTTCAAGTGTGGTCGTATCATGAGACGTGGTTGGGCAACGCTTTGGACTGTGGTGGAAAGTTGCCAAGACTTCTCTGAGACTGATTTTCTTCCATTCATCTTTGGTTTGGTTTGGTCGTGTTGGCAGCAGGTCTAACAGGGCGCTTCTCCCCAGCAACACATTCCAGCTCCTCCTGCGGGATCCCGAGGCCAGAATGGCTACGTAGTCCCTCCGGCGGGCTTTGGGTTTAGTTGGATGTGCCCCTCCAAAGGAAGGCACCCAGGAGGCATCCTAACCACCTCGGCTGGCTTCTTTCAACACACCAGCGAGGTGACGTCCTCTTCATGTCATGTTAATATTGGGGATAGAGATGCTCTTGGTAGTGAAGAATACACTGACCCAGGACCAGAATCGTCTAACTCTGTCTAATCTGGTTCGGTACAGTCTCGTTTCACGGCCGCAGGTCTTGGGTCTCGATGTCTGATTGGATCAGAGCTTACTTTGACCTCTGATCACCGTGGGACTTCATAACTATTTGAGGAAATTAGTTGCGTCTGTAAAACAAATATTGCTATTAAGTGATTAATCATCTGGATTTGATGGATTGTTGGAGGATTATCTTCAATCTGTCGCTCAGTTGGCTGCAGAATGTTTGAGTGTTGGCAGAGGACATTCGCTCATTTATAGAAATTTGTCTTTGAAGCATGTGAATGTTTACCGTGGACGTATTGATGCATGGGTCCTCTTCTACGGGACCTTTTTTTGGATCAAAGCTTGCGAGGTTGTTTCTTCTTTAACCTTTGAACGAGTGCTGCTAGTTGAGCGTTGTTCTCCACAGTTCTCTCCGTGTCTTTTCTGAATAAATCTTGCAAATCTGAATCTTTATTGCGTGAAAGCTTTCTCGTATTGTTCCTACATGAATCTGATTCATTCAGCTTTAGCTCTCCTCCACGCGTTTTCCTCCCCCCGGCCATGCGTCGTCTTAAAGCAAAGTCCCTGGTGTGTTTTTGTGTGTGTGTGTGTGTGTGTGTGTGTTTAGCCACGATGGCAAGCCTCGACTCAGCGTCATTCAGCGGAAGGGGATTTCATTTGGCTGAATTGCTTCAGTCTCTCCCGGCCGAGAGACCCACAAGATTAAAGTGACAATCAGTCATGTGAAACGGCAACAGCCGCCGCCTGCATCGGCGTTCCTACACCCGCGACCTGTCGACTGATCGCGGATCGGAGCTTTAACCTCCAGCGGTGGGTTGGCGGTAAACAAACCTAATCAACTGCAAATCAATCTCTCTGGCTGCTGCTGTGACGTTGTGTTTCTCTCCCCGCAAATGGAAAACAGTGATAAATATAGAGGATTCTTGACTCTGATTACATCTCTCTCTCTCTCTCTCTCTTGTAATGGTGAGGTGATTGTTTGTGTGAAAAATCGGGATTTGCCAGCTGCGCCTGCCTCAAAAAGGCTGAATGGAATTCAAAATGAGCAAAAAAAAAACAAAGCGATCTTTAAAGTCCCCCGGCACGACTCTGACTCCAACTCTGCCTCTGGTATTTAAAGGAAAGCGCCACTTCTCTCAACATGTCTGTCTACCTGTTTGTTTGTTGTCCATAGGATGTTTAAGAAGAGATTTGTGAATCAGCAGAGCCGATCGATTTCCTGCAGTTCAAGCAACATTACATAGAAAGTGGTATTTATTCTTATAGCAGCCAGCTAATAATACTGACTGGCTTCCTGCTCGGTTACTCTCTCTTTCTGTCTTAGCTTCCTCCGTCAACGTCACTTTGAGTCTTTTTGCGTCTGTAATGTCCACAGAGGCTGAATATACACCCAGCTCCTGTTCTGGCACGACACTAGCTCCACTCTCCATCAACATTTGCCTGCGCCCTGGGCCTGAAAAACCTCCTTCTACCCGCCTGTAGTACACTAACAAACCGAGCTGACAGCAGCTACTGTACAGTTGGCAGCAGTTTACTTCACTGTCCATCAGTAAGTAAATCACAGAGAGTTGAGGAGGCGGAGGACATCAGAAAACCAGAAAACATTTTCTCCATAAAATATCATCCAGTTTCACCAAAATCAGTGAAACAGTTGGTGGTGTGTGACGTACGTAACACTTTACAGCAATATGTTGCTTTAAAAAGGATGAACTGCTGTGAAAGGAGTACTTAAAAGAGTTTTACTTCAGCATTAGATATCACCCCTACATGTTGACTTTTAATTAAATAGAAAAGTCGTATTGTTCAGACGGTCTTAGCTGTGCAGAAAAGTAACATTTTATGAGATGTAGTCATCTGTGAGTCTTTAAATATTGATCAGTGAACATCAGGGGATGATGTTCTCTTTTATTCTTTTAGGAAATGAAAACTGCCCGTAGCGCTTTGTAATGAAACCTATTACTTGTCAAGTGAGCATGGGGGCCGCCTGAACAAAAAGCAGCAGTGCTGGAATGACTTTATGCTGTGTGAAGCTATTAAACGTCAGGTTTCAGGTAGATTCATAAGATCCAGATGGGGGATTTGGGACTAGGTTATCCTTTGTCTAGTTTAATGTGTCCAGCAGTGAGATAAATGGATAGGAGGTGGAATTATGGAAGGATGGCATAATAACTGGGGAAGATCTGATACTGCAGTGTTGTATTATTGCATTTGTGATGTGCTTTAAGTGGTCCAGTGGTTAGATTTAAGTCCTCGGGGGACTTTCATATATTGACATCAAACAAAACAAGCCCTTCAGTACTGAGATCAAATTATTCCACACTAGTCCAGAGAGCATTTTGTACGACTGCAAAAGATTTGTGTATTCAGAAAGCCTTTCAATGAAGTCATCCTAGATTCGTAACCAAATTGAGTGGTCAGATGAGGAAGTATCATGTTTGTTTCCGGAGAGATTTCTTTGCAGGATGCATTAATGTTTTCATCCTGATTGAAGCTATGATTTGCTGTTTTGTCTTGCAGCCAACTTAACACTTTTCCGTGATTGTGATTCTTCCCAAGAGAAGACGGCCTCCGTGTTTTCTCTCTAATGCGGTCCTACAGGATGACAATACTGAATTTGATGGTAGCAGCTTTCTTAGGATTGGAAGTAATTTCTTCTGCTCAGCAGCATCCAGGCAGGTCGTTTTCAACATAGACTCTATAAAATGTGGACGTCGTGTCCGTGACGTCACCCACAGGTTTCTCAAGAACCACTGTGGAGCTCAGTTTGATTGCTCTGTCCGCCACCATGTTGGCAGTCGGGCCTCTGTCGGTCTGGTTAACCAAAAAATGGGCAAAGACGTGGAAGCCTTATCGCACAAACAAGCCGACTGTGACGGCAAACCACCTGTCAAAATGATTACACAGTTAATTCTGCATAACTTTAAGCCTTAATATAATGTGAACAGGTGAGTTGTATATAAATTCACCCTCAGTACAGTTGTCATGAACAGGGAAATTAGCTATAGAGACCAAAACTGTTTTTTGTACCAGGCTGTTAACATGTTTATTTCTGCTGTGAAGTCATTTTAACATGGGGACTTATGGAGACTGACTCACTTCTGGAACCAGCCTCAAGTGGACGTTTGAGGAACTGCAGGTTTAAGCACTTCACGTTGACTGCTGCTTGGTCTTTTGTGACTTTTCCAAACATTTCCTCTTGCCAGTGCAGTAAAAGGCAGGCATGCATCAAAACCTGACTGAAGTGACTAAATTGGTAGTTCTTCTTCTCTTCGCCTTGATTCTTCTAACTTCAAACTTTTCTTTCATGCCAAGTCATCCTTTTTAAGTATTAACAGCCTTGTTCAGACTTTTGCATGAGCACAGTGCACCTCAACAATTCTGAATAGTTCTTCATTACAAATAAAAGCCTCTTTTAGCGCCGCGGAGACCTTCAGCTGCGGGAAAAGGGAGCCGCATACGACCTTAGCTACATCCAGCCTCAGCTCATTTTATCGCTTTATCACAGAGACCTTGAATGGCTTCATAATGTAAACTTAATAAGGTTTATCTGTGTGAGAGAACAGCAAACATGCCAGTGGAGTGATTAGGGAAGTTGAAACAAGCGAATAGAGAGAAGCAAGACGAGAGTTCAGAATATTTTGAAGGTACAAGTAGGTGGGAAACAAGTTTAATGAGAATACAAAGAAAACAAAAGAGACTCTGTGCTGATTTCTGTTTCTTTCAGTTTGGCAATTAAGACCACAAGGTTGAAAGTAGCAGTATAATATAATGTGTGTGTATATAAAGACAGCAGTGTTTCTGCCTTGCCCAGTTTTCACTGAATATTTTTCCTGGCATCTGGAAATAGCATTAACATCCATGAGAGGCTTCTTTATAAAGATCCAATAAATACTCAACTCAACAACTTCTATACACCACTGAAAGAAAAGTAATTACAAAATACTCAAGATTGCTGTTTTCTGGCTGAAACTACCTGCCGACAGAATCAGTTTATCAATGTTCAGGATGTTTTGTGAAAAAACGATTGTGTGCTGTTTTTGGATAAAAACCATGGAGGGAATTTTCTCGCCCGCTGCTGTTTGATCGTGTTGATTTTTACTTGGATGGTGCCAGATCTTGGCATCACATTTTCCCTTTTACATTGGCGAGGATGAGAGGATGAGCTTTAAGAATGTCAGACCAAAAAAAAAGGAAGAAAAAACAACATCTGGACATATGCTGCATGTGCAAAACCCTGGAGGGCAGACCAACTCTTGTTGCTGTCATTGTTAAAAAACATTGTTAACTTGTATTTCACTGGTGAATCAGATACTTTTGCTGTTGACGGTATGCAATTGCAATGGACCTCATTCACCAATATCTCGCCTTGTGTGTTCCTGACCTTCTTGACCCCAAACACACTACCTACTACGACGTTACTATTATTTGTTAAAACATTGTGGGTTGCTTGAAGTTTCATCACATAATCACTGTAGATAAACAGCACGACTTAACCAGCTCTCACTGCCTGGAAGAGGCTGTTTACCGGGGGACTGTTCGCCAAAGAGTCGGCAGGGAGGACCGAGCGACTTTCCAGATATTTTCTCATAAGTTGCCAAAGACGCTGCCTTTTTTATTACTGTTGTTTGTTCTAACAATGTGGGTTGTTCATCACAGGTGAACAGCGGGGCACTCACTGCCCAGATGGAAGTAGTTTTCAAGGGGATGGTTCGCCAAAGAGTCGGCACAGGTTCTCTGTGACTTTTACACATTTTCTCATGTAGCTGTACTTTTGTTTGTTCTTAAAATATCTATTCACAACAGTTTTAGTGCTGTTTGGGTTTTTTTTTTTTAGATTCCTTCTTTCACGTGTGGCGAGGAGGTGATGAAAAGTTGAGAGATTCAAAATCTAAAGACGGTAGAGTGCCGGACTCCTCCTCCTTCTGAAATGGAGGTACTGCTGGAGGAAGTGAACTCCCACTGAAGCAACCACCCTTTGAGGTGGAACCACGAATGTCCCGTTCAGCTGCCCCCCTCTGATCTCAGATGTGGTCCAGCACCACCAAGAAAGAATGGTCCAAACACTTACACAGGGTCTCCAACGCTGGTCACAATGAGACACTTGAAGAAACAGGAAATACAAAGAATACAAAGCTCAACTTGTTTTTTTTTTACTTGTAAAAGTCTTGAATTTGTATTCATTCACATATCTTACACACTCGAGCTGTGGAAAAAACTCAATTATCTGGAATGACTGAGCAAACAAGATCGGCTCATTTAAATTCCTGTTGTAGCTCTGCATTTCTTTTTCTGCTTCTACATCTTCAGGATAATGTGACCGTGAACGCTGTTCAACTGTGAGGAAAGAACTGAATGACCTCAAAGCAAACCAGACACGAGAAAGTCAAGGGAGAAGAGTCGAGGAACGACAATGGCGTACATGAGTGGAAAACGATAAACTCACATCGTCAGTGGATTAACTTCTGTTCTTTTATTGAAATAAACATTGATTACCAATAAACATTCAGTCGTTTAGTCTATGCAGCAGTCTCATCAATCAGTTAAATACATAATCATTTATGTCAAAGAGACTTTAAAGGTCCAGTGTGTAGAATTTACATTACATGTCTTCCATGGCTCATTTTAAGTACCAGTGGTTGTGGAGAGCTTTGCGTAAGAGCAGGAGGGTTTTGAACTGGAAGCCAGTGGAAGTTCTGGAGGACGGGGTTGTTGTGGTCATGGGAACGGGTCAGTTCTGGATGTATGGTAGTTTATTTAAGGTTTTGGTTGGCGTGCCGTAGAGGATCCTGTCGGAATAGCCAATTCTGGGCGTGATAAAGGCGTGGATGAGGTTTGGAAGGAGTCGGGCTACGTTTTTGAGGTGGAAGAAGGCCATTCTTGTGATTTAATTTGGTGTTCTCAAAGGAAAGGTTACAGAACACGATACTTGCATCATCATATCATATTTTGATGTTTTTCCAGCCCTACTGAAACAGGATACTTCAAGTTCCGAACATGATATTTCATTTAATTATAACCTTATTTGAGTCAGATGCTTTGATACGTTACGACCTTGTTAGATGAGAATATATTTCAGCCTTTTTGGAACAAGAAGTTCTCTCTAAGAAAAGGATACTTCAGTTTATTTGATTACTTCTACCAGGGAAAATGCCTGCGATGTCATAAAGTTAAATACTGTGCTCTTTATTGTTACACTGCAAAAAAAAAAAACGAGAATCAATTAAAATCCTTGCCTGAGAGTTTTACAACATAAAATCTGTGGTGATACTCCATCACATTTTCTCACAGCTCCCTGGAGCATCCTTTGAAATCATATGTAAATTGTAAGGTAGTGCGAATTACATCCCATATGGCTCCTTGGAGATTCCCCCTCCCCGTGCGGTGTGGCTACCGCTATCTCTTCTCATACATATGCACCTCTCGGACTGCCGTTATTTTACAATTTCCTTTCTATTTGATCTCCTTTCACTCGGGCTGACACTATGGGAACGATATGGAGGAGGACAGGGGGTGAAGAAGACAAGGCAGGATGGTTCAGAGGGAAAGATAGGCATGAGAAGCAGGTGAGAGGGGGGAGGGAGATGAGCGAGAGTGCACTATATGCACGCTTCCTGTTCGCATTAGGGGTGAGCAAGAGATGTCAATAAATCAGATGACTTAATGGCCACTCATGGCCGAGTGAGTGTGTGTTTTAAATAAGAGCTGCAGCTATAAATAGCTAAAACGCAGGTGCTTGTGTATGTGTGGAGGGTTAAGAGGGCCACTAATGATT
Source organism: Protonibea diacanthus (assembly GCA_028641955.1). Lineage (NCBI taxonomy): Eukaryota > Metazoa > Chordata > Actinopteri > Sciaenidae > Protonibea > Protonibea diacanthus. The sequence continues at coordinate 3,319,243 of CM053998.1, read as the reverse complement.
GTTTAAGAAGAAAGCGTGTGTGCATATTGTATGTGTTGCACCCCAGAGTACAAATTACATCCATGTATCAAGTACCTCCGCATCCATCCGTCCAAAAATAAGTGGAGAAGCTACATTATGTAAGCAGAAAGTTCCACACGGATCAAATAAAAATACCAGCAGAGATTTGTCAGAAATATCGACCGTGACAGGCTGTTTCACAACGTTTTAAAGAAGTCGACAGGATGCGGTGAGTAAATGTGACACGTTCAGATTGTGGAACTCTTCTACCATGTTGATGCGACTTTGTGCTCCGGGTATGATCACCCACGAGAAGTAAACTGGATCATATTTTATGGAGAAAATGTTTTCTGGTTTTCAACACTGTGATTTACAGAGTTTCCTGATGGACAGTGAAGTTAACTGCTGACAACTGTAGCTGCTGTTAGCTGATGTTAGCTCAGTTTGTTAGCCCCGCTGCCCGGACCGTGAGCTCAGAGCTACAGGGGAATGTTAGTGTTTGTACCACCAGGAAGAAGAAAAAGAGGTTTTCAAGTCTAGGGTGACTTGTGATGGGAAGTGGAGCTGGTGTCGTGCCAGAACCTGAGCAATGTAACCGGGCTCAGCAGCTTTTAATCGTAATGAAGCGAAGAGGCCGGAGAGGACTTTGATGGAGAAGGCTAAGAAGAGAAAATGAGACGGTGAGCGAGCAAGAAGCCGTTTGACAAGAGTAAATCTAGGACTAAATCACAAAAATACCAATATCTATGCAGTGTATAATAGTATAATACATATGAATGTTTTAGTGACGGATTGATAGCCTGTGCCTGTTTCAGTTTTGATAACTTTAGAGGATAATCTCAGTGAGATTGCATGGTTTTAAAGCATGTTTTTAGATTGATTCCCTACCTTCTTTCTAGGCAGTTTACGGTTGTTCTTGCTATAGAAGTCAGCTTCATCCAAACAGCCTCCACAGTGCAATCATTTATTCACACAGTCACTGCATAAAAATGTTTCTTTGCCTGCTCATGTCGTCTGTGTTTTTGTTCTTGCACCGAGTGCAGTCTCAATGAGATGTTTACTGAGTCATTGAAGGAAATTCAAAGAAAAGCTAGAATTTGCTTAATTGAATTTGGTGGTCCAAATAATATCATAAACTCACCATTACTGCTATTTATTGGAAGGAAATTAAAGGACATCTAGTACTTACTGACATTAAGAGTATGCAACCGCCTTAACTGTGAATGTGATCTGAGAGTGTCGTCCGTAAGCAATGTTAATAAACAGTTTTTTACCGTTTTTTTTGTTTTGAGCGAGCTTCATTATTGGAACATGAATTTACTTTGTTGTAGGCAGGGAGACACTCAAACTGTGAAATCATAAAAAAAAATAAATAAATAAAAAAACGTTCAAAAACCGTAAAATAAGTTTTGCAGAAAAACTGAATTAGTAATATATTTGTATGTATACATATACACATATATACACTTGTTATAAATGTGTGAGTAAAAGTACATATGTGCCAATGAATTTTACGGTTTTTGACCTTTTTTTAGGGACTAAAAAACTTGAATTAGTACAATTAAATTCATTGGCACATATTTGCTTTTACTCACACATTTATATCAAGTGTATATATGTATATATACACATATATATAACTAATTCAGTTTTTCTGCAGGATTTCACAGTTCTTGAGGCTCATGTCTCACGTGCAGGTATACGTCAGGCAGTGTCTGTAGTCACACAGCTGTGTGTAACACCCAGGCAGGTCAGTGTTTTTCTATACAGTGCAGCGATCACGACAGCAGCACCTGCGTCCGTATTCCCCTCAGACTTTCATTACTCTGCACGCTCGAGGTTCAGTGCAGTTGTGAAATCAGTGCGTTTATGCTCCTGCAGTACATCACAACAGTAAGTAGCCTATACGTACACAGAGGGAAGAAAAATCGGAGAAGATTGTCACTTAACAAGGCAGCCGTGACAGAAGCTTTCACACACCTGTGCACATGCAGACAGACACATAATTGTTCGTCTTGCTGCCAGCTCCGGGGTTCTGCTGGCTAACACGAACACACCAACATGCAGTTTTGTTTTTTTTTTGCAGCCTTGCCACATAACACATTACCTGTTTGTCCCAAGGGTTCCCATCACGGTTTGCTTCACACCTGTCAGTGTATGTATGTCTGTGTGCTTTGCCCATGTGTGTGTGTGTCTGTGTGTGTGTGTCGTGGCTAAGCAGCGTCGAGAATTCCTACAATTCTCAGATGTCATTTGTCAAGTGTTGGAGGAGCTTAAAATATAGATGAGCGAGCTCACACACACACACACACACACACACACACAGAGTGTAAACGCACTGCACGTATTCAATTTAAACGTGGGATAAAACATTCATGGTGTTGGAAAATCTGACAGCGCTCGCGCTTGTTTTTCCTCTTCCGTGTTTATGTCTCCTTCTGATTATAGCTTGTTCTGATGTGATTAACATGAAAGAGAGCGAGCGATTGTGTTTGCTAACCTACGGGCTCAGAGAAACATTAATCATGTAAAACAGTGATTTTTGTATTTTGTTTTTTTCTTTGAGTGCTGAACAAACCCCTCGAGCTTCGTCGCCCCCCTGCTGGCAGCTTGTCTTTCCTCCTCCAGTTTCCTTCCTCACCGCATCCCTCCATCCTCTTCCTCCTTATTTTTCTCCATGCACCATCTTCTCCCTTTTTGTACGCTGTAAAACAAAGAAGTTTTTAAAAAACGGTCAAAAACCGTAAAAATTAAAGTGAAATATAACTCAGTTAAATGTCAAAAACTATAAACTTACTGACATTTCCAGTCAAAGTTTTGCAGAGCACTATATGTTCTGTGAATTATTACGATCAGATTCACTGGCACGTATGTGTGTTTTTACCATAAAGAGTATAAACGTGGACGTCGTATACAAGCTGGCTCTGGTTGTGTTGTGTTGCTGCATCCTTTCCTTCTCCCGTTCTTATTTTTCCTCCATCTCTTCCTCTCTCACTCTTCCCACCTGTACATTTCTGTCCTCCGTCCTTGTTTGACTCTCTTGAGTCGCCTCTCTGTGTTCTGAAGCCCTCCTTCAATTTGTCTTTCTTTGTTTTGGATTTCCCATAATCCCTCATCACTTCTCTTTCATCTGTCCTCGTGTATTTCCTCCATTATTCCTTCCCTTCATCCTCAAACTATTCACCACTCTTCCTGCTTCCTCATCTCTTGCTCATCTCTTCTCTCATTCCCTTTTCCTCCATGTTTACTCCATCCTCCTTAACATTCCTTCTCTCCTTCCTGCTGCGATCACAATGTTTCACCCTCTTTTTCTTCCTTTTTATCCTTTATTGTTGAATCCCTCTTGCATCTATCTTCCCTTATTCCCTTCCCTTCCCTCCTCCTTCACCCCTTCATCGTCGTTCATGCTCACTCTTTCCCTCTCCTTCTCCTTTTATTTTCTCATTTCTTCCTGTCTCCTTCATTTCCTTTCCTTGCTCTGCATTCAACCCACCTCTCTCGTGAAGATCCTGTAGTGTGACTCACACACACATACACACACACACACTGTTCCTTTCTCACATGCACACACTCGACACGTTCACACTCTCTGGATAGTCTTTCTTTTCAAGGTGATGTGCTTTGGGGATTTTTACTGTTTTGCTGCTGTTTGACAGTTTGACACACACATACACGATTCGATATGTGCCGCCGAGTGAAGTTTGCCAGCTAAAATACTCTTTCGCTTTTCAGTGGATCGACTTTGCGAGTCCTTCCCCCTCTCGTTCTCACACACACACTCATTAAAGTGCTCTGTTACTTTTCTGCGATAACATTTCTGGATCATAATTTATGGAGAAATTGTTTTCTGGTTTCCTCTCTGAGGGTTTTCTGATGGACAGTGAAGTAAACTGCTGCCAACTGTAGCTGCTGTTAGCTCAGTTTGTTAGCTGGGTTGCGAGAAGTGGAACCAGTGTTGTGCCAGAACAGGAGCTGAACATTGACAGAGCACTGTTGTTGACCTTGCTTGATGTTTAGCTGTTAGCAAAGTTGTCGACTTGCTACTTTTTTATTATAAGTAACATAATCAGAACAAATACACGAGTACAGCTGTGCATATTTATGACCGTGGTGTTGCACTCTGAAACTAGGGGGCGCTAAATTGCAAAAATACCAATGTCCACAGTGTTGCTTTAAGGTGCAGAGACAGCACTGAGCCCACCGGGGTTTGATGGTTTCATTTCCCAGTGAAAGTACCAACCAGACAGTGTGTAACGGCCCACTTCCAATGACATTAAACCCTGATATAAAAACTCCATTAAGCCAGCCGGGCTGAGTCCTTTAATCACAGGTCCTTAACCTTTGATGATGTCACTCACTCACTCCATCACATTCTCATTCACAGATTTACTGGACAAGGCCAGTTGGTGCATCATACAGTGTAATTGGCCTTTGCATTGATTTCCCTGTCACGCCCATGTGGGATCATCTGCAGTGAATAAAGGTCCAGGGGCCAGATGCATGAAACTGCGTAAATTCATGACTGAAAATCTACAAATGTGCAACATTTTCGTAGGATTTCTGAAATAGTTTTTGCAGAACTAGGCACATGTATTCCCCACTCCCATCGTTAGCCTACAACTCGGTGCAGAAACATCTGTTTGCACATCGATACTTGCGCCTCCTCCACTGCTCATTAGACCTGTCAATGAGAGCAATTGCACCAATTGTGTTCCTCCTTCGAGGTTCTCCAGCAGCACCAGAAAGGCTGTCATTACGCACGGCTGTGACTAATTACAGCACCTGTATCGCTGCTTCATGACGTATACCTGCAGACCTTCGTCACAGCGACAGAGCTTCAGAATTCATGCTGAAATTAAAAGATAATTACAAGATAAAAAGTGGAAGGATCGTCACGAGTGCACAGCATTGTTCATGCTTCTCTGTATATTTCATGTTTTTCACCTGCAGTTATCTCAAGAACGCCGTGTACGCCTGATCTGAAGTCTGCGTGAAGGGCACTTAACTCTCGCTGCGCATTATACTTTTATAAATATCAGTTTATGTGTGGAGAACTGCCTGTTTTTGTGCCCCCTGTTGATCTCCGTGCTGTTGGTTCAAAACGTGGAATAATACCTCAAAAAGATGGCAGACGATCGGTGTTGCGCTTTCTTCTAGCTGTGGGATACGTGGTGGATTTGAACCATTGGATTTTTGTGAGGTTCAGGCAGACGGAGAAACAGAGGTGTAGCACTGAGCTCTTCTTTAAAGCAACTCTGTGATTATTAAACTTTAACTTGACTTGCAGTGCTGTTCACGTTCCTCTGCTTGTGTGGTTGCCTCACATATCCCCAGTAGACTTTTCCCAACTTGTAAAAACTTTTGTTGTTTTTTTTTACAATTTCAAGGTTTTCTTCTTTTTCCCCCTCCAGCGTCTCAATATGGTGCCATCTGTCATCTCCTGAGCTGCTTCTGATGGATCTCTATGCGATTTCTGCATTTAGAAATTCCTGATTGTTGATTTTAGGTGGTGAAAGTGTAGTTAACGACTTTATTCCAGCCTCGGATATTGTAAACTCTAGACTTTGCTTCAGCTTCTTGGGGTACATTCAGACAGAATCCAGCACTGCAGCGAAAACATAGGTTTTTCCATTCATTTGAATGGGGGTAGTGCGTTTTTGGCAGCAACCTGTAGTGGAGCGCTTTCCAACATTTGGAAAAACTGCCAGAGCCGACGTCGTTCTGCGGCTGCCGAGCGACATAGACAGTGAATGAGAGTGAGCGAGCTCCGGCATTGATAAAGCTTACATCTCCTAAAATACTGTCCAAGTCTGGCAAAATTGAATTTCTGAATGAACCTGTTGCTTTTATGAAAAGAAAAGGCTGCAAAATAAGATGGAAAAAAATTCTAATTTGTGCCACCACTTCTTCAAACACAACGTGTGTTAGAGCTGCATTACAGGTCAGTAAATATGTGTCTATGTCAGTGAAGTTCTTGGTCTCTCTGCTCTTTCTACACTTGGTTTTCTCCATTTTTGATTGTTGACACCAAAACCTGAGGATAATCTTCAAATTTAACCCCAATATTATAACAATTTGTACACCGTGTATCTATTTTCAAAGCCAAGATGTAAAAACACACAGAAACCCAAATAAAAATAGAAAATGGACTAGATCACACAACGTACATCACCACAGGATGGATTTCTATCTCAGTTCATAGTTGTTCTTGTGGAGCTGTCAAACAATAGCTTGAAGGGAAATGCAGGATAACGATATATTTGTTTTCAGGCAGCCGTCCCTGGATGAAGTTTTTAGCATAACACGTAGCATTGCAATGTTTGAGCTTGAATGTTGGATTAAGGGCGATCTACAAAACTCTCTTAAACATCTAAGGAACATCTTGAGATCCTCTGGAACGTTTCTCTCTTTTTTTTCCAGGATTGATTGAGCATGCCCAGCCAAGCAGAGCCGGCTAATATTCCCAAGTCAAATCCCCTCTACATCTGGCCTCAGGCCAGACTAAAGCAAACGCTCAGACAGTATCTGGTAGATATCTGGATGGACTTAGGAAGATTTCAGCTCCCGCTTTCCATCTTTGGCAGTCTGCACCACAGTTTACACCCTTTGGTTCGTGATGTGTGAACACATGGCGGGAGACCTACATTGATTTTTATGTGCTTCGAGGCTATTTCACTTTATTTATTATTCATAGGAGGGTAACAGGCTGGAGATTCTGACTATATATGTTTGTTTTTTTACACATGAATAACTGTACATGTGCGTAACATGCTGCACACTGGCGTACGCCATAAAATCATCTATTTAATTCAGTATATTCATGAGTCTGTGCAAATTTATTAGATGGATTAGATTCAGGTACTAAATTATTCTAATGCTGCTTAAACAAATCATATTGTAATTAATATTAAACTGCTTTCCACTCTCTCGCTCTCATTAAGAACCATTGACACCCGAGTAGCTGATTATTGCCTCCATTTCATTTGTACAGTAACGTATCAGTACGTACGTCGGATGCATATATATGCAGGGAAGAGGAAGGAGAACGTGAAGAAATAAAACGACAAGACAAATGTGAGAGGAAGGCAGAGAAAATCCTCGCAGTGTTGCGTAATTTACTGTTTTGGAATTAGAAAAAAAGACACAGAAGGCCAGTTAATGAAAGAGAGAGGAAACAACAGATGGTGAGAAAGCCAGGGGCAATAAATCAAAGAGAGAGACAATAAATAAGAGAAAATAACAAAAAAGGAAATTGAGACAGACGGATGAAACCAAACATCAGTCAAGGTCTCCTCAAAGTAACATCTCTCTAACAGAAAGTGAATCAGCCCGTCCAAAGGAAGACCTCAATACCAGCCTGATGAAACGGAGCATGGACCAGGTAGCTAGCCAAACTATCAACTAAACAGTAGCTAATCGGTAGCTTTAACTTGAGGATGGTCAAGTGGGGTAATTAGCGAAGAGTCCAGGAAGAGTGTAATGATATATTACGTTTGTTCTGATCCAGCTCGTGTAGGGAAAAGGAAGTAATGTAAAACCAGTTGGACCGGTACAACAACGTTAGGATCAACAACAATAAGAGGTGAGGTAAACTACAAGGGAAACAAGAGGCGAGCGGATGCTGTTCAGACCAAAGAATAAATACAACCAAAGAGAACTCTCTAAAAATCTGAAACAAAAAACCTCACTGAACGGTGAATACTATGTTTTGTTTGGTTGTTTTTAATTCTTTGTAATTCTGTTAGCATGAATCCGAGCCCGTCAAACTTTTCCGCTGACTGACGATGACTCGATCAGACGGGCATCCGGCGTGTACGAGATCAGATTAGAAAGAACTAGAAGAACGAGAACACGAAGACGCGGAGTTAAAGGTCATTGCTGCGCTCTTAATTAGCTGCCAATCAAGCTGTTTTTTCGGTTTGTCGGCTTCGACACTCTATAGGCGGTTGCCGCCGCTTATCATGGAAATCAATTCACAGTGACAGTTCCTTTTCATTCAATCATCGCAGCTGCTGCTGAGATGAAAGATTAAAACAGCCTCGGGTGTTTACAGTGAAGTGAAGCTTTTTCTCCATTCCACTGTGATGATATCGTTTGATGTTTGGGAGTGGGAGAAGAAAGATTTATTGACTTCAGATTGGCACGTGGTAAACTTGAAAATTCCTGTCATTGATTTTTCTCTCATCATCTCAACTTCCCGCTCTCAAACTCGAGCTTCCTCCTCAGTCTCAGTCTCACCTTTACTTCTCATGCTGGTCTATAAATCCTAAGAAGAGACACCAGGTGTTGAAAGCCGGCCGGCTGAGTCATTCTTCTCATTCTCATCACTCTGGGACTGCCAGCTTTAGCTCGCCCGCGGGCACAGACAGCTCAGGAGGAGGAGGAGGAAAGAAAGTGGTCTACTCTTTGTTGGGTTCGTATTTGCACTCATTTGCCCTCCCCTAACCAAATTATCTGTCTGATCCTGTCAGTTACTATCAGTTTACCCCTCTGCTGCCTATGTTATCTGTACTACACAGGGTCAGACTCCAGGTATTGGCTGATTTAAAGGGACTGCATTCAATATAAACTTCATTAAAACCTGCAAGGGGTCAAAGTTTTGTCTGGAATTGCTAAAAAATAATGCATCATTGTGTGAACATAAATGAGTCTCGGTATATTGACGGTAGCTGCAGCAGAAGGTCTTCACTTTGACTTGACAGATAGCTGCTAACCTGCTGTTGCTCAGCGGACAAGCGCTTCCTTCAACCGTACAGCGCGCTGTTGGTTTGACTACACCTAGACAGAAGTAGGTTTTTGGAGGAGGATTATTTTTGTCTTCCAGATTATATATTTTCCACAAAACTCCCAGGTTTCTTACTTTTCTCGAGCTCTCGAGGGTTCCTCAGGCCGAAACAAATGATATCTCCCCCTGCAGCTGTGCAACACCGGCTGCAATAATTAATCCATGTCCGAGATGCAGCAGGTCTTTGAAAAAATTCAGTTTCACCAGTGAAGATGCTGAAACTTAAGATAGAGGTCAAATGAGACTTCATTAGAGTCTGCATTTCTTTCTCTCAACCTCCAGTCAGTATCAGCGTCTGGTGATTTTACTGATGCTACATTGACTTGTAATCAGGTGGATGGTTCGATCAACCACGAGAAATACGTAGCGCTTTACAGCACCGAGTCACACACCACCAACTATTTCACTGATTTTGGTGAAACTGGATCATATTTTGTGGAGAAAATGTTTTCAACTCTGATTTACAGAGTTTCCTGATGGACAGTGAAGTAAACGCTGCCAACTGTAGCTGCTGTTAGCTAATGTTAGCTCAGTTCGTTAGCCAGGCTGCCCGGACTGTGAGCTCAGAGCACTCTGGGCTGTTAGTGTTTGTACCACAGGAGTTTTGGACCACCAGGGAGTGGAGGTTTTAAAGGAATACTCATGGTAAGCAGAGATAGTGTCGTGCTAGAACAGGAGCTGGGCCAGCAGGCGACCTGGCTCAGCAGCCTCTATGGACATAATGACAGAGGCGAAAAGGTGGACAAGGACGTTGATGGAAGAAGCTAAAAAGAGAAAATCAGAAAGTAATCATGCAAGAGTAAATCTGGGACTGACTTTTAGTCGCTGGCAAGAGCTTGGTGAAATAAAAGGCTGAAAGACAGACGCCGAGCTGCTGAAAAGCTGCCGACTCGCTAGTTTATATGTCCATGTAGGCAGCCTTCATCCAAGGAAGAGAATGAAATCACTAAATCCTAACTGACTCGCTCCACATAAATAGTTTTCAGTGTTCACACAAATATTTATGGTTGTATTTAAATGTAAAACAAATCTACAACCAGATGAGATTTTTGCCTTACTGACTAACAGAAATGTCAGATTGAACTCATCTAAATTCAAACGGTTTGTGTTCTCTTGATAACATTTCATAATATTCTGGGGAACTCTGTCAGTGTACAAAACATCAACATACTAAATAACCGGTCTCAGAGTGTGGCTGTTTCTTCGGCAGTCCTCCTGCTTTTTGTTCTGAATCCTCGACCTATTGCCAAGTTCCCACAATTTCCCCGTGCACTGCCCACTCAGCCCTTCCTTTGTCTGTTGTCTTTACAGAAAGCAGCTTTGAGAGAACGTGTCCAGAATTTAAGTTTCTATTTCACACACACAACGTGCAGCTGATAGCAGAGGACAGGCATAGATGACCACATGACCGGTCCGGTGTAATTGTTGTTGGTGTCATCTCCCCTGGGCCATGGCGCACACACACACATGTTCACACACATGCATAGCCTGTCAGATTCGCCCTGTCAAACAGGGGCACGGGGTTCGACTGGTAGTTTTGGTGTGTGTCGGTGTGTGTGTGTGTGTATGTCTCAGCAGGCCGGCTGTGTGAACAGATGCCTGCTGCCTGCCCCCCTGCTGCTACTTTGAAGGTGCCACTGGTTCATAGATGAGAAAACACACTAACACACACGCTCAGAGAGGAAAAAGAAAAGTCGGAGTGACTTCCAGCTGATGGTCTTGGTGGTCTGCGTGTTTTCACCATCCTCTCTTTGTCCAGCGTGCAGGTTTTCCTGGATGAGCCATATGACATCTTTACGTCCTGCCTCTTTTCATAACCAAGTTGAGCTGATTAGGTGTTATTTTATAATGTCAGGAGGTTTGACACCGATTTGAGGAGCTTTCAACTACATGTTTGTCTCGTTGTAGCATCACAGGAAGCCAAATCTGTACCATCAATGTTCAGGTAAAACAGAGGTTACATTGCCCACTTGCCCAGCTCCTGTTCTTGCACAACACTGGCTCCGCTTACTGTCAGCATTCCCTCGTGCCCCGGACCTGAAAACAAGCAAAGCAAACATCCTTTTTCCACAAGTTAGTTCTGAATTCATTTTCTCCACTTATCGCAGCAAGCAGCAACATGATGCGTGAAAGACCTGTGAAGAAAAGAAAGGGTGAGTAAGTGTTTACAAAAATGTTTACAGAGGGAATAAACCACTAATTTCTCAAAACTTTGTTGCAGTTTCATTTTTTCCCTTCATTGTTTTTCCCTCATGCCAAAAATACAGATGGTGGTGCTTAAGTAATCACAATTAGCTTCGCCTTTTCAGCTCAAATGTCAATTAGCAGCTTTTGTCAGCTCTGAAAAAGTCTGGCAATCGTCACAATTTGGAAATCATCACTTGGAGGTGTGAGAGCGACAACAAAGAGAGGCCAGGTGGATGAAAGACAATGTATTTAAAATGCCAAGAAAAGAAAACAACATATGGAACTACACACCAAACAGTAGCAGTGTTTGCAACGGTGCTCATTCTGTCTAATCTTGTCAGATAAAACAAAAACTTTACCAAAGTCGGTGACCCACGCCTCCTCTCTGTGTTTGTCTGTCTGTCGAGTTAGAAAACACTCGCTCACATTTGCTCTGCTCTGCCGCTGATAAGCGCAGTCAAATCCACCCTCTGCCTCTAATCTGAGAGATTTAGGAACGTGTTTGCCCTGCTCTCTCGACCGAGGAAGCAAAACACACACAAACACAAGAATTAAGTCGTCTGTGAGATGTACAACCTCCATCATGGTTTTGGTCCAAATCTGACTCGTTTTGTAACAGCCGTCTGTCTTCCAGCCTTTTATTTCACCAACCACTAAAAGTCAGTCCCAGATTTACTCTTGTCCGGCGGCTTCTTGCTTGGTCACTCTCCTTTTCTCTTCTTAGCTTGCTCTGTCAACGTCCTTTTCTGCTCTGCTCTTTCATTATGTCCATAGAGGCTGCTGAGCCCGGCTCCTGTTCTGGCACGACACTCCCTGTCAGGCTCCCCAAGCCTGAAAACCTCCTCTTCTTCCTGGTGGTCTGAAGTTTACAGTTTACTTCGCTGTCCATCAGGAAACTCTGTAAATCACAGAGAGCTGATGCAGTTGCTTTAAAGCATAAGTCTGGAGATAATCTTTTTCGGTTGTTGTCAACAAATCCCATGAAAACACAACGAAATCTGAATGAATCCACTGAAGAAAATAGTCCCAGAAAATGTGTTATTTACCCAAGCTTGAGCAACTTTTGATGAGATGTTTTCAGATTTTAATGAGCCCCTTTTTAAAAATAAAACTTCATGGGATTTTGTTGATGATAACAAATATATAACAAAGTCTAAAGTCTCTCTTGAGCCTAACGATATGAACAAAGAGCATAATTTGTCATAGTGACTCAAATTGAACGCCCCTTATACGTCTTTACTCTTCTCCTCTCCAGCTCTTTTTCTTTGATCTCTTGTAGGTTCAAATAGCCGCCACAGCGGGGGAATGCCTTGATACTGTCAGAGATTTTGGCAGAAAATTATGATAAAAGCCAACGTTGTGATAATAAATGACTTTACATTAGTGCTTTCGACAGGCCGGCCTCACTTCAAAGTCGTCCTCCGTGTTTCATTTAGAGTTTTTTCCCGCAATCCTTTCATCAGAGAGCCACTGTGGATCATCACTGTTCTTCTACAACTTTCTGGTTGGTCTTTCCTCACCTGTATCTGTGGCTTCTTCTTCTGTAACTTTAATTTTGGTACCAGCCTTTTGACAGCGCTCCTCATGGGTTGTTTGTTTGTCGATGTTATCCAAAATGTTGAGCAGCAAATACATCGATTTTAAACACCCTCTATAATTCCATCCTCTTATCTGTAGACGCACGCTCATGCCGACATTAGTCGCACTCGGTTTGTTTTGCAGGATTAGCGTTATCTGTTGGGTTCGCCCCCCCCCCTACGTCGTTCCTGCTCCACCCACCTTCACACTGTCGAGGGAACAGATAACTTTATTGGCAATTTTACAAGAGGTAATTGGATCCTGGCTTTTCACATATGCCTTCAACACAAATATATCTCTGACTCCAGGATGAGTCAAAGTGAGCTGTAGGGCAGCATCCGAATACATGACGGAGAAGTTGGTGTTTTTTGTTGAAGGGCACCTCAGTTCCACTGCGGAACACGACATGACGGATGAACTCTAAGTTCGAGGTGTGCCTATCATCGTGGCAAACACAAAAGTTTTGTGCTGTATGGCAACATTTGTCAGACAAACATGTTTCCTGAAGCAGTTTGACTTATTTGTGATTATTTTTCAGGCTGGTGCCCTTTACATCCTCCATCAGTTAGCTGTTTTTGGATTGATGTTCCTGCAGTTTGGGTACAAGTAAAGTTCTTTTGTGACTCTTCCAAAGCTGATCGTCGCACCGGCAAGATTATTGAGTTATTTTTTTAGTTATTTCTCATTTTTCCAGCTCTTTCCTTACATGTTGGATACTGTTGATCTGCCATGGACTGAGCAGTAACACTTTTACAGTTTGTAACGTTTCTTTCCGTCACAAATAAAGAAACAGAAGAATGACTGATGAATGTGGGGTTATAGTTAAATTTGCTAGTGTTTATGGTAGAAAAGTTTGTTTTTTTTCCATTGCATAGTGAGGAATATGATGAAAGTCTATGCCAGTGCAGCAAGAAGCTACATAAGTGAGATGTAGCATTGCCGTAACATTTAATACAAAACGATGGACCGCTCTGACTCAACCAGACAGAGAATATGATATGTGGGGCGGAACAAATATCAAACTGGGGCTTTAAAATGGAAATTGGTAAATAATAGTCAATAAAGCGGGTCATGAAGCATTAAATTCAAAATAAATAAAGGGAGAAGCAAAGAGGAAGAGAGACAGATGAAGGTAGTTTGTGGAGAAAAGGGGGAAGGGCGAATGAATGATGCGAAACAACGGATGGCAGAGAGAGAGATGGATGGTGGAAATACGCACCTTGTTTTCCATAGTGGTCTTCCCCCTGCTGCTCTCCACTGAATACATCAAGTGTTTCACCATATATCCTGACAATAAGACAAATTCCTTTTCATTTATTGTCCTCTGTGGGCAAAGTGACTCTAATTCTGCCCCTGATCGAAAAACAAAATGATAGCTTTGACAGCGAGAGCAGAGGAAGAAAAGACAGAGCGAGTGAGGCGGCATACATCTCATGAATGAAGTGAGTAATGACAGCTGAGGCCGCGGAACGTCTGAACGAGGAGGGACGCGGCGAAATGAAGGATGAGCGCAGGGAGGGAATCACAATGAAGCTATGATTCAAAGGGAAGTGACTCGATTAGGGAGCCAATGAAAGTTAGGCATGGACGGGCACAGAGATAGACTGAGTGATGTTGAGGTGGAGAAGGCGATGACGGATGAGGGGTGAGGTGATGGCGCAAGTAAGGGAAGGAGAGTGATCGAGAAGCGTTGAGGGAACAGACGCGTTGAGTGGAATTTAAGTCGTGAAACGCCTTTGAAGAAATTACATGACGGAAAGTCGATATCTTGGGTATCTAACAGATGTCAAAAAGTTTTTAAATTACAGCAGTTCTCTGACCTTGAACTTCACCTCCGCAAAGCTCTGAAGTTCCTCCAGAAGTATTGGGTGTATTGGTGAAGCGATGGTTGAATCCATCAATGGTGACGAATTTGGTGGATCTAGTATCTGTCTAGTACAGATAAACAACTTTTTATACAGCTGCTGATGTGACAACTTCTGAGTCAGTGACTCTGGGATTGTTTATTTGGAGGCCTTTGGGCGTGTCAGTCCAGAAAGTAGCAGTGTTGCTGTGCCGCAATGCAACCCCGATGGAAGCCAGAAGTGGGTATGTCCTCTAACGGTAAAGGCGCCTAGCACTGGGATTGTTCCTTGTGGGCTTTGTCCAGGGAATGGTACCGTGATCAAGAAGGTGGTTCATCCAGGGCGGAGAATTCCCCAAATATATCCCCAAAAATCTTCACGGCATAATTTCTGGTAATGGGGGACTGCTGATTCGATGACGACAGTTCGATTACAAGCTGCTGTTTGTATGATTGAAAGTCTGCACAGGGTGAATCACTGTCTATAATGGTTGCGACCAGCTCTGATGGGATTCAGGCTTCATGGTCACCATGAGTAAATAGAGCTACAACCTACAACCACTTGTTATCACAGACTGACCTTTGACATGTCGATATGTATTCCAGCTGTATTGGATGGCAATAAGACGTGGCTTAGAGTTGACATTACTTTCAACTTCTCTCAACGAGTACATCGTCAAATTGCCTTTTCAGGCCTAGGTGTGGCGAGTATCCAATATTATAAATCTAGGATTTTGGTCAGGAAAGCAAAATCATAACAATAAAATTAAGCTCCTGTGCCTCATGCTTAAAGAAACAAAACTCCCAGCTCAACTCTTGTCACTCAGTCACTCTGTTTTGGCTCATAAATCAACAATAAATCCGCTCAGAGGACTGCTTCCTCAAGCCCTCAGGCATCAGTCTATCCACGTTTACTGACTGACCTCTGCCTCGTGTTTTCAGCGCTCTTCCAACTTGTCAGCGCGGCCTTACACGCTAGAAACTGTTCAGCAGCTGCTTCCCTGCCCTTTTGGCCCGTCTCTGTACATCTCTTCTCATCCCAAGCTCTGAACACCAGACGTGTTGCCTCCTCGCTGTCTAATAAAAGATCTTCCTCTCTCCATGGGAAGTGACACTCACCCGCCTGCAGAGACTTAACAGTGTCCCATGTTTCCCTCTGAGGTCTTTCCAAATAAACAAATGCAAATCAGCAGCTCAGGAGCAGCTTTGCTCCATAGGTCCTTAATTACTTTTGCACTTTGGCTTCATCTCAAACAAAAAACAAAAAAAAGAAAGTGGCAGCAGTGCAGGATAAATGCTGGAAGGCGTATTTCAATAGTGATTAGAGGCGGTTACCAGAGTCTGCAGACGTGATGCACAAGAAGTATGTTTATGTGTTCATCAATATTCTCTCTACGGGGAGTAAACAGCCCGAGGCAATATTCCAATTGCAACTGTAGGTTTGTATAAAAAAACAGTTAATAGCTGGTGGCATGTTTAAGGCTGAGTTTCATACAAAAAAAAGTAGTTTGAACAAAGTTTTTGTATGAAACTAAACCTTAAAACATTTCACACAGAAAATTTGCACTAACTTTGCAATCGTGTGCTCGGTTTGTTGCATTATTGACTCTTCTGATTGGGAGTGTTTCCATAGTAGGGCGTTTTTACTGTATGTTTTGGATGACATTGTTCCTGTTTTGCATAAAGTATCTTCTCTTCTTCCCCGGTAATTGAAAACCTGTTTGGCTGCCTGTTGATGACATTGAGATTGTTATCCTAACACTAAATATACTTGCCAGCCTTCCAACAACCTTGCCCAAACTGCTGCTGAACGGCATACAGCACTCAGACTGGATCATATTTTAAGGAAGAACCAACTCACTGTGATTTGCAGAGTTTTCTGATGCATGGTAAAGTAAACTCTACTTCACTACTTGCCAACTGTAGCTGCTGTTAGCTAATGTTAGCTCCGTTTTTTGAGGTCAGTGCAGCGGAGAAGGGGTGTTAGGGACTTTTAGTGGTTGGTGAGAGCTTGGTGAAATAAAAGGCTGAAAGACGGACGCTGACTGCTGTTGGACTAGTGAGTAATATTAGCTGGCTGCTACGTCTGCTGTTGTTGACCTTGCTTGACGTTTGGCTGTTTGCAAAGTTGTCGACTCGCTGGTTGGTGATCATAAGCAATATAATCATAACAAATACACAAGTGCAACTGTCCATATTTATGACAGCGGTATTACATTCTGAAACTGGTACTAAATCCTAAAATACAACTTTCTTTGCGGTGTTGCATTGCTTTTTGTAGTTTCTCCATGGATGTACGGAAACCTAGCAATGGATTAAGTTGTTCTATGATTTCTAAGTTAGTTTGTGGACCTCCATTCATGAAGGACATTGGAGTTAATGATATCCGTTGGGAGGTGTAAGTCACACGGAAACTAAAAATACATGTATCGTGTGTGTGAGTGTGTTTGTATTTGGCTGAGCTGTGAGTACTAGTTTTGATACAAATTGAGGTAAATGAGCACTAACGGTTTTAAAGTATCTTAATTGCCTCCGTGAGCCACTGCAGCAGCTCAAACTGCTGATCAGGTCAATATGTGGGCCAAGCCAGCCTGTTCTGCATGCACTGTCCCTTTCACGGTCCATACAGTTTGAAAGCCTCTGGATTTATTAAGGCTAATACAAACAAGATGTGGTTATGTTGTGGTATAGATAAACTTCTTAAAGGCTTGGTTAATATGAAAGTTTGTGCTTATAACAAGACAACATTTGGACATCTGGCATTAATGTCTAATGACATGACACTAACCTACACCCTTACTTACTCAGTAGTGTAACACTACTTCTTGCTTTTCCAGTGAACGTTGGCGTTGGACGTAAACCTTCATAATCGTCCATTAAGAGCAGATTTCCCATGCAGAATGAGGCTGTTTTACTCAAATGACTGTACGAGTGCATAAATAGCACAAAAAAGATCAAACTGTGCCACTGAATGTCGAGAATACGGTGCGTATTTCCTGCCAGCGTAGCTATCACTATTAGACCTGCTGACTTCAGTGAAGAGCTCCCCGATGTCGGCTTGAGTGCGTGCCAAGTAGTACACACAGCTGGGGCCATTCAGATTACATGCTGGGCTTGCACAAAGCACAAGTGCTGTTGAGCACTGAACCATCGAGGACGACTTTCCAGGTATGCATTCATGCATCTGGTGCTGGAGTCGTGACAACAGATTGTAAACTTTAAGACTTTTGTACTGATCTGGTGTATTGTAGAGATGGAACAACCAGATCCTAAAGCTTCTTTGGTATTTGGATTTCATGCTGGGGGAAATGCTGATGGGCAGTGGAGCTAGTGTTGTGCCAGAACAGGAGCTGTGAAAAACACAAAGGTTTGTTCTCCTTCAGGCTGGCGCTCAAACCATCAATCAAAAATCTTTTTGTCTAGTCGTGACAGATGCTTCATCTTCACCGGAGCTGACCAACCGCTGGAGGAGGGAAGATTAATGGATCAAATCCAGAGTAAGGTTAAAATAATGGGCGAAAAAATCAGGAGTAAATGCAGAAATAGATGACGGACAGTGGTGGAGCATGGAGGACGGCAGAGACGGAGGACGGAGCGTGAAGTGAATGCATATGGGAGGAAGATGACAGGAAAAAACGAGGGAGAGAAGTGGAAATTTCTGGATGGAAAGCTCGGGGAATTGAAAATGATCAAAGCAGAGGACAGAGATGGAATATAGAGAGAAAAAAGGCTGACGTGCAACAGTCGAGGTAGTTTCCATCCACCTGTTGTGACGTGTAGTTCTTGATACTGTTCCCAATGGAAAAAAGAAGAAATGTTATACGTGTGTTAAGTATGTTTCTGCCTTCAGCTGTTAAAACTCCACCATCTACATATCATCCTCTGTTTACTCTTCACTCTTACACAAACACAGTTCCTACTACTGCTGCTTCACATGAAAAAGCTATGAACTGGCGAAACACAAGGTGGCTTTCACAATAAAAGCTCGCGTCTGCATAGTCAGACATAACCACACATGAGTTTTCAGTTTTACAGTAATGGAACAACACACCCTCATTTTCTCAGTAAGGTAACCAACAAACACAACGAGTTTCCTGATGGACAGTGAAGTAAACTGCTGCCAACTGTAGCTGCTGTTAGCTAATGTTAGCTCTGTTTGTTAGCCAGGATGCCCGGACTGTGAGCTCAGATCACTGGGGCAGTGTTAGTGTTTGTGCCAGAGGTGTTTTGGACCATCGGGAAGAGGAGGAAGTTTTCAGAGCATTTGGGAATGGTAATGGGGTCGTGCCAGAACAGGAGCTGGGCAAGCATGCAGTGTAACCGGGCTCTGTGGACATAATGGCAGAGACAAAAAGTGGAAACTGAAACTAATTTCTCTGTCGCTTCAAGGATTACAACCTCAAGACTTTCACATGCATTTGATTTTTCTGACGAGTCAGAAACTGTATTAAAACCAGCACAAAGGAAGCGCACCTGTTGACAGACTGTAGAAGAGGAACAGAAATAAAGCGATAAAGTCGTAAAGAAGTCGGAGAGACGGGGGAACAAATCAAAAGAAAACAAATCAAAAGGACAAAAATAGAAGCAGAGAAAGGCTGACAGCAACATAAGAAGATGGCGTACATGGTAGTACAGATCAAAAGAAGTGCAGAGAGGCTCAAGGAATACCCGAGTAGCAGAAAAATTAAACCAAATCACAGAATGGTTACGTGAAGACAGAAATCACTACGTGCCGTTTTTAGTGTATTCAGCTGAGAGCGTCTGGTAGCGTGTGACGAACCCTCCAGTTAGAGAATCTATGGAGAGGAACAAGTTTAACCTTTTACCCCCGGCATGTCACGCCAGAGTCGGCCACGGCATCTTGGACTCGACGGAGCGTAAAGCCATCAGTCCTCCTCTTCCTCACCCTCAACCACGTTCGTGAGCGTGTTTTTGCAGATGACAGCGCTTTCTCTGTCTCACTTCCACTGTGTTTATACATTTGCCTCTCTCTCCGCCATATGGACATGCCTGCTGTGTATCTCTCTCCCTCCCATTCAAAGCCTAATGCGCTGTAGCGGATTAGCAGACTGTGCTGGTGGCACGCGATGAGGGGGAAGGAGGTGTGACACTGA
Source organism: Protonibea diacanthus (assembly GCA_028641955.1). NCBI lineage: Eukaryota > Metazoa > Chordata > Actinopteri > Sciaenidae > Protonibea > Protonibea diacanthus. The sequence goes on along the minus strand of CM053998.1, from coordinate 3,299,736 downwards.
GCGGCGGATTCTCCGACCTCCCACGTCGTTTAGAAAGAAATCTTTTTCTCATTCTCTCAAACACAGATTAAAGATACGTTAAGATGGGAAACCCTCTGGATCTCTGTATAATCCCTGATGTTTCCATATTTGACACCAAATTTGTGCCATTTGTAGCTTTTTGAACTTCATTTGATTCAACAAGCTGCAATATAAGTGTTTCTTTATAAGAACAAACACCACAGCTACACGAGAAAATGTGTAATAGTAACTGTGACCCGGTCAGTCCTCCTTGCCGACTCTTCGGCGAACCCGGAAAACAATCTCCATCTTGGCAGTGAGAGCCCTACTGTTTATCTACAGTGATGAAGAACTCACATTGTTATAACAAACAACAGTGATGAAGTAGTAGATAGTGTTTTTGGAAACTTATATGAGAGAAAGATGCAAAAAAGTCGCAGCAAACTGGTCGGTCCTCCCTGTCGACTCTTCGGCGAACTTCCGCTGGAGAGCCGGCCTAGTCCTGCCGTTTACTGATGGTGATTATGTGATGAAATTCTGAGCGACCCACATTGTTATAACAAACAACAGTAATGTGGTTTAGCAGGTAGTGTCTTTGACAACATATGAGAAAGATCTTTGAATTTATGTGGAAAAGTAGGCGTCAGTCCTCCCTGCCGACTCTTTGGCGAACTTCCCCCAGAAAACAGCCGTGAGAGCCGGTTAAGTCCTTCTCTTTACTGATGGTGATTATGTGATGTGAGCAAAACTTTTCCACTGTGCACTGTGTGTCAGGACCACTAACCCTAAAAATACAACTCATTTATAACATACTCTATTTATTTACTTTAATTTTCTCCCTCTCCCTCTAAACCCATTTCATCCTCCATCATAGGAATGAACACACACTCTGTGTGCTCACTGCTTTGCTTTGGATCACTCATTGCAAGATATATGTGTCATTCATACACTGTCTTTCTGTCTGTGTGATCCCCTAGAAGACCTGCGTTCGTGCATCAGTGACCATACACGCAAACACACACACACAGCAGGTTTCCTGTGGTGTTTTTACTCCCTCAGATTTCCAGTTTGCTTAACACTGCAAATACGCAATGTTGTGTATGCTCTACATGTGTGTGTATACTGTAACACAGATGAGTATGAGTCAGTGTCACCTGAGTGAGTGTGTGTGTTTGTGTATGGAAAAAGGGTTTCACCTTTTTAAATGTGATGTTCACATGCGCGTAGGCTCAAAGATCACACGAATAAGACGACATAACATGAATACATGGCGTTGCAAGATGGCTGTAAACCTTTTCTGTTTGTTAGCGATGGAGTCAGGGTGTTAGTTAGCCTAGCTTAGCATAACAACCAAGAGGCAAGCCAGTGTGCAAGTGCCAAAACTACAGTTCCTCAAACGTCCACTTAAGGCTGGCTCCAGAAGTGAGTCAGTCTCCATAAGTCCCCATGCTTTTACTCCAAGATGTTATATATTTAGTGATTATCGGGCTCTGAGCTCTGATGTTTCATGATCAGCTGCAGATCTGTCAGCCAACAATCCAGTTGATGTGCCTTTGTTGTGAAGCTCATCGGCGATAGAACATCTGATGACACCGTAAAGATTTCCTGTTTCTGCTTTTGTATCTTTGCTGCGTTTTTAACAGCTGCTTTTTGAAAGTGAGCCTTATGAAAGAAAAGCCGAATTCTTTGATGTGTGCGTGCGTGATTCGGAGCAGCTCCATCAATGTTTCAGCCCGACGTATTGATTTTTAAAGCATTACCCGGGGGGAGTTGCTTGAACATCGCGCGGACAAATCACTGATTAAAGGTGTGATCATTTACTGAAACTGTGATAACAGCTCTTTATCACAGCCACACAAGGTGTGAGAAGGAGAGAGAGACAGCCAGCAGACACACAGAGGGAGCAGACAGAGTAGCAGTCAGACACATATTGAGGCTAATTAGCTTGTACGCTACTGTAAATGGAGCTACTTCATCTCTAATATCCATATAATGTAATGCAACATAAAGGTCATTGTCATCTGCATATACGGTGCTTTTGAAATAAAAGATATCACCAGATATGTGACCAATCTTTGCTTTTTTTTGCTGGAAACACTCACCCTGAGTAAACCAGCACCGACCTCCATCCTCGCCTCTTTACTTGAGCAAGTCATTTATTATGATTAGCTGCAGCAATTTAGGCCAGTTGAATGAACCGTGACGTCCCCCGCAGGTTTCTGAGGAGCTGTTGTCAAGCTCAGATTGTGTAAGCTCTGGCTGCCACCGCCATCTTGGCAGTCCTGTCTCTACCGCCTCCTGGTTAAACCAAAAATCAGCAGAGACGATGATCTAGAAGAGCCTGAATGAAGCCTGGTTGCTCAAACAAGCCACCTGTAACAGCACCCACCTGTCAGTCAAAGCATCCATGATGTTAATTGTGTTAAGTCTTAATATAATTTAAAGCAAAAAAAAAGACCAATTTCTGCTGTGAAGTTGGACATTTTAACATGAGGACTTATGGAGACTGACTCACTTCTGGAGCCAGCCTCATGTGGACGTTTGAGGAACTGCAGTTTGCAGTCAGGGCAGCAATGGCATTGACAAGTTTTTAGAGCTTAAATAAGCCTACAGCTGAGTAGAGAGTGAGAATATCATGAACTGTGAAAACATTTCAAATTGTGCTGAAACAAAGAAATGAAAATTTGGAGAGGAGCAAAAAAAAAAAAAAAAAATGTTGTTTTATGACCCGTCAAACCGGCAGGAAAATGAGAAAATGTAATCAGCCTTTAAATTTAAATGTATCCATATTTCTGTGCTAAAGTATTATTCATTCATTGTATAACGATTTAATCTGATCTTCCATCTAGCTTCTGTTTTCGAGCACATCGTGATCAGTGAAGAGAAAAGCCAATTTTCTGTAGTGGGGAGAGCAAACATATGAACAGCCGATTTAAAAGATTGAATGCACTCGTTCTGAATCCTGAATGACCAGTGGACGTTTAATTTGCCCATAAAATATTAATGAAAAGAGAAGCACGGAGGAGTAAACATGCACGAGAAGCCCAAGGAACCCTCCAGATGCTATCGATTGATTTTTAAGGAGTAATACTTCTTTCTGGCGTGGTTGTGTGTGTGTGCACATTCATGTGCATCCTAAGAGGTTTATTGATTGATTCTGGAGGGAAGACATCAATGTGTGTGGCTTTGTACACTAACAGAGTAATGCTAACTAGCTCACTTCAGCAGATGGCTTGTCTTTTTGTTTCATTATTATTATTGTTGTTGTTATTATTATGTTTCTTTCTTGTGCTGACCAAGCCGACTGTGAAGAGAGATGTAGTTTCGGAGAGGTTGGAGAGAGAAGCGGGTTGATTGATGGACAGATAGATGGAGGGAAAAAGGTGACACTCTTGTCATCTGTCAGCATGAACATGCGTGTGTCACATACTAAGAGTGTAAAACATCATCTGCAGGGCGAGATATGCACTGTAAAAATGCATTTTTATTACGAGCTACGTATTTAATTACAGATGCGTCATTTTACATAGCTTTGTATGTAATTTAAGGAAACAGAAAAATACTGTATAAATAAAACATTTTCTGTACAACAAAGAGAAATAACTGTAATTTGTCATTAATGGCATAACACTTAAAATATTAGTTTGGCTGTTAATTTACAGATAATGTCCGTAATTTGACAGAGTCGTATACAATTTGAAAAAAAACTGAAAATTACCGTAATTTTTTGTAATTTTTTTTTTTATGTTACATAAATTTATGATTTGTTTTGTCTTTACAGTGCAGGGTGTGCAGGACCAAAGCATGTCAGACTGTTATTAATAAAGCAAGGCTTCAGGAAGTGACCAAAATTATACAGAATAAACATAATTCACATTTCATACAAACAAACATGAATTGAATCTATTTGCCACATACAAAAGATAAAAGATTTGGGTTGTTTCCATGCAGTTTAACACACTTTACTGTAAATTGCTTTGGATTAAAGCGTCAGCTAAATAAATGTAATGTTTTCAGAGTTGAGTTCTCTTAATGTTGCTTTATATTACGGCGCTCAATGGGACCATCGTGGACCATTTGGTACAGACCATTAGAGTTGGTGTGTGACATGTTTTGGCTCTGTATGCTCCATAAAGCAAATTATTAGTCTAATGCAGTCCAATTAGAGTCATGCGTAATATAAACTCAAAAAGTGTGAGTTAGTTTGGAGAGTGTCCGAGAGGAATGTTAACTGCATGATTTGTAGTAAATGGACTAAAACGTGTTAGAGAAAGACGTTCTGCGACTTTCTTTTACTGAAAGGGAGCCACGATGTTTTAATATTTTTGCTTTTAAATCAACCTGCTGAGCTGCCGCAGCGATCAAATCCGGCACAAATAGCTGATTGTGTGCGTCAGAGATATGTTTCGCATTCTTCACGTGCGATCAAGTAGCGATTCGTGAACGTGCGCACATCGCCGAAAAGAACGATCGACTGCGGCCGCAACAAAGAGAATCCGAGCGTTTGATCTTCTGCTGTGAAACACTGGGGGATTTCTTCAGGCTGGCACACACACACACACACACACACACACAGGTCATTTGTACAAATATGTTGAAAACACTCCAGCTCGCAACCTCCACCCACTCGCACGGGGTGTTACTTGCCTGTAAGGCATGCAGAAACTCGCACCCTCTCAGTGTCTCTTCACTGTTTGCACAGAATAGTTACACCAGTTAGTCTACTTCAGTTGAAGGTGTCAAGGAGATGAGAGCAATTTTTAGACCTGCTGACTCAGAATCAGAAGACGAGGACGGGATCGTCTGGAACACCAAAATCCGGAGAGGCGCCGTAAATATACTTGAAGGTTCTTGAAAGGTTCGTGGATGACAGGCAGCCTGAGATTTATACACATCCGAGGGGGGAGTTGAAGGGTGCCTGTCCTCCCTCGTATCACCCACCATCTCAGTCCTCGACTGATGTCCTTCAAACCTGAAAGCTCCGAAGCCAAACACCCCTTTAGAGTTGTTTGAAGTGACTCAGACTGCATCCAACACTTAGCCTTCACTGTGTTCTAAATATCCAGATCATCTTTTTACATTTCATTGCATTTAATCTCGAAGTTAAGTACACTTTTATGTTGAAATCGCAGAACAGTAGGCTTTACCTTTAGCCGAGCTTTGGAGCCTTTAAAGTGGTGATGTGGGTGGCTGTATTTTTATAGTTTGCGAGCAAAGAGCGCGGCGTTCGTGTCCGCGGTGGTGACTGTATTGTTGCCGTGACACATCCTTGACCCTCCTTTTTGCAAAAGCCTTTCATCAGGTTGCAACCGCCGCTGTGGTGGTAAATTCTGGGTGACACCTCGTTGATGTGACTGTAGTCTGTTCATTGACATCCACTGATGATAGAGCACTGATACTGTGCTGCTGGATGAAGATCTAATTAGAGGCTGTAAACGTAACTCATATGGAATAATAAATTAATGCAGCTGTCATTAGAACCAACTTTGGCCTACCATTAGTGCTGCAACTAACGACTGCTTTTATCGGTTAATCTTTTCCTGATTGACTAATTAATCATTTCTAATGTGAAACGTCAAAACAAACCGAAATCGCAATTTCCCAGAGCCCCAGGGAACATCATAAAATTTAAATTTAGTAAAATATCTAACGATTTTATCCAAAGTGACTTACAAAAAAGGAAGACAGTTGATGTACAGTCCAACAATAAGTACTGTGACAGTTGTAGAGGGGGATAGATTTATCAAGTCCAGTTGTTGGTAGTGTTGGAGAGCTGGAGGTCTTCAGGAGGTTTGTGAAGGTAGAGAGGGATGGCCCTGATCTGGTAGGAACTGGTAGGACGTTCCACCAACGGGGAACGACAGACGAGGAAAGTCTGGATTGGGTCGCAGAGCCAGGCGTCGTTCATTGGAGGAGGTAACATATCCAGAACTGGAGATTACTTTGTAGGCGAGCATTAGCATGTAAAAACCAGGCGCTCTGCCACGTTCTGGATCATCTGAACGGGTTTCACTGAGCAGGCTGGAGGGCGTTACAGTAATCGAGTCTTGAGATGATCACAGTCTGTATCGGGAGTTGGGTAGCATGTTGCTTGTTTTGTCAGAAAACCAGATGGACAGAAAATCAACCACTGAGAAGCTGTTGAGGAGGTAGTGGCATCTAGATTGCAACCAACTGAATACAGTTTGCCTCACCCTGCTGTGCAGTGGTCGTGAAAAACAGGAAAGTCTTATCTAGAGCCAATGTTTGGTTTCTCCATGGAAGAGGACCCGCTCCCTCCGTCAAAATTAAAGTCTCATTCTATGGCAACAAAAACATAATGATGATTAATTTCAGGTTAATGTACCCACATAAAAACATAGTTATGCTTGCTATATTCAGTTTCCACCAATAAATCCCCTTAAATGTTTCAAACTGGACCTTCATTTAATAAACATTGGGGATGCCAAATGGTTTAAAGGGGATACCAAACCCTGTAGATGCAAAAAGCAAAAGAACGGGAGTGAAGCTTGAACTTTTGTATTTATTCGTCCTGTTGTGTGGAAGCGTTCATTCATCTGTGATCCCAACAGAATTAATATGAATAATGGATAAAACTGTGAAAATTAATCTTTGTGCCACCCCTCATGAAGTATTCTGCTTTACCATCTTCACGGCTGAAGAGCTGCACTCAAACATTGGCGCTGACTCAGTTGTTCCAGGTGGGGATTTGAGCAGATAACATTAAGACAAGACAAGAAACCTGAGCCGTGACGCAGCTTTTAATATAATTGCAAATTACGGCGGGGATGCCACACGAGCTCGGAGGTGGAGAATGACTCATCCACGTCTTCCAGGCGTGTTGCTATTAGCCTTTTGACCCTGCAGGTCACGCGGGAGAAGTGAATACACACTTACCTCTCCGTGAACTTACTGTCACACAATCTAAAGTTCCTTTCTTATCCCTTCGCATGCAACTTTGATTGAGTTTGACATGCCTCTTCCTCCACGTAACACTGTTTAGTTATGCATTCATATATTCAAAAATGCTTGTTTGCTTTAATCAGATGTTGTCGCCCTGAAGGCCTGATTGTACTGGTCCGTTAGGAAGGCCTTTCACATCCGGCACGCTGAGTGATACGCATCCGTTCGCTCATTTGGCGAATTAAGAAAGCTGGTAGAGTACAAGGTTTCCTGAAGGTCTATAAACACACTACAAGTGTGTTTCTCCTAACTTGAAGCGTGACGCTGCAATAAACCGGCTTTAAGTTTCATAAAAGGGATTAGATGAGGCGAATTTCAACACTGAGGCACTTTGACAGAATAATCAGAATTAATGCAGATAGATGTGTCAGCTTTGGCACCTCGGGGCGAAGAGCTTTTGTTTTGTTTTGTTTTTTATCTTATTATAGTTTCTGCAAAGTGATGATATATCAGTAAAAGCAAGGATTGACACAATTGTTTTATATGCAGCGTGAAAGACACTGCTGCATAATGACACACACACTGCTGCTCCCTCAGAACTGCCGGCTTCATCATCCACCTCCACTAAAGGTTAGCAAGATGGTACAGCAGCAGAAAAACCCTCATTCAGAGATGACACAGCGTGTGCAATATGTGCCCACAAAGACTCAATCTCAGTCCAGTTTATTTCACTCCCTGCGTCGAAGGAGTCCAAACTCTGTATTCTACACACGGGAAGAAAGCAAAGTGAATAACGTCTTGTGCCTAAAATGTAAAATTGTCATAAAAAATTGTACCCAGGACAAGAAAATATGTCACTGTCACAGTGTTTTTCTTGCTTGTCAAGCTGCCGTGTTTCTTCTTGAAGATGGTCAAGAACAAGAAGATGGAAGGCAGAAAACAACTTTTCTATATACTTAAGTTATATTTAAAATGTTCAACTATATGTTGATGTTATGTTGAAGTTCCAAGGTACATCCAACATGGTGGATGATGGCATATTTAAACAGCACCTTGAAAACCTGTGGTTGACGTCCCTGATGCTCCGTCCCTTCTTTATCCTGTCATTGGTATTTGGTCATACTGGACCAAACGTGGCGCTCGATGGAAAGTCAAAAGATCACTAAAGTTCTGACAGTTTTTCTTGAAGGGAACAGGAATGTTCCCTCCATCAAATGGTAATCCATCCACAATTGTCAACCGGATTGTGGCAGTAGAGAGTCTTTAGGGTACATCTTCTGAAACCATGAATGTTTGGATCACCAAAGCCTTGGGGCAATCCTTCTAGAAGATGTTGCCGGTGCTAGATGAAAAATCTAGAGAGGATCAACAAAGTCAGCCATTAACCTACAAACAAAGAAATATGTTTGACCTTTAGTGGTCCAACATTGTTGTCAGTGTACCTATCCGTTGTGTTGAGGGAGTGAGGCAGCTGCCGACAGCTGGTCTGTATCTCAAGAAGAAGAAGTCAGTGTTCCCATGACAATCTAAGATTTAACTCTATTCCGTCAGTGACCTCATGCTTGACCTGTGTAACCCCCATAAAATCCCCACACAAACACTTTCATACTCTGGTTCCAGACTGAAATATCTCATGTATCGGATGATGGATTGACGGATTGTCATAAACCTTTGTAGACACTTTCATGGACTGACCAACGCCGCCAACGTGGCTAGAAACGATGCAAATGATGCAGTGATGAAACAGTTGGCAGATCTTTCTATTCTGCTCATAAAACAGTAAATACAAAGCTCCGTGGCCGTCCTGTGGGAGTGCTTAAGAGTTGGACACAAGTACTCTTTGTTGGCAGTGGCAGTTGGTTGTTATGGAAATGAAGCGTACAGAGCATCTTTCATTTTTGATGAAGCTCTTTTGTGGCTTCTACAAAACACTAATGATCCAAATGGATGGGTTTTTTTTTTGTTCGTTTATTCATCCAGATGTTACGCTCAGTGTCAGACTTGATTTCTGCAGCAGATTTACACTAATTGGCTGAAGGGAAAGTGCAGATATAACTTTTCAGAAAGGAGAAGACATCACCACGCTATGTATAGAATCAAAATGTTTTTTTTTTTGACTCAGACTACATCGCCCACGCGGTCCACGTCTGGAGCACAACCCTGGGCAGGCGAGCTTTGCAGGAAAGCATCTGGGTATCTTGAGTCACTGGATGGAAAGAGAAGCCGGGGTGGCAGAGAGCGCCGGCGAGATGAGCAGCAGAAAGAAAAGAGGAAATAAGGGAGCGCATGAGTGAGAGAAAGCTTCACGAACTGATGCTCTGAGATTATGACTCAAGTCTGAGCATGCACGGGAAGACAAGTTCGTTGCTCTCTAAAGAAAAATGTAATAAATGTACTTTCAGAAAATCTTCTATAACTCCATGAATGAAAATACTTTGGCTGTTGGCTTAGTGTCATCTTTGCACTTAAGTGTAAACACATCTTAAAATTATTGACATTTTTATCCACAGTGGCACAAATCCAGTCAAAGTTTTCTCAACAACCTTTTTCAGTTGTTAATCACATCTCACATTTTTCGTATATGAAATACTAAAATACATGTTATTATATAATCTAATAGGATAAAATTAGCAACCCCTAGTGACTCATAACATGACGCAGAAATTGTCATATCTCAAAAACTTTTAAGGACCAGTGTGTAGGTGTAGTGGTGGTGTAGTAGTTGCTGCATTGCAACCCCCTTGTGTCACCCTCCCCCTTCCTTAATTAAAGGAGAAATTAGCCCTGAATGTTTGAAAAGTGTGTCTGACGTCAGGCTTCAGTTTGTCCACTCCAGGATACCGTAGAAACATGGCGGCTCCATGGAAAAGGACCCATGCCATCTGTAGTCTCATTCTGGAGTAACAAAAACACCAATTCTTACTTTTAGGTGATTATAAACTCATGAAAACATAGTTATGAATATTATATCCCATTTCTGACATGGACCTGTGTGTGCAGTTTCTCATTGCAACTCCTCGCCTCACCTTTTCCTGCCTTGCGTGAAGAAACAGTGTCCACCAAACACTTGAAAAACATGAAGGGTCCTGTCTGTAGTCAGTGTTTAGTTTGGCCATTCTGTAAAGTCTGTAATAAAGTCTCATTCTAAGGTAACAAAAATGTAAAAATTCTTATTTTCGGGTGGTTATACACTATTGAAAACATAGTCATGTTTCATTTTTGATATTCTGTAAATAGAGCCTCTTAAATCTGACACACAGAGTTTTATTTTTAATAGAAAACCAACTTTGTCTCCTGATAAATAAATACAACCACAAAGAAAAATAAACTCCCATGTGGCTTTTCCTCGACATACCGAATATAGTCATCAGTCATTAATGGGTTAATAAGCTGTCAGCTAAATTCATTTTAAGAGCTCCGCTGAGTATCGGCTCGTGTCCTGTTAGTCTCTCATCCAATAAAGAGAAAGGATGTGTTTCCAGATCAGCCCAGAGGGGTTACACATCATCTGCAGGGAACAACATGTCCACTGCTGCATCGTTTGACACAACATAGTTGTGTGATTGTACGCTCTCTGCGCAATCCGGAGCTTCTGCTGCTTGTAAAGAGCATAAAGTTTGTCTGCTCGCTGTTGTTGCTGCAGTAAATGTCTAAAATATTAATGTAAAATGTAAATACAGTGTTTCTGGAAGCTTAAAAAGTTTGGCACAAAGTACGCAACCTTTAAACAAACCTGCAATGACTTCTACAGCCTGAAATATTCAGTATTAGTGAGAACATTTCTATTCTTTTAACTCACGTTTCCTTCATCTGTCTGCAGTTCGTTATATTCTCCTACGTCGTCTTTAGGTTTAATTATCAGAATCTTGACCGTTACAGGTAGAAAATGAGGCAGACCATTGAAAGTTTTTAGCTTTAACAAGGACGCGCTGTCCTTGCCTGTGACAATAACGTGAAAGTTCTTCGTCTTTTCTCTCCAATTAGTCTGAAAGTGTTCCTCCTCCTCCTCCTCTTCCTCCACCTCAGCCCTGGACGTGGAGGGAAATTTATCTCTCCAGCTGTCACGGTGTTGGCGTTGTTAGTGGGGGAATAGGCGTGTGTGTGTGTGTGTGGTGGCCCTGAGAAGATGGTTTAAGTGTGATTTATAGTGTATGGGGAAAACCACTATACTGTATGTGCAGTGTGTGTGTGCATATGAAGGTTTACTAGACAGGAAAAGGGGAAATCGCACCATTAAGGGGCGGTTTAATGAACAAATAAACTGAAATGTGGTATCACAGTCATGTGCAGACCTTAAACGCCTTATTTTGCTTGTTTTAAAGTTTAAACTTTAATCATGTAACCCTCTAAATAGAACCTTTTAAACCAACAGCCCAAAATATAACTCAAAAACTCTCATTTCAAAGCTTTTCTTAGGACTTTTTGGACATTTTTTGCATATAAATTGTGTAAATCAAACATTTTTCATGCATAAATACACGTTTAATCCACTGCTGCAGGTTTGCTTCATTATAATAAAAATTCAGCTTCTCTAGAGGAGAAATTCGGGATAAAAATCAAGCTCTATGCATGAAGGACTTACACAGTAAATCCTGTATTGATGTCAGGCCTTAGTGGACTGAATTGCTGCTGCTGCTGTAAAAATGGGATTTTTGCCATTTGACACACCTGTACACAGAAAGCAGCACACACATTAATGCAGAGCCTCAGGCCTCGACATATCTGAGCAGGTCATGCTCGGTATAGTGAGATCCGAACAAGCACAGGCTCACACTTTGGGACATGCAGGTCGTTAAAGGGTGTACGAGAAGCGATTGTCGGCACAGAGTAACTCTTGTAACTGCTTTTGTTGGCTCATTTTTTCTTATCGTGGAAGATGAAGTGAGTGGAGAGAGCACCAATGAGTCTCTCCATGTTAAAATATTTGAATACAATGTCCGTTGGTATAATCGTCAGGTGTCCGAATACTTCAGATACTGAGTGCGTTCAGACAGGGACAGGCAAACCGGACGCCTGCTAAATCTGAGTCCGACTCACAATTTACGGCGCAAAATAGTGAGAGCAAGCTTTGGTAGAGAGACATAGAGTAACAACACAGAGAGCGAGCGCCGGCCTCGATAAAGTTATTAATCAGCAAAATAAAAAGTTATTGTTGATTGTTATTGATTGTTTCACAGCGGTTACATTCAGCAGGTATAGACATGCTCACAGCAACCCACCTCAGCGATTGAACTGTTTTTTGTACCAGGCTGTAAACATGTTTATTTCCACTGTAAAGTTGGACATTTGAATGTGGGGACTTATGGAGACTGACTCACTTCTGGAGCCAGCCTCAAGTGGACGTTTTAGGAACTGCAAGTTTTTGGCAGTTTTTAGGCCTCCCTTCACAGTACAGATCCGTACACGGATCTACGTTGTTACCTGTCTGTTGTGTCGAGAGGTTGAGACAACCCTATCCTCTGAACTCGGTTACCATAGTGAGGATCAGAATGGAGGAATGGCAGAATGGGAATCAGTTTCCAGTGCCAAAATCTGTTGAGTTTGGGTTAAGCTGCTGACCATGAACCACAGCGTCCTCAGTTTGCATCCGTCTTCAGTTTCCTGGCATCTCTTTATTCTCAACTATCTAATAAAAGCAGAAAAAGCCCAGAAGGAACACTAGAAAAAAACTCACTTCAGGGGCTCAGTAGAGAAGAATAACTGAGTTAAATTTTTTGTTCAGCAAGTTCTGCTAAGAAAGCGAGGTTTGATATCAGCTTGACATCGAGGGAAGCAAACAATCCTGCAGTAAACCACTCTGTGGTCTTTTTTTGCTTCTTATCAGCGAGGCTGCTCCTTTTTTTTTCTTTCACTGGCCAGCAGGTCAGCCCAATTTGTTAGTTCATCAAGTCACTGATTAGCCTGTTGTGCTGCCAATTAAACGGCGTGTTGAGGCTTCCTCATTGTGCATGCTGTGTGTATTTCTGAGTGTACCACACAGCGCCTGCAATGTGGAGGCTGAGCCACGCAGAGACGCCTCGCACACGCTCGCACACACGCATGTTTGGCTTTCAAGGACATTGTTAGCACACATGCTGGATTTGCACTCACTCGTGCTTTCATAACATTTCAAACAATAAGCGCATCTTTTTACATGTACCAGTCTTTATACGTGTTGTGGAGAGTACGGAGAGAGCTCACAGGAGGCCAAGATGTCCTTTTGTCGAGAGGTTTATTGAAGCTTGGCCAAGGAGAATGGAGGATTTATCAAAACACTTGTCACAACATGATGTCGCCTCATTTCTGAAGAAGCTCTCCCCTCTCGCTTCTCAGAAGAGCCACACTGTCGCTGAATGGTCATACTCGATGCATCTATAGTGTAAGGTGTTGTCATTAACCCCAAATTCCACCGGGCACGTATGTGACCTGGCCACCAGAGCCATACATGGCTGTTCTAGTCAATGTTTCAAACCCTAACAGGCCCTCCGCTGTTCATCTCAGAAGCAGGCACTCCACTCCATCACTATTTCTTTTATGGACGGTGTGAACTGCCTTGTCAATCTACGCAGGACAGGAAGTCAGACACAGAAATAGCACAGAGAATCTGGTTGATTTTCAAAATAAAACACCCCGTGCAAACTGCCAAAAGGGAAACGATTACCTACGTGGTATATTTACACACTTAGAAGCACCTACGCCAAGGAAAACAACCAAACATGAGCAAGTAAACAAAGACTCGCAGGCAAAGCGCTTCCGAAAAGCTTCCAGGTTTGAAGACCAAAACAGTGTCACGGTCGCGACGTGACAGAGATATGCCCGGTTGGGTTTTGGGTTAAGTCTACAAACAAGGAAATATGTTTAGCATTATCTGACTCTGTCAAAGCTTCTACGTTATGTTACCTATCCGTTGTGTCAAGGGAATGAGACAGCCCTATCCTCTTACCATAGTAATGATCAAACATACAGCTGCTCTGTATCTAAGAAGAAGTGAGCATCCCCAAAACAAATTAAGATTAATACTGTCCCTACAGTGACTTCAACACATCTAGACCCGTGTAACCTCACAACACACACACACACCTTATAGATTCCCAGATCGATGACCACAGAGCGTCAGCTGAACTTCCCTGTGAGACAAGTAGCTTTTATTTTGTCTATAGGTCAATACAGTGTCCCTCTTCACCAGCAATCCATATACCAGTGGGTGGTCTCAGTGACAGGCCTGTTCCTCTGTGACAATACAGAAAACTAAAGCTATCTTTGGTGGTGCTTGTTATCTACTGCAGCACTCCTGCACTGCAGTGGCACCATGGAGCTCCGGGAGCATAATGGCCCGTGTAAGATCCCAGTTTAGTGTCTTATAGATGACAAGCTGTACAAAGCTGGTTCTGCTGTGCTTAATGAACAAAAAAAAAAAAACACACTCTTTCATGTAGCATAACCCTGAATTATGCGACCAATTTGGTGCCTGGTCCCACTGGGTCGTCCATGCTTAATGCAGCCCACCAAAATCTGATCTATAAGCTTTTGCTTGATGTCACATTTGAGAGATTTCCAAACGTCTTTCAACATTTCCTCCTTCCCAATTAGCTCAAACGCTAATGAAGCTTTTTTTCTCTGATGACAACGAGCGTTTCACCTCACCGGCTGCACTTTTTTCTAATTTTACCTCTGCTTTCCACGTCTGCCATTCTTAGTTCCACTTGCTCGGCCAGCCCTGTCCGTTCAATCAGGTGCATGCTAATTAGCTTAGAGTGGGGCTAGCCAATCCCACGGGGAGTGCCACTGGGTAATTAGCTCGTGGCTAATAGGCGTAGCAATGGCACCGGGGAGCCAGAGTGGAGACCTGCAGTTGGTTCCAGACAGTTGTTTGTCTCTGGTGGGTCTTGCTGCGATGTTGTTAGAGTATGCAGGAGGATACATTAAAGGAGGCGCAGGCAGGAAATAGAGGAGGAGGATAAGAACTGGAGCGAATGAACAAGCAAAAAGGACTGCAATTACACGGGCTGCATGTGTACCCTGCTGTACTGGGTGACTGCATCTTTTACTGTGGTGTGTAGTCCAGCATGAACTTGCATATGACCTGAGGCGGGCCGAATTACGCCTGGTTGTTCAAGCCGGCCATCTGTACCAGCAGAAAGCTGTTAATCCTGCATAACTTTAAGCCTTAATATAATGTGAACAGGTGAGTTGTATATAAATCCACCCTCAGTACAGTTGTCATGAACGGGGGAATTAGCTATAGAGACCAAAACTGTTTTTTGTACCAGGCTGTAAACATGTTTATTTCTGCTGTGAAGTTGGACATTTTAACATGGGGACTTATGGAGACTGACTCACTTCTGGAGCCAGCCTCAAGTGGCCGTTTGAGGAACTGCAGTTTTTGGTACTTTCGCACTGGCTTCATTTCCCAGTCACAGAGGTTTCCACTCGGCTTTAATGGTTTCGTTTTATTTTGTAATTCTCCCCTCTCCTTGTCTTTCATTTCCTGCCTTTGTGTTCCTCCCTGATTCGTTTTCACCTGTGTTTCATCACCGTGCCTTTCTTTGTGTGTCTTTTGTTTCAGTATTTGTGTAACCGGGTTCTGGATTTTTCATTGACTGGACTTCTCTCGGATGGATGGATGGATGGATGGATGGATGGATGGATGGGTGGGTGGCTGCCTTATTTTCTGTTCATCTTTTTCAGTAAATCTACTTTTTGTTCACTTACCTCCTACCTTCTCCATCTACATTTGGGTGCACTTCCATGAACCAATCTGTCACATTAGCATTAATCTGCTGGCTACACCGAAGCCAGAAGACAATACATTTGAATCAGCCTGATATTTATATGCATACTTTACATTGTCTGACTGCTTTAGTTGTAGCTCGGTGTACCTAATAAAGTAGCGACTGGACGGCAGAACAAGAAGATACAATAAATCTTCAAAATGATGTTTAGTATTCCTTCCCTGTTATCTCAACAGCTCTGACAGATAGAGGAGGCTCAGGGATTTCTGACGAAAAGGGATATTTTAAAACCAATGAGCGTCACGCCTCCGTGGTGCTGCCCAACAGAAACAGTGAGATCCACAGTGGGAACAATCCTAAAAGCAAAACCTGCTGGGAGTTGCCTTCAGAAAAAAAGAGGAGCCTGGATTTATGTTGCTTGTTTGTTGGTTTTATTTTGCTGGTTTGCATTAGAATGACCGAGAAGAGACTCAAACGTCTTGCCAGGAAAAATACATTCTTCTTCTTCCCTCTGTGGACGGACTAACCCCGGTCCAAATTACTGTTCCCACCTGAATAAGGGGTTCATCCGTCCAATAAATCATCAAATCGTGGATCCAAAACACTTATTTGCTAGATTGCAAAAGAGGAATTCAATCATGTGGGAGGGAGAATGTATAGTTACTAATGAAAGGGGGGCTGATAAAAGCCGGGAGTAGTTGTATGTAGGATGGTGGAGTAGGAAGCAGCTGGCACATTTAGAGACTGATGGGAATAGCTAACAAGGCAGGAGCAAACCGAGGTGATGTGCTCTGCACGGGGACCGATATATGAAGTGATGATGATGTGTCAGAAGTTGAAAGTCGGTGTTTCTTCTTGCAATGCATCGGACATAAATATTCATTGAATCTTCATAGAGAGAGTAAAGGTTTTCTGTTGAGGATCGGTTCTGTAGGAGCAGATTTAATCTACCTGCCATTTTAAATTCCAGCTGCACAGAGTTTGAAAAATGCCAGAACCTGATAGAAACATCATCTGTTTCATCTGGCAGATCGCAAATGCATTTTCAAGTTGCTTGTTTGAGCGCTGAGAGGGAGGCGGAGGACGCGATGAAGAGATAAGGAGCGAGATGAAAGCGGAAAAACAGGCCGGGGACTCTCTCACTTAGTCATTTTAGCTTGGGGCAAGTCCAAACTTGGCCTTGTGTAAGGAGGGCACACACACACACGCATTCTTCGCCCACACATTCAGACATTCACATACACACATCAAACAAATAGACACACATACAAATATGCATCCCCCCTCCCCAAGAGACACAGGCAAATTATTCATTTATTCAGAAAAGGCTGACTCAGGTTGCGGAAATACTCGTGGACTGGTCCAGCCCACGCTCCATTTAACACATTTGAATGAGTTATTGGGTGAATAAATGGACAGCGCAGTCACCTTTTTCAACAGACTGTGGACAGTGTTTCACAGAGGAGGATGCGCTACATTACACACCGGCCCGACGCCTGTTAAACTTCATTACAACCACATCTTGTTCCTCGACGGTGTATTTCGAATTATGACTGTTGTTTAAAGGTGTCGGTGCGATTTAACTGGAGTGCTTGTCGGAAAGTCAACCAACAAATGAAACGTCCGTTATAATTGGAGGCCTCGGTGTGCAAAGTTGGCGAATTTCACGGGCTGCTCGCTCTTGAAGTGTTTTCTGCCACGCGGGACTCTCCGGCGTAACAGAACAATCATATAGGTTTATGTTATCACCTCCAGTTTTAATTATTTCAACCTTGTTTGGCGTGACAGATGGCTCCAAATATTACAGCACCCATGAGCCTCAGCTGATGAGTATTGACCCAAAACCCAAAAGCAAGTTTTATTTGAGCTGCAGATGGTAGCTCCAGCTTTCATAAGACATAATCGTCTGCATAGCATCTTCCCTCGGTTAGCAGCATATGTCCATTAACAGTTCTAAACTTGTTAATTGGATGTTTGTTGACAAAATGCACCGTGGGAGTCGTAGAACCAACAACTGTTCTTCTTCTTGTATTGCTGATTTGTCCCTCCAAGCCATCATAGTGAATGGTAACCAAAGAGGGTCACGCCAAAATAACTCTCCCCGCTTGGCAAATCTGTTGAGTGCGTTGGAGAAGAAGTAGGCAGGCATGGTTTGGACTTCTTTCTCAAGCTCTCTTTTTTTCATTTTACACAGTTACTGTCACTTTTTGTGCTCGTGTTCGGGTAAAGACCGCAGGAAAGTGCGTGCTACTGTACCCATTTTGTATGACTGTCAGGTTTCACCCTCTCTCTCAGTGGAGGCAGGTTTTTCATGCCGCCTTTGAGTACAGCTATTTTCAGCGGCCTTCAGATTACATGTTCTTTGAACTAGCACTTCCTGAGCACACTCTGACAGTGCCAGAACTGCCATGACAACAAGTGTATGAATTTGAAAATCAATAAAAGATATGTTCAAGAGAAACCGTATGCCATGTAAGTCCTTGACATTTCCTTAAATAGATGAATTCCTGTGGTTCTACTGCATTCGTGCACATGGGCGATTCATTGGGAAACTCAAGGGCATACCAAGAGGATGCTTGGATGTTGTTACCT
The DNA here is from genome assembly GCA_028641955.1 of Protonibea diacanthus. Lineage (NCBI taxonomy): Eukaryota > Metazoa > Chordata > Actinopteri > Sciaenidae > Protonibea > Protonibea diacanthus. Next base: position 3,281,530 of record CM053998.1, on the reverse strand, counting down.
TACCTACCCATTTTATCCAACTGTGACACTTTATCTGTTTAAATTTTTTAATAAGTCGGCTTTGTATTTGGTGTTTCCCATTGCCTTGCGTTCACTTTTCCTGTTTCCTTGTTGTTTTGTTTTTGTTCAGCCTCACCGCTGAAGTTTCCTCTCAGGAGGCCCAGTGAATTAATTGGCATCCCCAGCTGTGTTCGTGTTATGACCTACAGTTCAGGGCTGCGAACCACAACAAAGACAGAACCGATCGGCACCAAAACACTTCCAAACCTCTTGCCCCTGGCTCTGTCTCTTCAGCTTGATCTTTTGTTAGCTGAGATTGTGGACAAGAAAAAGTAATGAAGGGTGAGGGAAAGGACGAAGGCACGGTTTATCGATCTGACTCCAGAGACTAGAAAGATGAAAGTCAAAGTAAGAGAAACACAAGAGAAGATACATCCTGAAAACTCTGCTTGTCCTCCACGATTAAATCAGTGACAGTCAAAGTTATGCATCCATCTTAGATATGTTGTTTATTTGATCTTTTCTACCATCCATCATACGCAATCTCTCCTCATTCTTCTGATTTATCCAAACTTTGGGGGGAACTTTGGCTCAGTTGACTCTAACCTGGTTTAAGTTGATTGATCCAGGTCCATTTTGGGTCCAGTTCAGAAATTGTTAAGCTCTTAATGAAACAAACCCTTGCTCTTATCTTACATCTGCAATTTTTATGCATGAATCCTTCAGGCAGATGATATACCGCCTCTTTGGGACAAACTGGGCTTCAGTTCTTTGAATGTTTCAGTGGTTTTTAGTAGTTTGTTGTAGGTGTTTTGATTTGAAAGCAGCTAAACCTGGATGGTTTTGATAAAACATTACAGATTACATAATTAGATTTGATTGAATGCTATTGGCCATCCTCGAAGCTTGACACATGGCATGATGATTTTTGTGGCCATATTGGCGCTCTAGGGCACAGAGGAATAACTGTAGCATCTGACCCCATGACCTCTGCCATGCGTCATCCCTCTCCCCTCCATTTGTCATCACTGGTAATTACTATATAAAGCATGTCATGGTAAACAAAGTGACACATGGGAGGCAACATGTTTCCTCGAGTCAGTCACCTCGGCCTCTCTCTCGTGTTTTACGGTTCCTGCACTCGCTTTGACATTTCGTTTCTCTCTCTCGCGCACACACACACTGTGGTCGACCCCACCGGGTAAATTAATTAGAGATGCTGCTTTGGAAATGTAGACGGAGCTAAAACAATGTGCAACCCTCAAATGACTGCAACACACACACACACACACACACACACACACACAGCTTCTGTCTGTCCTCTCTGACCACACACACTCCCTGTGTGGAGTGTTATTGCTATGCAGTACCAGGCAGTATGCCTGACTTGTCAAACTCAAGGCCTGAAGGCGTGTTATTAATGACCCATTGGTATACTACAAATCCCATAATGCACTGCAACAGCCGCCACACAGGTCAAGATACTGTCATTGGTCAGTACCTGTGCACCACTCCTCCCCCCGCTGCTTTGGTTGGTTATTGACACACCAATCAGCGGTCAGTGCTGAGCCCGGTTACCTTAGCTCCTGTTCTGGCACGACACCTACATCTGCCCCTCGCCCCTGGCCTAAAAATCTCCTCCTGGTTCAAAACTCCTGTGGTACAAACACTAACACTCCCCCCACTGGAGCTCACACGACTGACCGAGACACCATTCACCTGATTACAAGTCAGTGTAACATCAACATGATGTCTACGGTAGAAAAGTTACTCAGTGTTGCTTTAAAGCGTCTTTTTTTCTCTTTCTGATGAATCATCTTTTTCATTTTCTTCATTGCATCATTTTTCTGCATCTCCTTGTTTGCACACTTCATTTAATATCTTCTGTCTCCTCCTTGTCTCCATCTTACCCTCTCATTAGATTGAAACCCCTAATGAAGAACAAACAGGATGGAAAACACCTCCCCACTCCTCCTCCAGCCTCCATCTTCCCTTTCTTTCCTTCTCATCATTTTTTGTGCAGCAGTCTCTCTCTCTCCTCCGCCTCTCTTACCTCTTCGGCTGCTCTGTCCTCTTTCTCACAGTGAGATCCACCATTTGGGGGAAGAGAGAGAAAAATACCAGAGAGATTCAAAATAAAGCAGAAAGTCTGCAGCACCTGCTATTGCAAAATGGCTGCAGACGTGACAGTGAAAAGTAATTTTGGAAGCGCAGGTGACATCCAACATCGGGATGTAAGATTGCCGCATTTGAGGAGCTGTTGTAAGGAGAGTGGAGACATCTGTTTAGACAGTCGAAGCATGAATGAAAATGGGCATAAACACCCTTTTTCTTGTTTTTTGTTTTTTGCTGATAAATATGTTCTCTCCTCTTCTTCCTCCTTCGCTGTCGTCTCGCTGTCTTTGGCTTCTTCTCCTCCTGCATCTCATCATTTCTTCCTTCCTTCCTTCCTCCCTCCGTCCTCGTCCTCTCCTCCCCTCCCTCTCTCTTTGTGGCAGTGAATACCGAATCAGTCGGAGACAGACGGTGCGTGGGGTCTCCACAGAGGAAGGGATAAAAAAACGAGCACACTTGCATGCAGACATATGCCCGAGCAAGAAAAACCCTCTGTTCTCCCTGCCGTACGGACACACTCATGCACGCATGCACGATGATTTCGCAGCTGATAAATTGTGACAGAGTAATTTTCTTTATCTGTAATCTGCAGTCGCCGGGTCTCAAATAGCTTCTTCAAACATTAGTGAAGCCACGGGGACGCTCTTAGGAGGAGATTAATGGAAAACACACACACACACACACACATGTGGAAAGACACACTCTGCATTGAGAGTTGTGGAAGTCCATTTCAGCGTCTTCGCCGCCTTTGATCACGCTGCGAATTCGAGCTTTTGCATGATTGTTTTGTACGAGCTCTCTCCTTTCATCTTCGCCTCTCGTCACGTCACACTAAGCATCTTCTCCTCTTCTTCTTCTTCTTCTTCATCTTCGTCTTCTTCTGTGGCTTCACATTGCTTCTGATTAACATTAACTTAACTCTCGATGTGTTGTAATCTCCTTTGCCTCCCGCGTCCCGAAGCCCCCACGTCACCAGATTAAAAGTTTCCGCTCGGCAAAGATGCAGACGCTGCACAGTTCGGACGGTGAAGATGTTTAGACTTTATGAGGGTGTAATTACAAAAGCACACATAAAAATGTATGTTTGAATCCACATTTATAGACTGAATACATCTTTAGTGTTCAACAAGGTTAATTTAACGCATCTTGTGGGGGGTTTTCGTTTGTTTGCTGACAAAAAACTGCTGTTCCAAGTCTTCAAATGAGCCCTGTACATCCTTCCTGGTCCTTAGCATCCTATAAATCTCTTTGTGTCCGGTGTTTACGAGAGATTTATAAAATATCAAATATCAAATATATCGCCTAAATTCGGGCGTATTGTCAATCAAAGTTAAAAAGTTGTTCTATATTTTGTACTGGGAACTTGGGCATCGGTAAACGTGTCCCCGTTGACCTCTTTTGTTTACGCTTTGTTGGATCTTTGAGGTGCTTTATAAAATTAGAAATGTTTGACTCTGGAGGTTGATGAGGAGCACCTGAACGCACCGTTAGTTCGGATCTCCGTGCGGCTGAACAGTTTTATTTGTAGAACATGGACACATGGTCGACACGACTTTGAAATAACCCTGAAGGACTTCATGTCAACACGTCCTTTCAGCCTCTCGATATTTTTATCCCTTTTCATTGTTTGGCTCGAAAGCCCATCAGTGGATTGTCATGGGATTTTTGATTAGACATTCACTTTGACTTTGGTGATCAGTAAACTTTTCTTCTTGTGGTTTTGAGTGAAATATCTTCTGAACTGTCACAACTTTGATCCCTTAACCTTTCTTCATCAGGACAGACTTTTATTATTATGCCCAGGACTAAATACCCTTCTTACGTCCGTCATGAGGACTCCTGTACGTCCTGGCATAGTGTGCTAATATCGGCAGGGTAGTGTTGTCTCAATTCGACTCTGCGTTGCTTTGTTCATTGACCTGCACTGGAAACTGCACAGAACCTCGGCCATGTACAGTAATTATAAAGTTGTTCGATCAAATCAAATCTATGTGCAAAATCCAATTTTATTCAAGCTCCTCCAACAGGACTCACTGGTTTCATCGAGACGACTCGTCGTTTGTCATCAGTCACAGTAAATTTGAGCTTTTTTGTCAATGGTCGACCAACAATTATCAAAGCTTTTGAGGTATGATTGTGTCACCCAAGAAGTACAGAGACTCATCAGCATCAGTCCAGTCGACGATCATTAGCTGCAAAGTGCAAACCGTTCTCTATCTCTGCCAGCATGCGTTTTAGAGTAATGGCAGACGGCCACGGCATCACTCACACAAAACTCTTCAAACTCTCTTGACTCCAGTCATTTCAAGTGTACCGACCAAGACAGAGAACAAACACGATGTTTGTGTGAAGAGGAAGATGGGCGGCGTGCCAAACACACCTTTTCATTTGAGCAGCGAGGTGATGCATGCAGGGAGAGAGACTGACCGTTTGTTTGTGCCGCGCGGGACGTGACGGTCCGCATGTAGAGCGTTCTTTGACAGAGCATCGTGTCACAGATGAAATATGGCTGCGTGAAAACCACTGAAATGAAACTATGCGATGCGAGATTATTGCTGAGGCTGTGTATTGATGATAAGATGAGAGAGCAACGAGTCAGCACATAAAATAAAAACCCCCACACACATTTCATGCAGTCTTTGAAATAAGCACTGAATATCCTCCGTGTATTATTTACTGTTATGATTACTACACTCCGATAGTTTTGCGGTTGGACACAAAAGATGAACCGCGACCGTTTGCTCGCTCGCTCGCTCGAGGGAAGGTGACACGGGGAAGATGCGGCGATAAACACAAAAAACGGCTCAAGCAATGTGGTGGAGGAATGACAGGACAATTTTTAGGATGGAGAAGTGGAGATATGGGGAGAGGAAATGGAGTGAAGGGACCAAACAACAGAGGGAAAGTGGACCGGGGGAAGTTTTAAAGACAGCGAGAGATTAACGGCCAGAACTTACAAATGGGAGAATGAAGAAGGGAGATTTAGAGGTGTCAAGTGAGAGAAAGTGATATGAAAATTTAAAAAAGGGGATTTATAGATGAAGGGGAAAGAGGAAGAAGGGTGGAGAAGATTTTAAGTTTGTGCTTTGAGATTTCTTCTCTTAAAGTAAGGAAAGATGGAAGGCGGCGATGAGACAGAGCACTAAAATTAAGTTTGGACAGGGAGGGATCAATAAGATAGACCGGTGCTTTACATCCGTACCAAGAGGAAGATGGAAAACTGGTTGAAGAAGCAAAGACGAGGAGAGTTTTAATTTCTCTCCGCAACCCCCAGAGAGGATAAAAGCGAGGAAGCGAAGTGAAGAACGGTGAAGTGCAAGAGACTTTGAAGAGGTTTAATGATCGAGTACTTTGTGCAAACGACTAAAATACATTTGATTTTCTCAAGTATCTCTGCGTCTTGTTCATGAATGAAGGGAAAATGGAGCGTGAGGTGGACCGGCGGGTTGATGGAGCTGAGTCGGAAGGCAAAGCTCTCGATTTTTCTAGAGTTTTGGGTAGTGACTGAAAGAACGGGATTGCGGATACAAGCGGCTGAAATCAGCTTCCTCCACCGGGTGGCTGAACTCAGACTTTAAGACATCCAGAGGGAGCTCATTGAAAGGAGCCAGCCTATGCTAAACCTGCTGCCACCACGACCCGACCCGAAGAAACTGGAAGGACATTTCATTTTCAACACGTTTCCTTCATGACTTTTCTTTAATATCTTTTATTCACTTTATCTCCAAGTATCACGGCTCTGTTTTTAAATCCTGATGAGTTTTACTGTATCCGTGTTGCTGCAGTGGTGCAATGTCCCCAAAGTATCTTTAATTGGACTGCAGCTCCGTCAATCTCAGTCCTTCTTCTTAATTCAACATGCAGTGTTTTTTCCCCCTCGAGGAATACTTGCCCTTCTCCTCCTCACTCGTAAGAGTTCTCTTGAATTGATGAGCTAGACTGGAGGATCATCAACTCCAAAACATTACAACTTACCGTCCTTATGGATAAAACGCAGGGGTGTGTGCACACACACACACACACACACACACGATAATATATCATTTTTATTTGTTGCCTGTCATCTGCTCACGCCCGAGCCTCATATCGGAGACAAATTGCCTAAATCTCGTAACAGCTCATTTGGTGAAAGAATGAAACATTCATAAAACCGGATATCGAGCTCGGCTGAACGTATCCGGTCCCGTTCAGGATAAACAGCACCGTGCAGCTGCTGCAGCCTCCATCCGTCAGATCTCCAACCCTCAAATCAAAGAGAAAGCCTTTTTACTGGGCCATGATAGTCGATACAAGAATTCTGATGCAGCTACAGGACAATGCCTGTTTAACAAACGCCTCTCTGCCTGCTGCTCTCTTCTTCATCTCATTTTCTCTCTCTCACACACACACACACTAATGCATGCATGCATACACCCACATGTAGCGCGCCTGACTGCCCTCTCACCTGCCATCAAATGACTCACACGCAGAGCTTTTGGACTTCATATTTATGCATGTCTGTGAATGCAGTTTGAGTCACACAAACACAGCCGGGTTAAAAAGGTGGAACGAGAGTCTGAGAGAATATTATCTGTGCTGGTCAAGGCTCCAGCAGGCTGGCACTCACACACACACACTCACACACACACAGATATGCCGGTTTAAAGGGTGTAACAGGCAGGTCTGACGGAGAATATTATCTGCTTTGGTCAAGGCCCGGCAGCTTGACATGCAGACACACACACACACACACACACACACACACGCGACGTCTCCTCCTTAATGTGATGTGTTTTCTTCTTTCATTAGTATCCAGTCGTTGGAGGCAATTACATGGGTCATCCTGCTTTTTAATGCAGAAATAATGGAGTCGGAGGGAAGGCAGGGAGAGATAGAGTCAGTGAGGAAGAGGAAGAGCTGCGACAAAGAAGAGAGAGGCGACGCAGGGAGAGGGAGGAATAATGGGCTGACACCAAATGTCTGTCACACTCGTGCTGCATGACAATCAAAACCTCAACAAAGAAACGTGTGTGTGTGTGTGTGTGTGCGCGTCAGCTTGTGCTTGTTGCTCTCCTGCACCGTAAATTAAAGAGATATCCAGCAAATTTCAATACAGTCGCACCTCATGACACTTTACCTCCAACAGTTCCCACCACGAGCAAGCACTTGGTGACAGCGGCAAGGAAAAACCTCAAGCAGAAACCGGATCATTGTTGGGCAGACATCTGCCAAACGCAGTCGATGAACCGCAGCAGCAGCAGGCTAGAACGATCCCCGAGCTCGGCGTAGCCACGATCCACGAGAATCTGCGAGAGAGCAGAAAAACTCTGGGGAAGAAGCAAAGTTAGTAACAAACATTAACGAGACGTGGATGTGTTCAGATGGAGAGAGACGGAAGAAGAGAAGGAGCTCGGTGCATCATGGGAAGGCTCCAGGTAGCCAAACCATGACGGTAAAAGACCGTAAAATATACAGTGAATTATGACTTTCCTGTATACAGTACAACAGTCATATTTCAAAATATTTGTTAAACCATTTTAAGGGAATTCATACAGAATAAAGTCATATTTTATGTTAATTATACAGCAAAACACTGTCATATTTAATGCCATATTTTACCGTCATGGTTTCACTAGAAAATCTACAGACATTTTAAAATATGGAATAAAGCGCCGACCTTAACCGTACAGTCTTATTTTATATATAGAATAAAGTAGTATTTTATATTAGAGACTGTTGATTACACAGCAAAACACTGTTAATATTTGATAGTATATTTTAAAATATGGAATAAAACACCAACCTTAAATATAAAATCAGCAGTACTAACATCCAAGGTTATTTCATATTCATTACAGTAAAATTCTGGCAACCACAGCTGCCAGATTTCTGCTGTGAAGTTGGACATTTGAACATGGGGACTTATGGAGACTGACTCACTTCTGGAGCCAGCCTCAAGTGGACGTTTGAGGAACTGCAGTTTTTGGCGTTGGAGATGGACTTTTCAGAAATGAACCAGTTCACCAAGACTTTTATTTTGTACAGATGGAATCACACTTCTTGGCACAGGAAGTGGCAGGTCGTTAGCTGTGAGTCCGAGCTCAGTCACTAACGAAGCCTTTTCTTTACATTACCTTAAGTGATTAATATTTATGTGGTTGTAAAAAAAAAACAGGGTGGTTTTGCTTAGTCACCTTTTTCAGAAAAGCCGTTTTAAAATCATGACTTAGCATTTCGGCGGACGCTAAAGCCGCTCGCGGCGCTCGGCGGAATCGATTATTTCGCTGATTGATGTGGAGTGAGTCCACTACGACGTCTGTTCTTGTAACTTTTAATCATGACTAAGCATTTTGATGAAAACTAGAGCATGTAAAGACGTCAAGTATCGATTTGTTGTATTAAACGTGATTTAGTTTTGCTGGGCGAAGGACTCTTTGAGACAGGAAACGCTGATCCTTTAGGGGATAACCAAGATGTTGGTATTGATCGCCAATAATATTCCCTCCTGTGTGTGTGTACAGGCAAAGTATTGATTACGCATTGATGACTTAAACTACATGTTTAGAGAGAAGAGAGGAATGAGCAAGGCAATCAGGAGAAAGCTACTTGAGTGGAACAAACGCCTCACACGAGTGCAGTGTGTGTGGTTTTTAATCTATTATACAGCGTAGCTTTGTAAAGAAGTATTTCCTTTACGTGGGAAGTAAGTCTCTAAGTGTGTGTGTGTGTGGGTCCCATCTGTTTTTCAGCCTCCATCTCCTCGACTCTGTCCGTTCTTGGCAACAACCTATCTTCCTTCCCATCTGATGTTGCAGCACATCGTCACAAAACTGCATTTCTTTGCTCTCTTTTGTGTTTCGACGTTTCTCTCCAGCCTCCGCGCTCACACACACACTCCTCGTCCGCCGTGTCCACTGCAGCGCCGCAGAAAGATAATGTGTGTTATCGTGGTGTGTACATGCTTTGACAGTCTCATCAACACTTCGGTAGCACATATAATGAGTGGTGGCTCTATACGGCACATCCTGACTGTGTTGTTGCTTTAATTGCTGCTGCTGTCGGAGAGGTGTTACCTAGAGATGTAATTACGTACAAACATCCTCCTGTGATGCCTGGATGATTTAATATCTCTCCAACAGTCTGTTCTTTAACACCGCTGCTGTTAGTTAGATAGGAGACCTTTTGTGTGTTTAACCACTTTGGTCCAACTGTTTGATGGATTGTCATGAGAGTCAAATATCTCGCTGCTGCAGTCTTAATAACTGCTGGTCCACTGACGTCTTTCGCCATCAGCAAGTCGAAACTTTAATTAGTCCGTTACTTTAGTTTCTGAGCCGCAAATGAATGACATTAAACTCCAAAACCAGCCTCTGCAACCAAAAACTGCAGTTCCTCAAACGTCCACTTGAGGCTGGCTCCAGAAGTGAGTCAGTCTCCATAAGTCCCCATGTTCAAATGACTTCACAGCAGAAATAAACATGTTTACAGCCTGGTACAAAAAACAGTTTTGGTCTCTGTAGCTAATTTCCCCGTTCATGACAACTGTACTGAGGGTGAATTTATATACAACTCACCTGTTCAGATTATATTAAGGCTTAAAGTTATGCAGCACATTCATTCATTCTGAGCTAGATATAGCTTCACTGCTAGTTAGCTTACGGCTAACGTCTCCACAACTGGTTTATTGACTGTTGAAGTCCTGGATCTGAAATTTGCAACCTCATAAGCTCACTGAAACTCACGCTGAAAAGTTAGACGATGAAAGTGTTATGTCATGAATCTGCAAGTACAGATGTTCCGAAAAATCTTTCACGTCATTCAATCTTTAGTCAAGAGAATGTGCAGAACAAGATTAAAACCCTGTATTACAAAACGCACCACACTTTCAGACTTTTCGATTCAGGCGCTGCTTTCATCTGCAGTGATAAAGTAACCTTGAGGAAAAAGCAATTTAAATATTCATTGTGATGGATTACCTTTCTGCAAGCAAGTCTCTGAAAAAATAACAAGAAACCAACCGAGGCTGAGAAGATACTATCTGAAAGAATCTGTGTTTTTAGTACTTTTTTCATGTTTTTTCGACACCGATCTCCGTCTGATTGGTGTGCAAACATGGACTTTGAAGTACTGAGATTAGATTTTTTGCCTCACGGGCTGCTTCATGATGAAGCGACAACCTCTGTGGCTGTGAAGTGCCAAAAACCGTAAGCCCTTGAGCGGCCGTTTGAAGCTGGCTACAGAACATTTCAACCTCTATAAGTGCACGTATTAAACTGCCCAACGTCCAAATGGTTTTGGTCTCTGTAGCTAATTTCCCCATTCATGCCAACTGTGCTTAGATTAGCTGGAAAGCTGAAGAGGTTGAGCTAACGGTGCTAACCAGGCTACAGAGGGAGTATGTGACTGAATGAACGGCTTACAAGTTGTGAGAGCGGACAGGCAAAGACAGATTTCTTCGTATTGAGTATACGAGCTGCTCAAACAAGTGAATTTCCACGGTGTGGGATCTATAATCTTTTACATAACCGTCATACGTGCTGTATAAAACATCAGCGTGCTCCTTTAATTTCCTGGAAGCCAGCGTGCATCTATTATGCAAGGAACGCGACCCCGAGCTGAACTCAGGTTTCTATAATTAAATTATGTAATATATTATAAATTAAGCTGTTATTCTCTCGAGAGGCGCCGAGGCTGCAGACCAAGTGTTTACTCAGCCGCAAGTGTTTAGTTTTGACTTCAGACTAATCACATTTTAATAATTTGCTAAATTAAATCAAGTTAGATAACTTACAGATTGAGAAGTGTTGCTTTTGCTTTTCAGCGTAACAAGTCCGAGGGTGTTGAGGCTTTTTCAAAGACTGAGGAACGTCTCGTGTTTATTACTGTTTCAAGTGAGCTTTTTGATTGGATCCCAAAAAAAAACACACAACTTTGCCAACTCTGGTGGCAACAGGGGATCTAATTAGCCGGCAGATTAACAAACCTTTTTCCCCATATGAAAACTTTTCAGTATCCGTGCGTGCTACAGTGTGAATGACAAGCAGGTTCATATTCTCCCAGATAGAAGAAAATGTGGGAGCAACGTGGGAGTCACTGCAATATCTTTTATTCCGACTATCTGCTGCAGTGGTCTCGACCCTTGTTCTCCTCATATTGGCTGCTCGTGATGGTGGCTTATTGTAATAACAGTGCAGGTCCAAGGTGGCTGCCCTGAGGGATCTCGGCTGGGTTTTTCTCAGTTTCAGTGTTGCCTTCGACAATTAACTGGAAAATAAAACAGAGCAGAGAGAGCCGGCAGGAGAGGGGATCAATATGTGTTGTTTTTCAGCAAAGCGTGTCCCCATGAATGCACAAACTCAGTTTTTGTTGTTTTTGTGCTTTTGAGTAATGAGAAGTTTTTCTTTTTTATCTGACTAATAGATTCTCAGCAGTCACAAAGTCCTAGCAACACGTTATGCACAACCTCGCTTGTAACCTCGTATACAAGCTGCTGTGACAAATTAGGTCTATCTTATCTTAAATAAAGCTGTGCCACAGTTCCTGAACAGAATTTACAAGCAGGCACATTAACTTGTTCATTAACTTACTTGGAAAGTCGCATCATACCACCCGAGTCCTGTAGTTCGTACGCCTGAAATAACTCCAATGGTTGCGTAAACGTCGTCTCTCATCCACTCAAAGAAATGTTGCCCGTGAATACGATCCAGGCGGGAATTATAATGTCATCATAATGTAATTATGGAACCAGTATTCAAACATTCAAACTTGATTTCTAGGAGACAGGGTTCACACACATTTTCAGACTTAAAATTTAAAGTTATTTAAGTTTTTCTGCAGCTGTACGAGTTTGTCTGGGGTGGATCCAGGGATGGAAATATTGGTCCGTTGGTCTGAAATATCTCAACAACTCTTTGTGCATTCATGGTCTCCAGAGGAGAAAGTTTCCTGACTTTATAGATGGCATTTGTTGTTTGGAGTGAATCTGATCCACTTTTTCTTGGAAACAGTTCTTGTTCACTCTCGTTCCTGTAATTTATTCTCTTTGTACTCATGAAACGGTGCTGACTTGTATCCACCGTTTGTGGTTCCTTCCTATGGTCGTTTTATACTCGTTTACCATCAGCATGTTCCTAAGTACAGCCCCACAGATGTATGTTTTGTATGTAAATGTAGCTCAAGCTTGCATGGTTGAAAACAGAAATATTGTCTCCAACACACAACTACAGATGAGAGTTTTATTGTATATATTATTATGGGAAGTTTATAAGCCGTTTATGAATAAGGTTTATTGCGTGTTGTAGGCGTAGCTGCAGTAGCATTAAACAAATCCTCGTTGTAAGCAACAGCCAGCCGACCTCTGCAGCAAGGAAAGCAATTTTTAAAATTGACACTCTGTTAGATTAGATTATACAGCTGTGTATACCGTTCAGTTCAGTTTACAGGCTTCAGATTTACATCTCCATTAATCCCTTTGGAATAAATGTTATGTGTCAATACATTCAATTTTTAAACCAACTTCACAGTGTTAAATGTTGCTTGAAATAAAGCGATGACCACATTAACAAAGACACTCCATAAAGAGACAATAAAGTTTGTGAGGAGACCTGCCCGCAATGGATTATTCTGTCAGGTGACTGACAGTAAGTGGAGGGTGAAATAACAAGCTCACTCCTAAGAAGAAATCCAACCTGGGGATAATGAAGTAACAATAAAAGGAGCAGTTTGACAAAACCAAATGAAGCCTTCATGTTTACTGTGATGGATTACCGCAGTCTGTGGGAGGCTCTTTATAGTACTGAACAGAAATGAACAGCTGCGAATGGTTTGAGAGGGAAATGAGTTGTGAACATTAGAGGCAATGGACAATTTGCACTGTTGAAACAAGAGTACAGCACAGGCCTGACATTTTAGCCAACACCAGAACTCTATGCAATGACCAACAAACCTCCTCTTGTGCACAAACCTCCATGGGCAAGCCCACAGACGTGGTCGAGAAGTTAGGGGCCTGACCATGGCACGTGTTTTAGTATAAGTTTTGGTAAGTTTAGTAGAAATTTTATGAAGATTATGACCTGATAAAAGTACCACATAAAATGATTGCCAAAGTTTTTGCAGTTCATCCTGTGGGGAGCAGGAATGTGTGTTCAATGTTCAATGTTCTGCTAGTGGTGCCAGAGGTACAGTCAGGTGATCATCAAAGATTGTGGGATACACTGTGTGGGAAACTGTGAATATTTGTACATATTTCCTTCCACAGAGCATTTTTTAGATATTTTTGGTGATACTAGTCCTTATTTTTAATGGTATGCAGAGAAAAAGCTAACAGGCCTACAGGAACTTCCTTCATGAAAATACCTCAGAACTATATTGGAAGTCCATGCATGAATGCTGGTGATTGAAGAGGAAAATTAAGTTTGGATATTTGTGATTTAATACTGCACACTAAATATTAATATTTCCAACACCTCTTTATACATATTAAGTCAAATTCAAGAACTTCTCTTCTTGTTTCAGACTAAAAAACACGAATCAGATGTCTCAAGTTTGAAGAAAGTCCATCCAACGCCCAAGTGAATCCAACCAAACGCAGTCTGTGAAGATCAAAACAGCATTCAGCAAAGGTGAGTGACATACAGCGTCTCTTTTTGTGGTAAAAACATGGCTCAGTTCCATCAGGCATGGCTGCGATGTGTTCAGGCTGTGCTGGAGCTGATTGCAGGCCATTCTAGGCAACGGTTGGGATCCAATCAGAAGAACCCAGTCAAAGAAAATGACCAAATCTGAGCAAGTTAACAAAGTCGTTACTGAAACCAAAAACAGTGTCCGCAACGTCACAGAGCCGTGCCCGGCAGGATCCAGGAGTTAGGTTCAGCTGTGTGCAACATGAATTTTATAAACTGCATCCTAACACACATACAAGCACACACAGTCCAAAGTCAGACGGTGACCTTGCTTCACAGAGTTTAGAGAAGCTGTAGGCATGTTGAGTGCCGGTTGTAGGCACAGAAACACCAGCATGCGATGTTGTGTGCCACCATCTGTCCACGCACAGGAAAACTCCCACGTGAGGGCATGTAGCACACAGTATGTATAATTCACTCATGTTTCCCCTCCTGCACATTTCCTAATCACCCCCCTCCAGCAGATGCTTGATTCGCCCTCACTTCCTCAGTCTTTCTCACCTCTGTCTCCGCTCAGTCTCGATGGCGTCTATTTAAGGGAGTTGCCTCGTACTCGCTCTGGTTTCTCTGGAAGTTGCCGCCCTCTGACCAACTTTGACGCAACATTAATTAGCTGGGTTGTTTGTTCTACTAGTTAGCAAGTCTGCTGATATTTAGAGAAGCTCCCAACACTTACTCGCTGACATTTTTGGAGAGCATGTCTGACACTCACAAATATGCACACACACACACACAGTTTGAAGCCAGTACTCGGGAGGACCCTCATTTACATTGTGCTCCTGTGTTTCCGATCTGAAAGTGGCACAATGAAATAAATAAAATCGAGTTTGAACATAAAAACATTTATTTATTTTTGGTCACTTGGGGCCAACAGCACTGACTTGTAATCACCTTTTAAGTTGATATGTTAAACTTGTTAGCATGCAGTTGCTTATTTAAACATCCAGAAATGATGGTGGTGCAACACTATTGTTTATTCAGAGTTGTGTTTGTGGCCCCGTGATGACTTTAAGTCCAACATGAACAGTCTTTTAGCTCTGTTTTTGGTCTCCACCAACTCCTGAGCGATATATCTGTCTCTTTAGCTGCTAAGTGCTACCTGCTACAGCGCTAAACGACACTATGAGAGCGGTGAGAATGAACCAAAACAGTAAAGTTGAAGGCCAGACAGCTGGGCAGTGAAGTAAACTGCTTCCAGCTGTAGCTGCTGTTAGCTAATGTTAGCTCAGTTTGTTAGCCAGGCTATGAGCTCAGAGCACCGGGAGAGTTTTAGTGTTTGTAGCACAGGTGTTTTGGACCACCAGGGAGAAGAAGAGGAGGTTTTCAGGCATGTGACCGAGGGAATGTTGACGGGGGTAGAGCTGGTGTTGTGCCAGAACTGGAGCTAGGTGAAGGGGCAATGGGACCAAGCTCGGCAGCCTCTATGGACAAAAGACAGAAGGGGACGTTGATGGAGGAACCCGCCAGGAGTGTGTTTGTGTCGTTGTTTTTATTGACAAGTTCATCAAGTCATCTCTTTATGTGCCTAACCCAAAAACCTAGTTCTGTCTGCGTCCTCAAACTGGCCAAAAATATCCTAATTTCTCAACGTCTTAACGTCATTTCATTGGTCCTCACAAAGGTGGAAGAATGAGATGATGTTTGAGCCAATCGGAGTTTAAAATGGGATTGTGGGAATTCTCCTCGCTACCTCGAGCTTACATGTGACGACGAGACATGATGTACTGGGTCCATCTGGCTGTGATGACTATGTCCTTGTATTGATTCGAGGCACACACACACACGTACACACACACACACTACAGACTACACACATGTTCTCTCTCAGGGAGGAGAAGAGAAAGGTCATGCCTCTCAAGTTAATTAGTGTCTCTAGCCTTCAGGTCTGGAGGATCTTTCCTTTCCACTCCTTGCTTCATGTCTTCCTCTCTCTCCCTCTCTCCGTCGTTCCTTCTCTCTGCAGTCTACCGCCCGAGCGTGAAGGTCAGATAACCTCTCTTAACCGTTCTTTGCATGTGTTTATGTCCTGCACACACACACACAACCACACACATACACGCGCTGGGTGTATTTACTAAATCTTTGATGCCGAAGTCAGAATCAATTGTTTCGTCGGCACAGTGGAGCTACTAAGTTTAATTACTTCTTCTCGCTGGCTGAAAAATGTGTGTGTTTGGAGTGTGTTTCAGCTGGAGGGATCAGCTATAATGAAGTGAGAATTGATCTGATAAAAAATAAATAAATAAAGTGTGTAAGTCAGTGAACTACCCTGAAATATGCTACAACAGAAAACTCTTTAAGCTACTTATTTACCTTCAGATCTGTTATTTGATACACAGAGCTGACCTTGGATGACGCTTTCTAAGTTACTGCCGGTTTATTTCAGATTTATTTATTAAAGGCAAAGATGAAATGAACCCAGTACAGCAGTTCCTCAATCGTCCACTTGAGGCTGGCTCCAGAAGTGAGTCAGTCTCCATAAGTCCCCATGTTCAAATGTCCAACTTCACAGCAGAAATAAACATGTTTACAGCCTGGTACAAAAAACAGTTTTGGTCTCTATAGCTAATTTCCCCGTTCATGACAACTGTACTGAGGGTGAATTTATATACAACTCACCTGTTCACATTATATTAAGGCTTAAAGTTATGTATAATTAACAGTGTTTGTAGATTATACTGTTTTTTCGCCGGTTGAGGTTTGACTGGCGCTCTTTTAATTACATCATCCTGTTGTGCCCTTTTCTTGTGGTTTTCCCACTAGAGAACTGGTGCCACCTATTGCTCATCTCATGAACCAACTGCTAATATTGTTGGTAATGACGGTAGTGGATGGAAACAAGCATTCATTTGCAGCTTTACAACACCACTGCACCCCTCCAACAGCTTCAAAACCCAACACAACTGAGCACCTGTCTCCAAATTACCTAAACTTAGCAGCAGATTATTTACTGTATTTCTTTCCAGGGTAGTTAAATGATGGATATGTTGTAAAATCAATCATGAAGATCTTATCTCCGTTTCAAAGCTCTCTCTTGGCTGCTGCCAGGAATAAAGAAAAGGGAAACTAATGTGCTCAGAATTGGCGTCCTCGGCGGTAGTTACGCTGCTGATTTGATATGATGTTCAGTTACATGAACAGGCTCCACTCAAGGTCCGTTCAAGGTTGTTTTTTTTGTGTATTAAGCGTATTAATGGAATGAATCGATTTGGTGCTCGGAGAGATTGAAACGCTGGGCAATTACAATCCTCTGCGGGACGACATTGACGGTAAATGAAATGACAATTACTATGAGATATTGATAGATAGGTTAGGAGAGTGTGCAGCTTTGTGGATGCGTGTATATTGTATATTATTGTTATTGTATGTTTGGCTACATTTTTTAGCACATGTGAGTAAGCATGATGTGTATACATTGTGTGCATTGATTTCTGTTTCTGTTCTGCTTTGATTTGATTTCCACAAAGAAATGAACAGTCCCGTCACATCATGGATCTATTTTACCACTTACCCCTCAGACGTCTGATTGTAGAGGACCACTCTAAACTGAAAGCAGCTGCAAAACAAAGGGAAGGTTAAGAAGGAGACTTGAGACACAGACTATTGCTTTTTTTCTCTCCCCTCCTGCCTTAGTACAACTGTCACGAACACTGATCATTTTCTTTGCTTTAATGCGTCTTTGAAGTTGACATGGCTTCAGCAGCAGAGTGCTTTGAACATCTGAACTCCTTCATGTGTTCGTATTTAAGGGTTTTAAAGTCGTTTATCTGACACTGAGGACGGTTTTAGACAAAATTCTGTGATGCGGTCAAAACACAGGGTTCTCCATTGATTTGAGCGGGGGCTGTGCGGCCTACAGCGGAGAAGTTAACATGACGTCACGCTGTGGCGGCCAATCAGACAGAGACTATCCAGGTGGATTCATGGACTAAACTCGGACACTCTACCTGTTGTATTCTGGCTTTTTTTATTTCATGTAACCAGCATCTAAATCTGAGTCTGACTTTACGGTACAAAATAGAGACACGAAGAAGTTTAATTTGGTTTGTGTCCAATGGTTTGAGAGAGAGAGAGAGCAAGCTGGTTGAGCAACATGGACAGTGAATGAGAGTGAGTGAGCGCCAGCATCGATAAAGCCGGTTAATCAGCAAAATAAAGTTATTTCTCGATTGTTTCACTTACCTTCAGCACAAATAGATTAAGAGCAGAGAAGAACACACTATTTACTGTTTTTCATGTGATAATGTCAAAGCATCGGGCCCTGGTTGTCAGCGGTACAATCTTGATTGCACTGCACACACATCACACTTTGTTGTTGCCAGGTAACAGAGAGCTTATGGATTTGTGTGTGTGTGTGTGAGCAAAAACTTTTCAATCATGATTCAAATATGAATGAAGTTCCATTTCTGCTCACTGTACTGTACTTTCACTGCCGGCGGTGCCAAAGCCTCGGCATCTCGGTCATCAAGTTAAAGCGTTTTTCCACAGAGATACTTCACTCCTCTTCATGTACTCAGCTTAATTGTGGTTTAGAGCCCTTTCAGATAGTTATTTCCTATAATCTGTGTGTAAGTGGACTTAATGTCTCGGCCTTGACTCAGCTATCTGAGGAATTCAACATTGTCTTTTTGATGCATGCCTTGCTATAGCCATGGAATCGGCAATAAAGGTATCATTTGTTGTGTAAAACCTCTGGATTGTGACATATCTATACTTTAACAGCTTTTAATGATGTGCAGTAGCCAACACTTGCAGTATTTGGAAGCAGCCAAAGGTCTGCTTGTGTGATGTGTCTCTGGCAACTGCCACTGTGCCCCAAGTGCCACTTATGATCCCAACCATGTGGAGGTTTAACAGAGGTCACTGGGACACGCTTGATTAATGAGGACGTCCTGCAGTGCGCGCATATGGCTCCATCACGCTCAGATGATTTGTTAATTTTGTTTAATCTTCACATTGTGAACACGTGGATCAACTGTACAACCACAGAGGTACGATCAAACGACAATAAAAGAACATTCAAGAGATTAAAGTTAATAATGTGATTGTAGGTAATGGGAAGGTCCCAATATATTTTCATGGTGCAAATTTACCTGTAGCACCAATTTATTCACCACGATGCACCTTTCTAATCACGTTATCTGAACAAGAGGTGAATTTCTGTTGACCTTTAAAGGGTAACATTAATGTTTTTAAACCTTATTTCCTCATACTTTTGTGTCAAAGTGACTAAAAACTTGAGTTCTGCAGTATCGAATCAATCTACATGAAGTACATTGTTGGACACACTCAGTGGACCAAATTCAATAATACATCAAATAAGCTGCCTGACCTGAGTCCAACTGTTCCCAACAAATTATTGGATTTCAAGTTTCGAGTCTTGCCATGTGTTGCATTAGCCTGATGAGCTAATGATCAGTAATGGATAAGATAAATCAAAAGTACAGCTTCAGGTCTGAAATTTGCCAGTAAAGCCCAGGTCCAATACGGACTTGGATCTCCGTCTGAGCCCCTCACACAACTTTGAGTCAACAGATTTTCATCTGTCGGTGGCACAAACACGTGGCGTTTTCTGGTAATAGATTTCTCAGCGCTCCTTGGAGTTTTCGCGTTGGGTCCAAGCCCATTTGTATTGCGAGTAGATATGCAGTGCACAGTAAGAATAGGAAAAGAAGAGTGTAGCGTGGAGTGTAATGAAGCAAAAATATAACTTCAGGTCTCATTGGGGTCTCAGGTTTGGTTGTAACTGGCAGTTTTTGTCAGGTTGGGTCTTAAACACGCTGGTACAAGTTTGAGACTCCCACACAATGACAGTGTTGGTGCTGGTGTAGTTTTTGGCAATGCTTTGACATCCTTCTCGGTGTAATGTTGGTAATTCAATAAATTCCCATTGTTCCAATATCTGTCAGAATGTCCAACCCTGCTGGCATGTGATAATACTTTTTGTCTTGGCAAGTAAAGACAGCAAAACTGCAATTATTTGCCACTTATCCAAAAAAAAAAAAAAAAGAAAAAGAAAACTATCCATCTTTATCTCAAATGTGGACGTGACTGCACAGAAACTGCACTCATTCCCATTAATTTCAGTGAGGGGAACATGGCATTAGTTTACTCAGTCCTGACAGGGGCAGCAAGTCAAGGACAGATGAAACACTTCTTGGGGTTTTCTTGGATAATCTCCCGTCGCCCTTAAAGTAAGGCAATCAGGTCTTAATTGGCAGCCACAACAATCACTCCTCGCGGGCTCCTGATTGCCATAAATAAAGCTAATCGGCATATACGGGCTATTTGACTTTGGGACACACAGTTGACAACCCATCACAGCATAGCTTCTGGGTTGCTTAAACCCAAATTAGCTCTCCTCACACCCACTATATTTTTAAGCAGAGGGCAGACATGTGTCACCAAGTAGTTGACGAAATCCGTGTGGTTATTCTAGGTGAACACGGTCCATTATACTTGACAGATTGCAGGTCGCAAAATGTGGATCCTGTAAGTGTCTGATTGGGGAAGGAAAAACTAGAAGCTTAACTTGAAGAGAAAACTCCCTAATTAAATGTACTTCAGCTGCATGAATGTGAATGGCCGCACGTTGGAGCGAAAGCTGCTAAGAGAAACCCACAAAGACGCCTCCAATCGATGCTCGCACCTTCATCGTAAAATGTAGTAAACACACGGCTGTCTGCGTAACATGCACATATACTCACAGAGTAATTGCTCGCCTCCAGGCTGTCTGTCAAACGCCGTCTGGTTTCATAATGACATGCTAATAAGGCGCTAACGACGGAGAAAAAGGGGCTAACAAGCTTTGCAATTAAAATGACCGAAAATTCCTCGCCTCCCCTCGGTTCCTCCCCCCAGAGGGGGGTCCGCGTGTTTTGTCAGCCTTACTCAATTTAACTAGTTTTTATAGTAGAGGCAGGCACACACAGGAAGTGTGTGTGTGTGTGTGTGCAAAGAGAGAAAGAAAGTGTGGTGTCGAGTGTGTCTTTTTTTACTTAATCTCCAGTAATGTTTCTGTTTAAGAGTGGAAGCTCCCTCGGGGGCTCTCCACGCGCACCATCTTTCCTCTTTCTTCTCCACCTCAGAGTCTTTTTTTTTTCTTCTTTCCTTTGTTGCAACGATGCAAAAAGACAAGGTCTAATAAAATTCAAATCAAGCCGAGCACAAAAGAGGAAGGAGAAGGCGATGAGGTGGAGATGGTCCGGTTAAAGTGGGATAAAAGGGGTTTAGCATCTCCGCGGCGTTTGCATAAATTATCGAACGCATCTCCCCTGCTGACTGCCGGATCGATCCGCTCGACGGCCGTTGTTAAATATGGACCTGAAGAGAAAGAGGACAGCAGGTGGACTCATTTTCATCACTGCTGTTGAATTCGATTTTCATGCAGACAAAATCAGCCGAGGCTTCTGACCTTAGAAAAAGCGGCACTGTCTGTATAAGGCCACTTTCTGTGTGTTTGTGTCTCCTGAAAGGAGTAACCTAGAAAGCAAACACACACGCAGAAAGCCTTGTAGAGGCATCGCGGCTTTCCTCCCGGCCAATGCATTTTTCGGTGACGGCTGCTTTATTGTCTCATCTTTGAAAGCCTAAACTCTTACAGGTGTGTTTCTCTTTTGTTGTTGTCGAGCTTTGGCTTCGAATCACTCGGCCGTGGAAACCAGGCGAAGCTGTCGGGAGGAGATTTACAGCCGTACAAAGTCTCGGCTCTTAATCTGCCTCGGCCCCCCGACTAAAGTCGCCGGGGCAGCGGCGAGCATTAAAGGCGTCACATTTATGAGCGCTCTGCACTTTCAGTGTTTCTGAATCTGTGTGCTGAAAAGTTTCTGAATCAAGTCCAAGGTCAAGAAAAACTCTGAGCAGCGGAGAAATGTTTCTTACTCATCATTTTATAGACGTGTAAATTCTCTAACAACCCTGAAAAAGTCGTCTCCGCTCCGGCAACTATTCACAGTCTTGACATCCACAAACTGTCTAATTTTTCACAATAATTTATATTCTGTGCTGTAAATATTTAAACGTTTGCTGGATGTATTTGTCCCAGATGTCCTTACACAGCTACGAGGGTGTACAAATTCAGCATGAGTGAAAACTCAGCGGTTTTCCCATTAAACAACGTCGTGAATGCAGCAGAAAGCACAACATTTATTTTTTCTCTCATAGGACGGCAAAGAAAAGACGGCAAGGTCGCGGAATTATTCATCTTCCCTTTCCTCCTCCGTCTCCTCCTCTCATCGTCCCCTCACCCCGTCTCCTCCTCGGCGTGACAGGACCCAACACAATAAAACTTCACGACACTGGAGCCATCGAGTGCCACACACACACACACACACACACACAGTGCAATGTGTGTGTGTAACGGTATTAAAGAGGTGGATTGAAGGTGAAGGCTCCGGTATTGTCATGCCCATCACTGCAAAGACGCGCTCCTCTCCTCCTGTCAGCCTCGTAGATAAAAAGAGAAAGACGGGATGAAGTTTTACTTTTGATCATGTTGCGTGTCAGTTTCATCAAATACGTTAGCCCTGCAGGTATATAATTGGCCAAAGGTTTGTGGACACCTGCTGTCCACAGTTGCTGCCTTTGATCGTGTCTTTTTCATGTCTGGGCCTCACACATCGGTTCTCCTCAACTCACATGGAAAAAACTTAACAGCTCTGCAGAGAGCGCTGACCTCCACCCCGTCCAACTCCACTGGGATGAGCCAATATCCTCCCCAACTCACTAATGCTCCTGTGGCAACGCCAACTTTGTTCAAGGGTCCACATACTTTTGTATGATTACCAAGCGTCAACCTCCGTACAACTAACTAGTGATGTTTATTTTCATTATCAGTTCATCTGTCAATCATTTTCTGGATGGAGCTGTTTGTGTTTTAGATTTAGAGAGATTTTACACAGAGCCTAAAAACCTCCTCTTCTTCTTACAGTTCTCACCCCCTTCTAACTTTGCTGGACATTTACATTAATTTCTTATGTGCTCATTTAGTCTGGACATTATGGTAAATCTCCCTGAACGTCAGCCAAACCTAAGAAACGTAAATGATGATGGACATGGGAAGATGACGGCAGAAAATAACAGCAGAGCTAACGGACGGCTCCAAAAAAAAAAAACTGCTCCGTAATGAACACTTGATTTCCAAGTGTTGACTCCCGAGCGATAAGATCGTCAACCTATCCGTCTCGTCTTCGCCGTTTCTTAATTTGCTCCGTCGTTCTCACGTGGCTGGGTCACCTCTAGCTTATAGCCTAGAGTGAGTTTGATGCTCCCACGGCAGCGAGACAGAGAGAGAGAAACAATTTGTTCATGTTTACCAGCCGCAAATCGTTTGCATTCTATAATAGTGTTTGCAAGAATTTATCTATGCAAGCTCGCCCGCATTATCTGTCATGTTTGTGTGTGTGTGTGTGTGTGTGTGAGAGAGAGTATTTGTGTGAATCACTGATGCGTGATCTGTTTGAGCTTGTTTTATGGTTTCACAGATAATGCCTTTCTCATTTTTCTTTGGAAGTTTATTCAGTTATGAACAACTATTTGTACCGAACATGTCCTCCGGTCAAATATGCTTCATTTGTTTTTTCAGTCTTGGAGGTGTGAGCTTTTAGGGAGGCGTGAAATAACTTTGAATGCAGCAGTTCTTCACCTCAGGGTAGAAATATATATATATATATATATATATATATTTTTTTTTTTTTTTTTTTTTATTGCTCCACTGTGCATTTGTTTTTCTTTCTCTAATGAATTAAGTAATGAATAAAAGTGAGCTAATGTGATAAAAGCTGAACACTTAATCATATTAAACACACAGTAGATCCAAATTAGGGCTCTTTCCAGACTAAATTTATTACAGCCCCAGGTGGAGGGTTTAAAGTATGATGTATTCTCCTTCTTGGCCCGGATCAGCTAATAGGGCCAGCAGTTAAAATAGCAGCTTTCTAGCGGAGCGTCATAAACTTACTGGGCACAAAGCTGAGTGACTGATTTGTCAAATGTACTTGTTTAGATATTTATTTAATAGGTTAGTCATCAACGTCATATTAGCTTGGATAAACTAACTGCAATTTAACATCAACAAGGCACAAAGCTAATAGCATGACTAAACAATCAACAGTTTAACAGCAGCTAACAGGGCATAAAGCTAACATCTTGGTTAAGCTACCTTCAATTTAACAAGGCACACAGCTAGTATAAAAATAGCTTGACTAAGCTCATTTTAGCCCAGAAAGCTAATGTGTCATTAGCATTATCAACTAAACAACTTACAGTTTAACAGGAACTAACTGGGCACAACTACACTACTTGCAGTCTAACATAAGCTAACAGGCCAGAAAGCTAATGTGATATCTGCTAATAGCATGACTAAACAAATCGTAGTTTGATAGAAGCTAACTGGGCGCAACAGAGCTACTGTTGTCAGCTAACAGCTAACAGGGGATAAAGCTAACATCATATTAGCTTGGTTAAGTTACCTGTAATTTAACAAGACATAAGGCTAATATAAAATTAGCACGACTAAGCTCATTTTAGCCCAGAAAGCTAATGTGTCATTAGCATTATAAAGTTATTTGCAATCTACCATTCCACTCCAGTTAGCATCATAAGTTACTTGTAATCTAACAATAGCTAAGGAACTAGGCTAAATCTTATATATTCTATCAATTTAACCAGAAAGGTAATATAACATATAATATATAATACTATTATTAAACAACACGTAAACTACTATAGGCTAACAGGAGTTACTTGCAATCTAATATCAGCTAATAGGCAAGAAAGCTAATATTAGCACAATGAAGCTAATCGCAGTATAGCGTCGTCTCACGGGTGAGAAAGCTAATCTAATTAATCCTTTTCTAACGATGTACAAGGCTAATATAATATTAGCATGACTAATGTTTTGCAATTGCAATTTAACTTCAGGCCAGAAAGCTAATGTGATATTAGCAGTGACTAAACTACTAATATAATATCAGCTAACAACTGCTAGGTGTACTAGCAGGTTGGAGCTATATCATGGTGGCTAATTATATTTTTGTGGTCCCAGTAGTCTTTCTTTCCTGATAAGTTTCTATAAATAGCAATTAGAAAAATACAAATACATTATCAAACACATTAACAGTGCATGTGTAACTGTAATAACTGACAATCGTGACTAGTACTGGTTAAATTATCTTGGTTTCGGTATCGGGTCATGTAATTAGCCATAATTGTTCTCTAATTACAGCACAGCATGTGTGTGTTTCTGTTGCCTCATTTAAGTTGAATTATGCAGAGGACATAGTGACAGTGATGTATCAGCCAACTTGGTTGTTTACTTACCTCGGGGGCACACAAACAACTGCCAAACCTGATTTATCATCGCTCTTTAATCACCTCATCTCTCTCAGTGTGCGTGTGTGTAGGTCGCCTCATCCCTCTTTTAATTCAGCATCTTTATTCTCCTGCATGATAGAATTAATAATCATGTTCAAAGGAGTGTTTAACCAGGTCTGCTCTTAAAAATCCGAATCTCTGGATCCTTTCCTGTCCTCGATACTTCTTGTTTTACCCATTAAAATTCGCTGACTTTTTTTCTGGACTCCGTTGACCTTCTCTTCTCCCCGCGCTCCCTTTATCCCATCTCATCTCCTCCGTAACCCTCAAGACTTCTGAATAAAAGCCAAAACTGGAAGTGTGGAAGAGGGAATTCTTTAAATATTGATGTCAACTGACCGTGAACCGTAGTCCTGGGACTACTAAAAAAAAGAGGCATAAGCAATAAAACATAAACGTGTACAAAAATAGACTGCACACAGAATAAATGCACACACACACACACGCAAGGAAAAGACTCATTTACTGTGTATTTAATTTCATGGTGCCTTACATCTGATGACGGCTGTGTGTGTTTTTGCATTATCGTAACATAAAGCTACATCCTTGTGTTTGCATCCATTCTGTGATTGGATGTGGATTCTGGCTTTTGTGTGCCAATAATAGCCAATTAAATCGAATGTGCCACGCCGCAGATAGACAATGATGACACAGAGACGCAAAGCAATCACTGGGAGAGGATATAAAATTCATGAAAACACACACAGAGAAGTAAGAGAAGCGACAGCTGACAGCGAATTGAACTCATCCGTTTGCGTTATTGGATGATTTTGAAGTTGTTGTCTCACTAATCTTTGCTGGCAGAGCGGCAGCGGCGGTGTTGGTGGCGGTTTATGTGATGCAACGAGTGGCAATATTCCAAATATCACGCATGAAAGAACATCTGAGAAATGAAAATGTGCGACATTTTCAGCGTGAAGACATGACTCGATAACGGATTAAATAGTTGTCTTTAAACGACCGAAACTTGGAAATGCCAAGATGTAATCGAGTGTTTCTTCGCTATTAGAAAGAAAATTAAATGTAAATACAACAGTTACAGGTCTGTGTCCAGTCTTGACCTTGAATTCTTTGTCAAAACGCATAAGAATCACATAACTGTGATTTCTTATGTCACACATAAGCAATATTACAGAAGAGGGTGTGCTTTAACATCATTATTGGCACGGCAGGATTGTAACTGTCACTGTCAATGTAATATTGGGATTATAAAACATTTAATATGTAATCAAAATGTTTGATATTTTGGGACACAAATCAAATTGTCCAGCTGACCAGTCAAATTTCTTAATCAGAACTACTTGTATAACAACAGTCTCCGTAACAGATGAACAAACTGCAAACTGCAGGAGACTGACTCACTTCTGCAACCAGCCTCAAGTGGACGTTTGAGGAACTGCAGTTTTTTAAACACCTCCATATTGGCTTCATTCCCAGCAGGGGGGTTGCCATGGAAACACTAGATCTCCTTTGAAGTTGTTTGTCTTTGATATGCCCATATATGGTAAACAGGAGGCGTGATGTCACACATTCTAGAGTCTTTGATCTGGACTGTCTCTATAAGTGCACCAACACTGCTACAGAAAACTCACCAGATTCAAGATCCCAGAGAAGGAAGACGACTCTTATGGATACAATGAACTCAGCGATGACCACCACTGAGCCTGCAGCTCCTTCTGCTTCTGGCTGCGAGTCTCCAATCGAGACAGACAGTCAGAAGCAGCTTCGTCTGTTTGTCACCATGCTGACCTTAAGACTGTTACACAAGTGTGACACTCTGCAGAGCCGTACCCGGGAGCAGTGGGCGGCCCACATGAAGACTCTGGTTAGCCAGACCATGGAGGGGCTCACTGTGACGGAAAACTTCAGCGCAGATGGTAAGGACATCAAGAAGGTGTGCAAGGCCGTGCAGAAAGATCTGCAGAAGAAGTACGGCAGCAAAGGACTGGTGCAGGCTGTGATTCTGCAGGAGGATGCAGCCACTGACGCCGACATCGCCCAGTGTTTGCAGACTCACACCAGAGCTTTCATCGCGGAACAAGCGAAGAAGAAACGCTCTTCTCGCAGTTGGCGGGAAGTTTTTGAAATTTCTCTTGCTGTGGCCGGTTTACTCGGCTTTGCCCTTTGTTGGTTTTGTGCGCTGTTATTAACATTACTCGTGTAACGTGTAGTGCTTTCCAGGTGTGAGTGTGATCAGACTGTTTTTAGGAACACTCTGATCACATTCACACCTTTTGGTTTTCTCCGGGTCGCTCCGGTTCGCCACCGTTTAATTTTAACGGGAAAATACAAACTGTACTTTCTTGACTTTCCCATCTGGTCACGGTACATGATTGTCGGGGTTTTTCCTCCGGGTCGCTCCGGTTTTCCCCTCTCCATCAAGAAAAAAAATATAACATTGCAGTAAAAGTAATAATACAGTGTTACTGTACAATTATCAATCTCAAATATAAAATAATTATTCTGTATAATTTGCTTATTAATGTTGTTTAAATAAAGACTTTCTGTATTCAGAAACACACAGTCATGTTTCATGGAATATTGTGTGGAGTTTTACTATCGTGGTTTGGCAGTTTTCACCGTAAAATCTCTCTAAATCTAAAACACAAACAGCTCCATCCAGAAAATGTTTGACAGATGAACTGATAATGAAAATAAACATCACTAGTTAGTTGTACGGAGGTTGATGCTTGGTAGTCACGTACTCTACAAAAGTATGTGGACCCTTGAACAAAGTTGGCGTTGCCACAAGAGCATTAGTGAGCTGGGGGGGGGATGTTGGGGGGCGTTCCAGCTCATCCCAGTGGAGTTGGACGGGGTGGAGGTCAGCGCTCTCTGCAGAGCTGTTAAGTTTTTTCCACGTGAGTCGGGGAGAACCGATGTGTGAGGCCCAGACATGAAAAAGACACGATCAAAGGCAGCAACTGTGGACAGCAGGTGTCCGCAAACCTTTGGCCAATTATATACCTGCAGGGCTAACATATTTGATGTTGACTGTTGAGAAACTGACACACAACATGATCAAAAGTAAAACTTCATCCTGTCGCTCCTTCATCTCTTTCGAGCTCGCCCTGAATAAAGATGTTTGCTGCTGCCGCTCTTCCGTTTTTCTATCCGAGTCTTGTCTTTCATTCCTCCCTCCCGTCTCCTTTCAACTCTCTGGCTTTCCATCAGCGCTGATTACAGCTCGCGACCTGATTTCCACCCACCTGTGTGTGTGCATGTATATGTGTTGTTATTTTTCCATTATCTGATTATTTATAGCCTCATCTTTGTCGTCGGTCTTGAGCTTCAGACGAGAGGTCTGGAAGGGTCTTAACAGTCGAAGAACTTCAGGAGACCAGTTAGAGAGAGGGATGGAGGGAGGGATGATGGATTCAGAGGGGGGAAAAAAGAGGACAAGGAGTTGATGAACTGAAGAGAGAGGCGGGCATCAAAGAGAAGGCAGGATGGAGATGTAATGGTGGGATGGAGGAGATTATGAAGAGGGAAGGAAGGATGGGCAGATGGAGGGAAAGAGAGATGAAGGATGCAAGAGGAAAAGGAAAGGAAAAGTGAGGATGAAGGAAGAAAGGAAGTTAATAGTGGAAGAGAAGTCCTAATACATCCATAATTTAAAAAAGTGCATAATACAATATTAGTTAGGCTAGTAGTGGACTTACAATGGACAGTAAAAAGTATTCAAATCAATGCAGAAAAGTTTTGTATATGCCTATATTACCCAGCCACCACCAGTTAAGTTGGAGATTTGGGTGTGTTATGCTAGTAGCAGCTAATGTAGCCTCGAGTTTTGAGGTGAGAGCATGAGTCAAGTGAGGCAAATTACACTGGAGCCACAAAAGCAACTTAATTTATACAGTAGCAACCCCCCCCCCAAGGAGACACTTTGATGTGTAAAAATTGGTGGAGTTCCTCTTCACAGGATCACCAAAGTCATTATAATTCATCCGTAGGGGAAGCTGAACATGTGTACCAAGTTTCATGGCAATCCGTGCAATACTTGTTTGTTTATTTCACATAAAACCTCAAATGTCATGATGGTGCTAGAGGAAAAGTCATCCTCTGAGAACCATGAATGTCTGGAAGCCAATACAGATTGCTGGTGGCGCTAAATTAAAAGGCAAGCGATCACCAATTTCATTAGGATACACATCCATTCAGTAGTTGCTAAGACATTAAAACTTGGGGGAAGACTAAAATCTGAAGGGTTCAGTCTCAGGAGACTACAAATCTCTCTTCATGACAATCTAAACTAAAAGCTATAAAACCCACTGGTAGCCCTAAAAACATAAATCAAACAGTGGTACATTTCTATTCTAAGATCTGCTGCAAATTAGTAGCAAAGTAGTCCCAGTAGTTCACAGATAAAACTTCTTTTCTGGAGCGATGTAACGATCCTCTGTCATATTTAGCTGCTTAGCAGTGGAAATCTGTTGACATGAACAACCTGTACATGGAGAAACGCCATCTGTCGTTGATGGTCCCTAGATGTTGTGGTATGTCATAAAAATTGGCACAAAAAAAGAAGCGTTTTTCCAAAGATAACCCAACTCTGATTACGTACAGATCCATCTGGCAGTTATTTTCATTGGTTAAAGCCGCGCTCTTGAGGATGTACAGTTTTAGAGCGTTTTGCAGTGAATCAAATACATCACCTTTAGCTTCAAGTGCTGAAGGGCGGACTATCTTTCAGGAGGGTGTGATAGATTTATGATGGCGCCCCAACACACGCCACACACACATGCGTAGAAACATAGGTACTTTATATCCAAACACACTGGTGTGGAGGTCAGGTCTCTGCTGATGGATGCTGACGTTAATAGGTGAGGGGAATGGTGATGGCCGCATGTGCACAGATACTTCCACTCAACCATAACTCCCAAACCCATCATTTACTCCTCTCTCTCTCTTATCTGACTATTTTCCTGTTCTCTAGTGAATTCTGTCCCTTTAACCTCCTTATCACCCACAGTGCATTACTAGGCCAATTCAATACTGCTATCATTATTCAGAATTGTGTCAGGTTTTACAGATCAAGTGTCTTCTCTCTTTTTTTTTACTAGTATTCATTCTCAGCGTCTGTATCTAATTGGCCTTTTCACCTATCTATCCGTTCTTTCACTTGAGTTCTCTTCACTCATTTTCTCCTGAACTCAACCACAAGAAAGACTCAGGATGTGAGCCGCAGTTTCCAGCGTCTTCTGTAGGTCCTGTAGCTCGTACACCCTCCGACAACCACGACCACTTCCCTACGGCCTGCAAATGTGGTAGATAATGACACCAGTGACTGTAATCCAAACACCTTCCATCAAATTATAATTGGCAAAACAAATTAATTAGAAATGGAATTTCTTGGAGATTGCATTAATGGCTGGTGTCACTTTGATTGTTAATTACTGTCCTACTACCTGTGATATAATGTAAGCATCGTTTATCTTATACTCTCTCTGGACTGGCACTTTCAGGTGACCATAACTTACTTTCTCTTTCTATGTGCTGGTTTCAGTTTCCCTTTCCCCGTTGGCATGCTCTGCTTTTTTATTATTATAGTAATTATTCATTATTTACTAGATTATTAATGCAAGCTCAGTGGTGAATTTCATAAATGATCATTTCTCAGTTCACTTCAAAGAACCATGTTTAAAACACTTTACAATGTTGTCAGAACTTCTAGCAATAGGAAGTAAAGTCTAGGGTTCAATGTCTGGGGACTACAAATCTCTATGTTTTATGAGAATCCATCCAATAAGACATGAAACTAAAAGTTAAAAGAAAATAGTTGTTAAGACACTAAACTAAACATTAAAAAAAACCTGCTGGTAAAGTAAAACTTAGGAAGACTGAAATCTGTAGGGTTCAACCTCAGGGGACCCCAAATCTCTATATTTTTTAATAATAAATTCAATAATTGTTAAGACATGAAACTAAGAGCTAAAAAACCTGCAGGTAGCCCTAAAGTAACACATGGGAAGACTAAAGTCTGTGGGGTTCAACCTCAGGGGACCACAAATCTTAACAGTTGTTAAGACATTAAACTTTTGGTGAAAAACGGTATATGGTCTATTACGGACCTATTGAAGACTGAACATATCATAGAGTTAACTGATGCTGCAGCTTGTCAGTGCATGGTTCAAAATTTTGACCCTTCCTGTGTGGATTTAAAACTTTTTTTTTTTAATACTTCAGAAGTGCCAACATTTTTAGACAGGTTAAGACTTTTAGCCCCGAGACACTGCTCGTGCTGTCAAAACATCTTCTATATAAACCACGTAAGAGGCAGGTCGATGGCAAAGGATGAAAGTGAGTGTGAGGTTGGAGGAAAAAGAGGTGGTGGGGGGATGGGATGGAGTTATAAATATCTGGAGCAAGAGGGAGAGAGCAAGATGTGTCACTCCCCCCCTCCAGTGTCTGCTCTTCAGTTCTTCTCCTCCACTTAAAATTTACTGGGAGGCACGGGGAGAGATGGATGGATGGATTGAGAGAAGAAGGCAAGAGAGATGGAGGAGTGTGTCGCTGCCCACTCAAGGGCAAAGAGCACCTTGACAGCAGTTCTGGCAAAAAAGTGATGGAAAAGAGACAAAGGTGACAGGAAAGGAGGGTCGATAATTAACAAGAATACAAAAAGAAGCAAGAGAAAGAGAAGGTAGAAAGAAGAGATGTAGAAAACCAAAGGGAAAGAGACAAATGGAGCCTAAGAGACTGAAACCATAGAGGAGAGAGGAACTGGATTATCCGGATTCCTGTATGAACACACACATACGCATTAAGTACACACACACATTTATATATTTCTATTTATGTGTAAGTATTTATGTCAAAGAGCTTTTATCGTTGTAGTTTGCTCGACAGAAAAGCTTTCTTTGGAACAAAATGTGCAAAACACAAACTCTCACACAGACTGTGGACATATTTGCCTCCTTTCACTTGTTCAATGTTGATTATTGTCACTGAATGAAAGCCAAGGACTTCTTGCCTCACCTTGCGTTGAATTGAAAGTTATGTAAGCCAAGACGTGCGTCATCTTAGCACGATTAAAACATGTAATTAATATGCAAAAAGCTTCAGAATCTCCCATGTGGAACATTTAACTTTGTGTGCTTTCCCTTTGAAACACCACATTAGCGTGTATATGTCTGTTCACTGGCGTTCTTGTGTGTTTTGCAACAAAGTATGCATTGCTGGATGCTAATGTGTATACATGCATGTACCAGTTTGTGATTACCATCTGTGCCTTGTCCCTAAAGTCTTTACATAATGTTTAATTACCATTAAAACCTATGTAGCCCTAACAGATGTGGGACCCATGATCCCATAATAGCTTTAGGTATTTCTGTAAAATTCAGAAGGTTAGATAATGATGGATGGATTGAGAACTCAATTTTTTTTTTTTTAAGTGTCCTTGGCTTTGACATGAATTCGATGTTTTTACCATTTCACAGTCTGCTGTGTCCAAACCAACCCACTGTTTACTTTAATTCAGTGTGGTTTGCTTTCATGCAGAAACGTTCAATATTTCATTTGGCTTTCAGAGCCTCATTCTGTGTTATTAGACTTGCTGCCCGCGAGGTTCCATCGCGGCTCATGTTTATGTGATTGGATCAGTATTGTCACTGGGAGTCTATGTACTTAACAAGTCAAGTCACACAAAATACTGTCAGATAATATCTGACTTCCAGCACAATCCAATGAGGATTGTAGGAAGAATTCAACCTTTAATGTTCAGAGATATTTATACTGTTTTCTTAGATTATCACTGACCATAATTACAGCATTTTTCCAGATGGAGCACTTGGTTTTGGTTGCATAACGGTCTTTGTTGGTACTAATTTCTGGATAAATGAAAGACTCACAAAGAGAGACACACAAATAAAATATATGTGTTAATGCATATTGACAATAAAAGGTCGGAAGAGCTGACAGAGCAGCCAGTAGCCGTTGGGATTTGACCAATCAGATTGCTTTAATGAAAACACCCCATTGTATAAACACTCAGATTGAGTGCACACACACACACACACACATGCATGAAGACAAATTACATGTTCAGCATATACATAAGCCACAACTGGACACCATCTGGTGTGCTGTACGTATAGTCCAGTAGGAAAAGTGCTGTATTTACATTCCGGGATGGAAAGCCGTGCATTATGGGAATTATGGGGACAGCTGGAACGCGCCTTTGACCTGCGAGATGCCGCAAAATCCGAAAAGTTCAAACTTAATCTAGTTATGACATAAGTGGGTATGATAAGAGACCATTTATTATGAATCCACTGGCCTTTATGAATATTTGAACAGTCTGCAGTCTTGTACCTACAACCGAATCACAGCCGTGCTGATATTCACGATAACAGCATGACCTCGAGTGTGATATTGCTAACAGTTCTACAGGTTCTGTTTATTGAGAGTAATGAGTGACAACAGATTATGATTTGTTTGTTTATTTAATGACTTATTTGGTTCAACAAGACAAGCATAACCATGACACCCTGCTTCCTTCAGGTGTCCTCCAGTCTCACAGTGTGTGGGCATATTTCTCTTTTTTATTACCATCTGGTCACCTCACATCACAAACATTTCATTGATGACTGCAAAAAGCTCAGACATTATGGCAACTTCGACCATCTCGGAGCACCTGAGCACCAATAAAACCTCTCGAGCCCGGCTCAGCTAGCTGGGACATGAAATGACTCAGAAAAGACGGTTTTTAACATCTTTGATCACATTGTAATACAATAGTGTACACTTGAGCATATTTTACCTTCGGCCCCACATCTTCACTTCAATTCTTTCATGCTTTTTCTCTCCTTCTTTCTTGCACACGTTCCCAGTGGTGTGAAATCAGCTCATCCACCGGTCTCTTTCATTTTCCACAGTGTTAGTCACCATATAGTTCCCACAGGGGGGGGCTGCCTTTTATTACTTTTACAGTACGAGAACAGGAAAACTACTGATTGCTTCGGTAAAGCTTAGTTGGGGTGTTTCATTCTCTGCGAAAGATTTAAAGGCACAAGTTTGGGCAAAATCAACCTGCCATTGAGAGCGATAAAGGTCTGATTTGTTTTAACAGACATCGGGGAGTCACCCACACAGTCCTGCTAAATAATTAATTAATTAATTAACCAGTTAACCTGTGTGTCTTTGGAATGTGGACGTACTCATGCAAAGATGGGGTGAACATGCAAACCCAACACAGAAACATCCCAGACGGCTGGTGGGTTTGCATTTCATGCTTCAACTCTTGAATTCAGAGGCCTCAGAAATACATAAAAAAGCTGAGCAGAGTTTGGTAAACCAGTGACATCGATGCTCTTCAGGAGAGGTTTTGGCTCTGGCTTCCCTCAGGACTCTGTAGTTAAGAGAAACTGTTGGCTGAGCAGCAAATAAATCAACGAGAAAACTCATTATTAAGGGTAAAATTTCTCTCTGATCGCTTGTATTTCACCCCACCCAGAGCCCCAGTTGTTGTTGCGCTTATGATTTTGCTGTTGACACATCAGCTCTGCTTTAATGGAATTTTTTGACAGCAGGAGAGAGGGGAATAAATACACACACACACATAAATACAGATACTTACAAAAGAGTTGGCGTAGAGCAGAAAATGTTTTGTGCACTCTCTTAAACACAGAGGAGCCTCCTCTTTTATTACTGGACTGTCACAACTTTTAATTAAAGCGAAAATAAGGTAGGTGTGTTGATTTATTGGCAAAGATAGAGGCAGTGAAGAGGATACAGACTGTAACAGTGACAAGTCAAGTGAGACAAGAGAGACAACATAAAACTCTTTTTCTACTGCAGGAACTTCAAGAAATGGAAGATGTAATAGGTCTTCCGTGTTCTCCATCGGCTTTAATGATGAGTTAAACTAAATTTGCGGTGAAAGGAGCCAGCTGAGGTGGTCCGGGCATCTGATCAGGATGCCACTTGGGCGCCTTCCTTTGGAGGTGTTTTGGACGTGTCCAACTGGGAAGATATCCTGGATAAGACCCAGAACTCTTTGGAGGGAAGCCTGGAAATGTCACGGGATCCCACAGAGTAGCAAGAATGGGTTACTAACCTGCTGCCAACGTTCCAGAGTTTCTGAAGAGGCTGGACTTCACGTCCTGAGTGTGGTGGCCATCCCGGCTAATCTGAAAAATGGGTAAGCGCTGAGGCACGCTGCGTATCCTGCTCACCCAGCTCCGGTTCTGGCATGGCACTGGCTCCACTCTCCTACGCCCTGCACCTGAAATCGAATTTCCGGTGGTCCAAAACGCCTTTGGTACAAACACTAACCCTGCACTGGTGCTCTGTCCGGGGAGCCCGGCTAACAAACTGAGCTAACGGCAGCTACAGTTGGCTGCAGTTCACTGTACTGTTGGGTCTCCAAGCTAGTGCCTGAATTTCTTAAAAAGTACACCGACTCTCATCTTTTTATATATATATTTGTGGTACTTGGATTTGGTTACTGATCAATTAGGAACTGTGTCAGATTACATTGTTAAAGTAACTCTACCAACACTGCCAATGCTGCTGTTTTTGTGGTCAAGAAACAGGAACGGCTAACGGAGAAATAATGCAGGCGAAGCTGTAACAAGTCCGCCCGCCTTTGCTTCAATAGTAAATCCAACTTCTTCATATTACACACTATCTTAACATTTCAAATTAGAAAGCCTCAGTCCAGTTTCCTCAAACACAGCATTGACTTTCACTGAAACGGAAACTTGTTTTTGGTCAATGAATAAATTATTTTATAAACGTAGATGGAAGTGCAACTGTTAAATAAATGATGACTCGGAGCAACGGATCGGACTAATTTTATTTCATTTTTTGAAATTCTGAAATGTTGTTTACCGGCCACGACCTCCAGAAATATTGAACTCTCTCTGCTTCATGCATATTTCACCGCAGCCTTTCGGTAATAGATGACCATATTGCACTCTACTTTTTATACATAAGTTGACCTTTAAGCAACTGGAATTTAAATTATGATGACAGATCATTGAAATTTACCTTTTTTTTCCCAATCTTGCATCTTCTTTCTTGACATTTCTAGAGTTCGGCTGTAATCTGCCGTCTGTCTCTTTCTATCTGTAGTTTAATTAATCTTCTTCGACAGGAAGATGTTTCCAAGATTCTTATTTCATGTTCACTTGAAGCCTTTTCCCTTTGTGTTTTATTCACTCTTTACAGTATCTGCTTCTCTCTCTCTCAGTTGAGTGATACTGGGTCTGTTTCCGATTAATAGCCGAGAGGCCATTCATGTAACATAATGAGTTTCTCCTGCTGAAGTGCGTGCGTAACGTATGGTTGAGTGGTTCTGCATTCCTGTTTGGGAGGGTGTGTTTTCATTTTCGTACACGTAGCGCTGATAGCAGTGGAAAACGCTCCGTTTTCATTAACTCACTTATCGACTGAGTGACGTTTTCCCATTTCTTTCCCCATTTCTCTATTCACCTGCCTCCATCAGTCCTTTTATCCCCGCAGGGTTACAAATACAAATTACTCCAGCTATATGAACTTAAAGGCACCAATTAAATATCAATACGTCCTTGTAAAATTAACTGGAGGACCCCCAGTTGAGGCAATTTGTCACTTGTGTCTTAATATGTAATGTTACTACTCTCATTTCAGTCACACACCACCAACTATCTCACTGATTTTGGTGAAACTGGATCATATTTTACAGAGAAAACATTTTCTGGTTTTTCCTCTGATGTCTTCTGACTGATTCACCTCATCTCTTTGTGATTTACAGAGTCTGAAATAGTTGTAGGCTAATGAACCAGATAGCATCGATAGCTTGGTTGGTATCTTTTTTTAGCCATAGCTCTGAGTTGTGTATGTGGCCGCTTTGTGGTCTTTTAGCTCTGTTTTTGGTCTCCACCAACTCCTGAGTGAAAAATCTTTCTCTCTTTTCTACATGCTACAACACTAAACGACACTAAAACGCGAAAGTTGAAGACCAAGGCAGCTAAACAGTTTCCTGATGGACAGAGAAGTAAACTGCTGCCAACTGTAGCTGCTGTTAGCTAACGTTAGCTCCATTTGTTAGCCGGGGCTTTTAGATGTGAGGAGAGAGAGAGAGACAGACGGTGGGATGTGTTTAAAGAGTCAAAGCGGTTAAGTTTATTCTCTGCTGGATTATGTAAAGGCCATTAACACAGAGCTGCACCGCTAACGTGATACCACATAATCCCTCCATCTGTGTGTGTGTTTGTGTGTCAGATGCAAAGAGGAGGGTGGGTGCACGATGGTTCAACTCAAAGATATTGTGTCTGTGACCTGCTGCGAACACTGAAGTGAGCTGAACGTCTGCAGTGATGCAGCTCCGGACGTGTCGGCGTGTCGAAGGCATTACGATGCAGCGTGTAAAACTGTGCAGACAGATAACAGATCGCGGCGCGTCGGCTCTGAGACACAACGGAGAACAGAGCGTCGCTTAAATCAGTCGAGAGACTCGAGATTATACACTCAGACACATACAAAGCCAAAGACGGGAGGGGGGAGAAGAAAGACAAGCCTTCGGGCGCCGCAGAGAGACAGACAGACAGAGAAAAAATGATGATGGCAAGGCGAGACAGATGATCGGACGTGATGGAACGACTGCACCGGGAGTGGAAGAAGAATGTTAATGGATCGCTGTGATCGAAAGAATGAGAAGTGAGGAAGACGGAGGGAGGTTGGAGGCTGAGGAGGTCAGAAGTTAAGAAGGGAGGACAGAAGGATCAAGGAAAGGAAAGGAAAATGAGGGAGGAAGGAAGCAGGAATGTTACACACTGAACCTTTAACAAAGGCTTCCAGCACATTCATATTCCACTGGTTTAGGCTTAACGGCTTGGTAGTAATGTAATATTGACCCAGAATCCAAAAGTGAAGAGATTTAAACTGCTGAATGTTTTATCAGGTTTCGTGAAGTTCGATCATTAGTTAGAGGTGCAGGAAACAGAACTTTTGGTTAATTGATTTGATGTTTCCGACCAAAAAATGCTGCTCGGGAGAAAATGTTCACATT
Source organism: Protonibea diacanthus (assembly GCA_028641955.1). Lineage (NCBI taxonomy): Eukaryota > Metazoa > Chordata > Actinopteri > Sciaenidae > Protonibea > Protonibea diacanthus. The sequence continues at coordinate 3,243,388 of CM053998.1, read as the reverse complement.
AGTTTAGCTTCTTGGATCCTGACTCAAATATCTCAACAGCTCTTGGAGACATTCCTGTGATGTTTTGTTCAGACACATTCAGGGGATCACCAACCTGACAAAAACTGCAGTTCCTCAAACCTCCACTTGAGGCTGGCTCCAGAAGTGAGTCAGTCTCCATAAGTCCCCATGTTAAAAAACTTCACAGCAGAAATAAACATGTTTACAGCCTGGTACAAAAAACAGTTTTGGTCTCTATAGCTAATTTCCCCGTTCATGACAACTGTACTGAGGGTGAATTTATATACAACTCACCTGTTCACATTATATTAAGGCTTAAAGTTATGCAGGATTAAGAGCGTGCACGCTTTGATTGCGTTTTATCTTCAGTTCGGTTCTGGAGCCAACTTGGGTTTGTTTCTTGTCAAAAAATGAACTCACATTCTCACAACATTTTTTTGAATCTTCAACTTGTAATGGAAAAATTATAGAAATGTATTAAAAAGCTTAATTTTAAACGATCTTGCCATGTAAGCTGTTTTTCTCTCTCACAGTCACCTCCAGCTCGATGTGCCAGGAAACTCTTCGTGACCTCGCACTACGATAACGTCTTAAACCTGTCTAAACTGGTCTGCCTTCTGTAGAGCCAGACTTTAAGAGGAAAGTGACACAACTCTCGTAATTCCCGATAAATACTTCGCTGTATTCATGTGTTGAAAGAGAGGTCGAGATTTTAAGATTTGGCTCAGACTAAAGATTTCTGATCTCCAACAGATACTCATTGGTTTGGCAGTGAAGCATCACCAAACATACTACATACACAAGAATCATCTAACCAGATGATGATGAGGGTGTTTATTCATTGTGTTGGATGAAAGATTAATAGTACATTCAGTTGTTCTTGTTCTTGGTGTGTGTGTGGGTGTGTGTGTAGGAGCCACTGTGGTTTCAGGTTTCAGGAGGTTTTCCGTCACTTCTGACCTCAGACATTTTTCACAAAAGAGCGTCAAGTCTTTTTTTTTCTTCTTCTTCTTCCTCCGTAGGCAGATGGATGATGCTGATCCCTCACTCCGGAGGTGTGGAGTGACAGATGACAGAGGGTTTGATTCAGCGGGAGGGAAGCAGTGAGATAACGCCGCCGTCGGAGAGGATCACCGCCGGCGGTAATGGGAAACGGTGGCAAAGCTCAGGCACATCGATCAGGAGGCGAGGAGAAGTAAGTGACCGGTTTCCTGACAGTAGGATGACAATGTTTCACATTTCTCTTTGTTGTTTTGTCTTTAAGTAACACCTGCAAATACTCTAAATACACTATTTTGGTTCTTACATGCAGTTTATCACTGTATTGTTGTCTTAGCTTTAACAGTTGTGGCTGAAGAAGATCCGTCGCTACAGTATTGTGCCGTGACAACAACATAGTCAGCTCATTCACACATACTCTTTGTTATGTGTGGGCTCTATCTGGGCACTTGAAGTTTATTTATTTATTACAGCGGTTAGCGTGAGGGCTAGCCAAACAGACAAAGAAATAAAAAACACAGAATTTTATCATGCTGTTGTTCTTAAATCCATAATTTACTATGTTTACAGTCTCAGAGAGCCGCTACCACTGCAAGGAAAGGCTTGGAGTCTTGGAGGTAGCAGGTAGAAGCAGGTTGAGAAAAGTCGAGTCTGTAAATCGAGCTGCTGTGCTTTCTTGTCTTTCATTTTAATTTAATCAGTGCAACACTTTCATATATAAAACCAGAGATTATTAGAAGCAAATAAAGACTTGTAGCAAGCCAATAACCCTCCAAAATACAGCTCCATGCGAGCATAACCTCTTTGAAAACGACATAGATGCATCCCTTCAATACAGACATTAATTTGCGCTTTCAGGACAATAAATCACTTCCAAAAGTTCGGTTCAGAACAACTCAATAAAACTGAGGCAGCTTACAAATAAACTATAAATAAATTCAATTTATTACGTCCTATAGAGCCAAATGTGTGAGAAAAAGATCATCTCTGTATTGTTGTCACAGAAGTTGCTCTTTAATAATTCACCGACATTCCTAGCTGCTGGTGTTTGTGAATATTTAATATAAACCCTCGAATGTTAATTAAGCATCAAACCACACCAAAAAAAAAAAAAAAAAGAAAAAGCAGCTGGCGCTCTTTGCCTTCGTGAGGATGTTTCTTATTTCGCCGCCACACTCACAACACCAATTATCATAATCCACGGATGACATGACTGGTTAGTGTGTTTTCATGCCAGGTTTAAGGCTCAAACTGTTAAAGTTAATTATTCTGAGAATAACAAATTACCGTCCTGTGGAGACGGTTGGTTAAATTTTGGGTGACTCTCCTGTCCTCTCCTCTCTCTCTGATGTATTGTTGCTTTATCAGACCGGTTAAACGGTTCGCCTGCAGCGCTGTTTAGTTTCCTGTGAACTCTCAGAAAAACTGGTTCTGGAGAACCTTTTTATCCATGAGAACCCTTTTTTTGCTGATTAAAGGCCTGAAGAACCACTTTAGGTTCAAACACTTTATTTTTAGGGGTGCGTATGTGAAGAAAAACTAGTTCTTGATAAGTTCTTTGGAGAACGTTTTCAACCTTGGGAACCCTTTGGTGTGGTTTGCGGTTCTCTGGGGAACCGAATGCAAAAAAAAGAGTTCTTTAAGTCACAGTTGCAGCACTTTTGGTGTTTTGAAGAACTTTTTTTCCTTTATTAAAAAAAACAAAATTGCTCACTGGTTCTTTTGGTCCAGCAACTGGTTCTTTGAAGAACCAATGGGTAAAAGGTTCCTTGCAGAACCGAAAAAAGTTCCCCTATGGCATCAACACGAAGAACCCACACACTTTAGGTTCTAACTTGAACCTTTATATTTATGTCTTTACTTCTTCTTATCTTTATCTTTAACATTTTTCTCTTTGAGAACTCTTTTTTTCACTGTTTAAGGTTCTTTGGGGAACTCATTGCCAAAGAAAGTTCTTTAAGTCACCACTGCAGCACTTCAGTGCCACGAAGAACCTTTTTTTTGTCTTTTGGTCTTTGGTCCTTTTAAGCACTATTTGTTATGCAGATTGCTGGTTCTTTAAGTCGACCCTTTGCAGCATCTGGTTCTTTGAAGAAACCAAAAAAAAGTTCCCCTGTGACATCACCATGACCAACTCGGACCTTTATTTTTAAGGGTGTACGTTGATACTCTCCCTGAGAGGACGAGATAAAAAGCACACTGAGCAGCACAGAGGTGATAACATGCACACACATTATCACACTTATTCCATTTAGATTTGTAAACCACACGTTCACTGATGTTTCTACCGTTATTTAGAATACATTTATCTCATTAAAGACTCTGATTTCATCCACACTGCTCCATCATTTTATTGACTCCGCGTCTCACAGTCCTGTTTTCTAAAGCGTAGACTTAGTTGAGACAAATAATCAATGAATGCTGATCGAAAGCACGGTTTGCGGCCTCTGTTAATCAGGTAAAGATATAGATGCTGCTGATTACGGTGTGAGCTTCCTGTTTCTGAAAACGGGATTTGTCCTGGCCCAGTATTAATTTATTGGCGGTAGCTCAGTCCACAGGGAAGTGGCCAGTCGGGTGCGTGGACTGGTCGTTGGAGAGGCAGTTAAGATTCACGTTAAACAATACGAATGTTAAGATGCACACACAGGCTGGAAAAATGCAAAACAGGGATTTTTTTATTATTGTGCTTATAGCAATGAGAAAAATGTGTACACACATTCAGAGTGCTCATTGTACTCCTCTTGATATGATCATAGACTCACCGCCTACTAAACTAGCTCAGCTGGAGGCCTGAGTCCGCCAGGGGATGTGCTGCCTTTTCATCTCACACACACACACATATGGACTGAGGCACACACATACAAATAAGTAAACACACACACACACACCCATTCACTTTCTAAAACCACACAGCCTGAAAAATGTCTCATTGCTTTTAATGCTTCTTGCAGGGAGGAAGGTCATGCAAAGACATACGTGCACACACACACACACACACTCTCACACACACATACATACGTACAGTATTCTCTGACTCCTCCACGTATCCTTGAAGACGTTTATGAGGTACTAAATCACCAAGCCGCCTGAGTGCTGAGGGTAAATCGAGAGGACAGCCAGAACTTTTGCGCGCACACCGCGATCTGAGAGTGTAAACATCAAAAGCTTCTGTTTCGTTTTATCTCCTGGAGTTTATTTTAAATGACTGCGTTTGACGCTGGCCGTCGTTCTCTCACACAAACATTTTTATTAGGAGTGCAGATGATACCATAAATTAGTCTGGTAAAGGAAGAAAGGAACAAAAAAGGAAAGAACTGAGTGGCTGAGTTGATGGATGGTTGGAGTGGGTGGAAGAAATGCAGGGAAGGTGGAAGGGAAGATTTAAAGAGAAGGAAGGAAGGAAAGCAATGAATTGAAGATGGATCCTGCAAAGAAAGGATGGATGATGGAAAATAGGAAGAATGATTTAAAGGAATGAAGGAGGGTAAATGAAGGCTGGAAAGATCAATGCGTGCATAGATGTTAAGATTTTAAGACAGGAAGGAAGATGCAAGACAGAAAGCTCTGATTGATTGAATTGATGATGAAGAGCTGTGTCTCAATACCAAGTGGCAACCTCTGTGGTTGGGAAGTGAAGCCAATGTAGAAGTGCCAAAAACTTGCAGTTCCTCAAACGTCCACTTGAGGCTGGCTCCAGAAGTGAGTCAGTCTCCATTTGTCTGTAAGTGTGGAAGTACGGAAATAGAGACAAAGCACAAGTGGATACAAATTGTGAAAAAATTCAAAATCTTTTTCTTGATCTGATCTTTTCGTTTCCTTCAACAGATCAACCTCGTCATCAACTCTGACCTGAAAGAAGAAAAGCCTCTTCGAACACCTCGGATGCATCCAACCACATCAGGTTGTCATCAGTTGAATGCAGATATTAGAACTGACTGATACTCCGGAGCAGGCTTCCCGCAGCTTGCAGGCAGCAGCAGCCATGGATATGATAGAAACTCTTAAACTCCCAAGAGGTGGATGTGACTGAACACCGCGGAGCAATACAGGACGTCTTGGCTCAGCGTGCACATTGAGAACTCGTCGCCAATGACTCACTGGCAAGAGACGGGAGATTCAAACTACAGGGAACAATTTGAGGCTGTTTGCAGCTAACGAGACTTTATTGGAATATAATCAAAACACTTGTAGCTAGTTCTTCCCAATCCCCTCTTCCCCGTCACTCCCCATTTCCACGGTTGCTTCCTCCCTGGTTTTCCCTGCTCCCTGGATCCTGTGTTCATCAGTCTGTACTGATTATTGGTGTTCTGTTGAAGCCACACTTCAAAACTCTTTGATAAGTCTCTCTCGATGCTGAGTGCATCCCTCTCTCCACCTTCTTCCTCCCTTTGCTGGTGAAGAAGGTGAATTAAAACCTCCTCTTTTCACCAAAAGGGTAAGAGTCTGTCTTTGGGATGGGCGGTCCAGCGAGGGCTCTTCTTGGCGGGTTTAGCACGACCACTTCTTCCCTAGAGGTTGGAGGTCGGATGGCTTGGCCAAGCAACAATCCCCTGGACCTTAACCAAAGTCTGCCATGGGGGATAGGGCTTGGAAGCAGCGTTGGTGGAGGTGCGGCAGCCATGAGTGGTGGTTTGGACAATTTTACCCAGGAGTCTGTCACCAGGGCTGTGATGAAAGAGAAAAACTGGCCAGCACTGCTTATACTCATCATCATCGCACTGACGATCGGAGGCAATATCCTGGTGATCTTGGCAGTGTCGCTGGAGAAGAAGCTCCAAAACGCGACCAACTTCTTCCTGAGGTCACTGGCAGTGGCAGACATGCTTGTCGGCATCTTGGTCATGCCGATCTCCCTAATTAACATCCTCTACGGTAGGTTTTCACCAAACAATCGAACATTTATGCATTTATCTCAACCAGTCTCTCCTAGACAGTGTGAGTGACTCACCACATAGAAAACAAAACTGGCCACAAAACACACCTTAATATAGATGGCAGACACATCTTAGAAAACAAAAAGATACTGTGAAACACATCTTTGTGTATTTTCACACTAACCTAGTATCTAGGGACGCAAATACTTCCAGTTTTTTCATGCAGCTTTTGTTATATCTGCCTCTGAGATTTCAGCCTCCACCAACGAGGTGGACGACTTCATATTTAGGGTATTCTCATCAATGTTCAATCATCATATTCAGCAGGTAATGTTTACCATGTCCGTGCTTAGTAATGTATGTAAGCACGCCAACAGAGGAAAGGTAATGGGATCACCAAAGTCAATAGGGTTCATCGTCTGGGGACCATCAATGGCTGTGCCAAATTTAGTGACAAAGATCCGAAACACTTGACCTGTTGGAGGTGGTAGATGAAAAGTCAAGGGATAAGACATAAATCATTAGAAATCATCCTCTGGGGACCATGATCATATGTATGGCGATTCCAGTCTGGACCAAAGGGATGGTCCACCCAACAGAAGAACGGATTTCCAATCCATGAGCCATGTCACTACTGTGACTAAACATTTAAACAGTAACTTCTCTTTCCAGAAGTCTCCATCTCTACTAAAATATGTATTTTTTGTTGTTTTTGTGGAACTGAGTCTTTAAATATGTAATTTCTCTTAAGGTACAAGTTTGCTCGAGGTAGGGTTAGGGTTATACATATACATACTCATCATTCAGCAACGTCTGTTCAGTACAGTCTCAGAGGCTCCCATGTGCTATAAGTGCTTGTGCTGATTTGGTTCTTTACACCTTTCTACTTTAATCATGAAAAGACAGAGAGATGCCTGTAAATCTCACCCAGTGTAAATGTAAGCAACCTTTGCTGTAGATTTCTACCCCCGATCTCAGGAAACACCCACTCACCAGCTGTTGCCAGCACACTGTGACATGCAGCATGTCATGATGCAATTATTGAAATAATTATTGCTTCTCTGAGACATTGCACTGTAATATTGCAAGTTATACATGAGCTGGAGGATGCCGACTTGATAACTGTGATATCATACCAGCTATCAACTGCTGTTCTTCCTGCCAGGATTCTGCATGGACGCCCACGTTGGTTTAATAGGATGTCGGGTTGTTACGTGGTAGGCTGTGTATTGAATTTCTATTCCAATGTTGAGTCAAAACATTAAATTAAAGGAAGGCCGACTTCCTACAACATTTCAGCCAGGTCCAACCGCAAAGGAGAGGTTTGTTTCTTACTGTGTACCTCAAAATATCTCCGTCACACAGCTGATCACATTGTTAGTAAATGAGATCTGGCCTTTGTAGTTTTTACAGTAATACTCATCATATATATTCTATATACTGTCTGGTCTTGGTCTCACAATGCCTTGGTCTTGGTCACAACCCCTCAAAGTCTCGGTCCTTTCCTGGTCTCGAGACACTCTGGTCTTTGCCATGACCTTGTTTCGGTTTATTTGGACTTGACTACAATGCTGATGTATCCAAACATTCACATTACACATAGTCGTTTGACCCATAATTATTGTACAAATGTTGCTTAGAGCCACTAAAAGTCTAGTCTGCACCCAAATATGAAAACCTCGACGAGGCTGTTTTCATGACATTTGTCATCGATCGTCAACGGATGTCTTGGCGTCAGTTGGTGATTCATAATTTGCGATTTAATTCAGATCGTCGTGCGTCCGACAGCGACGATGTGAGAAGTCTCGTGGGTTATCAGCCAGTGCCGCATGTGGTCATTTTGTGTTTGTCTGTGAAAACGTTTTGATTAGCTGAGTTTGGGTGCAAACAGTGAACAGCATATGAGCCAAACAGATTTGCCCGGGAGGAAAGTGTGTGGCATTTTAGCAGCTTGACAGCAGAAACACAGATTCAGAAAAGTCAACGCTGACATTATCTTGAGAGACCAAAATTGTTTTCAGTTAGAGTTATATTTGAGTTTTGTGCATGTTACAATATTTCCAGCTATTCTGACTTTTTTTCAACCTTGTCAACACTGATGTATTTTATCTGGACCTTCTCCTAAAAGGTGGTATCGTATTAAATGACTGGAAAACACAGTTCCTTTGACGACATGGCATTCACCTATTGGTCTATCAACATTTATTGACAATATTGTGATGAGAATGGAGGGATAACGTAAGATAGGAGGATAAGAAGATGAATCAATGGTCAAAAGTGTGGATCAATGACAGGTCAAGAGCTTCAGTAATCTCTATAAACAGACATCTGCATATGAATGCACAATCTGTAGGCAAGGGACACGATTTCGGTATCAGTGTTTGGTTTCATTTGTAGTTTAAGTAGCATTGACCAGTCACGTTTGAGTATGCAGTAAAAGAGGTGGAACACGCTGGTCGAAATGTAATTACAGAACCCGTCGGCTACTGTCTGATGATGATTTAGCTTTTTATTAGCTTGGGTAGTGACCGAAAGACATCCGGAGAAAGCTTGCAGTAGAGTTGCTGCTCTATCCTGTTGAAAGGAAGAGGTGGTTCGGCCCCCAGGGTGCCTTTCTTTGGAGGTGTTTGGGCACATCCAATTGGGACGAGACCCCAAGGCAAACCCAGAACCTGCTTTAGGGAGTATATCACCCTTTTGGTCCAGGAATGCCCCGGGGATTTCACTAAGCACTCACCAACGACTAAAACTCAGTCCCAGACCTCCTCTAGTGCGGCAGGTTCTTGACCGGTCACTCGCCTCTTGTTCTCTACTCCTTTAAATTCTGCTTTGGTGTTTTCTTCTTTGTCCTTATGTCCATAGAGGCGAAAATAGAAAACCAGAAAACCATTTCTTCCATAAAATATGACCCAGTAACACCAAAATCATTAAAATAGTTGTCGGTGTTCGAGTTGGTGCAGTAAAGTGTTACAAACTTCCTGTGGGTGATCGCATCTTGGGCCCAAAGTAACATAGTGTCAAAATTAATGACTGAACAGAGATTTGTGTTTGATATTCCCGTTGTGGCCTTGAGTCAGCTGTCAGCCGTAATAAATCATTCCAAGCTTTAAAATACGCCTCCATGGATCTACATTAACCCATATACATTTTTTTAATCCCTCTTCTGTCCTGTTCAATTCATCCCTGCACCTTTTCTATCCAAGTCTCTGCTCTGTGGCTGTAATTCTTCAGGAATACTAAACAGGAAAGGGAAGGCTGATTGCAGCTTAATGGGCTACGTATGGTCACACGCCTGCTCGCTCTGTATCTGTCTGTTAGTTCAAGACGCTGCTGATTGCTCCGGCGTTAATCAGTGTTTCGCGCAAACAAACACACGTCGACAAGTCTTCTCCTGGAGATGCACATACACACCGATGTCTACTGCAGCACTGATCTATACTGTGTGTGCGTGCCATCCATCAGACTTGTCTGCACTGATCCCCACAGTTGCCTGAGTGATCGACCAGACAAACAAACAAACAAACACACACACACACACACACACGGGGACGTCACCGAATGTTCTCACACGATTTGAATCAACAATGAATCATTCACAATGTGGTTACAGCAATGATGACGGCGATTATGATGACGGCAACATGTGGATGTTAATTTAGCAACTTTTTATCTGCACGCAAACACACGCGGTCTTCTGTCACAGCTTTTGTTTGCAAGTATGTTTGAATTTCTTTAATTGGAATCAACAGAATGATGATTAAATATAATTAACGGAGTCTAAGCTTCCAAAATAATCCGCACACACACAACAACACAAACTCAGGCTCAGCATGCCTGTTCTTTGGACAGGAAAAATGATTGTAATCATCCTGATTAAATAATGTCGGTCCAATGAATCTCCGTAAATGTCACAATTCCAGCCGACCTCACCCGAGTTCACCCACCACAGCCGCGTCCTGTCCGCCGCGCACATGATCTCATTCGCGTGACCTCATCGTGTCTTGTGTAGCATGAAAATGTCTGCGTGCAACACGTGTGGCAGGAGCAAATTATGCAAGAGTCCTGCAGAAGACAAACAGGTGAAGCTGATGCTCATCTCATTCTGCAAGACTGCTTTCTCTTCTTAGCTTCCTCCGTTAACATCCTCTTCGGTCTTTTCTGCTCTGTCACTATGTCCACACTTTGCCTGCTCACCCAGCTCCTGTTCTAGCACGACACCACCTCCGCTCGTTAGCATTCACCCTCATTCTGGGCCTGAAAAACTCTTTCCGGTGGTACAAAATAGCTCAAGAACACTAATACTGCCCTGAGCTCACAGTCTCTATAACCACTGGAGATCTTTGTCATTTGGATTTGTTGTTTTGCAGCACTTGCTGAAACGTTGCCAACTGATGTTTTTCCTCTTGAGAAAACGCTCTTTTAAACTAAATAAAGCCAGAATGTCTTGTTGTTGTTGAGGGCAAAAAAAATGTAAGCTTAATTTCAAATGCAGACTGTATTATGAGAGACATCCAAGCAAACAGGGCTTCGGGCTATGTGTGGATTCTAACATATTCAGCTCATTAAATTGTGGATTTCTCAGCAAAACTGGCTGCAGCATCAAAAAAAACAGCCGTTAACTCAATTTGAAATCTACATGAAGAGCAGGGTCGGACAAAGAAACACGAAAAACAGTACCGTCATGATGAAAATGAGTTTTATCACGCGGATCATGTCTTAACCTTCCATATCCGTGTTACTCTACCAAACTAATCTGACGTCTTCCGTTCATTCAAAGTGTGGAAACGTATGAGTGGTAAGAAAAACTCGAGGCGAAGGAAACTGTGACCACAGAATATATCTCACCTCTAAAGGTAAAGTAAACACACAAAGAAATATCTATGATTTTTTTAGTATGTAGAGATGAGGTGTTATATGTAAGATCAGATCACACAGGCAGAGGACAGGATGGAGGAGTGAAGAAAAGCGGTGGAGAGGTAGATGAGATGTTTTGGACTCAATTAGGACAGGAGTAGCTCACACACATCCTCAAAGTAAATGACCTTCAAGGCCAACTCAATCAAAGTTAGGCGCTGAAGGTTATCTCTCTGCATGGAGCCCAGATTGGAAACACACACACACACTGATGTACAAAAACATACCCACACATTGATGCCGGACTTCATTCCTGACGGTGGATTAATATGAAATGTGTCATCTCTGCTTCAGTGAACTGGAAAGAGGAATATCAGCTTATCACAAACTGAGAGTGTCTGTAATATAAAATAAATGAGACGCAGGTCGATGTTGTGCTGCCACTTTATGAAAACTAAATCTATATGAGAACAGACCGGACGCCCAGACTCATTTAACTTCCCGTGAGACGCCTTTTAAATTCAGCTTTTTATTTCACCAAGTTGTCGCCAACGACTAAAAGTCAACTAAAATAAAGAAGTTTCTCTTGTTTTGGTCCCTCTCTCATTTTCTTTTATTATCTTCCTCCATCAATGTCCTTTTGGTCTTTTCACCTCTGTCACTATGTCCACACATTGCCTGCTCACCCAGCTCCTGTTCTAGCACGACACCACCTCCACTCGTTAGCATTCACCCTCATTCTGGGCCTGAAAAACTCTTGCCGGTGGTACAAAATGCCTCAAGAACACTAATACTGCCTTCAGCTCACAGTCTCTCGGCTAACAAAGTGAGCTAATGTTAGCTAACATTAACTGACATCAGCTAACATAAGCTAACAGCAGCTACAGTTTGGCTTCAGCATAGAGTCAACATGATTTTAAAAATCTGTTATTTTATGGCAGAAAAGTTACACAGTGTTGCTTCATGAGCTGCTACATGACATCAAGAGTGTTAAAAACATTTATAGCCTAAGGCGACTGAGCTTGTACTTGTTAGCTTCTCTAGCACCTCGACCCGAGAAAACCGTCTCTGTCTGCAACCTAAAGATCAAATAACACGCTGAATTATGCACTCAACCCAACAAATCCCTCCTTGATGAATACCTAATCTGTTTTTATGTTTGAATCATAATCCCCCTGGATTACGCCTCCACCGACACACCGGTTCAACGTGTTATAAAAGAAACAAAATGCTGCTTGTTAATGGAGAGTTTAGGTATTTTATAAACCGTGTTTAGCTGCAGCGGACTTGAGTCTCTCAGTGTATTTACCAGAAAATCCAACGGACCCGCGAGCCAGCTGAGTAACACCTTCCGTATGAGTGTGTGCCCCCAATAAGTGTTTGACCTCTGAAGAGTTATGCAAGCTGCCTCCTACTCAGCACACACACTCAGTCCACATGCATCACATACGTGATGTTTGTCCTACGAATCAGAGAAGAAATTAAGTAGCTGCAGGTCTTATCTGTGAAGAAAGTATTATTCATATGATTGTCTGCAGACGTGGACAGACAGACTTTGCCCTGTATGACCTCTTTGGAAAGCTGACACAGCTGGAAATAAAAGGAGCTCGATCAGTTCATCCTGGTGTTCTTCAGTTGCGTATTATATTTCATTTTGTTATTATTCCAGAAAGAACAACCTTTAGGGAACACACATCTGTTAAAGCAACATTGTCTAGCTAAGCTAGTGTCGTGCCAGAACCGGAGCTAGACAACCTGGTAAAATGGCTCTCTAGTGGAGAAAACATAATGAAGTGGTCTCTCAGGTGTCCTTCTAGTAAATAAAACATAAAGCAGAACCCTCTAGGCTGATCATCCAGTGGAGAAAATACCATGAAGTGCTCTCCAGGGTACCTCTCAAGTGGAGAAAACATAAAGTGCCATTTTAGTGGAGAAAACATGATGCAGCACGATATTACAGGCTGCACTACATGCTCAAAAACTAAAAAAAAAGTTGCCTTTATTAATTTTTCTATCGATGTAAGAGGTAATGAACTGGAAGTAAAATGGGGTAAACTCCCAGCAGGAGCAGGAGGCCCGACATCAGATATACAGCTGTTTTTTCTGTGACGCTCTGTTGATCTCAGGCGTTTTGGTCCCTCTCAACAGGGAGGTCAAATGTCACAGCCAGTGACAGTTTGACACCCTGTAGTGTTGGTAGGGAGTCTGTATGTTGGCTCACTGCTCTGCAGGGTGAACTGTTTGGGTCACGGGGAATAAAATTAGTCTCTTATTATCTTTGCACTGGGCCAGCGAGCCACCTGAGACTCCAGCACAGCAGCTGAAGTAAGTAACAGAAATACAGCAGGGAGCAACACGGCACAGAGAGAATTAAATCGTTGGGTTAACTTTTGCTTGAACTGGGATAAATTAATTAGCTTGATTGGCAGGCTGTCAGCTTAGCAGAGGCTAAAATGAAATCCTGGCACTATTTTACTCACAGAGAGGCAAAGTACACCGAACATATTTCAGCATCCTAATATCTTAATATAATCTGAAATGGATGTCAGTGCTTTCAAACTGCCAGGCTCTTGTCTGGCTCAGTTATTAGTAGATCCATAATGTGATCCATGATACTAACTTATGTAATATCTAACCCATTTTACTTCCAGTTCATTACCCGTTACATCAACAGAAAAATTAATAGAGCACCTCCATGCAGAAAGTTTTCGAGCATGTAATGCAGCTTGTAAGGCACTGCATCATGTTTTCTCCACTAAAATGGCACTTTGTTGTGTTTTCTCCACTGAAATGGCGTCTTAGTGAACCTTTATCTTAATCTTTACTAGAAGGACACCTGAGAGACCACTTCATTCTGTTTTCTCCACTGGAAGGAGGTGCACGCACTGCACCACATTTTCTCCGCTGCTCTGTTTTCTCTACAAGAGAGCATTTTCATGCAGGGCCACCATAGAGGTACTTTAAGTGCAGCTCCTTCTTACTTACCCACTTATTCCTGCCAATCTGGGGAGTCAGGTTTGATGCCAAGCACACATGTTTTTATATTTGGCTAAAAGCTCAGAGATTAAAAAATAGACTGTGGCTAGCTCTTACAGCATCCACGCCAAAACTTGCTGTTTTCATCCTCTGGCAAGAAATTATGCCAGGACAGGAGTGTTGGCGAATGAACCATTTCCCAAAAAGCTGTGGTGCCTCTTCCAGCCATGCCAGCGGCTCTGGGAGGCTGTACTAATGTCAACAAGCTAACATGCTGATAATAAGCAGGTATAATGTTGGCATGACATCCTTGTTTGACAAGTGAACAACACTGATTTAATGACTCCCATATTTAATCTGTCAAATCGATGTTTGTCTTTATAATCAGCCTTCATCAACATTGTTGTTCATTCATTCCTGTTTGTCAGTCATGTACCTTATATTTGTACATGCATGTGTGTTAAACCATTCTTTACTGGCCCTGCACAGAAGCATATAATAGTTTCTAAACCAGTTTCACCTCCTGAGCAAGCAACAAACAACGTATCTAATCTGAACAGATACACTTGCTCACATATCTAATCATAATAATCACTTGTAACCCTTGTAAACCGCATAAATTACCCTGATTCCTCATGGGAGCTGGGAAATGTAGTGTGTGGAAAGTGTGCCTTGTGCTTTGATGTGCTGTAATTAATTAAAGTTTAGTCAGCCTCTGCATGCTGCATCTTAAGCCTTCATACTCCGCCGACCCTGATGACATTCACTCAGCCGGGCCGGCCAAAACAGAGTGAACATATTTGTCAAAGACAGCTGCGTCTGAACAGCTGGAGAGAAAAAAAATGGAGGCAAGTCATCATTTTTCTGTCATCTCTCACCTTTCCTTACCTCTTCTATCTCCCCGTTCTCCAGACTACGCCTGGCCTCTCCCCAGCGCTCTGTGTCCGATCTGGATCTACCTGGACGTGCTGTTCTCCACCGCCTCCATCATGCACCTGTGCGCCATCTCTCTGGATCGTTACGTCGCCATCCGCAACCCCATAGAGCACAGCCGCTTCAACTCCAGAACCAAAGCCATGATGAAGATCGCCGCCGTCTGGACCATATCTATAGGTCAGAGCGGTGTGACTGATTTAACTGCATGCATGCTTCTGCACAGGCGAGGTTTAAGAACTTATATGGGGTGAAGTCTGCTGATTCTTAATTGCAAAATAAAATTCTAGTCACAGGCGCGATCAACAGGATTATACAAGATCAATAACAGACAGATTTGCATGAATCTGGTATCTGTCAAGAGGAAGAAGCTTATTGATTTTGGAGGTACTTGTGACCTTTTCTCCTGTCATGCCTCTTTTTTCTTCAAATGTATAGCAATCCATAAAGACATCTGAGCTCACACATGATTTAAAGAGACAAATAACAGAAAGACTTATTTTGTCCTTTAGCTCTCTTTTGGTGTGGGTAGCGTTGGTTATCTTTTTTCTGCTGTTATGATTCTCTAAAAAAAACAACTTGCTTGTAATTCTGGAAACTCTTAAACTATTGGTTCGCATACAAAGACCGACCTGCATGTCGTGGATAAAAGTGAAACCAAGATCTACTGCAGGAGGGATGAGGGTCGAGGGATCAAGGAATAGTAGAACCTGCGGGTCAGACTCAGATTTAGAAGCTGGATAACACAACAGAATGCAACAGGTAGAGTATCAGAGTTGAGCCTCAGTTTCAGAGATATTTCAGGCTGACTGTGGAGGTTTGGCCGGTCTGATTGTCTGACTGGTGGCTGTAGTGTGTTGGCTGGCGGCGACTTAACTTCTACCGTAGGTCACTGCGTTTTTTGGCGGACACATCTTCAGCCAAAACGCACCGTGGTGCCATATCCCATCTGAATGTACCCCGAGGATTGGTGGTCCAGTTGTTAGCGGTTTGCCTTCCTGGTTTGAACTCCAGTTGGAGTTTGCGTAGGTTCTCTCCGGACACTCTTCCCACAGTACAAAGACATTCACTTAACAGATTAATTGCCTGTAGGTGTGAATATGAGCGTGGATGGTTGTTTGTCTCTATGTGTGATGAACTGGCAGCTTGTCCAGATTGTACTCCACCTCGCACCTAATGTCAGCTGGGACTGGCTCCAACACCGTGGATGGACATTTCTGATGTCTGAGGATGGCTTCATGCTTTTATATTTCGGTTTATTGCATAGTGTCAGTGTTTGTCCACCCCCTACAGTCCCAGACAGAGTTACCAGATTAATGACTGTTATTAAATTTAATGATTATTTTGAGGGGGGGGTCCCCGGGCAGTTTCTCACCAGCACATCTATTGAATTACAGAAACACTGTTTGTTGACGCTCAAAGCGTCTGACGGCTTATTGTTACAGTTGGAACTGATTTACATCAAAAACTTTTCTGATCCCCCGAGGTGGTCGCAGCACTTTCCATTCCATTTTATTATTTTTTTTATAGCAAGAAGCAAAGATATGAAAATGGATGAATTTTATCATCAGTCTATTATTAGAAGTATCCAGGAGATATTATCAGACAGTGTATTTAAATAGATCTGTAGTGTAGCCTCTATGTGCAATGGTAATCTGATTTCTTTGATTGAATGTTGACGTACTAGCTTCACATTTCAGTTATATTTTATAGGAAATACTGTAAAGATGTACCGAGCAGCCCTGCAGCTCTTCAGGCATCAGTTCAGTAGTTTCATTTGTTTTTCTTGATTCTTCTCGAGGCTTCCAGACGGCAAATTGTTTATTAATTTGGTTTGAAGATCGAAAGAATATATTTTATTACAGGAACATACCAACACTTATATGCATCCATTGTCTTCTGCTTATCCGGGGTTGGGTTGCGGTCGCAGCAGGTTTAGCAGAGCGTTCAAGAAGTCCCTTTCCCCAGCAACGTATCCAACCTCCTCCTGGGGGATCCTGAAGCGTTCACAGGCTTGATGGGCTATGTAGTCCATCCAGCAGGTTCTGGGTCTCCTACCAGTTGGAGATGCCAGGAACACCTCCAAAGGAAGGCCTGAACCTCCTCAGCTGGCTCCTTTCAACACCACAACGCGATCTCATTCTTTTGGTCATTACCCAAAGCTCATGACCAAAGGTGAGGGGTGAGCTCTACCTTCTGGCTCAACTTCTTCTTCCCCACAACGATCCTGCACCAACCCGCTCGTGAACAAGATACCCTAGTTACTTGAACTCCTTCACTTGGGGCAACAACTCGCTCCCAGCCACTGTTTTCTTTCAGAGACATTCAGAGATTCATTGTCAAATAACTGAAACCTTTAAAAAAAAGTTGAAATATTCTCACCATGAGGTCCATTCAGTAGCTGTTATGGAGCTTTCAATCACACCATATGATCTTCATCAGCAGTCAGACTGCCACGGAATTGTAGCTGCTCACATTTCTAATATTTCTGAGCACTTGAAGGACGTCTCGTCAACGTTTGCTTCATTCTTGCCCTCAGAAACAGTCGTTTACGCAACCATCTCACTTTCAGTCGTATTATGTGATCTTCACAGCAGAGTGGAAAAGGTTTCCTGACTTCAATTTCCTCTTCCTCTTGTTTCCAACCTCCCCAATCACTCGGCCTGCCTTTCCTTCCACATCCCCCCTTATTAGAGAAATCTTATCAGCCGTGCGACAGCCTGGAGGAATCGGTTTGTTGAGTGTGTGCGCGCCTCCCTCACTGAGGAAAGTGTTGAGGGATCAGATGACTTTTAAAACTTTTTTCTCTCAGACCTCCCTCGGCTTCTGTTGATGTTGTTTCGTGCCCTTTAAGACCCAGGAGGGCTTCCATGACAACATGTACGACCACACATACACACAGATACAGACTGTCTGAGCATATCATTAGCTTAACGTCCTCTGAACCCTCACAGTAAATGCAGCTCTATGCCAAGCCGTTGCATTAGCACATATACCCCCTTGGGATACAGTAGATTGTTCTTGCATGTAATGAACGCAGCTCAAATGTTCTTCTAAAAGAAATGCACATCCTATAAATAGGATATCGGTGAACTCACTGACCTCAGAGTTGATTGTTGCTGATATCATTTAAAATACAGAATAAAGTTACGCTACAAGGTACACTTGTAGTTTGATTTTCTGGATATCTTTCTAAATTTCTCAGCTCTGAATGAATAAAAAGTTCTTTAATCAAGGACAAAAGTTCAAGCTCGTTGTATCAGATTAGCTACAATCGATCTTATGTGTCGAGACTCTCGAATAAAGTACAGAAATAAAGTGCTGGTCTTAAAAATCAGCAAAGACATTGATCATCAGTGGATCTCAGCCGGGCTCAGCCGGGTGTCCACACTCTTAATCTCAAAGCTGATTGGATAATTAACATGTATACGTGCAGCTGTTTACTCTCCAAACACGACAAATCTGAGGACTCGTCTAACTTGGCCTCCCAAGTGAGGCGGCATGGACGAGCGGAACAACGTTGAGTCGTCAAAGTCAAAGGCGGTCAGCGGGCCCGTCTAGAGCTGAAGCTGATAGCAATGAACCGCGGTGAACGACAGTCAGTTACCCGGACTGTACATTCACACCTCCCCTTCATGACCCAAATAGTTTTCAGGGGATGAAATCAATGAGGTGGATGATTGTTTTCCCTTAGATTCACCTGGTTGGTCCAAATTAGGGAAACAGCAGATGGATGTGATAGTTTATTCACGTCGTGTTTTGCATGTTAAAACTTATAATTACTCTCTCCAGTCTGATGAAGCCATCACGCCCCGCAGACATCTGTATTAGCTGGAGAACATCTGTCAGCAAACCTAAAGGGGAGATTATGTAACTTCAAACTTTCCTTCACAAGCGTTCAGCAGCGGTTCTACTCCAAATGTCCGAGCTCTTCACCCGGTCAGAGAGGAAGCTCATTTCAGTCGCTTGTATCCACAGTCTCATTCTTTTGGTCACTAGCCAAAGCTCATGAGGCGAGGGCTGAGACATAAACGGACTGAACAAGATACTCGAACTCCTTCGCTCCCAAGCCGGAGGGAGCATTCACCCATTATGACTCGAACTGTTCCAGCCTTAGCCATGCACCGAAAAAAATAAATGAGACCAATTTGTTGTCCTCACAGGAACACTTTTATGACCCATTATTGCACACTAGAACTCCCTTTTTTTAATATTTGGTGGCTGATATTTAAGTCCCTCTCTCCTCCCCCCCCCCAAAAAAGTCAGACTATCTTCGAGCCAGAGAAAATATTTAAAAAGGAAATCAGTTTTCTGACCTCTCCTGTAATCATCTGTGTACAGTCCCTAACCTGCAACTTTCCCTGCAGCTTTGAATAAACATTTCCAGAATGTCCTCTCTAAATCACATTTACTATGCTGACCATTTGCAGTAAGTGTACAGGAGTCTTCTCAGTGCAGAAGCAAACAAAAAATGTACACAGGGTCTGACTTTTGATTGATCTCACTGTGAAAACAGAGAGTTTGGATTAAACAAAGTAAAGTAGTGCTGTAAAAGATAACTTTTTACAAGCAGCGCTGACAGATCAGGTGATTAATGTCTCCAGACACCAGGTACAGTTTTACACCCTCGCCTCTTCCTCCTCACACCTTCACACCCAGCTGTGTGGTTTTTTTTAATTATAAGACATCTCCTGTTGGCATTTCCTTGATCGCTCTGAAGGTTTTCGCACCGCTGCACGCTGGTGTGATTGAGGTCCGAGAGGTCTCAGACAACGATCGATGCTGGAGGATTAAGCAACAAAACATCTAACATGAGATCTTTGCAGCCGTCCTCTCTGCTGTGATAACGCGCTCGGTTTGACTGAGGTTGGTTCAAGTCATCAGGACTGTTGGTAGCTTACATAACAGGACGTTACGTAACTTTTTGTGCTACTTCATATTACGCCTTATATCATCGTTTGATTTCTTCCCTGCTTGCTGTCAAAATGTAGCTTTGATGCAAATAACAAAATTTTATTAATTATATACTTCTTTAATCAGATTTGTATATTTAAAAAGTATGATATAGTATCCAATTATAAAATAATCTCTGAAATTGTTTAATTTGTCTAAAGTAACCTACACTGTAAAAGAAGTCGGACATTTTCGGAAAATAACAGAATTAATAAATACGGTACTTTTCTGTTATTTTTAGTGTTCAAAGCTCAGTACCTGTAAATTAAAAAACAATTAACAACTGTTATTTTAAGTACTACGTCAGTAATGACATTGTTTATTACTGTATTATATATACAGTATTTTGCCTGCTTTCTTAAATTATATACAAATGTATGTAAAATGACAGTAATTATCTGTAAATAAATGTGGCTAAAGGTTCATGTCCGTCCATACAACTTTTCTTTGTAACTTTAATGTGAATTTTATTCGTTTTATATTTGTGTTCTTTTACATTACATTAAATTACATTTAATTATGATATTTTACTTTAATTTGACTGTTTTTGACAGCAGCTGCTGTCATAAATTGACAGTTATTTAACTTTTTTTTTTTTTTTAATTTATTTTACGGTCGAATGAACTCACTTTTCTTCTCATCTTGTTTCTTTTCCAATTTCAAGATTCCCTCCATGACCTTTCTACGAGCGAGTAGTCTTCTCGATTCCTCGATACCGCTGATGCCTCGCACTGCACTGAACTGTTGTCTGCTCTTTGGGTTCACTTTGGGAAACACTTTTTTTTTTTTGGAGCAGCTCATACCCTGATTATTTTCCAGATCTCCCTCTGCTGGTACAATAATCTTCCTCCAGCAGCACGGCCCTCTAGCTGAGCCACGCTGTGATCTGCCACAGAGTGAGTGTGTCTGCTTGTGTCGGCTCTGTGGATTTACGGAGTGGGCGAGTAGCTTTGGCTTCAGCAGATAACTGTTATCACCTGAGGGAGAGAAATCTGCTGCATTTCGAGTTCAAACACATCATAGTGTGAAGTACAGCCTGTGTGTGGCTGCCAAAACCTACACTGTAAATTATGGCACAAAGTAGCCAGAGGTTACCGATCGTTGGAGGTGAATGTTTGTTGTCATCTACCACTTATTTGCAGTCGCAGCAGGTGACCCTTTACTCAGCAACATTTTCTACCCCCTGCTGGTGGATCTTGAGGTTTTAATAATCTCTCCAACATATTTCGATGTCTGAGCTGATCTCCAAGTCCAGCCACCAAATGGGGGAAAGTGGTGTCCACCACTTGTATCAGCAATCTCATTCTTTCAGTCGCTACCCAAAGCTCATGACCAACGATCATCCCAGCTTCATGCCAAAGCGTGTACTACAGACGCTGGTCCACCGTGTCCGTGTCAGTTAGCAATAATATACATGCAACATCTGGTTGCTCTTTCAAAATAAAACTTGCTGAGTGAGGATTTTATTCATCACGGGTCCAAGGTGTCTTATGCTGAAAGGGTGGTCTGGCTTCTACGATGTGTACCTATCCGTTGTGTCGATGGAGTGAGCCCTACCTAGAAGAAGTCAGTCATTTTCATGACCAGCCCTTTAAAGTCTCCTCCACGCTCTGTTTGAGACACCATGAATGAATCATGACTTGAGCCAGACCGCCGGGACAATCTCATTAGTCAGAACAATTTGCACATCGCAGGTTATTTGGACATTCACAGAGGGACGATGTTTACAATTAATGCAAACACTGGGCAGTCCGTCGCGCAGTCGATTTGCAACGATTGCATTAAGGGAGCTGCCACTGCTCCAAATTGCGTCTTGATGTTAGCCAGGTCACCAGCTGTGCAAGAGCAAATGATGTACCTTGCAATTAAATGAATTATGCCAGCCCACACTGTGGGCAGGACACAACTCAGAGAGGACTGAGATGTAGGTGTAGTTCTCAGAGTTATTCTAGCGTGCGTATGCCTCGTTTTTCTAAACGGTGGTGGTTAATGTAGTAATATGATGTTTAAAAAAACCACCAGATTTGTTTGGGGTTGGTCATGAGGAAATGATTTAGCATTTTCCAGCCGTGGTTTACAGACTATTACACAAACTTAATGCTCTGTGTTTAGTTTAAAGTGCTCTATCCATGAAATGAAGACGAAACAGGTGGTTTTTCCTGATTTTCATGGTTGTCACCTTCATGGTTCATGGTTAAATCGAGTCATAGCAAACAAAGCGGATAAAAGGATGTTTGGAACGGTGACGGAAGGATTGAAGCATTGTTTTCTTGTAATTATTGATGACACAATAAAGGAATTATACTGATATCATTCCAGGAATATCGTAAAACCATGACCATAATAATATTTTGGTCATTAGTGTCTTGTCCAGTTCTTTATATAACACCTTTATCCACCCATCCATCTTCTTATCCATGGTTGGGTCCCGATGGCAGCAAGTTTAGCAGGGTCCAGCAACTCGTTCTAGCTTTTCCTCGGGGATACTGAGATGTTCTCAGGCTAAATGGACTACATAGTCCCTCCAGTGAGGTCTGGGTCTTTCTTGGAGTCTCCTACGAGTTGGATGTGCCCTGAACACCTCCAAAGGAAGATACCCAGGAGCCTGAACTACCTCAGCTGGTTCCTTTTGACACAAAGGAGCAGCAGCTCTGCTCCGGCTCCCTCCGGATGTTCGAGTTCCTCTAAGGCTGAGCTTCACCACCCGGCAGAGGAGGTTTATTTAGGCCGTTTTCATCCGCAATTGCGTTTTTTGGGCATTACCCAAAGCTCGTGACCGTAGGTGAGGGTTGGAACGTAGAGGGACTGGAAAATCGAGAGCTTTGCCTTCTGGCTCAACTCCACCTTCCCTACAACAGTCCTGTACTGCGATACTGCAGCTGCCGCACCAACCATATCCATGTCACGATCTATTTTACCGTCACTCGCGAACAAGACCCCGAGATACTCAAACTCCTTTGGTTGGGGTGGCAACTCGCTCCAACCTGGAGGGAGGACTCTATAGTTTTACGTCAGAGAACCACAGGCTTCACCTTTATATATCACCGCCTAATGTTTGCTCTTTAATTTCAATTTCATGTTTTGGTCACTGTGCTGTTATTTTTGAGATGTGACAGGAAATGAGAGGAGAGAGGGAGAGAGGCAGGAACAACATACATTTTAATAATTATTATTATGATATAACCTGATTATTTTGAGCTCATATCCTTGCTGGAAGCCCCTCGTATGTTCTACCTCATATACATTTAGATATTTTACCCCCTCCTTGTTTGTGTGCCCCATTAATATCCAACATATTTTCATTGTTTTTAGGGCCTGGTTCTTATCTTGTTATCGCTACGCTGTAACATACAAATGATGTGTTTGCATTGCCACGAGCATCATCAGTCTGCTTGGAATAATCAGATTAAGCTTATCAGAGAACGACAAAATAATAAAAATGCTCTCCCTCCCTCTCTCTCTCGTTCTCTAGGTGTGTCGATGCCTATCCCAGTGATCGGCCTCCACAACGAGGATAAGGTCTTCGTCAACGGTAGCTGTGTCCTCAACGAGGAGCGCTTCTTGCTGATCGGCTCCTTCGTAGCCTTCTTCATCCCGCTGGTCATCATGGTGGTGACGTACTGCCTCACCATACAGGTAGTCGGGACATCTTATTGCTACGCTCACAACCCCGTCGCCTCTTCTTCTCTTTCTTCATTATCTTCACTCGCTCTCCTCCCATAGGTGCTCCAGAGGCAGGCCACTGTCTTCCTGTACGAGGCAAAGACTTCCTCTCAGCAGCCTTTGCACACACCAGCAATGGCAAATACATTACAGCCTCCGAGCAGCACCTTCCACCTCCCTCAGATCAACACACTCACCCCGTCAGAATCACAAGGTAACAACTTACCAGGCTTTTAGCTGCTGAAATACACCAAGACAAATATTTTAATCAATTAATTTATAGTGAATAAGTGAATTTATAAGTGAATAGTGTAAATTATAATTGAAACTACCAATATGTTTTAAAATAAAGACTGAAAACAAATATTAGTGGTAGTTTTTTTAAACCCTTCTGTTGTGCCTTATGTTCATATTTTACTTTAGGAGATTTTAATCCCTCTACAAGCCTTAAATTAAACAACAGATTGATGCCTCTGACTCTTGAGAATATTGAATAAACTCTTCATGGTCCAATCATAGCTACATTTCTTATATTTTTTATTTCGATAATGAAAATTGGCTCCACTAGCACCCAGCACCAACAGTATTTGTATTGTTTTTTTCCCATTTATCTCTATTTGGCTCCAGGTCACAATCCTTTGACAAGAAGACTTAGAACCGTACAGTATAAAGTCTGTAATTATAAAAAAAAAAAAACAACAACAAACAAACAGGATAACAGAGGTGTTATTTCAGCTAACGCAGCGTGCCTTAGCGCAGTCATAGCTTAGCAACCATAACTAGGTGGTGTATATGGTGTTGTAGTTAGAGCGATACCCAGCAATTTAAGAGTTTGGGTGGTTCCAAAAACCAAAAACAGAAAAACAAAAGTGTAAGGAAACAATTAAACCGCTACAACCATTAGCATGTCCAGCTAACTAGCTTAATATCCTTGAAACAGCTACTTACCTACCCGAACTAGCTAACTAGTTTACATTAGTTTATGCTGTTTATATATATTCTTGTTTGGAAATATGAACCTGTATAAGTTATTGCAATCAGATGATCTCAGGTTTGTCCTCAATTGCCATAGAATACTTATAATACTTGGATTACTAGCACACTGCAATAATAATGCTAATTTCTATATCCTACATGGCACATGGTGACTTTTTTGGGTCATTTAGCTTCACTCTTTTAGTGCAATACCATGTAACTTATAATAAAGTGTATATTTAAGCCTCCATTATTTTTTTGTTTTGATATGATGTAGCCAGAAACTTTAAAAAGTCAACTGGAGGCTAGCTAATGGAGCTAAAGTTAGCTTCATTACCTAGCTAGCCACAGTTTATAAAAATGACAGCTGTCATTTTAGCTGGCAAAATAACCGTCACAGGCTACTTTTGATTGAAATGGTTAACATTGTTAGCTGCATTGTGCTCCGCGTTAGCATGGAAAAGCTTGACAGGCAATAAACAGTTACTGACGTTGGCAGGGCCAGGAAAAAAGTCAGACTTGTCAAAAGTTGTAGATGAGGCAAAAAGTCACAAAGCAGACTGTGTATATATCAGCTAATTCACCAGCACTATGTTACGGCTGCGGTGCTGAGGAGACAGCAGCTATCTGTCCGATCAGTTTGGGTATCGCGTAGACGACTCCAAGCTGAGGCTTAGCTTCTCCAGCAGAGATGAAATTGCATGATGTGTGAATCTTATCCTCTGGCATCCCAAACAGAAAAATCCGAACAAAACATTCTCCTCATGTTTACCTTCCTTCCTACGAAATGACAGCAGCCTTGTTAACAGAGAAACTGACATGCTTTCACTGGTTGCTGTCCTTGGTGAGCTCTGCAGCAGTTTTGTTGGTAACTAAGTTTGGAAAGACTCGGTGATGCCGTCCTTCACGTCTCTCCTTCAAACTTTAGACACAATCAGGATTGTCACATTTGTTCAGCCACAAAAATGTTTGTGCTAATATAGATCCTTGATCCGTCTTTTGCCCCCTCCAGCGGAGATAAAGCCCCCGCCTCCTCAGAGCAGACGAAACACCTTGAGCTGTCTGAAAGGAGCCGAGCCCAGCATACTGCTCAGAGCCGCGACGCCAGACAGCATAAGCATCATTCCCAGCTCCGAGGTGGCGTCTCAGCTGAGCTCGCCGGCAGCTGGGCCGTCGCGGAGCGACACGTCGGGTTGCCATGGACGACGGGGGATGATGCAGGCCATAAAGAACGAGAGGCGGGCCTCCAAGGTTAGAATAAAGAGTGGAGCTGAGTGCTTGTCAGGTGATTTAAGGTCCGCTTGATTAATGGATCCCAGAAATGTAATGTGGCTGGGAGATAAGTGTGTCTGTAGCTTTGAGTTCAAATCAAATTCCACAAAGGTGGCACTGGATGCTCGCTCAGTTTTGAGTCAGGTGTGGGTGCAACAAAGCACACCTGAAAACATCCAACCATACCCAACGATGATGCCAGCCTAAACTGAGTTTTTGTGAACAGATGTAATAAACAAAAAGCTAAATATCACAAATATGATCTCATAAAGTTGGTATGGCAAGCATGTCAGGAAACAGTTGCCATTTCTTTGGAGTTTTTCGGGTGAGTTGATAAATTTGGGTCTTCAGTCACTGTTCACCAGTTAGTTGCTAAATTAGGCTGTCCACAGACAGCTTAAACTGTCAAACGAAGGGTCAAACTAATGACAACTACAAAGTAGTCTCCAGTTCTGCACCCACCTAAGTAGGCTATATAGTATCGAGTCTTGGTCAGCCTCACCCTGTCTTCATCTTGACTTGCTCTCTGAACATTCAGCATGATAAGAAACCATCTTTTGGACATGTACTTTGATTGACGCCCGATATGTTTTGGCCTCATACTCATCATCTTCTGTTCTGTCTTCTCTTTCTATCTTCAGGTCCTTGGAATCGTCTTCTTCCTCTTCCTCATCATGTGGTGTCCCTTCTTCATCACCAACGTCACCTCCGTCTTGTGCCAGGACTCCTGCAATGAGGCGCTACTTCATGACCTCCTCAACGTCTTCGTCTGGGTGGGTTACATCTCCTCCGGGGTCAACCCTCTGGTGTACACCCTCTTCAATAAGACCTACAGGAGAGCGTTCTCCAGCTACATCAGGTGCCAGTACAAAGGTGGGGCCAACGCAGCTGGACAGACTTGCAAAACCCTCTTGGTTCCCCAACCGTGCCCGTCGCACGCCGTGACCCCTCTTCTGATGGGCAGTCACGGAAAAACAGACATAGACCGCAATAGTAACTGTCGCAACGGCGGCAGGGGGGATAACGGGAGGTTGACGGTTGACCCGGAGGACATGACAGATGGCGAGACACAAATCGGAATAGAGCAGAGCCTCTCCGAATGCCACAACGTCGGCATGCTTTCGGAAACAGAGGCGGAAACTGAGGTGGAGCAGGACCTGTCGCTCATCAGCTACAGCCCGGCCAGCAGAGAACACACAAGCAGTGTGTGATTACGTGTTTTTGTTGTTGTTTTATGTCTTCTTTTTAACCTCCAGACGCCGGGCCGAGCGCCCTTTTTCGACGAGCTGTTGCTCGGCGCCCAAAGCGTTTTTTATGAGCTGTAAGTCGGTGCTGTCATTGTGGAAGGGCGATCCTTACCCCAATGCTGAAGTAGACTACTTTACCGCGGCGTGTTGAAGGAATCAGATTACGAGAGACGTTTTGGAGTGGAAGCCAATATTTCAGACGTTTTCTGCGTGGTGTCAAAATGTTGGTTTTCATTCCACACACGGAGAATAAAGGCATTTGTTTAGCTGTCACAAAATGTGGTGTGCTTCATGTGAATGTGGTAAGACACAGTCAGTGACGAGCTTGCTCTCATTGTAAACCTGATATGAAGTCGAGCGGCCCTCAACGGGGGTCCCACTGATTCAGGTTACAGAGTCAAGCGCCGACCGTTGATGTCAACGCGGGTCAAACTTCAAGCCTTCACACAGAGTCAAAATGCAGTCCGAGCTCTGGTTTATGTGGATTCTCTCCACGCCAAGCAAACTTAAAACCAAATCTATTTTTGTGTGCCAGTCAAGCTTGACAACAACAGTCATAAAATACACCTGAATGAACCTTTCCAGCATGTATAATCAAACTGCTCAGCCGACAGAAATGGGATTTTTCCTCTGAAGAAAACTTTCTCAAGGCTGCAGTCAGACGTTTGTCCGAGAGGAGCGAGATGGAGGAATGTACTGGTGGACTCACAGTGCCATCTGGTGGTCGCATGACGCAGTGAGGTTGCTTCGCCTGGGATTGAACAAGGTGGAATTAAAAGAGCTAAAAAAAAAAAAACAACACGGCGCAGGCCTTTGGTCCAACGCAACTGTCAGGCTCTTGCTTCTGTTGACCAACACGACCAGTTTGGAAAGAATTAAAGTCCCAACTTCTAAAAGGTTTTTACTGAAAACAATCAACAAAGATGTGAAAAAAGTTTTTAATATAAGGGTGCAAAGGTTCCTAAGATGTCATTCTTAAAACAGAACAAAATATATAGATTTTATGACATCGGCTACAGCTTGATATTGTTAGTTTTGTCAGTTAATCGTCGTTGTCACCCTCATGAAACAATACGAAACTCATTTTCCAAGATCTTCCTCAGCTGTGATCAAAGTCACACTTTATTTTCCACAAGCAGTGGATTTTCAGTTCAGCGACGAATAAGAAATGGTTACAGCAACAAAGGATTGTAGTCAGATTACGACACAGATTGTAAATGTTTGTCAGGTTTGAAGCTGATGGAATATTGCTCACATTTAATGAATGGCTGTGAATTCAGTACATGGATCTTACATATCATGTTATTAGATGACATCAGAGTATTCACCTCATATCAGTGTTGTAGTGAAGACCAAAGTATTGCGAGGCTGAGTCACGACCTAGACCGGACAGTATTTACCCTACAAAAACTCTTTGGGTGAAGCGTGTTTGCTACGTTGAGTCGCCTTGAAGTATTTACAAACTTCTTCTTCTGCAGTCTTGACTGGTCTTGGACAAAAATCCAGAATCCTCTTTGTCCAAGACAAGACAAGTAAAAATGCAGTCGATTCCAAGACGAAACAGGGGCTGATCTCGAGTACTACAACGGTACCACATATTGCTGTTTGAGATTCAGACGCTAAGGGCCAAAACTTGCTAAGATGATACAGTGAAAGCTGAACCAGAAGGAAGATTTAAGCTTAAATTCAGGTAATGAGCGTTAACCATTAATGCTCCGATGATGATTTTTAGGATGAAAATCTCAGCCGGTATCTTCACCCGATGGTCCCAAACACTAAATCTTTTCTCTCTGACTACCTGAGTCACCATAACACCGGACTCAAAGCTCATACCTTTAGATTTCATCTGTCACATTAAATCGGACAGAAAGTCGATACGCTAAGAGACAGGACCCCCCTGACTCTATCAAGACAGGTCACCAACCCTCACAGCTCTGTCACGTTGATTTTCTCGCCCTCCTTCCTCCCGCATTTTATCGACATCTGACAGGCGGTGTAATTTCTCCACACTGCATCTCCATCAACTGAAAAATCTGCAATATACTGCCTTAGGAGATAATTAAATGTGAAAGGGAACAAGTCGGGGTGCTAAAATTTGGTTTTCCTAACAACAAATTCACCTCTTACGAGATAATATAGTAGATATAACCTGAAACTTGTGTGCATTTAATGATTTGCTTTGTAGGTTTAGCTCAACAGAAATAAATCGTTGGGTTGTAAAGGAACTACAGTGAGAAAAGTGATGTTTTAAGAGATCACTCAGTCAAAGGGATGTCAGAAGTCTGAGGTTTGAAAGATTGGGGCATCTCAGAGTCAGGAAATGGTGTTTTTGCAGACTGACCTATACTTAGAAACTCAAGACCAGGATATCTCAGCCTATCTTTCTCTTTTTGGTCACAATTTTATGGAAGTACAATCCTAAATTTGCCGTAGAACCCTTTTAAATATAAAAAAAGTACAAAACAACAGTGCATTACTGAATTCTCCTTCCATTTTGGTAATACTCCCCAGCCAGAATTACAAACACCTGAATGTAAAACCCATAATTCCCCCTTCAAGGTCAAAGAAGCCTGCAAGCGCACCAATCAGATCCAAGGCCTGAGGTCTGCAGCCACCTCTGCATACAATGAAGAATGAGAGTGGGAGTCACTTCTGTGCATCTCTGTATAATGAATCCACTCTTTGTATGCTACAGACTTACACAGTGGTCATTCACGCCACCTTTCTCTCCATGAGGAGAGGTCTTACATGAGCTAATGTTGGCAAGCCGAGGCACCGAGGTTGGCCTGCTGAGATGGTGCACGTTTGAAGCGATGTTCAAAAAGGTCCGCTCTGCCTCATTTTTTTCTTCTTTTAAAAGTCAAAGGAATCAAACAGCGCAGGAAGGAAAGGAAGGACAAACAAAGAGCAATCAACAAAATGCACATTGCAAACCAACAATTCATCTTCATCAAAAATGCAAAACACCAACGTGAACAAGAAAAAAATGGAGAAGAGTGGACTCTCTGAACTTAGCCGAATGGGTCGTGTTTGAGCCGTCGAGGTGTGGGCAAGAAAAGAGCTACAGCCAGGCCAGCCAACTCAGTATGTCGCAATGTAATAACTATATGTTTCCTGTGTACCTGTGTGTGTGTGTGTGTGTGTGTGTGCGCGTGTGCCAGGCTTGGTTCAAATTGCTATCCGAGATTGATTCAGTACATATTTTTTTCTGGGGTTTTTTATCGATTGTGTCTGGCACAATGGATTGAATCGGGTTGTCTCTGAAGATGCCGATCGTGTCCGGCTCGCGGTCCAGACAGACAGATGAAAGCAATCGCTCACACAGAAAGTGTCTGAAAGGATTTTAAGTAGTAATTTGAGCCAAGTCTGGTGTGTATAGAAATAGTTGGAGGCGTTTATTGACAGAGTTTCATTTTAATGCATCTAAGGAGGCCCGATTTGGGGCTTTCACCCCCTCCAGGACTACCTTTGTTGCCAGGCAACAACGCTTTGAGCAAGGAATACTCCAGAAAAGTATGTTTGAAAAAACTCTATGAGTGAGATGTTTCATGCTCAAACAGTCAGAGCATATGCACAAACAATGTGTTTTCTGTTATATCACGTTGACATTTCGGGACGTTCGTTTGGATCTGTACCACTCTCCTATCTGTCTGCTCTCAATTTGGAGCTGGAGCAAGAAGACAGTTAGCCTAGCTTAGCATAAAGACTAAGCTAGAAGCAGGGGAAACAGCTAGCCTGGCTCGGTCCAAAGTTAAACTGAAACTC
Source organism: Protonibea diacanthus (assembly GCA_028641955.1). NCBI lineage: Eukaryota > Metazoa > Chordata > Actinopteri > Sciaenidae > Protonibea > Protonibea diacanthus. Next base: position 3,212,874 of record CM053998.1, on the reverse strand, counting down.
AATCAATAACAAACAAGTTGTGGGTAACTATTATTTACTTCCAACATATATCCCCCCGTGACACCACAACTTGTCACCGCAACACCTTGGTTTAAATAAAACAAACAAGATATACTATGTTGAAGCAACATTACGTGGAAATGAGTAGTTTTGTGATTTAGCACCCGCCAGTTTCCCTGAATCCCTGAATTTGTGCTCAGCTAAGCTAACCGACCGCTCATCTCCACTGCACAGACGAATGAGTGCTGTCGGTCTAAAGATCAGACTCATGCAGATACGCACATTTCCAGACTATTATTATTATTACAGCTATTATTAATAATAATAATAATAACTTTCTTTCAGTAGGACACAAAATAGGTCTTGAAGTAGGTATTGAACATATCAACCATTCATAGCAATCTCAAAGAATGTAAAAGAATCCAAGGGTGGAGATTACCTTAAAAATCCAGCAGGGAAGGTTGGTGCAATCACAAGAACTTACAAACGTAAACGTACCTCAACATGCTGACTTTCCTAAAGCGTGCCGAGCAAACTTTTTCATAGCAGCCGGTATGACTCAGCAGATGTGTCACCGATTTTGCCAAACATGTAACTCTGTCACTAAACGTCTCTGAGAAATAGCCAGAGCTGCTGGACGTCCAAGAGCTTGCAACGAACCCAACATCCCCCAATGCGCCTTCCTCGCATTCAACGTCGACTCTGACGCTCATCTGCATTGACACTGATGAGTTGTCTTGGTTTGTCTCGCTCTTGTATGATCCGGCGCTCGTGGGTTAGTTACCTTTTTATGTGTTCAACCCAACGTTTTTTTAAATACCAGTTTAATTGTGAATGTTTGTCTACTACACATCTTCTTAAGTTTATACAATGATTCACGCCATCATCCACACAATGTATATTTTCTTTTTTTTCTGTGTGATGCTGCTATTTATTTATTAAAATATTATTCTAATGTGTGGGCAATTGTCTTATTTGTACATTAACCAACGGCTTTTGCAGTAAGTCTCCAGTGGACGCCTTAAAAGTTTAATTTAAATTGGATTCACCCACCTCTTCTTGGTAAAAGTTACTAAACCGCTTAGCGTTCCTCGCCTCTGATGATTAATAGCTGCACACCTAGCTGTGTAATTTGATAATAACAGTGTAGGTTTCCGCTCCCTGCCTTGGCCACCATGTCCGCTCTGCTATTATATTCAAACATGTGCCAATCAGTGGGAGCTATTATCCAAAGAGCCTCACGGTGCCGTGAAAAAGAGCTGAACCCGAAGCTCAATAAAGTGAAGTGTACATTTTTTGAATCATATTAACTGCTCAGTTTGATACAGGTGAGTTTGTAAATTGAAAAATAAGCGTGGTCATGTGATCTTTATATACACCTGTTCGTAATCTATGGTACATGTGCGACTGGTGGTACGCACCCAACCTCCATTGGTACCTGGAGGATTAAATTATTTTAAAACATATTATACTGTTAAAATCCTAGAAATATCCAAATTAAAATAAACTATGAGATCTTAGGAATGTGATTTAAAATACATTTTGCATTTCCTGTAATATTTTGTCTCAATATCAGCCTGTTACATTCATGTGCGCATACATCCACGATTAGCTACGAGCATAAATATAATGGTAAGATGGTTAATGGTGGCTCTGGGATGGGGGGGGGGGGGCATGATAGCTTAGAGCTAAATTGCACAAAATGGCCATAAAATAAGTCTGTGCAGGGTTGGCAGGGTTACAAACGACCAGCGATCAGCTCAGATAAAATACTTTCCAGCTGTTTGCTGATGAACGATGGTGCTGTAGGCAAAAGCCAAAAGGTCACAATTAAATGTACCGTTGTTACATTTCTTCTTATTTTTTTGTGTAATATGGCGATACATCTTCAGTTGACATTTCTGCAGCTCACACTCAACACACAGTCTACGCTTTTACTTCTGCTGTGTGGTGTAGACTTTATTCGCTAACGTGCAACAGATAACTGTGTATTGAGGTCAATAAAAGTATTTTATTTTACCAAGCTCAACAACTCGAGGCTCAAAAAATAACAGTCAATGCCAGATTTATTCTTGTCTGGCAGATTCTTACTTGTCACGCTCCCATTTTCTCTTCTTAGCTTCCTCCATCAGCGTCCTCTTCAGTCTTTTCTCCTCTGCCATTATGTCTACACAGGCTGTCAAACCCGGCTACATTGCCTTCTTGCCTAGCTCGGGTTCTGGCACGACACCAGCACCTTCAACCCAATCCTGTAAACCTCCTCCTCATCCCATGGGTCCAAAACACCTGTGGTACAAATGCTAACACTCCCCCCAGTGCTCTGAGCTCATAGAGAGCAGCCAGAAAACATGTTCTCTATAGACTTTCACCAAAATCAGTGAAATTTTGTGGTTTGTGACTTAAATAAAGTGTTATGTACTTGAGTGAGTGTACCAGGGGCACAAAGTTACATCAGCCTCAGCTTCACAACCACGTGTGATTACCATACACAGCCACAGGATGGCACCACAGTAACTCAAAGCAAACCATCACACTCAGCAGTAAACCACCACACAGTGTCACAGTTCCTGGTAGTAGTAGTATTACAGTAGTAGTAAAGTATTAAGCAACAAGCTGTTATAATGTGGTAGTGGTGGTGAGTTTAAAGAGATCCTTCAATCCAGTACAGAGGTCGACCTTCTCACCTCCACCGACGGCGTCCCTGACTGTCTGCAGCACCATGGACAGCGGCAGGCCGTCCGTGTCTCATACACAGGGCAACAACGCCACCAAGTGGTGAAGCTGTGGAACGGCATGGCGGCTGCACACAAGTTGTGCAAGTTGTTGATGTGTAGCAGAGATGTCTAACTGGTTTAGGACAGCTGTATTTACTGTAAACTGTAGACTTTGTTTTGGTTGGAGGTGCATGGTGGCGATGCAGCTTCTTCTGACGTGGTGGGAGCAGCAGCCTGTTGCTGAAGGAGCCTCCACATGATCGTTCTTCATGATCTTCCTCTTCACCGCTTCCTCTGTGGACTCACATGTTTGCAGGTTTACATCACCAGCAGATATTTCTGTGTTTTTTTTTTTTTTCAACCACCCACCACCATCCACCCACGTCTACCGCGCAGTGTAGACCTTACTCATTAACATGCAGCAGATATCTGTGGATTGAAGTCGATGAAAGTCATAAATGACCTTTAAAATGAAGCAGAGATCTTCTAGAACGCTCTACCACCCACCATGCACCGTCAGTACTGCATATACGTCAACATATTTGCTATAGCTCCCTTCGAGTGCAGCATTTTTACTGTTTCAAATGTAAGATGCACCTTAAAGATCCCATATGTGTACAAGAATATATGTTAAAAAAGCTTTTTTGCACAACTTTGGACAAAGCTGCTTCATCTCCTTCAAAGTTGGATGGTTCTGCTCGTGTACAGCAATCTTTAAGTCATACCACAGATTCTCAGTTTGACTGAGGTTTGAGGATATTCCAAGATATTTAAATGTTCCCCTCAAACTGCTCGAGTGTTGCTTTAGTTGTATGTTTAAGGTCATTGACCTGCTGGACGGTGAACCTCCGTCCAAGCCTCAAATCTCAACAACAGGTTTCCATCAATAACATCCCTGCATTTAGCGCCATCATCCATCATTCCTTCAGTTCTGACCAGTGCTGTGGAGTGCGCGGCTTAAGACGGTCATATGATGAAGCTCTGCAGCTCCTTCAGGGCTACCTGTACTCTCGTTGTTGCCTCTCTGATTCACACCCTCCTTGCCTGGTCCAAGAGTTCTTCTGAAACAAGTCATTTTTTTCATTTTACTTCACCAATTTTGATATTCTGTGTATGTTTGTTACATGAAATCATTAAAAATGTATTTTAATTCCAGTTTGCGATGCAACAAAATAGAAAATGTGCTCAATTTAGCATATAATCATACAGGAATGACACCATTAATCATTAATAATGAAGTAAAACACGAAGTCTGGTGATTAATTTAACGTTTTCAGTTCATTAATTAATCAAACATAAATGATCCTCCACGTGTGTTTACATCTTAGTGTCATATTCCCACAGGCCTGCAGCGGCTCTGCCTGCTCTTACGTGCACCACGCTTACTCGATGGAGTGGAGTAGAGAGGGGTGGTGGTCTCGGCTGTCACCGGCAAAAGTCGCAGCTCTTCGGATGCGCATGCGCCGTTCCTCCAGTTTGCTGCATCCCCCCCCTCTCTCTCTCTCTCTCTCTGCTGCTTCGCTTGAGCTGCGTCAAGTCAGCAGCCGTTAGCGCGAAAACACCGTCAGCTCAGGCAGGTAGTGTTCAACATAAAGTCATTATTCATCTGTTTGTACAGTTTTACTGCAGAATGCGCGCACAGAATGACAGTATTTTAGTTTAATGTCAGTTTATTTGCAATATTCTGCCAAAAATACAAACAAAAAGTGAGAAATGAAGCCTGTTTATGGTTAAATAAATAAATAAATAAATAAGCTGAGAGAGCACCACAAAGTACAGCCTCCAAATTTACCGTAAAGTCGAATAAAACCTCTTTAAAACAGCTTCAACAACACAAACATGAACATTTGACAAGTCTTGGTGAATTAAGCTGCATTAGTTTGACCTGATAAACTGACAGCTGAGTGCGTATTTGCAATCAAACCATCAATCAAAATATTAAAATAAAGATTTGACCAACCTGCAAACTCCAAATGAAGCATGTAAACAATATAAATACATACACATACACTGATTTCTGTCAGAAAGAGACAATATTAACTGTTGAGAACGTGTGAATGTGTTAAAATAATATTAAACTTTATTTATGTTGCGTTTTAGTGCACAAAAGTGGTTAGAAGAACACACGCCCACTCCATTATATTACATATTTAATGTATTTCTACACACAAATGTGATATTTTATCCGATAAACATGCAATAGTTGATTAAAAACATCATTTTATAAAAAGCTATGTTCAGGATAGTGCAAACTGTGCGTGAATATCAACCGTCCCTTCCGTTCAGTGCTTTTAATTCGGGCTTTTATTTTGAAATCCTCGCAGGAAGCGGCGTTTCTCTGCAGCCTGCTGGAGCTTGACGCTCGTCAGGTCGACGGACGGACGCTGCCTTGGAAACGACATAAATCCAGAGCACGCAGCTGGCTGGAGAGAGCAGGGACCCAGATTTCCTCACTTCAAAGGCTTCTCTCCTCCTCCACCTCCTCCACCTCCTCCTCCTCTTTCTCCTCCTCCACCACATCCATCCATCCATCCATCGAGCTGTGATGCGAACATGGACGACCTGGAGTGAAATGCAGGAGAGCAGGAGAGAGGGAAGCATTTAAATAAACGAGAGAAGAAGAAGAAGCAGGAGGTGAGACCGCAGACAGGTAAATCTAAATCGGCTTTGCGTGTGACAGCTCACACACACACACACACACACACGGGAGCACATAAGGGAGGAGGGTGCGTTTGTTATTGTTATTGCTATTGCACACACACACACGCAAAAAAAAAACAAAAAAAAAAAAAAAACGCACAATGCGCCCGCAGCATGTTTATTAATTAGCCTCATTCATCTGCATGCGTGCACCCTTCAATCCGCCCCTGCTGATCGTGACCGTCGTTTTTTCCAAACGCAGCACTGGTCAGGTGTGTCTCCGCCCGCCCGCCTCCAACAAAATGTCACCACCAGTTGGTCGAAATGTGTCACAGGATTTGGCAGCAACAGAGCAACCGAGCAACTGAGCATGCATGTCGGCTAGAAAAAGAGAGCAATGGTGCTTAAACCTTCCAGGAGGCGTGCAGAGGATTAGTCTGTCAGTGCTCTGCTTAATGTGAACGTCTGTTTGAGCTCAGAATTATGAAATTCACGTGTGTTTATGTGGACAGGCTCCAGGTGTGTTTGTAGTGTGTTTGTCCCACGAGGCCTTCCGTAGTTGTGGGTTCATGTTGAGCTCGTTTGGCTGCTGCTGTTGCTCCTGTTGATTCCCCGCATGCTCCCTCAGCTTGAACGCCGAGGCTACCTGGATGCTGTGCAGATTGGATTAGAAGAGAAGTAGTCAGATTTTATTGGATTTTATACAGCAGGTAGCCGCGACCGAGTGATTTGATTGGACGAGAGGCGTTCTGCGAGTGCTGTTATAGAGAATAACAGCACTGGGACTTGTTATCAGTTGTTATTTATCATAAATTGGCAAACATGAACATTTTTCTAATCTAAAAATCAACAATGACGAGGATCCTGTCAATCAAAGCGTCCACGCTCTTAATCCTGCATAACTTTAAGCCTTAATATAATGTGAACAGGTGAGTTGTATATAAATTCACCCTCAGTACAGTTGTCATGAACGGGGAAATTAGCTATAGAGACCAAAACTGTTTTTTGTACCAGGCTGTAAACATGTTTATTTCTGCTGTGAAGTCATTTTAACATGGGGACTTATGGAGACTGACTCCCTTCTGGAGCCAGCATCAAGTGGGCGTTTTAAAGAGTTTGCCGCTTGGATCTAGACTTACAGATCAAAGCTAACGAGCTAGTGTTCGGGGAAAATGTTGATGTGTTGCTCGGCAACAGTGCAGTCCCAACTGAACTATGTGTTGGCGGAGCAAACGAACAAATCATCGTCTGTTGTCGGTTAGTACTGTTAGCTAATAATGGCACTTGTGGAACTGTTGAAAAACAATATCACATAAGAGGGAGTGCCGTTATACTGAATATCAGCACAGCTATGCTTTATCACATAAGAGGGAGATACTGAATATCAGCACAGCTATGCTTTATCACATAAGAGGGAGTGCTGTTATACTGAATATCAGCACAGCTGTGCTGATATTCAGTATAACAGCACTCCCTCTCATGTGATGCTGCCTAGATGATCATCAAGCTCTGTTTAATGGAGTTTAGATCATTGATCAAGGACAGAAGAAGCAATTCCAACGTAGCAACTGACATTTTGACCAAACAAATCATCGATTACCCCAAATTATCAGCAGGTTTACCAGTTATGATTGTGTCCATGTCAGCTCTGATTGAGACATCGAAGCAGTTGTTTGTTAGCATGTTTCCCTCAGTGTATGATCACCTGAAAATAAGAATCACTGTGTTTTCGTGGTGTTAAAAAAGAGCAAGATTAAACCCCTTTCATGGGGAGTAGCTACCTTGAATCTCGTTGAATCTCTTCTGGCTCCCGTATTGATGCTGAGCTCTGATCATCTGGCTGAACTTTAAAACTAATTATCTGCTTGTAAATCCACCTTTTTTACGTGGAAGTTGTCTCCTAACAGTGCTTATTTTATTTCTTTGTAACGTTGCTGCTGTAATTTGGACATAAAAGTCACAAAGTGAACCTGACGTGACACTAATGGAGAGTAAACGTGAGCGTCCCGCTAATTAAAACTGCTTTTATTTGACATTTAAGCACTGAAAATAACCATTCTGTCATTAGCAAATATAATTCTGTGAACAGCAACTGAGTCTAGACTCCAGCCTGGGTGAACAGTGATTAGATAATATGTTTCCTTTGTGTGTGTGTGTGTGTGTGTGTAGCTGCCGTACAGTACAGAGTTGTATTCATAAGAGACAGAGCTCAGACAAGCTTGCGCTGATTCCTTACATAAGCAAATCATCGAGGAAGGAAGGCGAAGAAGAAGGCTGAGCACTAAACAAGCATAAAGGCTCAAATAGGGACCTAGCACAGCACACACAAACACACACACACACAGATGCATAACTATACACACACATTCACAAACACACACACATAAACTTAGACAAAGGAGGGGTGATGCTGTGCTTGTTGACATGGGGCCCTTTGGGGCACAAAACGCATGTTTCTGGCTTTTTCAGGCTCTTTTTGGATGCATCCTGGTCTTTTTTCTCAGGAATTACCAGCTTGCTTGTTGCATTACATGCAAAAAAAACCTCTATACAGTATAAATACACTGAAACTGGGACTTTTTTGAAGGAAGTTGGTTCAAAATGCTTTCAGGCATCGATTTCTCTTTTGATACTCTTGCAATAAAGTCATGTTTATTCGCTTAACAGCCAAAGTTATATGAGAAGATTGATACCACTCGTGTCTTTCTTGTGAATATAAAGCCACAGTTAGCATTAGCTTAGCAAAGCAACAAGTTCAATGGTCAGAGCTCGTCATTTTCTGTTTCTGTTCGTACATAAATAAATAAAAACAAGGCAGGGTGATGGTTACGACTTAGTGGTGCTTGTAGGTGGAGCTAACCTGGCTCCAGATTTAATGCTAGGCTAAGCTAAACACCTTGTAGCTTCATATTTAGTATACTGAACATTGACCGTAGAAAGAATGGACGGCATATCCGTGATGTCTCCCACAACTTTCTGAAGCTCAGAGTGTGGTGGCTCTGGCTGCCGCCATCTTACCTGTCCACGCTCTTAATCCTGCATAACTTTAAGCCTTAATATAATGTGAACAGGTGAGTTGTATATAAATTCACCCTCAGTACAGTTGTCATTAACGGGGAAATTAGCTATAGAGACCAAAACTGTTTTTTGTACCAGGCTGTAAACATGTTTATTTCTGCTGTGAAGTTTTTAACATGGGGACTTATGGAGACTGACCTACTTCTGCAGCCAGCCTCAAGTGGACATCGTGGTATACTGGAGGTTACTCTGATGTTAAATACAGATTTGTGGACCCACCTTCACTTCACTTCTCTGTTTATTTTCTTTTTTGTGAGTTTTTCTGACGTAAGATCAGTTTTGAAGCCATCGTCATTCTTTCCTGCGGTTGTAAACGAAACATGTTGTCTCTGTCGAGCTCGACTCAGAGCGAACGTTGCCGGAATATCAAGTTAACTGCGGTGACTTTATGCTCTGTACTTGGTGGTTTGGGCTGTTAGCTCCATCACTCAGGGAGTAAATACATAAAATATCCAGCGTATAATGTAAAAACTGGACGGCTGCCAGCCTGACAACAACCGTCCATCTTGGATGTTCTGTTTGCTTTTTTGTCTCGATAAAGACGTCGAGCTGCATCTGCTGAAACACTGAGGATGATGAGGATACCAGAGGAAAAGCAGCGTGTTTTCACAGTGATCTGTATTTTAGCAGTCCCTAAGGTAGAGGGCACTTTACGCATTATACGTTTTCCAGATGCGAGGACCGTTTTTCTTGTTCTTTTTCCTCTGCCTCCCTCTTTGAACCAGATCCGCTTGATTTTTAAACGTTTCCACATGAAAGGAAGTGAGATTTTTTTTTTTTTTATGGTATTATTCAAACTGATCTTTTGGATTTTCCCTCGAACACATGTCCGCACGCCGCGTCTTGTTGCCGTTAATGGTTTGAATTAACTCTGAAGATACACAGCAGCCTCTTCAGGGTGCACTCAGACTGAGTGATGTGACCACTTAGAGATCCTCTCCGGGGCTATTCATAGACTGAATAACCATCTGACACATTGAATAGAATCTGTCTGTCATGAGTCTTCTATGCAATATATTTCACTCTGTTGCCATTGAAAGATGATGCAGTTATAGAAGATGATGATCATCATGAAAGTAAAAGCCCGACTCATCTCGCTGAATGAAAACAACTCTTAGACTTCAACAAATTTCATTAGCATCATTGTATTTTTCTGCAAACTAAATATTGTGCTGTCAGATTAATTTAACATAAACATGACTATAAACATATAATACAGAGCTTACGGGAGCTTTTATTTTTTAAAGAGTTGCAAATAGAAAGTTCTTCTGCACACTAGTGCCCCAGTTATCGTCATTATTTTGGAGTATATCTAGTGATGTTCATGTTAATTCAGGTTTTTTAGGGTTCATCCTCAACTGTTGATAAAGAAAAGACTGGCAAATTTAATCAGAAACCTTTTTTATATATATGATCATAATAGCCGTGTTTGTCCGCATTCTGTTTTTTTCCTTACTTAATCCACCAATTAAATCAATTAATCGTTTAGTCCATAAAATATCAGAAAACTGTGAAACGGATTCAACATATTCACACGTCAAATAGTCAAAAACCCCAAAAGAGGAAGAACTAAGCACAAATTCTTGCAGAGTTTCAGTGAAATTGAGCCGTTTTGTCGAGATAAACAGCTGGCGTTCAGTCAAACCTCAAACAATGAACAGAAATGTAGAAAACTTGATGGAAATGTGGCATTTGTGGACGTTTCATCTATTAATCTGAGCACGGTTATCGCCTCGTCACTGCGCACAGATCTGATTTTTCATTGAAGATCGCGTTATGATAAAATAAATAGATATTTAAGCACATTAAATCACAGACTGTGTAATACATGGACGGCATATCGTTGACGTCACGCACAGGTTTCTGGAGAGCCATGCAAAGCGTGTCGCGTTTCATATAAACTTTAGCGTTTACTTTGTTGTTCTTGGATACCGCAACGATCGTTTATTTCCCATCCGAGCATGAACTCGAACAATAACGCGGAAAACCAAACACTGCGCTTTAACAGACGCCAAAAAACCTCTTCCTGTCCAAGCACAGTGACACCTACTGTCCACACAGGGAACAACAACTCTGCTCGAGTCATTTCAACGATGTATTTGGCTCTTAGAGACGATACAGAAGGAAGTGTCACACAGATAATAGTCCAAAGTACTCGAGTACTTATGTCGACCTGCATGTTAAAGATCCAAACGTTGTTCTGAGTGTCCTCCTGCTGACATCCCCTGTGCATTACCTCATCCTACTTTATTTCTACTGCTGGCAGCGCTACTCGTGTCCATTTATTATAAAGTTACTTCTGCGTCCGGGCTCTCCAGGTACAGACAGGAAGGGGAAACTATTCAGCATTATTGGTGTCAGGAAATTTATATTTTCTAAAGCACTTTGTCTCCGGCAGCTGGGAACGTCGCCAAGGCTGTGTTTCCCCTCCAGAACCTGCAGAACGTATCATCGTTCTTCCACCTGGTCCTCTGACCTCGCTGCTGTAACTGTGTCGGCTTTTGTTGTTTTTGTTTGTTTTGTTTTTTTACTGTTGGTGGGATGATGCAAAGTGCAAGCAAGGCCAGTCTATTGACGGCATGGGTGTTACACTGTACAATGACTCTGATCTGTGTACCTCAATCTGCTGCTGCTGTGTGTGTGTGTGTGTGTGTGTGTGCTTGGTCTGCTGGATTAGATAAAGAGATACACACGACACACTAAACCCTCTCATCATCATCATCATCACCATCGTTGTTATTTATACCCCCCGACACACTCACACCGCACCAGAGCAGAGGAAGTCAGCCTTACTCAGCGATTTCCAGACTCATTCATCGCCGGGGTTGATCGATAAGGCGGCCTCGCCTTGGCAACGGTCGCTAGGGGTGTTCACACACGGGTGTTGCCGGTGGTTGTATTTGAAGCCTTAACTATCGATCCACGTGTGCTGTGCTAACTGCTGTTAAACATCAGAAAAATCATCAATCAACATGCTACCAAACAGTTCAGAGAGGATCTCCTCTCCTCCAACAACTGGACATGATAAATCTGCCCCCCCCCCCGCTGCACTGACATGTCCTTGAGTCGCTTTGGATAAAGACATCAGCTTGAGTTTGAATGCATCGCCCTGTGGGAAATAGGATTTAGCATTGTTTGAGCTTGTGCCCATACTCAGGCGGAGAAGTCACGGCAACTTGGCTGCTGGATTTTTGTTATCGATCCGACGCTTGCAAAGTCGATCCAGCCCAATTTAATGAAACTGCAGTACTCCAATTAGTGCACAGTTAGCTGGTTGACAAAAACAGTTTTGATAATCGTTAATTCCTGCCAAACATTTACTGATTTTTAGCCTCTGAAATGTGAAGATTTGATCTCTTTTATATTTTGGTTTTGAGCTCATAGTATGAAACAAGCTGTTTGAAGTCGTCACGCTCAGTTCAGGAACTTCTGATGGGCATTTTCTTTCAGTTACCCAAAGAAAAATCGATCAAATGATGATCTGTCGGTCTGTGTTTCTTTATACAAAAGGAAAATGTACAACGTAACGTTGGCGAGTGAAGCTTCCTCCCTCACTGCTGCTCAGCTTGAATTTCACTTTCAACTTTCAGTTCCTCACTTCCTGTGAGAAGCGTTTCGACGCTGAAGCAGGATTTCATTTGCAGGCGAAAGCAGCTAAATCTGTGCGCTGTCTGTTAGCGAAAGGTCGGACGAATAAGGCCGGTGTGTTTTCACTAAGTTGTCTCACACACACACGATGAGCTGGAAATCCTAAGTTGACTGCGAGCCTGTCAGAAAGCATTAAGTGATGGGAAAACTTGTCTGGGAAGTACACTTCGGAATGATCAATAAAATAAACTCACGAGCTGCCTCAAGGCAAGACAAACACACACACACTCATAATACACACATATACCACACATTTGCCTTCATGAGAACTGCGGCTCTGCTTTCTCTGCAGCTCTTGAGGATAATAATGATGTAATGAGTATGAAAGATTACAGTTTTGTTGTGTTAGTCCAGCTGGACAAGAGTTGAGCTCAGTTTTCACGTCTTAATTTCTAGTTCAGATGAAACTAACAGCCTTCGGCATGTGCGGCAACACTACTGCAATTCTTATTCTACGTATTAGAAGAGTATTCGTAGGACTCTAGTCGTAAGTTGTTGTTTTTTTTTGTCTTATCTTCCTCTGCTAACCTCCCCTTCGGCTGCTGAGCTCCATTACATTGCCTGCTTGCCCAGCTCCTGTTCTGGCACAACACCGGCTCCATTCCCAGTCGGCAACCTCGCGTACCGATGCATACAGCTGCTCTGTATCTCAAAGAGAGAAGTCTGTGCCCCCATAACAATCTAAGATTTAACTCTGTCCCTACAATAATGCCTGAACCCCGATTTGTGGCTCTCACAAATCAAAACGTCAACATTTTAGACAGCGTTGAACGCGGTAGTCACGCTCTGATTGTTTTCCCTGAAGCTTTGTAAGACTAATATCATGTTTCAGGTGAGACACTGCCCAAATATGAATGTTTGTATGGTTCTTTAAAGGTACAGTGCGTAGGAGAAGCTACAGTGGCCTTCATGTGCCAAAAGAGGTCATTGTCACAACCACATGAGTAGCCTGTTGAGGCGATTGAGGTTCCTTTAGATACACATATTTCAAAATTTGTATTTAGTTGAACACTGAACCTTTAAAGAGTCTCTGCATTGTCAGTTTTATCTGTATAAAGACGGCACATATCTGCACCAAATAGCTGTTTTATTCCACTCTGTTCTGTTCTCTGCTGATGTGATTCGTAAACAGGTCAGCCACAGAATGAATGCAGCGCTTCTGAATGGCATTCAGCCCTCCACTCTGTCTGTGTGTGTGTGTGTGTGTTGTGAGAACTCCCCTCATGCCCCTCTGCGACCCCGTCTCTCACAATCAAATGTGTCGGCGTCAGCGCGATTGCAACAAGTCATCCGGCAGAATCATGTGACCTGACACACACACACACACACACACACCAACACACACACGTATAAGGCAAACTGGGTCTACTAGTGCACGGTTAGTGGACAGTACATGGCCTAAGCGCACGGAGATGGAGGCCACATTGAAGCTGTGATGTGATATATTATTGTGTCCCAGTTTCCCAGCTCCAAGAAACCAGTACGATACAAAGAGTCGTAAAGATGCCAAGATAAATAATGTGCATCGTACATGTTAATGAACAACTGTTCAACCTTAAAGCTGTACTGTCGGCCTTGAAGTTCTCACTGCTGTTTGTGTTGTGATGTCGTTGTTGACCATTCATGATGATGAAATGTGTAATTTCACCATTGATTGCTGAAATAGTTCGAAGTCAGTGAATAAAAGTACTTCATGACAATGATGGCTGCCCAACACCACAAGAGATGTTTAAAGCAACATTGAGTAACTTTTCTACCTGCACTAAGTCACACACCACCAACTACTTCACTGATTTTTAGGCATTTTAGACCACCGGGAAAAAGACGTGCAGGGGAATGGAGCTTGTGTTGTGCCAGAACAGGAGCTGGGCAAGTGGGCTATGTATCTGGAGATCAAAGAGGACGTTGGCGGAGGAAGCTAAGAAGAGAAAACGAGCGTGAGGGAGCAAGACGCTGCCAGACAAGATTAAATCTGGTTTTCAGGCCGGAGGTGCAGGTCAATGGAGCCGGCGATGCCCCAGAACAGGAGCTGGGCAAGCAGGCAATGTCACCGGGCTCAGCAGCCTTTATGGACATAATGACAGAGGTGAAAAGACCAAAGCTTGAGAGCTTGGTGAAATAAAAGGCTGAAAGACAGACGCCGAGCTGGGCTGACTGCTGTTGGACTAGTCAGTAATATTAGCCGGCTGCTATGTCTGCTGTTGACCTTGTTGATGTTTGGCTGTTTGCAAAGTTGTCGACTCGCTAGTTTTATTAGTTATATTTGGAGTAAACTCGACCTGTCTGATACACTGCGTAGATAGAACAACACACAACAGCACTAATGAATTGCAAACACCATTTGACTGTGATTAAAGTGGCTGATTCATAACACTTCATCTGTATTCCCTCTCCGTTTCTTAGAGTTACTCTAACAATGAAGCGACTTTGCAGAACTGTCCCGCTCTGATCACTTCATCATCATCATCATCCGGCCAAAAATACTTCTAAAGACACCATGACAACATCTCGGCAGAGATAGAAAGAGGAAGCAGGAGACGAGTGTAAAAAAATCTCATGTCTCTGCTTTGCATAATTTGTTTTTAGGGAGGATTAATGCGACAGAAGAAGAACAAGGGGTGGGGGGAGTAGCATCGTAATTGCAATCATTTTGTACAATGGCTCCTCACCCAAGAGCATCAACAAATACAGACATCAAAGCTGGGGCATGGTGGAGGGGGAGGAAGATGGAGAGTTTAGGATGGAGGAGAAAAGGAGGCCAGAAGGAAGCGAGAGCTGTGGGCCGACGAAGATGAAGCTGTAACTGAAATCGTAGCGCTTTTTAAATTTAAATAATCTCCCTCAGCTGAGAGTTCGTCACAGTTTTTTTTTAGTATTTTTTTAAAAAATATCTGCTTTGTTCTGCTCCTCATTCATCCACTGACGCCTTGTGTCTGCTGACATTTGGCATGCGACCAAGCCCGAGAGCTTCCTGGGCCCGCGGAGCGAAACCAGAGTTAATCCTGACTCAGAATAAAACATTATCTCTGTTTCACTGTGTTGGCTCACTCTGCTGTTTTCATAGCTGTGCGCCGCTCGCTGCTTGTCAGTCAGGTCTGTTGTATTGATTTCAAACTGTTTGTTATTAACTCGGTGGGGTGGCAGAGAAGCCGTATAAAAAGAAATTTAAGATATTTTCTTGGTGGTTTTTGAAATACGGCCATGAACTGACATCTAAGAGCGTAAAAACAAACCATATTCAACAATTTCTCACGCGTGAATACAAAATATTTTTGTCTAAAGCAAGTAGTAACCTAAAATATAGTCTGTAAAAGTTGTTAATGTATTTTAATTAAAGGAGCACTGTACTAATTACTAACAAGGAGTACTGCTAAAAGTCAGTCCTGGATCTACTTTTGTCCGGCGACTTCTTGCTTGCTCTCATTTCTGCTGTGAAGTTAGACATTTGAACATGGGGACTTATGGAGACTGACTCACTTCTGGAACCAGCCTCAAGTGGACATTTGAGGAACTGCAGTTTTTTTTGGCTTCACTTCACAGACACGGAGGTGTCTTTGGAGTCTTCGGCGCTGTACTTAGAATAAGAGATCTTGTTTGATTTGTGACTTGGCGTCTGTTGACCAGAGACGAACTTACAATACGATACAGAGCGTTGGCTTCACTTCACAGCCGCAGCGGCTGTCACTTCTGTTGAACATATGGACGACGTCCTGTTCGGATAAAGCAAGCTGTCTTTAATTTAAGCAGCATGCTGGCGGTGTGAAAACTTTGTTGTTTAACTCAAATTGCAGCTAAACCTGAACCAGTTTTAGCATGCAGCTAGTTCAAGCAGGCATTGTCCTGTGAAATATTCAGACCTCACATTAGAGCAGCTCTTTATATCTGAGTTGATATTTTATATGATCTCTGTACTCTGCTTTACATCCAGCGTCTTCTACAAGCTGCAGAAACGGGCATTAAATATGCATGCTCGCGTGTAAGCATGTCAGATTGTGCAGCACCAGATAGCGGTCGCGTTAGAGAGGGATCCGACTATAACACGTAATTATATCATCATAAAGAATCTGCGCCTGTCGTCTCCATTAGTTACTGTAGACGGTTAATTAGCTGTGATTATGCAGATCCCTCCTATGGAGCAAGACGGGAGGGTGGAGGGCGGGTTGCTAACCTTTCTCAGAACAGACTGAGGCTCGGTGGGACAGGTGATTGTGTGTGTGTGTGTGTGTGTGTGTGTGTGTGTGTGCTTATATGACCGAACAGACGGCGCAGTAATAGCATTAGCTGATGCTCGCCCGTCTGCCTGCAGGAATGATAAGTTTGTTTAAGGACAGTAATCGATGCCGTCTTCGTGTTTATCTGTCTGTCTCTCACAAACACGGTCCAGTACACAAAGTGATGCATATAAAAAAAAGTTAGAAATGTTTCATTATATTCCCCCAAAAAATACTTTAAAGACAGTCCAGAGCGGATGGCTTCACAGAGTTTAAGATCAGAGCGTCTCCTGTGGAGATGTTTGGGTGCAACAGCCGA
Organism: Protonibea diacanthus; assembly: GCA_028641955.1. Taxonomy (NCBI): domain Eukaryota; kingdom Metazoa; phylum Chordata; class Actinopteri; family Sciaenidae; genus Protonibea; species Protonibea diacanthus. The sequence continues at coordinate 3,196,264 of CM053998.1, read as the reverse complement.
TCTCAGGGTGGATGTTTGGACCTACATCTTAGCATTTACTCCCAAACAGGCTCTGTTTCAGATCAGTCTTATCTGATTACAGCTGTTGTTATACCCACAGCCAGCAAAACATGACGAGGAACACGCGTTAAACTAGATACAAAGGACGCAGAGTTGTGACAAACATGAAGGTGAACATTGGATGGTTGTGTCATGGCGTGACCGACCTTCGGATTGTAGAAACGCGAGCTTTCCCAACACTCATGGGTGAGACGTGAAACATCTTCAGGGATCTACAACTAAGTCCAGAACCTTCACAGACCACCAATGAAGGGTTGACTTATTCAGTAACAATGATACGTCTGTGGTCTCGGTTGCATTAATGCAAGCTCCGCATGGAAGCATGAATGAATTTCACTGTTTGATCTTCGATTTCTTTGAAGTACGAGCTATAGGATGGAGGAGGAAGGGGGAATAATACAGTTGGAATCCAAGCCATTAGGAAAGAATACATTTTTCTGGACGAGAGTTAGATGAAAAGATTGAGACCATACTTGAATATGTGCATTGAAGCTGCAGCCACTTAGCTTAGCATAAAGACTAGAAACAGGGGGGAAACAGCTAGCCTAGCCTTGACCAAAGGTAAAAGAATCTACCACCAACTTCTAAAAAACTCCTCAGTGACAAAACTGAGGCTTTTCTTGGCCGGGAGTGGTGACATCCTGGAGTCTAATTGCTAAACTAAGCTAACGGTCTCCAGCAGCCACTTAGCTTAGCATAAAGGGAAACAGTTAGCCCAGCTTTGACCAAACTTAAAGAACCCACCAACCTCCCCAAAACTCCCTAATTAAGCCATTTTATTTTGTGTGATAAATCAGTGACAAAATTGAGGTTTTCTTGGCCAGGAGCCAAGCCTATCATTAAGCTAAGCTAAGCTAGCTGTCTCCAGCAGCCACTTAGCTTAGCATAAAGACAGTCCCACCAACCCACCAACCTTTATAAAACTCCTTAGTGACAAAACTGAGGTTTTTCTTGGTCAGGAGCTGTGACATCCTGGAGTCTTATCGTTAGGCTAAGCTAAGCTAACCATCTCCTGGCTGTAGCCTAATATTCAACGGCCTCTGACAGGGTAATTCATGCGGCTACACCTTTTCTCTGCAGTGCCCTTAAACTATTTCATCTCATCATGAATCTTTGATCTGGAGTGGCCTTTCAGACTTTGACTTCCTGAACTGCTAAGATGCGATCCTCCGCTGCTATTTCCAGCTCCGAGCCCCAAAACTCTCCCGTGTCCCGGTCAGCCGGCAATAAATCCTCCCGGGGAGTGACTCTAAAGTTTTAAGTTTTCAGAGGGAGGTCCACTGGTCTTCTCCTCACTCTGTCTTAGTGTTCCTCCTCTCTCCTTAAATCTCTCCCTGTCCTCCTTCCCTCCGTCTCTCTTTCTTTCATACTATTTTCGGAGTGGCAGCGAGTTCCACTTTTTTGAGCTGCAGAGCGGATTCCTCGGCGCGTTGCCATGACAGCGTTCCCATGGCTCCGCGACACATTTTTCTCCTTCTTCTCGTTACATCCTGTTAATTTTCTCCTTCCCTCTGCTCCTTCTGATCCCTGAAAAGTCTCAAAGATGACTAAAATTCACGTCTCTAAATGGTCTTAAAGACATCATCTTGACACTTCTCTTTGAGTTTCTGTGGCACGCACTGTTTGAATTTACTTATTTGATGTCAAAATAGTTTCAGATTTATTTTAACCGGTGGTTAAGAAGTCTGTGAAGACAACTCAGGAGTTTGGCTTCATTTAGGACAATGCAGAGGACTGCTGTGAGGTGTTTTCTGATTCTCACAAGGCCCCGAAAGAAATACAAGCATGTCTACAGCATGCTTCATGACACAGCTGTTGTTGTACGGATCTCAGGAGGTGTTGTGGAGACTCCAAAAAATAATAATTTATGTGCATGATTTGATAGTTTGTGCTTTCAATTCAATCATTTGAGCTGTGTGCCCATGTCAGGTCAGCAACATGTTCAGTCTGGTTTCAGTTTCACTTTCAGGAAGTCTTGAGCGTGAATTCTTGAGTTTCTGTTGAAATTCCTGACCCAAAAATCACTTTTCCTCGTCTTGGAGGTTGTGAAAGATGGTTGACCGGGGCGCAACTTGTCGTCTGACGTGCGTCTCATATGGCAAGATCGGAAAAAAGACTTTGTTGTCTGGACCCAGAATAACTACAAACATCTTTTGTCTTGTCCGACCTGGATTTTTGTCTTTAAAAGATGACTGGAAAAACGTACTAGAGCTTGTAAAGCGAAACAAAGACTCAGGGATGTTTGCCCTGCAGCTGCCCTGAAAGGGTTTCTGTGAGGCGAGTAAAGTGCCCTGGGGTCAAAATAAAGGCAGGATCCGCATCAGTTCATGCATGTAAACCTACATCACGAGCGGCCTGCATCCCGTCACGCACAGACAACCCCTGCGTTATCTTACACCGGACAAAAACACACAACAACACACTCTCAAAGTGAGACAGAGACGGGGAATACCCCCTCCACCACGCTGGACAGCGGGGAGTCGGAGGAAGAGATGTTCACCGTCCCTGATTTATTAATGAAACCAGGCAGAGATGGAGAGAAGATCTGGAGAAAACACTGAGGGGAGCGAGGAGGGGCTGGACAGAAGAGACAAATAAGAGATGAAAAGCAGCTATTGGAGCGACGGTGGAGGAGTGTTTATGTATTATTGAGCAGCCGTGGTGTTAGATTATTTACAACAGCTGCAGGGAGGGGGTGGATATTGGCTCTCGCATGCACACACACACACTCGGGGGAGCTTGATCACACTCTTAAGACAAGTCGGCACAATCTGAGGTGGTTTGTGTAATTGAATGTCAGAAGCTATTAGAGGGAGAGCGAGCGAGAGAGAGAGACGTAAGGAGGACGAGTAGTCACTTTTTATTAGTGTTGGCATGTACAGGTCAGTCTGGACAAACGTGAACACGCATGCAGACGTTTTGTGTATAGAAATCAGTATTTTTGTGATTTTGTGACTGTGAGTGTACTCGAATATTTGTTCTGATTACATCGCTTCTGATCAAAAACTAGCAAGTCGACAACTTTGCTAACAGCCAAACATCAACAAGGTCACCAACAGCAGACATAGCAGCCAGCTAATATTACTGACTAGTCCAACAGCAGTCAGCCCAGCTCGGCGTCTGTCTTTCAGCCTTTTATTTCACCAAGCTCTCACCAATCACTAAAAGTCAGTCCCAGATTTTCTCTTATCTGGCAGCTCCTGTTCTGGCACAACGCCGGCTCAGTGCCTGAAAACCAGATTTAATCTTGTCTGGCAGCGTCTCCGCTCACTCTCTCCTTTTCTCTTCTTGGCTTCCTTCGTCAACGTCCTCTTCAATCTCCAGATACATTGCCCGCTTGCCCAGCTCCTGTTCTGGCACAACGCCGGTTCTGCTCCCAGTCACCATTCCCCCGCGCCCCAGCCCTGAAAACCTCCTCCTCTTCTTCCCGGTGGTCCAAAACTCCTGTGGTACAAACACAAACACTCCCCCGGTGCTCTGAGCTCACAGTCTGGGCAGCCCGGCTAACAGATTGAGCTGACAGCAGCTACAGTTGGCAGCAGTTTACTTCACTGTCCATCAGGAAACTCTGTAAATCACAGTTTTTTAATTGTTGCTACAGATTGGCGTTCTCTCACACATGCTGGCGATACATTCTCGTGTTCGTTTACCTCCATTGTCTCGGATTCGTCCCTCTCATCCTGGAAATATTAATTGTGCCAGTGATTATATTAAAAGCGTGGGAGAGAGTGCGAGAATGGCACGTTTCCAGAGCACTGACCTGGGAACACACACACACACCTCCCACGTGCACATATGCACACTCTTTCACGTGCACACACAAATCATGGCCCAAAAATAACAAGCATGTCCCACATAAAGAGTTCACTCCAAACTGAGAGGAGCAGTTTCCTCTCACGTGTTCGACTCATCCTCACTTTTATCCAGCTCCTCTTCCTCACTCTCTCTGTTTGACGGGTTTGGTAATGATAAATTATAATTAACGTTGAACCTGCAGTTATTGCCTGTTCTGGTCTGTAATTTGATGATCATGTTCCACAAACGATGCAGAGTTTCTCAGCCCTGCCTAGACCCAGTGTTTAGCTTGTCCGTCCTGGGCTGCTGTAGAAACGTGGCGGACTGCGTAGAACAGGACCAGCAACGTCTGTAGATATATTAAGTTCAGTCTAAGGTAACAAAAATGCAGCAATAATTCATTTCAGGTGATCATGCATGGATAAAAACATACATATGAATATGCCGTATCCTGTAAACCCTTCAGAGAAAAAAACATTCCCATTGGTCTTTCCTAAACTGTCCTATTCAACTCAACGGTTATCAATTTTAATTGACTATTCATTAATAAAAAAGTACATACCAATATGTCATAAATTGCCCCAACTGTCCCATTGAACTCAATGGTTACACATTTTAATCTAAAAAGGTCATATATTAACAAAAGGTTGAGATATTTTAATATTTCAACCCAAGAATGGACAAATTCCACCCAAACATTGCTTACTTGAACCTAGAAAGTACACACTTCAGCCCCAAAGTTGCACACTTGTCAAGTTGTACACTTAATTGTACACTTAGATAAAAAAAAGAAAACCTTAAAGTTGCCCATTTCAACTCAGTGGTCAAACATTTCAACCTAAAAATGGCACAATCCCAACCAAACATTAAAAGGTACACACTTCAGCCCAAAGGTTGAACACAGTTTAAACGTAAAGTTGGCTGTTTCAACCGAAGAGTTGCGTATTTGAAATTGAAAGTTCTACAAAAGTAACACGTCAACTTCAGACATTACCAGAGGAGGTGAAAGTGAACCGATTCTGGATCTTTTTAGGGGAAGATGAAAAGTCTGTTCATCCTTCCAGGATTTAGTTGTGCAATGTTAGACTGTCTTCTTTTAGCAATCTTCAATCTTGTCCAAAGTGTGAATCTGTAAAACGAACTAGAAACACTAGAAATAGCTTCTCTGTAGCTTTGTTTGTCTGCTGTTTGGTTACTGATAAGACAACCCTAAAAAACAACCATTACGTATCAACTGGTCTTAAAACCAACAAGCCAGAAGTGCTTAAAGAGAATGGTGTTAATTCCTCTTGATTTTGCTCATGCAGACGATCTTTAAGGTGTAAACTTGGTTTATCTGCCTTTATTCGGAGTCAGGCATGCCTCGCTCGCATCATATGATGAACTATATGTAGCTGTTCCCTTGTGGCCTGACCACTCACACGCTGACACAGTCTTTCTTTCACCACACAGTCTCTTTCTTCTCTCCCACACTGTCCATCATTCGCTCATCTTCTAACACTTTTTCTCCCTCCACTCCCTCGCGGTTTCTCTGGCTATGTCGGTTGCGTCTCGTTACCCCCGTTTAAAAACTTCTTTCTGGCTCATTTGGCTCTTGGCTCATCCCGGCCGCGTTGACATTAAGCAGGGTGATGATGAGCGACTGCGCCCCATGGCGGACGTGACGCCTCCCATCTCCATCAGGACTCCCAGCTTAACCCATTTTTCCCCTCTGCTCTCTCTCTCTTTTATCTGAGCTGTAATGTTGTTCATGCATTATGTCTCCTGCAGGGAATTTAAATACCGAGCGTTGTTACAGTTTCCTCTCTGTCGTCTCTTCAGGAGTAGACCAGCATGCCCTTGGTGAAGAGGAACATCGAGCCCAGGCACTTGTGCCGTGGGGCGTTGCCAGATGGGGTGACCAGTGAGCTGGAGTGTGTTACCAACAGCACCCTGGCAGCCATCATCAAACAGCTGGGCAGTCTGAGTGAGTATTAAAGCAGCGTTCCTCTTATTGTTTTGCACCTGCAGTGCAGTAATTTGGTTAAAATCATGTTGAATTAATGGATTTGTTTCCAATATGTCTGAAGTTGTCCTCTCGGGATCGTCTGTACGCCTCGATGTCACTGAATGGTCATTAATTTGCAATCAAGGAAATGTTTACACCCATTGCAGTGCTTCCTGGTTTCCTGTATGTTTCTACATTATGTACCTATCCGTTGTGTCGAGGAAGTGTGACAGCCCTATCCTCTGACCTCGGTTATCATAACAGTGATCAAAATGGCACATAGAGAAGAAGTCAGTGTCCTCAAAACAATCTACCGTCTCTACAGTGACCTCAAGACAAATGCTTGACCTCGTGTGAACCCATATGTTGGATGCTAGAATAAAAAATTTGCTATAATCCCTCCCCTTGAATTTTGTCACCCTGAACAACTTGCGTAGTTCGTGTTTGCAGATGTTCGCAGCTAGAGTTGCTGTTTTTTTGGGGGGTGGTGATGGCAGAAAAGAGATCATTCAGTGGAAATGTGGGTAAGGGCAAAAAAAAAAAAAAGGCCGTTTAAATTTGATCAACAGTTAGGGTCTAAATTAAATTCAGCGACAGCTCACTACGAATGACTGAGTGCTTCTGCCTCTGCTCCATCTGTCATGTCGTGGGCTGAGAGATGAGACAGAAAGAAAGAGAGAGGAAGAAGATGGAGAGACGCCGAAGGCATGCAGCGAGCGATCAAGCGAGTTTTATTCGGTGTCGAGGTGACAGTGTTATTGAGGAAGGCTGCACCTTTTACATATCAAACACATTTAAATATGCGCAAAGGTCTTTAAGTATTCAGTCCAACAGGTGCTCGGCAGGGGGCAGCCTGTCCTGCTGAGACAGACGGAGGAAGGAGGAGGAGCGTTATCCACTGACCTATCTCCGGATTTCTCTTCCCATCCATCTCCTGTTTTATGTGGCTATTTATAGGATTTTTTTTTCTTTATTTGGGTTGAACCGCATGGAGAATAGTTGAAGTTACCTGCTGCCCAAGAGAACAATTTCCAAATAAAAGGCCATTTCTGTTAGACCACTCCACACTATAACTTTTTTAAAGGTCAGGTCTGATCTTTAAGCCTCTGTACAACACATCTACACAGGATTACAGGTGCAGTTCCCCTCCTCGCCACATGGAGATCCACCTGCAGTTCCACCTTCAAACCATCCCACAGTTTAAACAGCTCAACTTCCTCCTTTTGTCTCCAAACATTTCAGTCCTGAAGAGCGTTTCTTTACTTTATTTACCGTGTTCATTATCAGCGTAAGTGAGAATTTCTTCCCACCAATTGAAAAACTGAACTGTTGACATTTTGATGTAGTTAAATGTTAAGATGAATCATTATTTGGTAATTTAATTTATACATATTTAACATGATTTGAACAATAGATTTGATTTGTTGTACTTGTGCATGGCACTTTTTGTTGTTGTTGTTTTTAAAGGCTGCTGATGTTGCCTTTTTAAAATGAGAATTATCCAAACAGCACTTTTAAATTGATAGAAACTGATCTGGGTTGTTGGTGCTGATCGAATAAAACAAGTAATTAGATATGACAGTTGTTGTAATGGGCAGTTCTCGCTGTTTTTTAACAGCAGCAGCATTAATCAGCATTAAACAAGTGGCCAAATGTTTTATGAGGAAGTGTTTTTAATGTTTATTAAGCTTGGAGGACACACAGGACAACACAGTTTGGTTAAGAGGACTGAATGTGTTTGTGTGATGGAATAAACTCAAGGTTCACTTACTATCTTTTTGTTGAGCTTAAGAATATCTCAGCTTTCTTTAAATATTGGTCTCCACGTGATTGGAGTGTTGTATTTGAGATCACTTAAGAAGGCAGTGAGATGCAGTCAAAAGCTCTGGGAGGAACAATATTAAATGACAGATCTGTGTACCCGGTGGGAAAAGGCTCAAAATTTGATTCCCATAAAAAGTGTTTTGTTTACGAGATTTCACACTTTATTTGAACAGTTTGTTTTCAGGCTCAACAGATGTAATATAACAAATGATCCGCCTCGATATCTTCAAGTGTCGTGTTACCTGCTGTGTGAACTCACAGTGAATATTAAAGATCAGAGATGTGAGGCAGAGCTCAGCGTGTGAATGTCAAACTGTGAATGTGAACTTTCCCGGGGAATGGGAATGAACATCATTAACCTACGATATTAAAAACACGCCCGTGTCTTTCTGCGTTCGCTCAGGTCGCCATGCAGAGGACATTTTCGGAGAGCTGTTCAATGAAGCCAACAGCTTCTACCTGAGGATGAGCAGCCTGCAGGAGAGAGTGGACCAGCTGGCTGTGAAAGTCACCCAGCTCGACTCCACTGTGGAGGAAGGTAAGACCGGCGTGTCGACGTTTTTCAGGCATGCGTGACCATTGAGAATGGAGGTCCTCGTAAGTGACCCAAAATCATGAGGACCCCACAACGTACCAAAACAGATGTGTGTGTGTGTGTGTGTGTGTGTGTGTGTGTGCGCGGTTTAACAGTTTCATGAAGTATTTCTTAATTAATTAGTACCTAAATTAGCTTGGTGTGCAGAGTTTATCACTCCCAGATGATTACGATAATGATGATTAAGGACTCAGGTGTGTGTGCTTTTTTTTTTTGTGCCTTTCCAGCGCTATAAATAATTGCAGGGCTTTTGTTTGTCACATGTTTTTTGCAGTTGTGGAAAAAGTACTCAGCTCTTTTATTCAAGTAGCAATACTACAGTGGTACTACGCTTTCGCAAGTAAAATTAATTCAAAATCTTACTTAAATAAAGTAGTACCAGAATCGACAATCACAACATTTTACTTCTTTTACTTCTTCTTTGCTGAATAAAACCACATTTTATACAGATTATGTTCTGTTTCTGTGAGTGATGTCCTGTAAATCTGACACACTGGACCTTTTTTAAAAGTACAACACCGCCCTTCAAAGCGTAGTGGAGTAGAAGTATAAAGTATAAGTACCTCGAAACTGTGCTGAAGTGCAGTACTTGTGCAGTAAATGTTAAATCCCACCACCGGTTTGTTGGTATGAAACTGTGGTTCCGGTGTGATGTTTGTGTGCAGGAGAGACTCGCCTGCAGCATTTTAGCGGCTCTGCTGATGATTTATTGATAAAACGTCCCCGCAACTGTTAGTGTGTGTGTGTGTGTGTGTGTGTGTGTGTGCGTGTAACATGTTTCCTTGTTTGATGTCGGTCTGCTTTATCTCCATATCCACGTGTGTCGATGTTACTGAACAGAAAGAGCGAATAGACACACTCATGCATGTTTCTGAAAGCCTATTACACTCGAGTGTGTGTGTGTGTGTGTGTGTGTGTGTGTGTGTGTGTGTGTGTGTGTGTGTGTGTGAGTGAGTCAGTGATTATCTCCATCATTAAGCTTTTCACTAACTCTGTAGGTCAATTCTCTTAATGCAGTAATTGATAGTCCTGCACAACCACAGAGTCTACGGTGGCTCAGAGTTTGTCCTCTGACTTTTCCTCGTTTACGTTCAGTCATTCAGCTTTCATCCAAAGTGACTGACAATCGAGGTACAGAGCGACGTGTTAGTGCAGCAAGAAGTACTGTGACATCTGTAGATTCATCATGTCCAGGTGTTGGCAGTGTTGGAGAGGAGGTCTCTTCTCTCGCTCTCTCTCTCTCTCTCTTCCTCATCCTGTTTTTCTCCTTTTCTGTGTTTTATCACATTTCCCTTCCTCTGTTCTTCTTTAACGCCTTCTTCCTCTCTCTGTCCATCCTTCCTTTCTTTATTTCTCTCCATCCTCATTTTATTTCCCAAACCTTTTTGTCACTTTGTCACTCTCTTCTTCTCTCCCTCCCTTCCTCCCTCCCTTTCTCTCCGCCTCCTCCACCTTTCAGTTCCTCCTTTTTCCTCCCCATTTTTGTCTCTCTCTCCCCCTTCATCCCCCCCTCTCTCTCTCTCTCTCTGCTGATACTGCATAGTCATTCTGCAGCACAACAGGCTCAGACAGCGAGCAGCCCAGACAGAGATGAAAAGGAAAAGCTCAGCAGTCCTCTGTCTTATCCTCCTCTCCTCCTCCTCTCACACTCATCCTCCTCCTCCCCCTCTCTCTCACACTCTTTCTTTCATCTGCTCTCCGCTCCTCCATCCATCTCCACGCCTCTTCCTCCTACGCACATTTCCTGCCACACATTTTCCTCCGTCATCTGTTACTCTTCCTCCTCTCACATCATGTTTTCTCTCTTTTCTTCATCCTTCAATCGTTTGTTTTTTTTTTCTTTCACCCTCACCTGGCAGGCAGGTGACACCGTGAGGAGGAAGTCGTCTGTTACTCTTCATTCTCTCACAGCTCAGTACAATCTTATCACTTTTCTTTCCTCCTCCCTCAATCCTTTTTTTCCTCTTTCTACCTGAAAACTGTTAGCAAGTAACTAAGAAACAAAGAAGGAAGGGTGCAAGGAAAGAAGGATAAAAAGAAGTAAGGAAAGAATGGAGTAGGGAAAGAGGAAAGGACCAAAGAAACAAGGAAGTACCTCCTTTCTTTCTTTCCTCACTTCCTAAGAAAGGATGAAAAAGGTAAAGAAAGAAGGAAGTAAGGAAAGGTAAGTAAAAGAAGGAGTTAGGGAAATGAGAGAAAGGAAGGAAAGAAGGGGAAGTGAATAAAGAGAGAAGGGAAAACTTGAGGAAGGAAGCAAGGAAAGACTTTATTTACTTCCTTTCCTTAAATTAGGAAAATAGGAAGCAAGGAAGTAACGCGCTGAGGAGGTAAGGACAAAATGAAGTGGTGTGGCACCCGGTAACATTTTATACAACTATACTTTTTATCCATAACAACACGTCATCATTTAATAATCGCTTATTTTCCTGATGTCTTACTTCAAGAAGAAGGAAAGAAGGAAGTAAGGGAAGCATGCAAGTCACTTTTTAATGCAGTCAACTTGTTTGAATACAGATACTCAGGACAGAGTGTGTGTTCGGTTACAGAGAGAGAAGATGCTGGAGAAAGAGGAGGAGGAGTGTGTTTTAAAGAAAGCGAAGGAGAGCTTGAGGTCTCTTTGAAGACGCGTCTGAATGAAAGTTGCATTAGCTGCTAGTTTTGTGGATTATTCATTTGGCCGCAGGGACAGAAGCTTAGGAAGGAATGATCAAACAGTGAGCAGACAGGAGGCTGCTTTGACTGCAGAGACCGAGCACACACACACACACACACACACACACACACACACACACATCAAACAGCCAATCGCGCTTCAGTTTTTGAGGTGGTGTTTGCAGTCAGAGGTGAAACCTAAAGCTAAACACACACACAGTATATACAGCACAGACAGTCACATAAATCACTGTAGGAACATATGTCACATTGACACAGTTTAACCTTATTATATACCGTGTGTGTGTGTGTGTGTGTGTGTGTGTGTGTGTGTGTGTGTGTGTGTGTGTGTGTGTGTGTGTGTGTGTGTGTGTGTGTGTGTGTGTGGCCATCTGCTCGTTCCTGGATAGCAGTGCAGTACTGTAGCCTTAAATCTCCTCTGGTGTGAGGGGATTGACACACATACATGCAGTATTTTCTGTCTCTCACTCTCGCTTTCACCCACTCTCTCTCTCTCTCACACACACACTCCTATTACATGTAGACATATCATATTATTACCACACAGTGCTACACTTGCACATACACACCATGTGAGATTTCACCAGAGACACACACATCATACAGCTCCTGCACACACACACCTCTCATTCTTGCTGTTTTTTGTTACCCTTGGTTTCTGACCTATGCTACATTCAGGGGACACGTTACTGGACAAAGACGAGTTAATTGGGGACGTCGCGTCCAACTGGGGACAAAAGCTGATTTTTGGGTCAGCGGTTAAGATTGGCATTAGGATTAGGATTAGGCAAAGCGTGGTTGTGGTTGGTGTTGGTAAATCTGCAGGAAATGAATCTACGTCTATGTAATGTCCCTAAAAGTTTTTCTGAGAGTGCACACAGCATGTAAGCTCTGTATCAGGTGTTACACTAAGGTAAGATAAGTTCGACTTTATTGATCCCACACAGCGGAAATTCACTTGTTACAGCGGCTCACAATACACAAGGTGGATAAGAAATATACTCTAAATAAATAGTCTGCCTGGTGGCTCAACTTGCAGAGTGAGCTCCCCGCGTCCAAAAGGCCAGCGTCAGCTGTTCGTTCTCTCAAGTTGAAAGCCGTCCAGCGAGTCCAAAGTGAGTTCATTCAGTCTCTGGTGTGAGACTGAAATAAAGACATTAAAATAACTGTCTTTTAGTAATGTACTCTTTGCACAGTCACACAGAGTGCATGGCATGCATGCAGAGTGAAAAGAAAAAGTATTTATCAGAAGCTACGACCTTCTTCCCGTAGTCTAGACGTCATGTGCCAGTTATCGCAGTGCAAGGACACAAGCGGCCGTCTGCTCGTCTAAGGCAAACACAAGGAAGAAAAACATGAGTGAGTGTCACGACTGCAGTGATTGTGATGACTACAAGAGAGGAAAACAGCTGGCGCAGCAAGTTGATAGTAGAAATAACTCAAAATAAGCGTCTTACAATGCAATTCTGCTAGCACGCATCCAAAACGTTCCTTCAGTCTCACTTCACCCTTGATACTGTCGACAACAGGCGTGGTTTGTATCGTCTTTGTCTGCTGACTTCAGCAGTGATCTCCAGTCTGAGACTATGCGAGCACTGCCTGGCACTTACAGCAACATACTGTGTAGTATTTGTTATTGTAGGGATTCACAAGTATGTAGCTGATGTCTTTGTTTATTGTCTGTCTTATCCATGTTGACAGAAACCTTAAAACAGTTCTATGTTCTTCTTCTGTTTAAGTATAATCTGCACTTTGCAAACAGTCGGTCAAATATTTAGTGTTCTGATTTGGTGTTTTCTAAAATTCAAACTGTGTCGTAGTTTTTTATCATGTATTTCTGCTCCTGTAAGCAATTTTCTACACTCCCCAGAATGCCTTTCAACAAAATCCATAAACTAATAAATCTTTGTGCCCAAACCGCACAGACCAATGTGACATTGGGAGTCTGGGGCTGCACTTTTTATTTCACACTGAAGTTCCTCCCTGTGACTCTATCCACTAAATTGTTAATAACCTAATTCATTTTTGTTGTGAGAAACACGTCAAAGGAAACACAGACCTGTGTATGATTTATTTATTGCACTGGGAGAGCTGAATTAATGAATAATACAGTACAATAAAAGAAGATTTTGGATGTTTTGTTTACCTGAAGTGACACAAGGAGACAAGTTTCCTTCCCTTTTGTCCATGTTATTATGCAAATAGCTAACTATGGTGGCGTAAATCTCTGAAATTATGTTGTAGAGACGGGCATTTCAAGCAGGAATACGACTCCATATTTATCAGGAACTATTTGACCATTACTTTGGCCGCAAACTGAGTATCTGTTCCATCTCACGGGGGCAGAAAACAGGCGAACTGAACTGCCAGCGTCACTGAAAACAAAGAATATTCTATATTTTAAGACGATAGTTGGAGAAACTATTCAAAAGTTGGAAAATCCTGACTCTCGTCCTGCCTAATTTATAGTATTATGTCCGTTAAACAAGAGTTTCCAGTTGTTTACTGTACTGTTTGTGTGTTTGTTTCTTTTTTCAGTCTCCCTGCAGGACATCAACATGAGGAAGGCCTTTAAGAGTAGCACCATCCAGGACCAGCAGGTCGTGTCGAGGACTTCAGTCCCCAACCCGGTGGTGGAGATGTACCACCGCTGCGACAAACCTCCTCCACTCAACATTCTCAGCCCCTATAGGTCAGTCTGCTAACCAAACTGTCTTATAAAACTCTGTTTGGTTTGCAGTCATGCCAATGCTGCCAACCAGCACCACCCATGAACCCAATAAATGTTCTTCACCGCGTGTCTCTGTGTTCGTTCTTGCAGGGACGACAAGAAGGATGCACTGAAGTTCTACACCGACCCCTCGTACTTCTTCAACCTGTGGAAGGAGAAAATGCTGCAGGCCACCGAGGACAAACGCAAAGAGAAGAGACGGCAGAAGGTACGGCTGTTTGTGTTTGTGATCGTACGTGTTTATCTGTATATGAATGTGTTGTTTTGTACGTACGATGGATGGATGTGGATGTGCTGGATTTGTGTGAGGGAGTGTGACAAAATATGAAAATAAAATCCATCTTCTGTTCTTAATTTGCTTAATTAATCTGTTTTTTCCTTTTTTTTTAATGCTGTTATTTCATTTTATGCATTTCTATCTGACTGTACTCACCATTTGGCTTTGCTTTGTGGCGTAATTGGTTATTGATACAGCAGCAGTTGGGCAGGCTCATTATCCAGAGACGGCCTAAGGGGGAATACGACTACACAGTAAATTAAATGAGTCGGGCGCAAATATTTGAATATATTTATAAGAAGACGTAGCTGCTACTGGATATAATATCACAGCTGTTACAGTCCAGGCTTGTTATGTATCAATCAAAGACAACAAGTAGCTGTATTCATATAAAGATTTGTTTTTTCTTTATGGATCTGAAAATAAAATACTGAATACTTTAATAAGAGTTGATGTTATGTATTTAAATAGTGAACAACTAAGACCCTTTATTTATTTATTTATTTATAAGTCATGCCGGTGTTGTAGTACTCGAGATCGGTCTTAGTTTTGACACTTGAGACGCTCAAGACCGTTTTTTAAAGGCCTCGGACAAAGAGGACTCTGAATTTTAGCTCAAGACCACAACTGTGGGGACGTCTTCAAGCTGACTCAACGTGGCAACCACGCTTCACCCAAAGAGTTTTCATAAATATTAATTACTTAAGTATGCCATGTACTGTCTGGTCTTGGTCTTTACTCTGTCTCGCTTGGTCTTGACTTGGTTTTAACCCCTAAAAGTCTTGATCTTGATGCACTCTGGTCTCGGTCATGAGTCGATCTTGGGTTAGTTGGTCTTCACTACAACACCGAGCCATGCAGTTATAGGCCGGTATGTCCGGTAAGTGGACCATCCTGATACATTTAGCCAGAAACAATCAGTTCTTTTTGTTTTCACTGGAGGTTAAACCAGTTTTAGTTGTGGACACTGAAGTGTCAGATGGTCTCCAGAAGCAGCAGCAGCAGGATTGACTGATCAGCAGAGACTGTGTGGGCTGTATTTGGGTATTTGTTCGATTCATGACAGTGGTCATGATCATTTTTGACAGTCCTGTCTTTTCCGGTTAGCTCATCAGCGTTCGCTCAGATCAACATAATTGGCAAAAGAGTTTTAAATATTACCGAGCTTCGTCTCTCAGCGGTGCTTCGCTTTGATTTAAAATTGCTGCACTCGTCTCCACCCGATCACTCCTCAAACCTCCTGAGCAGCTGCTGCTGTATGTTGTGTTTTTTCTTTTTTTTTCTTTTGCTGTCAATATTTCTGTTCGATTTAATGCTGCTCACATTGTTTCTGTTCCCTTCCTCCAACCTGGAAACTTGGCAGAAAACAGTCCCTCCGAGAAATGAAGTAGTTTTCATTCTCGAGGTTTGAATATCAGAGGACGCTCATCTGCAGGAGGATTTGTCGTCCTCCTCCTCTTCTTCTTCTTCCTTCCTTTTTATCTATAGAGTTACCTCGCCTTGCAAGACACACACCTACCCCTCCTCCTCCTCCTCCTCCTCCTCCGCTGAGTCTAACGCACCAGCTTGTCTTTCTCCCATGTTTCCATAGGGCTGTCCGGCCCACCCCGACAGGCCCCACTCCAGACAGGCCCCACCCAGGAGCCCCCTGTCCATCTCTGTAAGACAACCCCCGACCCGACCCCCCCCAACCCGCTCCCTCACTTTTCACCCCCCTTTCACTAACACACGACACACACTCGCCTGTTATGATAGAGGATGTACGAGCTCAGGTAAGGCACACACACACACAGGGGAAATAATGTTAAAAGACACAGATACACACACACACACACACACCTTCCCTTCTGTTTGTGTCTGCGTGTGTCACGTTGCGTTAGCTTGCCACCTCACCCGCTCTCTAACCCTCTGTGTTTGGTTTGTCTTACGTTCCCAGACGTTTGTTTTTGGCTCTTTTGTCCATCGTCTTTTAGTGTGTTTTGATAGCGACTGGTGACTAGACTAGAGTGTGTGTGTGTGTGTGTGTGTGACATTGGCTCAGTATTGAAAGAGCCGGTGATGGGGTCCTGTTTACTTCCTCTGTCCCCGAGAAATCAGTAATCAGTGACTAACTTTGGGTCCACTCTTCTATCTTATCCGTCCTCCTCTTGTTTCTTTTCCAGGAGCAGCAGAAGCAGGTCGAGGACCCGGGCAGAGAGGTTAAGAAGGTCAGCGATGAGCTTGTTTTTGTTTTGTCGGTGGCAAAAAGCACTGACGGTATAAAGGATGGACAGCGTGCTCTGGCTGCCGCCGTGTTGGTAGTCCTCTGCCACCTCCCGGCTAATCTAAAAACCACTGCGGCCGTCGCTCGGCAAAAACAAACACGTTTAGTGGACGTGTACACATTTGCCGATGAGAACTATGTTGTGGCCGCTTTGAAAAATACTAAAATTACCCTTTAAGTCTAAAAGTAATGAAGCGTGATGAAGTTAATCTGTAACTTCATCACTGTGCTGTAAAAAATGTCAAATTTATAGAAAATTACTATTTTATAGTTATGTTTCAAAATCGTCTACAAATCTCTGTAAAATTACAGACATTATCTGTAAATTAAAAAACAAACTCATTTAAGTATCACGCCATTAATGACAAATTAAAGGTATTTCTTATTTTTTGTACAAAAAACTTACTATTTTATTTTTACAGTATCTTTCTGCTCTCTTAAATTACACGAACATTTATGTAAAACTGACAGTAATTATCTGTAATTAAACATGTAGCTGATTATATAAATGTTTACCTCCATACTAACAATTTCACGGTCTAATTATAAGGTAAATTTTAATATCTTTTACACTTATGTGCACTTTTACATTATAATTATAATTCTGGATACAAACATAATGAGTCTTCTTTGTTTAAAAGAAGTAAACGAAGCTACACTGCTCTCCTGTGGTTGAAACTTTCTGGCATGTTGGACACGCAAAGTGAAACGAGTGAAGACAAAGTCAGGAAAACAATGTAATGCTGGATGATTGTGCCCTGATGGAAATCTGTAAATTAACAGTATTTATCTGTAAAACTGAAAATTTTATTGTTTATTTTTACTTGAATTTTCATATTTTACTTTAATTTTACAGTCTTCTGTTTGTTCTTTACAGTGTACAGCTCTGCACACTGTTGCTACACATTAGGTAATGGTTGAGTTTAGTGAAAAGGTGCTTTAAGTACACATGGACGTATCCAGAGAGCCAACAATGAACTTCATGAACTCAGCTTTTTTTTATGAGGGGGGAGATTTAATCACTCCAAAACCACCTTCAATAAAAGTATATTACAGTAATTTACCAAAGTCACGACAGTGAGAGTCTCCGGTGCCCATTAACAGCCTCCCTGATGGAGTGTTAGAGAGGTACAGCTGTGCTAATTCTCTGGACCACAGCAAATTATCGTTAATGATACAGTATCATGAAGCGCTAGACTAAACTTCAACAACACCGTCAAACTAATATCGTTGAATTCATGACTTGTACTTTTACTTTTGGACTGTTTGTTTTGTATCTGGTTGAAATGACTTCTTCTTAATCTCAACTTTCCTGATCAAACAAGTTAAATTATTCACAAACTACTTTTAAAGGTGCGCAAGGCTCGTAACCGGCGTCAGGAGTGGAACGTCCTGGCCTACGACAAAGAGTTCAGACCAGATGCCCGGCTTACCCCTTCACCTTACCATGGCATGTCCTCAGAAGGATCCCTGTCCCCTGATAGCAGGTAAACAAACAAACACACACTCGATCTGTCCCTGTTTTCCTCGAGGGTCCTGTTACCTTGTCACAATCCAACCTGACAACACGCTGCTGTTTATATGTTGAGTTGTCGCTCTCCAGGGACAAGAGACAGCAATACGTGTAATGAGTGACTGACTGGGAATATACGGGTACGCAACAGGGACAAAAACACATGAATCAGAGTGTGTTTCACTGCAAAGTCTACCAGTTTAAGGACACATCTGTAGTCTGAGGTGCAGATTTAACCAGTTTGCGCCTTGTTTGAAGCTCTGTGCTGCCCTCTTTTGGTAATTCAGAGCATGTGAATTTATATTTTGTGTCCAAATCTGTATAAGAAAATATATGATTAAAGTTTTGGGGGAAATTGGATCACTGCAGTGGCAAAACGGGGATTCAGTAAACACAGTTATGAAGTTTTATCTATATTTGTTTCTCCATTTTGCCATTGAATTCAAATGAAAAGGATTCTGTGTTGCTGTTTTTGACATATCAGATTGTATTTATGGGATATTTGGACATTTTTTCATTCATAAACAATAATTAAAGTAATAAAATACATTAAGAAAACAGTCTACCATCTGTAATTGTATTAATCAAGGAGATAAATCTTGAAACTTTCCTTTCCTTCCCTCCAACAGGTCAATGGCGTCCGACTCCTACCCCGCCAGCCCCAACCACCCCTCCACCCAGGCCCCCAGCGCCGTCCACCCCACCGACCACCACGCCCGGGACCACCTCAGCGCCGCGGCCCAGACTCAGTCGCTGGACCGAGGCCTCAGGCCGGCCAACCAGCCCCCGGGAGCCGGAGGACCAGCCGCGGGGGGGCGACATGTGGCCTCACTGGGCAGGGCTCCGTCAGGACACGGAGTCCAGGGTGGTGGAGATCCAACGGTTAACGGGCCGAGGCAGCAGTCAGTTAAGGAATACCGGGCCGGGCACGGGTGGGTTTGCTCATCGGTGGTGGTGCTCAAGTTTTACTTTCAACTATTTATACAGTATTCTGTGACGAGTCTGGTTAAAACTTGCCTTTGCCTTTTTCTTAAAATCTGAGCTTGATAATCTAACACGTCGTGGCGTTGCTGCTTAGAGTTCAGACCACATTAGCTCTGTGTCACGGCAGTAACTCAATAACAAAGTGGAACATGGTGTTTAAACTATAAAGTTAATGTCGACCGACGGCTGCTTTCACCTTTTCAAAATGTCTCCTCGTGACTTCTCGTAGACCTAACCCTCACACAAACCAGCGTCGTGATATTTAGAAATCAGCAATTCTTGCTGTCCTACATTGGAAATTTCTCTTGTTGGAGAATCATCAAAGAGAAATGTTCTCAGTGTCGTTGCCGCTAATTTTGGCATTTGTCCAGTGTGGTAAATGTTGTCACCTCAGGTCCAGGTCTTCCTCCTCAAAACTGAACATGTTTGGAGGTTATTACACTGTGAATGAATGAACTTTATGGATTTATCATCAACAGTATCTCTTCTTCTTCCCTCTCCAGCGGCCAACCCTCCACCATCCCAGAGTACTATATCCCCCCCGCCCCTCCCCCTCCTCCCCCAACCATCCCCTCCGCCCAGACCGCCTTCGACTCCACCACAGCCCCGACCTCTGCCGCCGCCTCCGCTGTCCCCCCGACCTCCTCCGCCCTGTCCCGCCCTTACTCCCCGTCCCCTCCTCCTCCCCCGGCCAACTACGTGCCCTCCCCGGCCCACCCCCCGTCAGGCGCGCCGCCCGCCGCGCCGCCGCCCCCCCCGCCCGGAGCCCCTTCGGGAGCCCTCCAGGCTCACCCGTCGCCGCCGCACGCCGCCGGGCAATCGGCCGTGGACGCGGCGCCCGCGACGAGGAAGTCCACCATGCTGGGGATGATCCCGATGAGCGACGCCCGCTCCGACCTGCTGGCTGCAATACGTAGAGGTACGCACGCCACACGTTGACCGCCATTGTTGTTGTTGCTGTAGCCAGGGAGCCCTTGCCTCACTCCTTCCTTCCTCCTCCTCCAGGTATCCAGCTGAGGAAGGTGCAGGAGCAGAGGGAGCAGGAGGCGAAGAGGGAGCCCGTCGGTAACGATGTGGCGACCATCCTGTCGCGCCGTATCGCCGTGGAGTACAGCGAGTCCGACGACGACTCCGAGCTCGACGAGAACGAGTGGTCTGACTAAAAAAAAAAGAAAACGGGGAGACGGGGGGAGACCGTGAGGTGGAAATGAAGGGGTTTAATTAGTGTTCAATCATACATACATTCACACATGCTTACATTTAGCACTTCTGCGGCCGCAGGTTGGCGATTTCAGCTTGCTTGGTTGCCCCTGACGACGCCTATTCTTGAAAAACCCTCGAGGTTTGCGTGTGTGTCTAACCACCACCACCCGGCGTGTACGGCACAATAAACACATTCACACCATTCCAACACCTTCCCGCCTCCCCGTCCGCTCATTTTTAAACCGCTAACCGCTCAGCTGTGAAAAACAAACACGCCAACTTCTCCACCTCGTTTTGACATATTTGAGTGATCATCATTAGCAATATTACACCGACTGCTCTCAAACTGTACGTAGGTGAAAGGGGCCCCCCTGAGCGAGTCCGGGGGTGTGATGTGTTTACAGAACACATGGTATAGCACAAGAAAAACTAATTATAGTGCAATCTTAACTTATCTGCCAAATGTTGAGAGAGAATTTATAAACAGAGTCAGGAAAATCAGGGAACAAATAGCTCCTTAGAGGATTTTTACTCCGCCTCGCTGGGACGTGCCTGTTTGTGAAACATGCGCACTCTCCTCACAGGACTACTCTTTCATTGTGAGAGTTTGGCTTATTGATCACCGCGTCTAGCACTGAAATTATCTCTGTGTAATGAACATGCTAACATTTGAATATATAGCATGTTTGTACTGTATAAGATATGGACGCCGTATCCGTGACGTCACCCACGGGTTTCAGTCAGTGTGGTCACTGCTTCTTTCGCCTCCTGGTTAGTCGAAAAATTGGCAACGTGAGACCCGAGGCGGGCTGAATGAAGTCTGGGTCGTTTGTTTGCAGGAACTGCAGTTGCTGGATGGTCTGAACCAGCTGGGTTTTGTTATAAGACACATAAAATCAGGGATAAAAGTCTTTGGAGACACGTAAAATTGAAGATCTTGCGAACAGACCGCTCGCCAAAGTTGTAGCTCATACAGGAAGTTAGCAAAGTATTGACCTTTTGGCTTTTTGCTATTGATTCGTGACTGACGATGACTTTACAATAAGACAGATTAGAAACCAAAAGATAGTTTGGTTTGTTGAAAATTTGTCATATTTTGGCGAACATTTTCCACGATTGCTTAAACCACAGTTGAGAAATCATCAGTTTGATAATAATTCAAAGTACAGGTCTGTTTTCTGATGTAAACTGCATCAGAAAACATTAATAATTTAAATTTTAAAGTCTCTCTACAGTGTAGATCAATTAAAAGGTAATTGTAAAATAAAATACTGTATGTAAAAAAAAAAAAAAAAAGTAAAATATACTGTGTGTAAACAGTAATCCCATTGAGATTAAGAGAGACTACACAAATAGAAGTAGCATTCAATTTAATAATGACAAGACGTACACCAGAAGTTTCTACAGCGAGATACGTGACAGCTTTTCTGTTTTACCGTTGGTAGTTGAAGTGACTCGAAGGCCAAACTCTCATGAAGTCAGTGCAGTTCTTGAAGCATACCTTTCAACATTGTGATAAACGCTAGTTCTCCCACCGAAACTGTGACGAAAGACGCCAAGCGCCACCTTGTTGAAGTGAATCATTCAGCCTCCATATCACAGCGTCGAACAATAAATCGAGCGAGCTTACGCCATTATTATTATTTTGTTTTGTTTTTTTTATTAGTTTTTTTTGGGGGGGGGTCATTCATAACATATTTCAGCCAGTGACTGTGTGCTGTGGTATTTGGTCTTTATATAAACGCTTCCACACTTTAACCGGAGCCGCACTCACAAAGCTTGTCATCCTGAGCCAGGGTCAAAGGTCACGTCCACTCCTTCATATACAACCTTTAACCGCTCTCGGCGACCCTGGATCAGCACTGCTGTCTGTGGAGGCTTTGTGAACGCAGCCCCTGGACTATAAATACATAAGTGTAAGAGACTTGCAACAGTAATATACAGTATATTATCTATCTCTTTTCAGTATAGGTTTGGCTAATCCTCAGTATGAGCTGATTGGACTGTAGTGTTTTTATAACGTGGTTTTTTCCTTTTAAAATGTGCTGCAGTGAGTTGTTTACTTTGGTTTATTTTAGGGTTTTCTACTCAAGGCCAGGACTAAGGTGATAAAACAGTTTGTCAGACAAGCCAGTTAAAGGATGTAACGGACCAATTTTTTTTTTTTGTTTTTACCAGATAAACCCGTTTTAAATCTAAATCTCGAGCCAAAGCACGACTTAAACATCCCCTAAAAAATGGCATTTAATGCTCGGTGTGTGCGTTTCTTCATACTACATGTGTTCGTTTTAATCTTCTGTCCAAAGCAACGTTGATTTTTCAAGATTTTGAAGGTGTTTTGTTGGTTTTCTGGAGGGTGTCGTACCCGAATGAATTTGACGTCCACGTGATGATGATCTGGGCAATACATGCACTTGGAAACGGTCCCACTAAAAAGATGAGTCGTTTTATAATAAATCACCTGCAACTCACTTTTGAAGTGAATATTAGCACTTAACTGCTTATTTAAATAAACTGCTGTTCAGTGTGTAGTTGCAACCTGCTTCACATTGAAGGGCTGACGTCTATGAAAACATCAAAATATCAACCAAGTTTGGCACAATTTTGACGTAGACATTCATGTTTTTACGAGCTTCAAATCACCGAATCAAAAAAGTCTTTACTGGCTCATTAACCTAATGAATGTACACCAACTGGCCACATCATTGGGTACACTTGTACCAACAACTCTGCTGTAAATTCTACTTTTTACAAAGCTAATTTAACTTATGTTTACTGTTGAGGTTGTAGTTTGCAGTAGTGTTAAACTGGACTGGTGTTTCTAATATTATTAGGAACACCTTTCAATGCAAACTTCAAAATAAGCTTCGTAAAAGTAGAATTTCTGGCAGAGTTGTTGTATCGGATCGCATCGGATCGTACCTAATGAAGTGTTTGGTCGGTGTATACCGAGACTGTTTTGACTGCATAGTTGTTGCACAGGTTTGAGGCTTTTATTGGTTTATTACAGAAAAGACCAAAATGTTAGAGCTCAATCGTAGATCATAAAAATCTTGTTGTATGTACTTGATAGTCGAGAACACGGCTCACTCGATACCTGCACTCTGTTGGGGAATATCAGTAACAACTGGACGATGGACGGATGGATTGTTGACGGGTTCTTGGTTGTTCTCCCTGATTGTTTCATGAAGCACATTGAACAGCTGGCGTACGAACTTGCCTTCGACATGGGCCAAATTTAACTACAAAAAAAAAAAAAAAAAGTACACTCAGTCCTGAAATGTGGCCGGCAATTTTAGATCCAAAGAACTTCATGACAGTTCAAGCATCCTTGAATATAAAGCCGTGACTGTAAAACCTAAAATCTATGTCTTGTTGGATGTGCTGGTTTAAAAAAAAAAAAGAAAGAAAAAAAAAAAACGTACCCACAATTCCCAAATCTGGGAGACAAACGATATTAAAGTCTGATATTTTGAGTGATTCGAGAAATTTCAAATCAAACGTACCTTGTGTATGTACTGGCTTGTAAGAATACTTCATTCTGTGTTTGAAAATGTGAGAAATGAATCATGTTGTATAGACTTTTGGTAAGACAGCCTGTAAAGTAAAAAAAAAAATACATTTGGGGTAATATAACATAGACAATGAAACAAAATAAAACTGTGTATTGCACACTAAAACCAACTGTAAGCAAGTATGCATGTAACTATAGACAATAAATGGTGAACAAAACTGTTTTCCTGTGTGTTTTTTAACATGTACGTTTAATGTATTAGTCAATATTATTTCTTCTTTATTTAGCATCACATACTTACAAGCTGTGCCGTTTATAATGACGTACCACTGAATCATCATATCCTTTTTCAATCAGATTGTCTGTGTCTGTGATTGTCTATTTTTTGTATGATGGTCGACATACTTTTCTGATCGTCATCATGTTATGTGAAAATGCTTCATGAGCTCATCTGACTGCAGCATTGTACAGTTTCAAGAAGGCTGACTTGCCTCGTATCGTATCCGTGACGTCACCCACTGAAGAGCTGTTTTAAAGCTCTGCTGTTTTTAATCGAAAAATCGGTAAAGACGTGAATTATTTGTGGGCTGAGTGAAGCCTGGTTGCTCAAACGAGCCATCTGTAACAGCACTTACCTGTCCACACTGTTAATTCTGCATAACTTTAAGCCCTAACATGGGAGCTTATGGAGACGTTTGACCCCGAAAACACACCTTCTCAATCATCTCCTTGCTGTTCACTTTGGTTCTGCCAAAGTTGAAACATTTGGTTATTTTATAGGTCGGCACGGCGCGGCAAGATTGGACGCCCCATCCAGCTGAGGCCTTTGTGTTTGGATGTCCCATGCGTGAGTTCCTGCCACAGTCCATCCAGTCAACTGGTCACTCTAAATCGTCCGTAGGTTCAATGTGGGTGTCAAGGTTGCCATGATCGAGCAGTAGGTAGTAAGTAAGGCATTGCATCATGTCTTTGCCACTGGAAAAGCACCTTATCACATTTTCTTGCACATGGGTTCACTGCAGAGGGCACTTCATTATATCTTCTCTATCATAGGGGTGTCTAAGAGGGCACTATTGCAATGTTGTTGGGTTTTTCCAATCACAGGGGCACCAGAGGGGAAGACTTAGTCCACAAGTGCCCCAGAGGGCTTGGGTTACATTTGTTTCAAATTCTTTTGGAAGACCTGAGGAGCTCCTTACATGTTAAGTTGCCACCTACACTATCTTTACAGAAGAAACTTACTAAACTACTTTTACACAAACTTATGATGATCAGGATGTGATGATTTCTCTTCAGTATCATCGTAACTTCTCACTTCAACACTTAAAATGGTAACATTTGTCCAGCAGTGTCAGTCATCTCTTAACGATGACGTAAATCCAGCAATCATCACTCCCATTTTTCTCAGCTCTGTGACACACCCACCCGGTGTCAACATGGTTCGTTCCAGCGCCGTGCTGTTCTGGGTCTTGGCAGGGTGGTGGCGGCGGAGGAGGAGGAACCAACGGGTTGCTGTTTTGGGAGAGAGGAGTCATTTTGGGACACAGATGGTGACACAGCAGAGAGAAATAGTGAGAGGTCAGTGGAAAATACAAAAAGAACATCACGGACACACAGAGAAAATATCATGTCACCCAAAGCCAGAGACATGCTCAGGATTCAGTTCAAAGACCGGTGATGGAGTCCAAAATATTTCTTTGCGAGTGTCTAATTTTAGTCTGGACCTAATTTTGGAATCAAAAGCTTCAGATAAGCCTATTTAAATACGAGATGCACTTGATTTATCTGACGTTTTAAAGGATGTCCAGATGTTTAATCCCTTTTTCTGTGGAGAGTTTAATCACCATTGACTATATTGATATGACGTCACACTGTAGCAGTGAAATGAGTCACTGTTGGCAAAATAATTGCAATTTTAAAGGCTGCATCCCGTGTTTGAGAGACTGATTACAAGCTCAAGCAGTTTAACAGGTTCCAGCTCATTAAATTACAGTTTTTTAACCGTTTCGATGAAGAATCCAAATTGTTAAATTGATTTACGATTAACTACCATTTATTCCAGACGGCTACATTATTAAACTGTGGAGATCTCTCACCTATAGCTTGTGATACATAATCTGTCACAGTAAACGTTTACTAACCCTTGTTTTCTCTCAAATCACAAGTACAATCCTTTACATAGTAACATTTTCTCCCTTAAAAGAGATATTTAAATTAAAAATCAACCTTTGAACTCGTTCCATTGCTTGCCGATACAGAGTGGTGTGTCATCTGCATAATTATGATGGTAGAGTTAATTTCTTTTTGCATATTTTGGCTTAAAGGGAGGAATTAAAAGTGGCCCAAACATTGAGCCCTGGGGAACTCCACGTGCCAAATCGCTGCCTTCGAGATAGGACAGCTACCCCAGTGGTCTGCAGCACAAAGATCTGATTGAACAATATCTAAACAGATATCACTCAGCACTAAGTGAGAGCACTTGAGTTATTTAACTAAACCTGAAGGAGTCTCTGTCTGACTGTATTTACAATGTGGACGTACGTCCTTCGATTCTCTCCATAACGATTCACCCGATTCTCTGCGAGGTCTGTAATATAAACCGCGCTACGTGAATGCGGAAGGGGATTTTCTTTACGAACCTGAGCCACATTTTGTGATTTTTAACTCAGTAAAGCTTGGATTTTTTTTGTTTGTGTTTTGTCTCCCAGCTCCCTCCACCTCTCCGATAAAACTCAGAGCCTGCTGTCTCCTCGCAGACGGGGTCTGTCAAGGCACTCTGGGAGAAAGTAGGACATCGCAATTCAAGCGTTTAAAATAACTCCTGGAAAAAAAGCTTTGAGCGCGCTCGGATCGATGACGTGCTAATAATAATAATGTCCGCTTTAAAAGTGCACTCACGGCGGATCATTTCCTGGCCACATGCAGGAAATAATCTTCACAGGTCTCCATTAAAATTTTAGATCAGGGTGAAGAGGTGTGTGTGTATATATGTGTGTGTATGTGTGTGTGAGTCAGACACAACAGATGCAGGAATATCACCACCTTCTGTGCTCTTTTTTTTTCTCTTCTTGTTCGTTCTCAAACACATGCACATACACGGAGGTGATTTGCAGCATCCTGCGGCAGATGGTGGAGAGAGCCTTCTGACTCAGAGAGAGAGAGAGAGAGAGAGAGAGAGAGAGAGTGAGGGGGGGAGACAGACAGGACGGGGTGGGTGAGGGATTCGGGGGGGGGGGGTGAGAGGAGAAGATAGAGACAGTAAGGGTTGGTTTGGCTTCGAGAGCTGCTGTAATGACGTAAAAGAAGCGAGGTGTGTGAGTGTGTGTGTGGGTGGATGCTGCGTCTTTTGTCTTGCAGTACTCACCTCTGGCCACATGGTGGAGCTCTTTGCCTCCATGTAGAGGCCGCATAGAGGTGAGTCAAGGAGGCAAAGACACACACACACACACACTCATGCTTTCACTGACATACGCACAGATTCGACTGATTAAAGGTTAAATATCTGTCGCGCACACACACACACAAGCATCACAAATCTGGACTGAAATCTCCTGAAGTGCTGTGTGTGTGTGTTTAGTGTGTTTTCCAGTACCACACCCTCACACACACACACATCGTCACAGCATCCTCTCTACAGCTCTAAACCTTTGCAAATAGCTGCACATCGTCACTGTTTTGCACCTTTTCCTCCCGTCAGTGTTAAGTGTGTGTTCATGTGTCGCATCTTCTTCCTCCTCGTCGTCCTCCTCTCCTTCGCTCTCTGCTGTTTTCTGCTGTTATGCAAGCAGGGAGTGGTTTAATAATTCAGCAGCGTCTCTTTTTATGCCCAGGCTTTCCTTAACACTACAGTGACCTGGGATATTCACACACACACACACACACACACACAGTGACGTCCAGAAAAAAATCACGACGTTACAACTTCTCGTTTTTGTCGTTCTCAGTTTTTATTTGGCAAATTTTATTCTCCACTTTTTTGTTTGTTTGTTTTTGCATTTTTATTTTTTTTCATCGTTCCCGTCTCGGTTTTTATTTACAATAGTAAAAATAAATCTTTCTCTTTCAAGGTTTTACATTCGACATTTACAAGTGCAATGTGTAACATGTCCATCTTATAAAGTGCATTTGTACTTTTTAAATCGTAACCGACACAAACAAACCCAAATAAGAAAATCAAAATAAAATACAGTAGAAGAAATAAATAAAGAAAAAAAACATGATTCAAGGACACTGCTTCAGTTCTCTGACATCACAGTATCATTACCCAATAACACCCTCACCTTGAAGGTCTAGAACCTGTGATGCTCGCTTTCCTCCAGACCAACAACAATGTAATAAAACAATGTTTTTCTATGAAGGCCATACTCGGTCCGATAGAAAAATTAGCTCTGTGATGGTTTTTTTTTTTTTTTGATTGACAATCTTGCCTGAAGTGTTCTCGGTTACAGACGGTTTGACGGCAGACGGACGGCCAGCCGGCCGGTGGAGGGAGAGTGCTGCTTATTTACTGTTGGCACTCGCCCCGAAGCTTTTAAAACCCTCCTCCACCTCCTTTGTGCTCAGAAGAAACTAAAAAAGGATGGATGATGTGAGAGGTGTAAAAATAGATTTAAAAAAATAACAGTGAGGACAAAGCGGATGTTTTCCGTCTACCGAGGCAAAGTGAATATTTGGCTCGGTGCTCGGGGATGAAGGGAAGGAGGGAGGAGGGTTGATTTCGACTTCTTTTACTACTTCTTCCCTCGCCTCCTTCTTTATCTGCTTTCAGGGTAACTATTTTTAGACCGAGCCTGCCTTGCCTGACCGAGCGACTAGCTTCCTGCAGGGCCGAGGGTGGCATGAAATGTTTAGAAGAGGAGGTGAAGGTGTCGATAAAAAGATGAGAGGAGGGTTAGAGATGTGTGAAGGAATGACGAGGAGGAAGGAAGGAAGGAAGGAAGGAAGAGAAGGGAGGGGATGTCTTTGAAACGACCTGCCTCCTCTCTTAGACACGACTCAGACAAAATGACGTCACCGGAAACCTGATTCTGTGACGTGAAACACCGTCACGCTCAGTCCGTCTGCCGTTTTCAAGAAAAACTGCTCAGATTACAATTTAAAGTCGCGGAGATGTCGTACAGAAACACTGATATCATCTCTCACATTGTTGCCGCTGCCTTAAAAACAAAAAAATCTGACGTCACGAGTGAAGAAACACAAAGTTTGGATTGGATTCTTGTCGTTTTGCTCAGTGTTGTGATCGATAACATCAAGGTCAAGTCCTTTTTTCTTTTCTCTTTTCTTTTTTTTAGTCGTTATTCGGCTGCTTCGTTTGCAGATTTTTACCGACCCCACCGCGAGAATCTCTCGTGAACGTGTATGTACACAAACCCAAACGAAATAAGACACTAGAAAGTCGAAAAATATGGCACTTTTTCAGCATATCCGACCACCCGACACCACCCAGAAAAAAACTCATTTATAGGAAGAACACAGAAGAGGAAGAAACACACTTACATACATACGTACGTACACACTCACAACATGCTCACAGCAGCGACCATGTCTTGTAACTCATGCCCTGATGAACATTACAAAAATATACATTTCTGTACAGCATTGCATAATAAAAATAACACACACACTCACTTGTACGGTATCTTTTTTTTTTTTTTTTTGTCTTTTCTTTTTAAAATTTGAATTATAGTCCTGTATAGCGGCTGACAAAACCATTCTGCGTGTGTTTACAGTGAGAGTTGGTTGGAGTTATGGTTCATTACAATTGGCTATGATCCCGGGAGGGAGAACACACACACATACATACATACACACACATACGTATATACGCAAACACACACATACACACAGTGAGTGGTCGCTCCACTCCTGCCCCAGGAATGGTTGACTTCGAGTAGTGGTGGCGTATTCACAGATGAGTGTTATTAATTTTACGTTAACGTTAAAAAACCATCACGAGATGGACATGCCAGACGGGACCGGTCGGTGTTAGAAACACTGACTTCATGTGAGCTGTTTGAGTCCAGCTGAAGCAACGTCAGATTGCGACGTTTTATTTTTGGGGCTCATGACTTCCTCCAGACTTGGATTGAGTAGAGAGTTTTTTTTTTTACGTTGGAGAAATAAACTAAAACGTTTAATTTCGAGTTCATCCAAAGCAGGTTTTGAACTGGAGACGAGGTCGTAACATTTTAAGTCCACGAGTGGTCAATAGTCGCCATTTTGGCTACGTAGCAGGAAGTAGAAGGACCACTGACATTGCGAAAGCGGTTAATATCGAAATATACAAATATAAGTTGTCCGGATGTTTTATGTTTACATTTTGGTAGCAAAATATTGGCGCTAATGCTCCGCATGTTTGCAATTTAGCAAAGAAGAAGCAGCAGTAAAATGTTGTGATTGTCGTTTCCGGTACTCGAATTGAGAAAACACTACCCTGCTGAAAATTAGCACACAACGTCAAGAAGTACAAAATGTACTAACGGAAGACGCGTGCTAACGGAAGTATCCGAACTGTGACACAGCGTTGACACTCGTCAGTCACAATAACTTTTCTTTAGTTTCTTTCTGTTTATGGATTGAACATCAGTTCATTTAATAAAAACTTTCTAGCTAACTCGCTCACTAAGTGTCAGTTTATACTCCAACAGAGGAGGGTTAAAGGTCCAGTGTGCACGATTTAGCGACCTCTTTTTACAGGAACATAATAACTATGTTTTCATGAATCAGAATCAATATGTTTTTTATATCTACAGACCATGTGGGTCCTCTTCCACAGAGTCCGCCATGTTTCTACAGTAGCCCAGAATGGACAAATTAAACACTAGCTCTAGTAGTTTCACTGCTAGATGCCACTTAATCCACAC
Source organism: Protonibea diacanthus (assembly GCA_028641955.1). NCBI lineage: Eukaryota > Metazoa > Chordata > Actinopteri > Sciaenidae > Protonibea > Protonibea diacanthus. Next base: position 3,165,982 of record CM053998.1, on the reverse strand, counting down.
TTGTCCTTTAATTAAAAGCAGCACAGCTAATAAGATAAATAATTTCTTTATGTCCGCGCTGTTGAAACGGCTTCCTATCGGTCAACAGCACTAATTTGCAAGACTGTTGACCGGGAATTGGCACCATTTTAAAAAGTTTGCGTGACTCAGCTTTAACTGTTAGACAAACCATGAAAACTAATTTCTGTTCAATCCAAGTCTAGTTCATGATCCTAATTTAATCTGAACAGGGAGGTGAAACAGAGCAGCTTGACAGCTACGTCTGTTACGATAGCGTTAGCTTAGCTAGAGCTTGATCCTCCATCGCGGTTACATTTTAAAGGTCTGTAAGCTTTTTTTTTTCTTTTGAACATTGCCAACAGTGAGCAGTAGTCCCATCTAGCATCTCCAAAAAACACAGGTGACTAAGCAAGTCTCACATTATTGTGCATACAGGAGGACTGTGTGCCGATAGGATCTGCATCAGATTCCTACGTGAAATGGATTTAATTAACTCTCTGGGATCGATTCCCGCCCTCCCAACACACACACACACACACACACACACAGTGCTGCAGTTCATCACGCCTGCCAAAAAAAAAAAAAAAAAAGAAAGTACCAAACTGCGTCCAACCTCGTGCTTTCCAGAGTAATTCAAAGTATTTCATTTAATAATTGATGCAAGTCTCTTTTTTTTTCTTTTTCCATCGATGCAGTGATTGAGCTAAAAAAAGAGAGCGGGCAGAGAGAGGTGGCCGACTTGTTTAACCTTCAGATACTAAAAAAAACAAGACACTGCAACATGAAAATAAATCTAATTTTAGCTCATTTCTATCAATGAAAATAGGTTTTATATTTAGGTTTGTCCTACTTCCACTTCCAAACACAATGTGCTTTAGAATATTCACCTTTAGTCCACCACATCCGTCTTCTCTCTCTCTCTTTTTTGTCTCCATTGTGGCTTTTTTTTATGATCTGCACACAGCAAAAATACATTTGGACATTATTGCGAAGGAGTTTTTTTTTTTTTTTTTTTTTTGTTCCAGTAAGGCCAAAAAAGAAATATAATCACTGACAGAGGAGCTGTTGTTCTGCTAACAACTGATTGTTTGCTGCTGCCATGAAACAAACCAAAAAAATTGAATTTACACTCTTAAAAAAACAAAAATAAACCCTGCGTCTCCTGAGCGCCATTGTTCAAAGTTTCCGTGTGTGCGTGTACACGTGTCGTCTATTCGTTTCGTGGTTTATTTGGTAGAAAGCGTTTGAATTTTGGAAGCGACTCCCTGTCGTGACAGAACAACTATAAGCGTCGAGTGTTTGTTGTTTTGTGTGTGTGTGTGTGTTTTTTTTTTTTACAGTTTTCCCGAAGCCGGTACACCTCCCACACGAGTATATTAGCAGCATGCCAATAGCTTAGTCACGGTACCTCTCTGTGAGGTTGTGCAGAGGAACACGAGAGTGAAAACTATCTCCGTACATCATTTAAATGCAGATAGAGGTTAGCAGTAAATCCTCACAGTGTTCACTACATCCTCTTGTACTGTATATTATTAAGCCAATTCCCGGCGCCCGTTATTACGGAGACGTTATTAACATTAGCTGGATTTAACTTTACATGATGCCCTTTTCAGAGGATCCTTGTGTGTGTGTGTGTGTCTGTGTCTGTGTTGTACGTGACCCGAGGTTACGTTAAATCGCGTCTCGCCTGGCGTTTCTATTTCACGCCGCGTCACCTCGCCTCTCTTTCTTCTCATTAACCTGCCGAGCCGTCGGAAAGGAGCCCTCGGGGGTGCAGAGCTTCGGCTTCTTCCGAGCTCCGGTGTGTGTTTGTATATGAGTGTGTGTGTGTGTGTGTGTGCAGCTAATGCTGACAGGCTTGCAAGTAGGGAAGGTGTAGAGAACAAGCCGGGGGAAAATTAGAGCATATGATGATTTTTTTACGTGACTCGCGATGTTAAAACACTCGTCTTTTGCAGGACGTGTCCTGTAGCCAACCGAAGCCGCCCCGATGAAAAATGACCTGTTCAATATGGATTGTGCTCAGCTCTAGCTAATGGATAATCAATCGAGGGTGGGCGGGGGCAACGGAGTTAAAACGCTGTCTCTAAATTTAGAGCCTTAAAACCTCCGTTATGCAGATGCAGATAAACATCGAGCTCGCCGCCCCCTTCGAGCCTCCTGGAAAAAAAAAAAACATCAGCCGCGTTCACCTTGCCCGTGTCAGAAAGCTTGTTTCACCTCTCACGAGGGCCCGTCTTTTCTTTTCTCATGCATAATTCCTGCCGCTGAGACACAAGAGAGGCGAGAGAATGGTGACGACGGGCGGGAGGGCGGGTCATAGACGCGTCTACGGGACCTCAAGGAGTAAAAAAAATAAATTGAGCGCGATTGGAGTTCTTCGTGTTGACAGATTCAGAGGCGTGAACGTGCAAAATCGAAGCCTCACGGTTAAATTTCACGTGTGATAGCTGCAGCAGTTCCTCACAAAGACTCATTGTTTGACAGACGGGAGGTTTTCTCTTTGAAATCAACGAGCTACCGTGAACGTTTCAAGTCTGAAAGTTACAAGTAAAATGCTTGTATGAAATCAACGTCGAATGGGTCGCAAAGAAACTCCAATCGAGCCGTCCTTTCCTCGTCAAGAAGAAGAACAGTGTAGCCTACTTTACGAGCGCCCTCTTCCCCCCCAGCAGCAGCAGCAGAAGCAGCGAGCATTCCCAGGGTAGCATCGCTCTGCAGTGACGCTGCCCTTGGTGTGCTGTATTCAGCTCTCTCTCTCCTCTTTGCTTCACAGTCACGGCTCGAGAAACCCGTTTTTTTTTTTTCCTCCGACAGGGAGCAGATTTGATTTCATCACGGCAAAAAAAAAAAAAAAAAAAGGGATAACACACGCCAGGGCACTAAATGTGGAAATCCCTGTGCTACACACCATGCAGGGTTTGAGTTTGAATGTTTGAGTGCACGATCAGGACGCCAGAAATGCATGTTTGGCAAATTGCAAGATCGTTGCTCATTAATGATCAATCTCCGAGCACGAGAGTTAATTATTGTTGTCTGCAAACTCATTAATGACTTCATCTGCATCAGATCAAAATACGTTTCAAGGGAGGAAATGTTTTCTAGCTCATTGAGAATACTCAAGGTCATTCGTTGGGTATATTTAGCTCTCCACACTCGTTTCAGACACATCAAACAGGATTTTAAGACTTCTTTTCTGATTGCATAACCATGCAGCGCTGCCCCCCCGCCCGCCCCCCATACCCCACAAGCTCAGGTCCTACGGAGATTTAGGACGTTTACTTCCTAAATCCCGCCTATGCTACTCTTGGAGAAGTAGGCCTCACTCCTCGTACACCCTTAAAAAAAAAAAGGAGGTCAGTTGGAAACTCCCCACAACCACCATGAGGATACGTTAAACAGGATTTTGCAGTTGGTTTCACGCCACCTTCCCATCGTCACCTTTACCGCCGTCGTCTTTGTTAGCTCTATCTTTTTCTGCTGTGGCCAGCCGTGCGTTCGCCATCAGCCCACCAGCCTTGATATGAAGAGTAGAGGAAGCGTCCATTCCTCCGGCCGCAAGCCTTCAACATTTCGTCCTTTCCACCCGTCCGACAACTCGGCGTCAAGCGCCATGCCAGATAGAAACCAACCTCCCCTGCTACACGTCACTGGAGGTCCTGGGTCTGAGGGAGAGGTTGGACGGGACGCAACCGCAGCAGGCCATCCACAGCGACTTCTGGATGTCCGGGTTTCGGAACGCATAGATGATGGGGTTGATCACAGAGCAGCAGGTGGCTGGGAGGACCGTGGCGTAGGTGTATATCACAGGGTAGCTGGAGTCAGCCACGATGGAGTACATGGCGAACGGCAGCCAGCACGCCCCGAAGGCACACAGGATGGCCGACAGTGTGGAGACGCCTTTGGTGGTGGAGATGGCCACGAACTGGTGCTGCACAGCGATCTGCTGTGCATGGCGGAAGGCGATCTTGCAGATTTGCAGGTAGAGCTGCATCATCAGGGCGAAGACGAGCAAGAAGGTGACGGCAAGCGCCACGGCGTTGTTTTTGGTGACGGGCCGGCAGATGCTGCACGTGGACTCGTCCCTAAGACAGTTCCAGCCGAGTGCAGGCAGCAAGCCGAGCGTGAGGCACGACACCCAGATGAAGACTACCATCACGTAGGTGAAGGTGACTGTCCGTTCGGTGTGGTAGGTCAGGGCGTTGTACAGCGACAGGTAACGGTCCACCGTGATGGCGAGGATGTTGAGAACGGACGCCGAGAAGGCCGAGATGAGCAGTCCGACGGACAGCAGCGTCACAAACTCCACCGAGCTGTCGACCAAGTAGGTGAAGACAAAGTTCAAGATGAGGCCGAGGCCAGCCAGGAGATCTGCCACCGCCAACGATCCAATCAGGATGAACATTGGCGCGCGGAGCGTCGGCGTGTAGAACAACACGGCGATTACCAGGGCGTTCTCGCAGGAGATGAGTGTCCCCGTCACGCAAAGCGCGATATCCCACGGGCTGACTTCCTGGACAGCCACGGTGGTGGTCGCCGGCTGGAGGTCAGGGGTCATAGTTCTAAGGATGGGCTCGGAAGAAGAGTTGGAATGGTCCTCGGCTAGGATCCAGGAGGTGGAGGAGTCGAAGGGGTCAAGGGGAGAGGAGGAGTTTAGGCTGCTGCCGCTGCCGCTACTCATGGCTGCTGCCGCGGCCAGGGAGAGAATCATAGCTGGAGAAACGAGAGAGGAAGAAGGACGGGAAGGGAAGGAAAATGGAGAGGGAGGTAAAAGTTTAGAGAAGGAAGGAGAGGAGGAGATGTGCGTGAACGGCGTGGAGAGAAAGGAAGAGGAGTCGAAGGAGGTGAAGGACAAAGGAAGGTGTTAACATTTACCCCCTTTTTCATCCATCCATCCGTTCATTCATTCATTCATTCATTCATTCATGCTCTTGACCCGGAGCTCACACGTCACCAGCCGCTCCCACGCACCACAACCACTGACAGGTAATTAGCAGGTGTGATCACGCACAAGCGGGGAATAAAACAAATCCTCAAACGCACACACACACAAAAAAAAAAAAAAAAGAGAAAGAAAAAATCTGCTGCAGTCGTACCGAAACGGACGAAGACGAGGTTCAGTTTCCTCTCAGTCAAAACCATCATCAACAAAAATCTATTTTTAGAGCAGCTCTAAAAATGGTGCATGACGTCCTGGGGCACGGCGCGCGGCGGTAGCGGTAGCGGTAGATAGCGGTGGTGGAGGTGGTCGTGTTCACCTGAACGCGTGCCCAGACATGCGGTTTTTTTTTTGTTTTGTTTTTTTTGGTTGTTGTTGTTTGTTTTTCTTTTGCGTCCGTTAATTCGCAGCACGCAGACGACCCAAAAAAAAAAAAAGAAAGAAGCTAATTTTAGCTCGGCCGAGATGAGCTGCCAGGTCGCGCGCACCAACGAACGAACGAGCAAGCGCCAAAAAAAAAGGGATGTGGAGCTCCATTCACAAAAAAATTTCTCCCACCTCCCTCCCTTCCTTCACCTCCTCCACCCGCCCCCTTTATTTTTCATCTCACCCCTCCTCCCTCCCTCTCTCTCCCCTCTCTTTCTTTCATGCGCACACACACACACACACACACACACACACACACACTGTCAATGACTGCAAACGGCTGGGGAAGGTCACCACCACCACCACCAGCAGCAGCAGCACCTCCACCAACAAGCCCCGCAGCTCATGGTGCTCACATCCCTGCGGTAACGGCAGCTCGTGCATCCCCCCTTATCAAACACAAGCAGCAGCCCATGCATGTGCATATATACATGTATATACATATAAATATATGTATATAAATACATATATAGAGAGAGATAGAGAGAAAGGGAGGACAATAAATACCTGGATCAGTTTCATTCAGCTGCAGCAGTGCAGTCCCTGAGCCAGCGAGGGAGCGAGTGAGTGAGGGAAGGACGTAAGGAAGGAAGGAAGGAAGGAAGGAAGGGAGACCACGCCACAGAGACACCACCACCACAGAAAAAGAGAAATTACCAGCTTGTCTTCTTCTTCTTCTCCCCTGCAGGAAATCCGTTCCTCTCCACTGTGTCTGTGTGTTTCTTTATTCTTTTTTCAGGGTTTCCCCCCTCTCTCATCCCTCTCTCTCTCTCTCTCTCTCTCTCTCTCTCTCTTTTTCTCCCCTTTTTTCTCCCCTAGTCAGCGGCGCGCGCTATATTCCTCGGTTGGCATGGTTATTAGCCTTCTGTCGGAAGCTCCGTCCTCGCGCTGCACATCCTCGCCTCCTCATTGGACCGACTTGTCATTCTCCTTGTCTGACGTCAGAAGTCTCCGCTCCTCCAGTCACCGTCATCGTCATCATCACGGTGTGTGTGTGTGTGTGTGTGTGTGTGTGTGTGTGTGTGTGTGAATCACGAAGAGGGAGAGAGGGAGAGAGGAGGGATGAATTAACGAATCCGCCTTTTAATTAAATTTAATTGACTTTATGATGCGGTGATTTATTTGTCTTCTCGTACTGTGAGTTACATGTGCTGGTATTCGCGTGCCTTAATCACGCACGCACGCACGCGGGTACAGAGTGGCTGATCACCCACCCACTCACAAGCAGCGCGTGACGAGTCCTGAAATACCTGAAAGGTGAGACTGACCCACCAACCACCTGAAATATTCTGCCCCATTTATAATAACGTGTTTGTTTATGGTCAGCAGCCAGCAAGCACTGTAAAAAAAAAAAAAAAAGTTTTACAGTACAAAATTTTTTTTTACTGTAGTAAAAACAGTATAATTTTCTCTAAATATTTTACATTTGTAGATTTTATGGTGAAAAACTGCAAAACCATGACAGTCATATTTCAAAAACCTTTATTTATACACCATTGTAAGGGAATTTGTACAGAATAAATCACTATTATTTATAGAGAGGCTGTTAATTTTACAGTAAAACACTGTAATAGGTAATGCCATATTTTACAATCCTACTCTCATGGTTTAGCAGTTTTTTCGCCGCAAAATCCGCAGACATTGTAAAATAAGGAATAAAATGCCAACCTTTGTTTTTACTGTAAAAAAGTATCAGCTGTGGTTGTAAGAATTTTACCGTAATAAATATGGTATAACCTTTTCTAATATTACAGTAAGAGGATATTAGTGCTGCTGATTTCACATCATTTACTGTTTGTAGATTTTACGGTGAAAAACTGCCAAACCATAGCAGTAAATATTAGTGTTTTACCATATAATCCCTTATTTAAAATACTACTTAAATAAATAAATAAATGTCCTTAAAATGCTATATAAATAAAGGTTTTCTATGAAATATGACTAATTTAAATTAACTTGTTGGTATAACTTGGTATAACCATTTCTAATGTCATGGTAATGCAACATTAGTATTGTTTATTTCATATATAAGGCTGGCGTATTATTCCATATTTTAAAACATCTGTAGATTTCATGGTGAAATTTGAATTTCTCAGTGCATCACAGGATTCTAATTTAAAATCCTGCACTAAGGGCTTTCTACCATTGAATATATTTGAGAAAATATATTGTCAATTATGCAATCATGATACATACACATGCGCCACACAGCGGCAGTGGTTGAGAGATTAATTAAGAAAACCTTGCAAATGAATGTGGAAATCACATAATGGAAATGCTACTGCCAGCGAGTCTAATACAACTCTGACGACTGTTTTATAAAATAAAAACTAAAAACAAGTGACAGCAGCAGTTGCCGTGGCAGGGTGGTGGCAACTGCCCTAGACACCGGCAACTGCCGTGGCACACACACACACACACAGGTGCTGATTGGCCGAAGAGGCATCTTGTGTATCTGAGCTCGATTGCTCTGCCTCAACTACCTGGATGTTTGTCACAGAAAATTGATAGTGAATTGTGAGAACTGAATGTTCAGTTCCAAACTCATAAATTCAATTTCAAATTACAATTCAGATTCAGTTTTTTTAATGCTATTATTCAAGTTAAGCAATTCAAATATAAATGATTCAAATTCAGTCTCTGGTGGCACATATTGCAGCCCATGAAGCTGGCTCCAGAAGTGAGTCAGTCTCCATAAGTCCCCATGTTAAAATGTGAAATTATATTAAGGCTTATAGTATAGCAGAATTAAGAGCGTGGATGCTTTGATTGACAGGTACCGTTACAGATGGCTACAACGTCCATGTTTTATACAGTCTATTGATGGTGCATTATAATTTCTGATGCTATAGTATAGCTTCAGTGCATAGATAACAGCGGGACTGTGTCGGCCCCTTTAAGACTCTTGGACCAGCCCTTTTGTTAATCAATTAACTACTCCACTTGGATATGCTAATGTCCTCCTCCTTGAGATTAATTTTAAATATCTAAATGGGTGCGTGACACTCTGCCTGGCTGGCAGGCTGGCTGGCGTGATACGAGCCTCCCTCGTGTGAAAAATAAAGACTCCTCTGCCGGCTCGGTCTCGAGCTCAATTACATCATCACACCTTTAGTGCAGGAAACTCCCAATCCGGCCCACGCACCCTGCGCACTGCTAACCCTTCTTTCTTCACTCTTTCTTTATTTCACTTCCGCTCTCCTTACGCCTCTTCATCAATAAAGCCCACAAGCCAGGAAGATAAATGAAATAAGGAAAGATTCACACTCCTTCCTACACCCCCTTCACTTAAAGCATCTTTTTTTTTTTTTCAGTGAATGGCATTATGTATGAATCACCGCTACATGATTAGAATACAGATGAAATGCAGGCGAGTGCGTGCGCGTGTTTTCATTGACGCCCTCCCCCATGTCCAACTTCATTCATCTTTCCAGCAAAGCACCATGGGTAAATTGAGAGCTGTTACATCATCTTGCTGTTTTGGTATGCTTTGTAGCAGAAAGCCGGACCGTCTCACTCTTCTCTCTCTCTCTCTCTCTCACTCTCGCTCTGTCTTCATCTCACTCGATTTCTACTATACAAACACGCACTTTGCTCTCTTCGATTCAGCGATGACAAAGCATGCCAAAGTCAAACTGTATTACATCACTGATGTATTTCCAACACCGGCCTCTGTTCTGTTTTCTCCCTCCTCCGGCTCTCTCCCTATCGTCTCCTCCGGGATGAAAGTCACAGGAGGACATTGAGGAGTTGCATAACTCGTATTTAGGGCAGTGGTGCATGGTTACGCTAGTCGTGATGTAGTGTTATCTAATGTGAAAACTGACTGCTCATACAGAAAAAGAAAAAAAAAAAGAAGTGCAAGGAGAAGAGAAAATATATATACGAGGAGTTGATGCTGAAAGAAAAACACAGAATAAGCAGAGCTGTTTGGTGCTGGGTTAAATCCCCATGCACACATTGGCTGGAAACGTCTCAGCAGTGAAAGTGGATGACTAATACTACTCCCACCCCTCCTCTCCCCACACATACACACGTAAACACTCCAACCACTGGGTTTCCCTTGAGTGTGATGTTTAAAGGAAAATCCACCTCATAAGAAAAAACTTTGCTGTTTTATTATTATTTGCAGTGTTCTAGTTAAACGTTTACGAACTGAGATTTGTCTCATATTGAAGTTGAAGCTGAAAAATGACCCTTTTGTCCCCCTTTTGCCATCAAACCAACCCTGACCGTTGAGGCATGGACTCCAGTAGACCTCTGAAGGTGTGCCGTGGTATCCGGCACCAAGATGTTAGCAGGAGATCCTTTTAAGTCCTGTAAGTTGCAAGGTGGGACCTCCATGGATCAGACTTGTTCGTCCAACAAATCTTACAGATGCTCGATTGGATTGAGATCTGGAGAATTTGAAGTCAACACCTTGAACTTGTTGTTGTGTTCCTCAGACTATTCCTGAAGCATCTTTGCTCTGTGGCAGGATGTGTTATCCTGCTCAAAGAGGCGACTGCCCTGGAGGAAGACTGTTTGAAAGGGTGTACATGGTCTGCAACAATAAGTAGGTGGTATGTGTCAAAGTAACATCAGCCAGAACATTGTGTACGTCCTACTTTTTCGAGTTGTGAGGTGAGGCTTGAACTTGTTTGTCGATTGGATTGAGATCTGAGGAATTTGGAGGCCAAATCAACACCTTGAACTCATTGTTGTTCCTCCAAACCATTCCTGAACCATCTTTGCTTTGTGGCAGGGCGCATTGTCCGGCTGAAAGAGGAAAGTCTGTACGTGGTCTGCTTAGTTTTTCACTGATGTGGCTGGAAAGGACTGATTAGACTGGTGAGAGTGAATCAAACAGTAAAATCATGGACCATAAAAGCAATTCTGAAGCTGAAAAATGCTAAAATGCTGTGTAGAGCTGAGGGGAAGTGCAGCTGTAGGTGTCACTGGATTGTTGATTAAAGAAATATTGATTAATAATCCTTTATGCAAGGTCTAATTGCTGCATCACGGTACTGGAGCAGTGACACATCTTGACGCCAAACTTGTCAGACTGAGCGGCTCCTGCGTCATTTATGAGCGTGACGCGCTCCCTCTTGTTTCTCCAGAGCTGAGGTCTTACAGAGCTCTGTGTTTGAGTTTGAATCACCAGCGACGCTGTAGTGTTTCCCAAGCGAAGAAAAAAAGAAAACATACATTATTCAATGCATTAGTGTAGGATTAAGAGGACACCGACTTGACTTGCTGCAGCGCTGTCAGGACGCGTGACTCGGTAGTTAGCAACGGCCCTGGGGAGCCATAACTCGCCTTGATTAAAGGTCTCGGTGAAAGGTCAAGAGGGAGAAGGAGAGCAAGAGAGCAAATTGATGGACTACAGAGAGCCTTTGGTTGATTGAAATGTAAAACGTCCTCTTAACTGTCAAAGTGAAGCTTGAAATGAGTCAGTCCACTGATAATAATGAGTCAGGCTGACTGTGCTCTAAAAACACGATACAACGAGTACTCCCTACCAAGTGATTTGATTGGACGAGAGTCGTTCTATGACACAGCATCACTGCAACCTTTAACTACATATGTTGCTCCACTTTACAGGCATTGTAACAAACTTTTCACCACAAAGATGGACATATTTCTACATCTACAAGCAACAATATGTAACTCTGCTTGTAATAGTGACATCTAGCGGTTAAAAATCGGTACTGCAGTCCAAATTTGAAACACTGGAGAGTCGTCCCCTGTCACCGGAAATATAAAGTTGCTGCTTACTTTTACAATGTCTTTGTCTCTTTCCAGGATACACTGTGGGTTTCACAACACAATCTTACAGCGTCCCTGAGATTAAAAAGAGAGGGACGATGATGGTGTGTTGACGTGGGTCGTGTGTGGGATCGGACCAAATCAGAACAGGCAAGACACAAACAGACTTTCCAGACTGGAAGGCAAATTTCAAAGGAAGAAACATACTAACTGTGGTGTTGTTCGTATCTCTTTACCTCCATTTATTGATCCTTTAATCGATGATAGTAAATAATATTCCTGATGTTTTAATTCAAGAAATAACCATGAAATTATAGTAGAGGTAGTACTAGTGTGTATAGGTTTGTGGGTGTACTGTAGTCTCTGTTTACCACAGTGCTATTGACACTAACACTAGGGGGTGCCAAAGTTGTACATTTTCTAAACATAGTGGCTTTAACATGAATTTGCTACAATGCCATTAGAGGAAATATTATTATGCTTTGTTGAAACAGTTGCATTTGTTGTGCAATGGTGGTAAATTTGAGTGCTCCTGCTGCGAGCAAAACAACCAGCCTCACTTGAATGTCGTTTCCAACACTCTAACACTCGTTCTGTTCAGTTGGTAATACCTGACTAAGAGTCCACCTGCAATGAGCAGCGAGCACACGCAGGCCATTATCTCACCATGGTGTGCGGCAGAGTGGTCTCTAAATGAGGCTCGGTAATGATGATGACGGCAGTATCGACACTGTGAAACTCCCGTGGAATGATTCAGAGGGAATGAAAGAACAATCTGTTGGCTGTGCATGAGAGGAAAAAGAAGACAGGGGATTAAGAATATATATCGATGACATCGATATCAGATCAGTTGTTCTCTTGTATAAAACATGTTGTGTTCACTTTACAGACATCAGTAGCTTGTGGTGGCTAACTTTTGATCCTCCAGTTCTGGCTTCCACTCTTTTTCTTTCCACCAACATTAACTGTCCGTCCAGCTGTCCATCCCTTTGTCACAACAGCTGGACTCGGGCTCAGACACTTCAGTGATTGCTCTCCGGCTGCTGGCTGAGGTCCTCTGGATGGAGCCCAGGGGCAACTGTGACCAGATGCTGCCCAGCTGTAGTAGCTCTTGTCTGGGCTACTCAGTCACCAGATGGCCTCTCACCTCTGGACCCATCGGGGTTGTCCTCGTCATTGCCTCTGTCTGGCTGGGAAACACATCTGTCCATCAATCCAGGAGCTTTGTTTCTGCCCACATCATGAGTAAGGTAGATATACAGCACACATGAAGCCCATATATATCTATCTAACTCATTCAACATGGGCTGCTACTGACAGACAATTTCCTTATTGAACTATCTGTGCTATGTTTATGTATTCATCGCAATTTAATATTGCTTTTACACTTCAAAATTCAAAGATATTCAATTTATTATCACGTAAGACAAAGGAAATCAGCGTATCCACACAATCTGGGAATGTTTGACATTTTTTCTTGCTGCGTATCCTTATTTTTGTGATATAGCGCCCCCTAGTTTCAGAGGCTGCTGAGCATGGTTACATTGCCTGCTTGCCCAGCTCCTGTTCTGGCACGACACTGGCTCTGCCCCCCTGTCAGCAGTCGCTCTGATAACCTCCTCTTCCCGGTGGTCCAAAACACCTGGGCTGCCCGGCTAACAAACTGAGCTAACATTAGCTAACAGCAGCTACAGTTGGCACCAGTTTACTTCACTGTCCATCAGGAAACTCTGTAAATCACAGAGAGTTGAAAACCAGAAAACATTTTCGGTTTTCAGTCACAAAATGTTGCTTTAAATATCAACTGTGTAGCAGTGAAAAGCAATGTTATGAGTCTGGATGATTCATGTGAGCGTGTCAAGTGGACCTTGGAGCCAACATGGAGGAATTCCTTTGGGACACAATCTGACATGTTAATTAATATTTGATTACCAATTATTTATATATTTTACATGATGAATGTATCCATTAAAGCGTGTGCTGTCTGCACACGTGTGTGTGAGCCGTCACGCTCTTTCAGCGTTCGTTTCAGGACGTCCATCACTTTCACGAGCCAGGCTCAAGACCTCACGTGACACACATTTATGTCAACTGACACTTGGATTTTGAGGAAAGTTCAGCACACACACACACACATCCATACGTAGACACGTACACACTCTCACACACTGCCGTCTTCGATCTGCCTCAAAGCTGTTCATTCTATGAATACGTAGAAAGCTCTATTTTTATCTGACACCCCGCCGTGCCTCTCAAGTCGTCCATGTTAACAGTAATATGGACTGACAGGTGTGTGTGTGTGTGTGCCACAGTGGGGTCTTAACCCACAGCTGCTCACAGTGACAACAAGCCTGTCTGGTTGCATCATTGTTTCTCACACACACACACTTTCGTTTGGTTTCTTCAATCGTTGACTTCTTATCTAGCTAACAAGCTAGTTGGTTTGCTGACTAAAAACCAAGCGGCGACCTCCGTCACTGTGACGTGAAGCGCCAAAAACTTGCAGTTCCTTGAACATCCACTTGAGGCTGGCTCCAGAAGTGAGTCAGTCTCCATAAGTCCCCATGTTAAAACGTCCAACTTCACAGCAGAAATATACATGTTTACAGCCTGGTACAAAAAACTGTTTTGGTCTAATTTCTCATTGTATCCTGTTATCTGTCAGTTCAGATGCCACAGAAACGCCTCGTCTGCTGTCTGTATCGCAGAGTCGGCCTCCTCTTTTTATTTATAGGTGTTATATTGACTTTATGTCTCTCTCTGTTCATGTTCAGCCTGATATTTTTATCATCGTACCCGTCCTGAGAGCAATAACTGAGTCTTACTGTATATCTCAGTCTTCTCTCTGTCAGTAAACACACACACACTCTTGTCGGGTTTCCTTGCTGCATCTCAGCTGGTGACAAAACACCACTGCAGCTCTCTGCGGGAAACTCCTTCAGACACATCACTCACGACGGGAGCCGCACACACACACACACTCATTCAATCATGCTACTTGTCTCAACAGGAGCTGCCTGGAATAGTAGTACCTCCAGGCAGGAGGACATGTGTGTGTCGGTGTGTATACATACAGTATGTCACTTGGCTTTGCGTGAGCTCCTTTATTTCTGCTCGCTGACCTCTTTCTGACTTCACACTCTTAAATCCCTCGATGAAATGAAGCTGTGCATGGACTAAAGGCAGAGTGTGTGTGTGTGTGTGTGTGTGTGTGTGTGTGTGTGTGTGTGTGTGTTAAGTTTTAGGGCCCTCTGGTGTCGATTGGTTTTTTGTGGTGTAGTTTCCCCCCAAAGGAGGACGACGCTGGCTGCTGTCAGTCTTTTCCCCGCTCATTCATGCAACTGTGGACATTATTAACTCATACTTCATGTTGTTAATCTTCTATTTTTGTTAAATATCGCGTGCGGCCTCCTCTTCGTCCTTCCCCCAAGCCGCGCTGTGACCTTACAGATGAATGAATCACAGGAATAAGCCGACAGTACGTGACAGCAGCTCCTCAAGGCTCTGTGAAATTTATGGCGATCTTTCTCGGGAGTGTGCGCCATAAAATCTGTAAGATTACGACGACTGGATTCACAATTTTCTTCCTTTAGTGTCAGTGAAGGAGTGTTAGTGTTTTGACTACAGGGGTTTTGGACCACTGGGAAGAAGAAGAAGAAAAAGAGGAGGTTTCAGTTGTTCTAGTTGTGGAGGAATGCTGACGCGGAGTGGAGCTAATGTCGTGCCAGAACAGGAGCCGGAAAAGTGGGCAATGGCAAGGAGAGAGTGAAGAGTCAAGAGTAAATCTGGGACTGACTTTTAGTGGTTGATGAGAGCTGGCCTGACTGCTGTTGGACTAGTCAGTAATATTAGCTGGCTGCTACGTCTTGTGTTGTTGTTGTTGAGTACAGACATAGTTACCACAGTGGTGTTATACTCTGAAACGACGGGGCGCTAAATCATGAAAAAATACCAATTTCTACACAAAGACTTACCTTAAAAGCAACTTTTTAAAAATGTTTCATTCTGTGTGTCACACTTTCAAAGTCCTCTCTAAAGAAATAAACTTTCCAAATTAGACTTAATTAATTATCCCGGAAACACTCAGGGAGTCTGGCTCTGTTGATTTCACTCTTGATTTAATCAAAACATTTTATAATTTACCATAAAAAAAAATCTCATAATCATACGTGTTGTTGCAGCCTGCATCCGGTATCGACCGGAGCTATTTCTTTTCAATCAAGCGACCTCTCTTTGCTGTTAGTCGATGTGCCACGACATGAATAATATGTCCCATATGGAAAATGTATTAAATCAATACACTAAGTGGCTGCAGCATAAATCCTGTTTTCTCCATCTGTTTGTTCTCTCTGGCGCTCCACCTCTTCAGCCCTTTCTCTACATATACATATATAACTGTTTGTTAAGAGTGTGTATTATTGTGTGTAGGAAGGTGTGATCTCACGCAGTTTTAGTGGTGTGTGTGTCACACTTTGTGCACCTACACACACACACCCTACAACACTTACAATACAAAACAGTTGTTTGGTTGCGTAACGGTCCCAGCTGTTCCTGCAGTGGACGCCGTATATGAGCGACTGTTTTGTTTTAATTATCATCTTATCTGTCCGCTAATTGGCGTGTGGCATGTGGACGCACGCACACACTCACACACCTACCTCTCATGTCCATAGTTGCATAACACACACACACCCGTACAGCACACCTACCGCTGTGCTCTGAACGCAGGGTTTGTTCAACTCTTTAATGCAGCCTTTGAAAGTGTAAACACTCATCTTTACATAGTTAATAACTTCAGTAACGTTCTGTTATGTTTTAATTATTCATGATACGCACGGGCGTTCAAATGCTGCCAACCTTTTTGTGTGTTTGTGCCGCATAAGTCGCAAAGGACTTTCAGCTTTATTTGCTTCTTCGATGAATCAGTGCCACCTCAGAAATCTGTCAGACATAAACACGCAGAGCTTCTTTTAAATGTTTGATGTTACGTCCTGATGATTCAGACTCATAGTAAATCATCTTCTCGTCTCTGTTTGAGTGACAAACCACAACTAACTGTTTCGTTCTTGCATGCTATAACAGGGGCGAGGTCGGCATTGGATGGGGTTGAGTTGAGTTGAGGGAAAACCATTTTTTATGATCATTGCTTTGAGGGTGTGACATCACCAACTGGTTTCCAAAGCACCGGAAATACGCGCCCCCATGTTGGATGTTACTCCTTCGAGCTGAATGACGCCTGGGTGCCCTAAAAAACCATCTGTACCTGTCAATCACGCTCTTAATCCTGCATAACTTTAAGCCTTAATATAATGTAACTCATAACAGGTGAGTTGCATATAAATTCACCCTCAGTACAGTTGTCATAAATGGGGAAATTAGCTATAGAGACCAAAACTGTTTTTTTGTACCAGGCTGTAAACATGTTTATTTCTGCTGTGAAGTTGGACATTTGAACATGGGGACTTATGGAGACTGACTCTTCTGGAGCCAGCCTCAAGTGGATGTTTGAGGAACTGCAGTTTTTGGCACTTTACACAGCACGGTGGTTACCATTTGGTTGGTACAGGAGAGAGCCTTTCTCCAAGCTCTAGGAAGGAAGGATGAAGGACGACATCCTAAAGAAAACAACGGTAAAAAGTCATTTAACAAGTCCTCCAACATACATTGAACCTATGTAAACATAATTTATTATTATTGTTGTGGTCTGAATGTCTTTGCATTGTAAAAACTGTTCATCCGTTACATCCACAGAGGATCCCGCTGCAGCACTAAAGAGGCTCAGTGACTGATGAGACAGTCCTCAGTTTTAATCCATGCATCCTAAAAGATTCAATCGAGTGCTCTCGAACACACGACACTTCAAACAGCTTCAAGGACACTGTTCATTCTCCCCCCGGCTGCCTGTGAGAGGGAAGAGTGTCACGTTATTAACCCAACAAACCATCACTGAACACAGACCATGTTTACATGTCAGTCTTATCCTGAGATTTGGAGTTCTGTAACGGCACCTACCTGTCAATCAAAGCGTCCACGCTCTTAATCCTGCATAACTTTAAGCCTTAATATCATTTGAACAGGTGAGTTGTATATAAATTCACCCTCAGTACAGTTGTCATGAACGGGGAAATTAGCTATAGAGACCAAAACTGTTTTTTGTACCAGGCTGTAAACATGTTTATTTCTGCTGTGAAGTTTTTAACATGGGGACTTATGGAGACTGACTCACTTCTGGAGCCAGCTTCAAGTGGACATTTGAGGAACTGCAGTTTTTGGTTTCCCCATCCTTGGCTGCAACCGTTACTCTTACCAGCCCCGCTGCTTCAGGTGTATCTTCAGTGTACGAGTAGCTTGTCAGTACTTGATATGTGTGTTTTAATCACTTCATTAGCAGCTCCGTGCTCAGCCTGGTTGTAAAAAGCTAACAGGAAGTGTGTTGCTGTGCTCTTTGAGGTTACCACCTGCTCGCTCACTCACTCTTGCGTTCTCATGGAAACCAATATGGTGAAGAGGCCAGCCAATCAGACACACAATGGCCTCTTTTGTTATCCCACATGTGTTTGTGTGTGCATTCACGTCCATCTCTACTTGACTGTTGCTGCTGCCGCATGCGTCGCTGACCACTAAATTGTACCACAAACCTCCGTCACGCAGTGCTTGTCTGATTTTTTTTTTGTGTGGTGCATGTTCACCTGTAAAATTGAGTCAAAGCTATTAAAGTTTGACGTGCAGTCTGGCACATGTGGAGGTTCAAAGCACGTCTGCTGCATTAGGCTAGACTTCAAATGGCAGATGACTCAAATGTTCCTGATCTATGTATTCCAGAGGGGTATTTATAGCATCAATAGATCACGGAGGGGTGGAGGCACTTGTGTTTTCTCTGTCTCTCTTCATACTGTACATACTTTTTCTTTGTCTCTTGCCTTTTACAGTATGTTTGATGATGCATGCTTTCATCTTCCACCCTCTTTTCTCCGTCTGCGTCTATCTCCGGAGTTATGTGAAGTATGTCTTCTTCCCCATCAATGTCATTTAATTTATTCGCCGTTTAATACTTGAATCTCGGCTCCAAGGCCCCACAAAGTAGCAGAAGATATCTTTTGGAGAAGTTTAACTTTCATTAATAAGTGTTCGGATTCAAGTATTTACAAGAAAGAATAGTTAAAGATCAAGTGAGGTGATAAAAAGCTCCAGATCAGCTACTAAAAGGATCGTTAAGGTGCGTTTGTTTTGTTGACAGGTGTTTCTAGTGCTAAGAGAGAAGAGTAATACAACATTACCATAACATCAAAAACAAACAGAATATCATCAAAAATACTTGATTTTGCCACAAAATCACAGTTTTTGTAGACGTAAAGAAACACATCGTCTGTAAAGAAAGACGTGTTAAATAATTTAAATGAAACAGAAACTCTGCAAACTTAGATATTAATAACAGGAGTTATGGATTTCTGACTTTTAAGTGTGAGCTTCAATCCAAGTCCATCAAAATTAAAACATGTCGTACAGTTCTTCTCCGTCACACAATATTTTCCAAGATTATTTTACACAATGTACATTAATCAGTCATGTGATGTGGCTATGAAGTCAATGCATAAAGTGCCAAAAACTGCAGTTCCTCAAACGTCCACTTGAGGCTGGCTCCAGAAGTGAGTCAGTCTCCATAAGTCCCCATGTTTAAATGTCCATCTTCACAGCAGAAATAAACATGTTTACAGCCTGGTACAAAAAACAGTTTTGGTCTCTATAGCTAATTTCCCCGTTCATGACAACTGTACTGAGGGTGAATTTATATACAACTCACCTGTTCACATTATATTAAGGCTTAAAGTTATGCAGGATTAAGAGCGTGGCCGCTTTGATTGACAGGTGGGTGCTGTTATAGGTGGCTTGTTTGAGCAACCAGGCAAGATACAAAAAAGAAAACTGAACAAACTGTTACCTTTACCACCATGTCATCTCCATCTTTTAATGCAACGCAGCAAATTATGGACTATAATGACAAAAATATCGTCTCATGGCAATATATTTTGATTATTTAAATTCATTATAAAATCATAAATCACTGATATGTCCCACTAAATCTTAAAATTTGAGTTTTTAATGCAAAAATCATTTTAAAAAATCACCCTTTTTTTGTTGACAGTGTGAAAAAATCTTTTAACAGCTTTTATCCTCGGATGTAAACAGTGCTGAGACTCTAATCCTCATCACTGACATCACAACCCTGAATAACTAAAGAATACTCCCCGCTCTTTGTCGCCGTCTTCTCTCTTTAATCTCACCCTTTGTCTCACTCTCTCTGACCCGTCTCACACCTCCAGTCTGTCCCCTCTACACTCCCGCCTCATTAGTGTTCGCTGTGATTAACCCCGTCTCTCTGATCAAAGGGGAAATCGCAGACTACACTTAATAATTGATGCTCTCAAATGGTTTGGCTTCTCATGCCTCCAATAACAGCTTCTTTTCTGCCTGATCATGCAGATTCATCTCCTTTGATAATTTTTTAATGGGCGAATAAATCACTAGGTGGCAGCATAGTAACACACGGTGCATACATTGACAGAGCGGGGAACTGCACAGACTGTATCATGTGTAGACTGCTAATTGTTTAGGATCGAGTGTGACACTCAATGCGCCATTCATCTTTGAATTTATCTCTTCAATTCCTCTAATTACCCGATCGATAAGCTCCAGGTTTGACTGCAGATCAATTGGAATAATGTTTCCCCTGACCCATTAGTGACCTTTTTACGACCTCTTAAAAGCATCCCCGATGCTCGGATCGAGTCTGTTAACCTTCAGCGTCTCGGAGTTAATGAGGAGGAAACAATTAGTCGTCCTTCCTTTTGGAGTCAAAAAGATTTCTAGATGTAAAACGGAGATGTTTGTGACAAACTCAAATAATCTGTGATTTTATCCTGAATGTTTGAGGTTTGTTACATAATTTTTGGGACGTATACACACCTGTGTTAACCATTTTCAGATCCCAATGACACTGCATAAAAATATGCAGGAAAAAACCCATGTTTGCACGTCTGTAAATTTAGTTCAGTCTCACATAGACTAAGTTTGACTTTTTGGTCAAGTTCGAGAAGTTTTCTTTCAGGAGAGTCCAGAATCATGACTGTAAACAAAGAGTTATGTTATTTTGGGGTATGTCATTTCCAGGGAAAGCCCTCATTATGTATATATTTTAATTTATGAGCAAAAGCTACTACCAGTTAAAAGAGACATCAACTTGTGTGTGAATGTACAGATTTATTTTTGCAAACTGACATCTGTGAACGCTCTTATGTGACTAATTTTTTAAAATATCTGTGTGTAGGCTTATTTTAAGGTGTCTGATGTAACCATTCCTTGCTGGGTGTGAGGAGAGGTGTCCGTGTGGGAGTCCGGTTTGGTTGTGGGTGGGTGGTGAGAACATGAATGACAGTCAGGATTAAAGACTGAGATTCAGTTTGTCTCCTAACACCAGACAAGCTTCTCTGACGATGAGCGATGTTTGTTTTCTTTCTTGCAGAGAGAAAGATGATATGCTTACTATGTAGCTGGTTAGCTTAGCTTAGCATAAAGACTTGAGACTGGGGAGGTAACATATATTGAGCCGTCATAGCTGTTTCTCCCTTTTCCAGTCTTTATGCTAAGCTAACTGGCTGCTACATATTTAGCATACAGACCAGTGCCTAAAAACAACAAGTAGATTGAGCCAGATTTTTGTTTCCAGTCTTTATGCTATGCTAAGCTAAGCTAAGCTAAGCTAACTGCCGGGAGTACCTTCATATTTTAGAGATGTGAGCAGGTATATTTTTAACTTTTGGACAGAGACACGCTAGCTGTTTCCGTTTCCAGTATTTACACTATGCTAAGCTAAGCTAAGTGTTGGAAGTAGTTTCATGTTTTAGAGGTGTGAGTAGTTAGATTTTAAACTTTTGGACAGAGCCAGGCTAGCTGTTTTAACCTGTTTATAGTCTTTATGCTAAGCTAAGCTAAGCTAAACTGGCTGTTGGAGTAGTGTCATACTTTAGAGGTGTGAGTAGTTAGATTTTTGACTTTCGAACAGAGCCAGGATAGCTGTTTCCCCTTATTTCCAGTATTTACACTATGCTAAGCTAAGCTAACTGCTAGAAGTAGTTTCATATTTTAGGTGTGAGTAGGTAGATTTTTTACTTTTGGACAGAGCCAGGCTAACTGTTTTCTCATTTCCGGTTTTTATGCTAAGCTAAGCTAAGCTAAACTGCCTGGTGCAGTAACGTCATGGTTTAGAGGTGTGAGCAGGTACATTTTTATAAGTTTAGGACAGAGCCAGGCTAGCTGTTTCCCCTTGTGTCCAGTCTTTATGCTAAGCTAAGCTAAACAGCTAAGCTGAGCTGAGCTCAGATGCTGGAAATTGCTTCATATTTACCATCCAGACACGAGAGTGGCATCAGTCTTTTCATCTAATTAACAGCAAGAAAGCAAATACTTCCCACAAATTACCAATCATTTTTTATCATATCCGTCCATTAAGTGTGACACGCAGTCAGAGCTGGAAATAAATCAGTTGATTTTAATAAAGAAAAAAGGTTTAATGAACACATACGGGCAACAAAAATGGACATAATGAGCAGAGAGGGGAGCGGAGTATAAAATTAGCCGCATGACTAATACTTTTCCTCCTGAATAATGTGTGTTTTCCCTGCGAACAGCAGCAGTAACAAGTGTATGAATACAAAGCAGGAGCAGCGCGTTAGCTGCACATTATTAAAAGAGATAAATACGGGGGTACGAGGATAACTGCTCGTGAAAGATGAGTACAGGATGTGCGACAGTATGTTCGCATTTGCATGATGATAATGACGGCGCCCGTAATTTGCCCTCAGTTTGATACGTAACACAGAGCCGTTAATTATCTCTTTGTTATCGGGTTTTCTTTTATTGCTGAGCTCTGATTGCTGCTCCCGCTGTGCACCGTTTGGATGGAGGGAAGAGAGGGAGTCTGACAACCTGTTAGCAGCTCCCTTAGCAGGAGGTGTGTGGTGTGACGGAGAGAGAAACCTCTTATTCCTCCTCGGTTTTTACAGATTTGGGGAATAATTAGATTTCACTCATAGTGTGGGCCAACGAAATGAAGAGGAAAACACAATAAACACCTCCAGCTGAGGTGAATATTAGAAAAAATGTATTAAAACTTAACTTAATGTGAGATAAACACACCAAAACACAAAAACAATCAAAGCTTTTTTTTGATTTTTCATGGAGAGTTTATCAGAAAATTACGGAAGCGGTAAGCAGTCATGCTATCATACTTTTTATTTCCCATTTTTTCGCAATAATTAGTTCACTTCAATGCGTTTTCTTGAGATCTTGAGTTATTTATGTCATTATCTAGAAATAACAAATGCGGTTTTCCAGAGATAATGGGAAAATTTTCTCAAAATGTTTGTTCTCTTGAGATAATGACATAATTAATACAAGATCTCGAGAAAACAAAAGGATAGTCAGGTGCATTAAATCATTGTGTCGACATTAGCATGGCACGGCATGACGTCTCGCGTGACGGAAATCTCCGGCCTATCACATTTTATTCATTATCTTAAGATCTCTCAAGTCATTATCTCGATGAAATGTTCCTGTTATCTTGGGCTAGCATTTGTTATTTCGAGATAATGACATAAATAACTTGGGATCTCGAGAAAATTGCCCCGTTAGGATAACGTTTGTTATTTCGAGATAATGATATAAATCACGGAAGCCCTAAGTGGTCGTGGCTCCATTTTGCTTGTGATAACGACTTCTTTTTTCTGGAGATCTCAAATTAATTATGTGGTTATCTCTGAACTGAAAAAAATTATCCCATTGTCTCGGGATAACATAACATACATTTTTCTTTCTTTGTTTTCTTGTGATAAGTTAATTTTATTTGTTTTGACATAAATATCTCAAGATCCCGTTATCTCGGGATGACATTTGTTATTTCGAGATAATAAGTCAAGATCTCCAAAAAATTAACCCATTATCTCAGAAAAACAAAGTCTTCTTATCACAAGATCTTGAGAATCCAGGTAATCCAGTTATCTTAGGACAAAAAAAAACTTGTTAACACGAGAAAACAGAGGAATTAAACTGTATGAATGTGTGACCTCTTTGGACTTCCATAGGGAAATAACCAGTAGCTGCAGCTAAGTGTATTCTGCTCAGATGTATTTTTGTCCTTGGTCATCTTCCTCCCCTCCCCGTGCTCCATCTTTTTTAGCCCATCCTTCCCGCCGTTGCCAAGGGCAACCGGAGGAAAGAGGTGAATACAGTAACACTGTCACCTGATCGGCTATGTCGGGGGTGGCGGTGGTGGTGGTGGTGGTGGTGGTGATTGTGGGGAAATCCAGCAGGTGTGTGTGCACGCCTGTTACTGTGCACGTGTTTGCCTTTTCCACGCCATTGACCACCAGTTACAACCTGACAGAAAACACACACGCATGCAGGTGGAGGAGGGAGGATGACACACACACACACACACACACACACACGGTGTAAATGAAGTGACTGCTGGCAGGCTCACAGCTAATTCAGCATGAATATTTAATCAACTGTAAACAAATTACTACAGCGCCGAGCGATGCCAGTGCATGTGTCTGTCTGTATCTGTGTTAGCCTGCACATGTCGCTCATTCTCTCTCTTTATGTTAACGTGGACGTCTCTCTCTCTCTCTCGCTTTCTGGTGGAGCTCTCACGTCTCTCTATTAGGTGTGGATTTTCCGTAACGACAACGCAACAGAGCGAGCTGAAATCTGAGCAGTCTGCACATCAAGATGTAGTTTTCTGAGAGAGCGTGCCCGGGCAGAATTTTTGACTTAAATAGATGTGTTATTGCCTGCAAGAGGAATGTTGTGTCACTAGATTTGAGCCAAGCGAATGCAAAACTTTGAATCCACCTACACTCCAGAGTGGTCTGTAAGCTGTTTAATTAATAAAAGAGTTTTTTTTGGCTTCAAATAAACCTATTTTTGAGCCCTTGTAACATGCAATGCAACTAAATATTGATTCATCAGGTTGTCTTGTTTATGTGATTTGAAGAGGCCCGAGGAGGTAAAAGTATCCAGTATTTTACAAGAAATGACCAAACATGACTTTTTGTAACAAAAAATATGCTTTATTTTCTGTGGTTTCTCTGTGGTTGTGAAGTGAAGCCAATGTGGAAGTGCCAAAAACGTGCAGTTCCTCAAGCGTCCACTTGAGGCTGGTTCCAGAAGTGAGTCAGTCTCCATAAGTCCCATGTTCAAATGTCCAACTTCACAGCAGAAATAAACATGTTTACAGCCTGGTACAAAAAACAGTTTTGGTCTCTATAGCTGATTTAGCTAATAATTGGCTGTTCTGCTTCTTCCACCTCTTGACGTAGATCATTGGTGGGCCTCAGGCGGCCCAAATGACACCTAGTTGTTCAAACAAGCCAAATGTAATCAAAGTGTCCACACTCTTAATCCTGCATAACTTTAAGCCTTAATATCATTTGAACAGGTGAGTTGTATATAAATTCACCCTCAGTACAGTTGTCATGAACGGGGAAATTAGCTATGTGAAGTCATTTTAACATGGGGACTTATGGAGACTGACTCACTTCTGGAGTCAGCTTCAAGTGGACGTTTGAGGAACTGCAGTTTTTAGCACTTTTGCATTGGCAGACATTCGAACTGAGCCCACATGGTTTATCCCGCCAGACTTTGTTTACCTGTTTCGCTACAACCGGCAGTTTGCACGGGGTATTTATTTTGTTGACGCGGGCTGCTCGCAGCGTAGCTTCCTGCTTCTGAACCGGACCATGGCAGAGAAGCCGGTGAGGGTTTGAAACAATGATTAGAACGGTTGCGTATTGTCCGGTGTAATTTGGGGTTAGCGCCATAAAGCGTTACGGGGTTACGTACTTCGAACAAGGAGCTAACTAAAGTTAAATAGTATGAGAACAGACATTCACTTTACTACACTTAAAAATTTCATTAATTAAAGTTTTTTTTTTTTTTTATTTCTTTTTTTTTTTTTACGGTACAAAAAGTTTAACCGCCACTTTAATTTCGCGGTTTTCTGTCTCCTCGCGCGTGTGACCGTTAGGCCGGCGTCTTCCTCGCCCCCCAGCCCCCCCCACCCCCACCCCCCCCTTCTTATACGCGCATGCGTGTGCGCGTTATTTGCTCCCCGTTTAACCTCCGAGCAGCGACTCGGCACGGCCGCTTTCAAGTCTCTCTCTCTCTCTCTCCGTCTCTCCTCCCTCCTCCTCCTCCTCCTCCTCCACCTCCTCCTCCACCTCCCTCCCCTCCGCTTCCTACCTGATTCAGATCCGCTCCGACGCTATGCGTATGACCGCGTCTCTCTCTGCAAGGCGAGCACCACCGGAGAGACCCGCACGCTGCTGCTGCTACTGCCGCCGCCGCCACCACCACTACCACCGCTGCTCCTCCTCCTCCTCCTCCCGCTGCTGCTGCTGCTACTGACCGCCGGCGAGCACCGAACGCCGGCTTGACGAGCGACCCAGGCCCGGGCAACAAGCAGCAGGGAAGGGAGACCCCACCACCGCTAGTACCGGCGGAGAAGGGAGAGGGGAGACGTTAACGGGCGAAAGGTAAATAAATATCCGTGTTCCTCGACACATGAGGCGGGGGGTTTGTTTGTGCCGAGGCGGTAACGGTGGCTCATTTATGTTTTATTGAATATTGATGTTTATTGTAGACAGCCGTGAGCTCCAACAGCAAACAAGCGATACGGACGGAATGAATGATCAAGCTGGGGCTGAGGCGCACGACAGCCTGTTGTGCATTTATTTATTTATTTATTTATTTATTTATTATTGTTATAAATCATTTAATGTTAATCACACGAGAAAATAAAACACACACACACACGCGGTGTGTGTTTTATTTTGAAATTCAAGTCTTGTTTTAAATGTGCAAGTTTGACAGTCGTAATCAAGGAAACGCACGCACATTCACGCACGCACAGCCCCGCATACAACACTCCACGTGCACATCTGATGTTGTTGCACGTATATAATTCATCTTCATCATCATCATCATCATGATGGTGGCAGCAGGGGTGGGTTTGGCTGATAAAGACGGAGGGCTGTGAAGTGTAAAACCTCAAAGTGTTTTCTCACAAAGGCAGCGAGAAGTGAAGAGGAACCGAGAAGGAGAAGTGGCCGTCGTCGGATCTCTGAGCTGAGCAAGTGCACGGGAGGAAGAAGAAGAAGAAGAGTAATGAATGAACAGTAGAGAAAAGAAGCAGTTTGTTTATATTTGTGTGTTCCTGAACTTCCAGAGCTGCCTTCCTCCTCCACCTCCTGATCAATAATTCATCCCTCCATCTTTTCCAGAGTTGCACCCCCCTATCCACACCGGATAGAGAGATCGGCAAAAGAGGGACGAGTCGTGGTGGCGTCTGCCGGAGCCTGCTGTCCCATCCGTCATCGTCTTAGCCAAGCTCTCGCCTCGCCAAATTTTCCTCTTTCATACACACACCTCCTCCTCCTCCACCTCCACCTCCTTCTTCTTCTTTCACCTGCCAAACTCCGAGTGCCCTCGCTCGATCTTCGTCATGGCTTCCAAACTGAACCCCAACGTCCTGTACGTGGCCGAGCACGGCGAGCCGCTCGGGTCGCCCCAGGCGGACTCCGAAAGGACTCATATCGTAAGTAGAGTTCAGTTTGTGTTTCAAGGTGGCAAAAGTTCACGTAAATGTAAAAATGTACCCGACTGCTGACTCTGTGGTGCCTCAGAAAAGCCATCATGCTTCATGACATCTTATTTTTAAACTTTTTAACACCTGCAACAGATTTAAAGGCTCGCAGTCTTTGTTTGTTTTTAAGTTTTTACTTTTTTTTTATCATCTAAACATGAAAAATCTTTGACATATTTAGCCCCAACTTACTTACGTCTACGACTGTGCAGGACTGGTTTCTCAATCCCACACTTGCCTGTTCCTACATGTAATCTCACCTCCGCTCATCCTTCTTTGGAATTAAAAACAAATACTGAATGCCTTTTTTAAAGGCACGGTGGTGAGTTGGACGTCTGAATCTTCACTAAAGTCTGTCAAAAGTAAAGGGTGGGATCTTGTTGGCGCACGGGAAGCGGTGAGTCGAAACGTAACCAACGTCCTCACCGTGCGAGCACCAGAATGAACAAGTCAAGAAGAGTTCATTCATTTCTCATCAGGTTGAACAACCACAGAGCGAGTGATGGCCAAACTGTATTTCTAGGTATCTTTATTTTTATGAGTAAGTAACAGTAAGGATGAGTAAGGATGCTCCTTGGTATTTTTTAGGAAATAGGACCTAAAATACAGTTTTTGTTACAATTATACAAACATAACTTCATATTCTTCACACAGTGTCCTGTTTAGGTTGAAAAAAAGGATAAAAAGAAGGAATACACAAATAATTAGCAAAACTCTGTTTTTCAAAAACAGAAATGTAACATGAAAAAAAATCAATTGTAAAAAAAATTTTTACAAAATTTTAAAGTGTCTTCAGAAGTATTCAAGTTCTTTGGAGTATTTTATTGACTCTTCCAAACTTTAAAATGTCACTGCGCAACAAAATAGTGACACAAAGAAGTTTCATTTTAGTTTGAGGATACTGGTTGAGCAAAACAGACGAGTAGTGAATGAGAGCGAGCGAGCGCTGGCATCGATAAAGCCGGTTAATCAGCGTAATAAAAAGTTATTTCCTGATTGTTTTGCAGCAGTTGTGTTCAGCACAAATAAACATAACTTTAGCAGCCTGCTGTTGAACCGCTCGTAAGCCCATAAACCAAATCATGCAACTAAGAAGAGTTTCTCTGGCTGAACCTTTAGATTTTGGTTGCTGATGTCCTCTCCCCTGAGTTTTAGATAAATTGTCCAAATTAATTTGTGAAGTTGAAGTTTGTGCTTTAAAAGGCTCCAGATATTCCTAACTAACTTTTATAATTCTAGGCTGGAGAAGCTGGAGAAGAGTCGTCGGACAGCGACGGGGAGCAAGAAGAGACGTCACACAAGTTGATCCGCAAAGTCTCGACCTCGGGACAGATAAGAGCCAAGGTAAGAAAAAGGAACAGACAGGTTGCAGTGTTTTGTTGCTGTTAAACGGCGTTCCCAGAGCTTCTCGAAGATCACTGAATCTGTTTTCAACTCAAGAAAAGTCTGGCTGAAATCTCTGTGAGGTGTTGGGTAATAT
The DNA here is from genome assembly GCA_028641955.1 of Protonibea diacanthus. NCBI lineage: Eukaryota > Metazoa > Chordata > Actinopteri > Sciaenidae > Protonibea > Protonibea diacanthus. The sequence goes on along the minus strand of CM053998.1, from coordinate 3,137,689 downwards.
CAAAGAATTTTTCATTCACAACTTATTCTTTCAGCGTCTTGTATTATAGATGGTCTTCAGCTGGGTTTTGTGGACTTTATACATATTTTAAACAGGACTTCACCAAGGTAAAAAGCCACATTAGCAGGCCAGTGTTCATGGAAATGTTAAGTGAGCTTGGGAAAGCCTTTACCTCTATCTGACACTACCTTCAATGCATCAATCAACCCATTGAAGGATCTCTCACCTTCTCCGTTCGATTATCTCTCTTGCATAACTTTATCAACACTTAAATCAGATCTCATCCGACCCTCGTCTGCGTCTTCTGTGAGGACAGATGACTTCCTGTTCGGGTCTGGCCCACTTCCTGGCTGCGTCATTTCCCTCTCTTACTGCCTCCGTGATGACGAGTTTAAATCTCTGATAGCCGATCTGACATAATCTCACAGTCCCTCATTGGGCTTCTGATAGTGGCGTTATTGGCCCTGTTGACTGTTTTACAGGAAGATATTGATGATTTCACATCGGCCTCTTACTGGCAAATACACTCACACACAAATCTGCCTCATTAGTTATTGATGAGCTAATATCCCCAATGAGAAAAGCTTTATTCTCAATGCACAAGCACAGATGACAAATGATTATCATACACCGTGTGTGATGGAATCGTTATCCATTACCTCCGCTGACCATCAACTGTGAATCACACGTGGATCAATAGGAAACACAGGATACCCCCCGTCGTCATGGGGATGGCATCCCATAATGCCACAATGTTTGTTCCTGGAGTATTGGATATCAGTCTGGTATTGATCGGCTAATCTCATCGGACGCCGCCGTAATGTGGTGTCGAGGATGATGTGCACACCGTAGAGGGTTGCCATGGTGGCATTGTCAGGGTCTCAGGGGCAGGAAGTGGGGCAAGTGCAGTGCCAGTCAAAAGTTTGGACACACCTTCTCATTCAATGGTTTCCACACTGAAGACATCAAAACTATGAAAGAACACATGAAATTATGTGGTAAACAAACCAGTTTTATATTTTGCTTTGATGATAGCTCTTCAGCTTCATGAGGTAGTCACCTGAAATGGTTTTCCAACAGTCTTGAAGGAGTTCCCAGAAGATGCTTTGCAGTCCAACGCATCCCAAACCATCTCAGTTGGGTTTAGGTTGGGTAATTGTGGAAGCCAGGCCTGGGTTTTTCTTGGTCAAATAACCCTTATATAGGCCGGAGGTGTGTTTTGGGTCACTGTCCGAACCAGAATGTGTAAGAAGAATGCTATGGTAGCCCTGCTGGCCTTTAATTTTTTAATAAATCATCAGCAAAGCACCCCCACACCATCACACCTCCTCCCCCATGCTTCAGGGTGGGAACCACACATGTAGAATTCATCTATTCCGAAAATCTTCATGAAGCTCCCGTCCTATCAGTTGTAAGAAGCTGCTGCTCGTGGTGGCATGGGGCTCTTGAATTCATCAGCTGTCAGTCAAAATTGACAATGCTATGATTAGTTTTCTGTATGTTTATCCTTCCTCTGTGTACCTACAGTCACGTGACTTAGATTAGGCTAGTCATCGACTCTGGGATTAGGCCTCCCTACAACAATGAGCCTGAGAGGATTAGCGTGGTTGTGTATCCCTTTTATTTGTTTGTGTACATGTGACCGAGTGCATTTGTTTACTGGTGCCTTTTAGGCGTTGCCCCCTTTAATTTTGTCCCCGCCTGTTACCATAGCTGTTAAGAAGGTGCTAATTCTCATCATCTGTGACTTGACATCCTGATACCATTTTAGATTAATTCAGTTTCTCACCAGCAAGTCCCTGAATAATTATATTGATGCAGCGATAGCCTTCATGTTGGCTGTAATTAAATATCTTTGGGTTTTAGAGACAAGCTTTTTGATACTTTTGGGCACCCGTAGAGCAAATTATATCTCACAGAACCAGAAAAACTCAACTGTTCTTTGAGATTTGACAATAATAGCCATGATTTAAGACCAAAAGGTGTTTGAGGTTGGATTTCTTGGTGCACAAGTTCATCATTTAGTTGTTTGTGTGTTTTTTTTGCCATGTCATGCCTGTGTCATTTTCAGGAAGTTGCATTAAAATAATCATAAATGCACAACCCCACCCCGCCCTGCTGGGTTTATGTGTTAGGCAAATGCTCTTAGTACTACTATGAATGTTTTGTTTGCTGCCATTTTACAGTCTGCGCTGTCAAATCTAAAGTGACTGTGACCTTGGAGATTTTGATTATTGGTTGACTTTGTAAAACTCAGCCTGTAGACTCTTGTTTTGGTCTCTTAAATCTGTCTAAAAACTGTTCTCTTGAACCAGCCTGTCCATGCAGAGATTATAAGAACTCAACCCAACCCATTCTACCTTGAAAATAAGACACAAATAACTCTTATGTTTCATTTTTTGTTGTCACAGTGGCCAATGTGCTAAGACATAGCTTGTAAACCGCAATGTTGAAGTCTCTGTTGCATCCCTTCATTTCCTGTCATCCTCTCGACTATATTCAGCAGATTTAATTAACTCATGAACTTTTTTGCTTCGTATACTCTTGATTTTGGCCTATTATTTGCTGCCGGTCATTATTTTTATATTTGTATTGGTTTATATTTATTTATTTTAATAGTTTAGGGTCTAAATTCAATAAATGGGAGGTCCTCGTAAGCTTAGAAATACAAGTGCATGTGTTTTTGTGCCAGCAAGTGCCCATTGCCATAAATCCAGATAACATAACATATAAAGGCAATCAATAGCATACTTTACATCTAGATATATGATGCTTTATTGTAGTGGAGCACAGCATTATTCACAGTCCAGCAAAGCTAATCAATACAGTGATGCATCGGATCATGAATAGCCTTGTTTTGGACAAACACTTAACATCCCAGAAGCATTTTTTAAGTTAAATTTATGACGTTTGGAGCCGTGAACTTGCCACTTAGGCTTAGACACCTCTGTCTACAATATGGTGATTCTCTCTGATGCAGCCTTTTTTTTAATTGTTTAAATATCTAATTATATATTAATTTCTTTATCCAAACATGGTTCTAAAAGAAGGACTGATATGCCAAAAATGTGGCTTAGCTTAAGACTTGAAATACAAAGAAGTTGATGAGTCATTTTTTTTTTTTTTACTTATTTTGCATATCCAGCATTTGACCAGCTGAAGCAACGTCCCAAGAGAAAGTGACATAGAGATATGGGTCCTCTCGTTTTACCAGAAAATGCTGTGTCATGGTGACTCCTCACAGGTGGTAAATTGCTGTAGCTAGCATTACCATGTGTACATAAACTCTCTGAGCTTCTTTCTGTCATCTATTATGTTGTTCTCAGGATTGTTGAAGTGAGGCGGGAAAAGGCTCTCCAGTCAGCCATCGTTAGCTCACTAGCTAACGGTAAACTGTGGTTTTTCTCTTTCATTGAGCAGTTTCTACCTCAACAGACGAGGTTGGAGGGTGGGATTAGCTGTGACGACGTCCTTCATTTTTGGCTTCTCAAGTCCACCACATGTCAAAGGTGACCACAGCTGAAAGGATTTTGCAGGAAATGGCTGCAGAATTTAGAGTAAATGCTGGTGTGACTTGATTGATCAACAGTCAGACTGTGTGTGGTCTTTGTTAAATTGTGACAAGCAGCAGCAGTAGCAGCAGTAGCGTCGTGTTTGTCACAGGAAGCTTGTGGGAAATGGACCCGTGTTGCTTAATTTGAGAAAAACAAAAAAAAAAAGGCTGAACCTTGTGACGCTCTGCTCTGTTTCAAAAAAGCAAATGTGTCACACGCTGTGACTGTATTTAAATCGGCCTTTTTTGACCTCTGACCTCATGTAATTTTCGTACTTTTTGTTGTCTCCTCTTTATCCGTCTCTAGTTACATAAGGTTTCACACTCTTTCTTCGTCCTCCTCCTCCTGTTTGCCTTGCTCTCATTTACTGTGCGGAAAATAAAGGAGACACAGGAAGAGAATGAGGCGGAAGAGCAAACAGCTCCTGTGAATTGTGTGTGTTTTTGTGATTTGTGTGTGTGTATGGCCCCACCGCTGTGGCTTTGAGTAGGCCGATCACGCAAGCTTGTAATGGACGTGCACATAAAACACACACACACAGAGAAAAGGGCAGTCCCTTCATTTTGTTTCTTTCCATGTGAGACCGGCTACTCAAAACATCTTTCTTTATTACACGTTTCTATTTCCATCTCTCGTACAGGCTCGTTCCTATTATCTTCTTTTTCTCTGCACTCTTTAATTTAATTTTAAAAATTGATTTATTTCTCTGCAGGCCAGGCAAAATATAATTCAAAATACCATTAAAATAAACACTGGAAACCCATTCTTTACCATACTCAACAGCCTCCGCCTCAACTCTCTGTGATTTACAGAGTTTCCTGATGCACATTGAAGTAACCTGCTGCCAGCTGTAGCTGCTGTTAGCTCAGTTTGTTCGCCAGCCTGCCCAGATTGTGAGCTCAGAGCCCCGGGGGGAGTGTTAGTGTTTGTAGCACAGGCGTTTTGGGCCGCCAGAAAGAGAAGGTAGCTGGTGTCGTGCCAGAACCGGAGCTGGGTATGCAGGCAATGTAACTGGATTCTATGGACACGATGGCAGAGGAGAAGAGACTGAAGGGAACGTTGATGGTGTTAAGAAGAGTGACACAGCTACTGTTCGCAACTGTCCATCAGACAAACACCAGCAACCTAATCTTTATCATACTTTCTTTTTTTAGGTGTGACCAATCAATAAATAAACTTTTCTCAGTCACTCTTCACAACACCATCAACGTCCTCTTCGGTTTCTTCTCCTCTGCCATTATGTGCATTATGCTGCTAGCTGCCTAGCTCCAGTTCTGGCACAACACCAGAATTAAACCTCCTTTTCTTCCCAGTGAAACAAACAAACAAACAAACTGGAACACTCGTCTGGTGGTCTGAGCTCACAGTCCAGGCAGCGGCTAACAAGCTGAGCTAACAGCAGCTACAGTTTACAGCAGTTTACTTCAATGTATATTAATAATTTTCCTGTTTCTTTACTGCACCCTTGACATTTTGTTTTTAGATGTGACCGATCAATAAATCTCTGCTCGCCAAACAAACGCGCTTCCATCTAAAATAGCAGCACCACTTCAGATTATATAACCAGTTGTATTTCTGGCGTTTTGAGTGGTGACCAACAGGTAACGCTGCCTTTTATTTATTTATTTATTTATTTATTTATGTATCTATTTTTCCTGTTCCTGTTGGCTTTCCTGCACGGTGCTTTGGAAACAAACCTCCGACTATATTTGTTCTTTTTTATCTGCATCTCGCTCCCAGTGCAGAAATCTGTGTGGGTGTTCACTGCAATAGAGATGAGGACGAGTTATAGGTGTGTGTGTGTGTGTGTGTGTGTGTGTGTGTGTGTGTGTGGGACGGTAAACAGAAATGGCTTGAGTACATGAGTGTGTGGGATGGCCAGTGTGGCCAGTGAGAGATGGAGATAGACAAAAGAGAGAAAATTAGTAAGTGGAAGAGGGAGAGCGATGGAGGCAGAGTGGAAAGTAGCAGAAAGAGACAGATACAGAGTTACATAAGAAGTCCACACAGCAAACAGCAGGCTCTAATACCCGTATTTACCCTCACAACAGGTTGGCAGGACTGTCGAGGAGGCGGCCTGACTATTTAAGATCTAGTGTTCGGTCGCTGGTACAAAGATTGCACAAGACAAATTAAGGGTGAACAAACATCAACATTTTAGAGTCTATTATAACGTTTTTTTTAAAGCAACATTTCATAGAAATTTGTGTAATCCAACTGTTTAAGAAGCCGTTGGACAAGATTTACTCTTGTCCTCTTCGGTCTTTTCGCCTCTGCCATTGTGTCCGTAAATGCTACTGAGTCTGGTGTTTCGATTCAGCTGAATGCATCCGTGGTTGTCGTCGTTACGACAGCTGTTCAATGTGTAGCTAAACAAAGAGCCATTCACGAGGACAGCTACATACTTTCTGGTTTTCAACAGCCTAACTGTAACTACCCAAAACCACAGAAGCCAATGGTTGCTTGTTAAACCGAAGCACTGGTTACATTGCCCACTTGCCCAGCTCCGGTTCCGGCACGACACAGATTACACTACCTGTCAGGAATCTCAGATTCTCCTCTTCTCCTTCCTGGTGGTCCAAAACACCTGGTGCTGCAACCTCAGAGTCCGGCGAACAAACTGAACTAACATTAGCTAACAGCAGCTACTTCACTGTCCATCAGGAAACTCTGTAAATCACAGAGAGTTGAGGCAGAACAGCTGGAGGACATCAGAGGGAAAACCAGGAAACATTTTCTCCATAAAATATGATCCAGTTTCACCAAAATCAGTAAAATAGTTGGTGGTGTGTGACTTAGTGCCATTTCATTGGACACAGTGTGTATTATTGATGTGCTTTAATGAACTGTATTAATGAACTTACTGTATTGGCTGTTAATCACAAGCATGCATGTATTCACCCATGCATGCGGAGTCCAAATGCTGAGTCAGCATGTCTTCCCGACTGACTGGTTTGCAAACTGGAGACTCTCAACTCAGTTTCAATTGATTTGACCTTATGTTCCCCCTCGACCGTCCAACGAGATGACGACTTAATACAGTCAGGAAAAGCAGAAAGTCCTCAAACGTCAAATTACATGCAAGAAAAGGAGGAAGTCCTAAGAAAATTCCAGCCCAGTGTTTATTTAGATCCATGGGAAGGTTTTTAAAGAGCGTTTCCTCGAACAAAATGACTAACAATTCCTTAAAAACTCACATATTTTCTTTTAATTTTGTGATGGGAAATGTTTTCTTGTGACGCATCACAAGGTTTAAACTCGAAACTCGCTCTAATGTCTCACTTAAACACTCAAATGACTGAAACTGAAAGGCAGATAAATCTGATAATATTTCATTGATAAAAGTTAAAATAATTAAATTCTGTCCATCAATTTCTATTGATTTAACCATATGTTCCCCTGGGACATCAGACTTTATAGTTGAAAAAAGCAGGATGTGCTCAAACTTTACATTCAAGGAAAGTAGAAAGTCCTTAAGAAGTTTTAGATTAAAACTTTGCTTTTTTTTATACAATTTCCAAAGATTGAAGTTCAAACGTAGATGACTAATCATTACTGAAACTGAAAGACAGATAAAACTGTGTGTATTGCATAGATAAAAGTTCAAATAATTTAATTTTCCATTGATCAAGTTTCTGTTGATTTGACCTTATATCCCCCTGAGACGTCAGACCATCCGATGAAGCAACTCTTAATACAGTCAAGACAAAACAGGAAGTCCAACATTCATTTAGATTCTTTTAAGGAGTGTTTCTCTGAGCGCCAACAATGTCTTAAAAACTTGCATGTTTTCTTTTAATTTTGTGACCGGAAACATTTTCTCAGACGAGACATCATGAAGTTTAAATCTTGAAAGAGAAACTCGCTACAATGTGGGATGTTTTAGACTGAAACTTTGATTTTTTTTCCAAAGAAGTTCAAACGCTCAAACAACTGAGACTGAAAGACCAATAAAACTGTTTATAGTAAAGTTCAAATGATTGAATTTTGTTGAGAAATTTGCCAAAAATATGAATTCGAGCTTCAGGAAAATGTTACTGAAGTCACTTTCGGTCTTCATGTTATTTTTTTTCATGATTTCACTTCCTGTCTCTTCTCTTTTTGGTGTTCAGATTTTGGGTCCCGTCTTATTTCAAATCCTCTCTTTCATTGCTGCCACCTGGATGTGCTTTATTCCTCCTGCCTTGATCTCTACATGCTCTCTCTCCTCTGACCTCCATTGTTCATCATCACCTCCTTCCTTTCTTTCCTTTCATCCCGTCCTCCCTTCATCTCACTCTTCTGCTCGATATGTATCTCATATTTTCTCTGGGTTTCTATAAATCCTGTGACTTTCTTCTTTTTATTCCTTCTTTATAGCTTCCTTTCATGATCAGTCTTGCTTCCTTAATTACAAATTAATCAATATCCAGGCACTGCATGAAAAAGCTTTTACTGGACTAAATCTTTGTTTCAATACATAGATCATTTGCGATTGATTCAATTAGTTAAAGATGCTTTAAAAACTCCCCAAATAACTGCTGACATTGACTTGCTTCTTCCAGAGCTCATAAGTCAAGAATAAAGAAAAAAAACTATACAAACAAGGTGTCCCCCAGGGTTCGGTGCTTGGTCCTCTCCTCTTCATACTTCATCTGCTTCCCTTTGACAAACATCATTCATTCATTGGTCTCCATTTCCACTGCCGATGACTTCCAGCAACTTAGCTGTGTAGCCTGAATATTATCCCTGTGAGCTGCAGCATCATTTAGTGACGTCTGTCTAACACAAAATGTGGAACATGAACACCACGAAGATTTATATCAGCCCGCCAAAAGGTTTGAGAAGAGTTTACATCATCGTATTGATCTCCTTCACTTCTCGTCCTCCATCCTGCTGTTTTTATGTTCGCCTCCTTCCCTCCCTCCCTCCCTTCCTGTCTTTTCTCCTCTCCATCTTGCCCCGTCATTCCTCCTCCTCCACCCTCCTGTGGCTGCAAAGTCTGAACCACTATTAGGCTTCAGTCAGCAAGAGGCCATTAAGGAAAGTGTGTGAGACAAAGTTGATGAGTTATCTTCAGCGACTGTGTCTAACATAGTGACACTCACGTTGGAAATGTGCTAATGATGAGGAGACAACAATATCTCTAGTGTATGTGTGTGTGTGTGTGTGTGTGTGTGTGTGTGTGTGTGTGCGTGCGTGCGTGTGTTTGCTAATGAAGAAATTTGCGCTCTCATTCAGTAGCAGCTGTGTGTGTGTGTTTGTGTTATCACTAATGAGCAAACACGTTTGCTTGACAGGTGTGCGTTTGTCTGCTTTTGTGTGTGTGTAGAAGCGCTAATGTGCTAACGTGTGTTATCAATCAGTCAAAGGTGTGTGAGTGTGTGTCCATGGGCATGTTGTGTTTATCGCTTCCTTCTCTCCCTCTCTCTCTCTCTCTCTCTCTCGTTGCCGCCGTCAGCTGCCTAATGGAGACTGACAACAGAAAGCGTTTGTTTCATGGATCTGAGCTCGTATCTTTTCTGGCAGACAGTGATGATATTCACTGATGATGCTACGCGTTAGCCGAAGCTACACAGTTTGTATAGTTTTTATTTATTTCTAAGAGTGGAATCAATAATTATTGTGTTTTGATTATAAGACTTGTTGTGTTTTCGTTGTCTTCAAATGAGCCCTTTTATATCTACAGTGAGAGCGGGTCCTCTTCCACGGAGTCCGCCATGTTGAACTGCCATTTTTCTACAGTAGCCCAGAACAGACAAACTAAACACTGATCTAGCCACCAGCGCTAATTAAAATTCAAATCTGTGCTGCATTTGCAAGTCTGCAGCAAGTGGCCATCTCTGTGGCTGTGAAGTGAAGCCAATGCAGAAGTGCCAAAAACAGACTGCAGTTCCTCAAACGTCCACTTGAGGCTGGCTCCAGAAGTGAGTCAATCTCCATAAGTCCCCATGTTAAAATGTCACAACTTCACAGCAGAAATAAACATGTTTACAGCCCGGTACGAGGTAAGAGGATAGGGCTGTCTCGCTCCCTCGACACAACGGATAGGTACATCCTCCTAAACCTTGACAAATCTTGGACTTGTAAATAATATTACTTAAGTCGAATCAGGTGTTGAAGTCACAGCTACACCCTGCAAAAAAAAGTATGTCCTTGACAATTTGTGACTTTTATCACAAATGCAAACTCCTGATTTGAGTGAATCACATTTTCTGGAAACTGAAACTGGAAATGAGTTGTTTATGAACCGAGAGTCAATGGCAGACTTCAAAGTTCAGAAGATCCTGGTTTCACTGTCAGAACTATTATTAGAACAGATCGTGTAGACGCACCTCTGTCATGTCCAATCTTTAAAAATGATATTAGACATCATGATGCAGATGTGTGACGTAAGGAGCTTTAAATATACAAGCCTTTTGTCTGCTATTTTCAACTACAAGGAGCCTATTTCTGTTGGCTCTGTTCCCTTTTGTTTCAGCGATTACATTATTTGATTGCAAAATGTCGCTCCCCCACATCTACACTGTTGACTTTTATTCAAAAATGTGTTGCAGACTGAAGGAAATCACCTGTTTTTGACTTTTATTTTGAAAGAAGGGACTAAAAATAGACACACGACACATTTAGCAGAGAAACTTTGAGATGCGACAACACTTAACACTGCATGTTAGGAAGTCCATTAAAAGGCCACAACATTTCCTCTGATGCTCTGCTGCTGTCACAGTTTGTCCTGTCAGGGTTCAAACACTCGTTCATTCCCACTTTCCCTCTTTTGTTATTTTGTTTTTTTTTTAATTCTTCTTTTCCTTGATCTGTTTTTACCCCTCGGTGCTCCTCGTCTGTGTTTTTTTTTTTTTTAACCCCCTTCTATCTCTTCATCGTTCTCTCTTTCTCTCTGTGGCCAAAAATAGACTCTCTCTTGTTTTTTTTGTCAGCTTCTCTTTCTTGAAACGTCTTTAACAGGAAACAAGAGACAGAAACCACAACACACACACACAAACACACACAAACACACACAAACTAGTTGCTTTTGCAATACCGCTGTCCTCAGAAATCTGACAAATTTAATGATTCAGTTTATCTTTTTTGACGGCAGCTTGCAAAATCAGCTGCTTTCTTTCTTTTTTTCAAGCCTTTGTGTACGTGCACGTGTACATTCATGTGTCCTGAAGAGTAACAGTCTGAGTCAGCAGCTTGAAAAAAAAAAACACATCTGTTGATGACACTTGATGTAAAGACTACACTGTGTGTGTGTGTGTGGCTTTGACACACTTAGAAATGTGTGTGTGTGTGTGTGTGTGTGTTCGGTCTTTTAACACCAGCTCTGTTCACTTCCACCAGTGCATTTTCCCAGCATTTGCAGTAATTAGGATTATTAAGGCTGCCGCTCCTGTAGATGTGCGTCTGTCATTGTATAAAGGGGCTCAAAGGTGGAGCGGGTTTTTAAAGTTCCTGTTTACGGCTGCAGAGACCCGGGCCTCGACTGCGTCACCTCTGAGGTGTTAGACAACAAATCCAGCGCCGTGGCAAAAACGCGTTTTTTTTCCATTCATTTAAACGGGGGTACTGCGTTTTGGCTGTACCGAAAAAGAGCCAGATTCAAAAATAGAAATGCAACTTGACACCTTGTTGCCAATCCCATGATCAGCCTGAAATGTCACATACCCGGCTTCTGAATCTGAGTTTATGCTGTAAAACAGTGACACGAAGAAGTTTCATTTGATTTGTTTCTGCTGGTTTGAGCAGTGGTTGAGTGACTTAGACAATAAGGGAGTGCCCGCATCGATAAAGTCAAAGGCAAAATAAAAAGTTATTTCCCGGTTATGTTCAACACAAATTAACACTTGTCTGAACAGATCCTGCATGACCCTCTCACATTTTCTTCTTTTTACATATTTTCTCGGGTTTTTTCAGAATTTCCTGGAAGCATGATTAATGTTGCATGAACCTGGTCACTGTTGCGTGAAGAAGCAAAAGAAGGAAATCCAGTTTCTACTACCAAACATGACTCAGGTTTTTATGAGGCATTAAAACTTTCACGTTATTGCCTCTTTGTCTTTCTCCAACGGCGCCAATCATTTCTGTCCAAAACTTACTTTATGTTTAATAAAGTAGATGAACATTACCTGGTGGGAAGAGGGACAGAGTCAAAGCAAATTTATGAGGTCTCAGATCAGGTCTACAGTCAAATCTGGCAGGAGCAGTCAGGTTTAGTCAAGTTGGGTGTATAAAAACAGAATTTATTGACAACTTGTGTGAAATCAACTAGAAGATCCAGCATTGGACTGACAAATGCAGTCAAAGAAATTGAGTTATAAAGCTGTGCCCTGCTAGCGACATTTGAATGACTGCTGTGTCTTGTCCCGCTGGCGTTAACCCTTTTGCATTTAGACAGTCAGATGACGCCTTGTAAGCTCGTTTCATACCTCATCTCTGTCTGGAGAGGTGGCTGGTTGCGTGTCTCTGTGGCGTTTGTCCGAGTAAAATCAAGAATAAAGAAATACATTTCAACAACGGTCATAATGAAGCCAGATCTTTTAACAGCATTACAGACACTTAAAAGCGAATTTCAGATCATTATTGTGCAATTTCCTCTGTTCATGTTGTTCCTCTGTTGTTGCCTCCACCTCTGCGCTGTGGTAGTTGGGTGTTTTCGGGCCTTTTGGCGGTACGTTGTTAAAGTCAGACGGTGCTGTCAGAAAAGCGTTTGATGTGCCTTCCCTCTGCGAGAAGACACCTTTTGCATGTCATGAACCTGTGTTGGCGTACATTTCACTTCCTGCCCGGTGTGTAGCGCAGGAGGGCTCCCCTTAGTGCTCTTTGTTCTTACATAACTTTACTACTGCTAATGCTAAATCTGTCACCTGCTGTTAGTCTTATGGTTTCTGATGTCACAGTTATTCTAGCTGTGCATATCTGACAAGAGTTTTTTAGTCTTAGTGAGTCTGATTTTAAAAGACCTCAGCTGTGATCTGAAAGCTCTCATGAGGCCATTTGGTGCATGTGTGGCGTGCTACAATATGCAAATAATAAAGCTAATCTTACCTGCACCATGACCACGCACTAAAACACAACCTTTCCCCCCCCCGGACTCTTTTAATCGCTCGCTGTAGCACTCAAGTACAACATGAAATCATAGACGCGTGTTGTGTTTAGAGTCTTTTTAAAGCAGGATAAAGGAGTCGTGTTTATTTTGGGGGATTTGTTGGGGTCAGAAATTGAAACAGAAGTTGAAATTGCCGTAAAGGCAAAGAAGGTCACAGAATTATTAGCAAATCTTACTGGAAACTGAGTAAAACTGAGAGAGAAGGGCGAGACGAAGAGCGAACGAGAGAGTGCACTGGCAGTAGGGTGACTGTACTGGAAGGATGTGGGTTCTATTCTAAAAACAACGCATTTTATTTTTACACAGCCGTTTGTGTGTGTGTCTGTGTGTGTGTGTGTGTGTGTGTGTGTGTGTGTGTGTGAGGTTTGTCATAACGAAAGCAACACAGATGGACAGATTTAACCATACACGGACAGAAAACAGAGATAGTAAAGCATGGGTGCGTCAATGGGTGGACCGATAGATAACGATAACTTTATTTTGCGACCTTCTGATCTGCGACCTTCTGAATTCCTCCTCGTTGACTGATTTAATTATCTCCCCGCACAAATGGTGTTTGACGAAACGATCTCAACTCAAGATCCACTTACGGGCTTTAAACTCTATCTCATGGTTGCCTTTAACAGATGGAGTCTCTCACGACTTCATTCTTGACCTAGGAAGTAGTAGTTTGATGAAGCGATACCAATCCAAGGTCTTCTTACTTGCTTAAACTGTATCACATGGTCTTCAACAATAAAGTTCTCTTGGACGTCTCTTAAGACTTCATTCTTGACCTACAAAATAGTAATATGGCAAAAAAAAATACCAATTTAAGGTCTTACTAGCTTTTTCTGGAGCTTTAAACTATATGACCTGGTTGTAATCGGTGGGTCTTCTAAGGTCTTCTTACTCTTACTTACTTCTTATGGTTAAAAGGCCAAAGACTTGACCTTGAGTTGAACTTCTAACTAGTTTTTTAAGGGTGAATGGACCAACAACAAATCAGGAGTTGCTACAAAGGTTGAGCATTGCAAATGCAACGCTAACACAGGTTGCAGTGTTCTGTTTCTGGTTAGCTTGATGCTAATCTAATCTAAAAACAAACTAATTCAAATGAGTATGTCTCTGGTCTTGTCTATTTTAAGCATACCGGGTTGTATACCTATAACATGTTTTTGTTCTCTTGCAAATTTAGCTACTGTATTACACATTCAGAAAAAGACCAACTCTGTCTCAGACAGAAGGTAACGTGGTGACACAATGAGAAGTTTGTTAAGTTCTAGTGTATTGCTCACTTCTGGAAGTACTTGAGAAGCTTTTTCTCCATCTTCATCCTGCACACATTGGCCAAAATATAGCCCATCATTCCTCTCCAGGTCTGTAGTTTATAGCTCAGACAGGACTGAAGAAAAGTGTTCGATGTGCCTGTACCTCTGAGTGCAGAGACCTTGTGTTATAAATCTGCGTTGGCGTGGGCCTCACTCGTGTTTACACTCTTCCAGTAAGTCAACAGTACGAGTGAAGAGAAATGTTTATCCAGAAGGGTGAGGGAGGTGAAGAAGGTAAATATCTGTGGATCAAAAGTGAAATATTTTAACATTTTCTATTAGCTAATTTGTGATTTTGCCATCATGGGTTTTCCATCAGCGCTTAGCAAGGCAGCAAATCATGCATTTAAGATGAAACGACGGTTGATTGATGGAAGATGAGTCAATTTTCCACTTGTTTTGTATGATACCAACTTAAAAATCTGTGGGTGGTAGACTACAAATTGATTGACAGCTTAGAGAAGTGACATCATGGTAAAAATAAGACCTATAAGAGGCATTAACAGGGCATTTTAATCAATTCCTTATTTCTTAGATAATTAAGTCATGATCAGAAGTAAAGCTACAAATACTGATTATTTTGTACCAGGCTGTAAACATGTTTATTTCTGCTGTGAAGTTGGACATTTTAACATGGGGACTTATGGAGACTGACTCACTTCTGGAGCCAGCCTCCGGTGGATGTTTGAGGAACTGCAGTTTTTTGGCTTCACTTCACAGACACGGAGGTTGCCACTTGGTCTGAATTTAATCTAGAAGAATTTAAACCAAAGAAAATGGCAGATCCTGAATAAGTTAACAAATATTCTACTATTTGTTTCAGTACTTCATCCTGCTTTGCGCCGTAAAGCATTTGAACCTGGGGCAAATGGACTTGGGTGTAGACCACCCTGGTTGGTCGAAGAGAGATGACCTGGACGGCTGAGAAGCTTCACTCACTTCCCTCAGTGTTTTCACTTTACAAGCTGACAAGATATTGGCCGAAGATACTGAACTCTCAGCTCTTCCTGGGTACATTTGGCTGCCTGACTTCCTGCTGGCGTCCGTCCCCAACACCTTCAATTTCATTTAAGCAAATATACAGCTCATCTCGATTAGTCTCTTGTGCCGAGTCCCACTTTTGGGACTCAAGCTGATGAGTCTGGCAGATTTTAAACACTGCATTCTGTTGATACACCCCATCGCATTTAGTCTAATTGCTGACGGTGATTTTAAAGTGTCCTTTAAAGTTTTAACCTCAGCCGGCAGAGCTTTTTTTTTTAAACATTTTTCACTTGCGCACTTGGCTTAGTCGGCCCTGCGGAGGCTTTTCCAGGCTTGGACTGAGGCCCCCTCCATCCCTTGCGACTCAGGGGCCAAGGACACAACTGGCACAATAAGACGAGGACAAGACGATTTATAATCATATTAGGAAGAAGCGCTTACCCAGCCCGAAGTCGCACCAACGCCAATTTCTCTCCATTTCCATCTCTATCTCACTCCCTGACTCTGCCTTTTGTCTCTTGCTGCCTCTGCGTCTGCCACTCTCTCTTTCCTTAGTCATCGAGCCTAAAGCTGAGCCAAACAGTGAATCATATTAGAGTTCGAGGTATTGGCAAGTTATCAGAAAGACAACAAATACCCCCCCTTCGTTTCTCTCCCCTGTTCTTATGTTTTAGCTTCTCAATCTGGATAACGAAGAGCCAAATTAAAATATACGCTCGTACATGCACACACGTTTACGGAAAGGCGTTTTACCAGGAAAGAAACTGATGTTTGCAAAAGAGAAAGCCACATCCTTTTGAAAGGCAGCACAGGGGCCGAGGGAGCTCAGTGCTTTCTAAACAAAGAGCTGATCGAATATCACTGTAAACAATGAGAGAAGAAGAAGAAGAAGAAGAAGAAGGGGTGGACACGCAGAGGAAAAAAGAGAAGATGGAGAGTAGAGTAGTGGTAGGAGGAGGAGGGTGGAGACTGGGGAGGAAGTGTGTTTATTGGGTATAATGGAGGCGAGGTAGTGGCCGTTAAGTCTAGGTCCCTTTGTATTTAAAGTAGGTCTGTGTGTTTGTGTGTGTGTGCGCTGCTATTTCATTTTCAACACCATAACAAAGAAGTGTCCTACATACCTTTATATGCATGCGTGTTACTGGAAGAGCACTGTGGTTAAGACTGCAGCTCAGTAATCCAGCCTGTACGTGGCTTCCTGAGCGTGTTCGCCATGTATGCGTATGCAAATAAGTGTAAACATGGAAATGCCAACATGATTTATCCCAGACATGTGTGTATAGTGTATAAATAGCAGCATAACAAACAGTACAGGGGAATTCATTTTCATTTTCACATTAATCATCATAGAGCGCATTCGTATAATCGCTGTAAACAAACAAAGACGTGATCATTTGTAGCGTATCGTTGCAGGACCATGTTTCCCGTGAACATTCAAAAAAAGTTCAACATTAGGATTTCTGCAACCGATTGTTTTTAAAATCAGTCAATCTGTCAAATATGTGCAGCTTTTTTATTGCTTATTCTTTCAAATGTCACCAAAGAAAAGTTGCTATCGAGCGTCGATAGATAGGCATTATGTGAAGTGTATGGTAAGTGTTGTGGAGTAGAGCTTGACCCAAACTGCTAATTGTCCCTGGTGCTTTGATTTCTCTCAATAATTCCCCAATTTTACGTGTACGCAATACTGAATCACTTTAAAACCACTTGAACGCAGACTAATTCCCCCAACTTTAAATATTTTATTTCAGAATCTGGAACCAGTGAATTTCTGGCATTTTTTCATTCAGAAATGACTTTAACTGATGCTTCCTTATCAAACTGTAAATTAATGTCTGAAGCTGTTTCCTCTTACTGTACGTTTACCCACTTCCTGCTTTGTGTCATAAAGCAATTCAACAGATTTCCCTCCAATTTTACCACACAACAGAAAAAGCTACCTAACTAAACAAAAAAGAGGGCTGTATTTATGTTGAAATACTTGATATGTTAAAAAAAAATCAACAAAAAGTGAGTTCAGATGAGAATAATCAATTTTCTTGTTCCCAGGGGCTAACGGAACGAAAAGGGCTAACGGAACGAAAGGGGCTAACGGAACGAAAGGGGCTAACGAAAAGTTGCTATCGAGTTGCATTTTGGCTAATCTGTGATGATCTATTACAGAGTGGGTGCTTAACCCACACTACTAATACTGGTGCTTCGATTTCTCTTGTTAATCCGTCTACTTTACGTAAGCGTAATGCTGAATGAAGGTGAAGGTGACCTCTCATGTTGAATTTTTGCAGCTATACATCAAACTGAATCAATTGAAATTAGGCCAGAAGATGCCTCCAGTCTTGTCAATGATAATCCCATTAGATTACAGTAATTACATTAACATCTCAAACTGAATTTGACAATGATTTATTGATGTTAAAATGTTAGATATGCTCATGTACTTGCAGATTTCACCCTCAATGAACTGCGCGCTTCATCCCAGTGAGATTTGATAGATTACAGTAAAGCAAGTGTCAGATTGTGCAAGCGTGTGTGCAACGTGGCTGCAGATGATTGCATGCACACGATAAGATCATGCGTGTGCGTGTGTTTGTGTGCAGCGGTGTGTTGTCGTCAGTGAAGCGCAGGATTCCCTACAGTCTGACGGAGGAATCACAGACCTGCAGATGGAGCGCCGAGAGTCTTCTGCTTCTGTAAAAAAAAAAAAAAAAAAAAAAAAAAAAAAGCCACACAGAAGTTTGTCATGCTTTCTGCACCGCTACTAACCACTCAGCGAACTCCTTTGTAGAAAGTCTATTTTTGTCATCCCGCGTCTATGTTTGAGAGACTGAGCTTATTCTAGAAACTGTTACTGTATATGGTAAATCCCCAACCGTCGTCTCTCTTTGTTTATGCATCAAGTTCCTTTTCTTTCTACTTCTCTCTTTTATCATTTTCTTTCTGTTCCTGTTTTTGTCTTTATTCACTTATTTGCTTTCTCTTTCTTTTTTGCAGGCTTCTGTTGCTCTTTCTTTCACTCTCTTTCCTCCTTTTTTTACCATCTATCTTTCACTTTTTTTTAATCTCTTTCGTACTGTTTTTACCGTCTTTCTTTCACTCTTTTTCGCCCGTCTTCATCCATCTTTCTCTCTGCTGGTCATTGCAGAAGTCTGTCAGTGTGAGTGTACAGACATGCTGTGTAGCAATCTGTTGCCTGTCAGATTAACACACACACACACACACACACACACACAAACTCATTTTCACGTGAAGGCATGCTTCGTATGTATTCACACCTGTTATGCAAGCGACAGAGGGGAAGAGATCATGTTGTCATGCCAAGACAAACTTCAACACACCTCTCTCTCCATCTGTTCTTTTAGTTTTTCCGTTTCGTCTTTCAGCATTCTCTCGTTTCATCAAGATAATTGTTATGATAAAAGTTATCGACAAGAAAAAAGTAGTTGTAATTTGATAGGGTGTTTGATTTTAGACAATATGGAATCTGCCGTATTTCACGTCTTTATTAAGCTCAGAAATCCTTTCCTGACCTCGAGGTCAGAATCTCAAGGAAATTTCTAAAAATAGAAATTCATTTTTAAAGTAAAATTAGAAAACAAAACAAATACATGATCTAGTACTTTAGTCTGCATAGCTACAGTACATGCATGTGCAACCATCTCAGCAAATTAAAATGTGTCATTGCGTTTTGTTGTAGGTTAAATAATGTACCAGTGTTTCAGCTAAATACTAAAATTTAGTATTTTATATTAAATTCAGAGCAGCTTTTTTAAGTGGCTGTTTCAGACCTGAAGTCTATAAAAGACCAAAAAGTCTATTTTAAAATATCTAAAAAACTTTCTGGGTTGATATTTTCGTCATTCTTGGGGCACAATAGCTTGGCTTCTTGCTCGGTCACCCTCTCTTTCTTTTCATAGCTTCCTCCATCAACATCCTTTTCGGACATTTCACCTCTGTTATTATGTCCATAGAGGCTGCTGAGCTTGGTTATATTACCCGCTTGTCTGGCTCCGGTTCTGGCATGACACCGGCTAGAGTCCCTGTAAACATTCCCCAGTAAAATAGTTATGTAATGATGCTTCAAGCTTGAAATTGATATGGGTTGATCAAAAGTTGCAATAGTATACGCTGAAGTAAGAATTATTCACGTGGCAAGGTTTTTAATAAAAGTAACGTAGTAAAGTATTTTTTGTTTATTATAAAACAGATATTGACAATTTTCATCCATACCGGATACGTCATATCACCCAAGCATATTGCAACAGATACAATAAAACAGACATAGAATCATGTAATAATTTAATTATGTTTCATATATTCACATTTGAATGAAAGTTCCATTAAACATGATTTTACATATGTTAAGTAGAGCAGACAGCGATAGTCGCGTCACTTCCTTCTGCGGTTACGGAGCATGTTTCTAATTTACATGAGGCGACCATGAAAAGCTGATATGACACAGGCGCTCGTACATATAAAAACACACACACACACACACATTGTAATAGTGAGAAGAAGCACACATACTTTTAACGGTCATGTTGAATTACAAGAGGCCTTTTTCAAAAGATGACCACAGACACTGTTGATTTCTTCCTTTATGAAAATAGTCCAAACCAGAAGAAATTCTCTTGTGGCCACAAAAATTCAGACGCACACACACACACACACACACACACACACAAAAGCTTGTCTCCATTTTTAGAGCCTCCTCTGGGATATGGTGTCTATATTTAGAAGGTCATTTTGTTAAACAAATACAGCATCAGCGTGTTGGAAGACTGTCAAAACATGCAGGCCATGTGTTTCCGTCAGTGTGTGTGTGTGTGTGTGTGTGTGTGTGTGTGTTAAGTTAAGTTATGTTCATCTTCTTCTGGACGCTTCACGTAAGTTATTTTAACTTTCTGCATTTTATATAAACAACAAAACCTGACAGAAAGAGAAGGAAAGGTGGAGCTGAAAGGTGGAGGAGGAGCAGCAGAAGGGAAAATGAAAAGGAGAAGAGGGGATAGAGAGGAGTTTGGTTTCATTAGTGCAGGAATAAATCAGGACATTGGAGAGAAACCCTCTTAAAACCCAGAGGCTACACACAAACACACACTTTTGCATAAGTACACATGTATTTTGCAATACTCTGCTTGTGCAAGGCCCCCCGGTTTTACCAGCATGGTCGAAGTTCAGTGTTTCGTAATTGTTCTATCTGGTTGGCATGTATGATGAAGCAATAGAAGAGGAGCATACACTCCCTAGCTTACAAATAACATGGTAAAGGTTAATCAGTGTCAAGATAGTGGAAGAAATTACAATTTGAATTGTGGTTGTTGGTACAGTTAGTTAAAAACGTTCTGTTAGCTTGATATTTGTTTGCTCTCTCATTGGGAGTTTCACTGTAGTAGTAGTAAACTGCTGCGAGTTGCGTTAGCTTGACGCCACAGTTAGCCTGTACCTAAAGAGGAGAAACAATCCTTCGGTAACTCCGAATTATCTCCATGTTGTGTTTTAATTGGCTTTCTAACGTTACCCAGCGATAAACCAACATTTAGAATCCAGTAAAGCTCTGTTAGCTAGACGTTGTCTTATCAGGGGTGCGATGAATGGGTTGCGTTAGCTTGCCACGGCGGTTAGCCTGTACCAGAAGAGGAGAAATTACCCTCCCGTAACTACTCTTACGTACATGTGACTTTTTATCTGGCTTTCTAACATTAACCACATTTAGAAATCAACTGCTCTTATTCAGTTGTTGATGGAGGGTGTGAATCCCGCAACTTAGGTCTTAGCTGCACTTAGCCGCCAGGGCTAACGTTAAGCTGGCCGTTCTGGTCTGTCAGTACGGCTGAAGTATAGGTCTTGTTTTCTATTTTAACACCTCTTAAATAGAACATGTAGGATGGTTGATTTGGAGTTATTTCTAGACTTGACTTAATAAGTAATGTAGCAAAAGTAAATTGATTTACTAAATTCATGTAAAACTTGAGTTCAGCAGAATAGTTTAACATTTTTAAGCCATGTTACTCTTCTTTTTGCACTCACATTTTTTTGGATTATTAAATAAATCAGTTTAAACTTTTTCAACTCCTTTTCCAATTCAATAAATTACAGTTCAGACATTATCACTGTGTCCAGAACTGATAAAATTCAAAAAACAAAAGTTTGTAAAAGTCTCTAAAAGAGCAGCGTCACACCTGCAGTACAGAGCTCAGATCGCTGATAGCGCCTTTAATCTTCTAGGTCAAGCCGTTTAGACCATCAGACTGTGCAGGATGAATTTTAGTGGGCAAATCACTGCAGTGAAAAAGCAGATTATTGCGGTCTAGACATGCGGAGGTCCGCTTCATCCATCACATTACAAAACCCGTCGATAATGGAGACAGGCGCGGGGTGGAGAACAGGGTCACCTTAACTCAGTTTGTCTCCATTTTTAATCTTTTGACAAATAGTCCACCGTTCTCAAGTCTGACACACTTAAAGTGTGTCTGACTCTGTAATATTACACTGATGAAGGTGTGTAAGTGCCCCATTTAGACCAGTTCCGTAAACAGTTTATCTAAACTTTATTTGTGAAATATCAGATGTGATTAAAAGTTGTGCAAAGTTGCGTTTTGTAAGTGACCAAAGGTAAATTTTGACCTCACGGTGGCACCGTAGGAATGGATATAGTCCTCAAATATTCTGTAAAGTTAGATGACGTGTGAGCGCAGAGTGTATAAATTAATTTAAAATCGAGTAAGGGCAATCAAGTGTGACTAGCTTGGCATCTGTTTTGAATCCCTTTAGTTCCTTTGGCTCTCCATGTGGGAAAAGCGGCACAATTGTTTACTCAAGTTTTATTCCTGTCTCTAATTAATTATTTTTTTATCTTGCTTTGCCCCCTCTGTCTTCTTCTCTGTGTGAGCTGTTGTTGGTTAAGCATAAACAGGCAATTTAGTTTTGTTGCAGGTGGTTGTTTATCCAAAATTTAATTATGAAACTCTCTTACAAAGTGAGATTATATTTGGCCACAGCCCAAGTAGTCGAACATGGTTTATTTGTGGCGCCTTCACTGACTCCTTTTGAGTGACAAGCTAATTTTACAACATTATTAAACAGCTTTACCTTTTATACAAAGTTTGTCCATCTGAAGTGTTGAATCCAGGATGCTTGTTCACATTAAAAACGCCACAAAGTTTGTTAACAGTGAAACCAAAGTGCCAAAAAACTGCACCCCATGTTAAAATGTCCAGGTTAACACTAACACTAAAGTTGTTATGATGCTTTCTGTGGAGATCATAAATGTTTGTAACACATCTCAGGACCGTTTCAGCCATCTTTATCGGGATATTTCACTCTGAAGTGGTCCGTTTATTGAACCTCTCTAGTGCCACATTACAAGCATATTACAGTTAGATGCATCTTTCCAACTCAGATTTGTCTGAGATGTTGCGTGTGACGGATGAACAAATGACAGCCTCGTACTCCATTAAAGAAGACGACGACAGAGCAAAGGAATGGACAGAGGAAAGGTTTATGGCAGCAAAAGAAAGAGGAAGGAATATCGACAGAGGTTTGACGAAATGACTTCAGAAGGGGCGGACAGTATATAGATACAAAAGATGAATCGAAATCGATAGAGGACAGTAGGCGGTAAGAAAAGAGGGTTAAAAGAGAAAGGGGGGAGAGGAGAGCTGGAGGACGAAGAAAGGAAAAAATCACAGCGAATGAAAAGAGGAGGAAGAGGAAGAGGAGGTAACAAACGGGGGAGTAAACAGACAGCCCGGATAGACGAGGAGCGGGCGAATGGACGAGATGGGAGAGTGTTATTGATCGGAGGCAAAGAATGAGAGTTAATGGGGGTGGGAGGGAGAGACGAGAAGAAAAAGAAAGAGGTAGACGGATTGCAATGGAGAAAAAAATGACTTGGAGAGAGAAAATTCAGTCAGTAACGGAGTCGAAAATCAGTTTATCATCTTTAACTCCCTCTTATCTTTACACCTTTATCCTACAGACTGTGATAACCTACGTTTTTTGTTACTTTACACCGACCTGTTTTTTACACCGTGTACCACCTCAGAAAGTACCACCATTATGAACATTGCATTTCAACTCGTGGTCTAAATGTAGATAAATACTGACTTTAAGCAGCCTGAGAATGGAATATGGAAGTTATCATGGAGGATTAACATCTAAGACTCGTTTCGAGAAGGGTTAAACATGGAGGCCTCTTGGATAAGAGGTGAAGCGTCTTCATGGATCTGCAGTTGAAAGATGACCTGGAGAACCTTCAGAGTCTAAAACTTGCTCCATATCCTGAAAACTGTTGGAGCAACTACGCTGACAGTTACTCTTTTACAACAACAATGGGTTATTATCGCTGGTGGTTGGACTGAAATATATTGCATAAATCACACACACACACACATTGGCACACATTTGTGTAAAGCTATCGATTTCCAGGCTGTTGAGAAACGTTGACGTTCGTGAAACTTGAGGAAGAATAATTGAGACATAAAATCGAACTATAACCACGTAAACTGAGCCCTCGCTGAGACGGTGACGCTGCTGAAGGCTACAGTTTGTTGACCCAGTAAGTTGACACTGTTCTTCACTGAAGCCTCGTATTCACAGCAGGTGTCGACACACAGTAGCGACATGACGGCCTTTTATATCAGTTTTCATCGGTCATGATTCATGGAAAATTTTTTGAGGGAGGTTGTGTCGGCTGATGTTCGGTTGGATTATGTCTGGATTTTTTTCTCATTTGCCTTCAGAGGAATGAACACAAAAAAAGCATGATTAAGAGAAGAGCTCTACTTAAACAATCAATTAATTTGCATTGTATATTTAATGATTATCAATGAAACGAGAAACACGAGAAATGATTCATCTTAGCCGTGTATGTAAATGGCTAAAGTGTTCCATTTGTCCTGTAATAGTAATTCAGTTTATCCATTAAAAGGTACTCCAAACTATCCATTATCCTCATTCTGTGTACAAGTGCGTGTATTCATGCATATATAAATATACCTGTGTACTAAAGTGTACTAATGGTATGATCCACTTCATGTCGGCCTCTTTATCCAGACGCTCTTACTTCTGAACAGGATTCGTTCACTCCCAATTTAGATACAAAATTATAAATATTGGAATAACTAATAAGTTGTGATAGCCAACATTTACGAATTTGGCTCCAGTAAGTAAAGTAAAAGTGAAGTAAACAACGGTTTTTGCAGATATTTTCAGCTTCTAGCGAGCTTGTTAAAAAGTAATCAAGTTTCTCTGCAGAAGAAATTAAACTCCATCACCACAAATAACAATCAAACCTGTATCAAATCAGACCTTTCTCACTCCGAAATGAATTTTTATCTCGAGCGAGGCCAAGCGGTGTCCTGTTTTAGCTGCAGTGACAGGAGAGCTCGTATGATTCACGTAGCTCGACTTGATTCGGAGTGACTTGACCCTGGTTTGCAGTCACAGAGCCAGTCCACAGGCTCTGAGCGCTTTTATCACATTTAGTATAGCACTGAGTATTTTTGAGCTGCACAAACACTTGAGCCTGAAGCTTTTTCTTCTTTGTGCTCAAATCTGTCAGTTCTCACAGCCTGTGTTTATGTCATCGACCCACCTACCAGTTCACAGCTGCAGGCACTTTTCTTTTTAGACAACGCAGTTAAAGCACACATAAGAACACAGTGTTACAAATAAAAGAGTATAGATCTGCTGTACAGTATCGCATCAGGCGTGCTTGTCATGTCATATTTTTATGACATGCCAGTCTACATTTAGAAAAATCACTGACTTCTGATGGCGTCGTATTTATGTGTCAGGTTTCGTCCAAATACAGCAAATATTAACCAAAAGAAAATGCAAATTTTTGCATGTTTTTAGCCGCAAGAATTCATTGAGATAAACAGTTGGTGGTGCTAATGTTTCAGGCATGTGCCATTGTCAAGGTGCAACACAATGATGTAAGAAAATATTGCCAGTCAGACTTTAACCGTTTGGTTCCTGTAAGGAAGCTAGGAAGGAAAGTTACAGTTTCCTTCCTCATTGCTTCACACAGTTTATGTTACATCTGCCAACATTTGTCATTTCTTCAGTTTCAGTCACAGGATTTGTGTACGTCATGATTTATTTACGGGGTCTGTTTCCTTCTGCACTTCCATTTACATTTTCTTTTGATGATTATGAAACACCAACTTTTACGCCTCCCCCAAAGTGAAAAATCTATTTGTGATATCTTGGTTGTTTCTTTTTCAAAAAAAAAAAAAAAGAAATATTGACTTTTCCATTAAAAACGAGGCTTTACTTTGATGTTACAACAAATTTAAGTATCCAAACAAACTCGAAAATTCTCTATTTATTGTAGTTTACATTTTACATTTTTTTTTACAATTACAAAGGCACAGATCAACAATATGTAACAGGCCAGTTCTGAAAGCTCGGGCATTGCTAGTAAGTGAACCTTAAGTTTAAATTTGGGCAATTCCCAACTTAAGAATGAACCTCACAAATGTGTCACATTTGATGATATAACTAATCTAAAAACTAAACTAAAGGTGTTGAAGAGTTGTCCGAATGCAATTAAATCTTTGGTTGGTTGTAGGTGTTTCAAGGCCCTAAATAGAGGTGTCTCCTATTAATAACAGTGTCATGACCTCGAGAGATGAGATGGGATGACTATCTTTAACCATATTAGCAGGTTGAGATAAGGACACCTCATCAAGAGCTAATTGTGTCAGAAGTCTGGTAATGAGTGTAAAGTACTGTCAGACAGAAATGGCTTTTTAAAGGTCGTTTTGAAACAGAACATTACTAAAGACCGTCTTCTACTCAACTGAGACTGATGAAGCAACGCATGGTGAAATGCTCTGTGCCTGACCTGAAAAGATGTTTACAGTTTGCTGCAGTCTTAAGTTACTTCTTTTGCCACTTCTCAGAGAGGGGATGATATGAGTAAAGTTTGTGAGGTGGTTGTGTGGTTAATATTTGTGTGGTTGTGGGGTGTCGATTAGGTCGGTTGGTTGAGCATCCGCCCCATGTACGAAGCCTTTGCTGCATGTCATTCCCCATCTCTCTCTCTCTCTCCCCACATTCCTGTAACTCTTCAGCTGTCTCCATCAAAAAAATAAATAAATAAAGCTCTTCCCAGCCACGGAGGAGTTTGGTACTTGGACAACCAATTGTGCACCTACTGGTCATACTTTGTCATACTAGTCGAGAAAAGAAAATTTGATGCTCTCAACTGTTTGTCGTGCCTCAGAACCATTTTTGTTCCTGGCGCTGATTTATCGGACTGATGTTGTTTAGTCTGAATCCGGAGAAAGATCTTTAGATGCTTTTAGGTTACGGGACCCAGGTTTAAAAATAGTCTCACTTGTCTTGGATAAACTGTTATATGGAAAAGCAAGAAAAAAAACTCAAGAAGGTTAAATCTGGGGCAACTCTGACGGTAGTCGTCACAACCACGAGCTCTAACGGACCAGGTTTTCCACCAGTCAGTCAGAACTTAAGAAGGTTCTTGGATCAGCGGTGAAACGTCTTCACAGATCCACAGCTGAGTCCATTTGCCCCATATTTAACTCTTCTTGAATAAAGATGATCTGTACCTTCACAGAAAACTCCAGCACACTTTAATAAAAAAAAAGACTGCAGATAGAGTTGTTTCGCGACGTTAAAACTTGCACCCTGAGTAGTCATAAAACTGCTCGTACGAAGCAGTTTGGATATAGTCGTGAAATTTAGTCGGGTTTGTGTAATAAATATAATTGTCAGCAGTGTTTGCAGGAGCGCAGCAGGATTCAGTTTACTGCAGCAATTATGTTGTGAACGAGACTGTAGGGGAATGAGTTGATAGGGCGGGAAAAGCCCCCACAGGCTGCCGTAGAAATTGCTCAAATCCCGTGATGACGACACAACCGACAGGTTGAGGGGCAGTTTTTTTTTTTTCGCTGTCTGGAGAGAGAGATTACGGCGACATAAAAAACAGGAGCCGCCGTCAATAAAATGTATTTAAATTCATGTACATGTACATTAGGTCCTCGGATGTGTTGCGGGCACACATGGTCCTCACACGTACATGCTGACAGACGCACACACACACACACAGCTGTAGGCAGATTAAAGAGCCCGGTGTGATCATCAGGGATAATCATCAGCCAAAGCACACAAACAAACACAACACACCCATATTTCATCTCCTCCTCCATCTTTACTCCCCTTTTTCAGCTGCACCTGCATTACATCACACGCTCTCTCCTCCTTCACCCTCCACTCTTTTCCTTTCCTTTCCCTTCATCTCTTTTCCTCTTCTCTTTTTTACTTTCCTTCCTCACCCTCTCCTTTCCTTACATCTGTCTTCTGTCTTCTCTCCTCGTTTCCTTCCTTCCCTTTCCTTCCTTACTTGCTTGTGTCTCCTTTGTCACTTTTTCACATTTCTCTCTCCTTTCCTACCTTCTCCTCTACTGCTGTCCTTCCATCTCACCTCTCCTCTTGTTTCCTTCCTCTTCTCTCTCTCATTTATTGTCATGTTTCCTCTCCTTCCCTTCCTTCCATCTCTCCTACCTGCCTTTCTCCTCTTTTCTCCCCTTTCTTCTTCTCCTCTCTCCTTTCTCCTCTACTCCTTTCCTTTCCTTTCTTCTCCCACTTTCCCTCCTCCCCTCCTTTCTTCTCTGCTCCCTTCCTTTCCTTGCTCTCCTTTCTTTCTTTCTTTCTTTCTTTCATTCTTTCTTTTTCTTTCCCTTCCTTCCATCCCTCCTTTCCTCTCCTCGTCTTCCCTTTCCTTTAATCCCTCTCCTTTCTCTTCCTTCCCTGCTCTCTTCTCCTCTTTTCTTCTTCACTCTCCTTTCCTCTTCTTTCCTCTCCCCTTGCCTCCTTTCTCTCCTTTCCTTCATCCCTCCTCTCCTCTCTCCTTTGCTCTCTTCTCCTCTCTGCCCTGCTCCACCCTTTTTTTTTTTAACACCTCACCCTCTCTCCTCCGTTTCAAATATCGAAGCTTTATTCAAACGTTTGCTCACGAACAATTAAAAACACGTTAAACATCACGAGTCAACAACAACGGTGACGGCACGTCGGTCACATCGGCACATTGAGGAACTCGTCCACCTCTTTCTGTCTGTCTGAGACTTATCTGTTCCTTCAACAGTGTGCGTGTGCACATGTGCCAATCCGTGTGTGTGTGTGTGTGTGTGTGTGAGAGAGGATTATGCCGCATCAGAGCCAGATTTGGTCCGTATGCTCGGAGGCAATCACCACCTCCCCACCCCCCACCAGCAGCAGCAGATTATGTGTCCTTCACTGCACAAACCTCACGGGCAGAAGCCAAAAAACTGGATGATATTTCCAGAAAACACACACACACACAAACATCAACACACAAACATGACATGAAACCTGTAGGAGTGTGTGTGTTTGTTTATGTGTGTGTGCGTCCATCTAAAGTAGAGCAGAGCGTGTTTAGATTCATTCTCGCTGTTGTTTTATTCACATATCAGCGGTGCGTATGTGTCTATTAATAAACGCATAGAGGTACATAAGACAGGATGTGGTCGCCATGGTGCAAGGTCCTCCCACGCCTTGTTCTCACTCGATGTGTGTGCGTGTGTGTACGAGTGTGTATGCGTGGTCAGACGGCGTGTTTATGCATGACAGATGATGCACGTCGTTTCCCATTTGAAATGAGACGTCTCGTTTTTTTTTTTTCTTTGCACAGTTTGAAAGAATTTCCTGCGAAATAAATAAAAGTTGTCAAGGACAGCACACACACACACACACACACACACACACACACACACACACACACATACACACAAAGCTTGGCGTACTTGTCGATTAACAAGAGGAGAACATGTCCAGGTGAAAGGAGTGTTGCATTGTATTTGTTTGATTATTGTGTGTGTCCGTGTGTGTGTGTGTGTGTGTTCTTACGTCTCCAAAGCTTGAAGGTTGATCCGAAAGTCAGGCTGTTACCATGGCAACCCCGCATGCCTTTGCATTACCAAGTTTAAAATGTCAGGAAACGAGGAAATAAAAATTTACAAAAGAGGAAAATATGTGTTAATTAACGACTGGCTAGACGGTGAGGTCAGCTGTTTTAAAAGATACTCCGTGTGGGTGTGTGTGTTTGTTTGTTTCGGCCACCTCCGACAAACCAGACGGGTGGGGTCTGCAGGTGGCATCCACTCAAACATGTCCACGGATGTCTTGTGAGTTAAACTCGACCCGCAAAAGTGTTAAAAACAATCATTTTGAAATGTGGAGATAGATTCGTATATCCACCGGGGGGGGGGGGGGACCCAGTGAGCGTTTCTATTTATAAACCAGCACACACACACACACACACACACACACACAGCTGCGAGGCTGTGAAGAGTTAAAACCATGCCAAATGTGACAGATACAGATGACTGCACCACTCTTCCTCCTCCTCTTTCATTCCCTTTCTGTCTTCATTCATGTTTCTCTCTAATGTGTTTCTCCTTCTCGAGCTCTCGTTTAATTTCTGCCTTGCCGCTTCACTCCCCCGTGCGCCCCATCACCACCATCACCATCACCATCACCTCGCCTTGTTGCCTTCCTCTCCGTCCTGCCACCCCCTCTGCATCTCTTTCTCAGTCTGCCATCTGCTGGAGAAAACAATCAACTGCAGCTCATTTCTTTAAAAAAAAAAAAAATAAATAAAAATCACAGATGGTGACATTGGGCGAGCTTCATTTGGCATTCCGACGCCGTCCGTCCGTCCGTCCAGGGACGGCGTGGCCTCGTGATTACAGAAACACGGTCGTGTTTTGAAAGGTCAGGCGGAGGTTCGGCGTCTGCAACAGCCAGTGTGCATCTGTTTTAATTAGCTCTGGCAAAGACACACCTGAAAGTGACGGCGTGTTTACTGTGTTGTTTCCAGTAACTCATGAATAAACAGCTGCTGCCCGTTGTTGAAGAAAAAGAAATAGAAATTCAGCATTAAAGATAATTCAACCATTCTTTCAGGAAAGATTATAAACCTCTTTTTGGAGGGAGTCCTGGCCAAGACAGGCAGCAGCTCAACACACAGCAATCTAAATAAAATGTAATAAAGGTGCGACACAAGCTATGAATCCAACATATATCAGGTAAAACACCCTCCAGGTCTTCCAATATGGATTTAAAAGCATTCAAAGAAACCTAATTTAAAACTGTTTTTAAATATTTTCAAATAGCATTCATTGATTTTGATAAATTCACTGTACAAAATGACTTGTGTAAACAAATAACTCAAACTATTTACACGTTTCAGCTCCTAAAACGATCCCAGTTTGTAACCGCTACAGTGTCTGATGCCATGTGATACTGTATGATAACTGCTGCCAACAGTTCCCGTCATGAAAGAGGAAGATGGTATAGCTGACATTTCCCTATAACTCATGAATAAACAACTCAACAATATCTAAAAGAGCTTTTGTTTCAGGTAAGATGAGTTTTAATGAGCTGAATCTGTTTGTTCTGTTTCTATGAAACATCATCATCTGAGTCATTTGTCAGTTTTAAGATTCATGAAATACTAAAACAACACAACAGAGATGTTTACAACACGATGAGATAAGATTTAAAACCATGTGAGGTTATCTCACAGGCAGATCGGTTTGATCCTCCGTTGCGACGATCCGAAAATAAACCGTAAACTAACCCTGTTCACGTTCTTCAACAGTTTTCCTGCACGTATTTTGTTGGCCTTCTTTGATGACATTGCAGAGCAGGTTCCACCCTGTGTTTGTCAAAAAGTTAAATTGCTGTGTCCCCACAGTAGCATAATCAGATTTATAGCTGTTATGCTTGGACCAGGAGATAGAGGTGAGGGGTTTTCATTTGGTTTCAATCTGAAACTTCACCACTAGATGCTGCTAGACCTAGAAGCTAGAAGATAATTAACTATTTTGAATCATTTTTTTAATAAAATTGTCTGATTTTAGCTTCTCAAACGTGAATATTTTCTGGTTTCTTTAAGCGTCTGTGATGGTAAACTGAATATCTTTGCATTGCGGACAAAACAAGACATTTGAGGACGTTACTTTAGACTTTGATTAACATTTTTCACCATTTTTGGACCAAAAAACTCATCGATTAATTGAAAATTTTGATTTATGGTCCCTAGTCTGATTTTTGAGGTCAATATGGATGGTGAAATTTGTTTTTTAAACAATTGGGACTGCGATTTATACTGACCAGGACTTTTTATGAATTTGAATATAGAACTTATATAGAACTCAACTGTTCAGATTATATTAGGGCTTAAAGTTATGCAGGATTACAATCATGCCATTACACATTATCAAAAACGTACAAAAAGAACCCTGCACTTCATGAAACTTACCAACTTTTGAGTGGCGTGACATTTATTTTTAACCCGTCATGATGTGTAAGATCATCAATCCGGTAAGGCGATGAAGGCTGACACGCCTTGTTTGGTTTCGTGTAACATCGTTTTTTTACGGGGGAATGGTGAAAGACAGCAGTCAGAGCGGCAAAGCGACCTTGTAAAAGGTGTAGGATGCACTACTTTAAACAATAGAAAGGTGTATCTTTTCATCTGAAAAATTAAAATGTCATGCAGGTCTCTGCCTGTCTTTCTGCTCTGTCCTGTCCTTGATCGCTACTGTTTCTTAGGCACAAAAATAAAATATAATAGATTTGTTTCCCAGCAGTATTTCACTCAGAGTTCACTCTTTAGCTCCTGTTGCAACAGAAAAACAATTAGAAATCCCAGTGGCCCCTAATTATGGTCTCAAAAACAGCTTTACGAGTGTGCTCCTTAACATATTCAGCTTTGTGTGGTGCAAACCGGCTCACAAACAGTGTAAATTAATAACCTTGTAATGAGAGCAGTAGGTGCACTAATGAAGCAGCATGGATTGAGGGTGGCCTTCATGTTTTCTATCTGCCGTTTTTTGCTATCAGGGGAAATACTGCAACATAAATGGACTAGACAGAGATAACATGCCTGTAATCAGAGTCATTTCACGTCAATAATTTTTGCTACATGACTCATTAAAGTCGCTAATGAAGCTCTTTGACCTGATTCTGGAATTGATTTAACCGCTAGTGATTTGGATGAGAGAGAAGGATGGCGGGTGGAGGTGGTGGCGGTGGCGGTGGTGGTAGTTTTGGAAAGGAAAAGCGAGAAGAAGTAGAAGACGAAAAAAAAACTTGAGGGGGAGAGACAGAAGGACGGAGAGAGAGACGTTGACAGAAAAAGAGAGAGAGTTGGTGTCAGTGAGTGAGTCTGCAGGGAACAGCATGTTTCTGCTCATTAAAGGCCGAATGATATGCCGACTGGCAGAAAACACACACAAATACACACAAAAAACACACACTCGCTGTAATTTGACTTGGCAGATGAGATGCTGATCTGACACTGTAGGCAGCACACACACACACACACACACACACACACACACACATTACTACCTTGTAAAAGGTGGATTTAAAGTTTCTTTTTATACCATGTACCTCCTCAGAAAATATTCATCTCTCCGAGTACCACCATCACGACAGAAAATACAGCAGCTGCAGACAGTTCAGCAGGAGGCGGGTTTGTTCATAATAATGTTTTAGCTCGTAGCTAATCATGGACGTATGCACGCTGCATGCTACCTGCATGGACACGACAACGGAGCCGCCTGATGTTGAAACAAAATAGTACAGGAAATTCAAAACATAAATTTTAAATTAGATTTCTGCAATCTCATAGTTTAACTGTCCATTCAAAACAAAGTATTAAGGTAGTATTAAATGTTTCTAAATGAATGTATTTAATTAAAGGTCCAGTACGTAAGGGTATTTATTGGCAGCAATGGAATAAAATATTAGTGTGTAATAACCTGAAAATAAGAATTATGTTTTTATTACCTTAGTAAGAGACTTTATTTACAGCCCACCATTTTGAACCACTTTGTTTCTACAGCAGCAAAGTTTCACGGCGTCTGTAGTTTCTCCTTCATGCTTTAACCCAGAGGGAGAGGTGAGGGGTTTTCAGTTGGTTTCAGTCTGGAAACCTCACCACCAGATGCCTCTATATTCTACACACTGCACCTTTAAGGATAATAAAACGTATTTGTTCAACCAGGAAAGATTAAAAACCTGTTTTTCAAGAGAGTACTGGGCAAGATGGACAGCAGATCAAACTAAGAACTAAGAAGTCAATTAAAACAGAAAACAGACAGTAAGTACAACACAAAGCAAGGTAGAAAAATTACAAAAGTGCAACACAAGCCATGAATTCAGCATTTTTTTTTTTCTTTGGTACAGTAGCCCGGAAAGGACAAAGTTTTTTGTGAGACGAGTATTCATTGGTTACAATATGCAACTTCACCACTAGGTGGCTGAAATATATTTTGTATTACCACCCATCAAGTGGTACTGTGATTTAAAGTATGTCCAACAAAAATGTCCCCCGTTGGTTTTCCGGTGCTCTGTTGGTGAATGTGTAACAACAATAACGTCCACAGTTAGCTAGGTTCTCAAGTGTGTACACACATGGTGTGTGTGTGTCAGGACAGCTCATGCCGGCTGGCAGGACGTCAGCTTGTGTGATCACAGCGATCAAAAGCAGAGCGATCCTCTCATTGATCTGATATGATGTGACTGTGTGTGTGTTTTTAAACTTATTTAACGTCAGAAATAAGCACTAAAGCATGAGCAGGCATTATCCTGTGTGTGTGTGTGTGTGTGTGTGTGTGTGTGTGTGTGCTCTCTTTGCCAATCAAACCGGTTCTTCCGCTTCTATTTATAGCCTCAAGGAAATAGGCTTGTTCTTACATGAACACACACACACACACACACACACACACACACTCACTCCTCCTCCCAGGTGTGTCATAAAAGATAGCTAAAGCGCTTATTTGCATGCTTCAGCTTATCTTTAGTGTTAGTTTTCAGTATGTTATATATATATATATATATACACACACACACACACACACACACACACACACACACACACACACAGAAGAGGTGTGTCCTATAACACCTGAGGGGGTGTGGCTACCTGGCAAGGGAAGTTTGAAAGTAAGGAAGTGGGGTTGTATTGTTTGAGGAGCTGCTGGAGAGGACGGATTTACTACTGCTGAGGTGTGGTGTGTTACGGTAGTGCTACATATATGTGTATATATAAATGTGTGTAGAGAGAAAGAGGGAAGTTTTATGCAGAAATAACAAAGAAGTGTATTTTAAGGAGAGAAAGAATGAAAAGAAAGATTCAGACAGCATCAGAAAAGAGCAGAAGTTAAGAGGAGGGCAACTTTCTCACCACCTGAGAGAGTTGTTGCGCTACTGGAGGTAAAGGCCATTTATCTTGATTGTGTCATAGTGCAGACAAGTGAGGCCATCGATGCCAGGGTTGTGTCGGCCCAGCGGGTGCTGCATGGCTCCCCTGTTGTTTCACTGTGAGGCAGGAGGGGAGGGGGACGACGACCAGCTCAGCCACGAGGACCAACTGGAGTCCAGTCACATTGAGAAATCAAAGGGGAGTCGCCTGGTGGAAGAGGTCAGTGTCGCAAGAGCCGAGAGATCCCTAGAGTGACACAAAGTGAGGATGATAGATGATGTTTTAAATCATGTTTTTAAAAAGGTCGTGTTAATTTGATTCGCACTGTAGGAAGCTTCAGGGTTTGTGGTTTTATTCTTTTGAGGAGGCGCAGGAAGCTCCTGCTGTCGGTGTGTAGTGGTTTCGGACCGGCAAATTGTGGATTTACACCACGTTTAAGTGGTCTTCCATTCACTGTTGGAGAAGGAGCACTCAAAAGGCTTAATTCAAACACATGACTCTGTCAATATTTAGCCGCTTTATAGGCTCCATATTTCAAAATGTTCTTGCCGTCAGTGTGAAGCCTTAAAGGATAGGGCTCTTTTCACAGGAGAATAATAGAGTATCTCCAGCCTCATACTTGAAGGGATCGAAGACATTAAAGACCACTGAGCCTATAAAATGCCACCAATATTGACAGTCATATGTCGGTTTATTGAAGAACCCATTGATTTAATTCTTTGATATTTGTCTTCTCAGACTTAAGATCAGCACAGGTTAAATTTAAATCCAGATGTATCTCATAGGTTAACTGTAATCTTTACTGTGAGCTGGCATCTCATACAAAACCTCAACCACTTCAGGAATATATATAGTTTCATAATTTTGCAGCTAGTTTAGATTCAAAGAGCTCACTGTCAATCCCAACAAAGCTGCTCTCCACACATAGATTCGATTTAAAGAGGTACAGGTAACTTGATAAATGGTCTCCAGGTCAGTCAGCTCTCAAAAATAAATACAAGTCCAGTGATTTGTTGAGTGTTTACAGTGTGAACGCTGAAGGTCAATCAGTCGCGCAGGTCTGTGTGTGATTTGCCAGGATTGGGTGACGTTAGACTGCCGGGTCGATCGGGTTGTTCAGCGTAGCTGGTTTGAACATAACCAGTCAGATTTGTACGTGAGTGCACTTCAGAGCGCCGTGTGCACATTTTGCAGATGAGTAAGTAATGTGTGCAAAACTACTTCACAGCTCTTCTGTGTGTGTGTGTGTGTGTGTGTGGGCGCCCATCAGGTCTACTGGGGCTGATTGTGGTGATGTAATTAGGCCCGCTCTAATGAATACACCGATCTGTCTGACAACATCTCTCAGCTGGAGAGGAGAGGGAAGAAAAAAACAACCATTGTGGCAACCACTGCAGAACTTGACCTTTGCACACACTGTATGTTATGTTTATGCATGCGTATGTACAACACACGTGTGCTTTTTGCTCAGCACGGTCCAACTAGCCAATCAGAAGGAAGCTGGACATTTTATTAAGTCTTATTCAATCAGCCGACTTGACTAAGAACGCATTATTAAGAACAGAAATAGCCCAGGGGAGGTGTTGCGAGGAGGTCACACATGTTGTAGCCACACTTGCATAATGAATGGTAATGCTATGCAGTCGAGTTTATTTTATATCACCGGTCCACATAGTAATCTTGTGTATGCGGTTAAACTTTGCACCCAGATTGGGAGGGGTTTTATTGCCTCCAAAATTCCCACACGCTTCGAATGATGAAATCAAAATAGTCGTGGTCTGATTTCTGTGAAGGTTCTCAGTCGTTTTTCGTCGGGAAAGGTTGAATCTGGGGCGGCTGGACTCGGGTTGTAAATCTGTGAAGACGTTTCGCCTCTTCTTCAGTTCTGATGAATGACAGCATAAAGAATGGACAGAGCATGAGTGACGTCATGTGTAGGTTTCCAAAGCGGCATTTTGAAGCCGAAAATATGCGCAGTTGGGTACCGCTTCTTCCGTCTACCGGTTAATCTTAACATCGGCAAGACATGGTTCAACGGTGGATCTAAGGAGGGCTGAATGACGTCCTGATGCTCTAATAAGCCATCTGTAATACCACTTATCTGTCAGTCAAAGCTTCCACACTCTTAATCCTGCAGAACTTTAAGCCTTAATATAATCTGAACAGGTGAGTTGTATATAAATTCACCCTCAGTACAGTTGTCATGAACGGGGAAATTAGCTATAGAGACCAAAACTGTTTTTTGTACCAGGCTGTAAACATGTTTATTTCTGCTATGAAGTCATTTGAACATGGGGACTTATGGAGACTGACTCCCTTCTGGAGCCAGCCTCAAGTGGACGTTTGAGGAACTGCAGCTTTTGGGACATCCACATGAATGTTTAACATGTCTATTTAGCTTTAGCTTTCATTAACTTGAAGATTAAAACACTCATTTTGAATTCAAACACTCAGGTTTCTCCACACGTGTCACATATTTTCTGTTAAATGCTAGACACGAAAGTAAGCTAGCCCAACCAGATGCTGAACCACCAAACTCTCTCAATTGTCTAGATCTCAACATCTTTACTTGGGTCTAACTTTACAGTGTGTCCTTCAGCTATATCAGCGGTTGCTATGTCATTAGCTGCTTTTGTCAAACAAAAACACCCCTTGACTGACGGCTCCCGTTGGTGTTGCTGTGGCAACCGTGGATAAGCCTGATTGGTTACACCTTGCCGCTATCTGCGACGTGTCAGGTTGTTCAGTCAAAGAGACCTTTACACCTTCTTGTTTGTGTTTTTTATTCTTTTTCCTCCACCTCAAGGCATCGCCTGTTCTTTTGTTTTCTCCTCTTTTATGTTGACGCCACAGGATCCCCCGTTTGTTGTAATTTTTCGCGTTGTGCTGCTTCGCCTTCTTGCTCCTCGGCGTCGTCACGGCACTGTTTCTTTTTCCTATCTCCTCTCACTAATGATCCATACCGTTGGGCAATCTATCATGGTTTCCATCATCAATCCTTCCTTCCCTTCATCTCTTCCTCTCTCTTTCTCTCTAACAGTGTGACATATGAGATTTCCTCTCCCTCGGGGTATAGAAGCACATTTTACTCTTAAGTAAGAAACATGTGCAGTGAGAGTGCAAGAAGCTGTTTGGGCCATTACGAGGCGCGATATCGTGGACCAATGTGTACATAAAACACACACACAGATGCAGTTGAGAAATGAGATAGTGATGGAGCGATGAATTAGATTTATCACAGGTACAGAGATGCTTCTGCCTTGTACTACTCCCTCCGTTCATGGCCACCAAGGCCATTACTGCTAAGACAGACGAGTGGAGCGAGTGAGACAGACACCGTGAGATGAAGAAGAAATTAGTTATATTGAGATGGAAAAAGAGCAGGGAGAGATTTAAACCGGAATAACGCAGCTAGTGCGGCAACAGTTACAAATCATGCAGTCAAGCTATTAACGTCCTTCAATTTCAACAAGACAAGATGCAATAAAAGTTACATAAATAATAATAGTAATAATGAACTTTATTTATAAATAAAAAACAGTTACAAACTGCTCTACAATCAAATAGAACACATCAACAAACAAAAACAAGAAATAAATCAATACAAATTTGAATAAAATATCAGCTAAAAGCTCAGCTAAACTTTTATAAAAGTGCATTTTTAAAAGTTTAGCTTGAAAACTTTCTGATAGATTAGTCTGGGGAAATATAAACTTGTTTTTTGTGTCATTTAAAGCTAATAAAATAGCCTTACTTTGAACAGTTTGATTATTTACATCAGGAAATAGCTTATCAAAGTATCAAAGTAAAGAAAACAACAAAATTTTTACCAACTCAAGTGTTAAATCACACCATACACGCTAATGCTGCTGTGCTGTTTCAGTAGTTGTGTAGAATTAGCTAAATTAATTAAATTAGCATTTTGTTTACAAGAAAATAAAAATGGAGAACGTACATGTACTTTAATAATACCAAACGCAGTGGTACATTAAGTTATGCTTATTGTTGACTTCAATACACCGTTAACTCGTGAGCTATTGCCTTATTTACTCAAGTGTCCGGATTCCTGAGTAAACAGAGATACGTTTAAAGCGTGATGCCATTGTCGCATTACACATTTTGTTTTGCATTTAGAAGTTTACACACTTGTCTTGCTGTCAGTTTGTGGTTTATCATGCGGGTGACAAATCTCTTGTCTGAGCCTTGAATTATCCTTGAGGGCAACCAATCCGGAGACCCTGCCAAGTTGCTGCTGAGCCAACCACTCGAGGTCATCCCTGTTGAGAACTGTGGTAGATTAAGCTAGAAAAACAACATACCTGTGTTATATGGAACAAGTCTTTTGTCATTTCCTGTCCTGCTTTTTTATTATTACGGTGCAATTTAGCAGTCTGCTCCTGATTTGTAGATAACAAGAACAATATCCTTTCCACCTCCTCTCCCAATCTCCTTTAAGCACTGTTATATCACTGTGTGGTCAATAAAAGTCTGACCCACCTTAACACAAAGAGTTTTCTATATTTGATAAAGGAATTTTGTCCTATTGGTACTAAACAGAAACCAATCAGATCATTCAAATTTAAACACAATTACTCAGAATTTTATGCGCTTGAAGTGAAAAGCACCAAGTTATATTTGAAGACGGTGTTAGACTCTAAAGTTACAAAACCAAGTTATCAGTCTATTTCAAACTATTTCAATATCTCTGATGTGCACAGTTTACCTTTGACCTCAAGTTGTTGTGTCACCGGTTGTTTTGTTTCCTGTGAAAAGGATTGGGCGCCTGGTGGTTTCATTTAATTGAATTGGTTGTTTACAGTATGAATTTATTGTCGAGGCAAAGGAGTGTCGCAATTAGTCTAGTTTTATTCTGTAATATCTAATAATTTGAGACACGTTTTAAGAGTTTATAGAAATATATTGAAAATGTTTGCGGATCAGTGAAACAAGTCGTTCCAACCAAACAATCAGGCATTTAGAAGGCGCTCAAATCAGCACTCATCACTACTGACATGATTGTTTATTTTTTCAGGTGTTAATCCGATGCAACGTATCTCTTGCCCCAAAAATTGCCCCAAAATATCAAACCTTTTCATCAGTAATTGATGTATAATCATGATATTACATGAGAGGTTGTGCTTTACCGCCATTATTGGCACAACGGTGATGTGGTTCACTTAAGTGCCAATAATGACAGTAAAGCACAAACAGCCTGAATCGTGATGCTATTTTTACAAGACCTCCATCGACACTGAAGTTTCTTTTTATTCTATCTTCACTATAAGACAGAGAAACTCCAGGATCTCTAGAGAACTTTAACATTAGTTGTCTGGGGCTAGAAATTGTCTCTAAGGCTTGAACTGGATTTTATTCTTGGAAAAAGTGTACTTCTTGGTATTAGTCCATACCTCTTGTATCTTCATGGAAAAGAAAGTCAGAAATGGAAACAGCGAGCAAATAGCCCCAAGACATGAAACCTTTTGATTATATGTTCTATTCAAGTTGGTAATTGTTGTATAATTGCAGTATTAAATGAAAAGGCTGTGCTTTACCGTCAATATTGGCACAACAAGAAAAGTGAGTCCATTCCTGTTTGGACGTTGTCACTCGTTTCACATTTCCAGTTTATCCAAACTGTTTTTTTGTTTTTTTTTATCACACTGTGTTCCTGGTAACCCCAGAGACCGTTGATGCTGCCATGAAAATATGCAAGCCACGGTTATCTTTGTGAGGAGTCACATGCTTGTCTCGTGGCAACTCGTGCAGGAATGCTGCTGCATTAGATAAAGGTATGGAGAGAGCCATCGGTGACGTGATCAGAGTTTTAAAACTGTATCAGCGCGTGTGTGTGTGTGTGTGTGTGTGTGTGCACCAGTGCCTGTCACCGGGCCCGGGTATCTCCTTGTTCGAGAAATGAGGATCTCCATGGCGACCCCCGGTTGTCCTATCTCAAATTGATTACCCATGGTGCATTCTGTCCTCTCAGGGCATGTACTCATAAATAGATAGAGTGAGAGGAGAAAGAACGAACGCATGATAAGCAGACGAGGCGCAGACGAGGATAAAGTCAAATAACAGCCACCACAATAGAATCAGCGGGGAGTTTCTGCTCCTGTAAAATCCAGGACATCGAATCAAACAACATGTCCTAACGCGGCCACGTTAAGTTATTTTCATGCAGACGCGGACGGCTGCACCTCCCTACCTTGCTGCATCACCTCATCATAACATTACGGGACATTACCTCGGGTGGTTTTTGCTGCATTAACTCGAAATGAAGCGGCCAAACGAAGCTTATCTTAACAGATGAGTGTGCTATGTTTGGAAACACGGTGGAGAATGTTTCTGACTCTTGTAAAATGATGTACCAAAACTCTGGTGTAGTCCTTTAAGTAAGTGTTTCCGACTGTCAAGATTCAGCCTCTTGTTGTGTCTCACCCTCCCTTCAAATACAACAAGCTGTCTTTGTGACAAACTAATCTTGATCTGTGTGAATTCCAGGAAGACTAGCTGTCACTTTAGTTATTCAGAGGATGCACTAACGTTTCTTTCTTTCTGTCTCGCCACAGAAAAGTGTGAAGGAAGGAATCCTGTTAAAGCAGACCAGTTCTTTCCAGAGATGGAAGAGGAGGTACTTCAAACTCAGAGGGAGGACGCTCTACTATGCCAAAGACTGCAAGGTACGACGATGTGTGAAACAGCCTACAGATGCTTCTTTAAATTTTCAAATTGTTTTTTTTCTGGGGCGGGGGGATTTGAAAGCAGTTCAGTGAGCTGGAAAAACCAAGAAGATGGTACAAATATTTAAGCAAGCAAGGAACAGATGGGATAACGTCAACCTGGAGACATAGTCATGATGGCAGATAAGTCTACTCCCAGACAAACTTCATAAAAACAGCCAAAAGAGGAGACAGTTTAACTGCGCAGCTTACTTACTCATGACAGAAGCACATAAACCAGGAAAAATAACCAAATCTGACCACGTCAACAAAGTAGTTTAAACGAACAAAGTAGTAAAACCAGAAGACGTCTTT
This sequence comes from Protonibea diacanthus, assembly GCA_028641955.1. Taxonomy (NCBI): domain Eukaryota; kingdom Metazoa; phylum Chordata; class Actinopteri; family Sciaenidae; genus Protonibea; species Protonibea diacanthus. The sequence goes on along the minus strand of CM053998.1, from coordinate 3,096,452 downwards.
CTAAACTACTAAAATAAATCAAAAGGAAAAGACAAACCTCAACAACTAAATCTGGCCTGTTCACAGGTAGCAAACACGATATTGCAAAGAAAAATACAAGTTAGTAAGTCTTTGAGACAGTCTTTGAGCTCATGTTACAAGTTTTAGTCAGCGAAGGAAAACAAAAATGAGCGACTCAAGGCAGAAGCAGAGCTCTGTAACCTGTAACAGTTAAACTGCTGTTAAAAAAAGGGACAAACCTAAGCTGACGTTTGTCTGTCTTCCCATCAGTCTCTGATTTTTGATGAAGTGGACCTATCGGACGCCAGTGTGGCCGAGACCAGCACCAAGAACATCAACAACAGCTTCACGGTAAGAAACGAGACAAAACTGTACAGCTTAACATCCAAAACAAGAGTTAGCTCAGAAACGCTGTCTGTTATCATAACTTCAATAATGAAGGGTAATATTGGCCCACTAGTTCGTCCAAGACTGAAATATCTCAAAAACTATCAGTAGTTTGAACAAGACAGAGCAAACACTGGTTGAGCAACATAGACAGTGAATGAGACTGAGGGAGCGTCAGTGATTGTTTCATAGAGGTTTCAACACAAATAAAGACAATCGTCAGCACTCGTCAGACACCGCCGCACAACCCTGATTTGATCTGATCCTGAAGACTTTGGTGATTCGCTGACACTGACAAACTGAATATCTACGAAACTAATGACACTTGAGCCTCAGCCGTACTTAAAGTTGATTGGTGTGATTATGTCTAATCACAGAGCTGCTGTTGAGTGATGTATAGATTAGAAGCAGAAGAGGAGTCCTTCACTTCATCTTTCTTTTGCCTTTCTCAGGTCATCACTCCGTTTCGCAAACTAATGCTGTGCGCCGAGAGCAGGAAGGAAATGGAGGACTGGATCAGCGCTCTCAAATCCGTCCAGAAATGGGAAACCTACGAGGTTTGCTCTCCGTCTCTTTCATATTTTAAGCATTGTTATTTACTTTGCCGGCTCCCCCAAATACGACGGCCGTGCCAAATGTATGATCCTTTAATAAAAAAGCTCCTCGCAAGCGCCTCATCTATTTTGACAAGAACAGGCTTCACACCTCACTTCTTAATTCCACTTCCATCTGTTCGTCTCTCAAAGTATCCACTTCTTTCAACTTTCTTGGAGGAAAAACACTCCCCGTCCTCCCCTCTCTCTTCTCTCTCTCCTTCATTCTCTCTTATCTGCTTTCCGTGTGAACTCTTTGCCAGCTGATTGATGTCTCTCTTGAAATCAGTCTCTTTGCTTTAATAGGCTATAAAGAGAGCTGCAGACTGCAGGCTGCTAATCCTAGCCGTGCTTCTTTTGCGTTTAGGGTTTTAATTTATGTCATTGTCAAACACCTCGTTAGTCCTAGTTCATGTGTCGCCGTGGATCTTGAAGTTAATCCTCGTCTCGGGTCCGATATTAGAGAGGAAGTTCGGTTTGATGGTGCCGGTGTCACGGTTCTTGTATGGACCTGTTTTTTCCACAGTCAGTTGTAGCGTATCATCGTCTCTATCATGTCTCTATCCCGAGGCTACAAACTTTAATATGTACTGCTGATGTCATTATGTTATCCTTGTATCCATGCTTCCTCTGGCTGTTTAGTTCAGCATGAAATTTAAAAAGTCATCGTCCCGTCCTGCAATATCTCTGCTCCCGCCTCGGGCTGCTGGTTATTTCTGATGTGGTTTTGTTTGGTCTTGTCCGTACCGTGTTTCCACCTTTTTGAAGCTCGGCTACGTTAACAAGAAGAAGCACTCATGTCCTTTCCTTTCCGTGTTTTTTTCTTCCTTCTCCAGGCCAGCCAGTTCAACATGGAGCATTTCTCCGGGATGCACAACTGGTACGCCTGCTCGCACGCCAGGCCGACCTTCTGCAACGTCTGCAGAGAAGCTCTGCCAGGCGTCACCTCCCACGGCCTGTCCTGTGAAGGTACAGCACATTCCACGACCACATGTTACGAGCAGTAATCTTTAAACTGGACCGGGGAGAACCGTCTTATCACTGCAGAAGGACGTTTAGATCACGCGACTGTGTGGAGGAGTAGGTTTATAGCTGCTTATTGCAGGGGCGAGGCAGGTTTCATCACAGCTTTGACACACTGACACCTTGGAAACGGTGGAGGAAAATCAATTCCTCACCTCTCATATCAGGAGCAGTAAACAATCTGAACACGCACATACTGTGTCGGGTTTTTAGGCCGGTCGTCAGCACACGTTGGTGCAGGTTTAAAGTTGTTTTTTTAAATAAATTGCTCATTTATTCTTGATTGTAATGAAAGAAGAAGTGAAAAATTCCAAATATATGCACAGATTTATGTTTTTTTGATTAAATTTTCTAAAAATGCAGCACAAAACGTGTCAGCTGATAAACGAGTAATAACCGCCATGTTTCTACAGTAGAGAGAGGGTGACACGAGGTGGTTGCAACTTGTAGCTACACCTCTTGGGAAATTCACTTGTTAAAGCAGCTCATAATAAACAAGGTGGATAAGAAATATACTCTGGTGGCTCAGCTGGTAGAATTGCTCCCCACGCATGAACGAGTTCTTCCTGCAGTGATCTGGTTCTGACTCCGGCCCGTGGTCCTTCACTGTGTGTCGTTCCTCCTCTCTCTTCTTGGACGCTCACGAGTTGAAAGCCGTCCAGAGTTAGCAGCTAGTCCTGAGTTCGGCCATGATAACAGACGGTTAGATCCAGCTCTGCATCCTCGTCTTCCTCTCCTCACTTCAGCAGAGATCTCTGGTCTTTCCACGGAGTGTACATTAGCAGTACTCAGTGTTTTCGAGTGTAATTGTGCCTTTATTTTGAATGGGATCACCTGATGTATCATAATGAGGCAAAAGGCAAATCGCTGATCTCCATAGTTTCCATGTTTGCACACAAATCAGATGTAGAAATACACAAAAGTATGAAGCTGTTTGAAGGTATCAGAGCTGCTGTAACTGGCTGCCACCCACGCAACGCCATGGCAACAGAATTAATAATTCATTTGTCGAGGCTGTTTATTTAAGTTTGTCTAACGTGACCTTCATCGACGTGTCCTCTGCAGTTTGTAAGTTCAAGGCTCATAAGCGCTGTGCAGTTCGCTCCACCAACAACTGCAAATGGACCACGCTGGCCTCCATAGGAAATGACATCATCGAGGACGAGGAAGGGGTGAGTGATTAGACCGTCAGATGTCAAATGAGCCGGATGGAGTTCAGCTGACGACTCATATTTCTTTCTCTCAGGTGTTCATGCCTCACCAGTGGCTGGAAGGAAACCTGCCGGTCAGTGCCAAGTGCGTGGTGTGCGACAAGAACTGTGGCAGCGTGCGGCGGCTGCAGGACTGGCGCTGCCTCTGGTGCAAGGCCATTGTGAGTGGAGACCGATCTGTGATGTCTCGTCACATCAGTGTGTTTGTGTTTATTTAGGGCGTCGCTGCGAGCCGGAAAAGTTATTCTCAGTTTAGATCATCCTCGAAAGTTTTGACATGAATATGAAATCAAACGGCATCAATGATTCAAATGCACTGATATCCAGCGAGTGCCAGTCCAGCTGGTAAAGATGTCCCAATTAATTATCTTTCTGGTGAGAGGAAGAAAAACAAGTCTGCAGCGAGCCAAAATTCAGATCTAAATTTCTCAAATTTTGGCTCCCAGCTGCCGTCTAAATGCAAAGCAGCTCCTTTGAAGCAACAATGCAAGGTAATTCAGCAAGCCTTCAAAATAAAGGTGAAACATTTGTCAGTGCAAGAAGTGAAAGATTGGAACAGAAAATGAAAAATTGTAGTAGGGTGATGTTGAAATTAGATTTTCTTCAGTTTGTTTACCAAACAATCTGACACACTGAGGAAACTTTGACTTTCAGTGCACTCGGGGTCAGATGAAACTTTTTATTGTTCTCGAATCGCTCTCTCGCCCTTCGAAGGAACCGAGGTCTGCAGAGTTCACGTGAGTCATCGGAGTAATGGGACGGCACTTAACAGGCCGGCAGCACAGATGCCCCAAAGGGAGGAGGAGGCGGAGGGCAGGTTGAAATGAGAAATGAAATGAGGCTGATGAATTTCTGTCAGCTCCAGGGTTACTGAGTCTGACCTGATGCTCTGATCGCCTCGAGCAATCAGAGAATAATTCTCCTCTGCAAGGACGTTAACGATGATCAGTAATGCCTGCAGAGCCTCGGCCGAAACTAACCTTGTGAAGAGAAACTATCACAGGACTGCAACCGACATTTAAAGTCTGAATGTTGTTTTTAAAATGTGAGTTTTTGCTGTCTATCAGCTCTTTGTTTTGGTTGTAGAGTGTTTAAAAAAAAATGTAGATTTTACAGTGAAATACTGTAAAATAAACCCCGAAATATGTCTCTGTTTTAACAGTCATATTTTATGACTTATTTTACGATAAAACCTTTATTTATATGACATTACTTAAGGGAATTTATACAGAATAAAGCAGTATTTTAAATAACATTAATTATACAGGAAAACGCCACCATATTTAACAGCAAAACCTTTATTTTATACGGCATTCATGATGCTTTCATCATTTTACCATAAAAACACTGTTTTTTTCATAGTGACAGTAAAACATATTTCAAAACGAGAACAACATTTGAATTTATACGGAATAAACCTTAAACGTTTATTTTTACCGCTCGTATTGACATTTTTAGCTAAAAAGCTCCAATAAACCCTCTGTACTGTATCTGATTTGCACCAAACAAGAGTCAAAGTTAGCTGGTGAACATACTGTAAATGGAACATTTAGCACGTCAAGAGCTAGATATTTCCCTCTGGAAGTGGTGGAGACCAAAAACAGAGCTAAAAGGAGAGCCAAACATCAACTTGAATTTACCAGAGCAACATTATATACTGTATTCTAACAGCAGCTACAGCTGGCAGCAGTTTACTTCACCATCCATCAGGAAACTGTGAGAGTTGAGGTGCAGCAGCCGAAGGACGTCAGAGGGAACGTTTTACATCTTAGTGCCGTAAAATGTTACATACATACGTATGACACAGACACCATTCACCTGATTACACATCAGTGTGTCATAAAACTGTTATTTAATGGTAGAAAAGTTACACAATGACGCCTGATAACACAAACTTAAACACACAAGATGTAACTTTGCTGTCTCACACCCTCAATTAACAAAGGCTGAATTGCTTTTGAGTGTTTAGGACGGATTAATCCTCAGTATGCACACACACGCACACACACACACAAATCAGAGTGGTATTTGTAAAGGTTATAGAACTGACATTTGGTGGGTTTCAGAGGGATGTAATGACCTTTCTGCTTCTACTGAAATATAGAATTACTATGGAGACCACTGACTCTGTGTGTGCGTATGTGTGTGTGTGTGTGTTGCAGGTCCACAGCAGCTGTAAAGAACAAATGGGGAAGGTGTGTCCCTTGGGTCAATGTCGAGTGTCAATCATCCCTCCCACTGCACTTAACAGCATCGACTCGGATGGTGAGACACCTCGTACACCCTCCCACACACACACACACAAACATATATACACACAAACATATAGAGGCTCTTTTGTTCAGCATTACGTGTACAGTCAGTTCAACGTTCAGGAATGTCACCTTTCAACTCCACTGGTGTAAATCCTTTAGATGCAGCAGAGGGAGTGACATTGTAACTGAACCTTAGCTTCTTCTCCATTAAAATTCTTTTGATTCCTCAAAAAACAAACAATTTAACTAACATTTAAAATGTTGGCATGCTTGGACAAAACTTTCTAGTAGTTTGGAACTTAAAATCAGACCACGAAAGTATCGATCTTTAGAAATCCCGCTTCTCTTAGCATCCATTATTCATCACATTCAGCTTCCCCAACGCAAACCGAGTGATTGACAACATTTTGGACTTGAATCTGAGATCTAGAAATGTTTCCCAGTCTTTTCATCTTTCAAATCACGTTTGTTCATTTACAAACCCTCCTTTCAGGCTTCTGGAAGGCCACCTCGGCGTCGTGCACCAGTCCACTCCTGGTCCTGGTCAACTCCAAGAGCGGAGACAACCAGGGGGTGAAGTTCCTACGCAAGTTCAAGCAGCTCCTCAACCCGGCTCAAGTCTTTGACCTGATGAACGGAGGACCAGAGCTTGGGTACTTGAGTTTTTCCATGTTTTTAAACATTGACGGTTGATTGAAACAAGTGAATTAACTCAGAAATAATAATCTCATGTCTGCTTACAGAAAAGTTTTCAATTTACTTGTTAAGAGTAGGAGTTTCTAGTCCATCACGACTGCTTTAATGCAAGTATTGATGCTGTAATTTTGCTGCCTGTCCATGACATCTACCTCTTAACATTTTGTGCTTTTCTTTCTCTTCATCCTCCCATCCCATCCCACTCTCCACCTCCTCCATCAAGCCTGCGCCTTTTCCAGAAGTTTGTGACGTTTCGTATACTGGTGTGCGGAGGAGACGGCAGCGTGGGCTGGGTGCTCTCAGAGCTGGATAAACTCAACCTCCATAAACAGGTGAGGAGGAGTAGAAGACGTTAGATGATGATATAATACTGAAGGTGACTGTGGAGAACTGACGGGCGAGAGAAAGCTGTAAATATCCAGGACTAGAGCATTGTTCACCTGTGGTCACGTTGTTTTTGCTCTATGTTGTCCTCAAAAAGTTAAATCTGAAAAGTGTTGGGCAACATTTCGACCGTACTCGACGTAAGATGAGGAGAAAGTGATGCAGTGGCTAAGACAAGCAATGTTCCACTGCTTGTGTCAACTCATTAATCAATGTCATGGAATTAATCTGAGTTAATGAGTGCCATGGCAGATAACATGGTTTTTAATTTAATTTAGTGTCTAATTTCACTGCTGTTTCAAATGTGAACAGATTAACTGGTCAAGGGTCAGTCAATGTGATGTTTCTATTTAAATCATCCAAATGTTTATTTTTTCAATACATTGACTTCTGTTATCACCATCTGATATTTGTCTTTTATGTTAGAAGATGTTACAGTTCTTGAATTTGTCATCTCCATCTTACACTGTATAATAAACCCATTGCACCAGTTTGTAGGACATTTTAAGTAATTCACGCACAAGTTAACTGAATTCAAAAGTCCAATAACTTATCAAAATAAGGCTTTGTGAAGAAGTTTGTGAAAGTTCTCAGTCACTCTCAGTCACCAGTTAAATCTGGGGCACCTGGACTTGGTTGTAGATCTGTGAAGATGTTTCACCTCTCAACCGAGATGCTTAGTTTACTCTTGGCAGGGTCGTTGACTAGGGTCATTGTTCACACCTGGTTCATTAGTGCTCCTCATTACTGTGACGACTGTCGTTTGAGTCGTTAAGGCACTGTAGACAACGGTCATTAAGGACAACGACAATCGTTAGGCACAGCTGAACTCCAATTTAAAATTTAACCCTTCTCAGAGTTTCTTATAAGATGCCTGCTTCACTTAACTGTTTGTCTACTGTTGTCATGCCCACTTGAAACCCAAAATAAAGCCAATTGAATATTTTATAACTGCAACTTTTTCATGGGTCCCTAAATAACAGCGTAAGGATGACTAGAAATTTTCGGTCCATTTGTGTGAAATCCTGCACTGCAATTAAAGTAAACTAGGACACAGATTTCAACACTACATTTTGTCTTATTGGTTCCTGTGGGCAACAGAGAACCAGAATTGTATTTGGGCTGACGAATCTCTAGTTTCTGCCTTCCAGTAGTTGTAGGCTCTCTTTGTGAGTCAGATTGATGACACAGGTGTATTAAAAATGGGATTTAATCAGCTTGTTTGCAGATGATATACCGATATATCCTCTGATTGTTTTGTTGAAAAATGACTGGGTTTCTCTCTGCAGTGCCAGCTTGGTGTGCTGCCTCTGGGCACAGGTAATGACCTGGCTCGTGTTCTGGGCTGGGGAGGTCTCTGTGATGATGACGCTCAGCTGCTGCAGATCCTGGAGAAGCTGGAGAGAGCCACCACTAAAATGCTGGACCGGTAAGACCAGACGGAGATGGGGAGGTGTGGTGGTTTAAGTTTCTCCTCAGACTTCAGACAAGCAAAATCCAGTTCAGGTGCACTGAGGACTGAATTCCTTCTAAGTATAGATGTGCTTGCCCTGTAATACAGAGAAAATCTGTCCAGGGTGATTTCCTAAAATAAGTAGGTGGAGAAATTCCCAAATGAACAAATTAATGAATGCTATGTCTAAATCTGGTCCTCCTTAGGGTTCTATATGTCTCAACGGCAGCAGATAGGAGCAAGCAGTAAAGATAATTAGATAATAGCACTATAGGCTGTTTTTTTCTATTTCATACCACTGGGAAAGCTTTGTGAAGAGCATTAAAAATAACTTTTGATGCCAAAGAGCTGAACATGGAGCAGTATTAGTACATAACTGGCTGCTGATGGTTGACGGTTTCCCTCTTATCTTGATCTGATGAGCTGACGATGAAGTTTATTTTCTGGTGCTTGACATCTTTTGTGTGCGTCTTTTTTAGATGGAGTGTGATGACGTACGAGGTGCCCACCACCACTAAACGCACACCGATCGTGAAAGAAGACGACAGCTTAGACTCTCCTCTGCAGGTAAAACGACTTTGCAGAACTTTCAGGTGGCGGTCTACTTTTTGACAGATGGCATCCATAAATTTGCCCCACAAAGCCAGACCTCACCAGCTCCAAGAAATCATTTTGGAAAACATCCACTGAGAATCAAACTTTTAAAATTACAGCATGATTCTACACCTGCAGAGCCACAAACTCATTGATAACTTTAATAAAGGTTAGGTTAGGATAATACTTTCCCAAAGGAGCCTTAAGACTCAAGTATCTCATCCGTCATTTGTCAGATCGTTAATCGACAGAAATGGGAGTCCTTTGGGTGACAGCACTAGTCAACCATGGACAGACCACAGTAAGCAGAGGTCTTACTTACTTACTAGTCCAACAGCAGTCAGCCCAGCTCAGCGTCTGTCTTGCAGCCTTTCATTTCACCAAGCTCTCACCAACCACTAAAAGTCAGTCCCAGGTTTAGTCACCGTCCCCTCTTTGTCATGATAGATCATGACTAATCTCTCATCTTTGTTTGTTTGCTGAGAAAAACGGGATACATTTACACTGTGCAGGCCTCAGACTGTGTGACAAAGAGTAAATGCTTCATATCAAAGTGTCATAGTGTAAAAAGGTTGAACACTGCTGATGTAATGAGTCACAGTGCAGTTCAGCTTCGATTTTAGGTTACATAAGTCCATAACGTTTCTCACTACCAACATAACGTGGTTTGCAGAAGTGCTCGGAGACCTTTTCAATCACATATTCTCGAGATCAAAGTCTGAAGTATCTCTGTCTCTGTCTTTCAGGTCCACATCACTCAGTATGCAGACTCCGTGGCCTCGCACCTCGCCAAGATCCTGGATTCGGACAAACACAGTGATGTAATTTCTTCAGCCAAGTACGTGCCCACGAACACCGTTTGAAAAAAAAAAACAAATAGGGACGGGAGGAGGAAGCAGGTGGAGGATACAAAGTCGAGGGGAAGATGAGTGTCTGTTTAGTGGGTATTGATTTTGTTTGCTTTGGTCTCTTCCCAACGGACACACACATTTTCTCACAGTCCTCTCCAAGTGAAAGAGACCGATGAATCAGTGTTTAGGGGTCATCCTCAGTGCATTAGTACATTAGTAGTCTTCCTTTGGGAAGAGTCGGGCAGCCATTACAGAGCACTTTCCTCCACCTCTACCGATCTTTGTGTGTTTTTTAAACTGCTGCTGATTGAAGCAGAGTCCTGCGGCACATTTAAAATACCTCAGGGACTTTAGGAGCACACTCAAAGCACATTTTCACGGAAACATAGCAGCAGTGTTGTCGGACAGTGTGTCTTTTTCACATCACACAGTGGAATTGAAATCTTATTTTAACGTTTTTAAAGGTGACGAGAAACACACAGTTCAAGTCCGAAGTATCATAAAAATTTCATTTTTGGGATTTTACCAGGATCAGCGAGTTCAGGGTGACACGTTCCTGCCTTTTCTCTCGCATCAATTTTTTATGATTTGAGTTTATTTTGTCCAAAAATAAAAAGAAACTTCAGTGTCGATGGAGGCCTTGTAAAAAATAGTATAAATATTCAGACTGTTATGAGAATTTATGTCGTATATAGGGCTGTGATTATTAAGCAATTATCACAGGCCTGCAGAACCCACATACCCAGCTCCTGTTCTGGCACGACACTGGCTCTGTTCCCTGTCAGCATTCGCTTTGAAAACTTCCTCTTTTTCTTCCTGGTTGTTATATAGTATGAGAACAGACGTACAAATAATAGAGACACCATTCACCTGATTTCACATCGGTGTAATATCAAAATGACTTAAAATCTGTTATTTTATCATAAAAAGTTTCCATGTTTAGATGTTTTACCTGCTGATACCAGAGTAAAGTCACAGATAGTCGAGATAAAAGCAGATTTGACTGTTTTCTAAATATACAGATGAGATAAACAACCTGATATTGATTAAATATCTTCGCCTTCTGAGCATCAAAAGACTTTAATATAATGGGTAAATTTGTGATAGCAGGCAGTATGTTTCCAGATCCTTTCCACACCTTTAGTTTGCAGTCCAAACAAAGTGACCTTGAATCGTGCTGTCAAACTTTTTCTCTGCCGCCTGCAGCTGTTAAGAAACAATCAGCTCACTTAAACTTCTCCCACGTCAAAGTTAACGGGGACATTTGCACGACAGGACACTTCATTTTACATGATCCAATATTTGCTAAATGTGTGTTAAGTTTGGAGAAACATCCCTGCTGAGTCATACAGCAGCTGTGAGTACATAGTGAGTGTGTGGAGGCGACGTAGCTGACAGGCAGGTAGGCGTCGATTGTGTGTGACTGCACAGCGAATCACCAAATCTGAAACGCGTTCACCTGCTAATTTGTTTAATTTTTTAAAAAATCATATTAACCTTCACCTCTTCCTCCTCTTCTCTCCTCCACCCACCCTCTTCTCCGTCAGGTTTCTGTGTGGGACAGTGAATGATTTTGTGGCGGAGGTGGGGAAGGCGTACGAGAGAGCCACGGAGAACAAGGAGGAGGCAGATGCAATGGCAAAGAAGGTAAATGGTTTTGTGTATAATCGTATGCATTATGTAAGAGGCTTGTGTAACAGTAACTAGTGGGCAGTGTAGGTGTGTGTGTGTTTTGTTGAAGGTTCATCGTTCCCTCTAGTGCTCAATATTTTCTGTATACATAACAATCCAGTTTAAAGAACAGTTGAAGCTGGAAGGCTGTACATGAGTGTTAAAGAGCTGCGGGTGTGTTTTGTAACCAGTGGTAACTGAGTACATTCACTCACTGTACTTAAGTACAATTTTGAGGTACTTCAACTTGAGTGTTCTCATTTTACGCCACTTTCTATTTCTACTTTCTGCTACATGAAAAGCAACATTGTGTCGGATTCTTTGTGATTTTAGTGTCCCCCAGTTTCAGAGTGTAATCCCACTGTGGTAAATATGTTCAGCTGTACACGTGTATTTGTTCTGTTTACATTACTTATGATCAAAAACTAGCTTTGCTAACAGCCAAACATCAACAAAGTCAACAACACACGACATAGCAGCCAGCTAATATTACCTACTTCGCCTCACTCATCATGTCCATAGAGGCTGCTAAACCCGATTTCATTGTCCGCTTGCCCAGCTCCTGTTCTGGCACGACACTGTCAGTATTCCCCCAGATCCCAGGCTTGAAAAAACCTCCTCTTCTTGCCAGTGGTGCAAAACACTGGTGCTCTGAGCATCCAGGCAGCCCGGCTAACAAACTGAGCTAACAGCAGCTACAGTTGAGGCGGAGCAGCCGGAGGACATCAGGTGGAAAACCAGAGAACATTTTCTCCATAAAATATGATCCACCAGAATCTGTGAAATAGTTGGTGGTGTTGCATCAAAATGATTTAAAATCTGTTATTTGATGGTAGAAAAGTTAGAAAATGTTGCTTTAAGAGATCCTGATATCGCTTGAAAAAGTCAATTTTTTAATTCTAGTGGAGATCCCAAAGTTAGTAAACATGTCCGTCTGAAAAACTTCTATGTTAAGCAGATAAACTAACTAATTACAGCAGCTGTCTGTCACCGGCTGTTTAAAACTCCAATAAGAATCCAACTGAGAGGAAGAGTTGATTTTCCGAAGAGGTTTTTGTGAAAATGTTTTCACCTGACGGAGGCGTCTCGAGCCTTCACTTCATCCTGTCAGAGCGCTTTGAGCTCCATCCAGCTTATCTGCCCAGAGGGAAATTCACCTATTGCCTCTGCACATAAAACACCTGTGTGTGCTTTATAGGAATTGATTCCATGCTGGTTTCAAGTGTTACTGCAGGCGCACAAATGAGAATTTAAGAACTTATTCCCGGCATTGATGTGTATACTGTATCTGTCAATGTGAAGCGAGCCACATAAACAATAAAAATCTCTCTGTCTCTTCTTCTCGCAGTGTGCACTGCTGAACGAGAAACTCGATTCCCTCGTGAAGGCCTTAAGTGAGGAGGCGGAGGCCCAGGTAATAACACTGCCACTTATAATCAATGTGAAATTGTCATAGCAATCAGTGATTGCTTGATTAAAATTACCAAACTGTCCAGAATCGTAATACGTTAGAGCAAGTGAAGTGTTTTGCACCAAAACAAGATTTGAACAGCCTGAAAAAAAGCAACAAAATGTCTCCATATACTGTTGAATTGGACTTTATTGTGTGCTTGTATTGGTGGGTCAGGGTCCCCCTCTTACAGCTTCCATAAGATTGTTGGTGAAAACCCATGAAAAAAAAAACCCATTGACGTCAATGTAATTATGTATATTTCTGGTTCTGGTTATTGATGACAGCTTAAACTCTCCACAAGACAAAGATCAGGGCTTTATTTTCAGTGTTTTGATACACTTGGAATGAGTTTAAAATGACTAGTTGAGTTTAAACTGAATAGTTTTGGAGTCATTCCTCTTAAAACTCTGCGTTTTGAAGAGTTTGGTGTCAAATTGGACCAATGTAAGCACATATAAAATGTCAGTTTCCAGTCCCAGAATTCAGATATCTTCAGCTTAGCAGGATAACGATGAACTTGAAGTTACAGAGAAGACACTATATTTCTGAGATACTGACTGATGTTGTGGGCTCAGAGAGAATTTAAAGTGTTCCTCCCTAACTTACAACACCAGAGAGTTTTTACATCCCTCTGATTCAACCCGGTGCTTCAGAGGAGAAACAGTAAAAAAAAAAAACAATGATGGTTTTTCACTCGTAAGTTTCCTCACAGGAGTTAAAAAACAAAACAAAGCGGCGTATAGCTTTTTGTGTCTGCGCTCCCTCTGGAGTCTTTTATTCACAGATTGATGTCGGCGTTTCAAAAGAAGTAATGCAGCCCTCAAAATGTCAGCATGACTTCAACCTCCTGCTCAATAAAAGGCAGACAGATAAATAAATAAAATAAATACACACCCTCTTGCTCAGTTCTGCCTTTTAAATGACTATGAACCACTGCCTTTTTACCAGAAATAAGAGATGTTGCACTACTAAAAGGCTTCACAGAGAATAAAGATTTATGAATGAGACTTTTTTTCTGGTTTAGTCATAATGTGCTAATGCTGCAGGGTTCCCACAGCTCTTAATGTGACATAAATCTCAAAGGGGAGTTGAGTAACATCAAGAATTTAACAAAGTCACATAACAGGATTCATTCCACCGTCATATTTTAACAGCAAGAGGATGTTTCCTTTTCTTTTCCTGCCACATCCAGGTGGTGCCAGCAGGTTCAGTGCCAAGCCAGGAGAGTGGCGGCTCGAGTCCCGGTGAAAGTGGCGGCGAGTCAGGTTCAGAGGGTAAAACATACCGGTCCAAGGAGCAGCTGATGCTCAGAGCCAACAGCCTGAAGAAAGCCCTCAGACAGATCATCGAACAGGCTGAGAAAGGTAAGAGGGAATAGCTGAAGTGTTTCTTTTCCTCTTCTCTTCACCTGACGCCTGATTTGTGCTGCATTAAGATCACGGATGTTTTTGTTTTAAGTGGTGGATGAGCAGAACCGACACACGCAGGTCCAGAGGATGTCGTCCTCGTCCTCCATCAAGAGAGAAAATAGCGAGGAGCTGAAGGATGCTGAGCCACGTAAGTGTCCTGTTGTTGTTCTACTTCTTCTTCTTCGTCTTCTTGTTGTTCTTCTTCTTCTTAATATTATCAATATCATATTCTGCCTCTGTCCAGGTCAAGTAAGCTTAAGTCCCACCTCCCCCATTGTCCTTGAGAAACCAGAGAGCCTCAACACCGTCACCTTCAGCGAGGAGTCTGTGTAAGTCCATACATCTGCTACACCTTCACAGCTGTGGCCAAATAATGCACTCCTGTATCGATGTATCGTCACATTTTGATAAACAATCTCCATATTTTCTGTATTTATAGACAATGTTCAGAGAAGTGTGTGATGAACAACTACTTTGGCATCGGCCTGGACGCCAAAATTTCCCTCGAATTCAACAACAAGAGAGATGAGCACCCTAAAAAATGCAGGTATGAACACACACAAAATCTAATTATGATCTGCTCACAGCTCATTTATGAAATTAAACGACTCATTGTAGTGCTGTAAGAAGAAGATGAATGAATGAAGATGTTTGTCTTAGTGCTTAAGTTGTCAGATATATAGAACATATTTCTTGACATTCTCAATTATACCATTTATACATAAAACTGTGTCAGACACATACAGCAGCTAATCGTCTGCATATAAAGAAAGTCAGATCTTCGTAACTAGAATATCCTGATTGTACTGAGGGTGGGGTGAACATGGGGAAAATGGATAAGTGAGATAGGTCAATAAAGTTTGATTCTAATTAATTAAAACCAGCGTTGATTGGTTTCTTCTTCCCGTCTCCTCCTGCAGCAGTCGCACCAAGAACATGATGTGGTACGGAGTGCTGGGGACTAAAGAGCTGGTCCAGAAGACGTACAAGAACCTGGAGCAGCGGGTTCAGCTCGAGGTGAGACAGACACATGCGAATGAGGACTTGTTTTTTGGGTGAAAACCAAATGCTATCAGCTGCTTTTCCTCACACGTCTTGTGTTTGTCTCTCTTCAGTGTGACGGTGTTCCCATGTCTCTGCCAAGTCTGCAGGGCTTGGCTGTGCTCAACATCCCCAGCTATGCAGGCGGTATAAACTTCTGGGGAGGCACCAAAGAGGATAACGTGAGTGTTGTAAAAGAAAGAAAGGAATAGCATAAAAGTGCTGCTACAACCTCAAGAAAAACATTTTTATTTGATGTAAACGCTGCAAACGGCACCCGCCCCCAATGAATCACTTCTTTAATCTGATGTTAGGGTTTTGTGTGTGTTCTCCTGTGTTGGGACTAAGTTGCTGCCCCAAGCGAAGGAGTTCAAATATCTCAGAGTCTTGTTCTTGATGGGAAAATGGAGCGTGAGATGCACTGATGGGTTGGATTGGTGCGGTATCAGCAGTATTGTGGACGTTGTACCGGACTGTTGTGGGGAAGTTGGAGCAGAGTCGGAAGACAAAGCTCTCGATTTTCCAGTCCATCCACATTCCAACCCTCATCTATGAGGTCATGAGCTTTGGGTAGTGACCGAAAGAACAACAATGAGATGGTGGACACAAGCAGCCAAAATGAGCTGACCCCAGATAAGCAGAAGGAAATAGATGGATTTAAAGTCACAGTACATTTTTTTTTTGCTCTTGTCTTCTTTTGTTTAGAACTTCGGCGCTCCGTCATTCGATGATAAGAAGTTGGAGGTGGTGGCGGTGTTTGGCAGCATGCAGATGGCCATGTCCAGAGTCATCAACCTGCAGCACCACCGCATCGCACAGGTAAAACTTGGTCTCCTTGGTCAGCACAGCTTTACATGGCTTTAAATGATATTCAGCATTAAATTAAAGTACTACAATCATGACTAAGCTGTGCGGGGGTTAGCAGCTGTACACCAAGAATATATTTACATATGAATCATCCCATGAAACCAGTTCAGATTTTAGATTTCTTACCAGGCGTTAGTCACATCCCAAGTGTACTTTTATTGTAGGCCACGAGAGATGTGACAAAGTAGGCGGTGTCAACAGGAAAAAAAGATAAATTATGACAGAAATATAAAATGTATCCAAAGTTTTTTAGACATTTCAGTTGATTTGTAGAGTGACTCGTAAACGATAAACACTCTTCTTCATTGATGTTTTTCTTCCTCTATTTATTCTTTCGGTGCATCAGAGCGGGCAATAACAACTTGACAACTTAGAAGACAAACAAAACAGTGAGCTTGTACTATTCCTGTAGCTTTTAACAGGCTCACATGAAATGATTCGATGTCCAACAGCACTGGAGGACAGATGAAGAGAGTCAAGTAGGGCGTAGTGGGAAGGGAATAAAAAAAGAACAAGAAGTCTCATCTGACGGCTGATGATGTTTTCTGCTCTGCTGCTTCGCAGTGCCGCCAGGTCAAGATCACCATCCTCGGGGAGGAGGGCGTCCCCGTGCAGGTGGACGGAGAGGCCTGGATCCAACCGCCCGGCATCGTCAAGATCACCCACAAGAACAGAGCGCAGATGCTCACCAGAGACCGAGTAATGCCTCAAATGACTTTACTTTATACGTTTACAGCGTGAAAAACAACAATATTGGCTCTTGGTTTCATAAATATTGCAGCTCTCAGCTCTCCGGCTCTGTGTTGTTGACTCTTTTTTTTTTTTTTTTTTCTATTTCGGGATTTTCTTAAATCAAATTCATACCCACTGTGTTTGTTCTCTCTTCACGCTGTTCAAACCTTTGAGCGCTCTCTTGAGCCAAGCACATTCGGGCAGTTTGTTTCCATGGTTTCCCTCTGTAAGCACCGCAGAGAGAGAAGAATGCCGGCTCGCTGGTTTTATCCTCCTAAATGTAGCTTTTATTCAGTCAAACGGTGACAGTAATGTTTTCAGGTGAGCGTCGTCCCCCGCTGGGTGCCTGTTTGAGGCATGATAACTGACAGGTTGTTAAATTAAATTCACCTCTGGTTGTAATAAAACAACCTTTTCTTTCTTTTCCCCCCTCAGATTTGCAGATGAAGTTGTCTCTTGTATCTCAACATGAGGTCAAATGTCTGTTCTTCATTCATGACTTAAACCTTTTTGCCGTCCAGGCGTTCGAGAGTACGCTCAAGTCCTGGGAGGACAAGAGGAAGATCGACAGCTACCGCGCCAGCAGGCCTCGCCTTAACTCCCAGCAGTCCATGGAGTACCTGACCGAGGAGGAGTGCGCGCAGGTTCAGCAGCTGGGCATCGTGGCCGACACGCTCATCAACAAGTAAGAAGAACTGTGACGTGTACAGGAAGCTGGTTGACGTCTGAAATCTGAGATCGATGAAGGTTTATAAAGGCAACCTTTTACAGCATACACACATCGTACAGCCTTCCTGTTTCATCAGGTGTGTGTGTTCTTGAAGTGCTCGTTCGGGGAGTTTTGCTCTACATTTTGGGATTCCTTCATCCCGCTGCAATTAGCTCGTTTATTCGCCGAGTTTTCCTCCGTTGCACTGATGAGGTCTTTTTCTCTGAGGACAACTTGTCTCAGTTTGTCTGGTTTATTGCAATCTTCCTTAATCACGTTTGCAAGATGATAAATACTTTAATTACCTTTTTGTGAACTTAGAAGCCGTGAAATTATTATAGTTTCTTGTGATTGCGGGAAATACGTGGGGAGAGATTTGATATGGACAATAAAAGGTTTGCACTATGATTTTCCATGAATGCTACATTGAGATGACTTAAAGTCAAAGTGGAGATAAGACCCGTGAAAATCTTCTTTTTTGGCCTTGAAGTCAAAGTTTTGAATCTTCAAACTAAACTCGAAGGTGGGAGGGACGGAGAATGAAAACTGGGCTTTTGTCCCATCGACAGACTGAGACAACTTGTTGGAATAATCGCCATAATCGTGCCCTTTCAGCTCGCTGAAATAATAATTATAGCTCTTACGAGTCGATGATTTCCTCCCTCGTTCCTCCCCAGGATCCGAGAGGCGGCCAAGACCCACAAGCTGGTGGAGCAAGAGTTGGCCCACGCCGTCAACGCCACCGCCCTGGTGCTCACTGAGGCCAAACTGTCCAGCCCCGAGGTAAGACGAGCGGGAGGCAGATGGATGGACATATGGCTCCTATGACTGACGAAATGGAAGAGTAAAGCAGAGTACAGATTTTCAGCAATACGCTCGAGTCTCATGTCCGTTTTTACAGGCTGTTAATTTTTGCAGCCTGTTAACCTGAAATAAAGAGATAAAAAGTGGTAGAAAAACAGATTTTAAACAAAGAAATGCTCAAATTAATTCAAAATGACCTGCGTTAAACTAAAAAGGTTCAGTTAAAGAATAATTATGAGCTTTGTTTTAAGCATTTACTGGATTAAATCAGAATTTTTTTCAAATATACAGTTTTTTCTGTATTTTTAATCAAATAATTATTAATTTCGTAATTATTTAAGCAGTTTTACACCCCAGGGTGTGCTTTACCATCATTATTGGCATATGTAAGCATCACTGAAGTGCCAAACTGGTTAAATACCACACGTATAAACTAGTTCAGTCTTGTGGTGACAAAGATATCTGCGGAAAATCGTCATTTTCCATGACCAGATTTAGCTCCTAAGTCTGTGACCGTCACATTTATTTTTAAGCTAATGCACGTTCATCCATATTGGGATAAATTAAACACAAAACACCAGATTGAACGCTGAGAAATGGAAGTAAAATATCCAGTTTCTGTTGCTGTATGTCGCACGCTGACTGCAGTAAATAAAGTAGTAGAAAATGAAATATGATAAATGACTGATATTCTGATATTTAAAGGACACGTTCATCATCTGTTAGACATCTTTGTGCTCGATGATGCAAAATCAAGTCATTCATTTGTTTTTGTGTTTTTTTAGTGTCTTAGTCGCAGCACGGCGGTGGAAATTGTCAACAGCAGCAAAGTTCTCCAGGCTGAAACCAGGATGCTGCTCGATGGAAAACTACTGGTACAACTCTTCAATTTCATCCACGTCCTCTCTCCGTTGTCTTCTTTGTTTGCCTCGCCCGTTGTTGTCTGTCCAAACCGGTCGAGCTTCGACGTCTCACGTTTCAGTTTCTGCAGTTTTGTTGTGTTTTTGTTTGCTGTGGATTTATTTACCCTGAGAGGAGGTCTGCTTTTATATTCATGAGAGCTCTTTTGTGCAGAAGAGCAAACATAATGACAACATCCAGACAACAATACTTAAATGTTTATCCAGACTCATCTCCTCCTCTGCTCTGGTTTTGTTCTCTTTGCTTTATGTCGCAGTCAGTTTTGAAATGTTTTAACTAATCAGGAGAAACTTATTTTATCTGATCTCATATTTAAATGGCGAAACTGTGATAAGAGAGTGTGTACGCATAATATTTACACAGGGTGTTAAAATGTACATCATCTTCAGATGGTTAGAAAAACCAGAGCAGATGTTAACATTCAGTATTTTCATATTAACAGATGGAAGATATTTTTCCATCCTTATGATCAAATATCACATTTGTATGTAACCGCCATGAAACAATCAGGAAATCATTTTTTATTTCTCTGATTAACCAACTTTATCGCGGCTAGCTCGCTCACTCTCATTCACTGTCTACGTTGCTCAACCAATGCTTAAACCAAGAGGCACAAACAAAACTAAACGCCTTTGTGTCTCTATTTTGCAGCGTAAATTGAGTTTCCAAAAGTTGAATCTGGCTAGACTTTTACGACGCATGTCACTGCGTTTTTTTTGGCAGACGAAATGTACTGCTACCATTGAAATGAATGGGAAAACCTGCGTTTTCGCCGCAGCGGCCTTAGATCCTCGAGCACTGCGTAGCCTCAGATCAAGATGTAGTGTATTTACTGATCGTAGAAGCACATAAACCAAGAAAAATGGTTTAAAATATAAGAGTAAAGGTAACACAACACTCTCTTCGTCCTCCACAGTCGGATTCTCCAGAGGAAGAGGAGCTTCGGTCGACTCTGAACAGCCTTAGCGCTGAGCTCCACAAGCTGGACGACATCCACTGGATCTGTCCGCTCATGCAGTGTTCGGAGGAGGTCTGTGTTTATATATATGTGAGAGAAAGTCCACGTCAAAATGTAGACCGGGCCTCCTTTGTCTGATGATGGTGTTGTTTTGTAGGACTCTGTGAGAGGCAGCAGTAAGAGCAGCAGCAGCATGAAGCTGAAGATCATCCCCAAGGTGAAGAAGGAGAGAGAGAAGCTCCACAAGCAGAAGTCTAACAGCTCCCTCTCAGGTGAGACGTCAGGACGGCGCCCCGAGCCGAGCTGCCATCTGATCTTTGCTGTCATGCCTCAGACCCACGGCGTTACACCCGTATCACTTCCCTTTGTCTGGAAGGAGACGTGACGGTTCATGTCTGATGTGTCTATCGGCGTTGGGCCCCATCCAGACATTTGTTGATAGATTGTTTGCCCGAGGTACGCCAGCTGTCGGAAACTCCCCAACGTGAAATGAGTCCTCACAGCGACAATACGCAAACCGTTTTAATTCCCCTTCATCGAGAACAAGAAGCTCCTCGGTTCAGGTCGGATCCTGGCGTTTATTCATGGATCATAACAGAGCCCGAGTCCTTTTCTGTTTGCTGTGTTCTGCAATTATTCCTCAGAGCGACATTACAAACAGTGTCAGTTCTCTCTCTGAAAAAATAGAGACCGCTTACGTCAAATGATGATTTCACTGTCGCAGACAAATTTCTAATTTTGGTTTAAAATTCTGAAAGTTTAGTTACGGCGTGTACCCGTACCCGTCGTCTTGATCGTTTTGTGTAAGGTCGTCGTGAAACTCAATCCGAGTTGTCCTTAGTCGATCTAGATTCTGTTTCTCGGTACGTGAGCTGCCAAAACTTTGTGTTTGACACTATAATTGAGTTTTTTGACTCCTAATATGTGTTAACAATAATCTGACTTTCTCTCCTGCAGGAACTTGGGATATCAGAAGTGGACCGAGCGAGGCTGATTCTTCGGGCAACTGAAGTCCTTGCACGAGGTGCTTTTATTACTGCCCCCCAGTTACCGCGACAACCAAGGGTGAGGTTGCACCCCTGCCCTCCACTTCCTGTTCTCCTACCCTCTTAATTGCGATACCCAGTGGCCTGACGAGAGGTGTGAGGAAGAAAAGGATCTTCCCAAACAACTTTTTATGCTACCTCCTCCCTGCTTCACTTCTTTACCGTCCATTTCTTTTTTTTATCTTTCGCAGGGAGGATTTTGTTTTCTTCTTCTATTTTGACTTTTTAATTTATAGTTTTAACGTTAAGAGGCCTGGCTTTGCATCGCTGCATCGCTTTCACTGTTGGCTTTTGGTTTTCCATTTACCTGCTTCGACGTGGGGAAGTTGAGAGAACAAAAAGGGAGGAACCGAAACGTCAAAGCGTCGTGTTTACGTGGTGCTCTCCTTGCATGACGAGCACAGCCATCTTATTTTATATCTACTATCATATAAGTTGTTACTATATTTTAATTCTCTCTCTCTCTTCCTTAAAACTTATTATAGCCTTTTAGATTTTTTTTTTTTTGGTCGACTTTCAAAGAGTATTTATTTCTTGTTGCTACTGCCATGAGAACTCGAAAAAACGGCAACAAATCAACAAAAATGAACAAACTGAAACATCTCAACCTTCTTGTCTACTGAACTGATCTTAAATGTTGCAAAAAAAATAATAATACTGTACCGAGGAATGTACTTGTGTGGATATGTATTAATCTGTGAATAACGATAATGTTAAAATTATATATATATATATGTATGTATATATATATATATATATATATATATATATATATATATATGTATGTATATATATATATAAGATTTCTAGTTCTACTGTTGTGGTTCTAAAAAAGTGGTTCTTAATAGGCTGTAATTAAGTCTGACTTGTGTGAACTGAGGCTGCAAAAAAAAAAAAAAAAAACATTTACGATGAGCCATTTCATCTGGATTCAGCCTTATGACGAGATCTTAACAAGTACGGTACATCACTCAGTTATTACCAAGGTCTAAAGCGTGTTTTTAATGTGGGGAGAACCATTTTTAGGTCCAGTACCAGATGAAATGACTCAGTGAGTGTATGGTGAAGGTGTTTACAGAAGGAGGAAGCATCAAGGACGCATTAACGAAAACTTAGTATACTACTTTGCCATACTCCTGATTGTATATGTAATATAAGAATAAGAGTCAGTGGATATTTTATTTTGCCTTGTCCGTGGTTAAGAGCTATTAACATTATTATCATTATTATTATTATTATTATTATTATTATTATTATTACAAATAGATATTTTTTTGTTATCCTATTTTCCCAATGGTAATCTGTGAAGCTGTCCCAGCTTTGCTGCTTCCCCCCTTTGACAAACTCCTTGGAAACTGTGCATATAATCGAAGCCAATTTATGCTGTTTCGTGTGTCCCTGCATGCAAACTTAGCCTTCCTTCGCCTCACAGTGAGGGCTGAAGTTGCCTCAATAATGGTGAATTTTTCTTTTTTTTTTTTTTATCTTGTTTGTTCAGACCAGCAGCACCTCCAAAGTTTGTTTTAACCCGACGGTTTCACTGCAAGATGAACACTTGAAATGTCTTAAATACTGTGCTGTTCAAACTTCAAGAGAGTGTGTTGATTTACAGGGTTCTCCAAGCAGGTTATAAACAAACACCAAGATTTCATGTATCTGATTATTAATGATCTTGGAGACGAGTGCTGCTGTTCGGAAACGGCAAAAAAAAAAAAAAAAAAATGCTGACGTTTACGTGTTCCGGAGGCAACTTCCACCCGGGTTTTTTACGGTAATGTTCTTGAAAAGCAATGGTCAGACATTTTGGGGGAAATTTTGCTTATTTGCTGTGTTATCCTGCAAGATTGACGAAAAAATGTGACATTTTTCATCTCTGTGCACTCAGTAAAGATATGTTTAGCTTAGCTTAGCAAAAAAAAAAAGGAAGAAATCCTCAATATCTAGCTTGTTAAGCAACATTTTCTTTTACTAATAGTGTTAAATATACAGTAGGTAAAAGATAACTTTGTAATTGTTAGAGCTTTGAGGTAGGCTAGCTGTTTTGTCATAAAAAATGGTTCAATACTGGCTAAGTTTGCTATGGCAAAGTTAAGGAAATCAACTACTTGTTCAATATTTTCTTTTACTCAATGTTTTAAATATACAATAGATAAAAGACATAGTAAAGTTGGCTATCTCAGAACTATTTTGTATGACACAATTAAGGAAAAAACAAATGTTGTGAAACATTTTCTTTTGCTAAATGTTTAAAGTATACAGTAGATAAAAGATAACAAAGCTATCTCCATACTGAATGGACAGAGATGAAGTTTATGCACTTCTTTTCATCCGATACTCTATGAAACAGCAAAAAAGTTTTAATAGTCAGGATGTAAAAAAGTAGTACTGTTCACTAGTTAAGATTAAACCTGAGTCAAATATTAGCTACAAACTTAAACGTAGTGTGTGTGAAGGTACTATGAAGAACCACAGAAAAGTATTTCTTTTTTTACCTAAAGTTGATTTGTTGCGATAAAACTACAAAAAAAGGGACAAAACATTAAAATACTTTGACTCAGGTCTGATCAAGAAGGACAAAGTCACGAGCTGTGTGCTTTTTCCCCCCATTCACATAAAGGGTTGATTTTCTCAGTTATTTACACATTTTATCGTACCAACCCTCGATTGGCGCGGAGTTTTACTGTGAGGCGTCGTAGATGTTCAGCTCTGGTAGGATTGTGCTACTGTATTCATAGTGTGCCAGCTATATGCTCTACACCTTAGAGGCTTTAGTGGTGTTGTGCCAAGTTTGTACTGAGTTCAGTGGGTTACGAGACATACAAAGTGTGCGTGAGAGTGCGCGAGCTTCAGATGCGAAAGTTGTTGTATGTCGTACATTTCAAAGTTTACTGTATCTTGCCTTTGCACTTTACGAAGACGCAAACTTAACGGGGGGAAAAAGACATTTGTGTGCATGTGTGCGCGTGTGTTTAAAGATTTCGAGTGTTTTACGAGTGTTTTTTTAATTGATTTGATGACAAATCTTTTATTTATGATAAATGTATACGGACAAAAAAGTGTGTTGATAAAATGTAATATATCTAACCAAACGTAAAAAAGAATGATAAATATATAAAGATGTATACACAAATGTTTATTACGTCAGTGGTTGTACGATTTACTCCCACAGCAGCTTGAGATTTCCCATTTAAACGCCAATGTTATTACATGTGATCATTCTACTGCCATTGAAATGCCATTGAAATGTTACACCAATTGGTATTGAAATAGTATTCTAAGAAAAAATGTTCAACTAAAAGCCAAAGTTATTGGATTTCTCCATTCTTATTGCAATGAGTCGTTTACACAAAAAGAAAACAGATGTCATATTCAGCCTATATTTTGCAGATATTTGGGTGAACTTTTTTTGTGTATAGTTTTGAAAACTGTAAAATCTATTGAGAGAAAAAAAAAAACTACCTTGTGCTTTAATTAGCGTTTGTTTTTCGGGATTTTAAAAGAAAACTAGTTGCCTATGTTTGACGGTCTTTTCAAGGATTTCGTAGATTTTTTTTTTTTTGGTCATAATTTATCTTTTTTGTTGTTGTTGTTTGAATTTTGAATTGACTTTTTTTTTTTTGAAATGACTTTTTTTTTTTTTTTGACTGAAACTCTTCCGAGGAGTTAAAATGGAGCTGAGAAGAAGAAAAAAAAAAAGACTGCTGAGGAACTGCTGATATTGAACACCCCACCATGTTTGTGCAACAGTATTTCCATAGACAACATTTGTGAACGCACCCCCCTCCTCTTTTGATCTGAACAGCCTATATTATTGAGACTGTGCGCGCCAATGCTGGAAGCCAGACTAGATGTTGCACGACCTTGTACGTCGCGAGGTGTTTCTATTGTGTTATCGTGTGCAGTGTGTAACAAAGACAAAGTCAGCGCAAACCCTTTGGAGATTAAATGAATTATTGAAGTGTGAAGCTTGTGTCTTTGGTTTTACGTGTTGCATGTTTGACTTCTTCGTTACGGACACGATACGTTTACGGAATTCCACCAAACAGTGTCTGAGAGCAACGTTAAAGTTTGTAGACTCGAAGCATGATAATACTTACAAAGTGTAATGAATAACTTCTATATATTCGTAATGAAATTACATTTATTTGAATATTTGCAGCATAGAAATGTATCGTTACCATATTTTTAGTAAACTGCAGGTGTTAAGTGCCGAAATTTTACTATTTTTGCACCGGGGAAATGTTAGTATTTGTACCACAGGCGTTTTGGACCGCCGGGAAAAAGAAGAGACGGTGTCGTGCCAGAACTGGAGCTGGGGAAGCAGGCAATGGGAACCAGGCTCAGCAGCCTCAA
Organism: Protonibea diacanthus; assembly: GCA_028641955.1. Taxonomy (NCBI): domain Eukaryota; kingdom Metazoa; phylum Chordata; class Actinopteri; family Sciaenidae; genus Protonibea; species Protonibea diacanthus. The sequence continues at coordinate 3,071,041 of CM053998.1, read as the reverse complement.
TGGACACAATCGCAGAGGCGAAGTGACCGAAGAGGACGTCAACGGATGAAGGTTAGAAGAGAAAAGGTGAGAGTGAGCGAGCAAGAACCTGCCGGAGAAGAGTAAATCTGGGACTGACTTTTAGTCGCTTCTTGCTGTTGAGCTAGTCAGCAATATTAGCTGCTGCTGTGTCTTGTTGTTGACCTTGTTGATGTTTGGCTTGCTAGTTTTCGATCATAAGACTGAACGCAAATGTGGATATAACTCTAACTCTGTTGTGGCTCCGCTATCGACTGTTGACCCGTTATATTAAAGAAAAGCATGCGTTGAAATACAATTTCAGCATGACTCAGAAGCCAAAGGTTAACTGTTTTGTTTACAACACCAACGGACACCCAAATGACTCATTAGGCTTTTAAATGAATCATTAATCTTAATCTTTCTGTTTAAACGTTGGGGACGAGTGATAGATAACAGCTCTTTATGCTATCGATCCAATGTTCTGTTTTTTCTGTGTAGATTTTAGACATGAAAAGACGATTGAGACGTAGAAACACAAGTTTTTAATTGTTGTATTGGAGAAAAACTTCAGCATTTCAAGCATTAAAATTAAATAGAAAAAATCAAAGATCTAGTGTGTTTGTGGGTAAATTTCTCCTGAAGGACCTTCAGAGTGAGGACGTGGTTGCACAGTAGCTTGAGTTGTAATTATTTCAGAAATGAACACAAATCAAACGGTGTCCTCAAGCTCTGGCATGTCTTCATATCCTCCCTCTTTCTCCTCCTGCTCTCTCTTCTTCTTCTCCTCCTCCGCCCTCTTCCTCTCCTCCATCGCCCTCTTCATGTCCTCCTCCACCTCCTTCCTCTTTTGGGCCACTTCCTCTTTCTTCCTCTCCTCGTCTTTGAGCTTCTCCTCCTCCGTCTTCTTCTTCCCCGTGTCGTAGGCCCACTCCTCGTCCGAGTCGCTGATGTCGTCGTCGTCGATGTCCCAGTCGGGCTGGATCGCCTCTGTGGGTTCGGTGTCATCTACCGGCTCGGGCTCGGGTTTGTAGTTCGGGTCCTCGAGTTTTCCCCAGGCCACCTGGTCGGCCTTACGGAGGGTGATCTCCACTTTGGATGGGACCATGTTGACCGAGCTGTTTTTGACATCCATCACCTGTAAGGAAAGATTTGTTGAGGTTCATCCGAGTTATCGGTGGTGGTAACTTTGACGTTTTTAGCAGGTACTCACCCCCCAGAGGTGGAACTCTCTCTTGAAAATCTTATTGTCCTCAAACTGGATTTGACATGAGAGCTAAAGAAGAGAAAAATATATTAAGAAATGAACTTATCACATTTAATGTACACATTGTTACCTATTGTTTCTTGAAATATCTGATAAAGTCACTCACCACTGTGCGGTTGGCCTCTATGCTGCACAGTTCTGGGTTTGCGTTCTTGGCGTAAATCGTTACAACAACGTTATTTCCTGTCTGGTGCCAGTCGTGTCGACACGCCACCTTCTTCTTGTCCTGTAAACAAACAGAGGTCGGGTATTTTAGCCTGCGATTTGTTGGCAGTGAGGCTCATGTTCCTCGCACACATTTTGGGACGTTGTTGTTTATCTTTGATAATAAACATTTTACCAATTTTGTTTCCTCATTTCTATAAATGTGGGATGGTGAAATATTAGAAACACTTCTGGCATTTCACAAACTACGGCTTCAAACAACTCAAAAACTGAACCTTCATGACAGATTTAGTGAAGGGCTGCTGTACAACAATCTTGATCTGAATCAGCCTGGTTTCAAGAGCGGTCCCTCGACTGAAACTGTGACGTCACGGACACGGCGTTGGTTCGTACCTGCTTCGGGATCCAGCAGTGCTTCCCCATGCTGCAGCCCTTCTGGTCGAGGAAAGCGTTGAAGTCTATTGTCTTTATGCAGCAGCAGCTCCAGTACTTATATCTGAACACAAAAACAAAATGTCACAATGGAAAACATACTTTTATGGTTTGTTTGTAATGTTGCAGATTTGTTTTAATTATCTTTAATGAAGCGTCTGATCGTTTCTCACACGGCTTTCAGTTTGTTTGCTCCTCTGTAAAAGTCTAATTATGTTTTCAAAAGAGATTTATGCGAATAAAAGATTGTAGTTATGATTTTGTTACAGTGGATATTTTGTAATATCCAGAGTAAAGAAGTGAGAAACATGCAGCCGTGTGTCTCCGTCGCCGTCTTACCCCTCGTGGAAGACGGGAACTCCGGGGTGGTGGGTGCAGACGTCCGCGTTCGTCTCCGGGCCTTTATAAGCCTGAAAACACACAAACACAACACGGACGACGATCAATAAACAGATCACAGCTTCTCCTCACGCATCCGATCGTCATCAGTCACCTGATAAGGTCACCAGTCGAGTGTGTGTCGGTGTGAATGATGTTTCTCAAGTGGTGCCGTTTGTTTTGCAGACGGGGTCACGAAGGAGATTTAAACTTAAATCCAGAGTCCTCTTTGAGACCGAAGCCTTTGGAAAGACCAAAACTGATCCCGAGCACTACAACACTGGTGTTAACACTTACAGTATTAAATGATTCCTGATTGTAGACGAAGTGAAAAAGTAAATTTTTCCATGACGTTCTTCGATAGAAGTCAACGTTTCCTAAATGTTTCAAACTGTCAAAGTATTTTCGTGTTGAACACTCAACCCATTTTAAAAAGTTTACAGTACAAAGATAATTCATGTTCACACTCACGATCTGGCATGTCATCATTAACAAATGTGTTGATGTCATATTCGATAAGATGTCAGTCAACTTCAGTAAATCTGATTATATGTGGAGCAGGAGGTTGAAAAAGTGACTCCATGTTCATGGATTTTTATGTTGTTCTCTGTTTTGGCCACAAGATGGCGCCGTTAAAAAGCTTTAAAACACTGAAGGACAGAAAACTCAGAGTGAGCAGTGTGTGTGTGTGTGTGTGTGTGTGTGTTCAAGCAGCTCCCATCAGTGTCCATGATGAATTTGTCGCCTTTTGCTGATGTCAGATCGTCGACTATTTTTGGGCCGCGGCAGAAGTTTCCCACAAACACACACTGAGACGAACACACACTCACTGTTTTACATCCGGCGTTCTTGCATCGGGTTCCTGGCATGACTGTCTGACTCTCTGAAGACAGACGAGAGATCAGAAGTGATCAGTTTGTTTGAAGAACTTCATGAAATCATTTTCATTGATTTCTGTCTGAAATATTCTTTGAAAAAGTTTTCGGACAGCAGAAATGTGTTCAAATAAAATAAAATGTTGATTTTTGCAGCAGGTTTATGCAAAATATAAATATGTTGTTTGATTGTGACACAAAACATTAATATGAGCAGAACAAATCCTCTTTATCAAGTCATTTTTCTTTTGAAATTGACAAATTAAAATATTTGTTTTCCTAAAAAAATGTGAGCGCAGTTTGAATATTTGAACCTGTTTCTGAAATAAATTAGTTTGTTTCAACTATTTTCCAAAATAAAGTTTCATTTTTCTTCATTCTACTGCTGCAAACCTCGAGATCGGAAATCTCTCCTGTTTCTGAATTGTTAAATATAACGTAAATAAACCTCTGAATACAAACACGAAGCCAGAAATCTGTAAATGTAAATGTTTGTGCACACATAATCAGTTGTAACTGCTGTAATTTGATTAATTTTGACTTTAACCGTCTCAAACTTAAAAAATCTGAGACAAACATAAAGGTTTGTTTTCTTATTTTGTCTTAGCGTCAAAGTTTTATGAAAATCCTTGAAACAAACTGAGTTTTATGATGAAACAGTTCAAATATTTTGTCTGTAAAATATTCTCACTTTTTTTTAGAGATTGAACAACCTTCTTCTACTCAGTTAGTCAAAAATGTTTCAAAAAGTTGAAAAGTTTTTGCTGCGTGCACATCAGAGATGCTCAAACAGACTCCAGCTTCTTCGGTTTCTGTGCACACAAATGAGTCGAATGTTTTTTTTAACTGGAGCATCAAAACACTCAGAAAACCGAATTTACAACCAAAAATATTCAGTATAAAGAATAAAATCACATTTTTCTCAGCACATTTTAACTTTTAACTGTCTCTAAACTCTAATTTTCTTAATAATTCATCCTGTTTTCTAAAATAAAAGTTTGTTTTCTTGATTCTCGTCTCTTATTTTGTTTGATTTCAAGCCACAGTCGTTCAGTTTTATTAAAATCCTTGAAACAAGTTGAATTTTATGATCAGATAGTTTCTGACTTCACGGTCACGTTAACGAACCTTTCTTCTCTTCCTCGGCTTTCTTGTTGAGGTCCAGTTTCTCCAGAACCTGAGTCAGCGACGGCGACACTTTTTGGGGCAGTTTGATCTTCGGCTCGTCTGAACTGCAAACGTTCACGTTAACACAGAAACAGAAGTCAGAAACACACACAGGCTGATGCGCGCTGTCATCCACTAAATTATTTAAACCAAGAATGCTGCAGGCGACCTCGTCCTGACCTCTGCGAGTGAATGCATGCATGTAACGTGTTGTGCTGTACAAACACACACCTGGGTCTCTCTTTCTGCAGCTTCTCGGCAGATTTGGGTCCCTGGTAGATTATCTCTGGGCCGTTGGTCTGTTTAATCTCGCCCTTATCTGATGACACCTCCGGCCGCAAAGGCTCCTGGGGCTTCTCGTTGCTGTGGCGCCCGCGGGTGCAGCCCTGCGTTCAAAGCACAGCGGTCAACATCAAGGTCGGGTTCATGGAGGAAGACACGAGCAGAACCTGAAAGTTCTGATGTGAAGACGTGAGACGACTGAGAACTACGTCGGACTGAAATGTGGAGCGTCAAACTTTGGTGGTTCTCCAACAACGTATTATCAGGATCGCCAATCCCAACCGACACTGAGCAAAAGACGTCATCCACACCTACAGGCAACGAAGAGTCACCAATTAATCAATTAACCTGCGTGTCTGTGGACTGTCGGAGGAAGTCGGGAAGGAAGTCATCAAACCAAACACTAAACTCAATGATTAAAGGAGGGTTCTTGTGAGGGATTCAAAGGTAGGGAGGTCGGTCCAGTCACAGATATTTAGATTTTGGGGAGTGGGCAGCGATGGAGAAGGCTCTGTCAACCCAGATTTGGTGTTTTGGGTGTGTGAACACAAAGAACCGGATCCACTGTGGGACCAGGACCCAGTCGAGGTTCTGGAGGACGGCCGTCATGGGTGTAGGTGAAGGTAAGCAGGCGAGTTCTGGATGCATTGGAGTTAATTTGAGGTTTCAGATGGTGTGGTATTGCTACATTTGCTAGCTAACTCTGCCTTTGACGTCCCACAAATGCGTCTTCTCCTGGATGGCGGACTTTGAAGAGCCGCTCGGTCACTTCATTTCAATTCTCCAAAAGATGAAGAGGAAATGGATTTCGTGAAGGGCCGTGTTGACGGGGAGCCGAAGATCACCACCAACAGTCGCGGTCAAACAGTTGGACACTTCTCGCCCTCGATGGTCATTTTAGCTACTTAGCAGAAGAAGAGGGACGTGGAACTGCTGGAGCTAAAGCGGTTGAGGTGAATACCGCGATATACAAATGTTAGCTGGATGTTTTATGTTTATATTTTAGCAGTCAAGTGTTGGCGTTAATGCTCCGCACGGTTGCAATTTGGTGAAGAAGAAGCTGCTATCCGTTAAGTTCCCAACGCTGTACTTACTGAGACAACAGTACCCTGCTGAAATTAGTGTTTTACAGCAGGAAGTATTCAGTAAATCTACTTTCCTCCACTTGTTTTCGCTGTAATTCATGCAGTAACCTCCCAGCAGCTTTTTTTCCAACCAGCCACAAATATTTACAGCATCCTGAATTGATTGTTTGGCCCTGAGCTGGTTTTTCTTTTCACCTTGATGGAGAGAAACTCAGAGAAGTCTGTCGTTCGCTTCCTGCAGCAGGACCAACCCTGGAGAAAGAAACACAAACAGAATGATTTATTTTTTAATATCCAGCTTCATAAGAAGTCTTCCTTTTCTTGTGTTCGTGTGCTTTTTTTTTTACCTTCAGAGCATCGTGAAAGATGGGAACTCCTGGATGGAAGAGGCAGGAATCTGCAAGGAAAACACCGCCAAGTCTTTATATGGAGTCAGCTGGTCGTGCCAGCTGTCCACGGGGGTCACCACGGCCGAGAGGCGTCCCATAAAAAGCAGCAAGGACGGATAGCTGTCTCATGCTGCCAGACACGTGGCCTACGATACATGCTAGGCTAAGCTCAAACTGACAACTCACTATGAAAAAAACCAAACCATGAATCTGGTTCTGTTACCCGCCCGTAAGAGTCGGTTTAAAGACTCAAATTGATCCACTGCCGATATGTTGTCATGAATTTGCCAAAATTCAAACCCAAAACTTCACAATAAGGCCAACAGACATTTAGAAATCTGGTCACATGAGCATATTTTCAAAATAAAAGCATGCATAAACCCAACTTAGACTGAAAATACCAAACAATCAGGATATAAAGAGAAAATAGTCCTAAAATCAATTCATGAAGCTCATCTAAGCATTTCACACAGGCTGACTTCCACCAAGGCTTCATGTCATTGATGAATAAAACATTAAACCACCCAGCAGACCTCAACCGGACTGAGGATTTCAATAAAAGAGCACAGACACAAAAGAAAAAGGACTCACCGTCCTTGTTCTTGTCGGCGTCAAACTTGGCTCCACAGCCTTTGTTGTAGCACATCAGAGCCATGTCAGCCTGTCGGTTTGTGTCTCTCCTTCTTCGGATATCTTCCTCCAACCTTGGAGTGGTCTCTCCTGGTCTTTATGCCGTGAGCAAACCTCCAGAAGTTTCTCCGGTCAGCCAGAGAAGGAGAGGTCCAGACGAGGTGATCGCCTTCTTGGAGAGAGCAGAAAGAGAGAGAGAAAGAGAGAAAGAGAGAGAGAGAGGAGGCCTGGCTGAATGAAAGATAAAAATAACAGCTCACCTCCCTCCTCCTCCTCCTCCTCCTCCTCCTCCTCTCTCAATTTACAGCTGTCAGAACTTATCTGGAGGTGGGGGGTTGACATTCCTCCTGCTGACCGTCGCCTGTCACGAACAGGCCTGCTGTGGGCCGGCGGCCGCCACAATGGGACAAACTGCTTCTGGATTTCTGTCACTTTTCTCTCACTGGATCCAAAACACAGAGTTTATTTACCAGGAGGAGACACAGCCTGCGTGGTAAAACGTGTTAAAGGAAACATTGTTTAGCTGTACTCGAGTATTTGTTCTTGTTTACGTTACTTATGATCAAAAACTAATATTACTTACAGCCCAGCGCGGCGTCTGTCTCTCAGCCTTTTATTTCACCAACCACTAAAAGTCAGTCCCACATTTACTCTTGTCCAGCTTCCTCCGTCAACGTCCTCTTTGTTTTTTGTTTTTTTGCCTCACCAGTTACACTGCCTGCTTGCCCAGCTCCTGTTCTGGCACGACATCGGCTATGCTCTCCAACAGTATTTGCATCCCAGGTCTGTTAATTCTTATTTACAGATAATGAAGGCCAGAAAGCTAAAAGACTTTTCCTGGTTTATTAATATTCATGTATAATTACTTTTACTGTGTGTGGAACATGACCCAGACCAGACTGTATCCAGAGACAAGACAGTATACTCTACTTAGGTATCTAATATTCAGCTCTTTTGGGCGTACTTTGCTACATTGAGTCACCTCGTTTTTGTTGATGAACTCTTTCTTACAGAAGATTTGGTTGATGTCTGAGATAGTTTAAATAAATCAGACAGTTAAGTGGTATCCCCACAGTTGTTGTGGTCTTGACCGGTCTTGAACTAAAACCCAGAGTCCTCTTTGTCTAAGACAGAGACAAGACCAAGACTACAACGCTGCAGTTGGAGTGATATTTATCAAATGCTGTAATTGAACGCGTAACGAAGGCTAAAGGTGTTTTCATGAAGTTGGTTCTTGTAGTTTTGTTGCCATCTTTCATCCTGGACAGAGAGACAGATTGCCGCTCGGCGTCAGCAGGTGGTCTGACAATAAATTATTCACTGAAGACAAAACACGGCTGTTTGTCAAGCTGAGTACGTTTTGAGTGACATATATTTTCTCACCAAGGACCGCGTAGTCAAAGAAACACCCTGAAATACGGCCGAATGCATCACAAGCGGTGTGATCGTGGTACGCAAACCGTTTCATTATTCAGAGCTCGGTGGGAGTCGGGAACCTGCTTTTTAATCCGTCACCGTGGGAGAGCTGGAGTTGTAGCAACAGACGAATCAGACCAGGAGAGTTTTAGATCAACACGTCCAAACAAGACGGGATATAGAAAAACAAAAAAACAGTGAGCACGCAGTGGAAATCCTAATTGTATGTTTGAAGTTTTCCCACCGTTACAGAGAATACGAGACATTTCAGATGAGTTTATGTGACACGTTTGGTTCCAGCTCTCCCTGCACCTGAAACCAGGTCCATAAAGAACCTGTCTGGCCTCCCTACCCAACAACCTTTGGGAGGAAGCCCAAAGAAACGGTACAAAGGTTTCTGGTGTCCACACCAGAAGAAGGTCCATCCATCTCCTCAGATTCTGGGACAGACAGTCAACCAGCTTACTTAGTCCTGTCAATAATAATGTTTGTGCTGAGAGGCAGGAAGCTTCAGGCACACTCAAAATCTCTAATATTCAATTTCTGTCAATAGATTCTCTTAAATGATAACTCTCTGGACCTTTGGACCTTGGATTTAATTCGAGACTAAATTTAAGACCAGACTTTGACGGGAACAACCAGAACGCGCTCTGTTCCTTCGATAAATACCATCAAGCATTAAAGGATTCAACTCCCTCGCCCGGAGTCCAGCAGAGGACGAACGACCAAACGGGAAGACTTTAAGCGCGTTTAACAGTTTGTATGAACGTGAAGATTGAAGACGCAACATATAAAACATGGGCTGAGATTCTCGAGCCCTCCGGCGGCGTCATTAAAAGGCAGAAGATGCACCGTTTGACATTTCAAGGCCTCGAATTTCATCAAGCGAGACTTTGAAATAGATTTTTTTTTTTTTTTTTTTAAAGAAAAACAGACAAACATTTAGGAATGGAAAATGACTTTTTATTTCTTCCAAAAAAAAAAAAAAAAAAAGAAACAGATCCCTAGAATAAACAAATATACTGCTGTAAAATAAAAGCCTGTGATTTTTTTTTTTGTTTTGTTTTTTTGTCAACTGTAACTTTTGTTTTGCCTTTCCATGCTTGATACAATCCATATATTTTTGCTTTAAATAAATAGAAAAAATGTACAAAGAGAGATGTGGAGGGGGGGGGAGGGAGAGGAGACAGAGAAGAGAGAGAGAGATTAAAAGGTGTACTCTGCTCAAAAAACATTTGGCATCATTTGAGAATATCATGGCTGATCCTGAAGTACAGGGAGGTCTGCAGCCGTCGTGAAATCTGCATCGTCTGTCTTGTTTAGCCCGTCCCCCGCTGAGTAGTATTCATACCTATATAACTGCTGTAATAACGCTAATAATCTTCCATGTTCAGAAAAATAAAGAGTAAATGTAAAATAACGCATTTGCTGGAGATTATGAGTTATGTCTTTAAGCTCTGTGTGTGTGTGGTGAGTGTGTGTTTTCTCTATGTACAGAATAGTGAGGCAGCAATCCGAGGGTTCTTACCAAAAAACACAGATGTAGAAAAAACAGAACGTGCACGTCGTTTGACAAAACGAGAAGAACTGATCCGTTGGGCGGCCTTTTCTCTCGCTCGCTCGCTCACTCGCTCGCTCTCCGTTTTTGTTTCGTGAATTTTACGGGGGGGGGGGGGGCGGGGCTGCAAACGTGCACGGCGACCCCGCAGCAGGTGGCGCCACGATAAACGGGTGCAGCGATCCGCCAAACATGACATCTTTGGGAGAGGTAACACAATAAAACGACGAAAAGTAACAAAAAAGTGTGGCGCTCCGTTTGACGACAGCGCAAACTTCTGTCGAGTCCAGAAATGAGATCGGTCGAGATCCGTCGTGCCCTTCGCCTTCGGCGGCGCCTGACAAGACGTTTTTTAAAAAAAACAGGGACAACAAGAGGAGAGAATTTATCTTCATCATCATCATCACCATCACGGTCATGTCATGCTTTTTTTTGGACAACAAACATCGACGACGATACAACCATGCACTCACTGACCCTAGAAAGAGAGAGGGATGGCTCGCTTAGAGAAGAAGAAGAACAAGAAAAGAAGAAGTCTGCTCTCCGAAACGTTTGATACACTTGGCCTTTAGCGGAGAACAGACGGTTTTTAATATGACATCAAGGTTTATCCGTGTATCCTTCCCATTCCCCCCCCTCACCTAGATTCATGCTACAACAATGCAAGAGAGAGAGGTGTGGTAGCAGCTTTTTAAAAAAGTTGAGGTTGCCTGGTCGGATCCCGAATGTGCCAGGTCGAACATGAAAAATGGAAAACAAACAGTGGTTGTCCTGGGAAAGTTTCTGCAAAAAAAAAAAAAAAACCCCAAAAAATCACCCAACATGATGAAGCTGTAATAATTACTGGCAGTTGCATCAACGCTAAGGAGTCAAAGAGACAAGCCAGAGACATTTATTTAAAAAAAACAGTTTCCTCTTCCAACGCTCCCTCAATCAATCCCCAACAAAAAATTTCAAACCGATCGAAACGCACGGACATAAAACCTCATCGCAAACAGGCAGGACTGGATTCCCATGCAGAGAAATTTAAAGTTTTAGAGAAACAGAAAGGACCGACGAGAACGTAAAATGTAGAAAGGCAGTCCGACTGGATCAAACAGCTTTCAGACTTGACAAAACACCCTGGCACCGATTTTTCTGTCCTTCAATACCGAGAGTTAATTACGCACATCAGAGATGATCAGATTTGCAGGTCGACCTGATATGATTCATCGTTTTTTTAAGACCCAGGACGATGTGATCCTGGATTGGCGCCGGCTTTCTTCTTTCTGAAGGTGCCAATTCATCACACCATATTAGAGACAGTAGGACAGCTGTCCCAGAAAACAAAGAACCATAATTAGAACTCATTTTTGGTGCCAAAAGCTCAGACATCCATTAAGAAAATAGTTTAACGAGCGTCTGAGTTGGACTCGGGGTACCTGGAGAGGAGGAGGAAGCTCCGACAGATTCCCCCGTTATGGACGGCAACGTCGCGTTGACGTCGTTCGATGACACAGATAAAAGTTTTTGAGGACGTCTTGGTTGCAAAAACCAAAAAGATAACCTACATGTTTCTTTGCTATCAGCACTTGGAACTTTTGTTCAACAGTGATTAGTGGATTCCCTTGCTACTTGCCACACTTTTCCGAGTGGATAAAAATTCACAAATACCCCCCGAACAACAGCTGGCTGACTGTCAAAGTGGCTAATTGAGCAGACTAAGTCTCAAGCTGTTGCTGAACTCTACTAGCATTAAGCTAGTCTCTCTTGTAGCCTCCCATTTGTCTCACACACAAAAAAAGAAAGAGACCTGGATACCCGAACATTTGATCCTAGGTTCAACAGTCCGTTCGGAGACTGTTTTCGTAGGCTGCTGACATCATAACAAGAGGCGGAGATGTGATCGAGGAAAACAAACAAAAAAAAAATGAAGAGGACCTTATCTAGCGGACACGGCAGCGATGCGAACAGCGAAGAAGTAAGCGGTCAAAAGCTAGAAGAAGAAAAGCGAACCACAAAGCCCGAGAGAGAGAGAGAGAGAGAGAGAGAGAGAGAGAGAGAGAGAGAGAGAGAGAGCCTCCGAAAAGGTTTCGTCTACAGCTAAAAGACAGACACCAAGAGAGATAATAGAGCTATAGTTAACTAGACGACTGGCAGGAGGTGCGGACAAGGTGGGATAACCTACTATAAGGAGGATACTATGACAAGAGGCTAAGCTAACACAAGACTTGCGACAAGAAGCGTCTAAAGAGCAATATCTATCCAACAGCGACAGTGATGGGTGGGAGCCGACAATCTAGACAGGAACTGGTTATTATTTTTACATATCTACACATACCAAACAGTGACGAAGCAGGCTAAAGAAAGCATTCTAGAGAGAGACCAACGGGACAAAGTTGAGATTTTCATAGCAGAGTGGAGATGGTCGGATGTAGACGCTTGGAAAGTGGGCGGACGGGGGGGACGGGACGGAACTACAAAAAAGTTTCAAGTTCATCGTTTGGATGGCAGGAAAGTAAAATTTTTCCGTTACCTGCCACTGTAGAGGCTGGTAGTTTAGATTAGACAAACCCTCCCGGAAAAAAAACAACAAATTTCTACAAACTTCAAACGTCTTTCTCGAAAACCAGAAAAACTGGTCGACAGCTTCTACTAACGGCAGGATAGTCAACTTCAGTGCAAAATTTTTGCATTTTGTGCATTTTGCGACAATATTTGATTTTTTTTCTTCTTTTTTTTTTTACAAAAACAAACAAAAAAAAGAAAAAAACAAACATTTCGTGGCACACTCGCTGGCTCAAATTTGAAAAGAAATTTGACACAATTTGACCCTCAGAAAATAGCCCTCAATGAGAAAAAAACCCCACAAAACACACACGTGAACACACACTTATATACCAATCAATCATGGTGACGTATGCTTTGGCTAAAAGGAATGGCCAAGACTTTAAAATTCCACCAACCCACCAAAAAAAGAAATTATTTCCTGGAACCGTGGCGTCGCCAAAAGTTCAGTGTCGTTTGGCTCTCGGTGCAGAACGAGTCGCACTCACTTTGATTCAGTGCAATTTAAAAAGTGAATTCAACTTGATTCAGTAACATTTAAATCACTCACTCAGTGCTGCTGTCATCAATCATTGGCACGTAATCTGGATTGGCTAAATTAGGGAGTACCTAATGAAAAAAGCTCTTATTTTTGGAAACCTTAGACAAAGTGTGAATGTGTTTGGTGAGCTGATGAAGACGTGAAGATACAGATACACACAGGGTCGACCAGGCGCTAACGGCAACTAGCAGGCTAATGATGCTTTAGTTTTAGTGAATTTCTTCAATTTTGCTGTCTAATTAGAGACAAAAATGTCAAGATAAACATGTATAAATTACATCTGGATAAATTCCTGGTCACACCAGCATTTAAAACTGTGAAATTGGCTCATTTCAAATGAAACAGCCGGCTTAAGTGGATTCGCTAAATAGTTGCCGTTGACCAAAAGCAAGTCGTCTTCTTGTTTCTGAGGGGAACAGAGACTCCAGAATGGATTAAAACTATGTGACACACCAATCTAGTTTGATTTAACCTCCTCTGTTGGCATATAAACTGCTCAACAAAAGAGGACAGATTTATAGACCAAAATACGTCTTTGTCCCGTTAGCGAACGAGCTAACGGAATTACTAACAGTTACAACTTTGATAAGTCTTGACTGACTTAAATGATGGACAATCTTGAGATTAAAATGCCAGGTGAAGGTCACAAGAGAGAGCAACTGCGACTGCCCAGCGCTAGCATGCTCTCAGCGGTTAGCCTGCAAGCTACAGTTGTTTACCAGCGAGCCCCGTAAGTAGTCATTATACTGCTAATCGATTTCATGATTTAGCTTTGGCTGTGATGCATGCAATCCATTTTGATTTAACCTCCTTTGTTTGGGTATAAACTGCTCAACAAAAGAGGACAGATTTATAGACCAAAATAAGTCTTTGTCCCGTTAGCAAACACGCTAACGAAATTGCTAACAGAAATATAGAAAACTGGCTATTCTCCCCTCTCATTCATAGGTCTTTATTGACTTAAATGATGGATAATCTTGAGAATAAAATGCCAGGGGAAGGTCACGACTGACCGGCACTAGTATGCTCCCGGCGGTTAGCAGTGAGTAGCCACTACATCGCTAATCGACTTGACGGACAATCCAAAATGGTGGAAGCCTTTGTAGCTTTGGCTGTGATGCACCAGTCAAGTTTGATTTAACCTCCTCTGTTGGGGATAAACTGCTCAACAAAAGAGGATGGATTTATAGACCAAAATATGTCTTTGTCCCATTAGCGACCAAGCTAACGAAAAATTGCCAACAGAGTTAGAAAACTAGTTTTTGTTTTATATTCTTTCCAAGACTTTTTTTGGACAATGTTGAGAATAAATTTCCAGGGCAAGGTAACAAAAAAGAGAGCGATTGTGACTAACTGGCACTAGCAAGCTCCCGGTTAGCGTTAGCAGTTAGCTTGCCAGTGACAGTTGTTTACCTTGCTAGCCCTGAGAGTAGCCACTACGCCGCCAATCTAAGATGTACCAATTTTGCTGTACCACTATGTGGTGTGATCAGGCCTCAATTAACAATTTAAAAACGACTTGTGCGTACCGCGTTAGCACGTTAGCTCTGTTTCTCTGTGTGTATCTGTAGTTTTAGGAGAAGAAAACAATGCAGTATGAGTAACAAAGGACTTTTAGCTTAAAAACCCATAACAACAAACGCTCAACTATTAACAAATGGTTCAACATACTTGCTGTACAAGCCCAGATAACATTCAGGTGAGGATGCAGAGGAAAACAGGTTGAAAAATACAAAGATATCCCAACAGAGAGGGGAAAATTTACGGGGGAAACACACTTGAGAAGATTTGCCTCTGAATCTCTCGCTGATCGGACGGACGGCGAGCGAACGGGATGGAGAGGAGGTCGGTTGTGAAGGCGTCGTCTGAAACAACTGCTGTGCACACACACACAAACACACACTTCCACACACTAAAACAAACACTTGTCCCCTCCGTAAGTGCTCCCAAGGTGCCGTTGCAGGCGGACGGTAACCAAGAGAGGACAAAATAGCACCAGTATGAAATAAAGCTAATTCTGCAGCAGAGACTCTCACAAGCAGTCAGACGTCTGACTGAAAACCAGAGGTAGGATTTCCTCAATCCCCTCTCTTCTCTCCTCGTCTCCTCCATCCTTCTCTCTCGTCCTTATTCCCTCTCCTGAAACATCACGCCGTCGTCGACGTGGTTTAAACCACAAATTAGACGGGATAACACAAAGAAGCCACACACAAACACACACACAGATGCAAGAAGTTGTTTTAGACAACGACCAACCAGATGACCTCTTTCCCCATCACATCCCTCCATCCCTCCATCCTCTGTTTGGTCTTCTCCTCCTCCTCCACCTCCTCCTCCTCCTCCTCCTCTGTCCAACTTGTTATTTTTGGTGTCGGTCGGTCATCTTGTCGTCTGTCTGTCTCTCAGTCGTTTTTTATCGCTTGGTCGAATCATTTCTCCGTCCTTCTGCTCGTTCCTCTCGTGTGTTTTTCTTCTGCTGTTTGTTTGTTTGTCGCTTTTGGCACTCTGCTTCCCCCCTGACTGGATTACATAAACTGCATCTGAACGGACAGAAAAGAGAAATTATTGTTAACATGGGGAACTTGTGCCATGTTCGGGAAGTTAAATACACAAAAACAACATCAAGAAAGGACACATGTATCCCCTTCCTTGACATCTTTACTGTGTTGAAGCTCTACACAATTTACTGTGCCAAAAAAACTGCAGTTCCTCAAACGTCCACTTGAGGCTGGCTCCAGAAGTGAGTCAGTCTCCATAAGTCCCCATGTTAAAAACTTCACAGCAGAAATAAACATGTTTACAGCCTGGTACAAAAAACTGTTTTGGTCTCTATAGCTAATTTCACAAAAACACGATAAACTGGAATAACGTGGTAATGTGACGGACATCATCAACATCCTGGTAAAGTCATTTTATTGCACCTCAGGAAGAAACATTTTGAACAGATTGTCACATTCATGAGTTTCATTACATTTTAAACGTGATGACGTTATTATTGCGTGTATGACTTAAAAAATACCGGATAGCTGACCTGGGCTCCGGGCATGGGTGCGAACGGGTTGGTGGGTCTGAGAACAGGCTGGTTGTACATCATTGGCTGAGGAGCCATCACTGGTACCCCGCCCATCTGACCCATCTGGGGAGGGACCTGAACAAAGAGAGAGACATAGACACAGATGAGACAGTTTAATCAGGATTAAAGCTAAAAATATTGAAATAAAATGAGCGGAGAAAAACTTGGCTTGGGAGCGAGTTGCTGCCCCAAGCGAAGAGTTCGAGTATCACGGGATCTTGTTCACGAGTGATGGGACAGTTTGCATAGGTTGCAGGTTTATTCTGCACTGTAAATAAAATCTGGATTTTACAGTGAAAAACTGTCAAACCATGACGGTAAAAGTTCGTAAAATAAGTATGACTGTGTTACACTCATATTTCAAAACCTTTACTTATACAACATTTTATGGGAATTTATACAGAATAAAGTTGTATTTTATATTAGAGACTGTTATACGGTAGAACACCGTAATATTTATAAATTTCATGTCTTTTACAGTCATAGTATGGCAGTTTTTCCAAACAAACGTGAAATCAACAGTACTAACATCCTGTTACTGTAATATTAGAAAAAGTTATTGCTTATTTATTACGGTAAAATTCTGACAACCAAGTTTCTTTTGTCGACTGTTGTTGAATCCTGAACAGAACTGGAGAGAATTTAGTGGAAAAGTTTTCGTCCTGATCCGATCACTTCTCTTTCTAATATCTCCTGATTGTTGGTCAGTCAAAAAAGACATTTGAAGGTGACTTTCTTCACTAATTTCTGGACATTTAACAGATGAAATAATTAATCTAATGTATCCGGAAGATCGTGTACGATGGGAGATGACTCACCATTCCATACACAGGCACTTGCGGTGTGGTCATGGGAAAAGCCATCGGAGCTGGAGCCTAGAAGAGAAGCAAAGACCAGGAGCTG
The DNA here is from genome assembly GCA_028641955.1 of Protonibea diacanthus. Lineage (NCBI taxonomy): Eukaryota > Metazoa > Chordata > Actinopteri > Sciaenidae > Protonibea > Protonibea diacanthus. The sequence goes on along the minus strand of CM053998.1, from coordinate 3,054,336 downwards.
AAGCAGGTTGGGTCAAACATTTCATCGCTCCCATCTGTCTCTAACTCTAAACACGATGAATAAAACACACACAGTCTAATGTATGTGCAGGAAGAACACGTTTAATGTTGACAGAGTGCGTGTGCGGCCATTAGGAGTGCGACAACACAGCGTGCAGCAGGAGTACTTAGAGGAATCCCACTGGGAGCAATCATTATCGCGGCTTTAAAAAGAGGGGGTGGGCTCAGTAGGACAGCATTTAGCCCTGCACTCCATACTCCACAAATCAAATCCACTACGGCTGAATGAGCCTCAAATTCAATGTGACGGGCAATTTGTAGCTGTTGTTGACAAAGCCCAGCCCACGTCCTCGAACAAACCGGACGATTTCTGCTCGACACGTTGGTAATTTACGGAGGGAGTGTCTGCGGTACGTTACAGTACGGCAACGCTGAATGTCCTGCAGGGAAATCTGTTTACAAGATGATCAGTAACACATACATGTATTAATATTCACAGATCACCTGCAGTAATTTCACAGTTTGTAGAGTTACATATCGCCTAACGTCTCATTTATAACGAATAAAGATCTGCATTTACAAACCTGACTGTGATTCTCCCTCATATGACTGTATCTGCTGCAGTCACAAGACTGTTTGACTCCCTTCATCTGTCAGAAGACCAACTAAACAGAGTCAAGACCAACTACACCGAGTCAAGACCAACTACACCGAGTCAAGACCAACTACACCGAGTCAAGACCAACTAAACCAAGTCAAGACTGACTAAATCGAGTCAAGACTGACTAAACCGAGTCAAGACCGACTAAACCAAGTCAAGTCCGACTAAACCGAGTCAAGACCAACTACACCGAGTCAAGACCGACTAAACCGAGTCAAGACCAACTACACCGAGTCACAACCAACTAAACCAATTCAAGACCGACTAAACTGAGTCAAGACTGACTAAACTGAGTCAAGACTGACTAAACCGAGTCAAGACCAACTACACCGAGTCACAACCAACTAAACCAAGTCAAGACCAACTAAACCAAGTCAAGACCAACTAAACTGAGTCAAGACCGACTAAACCGACCAGAGTGTACTGAGACCGATAAAAGACCAAAGACTTTGAGGGGTTGAGACCAAGTCAAGACCAAGGTATTGCAAGATCGAGTCAGACCAACGTTGGTAATTTACGGAGGGAGCAAGTGTCCGCGGTACGTTACAGTACGGCATCGGTGAGTGATCAGTAACACATACATGTATTAATATTCACAGATCACCTGCAGTAATTTCACAGTTTGTAGAGTTTCATATCGCCTAACAGTGCGATCCTCCCTCCGCCCTCTCCGTCGTATAACTGTATCTCCTGCTGCTGAGGTTGTGACTCTTTGCTCTGCTGCAGGTCAGCCCGCTCACCCGGAAGTCAGTGAGCTCCCGCTGTTTGCTAAAACTCATTAACAGCAACGCCGCTGCCTTCACAGACCCAATCCATCACTGCAAATAAGACAACGGAGGGATTTTTCTTTGCATGACTTTACGGCGCCTCGATCATTGCAGAGGTAATAAAAACGCTTCCACTCTGACGGAGTTCAGCCGGAGTACGTGAACGAATAGACGAATAAAAAAGGTGCAATATTTTCATTAACCGCAGTAATTATCTGTGTGATATCGTACATTAACTTTGCAGTCGAATGATGGATTATATTCATCAATGACGCCTCAATCAGTGCTTTAAAACTCAGCTCGCCTTCATGCAAAGAGCCAAACTGACTTTAAGCCTTAATATAATGTGAACAGGTGACTTGTATATAAATTCACCCTCAGTACAGTTGTCATGAACGGGGAAATTAGCTACAGAGACCACTGTGTACTGTTTTTTGTACCAGGCTGTAAACATGTTTATTTCTGCTGTGAAGTTTTTAACATGGGGACTTATGGAGACTGACTCACTTCTGGAGCCAGCCTCAAGTGGACGTTTGAGGAACTGCAGCTTCACTTCACACCAAACTAAAAGTCAGCATCAGTCTCCAGCACTACAACGTTAGCTGTTTTAGTCTTAACGGACTTCACCGTCACCACGCTTTAACCATCAAACCATCTGTCTGAGAGTTTGACTTCACTTCACATTTATTGAAACATGACAAGACGACGTCTGAGAGGAAAAACACAGCAGGTGAGACACTGTTTATGCACCGCTACACCTCGTCTATAAGTGTGTTTGTCCATCTGTCTTTCAGCCAAGCTGTCGGCCTTCGTGTTTTACATTCATCTGTCTCGCTGCGCGGGTTGTCTTCCGTCCCTCCCCCGCTGATTCATATTTGTCTTCATCTTTTTTAGCGAGCTGAACTTTTGCCATCCTTGCTTTTTCTTTTCTTTGTGTGCACAGTCAGAATTAAAATGACCTGCATGCTTAACTGAAGGTTAAAGAAGTAGAAGAGCTTTACAGGATTTCTGGCTGGCATTTAAAGTATCGCTCCGATGTGGGAGTTTTACTCATCATGCGTGACGCGTGACAGCCTACTCGTTCGCCGCTCTGCTACCTGTGATGTCTTATACATTACCGCCACATGCTGCTATGACTTATTTATCATGTTATCGGCATGTGGAGGTTAGGTTTGCTCTTTCCGTAGCACTCTCGGGGACAATAATGAGCAGCTCTATTAATATTTTCGCCCTCTAAGCTTTATTTGTTCGTGGTCAAAGCTGATGCATTTTGTTTTTTTTTTGTTTGTGTGTGTTTGCTTGTCTTGCTAAATGTACGTCGAAGGCAGCTCAGTGCTGACCACACAATGTGGAGAGTTTTGTGTTTTTGTGCCATATATAAGAGGGGGAAGACTTTTTAGTTTGTTTTAGCTGAGTGAACACGGACTTTAATCCCCATAGGCACTTCCTGTTTTTTGCCTTTTGTGGTGGTTTTACAAGTGTTTGAGTTTTAACAGTTGGGTGTTGTAGTTTTTTAGCAAATGTGACTCGAAGAGGAGTAAATAGGTGTTTGTTCAGGAGTATTTTCAACTGTTGTTGTGGTGCTACAGTGAGTATCTAAGGCAGCCGGACGGTGCACGTCCGATCGACTGAAAGGTCACTGATGTTTCTTTAGTTTTTTGGTTCAAACGCTGCAAACTTTGATCTTAACCTTGCTTGTAGTGTTCGTTGTGTTTGCGAGGTAGGTCTGTAGTTGCCTCTCCCTGATTGGCTCAAGCTGGTATATATATATTATATTAAGGCTTAAAGTTATGCAGAATTAAGAGCATGGACGCTTTGACAGGTGGGTCGCGTTACAGACGGCTTGCCTGGCCGTCATTTAGCCCGCCAACATGGCGGTAGCCTCCACACTCTTCACAACGGCCCAATAGATGTGAGTCTTGCCTGAAATTTCTCGACTATCTCTCGGCCAGAAAACAAAATGATACAAGTCTTTGCCGCAGGACAGCGTCCGTTCTTTACCAAGTACATCTGGTTTCCTGCACGAGCCGGGTCGTAAACAGGGAGGAGGAGAAAAGTAGCACCTTGTTCTGAGTTTAAAGCCATCAGCACCGAGGTGAGAAGGTTATTTTTGGAAAAATTGGGCAAGAAAGAAAGAAAGGAAGAAAGGAAGGAGGAAGACAGCAAGAGGTGAGGTTGTAAGCACATTATCAGAAGAAAACTGAGCAAGTTTGGAAAGACTAAACAGGGATAAGTACTTACATAACTAGTATAGAACATTCCATTCTGCATCAGGACGCAACAAGGAAAAGAGACAAAAAGACAGAGAAGAAGACAGAAAGGTGAGGTTGAAGAGAAGGGAGGGAGGAGGAGGCAATGGATAGAAACAGACAAAGATGACAGAGAGGAAAACACGAGAGGTTTGAGGATGAGAGAAAGTGACAACGTGAGGGTGAACGGGACGAAATCCGAGAAAACGAAGAGATGATGAAAGAAGGGAGCAAACAGAGAGAGAGAGAGAGAGAGAGAAAAATAAGATAAAGAACCACAAGGTAGGCAGATATGGACGACCAGCAGAAACAAGCGAAAGGAAATAAAACAGAAAGAGAGGTCAAAATTCAGATGTCAGAAGGCAGCGAGCGGATGACAACGCAAAAAAACAACGCGATAAAACAGAAACGAGTGGGGGGGAGGAGGAAGACGAGTGGATGACGGTGCAAAAACAGAAGAAACGTATGGAGAGGACGAGCGGGACAGGAAAGGAGAGATGAGAGAGAATGACAGCAGGGGTGAAGGGGGGAGACGGCGAGGGGGAAGACAGATGGAAAGGACCAACGGGAGAGCGAGAGCGAGAAGAGATAGATACAAAAAAAAAAGGGGGGGAGGAAAGAGAGGAAGCGGAGGGTTAGTGACAGTTTGTCCTCGTCAGCCAGAAATTGCTGTCCGGAGATCAGGAGGACAATCAGGAGCTGCCAAGATCAGCACACAAACACACACAGAGCATGCACAGGCGGCGATATATATACACTGCACCAAGACTACAACAGTACAGCAGTCAGTGTGCAGGCTGGAACTGTTTTAGTCTGCAAGATTCATTCAAGTCCCGAGCAGCCACACTGATTTTTCACCGTTAAAGGAAAAGTTTGACACTTTGGGGAAATGTGCTAGTTTGTAGTTTGATGTACAGGACTAGTGGGTAGTTTCTGTTATCATTTAGTTTTGATGCTAAGCTAAGCAGCTGCCATCTGTAGCCAAGAATTAGTCCAGCACCCATGGTAGAATTGTTTGTACATATATTAGTTTTTGTACGGATTAAAATGTTTATTAAAGGTGGATTTTGTTACGTCTATACAGAGTCAAGCTAGCTGGTTTCCCCTGGTTTCAGGTCTTGATGCTAAGCTAAACTAAATGACTGCTATTTGTAGCCAAGAAATAGTCCAGCACCCACGGTAAAACTGTTTATGTACTTCAGTTCTTGTTAATTATAGGCGTTGTTGGGTGGATTTTGTTAGGTTTATACAGAGGCAGGCTAAGGCTTTAAGTCTTGATGCTAAGCTAAGCTAACTAGCTGCTATTTGGAGCCAAGAAACAGTCTAACATCCCCGGTAAGGTTGTTATTTTTATACATTAGTTTTTGTACAGATGTTAATAGAGGTGCTGTGAGGTACATTTTGCTACTTTTGCACAGAACCAAGTTAGCTGTTGCCCAGTTTTTTGAGTTTTTATGCTAAGCTAATCAGCTGCTAGCTATAGAACCAACATTTATCGGCCAGACATGAATCCCAAAATGACAAACTATTCTTTTAAACCAATGCGACGTGAATCCAGAACACATTAAAACAACTTTAAAAACAGAATTTAACCCTTGAAACACTTCAAGATGTTTCCAGGACGCTTCAGTGGATCTTCATTTTCTACTACAACTTTACTTTTATCTTATTTTTGTAGTTTCGGTTCATCAAACCAATGACTTCTTGTTTCTTACTTTACCGTTACATTATCAACATGGTTGATTAAATGTTATAATTACAGATAAATACAAAGTTTTATTAAACTTGAATCACCCTTTAAGAGTTATTTCAGACACACTCAGTCACCGCCTTCTTACCACGTGTTGTACAGGCATCGGCTGAGGAGCCATGGGCGCCGGGCCCCACTGCGTGGTCGACATGGTCTTATTCTGCCAGTTCTGTCCCCCCGTCAGCTTCTTCTCTCCGGGCTGGCTCCAATGCATATCTGGCCTGGAGAGGGACAAGCAGGGCAACGAAACAAGCACACACTGTCAGGCCAACGTATAACCACGACGACTTGCAAGACAACAGGCAAGAGAGTTTATTTTTCTTTTGTGGCTCCGGAGCCGAACTGAAGAGAAAGCTTGTCACATAAGGTGTCACATTACACGACAAGGTGTAATATGAGACATGACAGGGTGTCATATTACACGACAACAAAGTAGAAACATGAATGTAAATCTTGCCTTTACAGAGGAACTTTCTTACAACCCTGATCAGTTAAAAGCAACTGAATACTTGGTAATAAATTTGACTTTAGAGTAGTAAACGTCACAGGTTGGCAGACTGTAGGCAGGAATTGCTGGCAACGGTAGAGATAACGTATAACGAGGAGGCGAGCACAACACAAAGGTATCATCACAACTCAACACACTTACTTCTTGGCTGGGGTCCCACCAAACTGCAGATCTGAGGAGGAACAAAACCACAGAGACACTGAGTGAATCGATGGATGCCGCTTTTCTCTCCGATTTTACTTCATGTTTGGTCTCTTGGATAATCTTTCCACTAGTTTGTAACACTGTGTGTTAGATCACGTTTAAACCGTATGTATCCAAACACTCACTGCCCATGAGGTTGGCCAGAGAAGAGTCGAGGTCGTTGGCTAGCAGCTTTCCTCCAGGATGGATGGCCATTTGAGGTGGTGGAGGAGGAGGTGGTGCAGTGTGTGTGGGAATCGTTGGCTTCAACAGGTCTCCAAGAACATCAAAACCTGAAGGAGAAGCCAACTTACACATGTAAACTACATTTTTTGGACAGGCCGTAACAAAAACATACAGACAGAAATGGACAAACAGAGGTTAGTACGCGATGCATAGACGAGAGAAAAGCAATGAAGCGCGAACATATATCGGATTAAATGTGCACTGAACCAAGAAAATCACTCAACACCTTCACAGTATCACAGCATAGCATTCCCAGCAATCGTAGAAGGAAAGTTCATGAGGCTGTTGTAAGAAATACACTCAGCACGTCCTTAATGTGAACCTCAATCTCACTGCTAAGTCTCGCCGTTAATTGAATTCATCCCGCGCTATTTTTAGCGTTTACCTACACGGTCAAGAGATTTCTGTTTAAAGCAGATACACTCCGTCATGCAGCAGCGAGCCTGTAATCCCTGACTCAGTACCTCGCAGTGCTCGTTCCAGATGATTGATTTATCTGTTCGCGGCCGTCATGTATACACTCCCGACTCTGAACAGTGATTAGTTTTTAACATGCGTGTGTGTGTGAGAGAGAAAACTGATGGTGCTTTTTCCACGGCTGGTAGGTGCAAATGACAGAGTAATTTCCTGTGTTGTTAACAACTTTCCATGTCAGCACTCGGGCAACTAATGGCTCGGTATGTGTAAGTCGGTGGCAAAAAAAAAAAAGGCAGTTAAAAGCAGAAATCGATGCATAAATTATAGATTTTTAAGATAATTTCATGTATGAGTGCAACTTTAACCCTTTTGTGTTGCATTTTTGTACACTTAGGAGTTAAAAAATCATCGATCCCGAGAGAAATAAAGCGGGGGAGGTACATTCAGACTGGATCAGGCGTTTGGACGGTGTGTTTATTTGTGTTTGTGATATGTAACCGCTGTGAAACAATCAAAAAAATAACTTTTTATTTCACTGATTAACCGGCTTTATCGATGCCGGCGCTCCCTCGCTCTCATTCACCGTCTAGGTCGCTCAACCACTGCTCAAACCATCGGACACAAACCAAATTAAACTTCTTTGTGGAGGTCGCAGTGACGAAATGCACTACCCCCGTTCAAATGAATGGAAAAAACCTGCTTTTTCCACAGCTTCTGTCTGAATGTATGAACATAAAAAGGTAACACAGTTACGAATAATGAGTAATTAGGAACATGTTCAATAGATGCATAAATTATAGATTTTTAAGATAATTTTATGTATGCGTGCAACTTTAACCCCTTTGCCTTGAGTTTTTATACATTCAGGGGTTCAAAAATCATCGATACCAAGAGAAACAAAGCGAAGACGGGATGTAGAGGGATGTGAATGCAAGATGAATGTTGTAAATGTGCAAAATACAGAGGAGGAGGATGAGGAGGAGGAAGGAAAAAAGAGAAGAGAGGCAGCTGATGGTGGGAAAAAAACAGAGGGAGGAATAATATTTAGTTAGGAAGCGGTGTGTCGGTCTGACAGCGGTGCTGACACAAGAGATTCAGAAAACACTTTTCCTGCTAGCTGAGCAGATGAGAGGGGGAGGAGAAGCATACGGAGACAAAGAAGAAGAAGAAAGTTAAAGAAAGTGAACCGAGTGTCGTCGGCCAGCTTTTAAATTCGACTCTAATTTCTCTCCCGTTCTCGGCATTTCCATTATTGTTGTCACTGTGATGAAACACTTTGGCAGTGTGGCTGATTTTTTGTTTCTTAAACCACCCTGTCAGTAAAAAGCCAGCTGAATTAAATTGAACACAGAGAGAGAGCAATACAAGATAAAGAGGAGGAGAAGAAGGAGAAAACAGAGGAGGAGATGGAGGAGGTGATGAGGCGAGGACTGAGAGCGTCGTATTGAGCCGGGAGGATAATGCTATCAGCGTTAGTTTAGGTGTTTCAGCAGAGGATTTGACAGTCAATAGAGTTTAAGATAAAAGGGAAGGAGGGAAGTAAATCCGTGTCGAGGGTTCAATTCTGAAACAGAAATCTGCTACTTACCACTAAATGTGACAGAAATGTGAAATGTCGGATTATCTGAAGACCTTTACGGACATAAAACATGTAACGCTGCTGTTAAAAAGATCTTTTACGGAGACAGACACAATCCTCGCACGAGTCTTCTCAGGTTTAAATCTCGATAATTTAACGTGATCATACCGTTCAATAATCTACTGTTACAGACAAAAACAGGCTTCTCAAAAAACAGCGTTGTTCCTGATATTTTAATATTATAATAAGAAGGTAAGCTCAGACGGGTGTCTAATTTCAAACACAACCCTTTTAACACTTCTGTTATGCATAAAAGACGATAACTGACTGATAAGAGTTATCAGGTTGCTCTTAATAACAGCAGTGTGATAACTGTGTATTTAATTTCTCTCTCTGTGTTTAACCTTTTGCTGCTGTAGTCTTTACGCGGCATTCAACAGAAATCTCACGAGGTCTGACATTTGTGTAAAGAAAGAGGCATAAAACAGCAGTATCAGAGAGCATTTCTATGACGCTGAGTGACCATTAAGGTTGACCGTGAGCAGAGATGACCAGATTTAAGGGTACATTCAGACGGGATCGGGCGCTTCGGTGGTGTGTTTATTTGTGTTGAACGTAACTGCTGTAAAATAATCAAAAAATAACTTTTTATTTCACTGATTAACCAGCTTTATCAATGCAGGCACTTCCTCACTTTCATTCACCGTCTAGGTCGCTCAACCACTGCTCAACCCATCAGACACAAGCCAAATTAAACTTCTTTGGGGAGGTTGGATCGTCTGATTGGCGACTGCAGTGTTTTTTGGCGGACAAAACGCACTACCCCCGTTTAAATGAATGGAAAAACCTGCTTTTTCCACAGCTTCTGTCTGAATGTACCCTTAAAAGTCAACTGAAACAGCTGAATTAAGATATAAAAAGGTAACTACCACAGTGGAGCACTCAAACAGACATAAAAGGACAACAGTTACGAACGATGAGAAATTAGGAACACGTTATGGAGCAGCAAGATTCACATGAATTGTGAGATATAAAAAGGACAGCACAGTAAGATGGGTCAGGAAAAGGGGACAAAAAAAAATGCAGATAAACTACAGACTCTGCAGAAGAGACAGAGGGAGGAGGAGAGCAGATGGAAAGGAGTTGCCTGGGTGATTCTTGCCTTGTGAAGTGTGATGGGGAGACGATGAGGCAGATACAGAGAGAGAGATGAAATGAATGGAGGAGGAGGAGAGGAGAGGGAGGACGGCGGGAAGAGTGTGAACAACAACAAACAAAACATACAAAGCAGACAGACGACGTGCAGACGTGGACACACACACAGATACAAATATACGGACACGTTAAAGACACGTAGACACACACACAAATGGGATTTTTTTGTGAGATGCTGCCAGTAGCCCAGATGGCGTATTAGTAGTTGTAGTGGCAGCTTCAACACGAGCACTATTAATAGAAGGAAGTTAGTCCGTCCGAAGCCAGAATCGGGCTGCACACGCCGCAGCCACAAGCCTCCAACTGTTACTTCTGAGACGGACGGGGTTAAACGAGATTAGAGCGAGCCAGAAAACCAGCAGCAAACCCTGGACGGGATCAGCACTCTGGACTCGAGATAAACGTTTGGAAGACAAAAAGGAAGCAGCGTTATCTGGCAAATGTTTGAAGAAGCAACGCTACAGCTGTACAAATGCTAACTAATGCTCACAGAGAGGATTTAATCATTTGACAGCCACGAAAGCTCACCGTCATGAAGACGACTCGTGACCGAGCTCCGTTTGATAACGCTGTTTTGATCCGAGTCAGATGAATGAGTTTTAACGACGTGTGCGGCGACCGCTGGTGAGAAAAACAGCTGTTTGATTGAACCTGGTAAATTTCCAGCGGTGCTGATTGATGGATGGCGTTGCGGCGACATGCGATATAAACAAGAAACAGTAAGAGCAACTGTCTTTTTAACAAAGAAACCTGGAGGATAACTGAACAGTTATTGGACAAGAGCGGCGCTCTAACGACCGTTATATGAACGATGCGGTCGTTAACGCCTAACAGTCAGTTACAGATAACTAACAGCAGTCAACATCAGACAGCTTTATAATAACAGTTACCAGTTACAGTTTCTGTAGCGTTGACAAAACGTTCAAAAATAAACAGTAAAAATAATAGCAGTTTGAAGTAAACTAAAGCTCCCTGCACCGTCCCTTTAAGAAATATGAACATGTGAACAATTCCTTGCGTGTCCGTAAAAACACATCACTCTAGAAACACGAGATAAAGGACGTCAAATATCAACAATCTTTTCGGTATCGATATAACTTTCTGATAATATTAAACGTCAGAACTTCAAAACGAGAAAAATCACAATAGTTCCACCAACAGTTCGGTCCCAGTCCAGTTTGCAGAGGCAAATAAACGATTAAATAAACAAACAAACCATAATCTGTTGTCACTTTTTACTGTTAACCAATAAATGATGCTTGTAGAACTGTTGTATAAAAGCAACATCCCACTGGAGGGAGTGCCGTTAAACTGAATATCAGCACGGCTGTAATTAACCTCGGACCACAGCCGTGCTGATATTCAATATAACAGCACTCCCTCGAGTGTGATATTACTTAAATATTTAAAACCATCAATCCGGTCTCTCAATACTTTCAAACACTCCAAGAATCAATACCTTGCACTCAAGCCTCAAGTCCATTAGGTCAAACTGAAGATGTACATCTATAAAAAGGCTCAGTGATTTTCTAGAAACAGCTCGGCGCTGCAGTTTTTAGGAAGAGGCAACAACAAACAGTTTTTTCGTTCTATGAGGCTTTGGCTACAAAGACTTTAGTGTTTTCATACAGTTTAGTGAGAATTATCTTTTAAAAGTCAAACACCCATGCTGTAACTTCCTCTAAGCTCTTGCTCTTTCTCCCTTTAATGGTGAAAACAGTCTTCAGATGACCTCTACAGGGAGTCACTCTTATCTGCCTTGCCTTCTCTGGAGCCGTCGATAACTCACCGTGCCTTTAAAAATGATATGCTTTACAGACAGGAGCACCGTGGGACCAGAAAAAGGTTGAGAAGCAGCTGAGATTGATTGTGTCAGTTGCTGAGAGGTTAAAAGAAAGTAAGCTTAATAAGAGGGCTCGGAGCCAAAGTCTCAGACCTGCAACACTTAAGAACCATCAGTCCAAAGCTGTTATCATAACAGGCGGGAAAACCACAACAAGAGAAGCTCAAGGAGGGAGGGTTCCTACTCATCATCTACTCCTTTCAAGACTTATTTTCTTTCACTGGATTTGAAGAATTTGGTTGCCATTTAAATACATAAATTAGTGATTTAACTCATTTTCTATCACTTCATCTGGACAAACGTTGTTAAATGAATCATATTTGTAGACCTGTGTAGGAACCCACAAAGAAAGGCGAGATACTGGGATCAGTTAACTTTCTGCCTCAGTCAAAAGAAACAAAACTGGTGAGTAATCATCAGTAAGAGGCCCTGAAGACCAATTTTTCTCAAACAGCTTCTTACTATTAGCGGTGGACAGATAAAAGCCTGCCAGTTCAAATATACACGATATTCAGCACCTTGACAACGTGTTAACTCTTTTTTCATGTGCAGTTAAAACACGTCTTTAGTTCGTGTTTAAAGTGTGTCCTTAGCGTGTCGATAACATGACCTAACATGCTCTTAACGATGTTGTTAACAACAATGATGTCATTAACACGCCCTTAATGTTTTGTTAGTGTTCTTTGTGCAGCATTAACATTCTAAACGCATCCTCAGTGTGTCGTTAAGATGACGTTAACACGTCATTCGTGTATTGTTAACTTGTCGTTAGAGCATCATTAATGTGTTGTTAACACGTAGATTTTTTTTATGTGTTGTTAACAACATTTTTATTTATTTTGTTGTGTTGGCTATATAAAAAAAAAAAAAAAAAAAAAAAAAATCAGGCTTTGTTAACGTCGCATTGGAAGTCGTGTATGTTTGAACTGGCTGGCTTTCCATTGCCCCATTTATTAGCCGTTTCACAGGAGCCAATTTTGTGCCATTTTCTCACTATTTTACGAGCATTAATCAGGACTTAGCGACGTCTAAATCAAAATCTGATCACTTTTGTGACGTCGATCATATATAATTAAAGATTATAGATAAAGGAGATGCAGATGAGCTGAGCTTTTAAGGGTTAAATCTTTCTGAACTTAGACGGCTGTTTCTTGAATCCAAATTAACGACGGTTAAAGAGAAAAACTGAAGATCTGCTAGTTTCTAGGGTCTTAGATTTAGACTTGAAAATCAAAAGTTAACTGATCCGCCCATCTCTGGATTGTGATTTTGAGTTATTACAAATGTTAGAGACCATATGTAAGAATTCAAACAAAAGACAAACACCCAACCCCAGTGGCAGGAACAACCACAAGTTGCTGGAACTGGTCGAAGGGTTAGTTCAAATGCTGCCAGCAAAGCCAAAAAAAAAAAAAAAAATAGGTTTTAGTTTTCAGTCTGGCTCCGTCTGGACCAGACAGAGCGGGCTTTTACCGGCTGCAGGTTGTGGGCCGTTGTTACTGGGCGTGGCTTTATTCCCAAACACAGCATCGAAATCTACAGTCATGGCTGCGGCTGGCTGCTGCAGAGGCTGGTTCTCCATTCCTGAGGGATGTAGTTAAATATGACCGATTAAAAATCCTGTTTGGAAGCTCAAACTGCACGAGGAGGAGCTTCATCTGGCATATCTTATTAATATATTAATAACTGTAGATACGTGGTGTGATTCAAGCCTGGATGGGAATCACAGCTCTGCTCTAGTAAGGATTCCACCATCTTCCTACTGAACTAATCCCATTAGATTAGGAGGCATGGACGTTACAATCCCCCAGCGTCCGTCGCCATTGTTGTTGTGTAGTAACTTGGGATTCAGTCGGGCTGTTGGGAATGTCAGGCTTTCAGAGGAGAGTTAAGCCCGTGCACGAGGAAATCCACTGATGCACCTTTTGTTTTGTTTTTTGTCTTCATCCACGTCCCTGTTGGGGATTAGAGGCTCGACGCCTCAGAGAGTGGGTCGTCTTTGTGGAGTCAAGAAAACAACGAAATTCACAAGACAAACAAGTACACCGCGGCGTCTATGAATAAACATGACGCTACTGTTCAGCAAACTTAAAGGTCCGGTGTGTAAGATTTAGGGGACTCTATTTACAGAATATAAGACTCATAACTATGTTTTTATTAGTGTTTAATCACCTGAGCTAAGCTTAGCTTAGCACAGACTAGAAATAGGATGAAACAGCTAGGCTGGCTCCGTCCAAACCAAGTGGCAACCTTTGGAGCTGTGAAGTGAAGTGCCAAAAAAAACTGCAGTTCCTCAAACGTCCACTTGAGGCTGGCTCCAGAAGTGAGTCAGTCTCCATAAGTCCCCATGTTAAAATGACTTCACAGCAGAAATAAACATGTTTACAGCCTGGTACAAAAAACAGTTTTGGTCTCTAGAGCTAATTTCCCCGTTCATGACAACTGTACTGAGGGTGAATTTATATACAACTCACCTGTTCACATTATATTAAGGCTTAAAGTTATGAATAATTAACAACAGGGACGCTTTGATTGACAGGTAAGTGCTGTTACAGATGGTTTGCTTGAGCCTCCAGGCGTCATTCAGCCCGCCAACATGGCAGTAGCCTCCACACCCTTCAGAAATCTCTGGGTGACGTCACGGATACAACGTCCATATTTATACTGTCAGTGGTCCAAACATAACAAAATCCGCCTCCCAGCACTTCTAAAGCTCACTAATTAACACGTTTTATCTTGTACTTTGCCATTTTATGGGGGTGGGTTGTGTACCAAACTATTTCCTGGCAAAGCACAGTAACTTCCTGGTGTCCCTGCTGGATGCCGCCTGGCAGAGCAAAGAAATATGTCTTGGACCAAACCCCCGCCGGTAAAACTGCAAATTATCGTGTTGGCTTTGGTGCTGATTAGACAAACAAACAATCATATAACGTGTTAATTAGCGAGCTTTCTGGTCGGTGAATTGGTAAAGAGCCAGGCTAGCTGTTTCACCCTGTTTCCAGTCTTTGTGCTAAGCTAGGCTAATGGCTGCTATTTAACACATAGATGTGGATCTCCCGTCAGTTTTCTCATCTAACTCTCGGCCAGAAAGCAAAAATATCAAACTGTTCCTCTCGTTCTCAGCGTGTCCTTCGTATACAGTCTCAGACGTTTGCTGAAATAAGAATCCTTTGTGTTATTTTTTGAGAGGAACACAGAGAGGGTAGTTATCTCAGCTCCAGTGTCAGAGCCACTGATATCCGACTCTGAAGTCTGGCCAAACTCTGTATAAATGGCTTCAGTTTAATCCTCTGTCATAAAGCCTGTAATACTGTAGCACTAACAGTGCTTCCAGATGCATCTTTGTGCTACTTTTTTTTTTTTTGATTCGAGCGAGCTGATTTTGGGCTGAAATGTCAGAAACAGAGAGCGAGGAGGAGGTGGAGGAGGAGGAGGAGGAGGGGTGGTGGTGGTGGTGGTGGTGTACTGTAATATGTGAAAGTGAGCGCTGTTGTTGTTGTTCAGCATTTCTGCTGCAGCAACATTTTCCACACCGACAAACAAGAAACCGGTGGAGATGGTGGTGGGTTGAATCTCAGCTGACATTTCACTCGGACTGCTTTATTATTGAGCTGCTCGGGGGTTGTCAACACATGGTTACTGGAGATACACAGAGAGTATTTACAGTGAAAGAAAAAAAAAAAACGTGTTTAACCGTCTCTCTCTGTGAAAGAGACACCGGCTGGTTCACGCAACATTAGTTCACGGAGAAAAAAGGGGGCTGAGTTTGGATGGATGGGTTTGCATAAAAAGACAGACGAACTGCTCGACAGATGGATGGGGAGACATGAGAACAACCAGCCAGAGGGAGAAGACGTTTGTGTACATCTTTATCTGTGCATCCCTGCTGCTCACATATGTGTGTGTGTGTGTGTGTGTGTGTGTAAATGCAGGTAAATGTAGGTAGCGTTACCTCCCCAGGCACTGCTGGCGGTGGAGATTGAAGGATTGCTCTGCACGGCGGGGATGAAGGCCGGCTGAAGATCAAACAGGTCACTGTTCAGATTGGGCACGCTGTGGAGGCGAGAAGGAGGGATAATGAGGGGGGAAGACAAAGAGGTAAGATGGAGAAGGAGAAGGAGAAGGAGTTAGAAACAAAACAGAGAGTTATAGAGAGACAGATGGAGACAGAGCATTAATATTTAATCAATCGCGCATAAATAGCTAAAGTCACCACTAAAAATGTTCGTTTGTCACAGATAAAGATTAATCCTCGCTCTCTGAAGGGCTGTAAAAACTCTCACGGAGCAATAAAACAGTTAGGAGCCGTAAATTCCCAGCGAGTAATACCGTGTGCACGTTGAGTATAAATTCAGCGCAGATTATCAAGAATAAATAGCCTCGCTTAGTAACTCTATTACAGCTGGAATCAGTCGGAGACGCGATACGAGGATTTGTTTTGTCGAGGTGAAGATGTCTGCAAACAGACTGCAGAGTTCTTAAATGCACTTAAAAAGGCAACGTCGTTGAATCTATTCAAGTTTTGTTTGCGTTGTTTTACGTGTTTTAAGTCTCGCTCGACTTCAAGGCCGCAATCAGACCAAATCAGGCGCAGGGTAACCGCTGTGAAACAATCAAAAAATAACTTTTTATTTCGCTGATTAACCAGCTTTATCGATGCCGGCGCTCGCTCACTCTCATTCACTGCCTGTGTCGCTCAACCACTGCTTAAACCAGCGGACACAAACCAAATTAAACTTCGTCTTCATCTATTTTGCAGCATAAATTGCGTGTCCGACTCAGATTTAGAAGGTGGGTACAAGGTCAGAACACAACAGGTAGAGTATCAGAGTTTGGTCCATGAATCCACCTGGATAGTCTCAGTTTCAGAGACATTTCGTCTGACTGGTGGTCGCAGTGTGACGTTAAGTTGCGTTTCTCTGAAACTTCTTCAAGTGAGTAGTGAGAAGTCTGAAATACAAAGTCAATGTAACAAAGCAAATGTATGCAAATTCATGTCCAAGCACACCTGGCCACTCTACCTGTTGTGTTCATGTACCCAGCTTCTAAATCTGAGTCTGACTCGGGAGACACGAAGAAGTGTAATCTGATTTTTGTCCAATAGTTTGAGCAGCGGTTGAGCGACAGACAGTGAATCAGAGTGAGGGAGCGCTGTCTCCAAACACAGCAGCCGTACCCATAAGTTACTCTCGAGTGCTGAGAGTTCACATTGAAAACATTAGTCACAGGAAACTCAGTGTATTTATCACTGCAAATGGCAATTGTTCATCAAAAGTGCATCTTTGTTTAGATGCCGTTTTGTTTCATTAGAACAATGTGAATTTATTTGGCTTCTCTGTAAACAGATGCACTTCAGATAGTAGCAGCATTGTGAGTCCCAGATTTTTTTGGGCCTGTAGTATTAAACATTCCTCACTGTTACCACCAGTTACCATCTAACATGCTAATTATTCAACATCTCGGCTAACCGCTTGTGTGCACGCACCTGTTGGTGGACAGCGCGGAGGTGAACAACTCCGGAGTTTGTGTGATGTGGTTGTTGTTGTTGGCGCCGCCTATCGACTGGCTGCTGGGCGGAGGAGTCTGCATGCTGATCTCCTTCAGGCGCTGGTCCTGGAAGACGCAACAACACCACAATGTGATCAGGAAGACGGCGGTTAAACAGTCATTTCCCCCTCCGTTTTGGAAATGAATAAGAGTTTTGTTTCCAGTAAGTAAAATCCTGGAACAATGACTAACACATTGTCCCGCGCATGCACAAATACTTCACACACACACACACAAAATTTATAACGCTGCCCTCTTGGAACGTTGTTTTGAGTTGCGTTGTTTGGACATCCTTGAGCATCTCATCTTATACTCGGGGAGAAGTTTAAATCTGTGTGCTTTGGTGATATTCAGATAGTTATTGGCTTTAGATTTAAGACTAAAACCGGGCCTGCGTCCAGCTGAATTTTCCAAAGTCAGTTTATTGCTTGGTTTTGCCTGCCAAGGTTGCCTGGTGGTGTGGGATTCAGCATACACAATATAATGACAGACGATTAGTTTAAAGGACTAAGGACTAATTAAATTGGTTTCTAGTGAGTAAAAAAAAACGAAACCCCCGACATTCCATCATTGTTTTGTTGTGATAAAAAACCTCAAACAGTGTCTGACCCGGTGCTGCTGAGACCCAGGTGCTGCTGAAATGCCGACTATTGTTCTCTCTGGTGACAGATATACAAACATCAGCAAAACCCAGACACTGCTTAAGCGAAAGCGAAATAAAAGTAGGTTTGTATTGTTTTTAGTTCACTGTGATTAAGACATAAGAGGCTTGATGTGACGACTGTGCATGTATGTTGCTTTCTTAGCACAATCTCAGCAGGTTTTTAGGGCGTTCCAGACATTCTTCTCGCCAGCAACGCACTCCAGCTCCTCCTGGGGGATCCTGAGGTGTTCCAAGCCTACAACGGGCTATGTAGTCCCTCCAGCAGGTTCTGGGTCTGCCCCAGGGTCCCCTCCCAGTTGGCTATGCCAGGAACACCTTCAAAAAGGAACGCACCCAGGAGGCCTGAACCACCCGAGCTGTCTTCTTTCGAAGCAAAGGAGCAGCACCTGTACGCCGAGCTTCCTACTGAGACTTCCTCATCCTCTCTCTAAGGATGAGCCCGGCCACCCGGTGGAGGAAGCTCATTTTGTCCACTCGTATCCGCGATCTCATTATTTTGGTCACAACCCAAAGCTCATGATCATAGGTGAGGGTTGGAACGTAAACAGAAAATCGAGAGCTTTGCCAACCGACCGCCGGTCCAACTCAGGCTCCATTTTCCCGTCATTCGTGAACAAAACACTGAGATATCTAAAACTTCTTCGCTTGGGGCAGCAACTCGCTCGCAATCCGGAAGGAGCATTGTCCACCGTTTTCCGGCAGAGAACCGGACCAGTGACCTCAGACTTGGAGGTGCTGCAAATCCGAGTCCGCACTAAAGGTCAAGGTTCAATGATGAAGCCAACAGAACGTCCGCAATCTTGAGGTTCCCAATCCTGTACGTGTACCATACATGTTCAAGTCTCAAGACTGGTCTTCGGCAAGATCCACCATTGGCTCTAGTGTGACAATCGTCCAATAAAAACATCCACATCTTCTCCAAATGATGGAAGTCCAGTGTAGTGATGGAGAACTTCAAGACTCTGAACAACTTTGCCGTGAGTTCTGAACTCTGGCTGACGATAAAGGCCTCAGAGAGTCTCGGTGGCGAGTCGAGCAATAGAAAAGTCAAGTGTGAAATGTGTTGACATTTCTTGCTCCGGCCCTGGGAGTCCTCCCTTACAGCAAACTGTAACTGAGTAAGAGCAGCGGCGCTACAAAACAGGCGCACAGCAGCTCGGTGTGTGTGCATGTTAAGCATGCTCACGCGCCGGCAGAGATGATACAGTATGTGCGTGTGTTTGTAGCGGCGTTGCCGGTATCTCTGCAAGCTTTGCTGATCTGTGTGTATATATCCTGGCAGATTAGGCTCTGTATGTGCTGCCAGCGTGTCTTGGTGTGTTTGTTTGTGCGCACTGGTTGATTGGATTTTAGCACGCTGTTTACTTTGTGCCCTTGGTTGCCCCGTTTCTGCCAAGGTCCACTGATTACCTTTGGGTTTAGTTAGAAAGGAGAGGAGATAAAGTCAGTGAGAACATAACAGAGTAAGAAACAGAGCGAGAGAGAGAGAGAGAGAGAGCCAGGGTGAGCAGGGGTCGTCCAAATACTCGAGTCCAGCTGTCTTCGCACTCTGGTGTCCGTATGGACTCGACACACACATACACACTCGTACGAAAACACTTTCACAGTCAGCTACTGTCCAGCTGGGGCCTTAGCCCAAACAATAACAGCAGTTCCCATTTGTTCCTCTCTACGCTGTCAGAATATGAATGAAGAAGTGTCGGCCCGGGCTGAGGCCGAGGCCGAGGCTGGTACAGCAACAGCAGGAGGAGGAGAGTCTGTTTATTAATCTGCTCCGAGTCCAAACAACTTTAAAGGTGGAGTGAATGAACACGTTTAATAAAATAAGACACAGCGAGAGGTGGCATTCCCATTCCCGCCGGGACAATCCACGCTTTAAATCCACACCTTTAGTTGTACTGTAAATTGCTTCACTCGTCGACTGAACGGTACATATTCTGATTAAAAAAAAACACAAACAAACCGTGGTTATTTCCCCCCTACATGCTCCCACATGATAAGACTCCAATGTATCGATCCCTGTGGAGACATTAGATCATTGCAGCAGCGAAAAGTAATAAGATCCAGCGGGAAATGTAGGTAGGCGGAATATAAGCGCGAGAAATAAGCAATAAAACAGCAAGAATGATAAAAATCAATCAATAAAGCAATAAAATTTAATGTAGTCACTTGTGGGGATGTACAAAAACAGTGCGGGTTATATAGACTGCACAAACACTATGAATTACTTATACTGGACTGAATGCATTCTGTTTAGATTTACACGTAACGTTAAAATCTGTTGTGGCGTAACATCGACTTAAAGGTCCGGTGTGTCAGATTTAAAGGGGATGTATTTACAGGATGTGAGAGTAGTGATCATAACTCTGTTTTCATTCGTATTCGATGACCTGAAAATAAGAATTTTTAGACTTTTAGTATCTACCATATTTTAAGAGTTCCCATTGATTTTAAAATTTCTCTTTCTTTAAATGGAGTCCTGGCCGAGACAGGCAGCAGCACGAACTAAAACTAACAAGTAAATTAAAACAGATCCCAAAAAAAAGGGCAGTGCAGACCTTGAATCCAACGATATCAGTTGAAGCAACTTGAGATATCTCAAGAATCGAAAACAGGCCGCTGCAGTAAGAATTTTAGACCAAGTGGCAACCTCAGTGAAGCTAAAAACTGCAGTTCCTCAAACGTCCACTTGAGGCTGGCTCCAGAAGTGAGTCAGTCTCCATAAGTCCCCATGTTGAAATGACTTCACGGCAGAAATAAACATGTTTACAGCCTGGTACAAAAAACAGTTTTGGTCTCTATAGCTAATTTGACAACTGTACTGAGTCACATATTGTTTGAACAACCAGCCTGAGGTCGAGTGGAGACAATACCAGGTGAAACTGGCGCTCAGATATCACTATCAAGACTAAAATTACTAGACTAGATGAGACTTATGTATACTGTAGACATAAATCAGCGTAAATTGGTCTAAACGTTGCAAACAACGGTTACATTTGTTCTCCCAGAAAAAGTCGTTCCAAGTTCACATTTTGTAATTGCCCATAAACTGAAGCTTTTAGCTGCGTCAGCGGGAGTTGTTGAGCATGAGAAGATGTTGTTTTGTTACACGGTGTAAAAATTAAAAAAGAAAAGAGAGAGAGGGAAGGGGGGGGGGGGGGTCTGCAAGTTGAAACATAAAGACGGATTAGATCAGCAGTTTTTGTGTCGGTGATGAAGAACAGGTACGGGCAGCGATGATTGCAGGACCGTGAACTGTGCGGGAAGTCGTTTGATGCTGATGAAATTGAAGAAAAACAGCAGGTAAAGATGACAAGAGGAAGTAATGTAATGTAACGCATCCAGATACTTCATATGAACTGCGAACGGGACCTGAATCCCTGTGTCCCTGACAGACTTCAGAACCAGCAGTGAGCAACTTCAGTAACTATTAGCTCTGCTGCCATTTCTGCTGCCACAGCCCTCGCTCTGACCCGCGGAGGATTCAGAGGTGATTTGATATATAAGAAGTATAAAATCTGTTACCTTCAGAGCCTGAAGTCTGGCCTGTTCCTCCTCCAAGGCCTGCTGCTTCTCCTTCTCGTCCATGCGGCTGAAGGACATGCCGGTGGAGGAGAGAGATGAGACGGCGCTGGAGAGGGTGGATGCTCTGCAAGACACGTTTAATTTAAGTGTTTTTTTTGTGATGTTTTGAGAAAACCTGATGTAAACGTCAGGAAATAAAGATCTAACCTGGTGTCTGCATTTAATTCCTTCGTCTTCTTGCCCTCGAGAGAGGCAAGATGCTGCTCCAAAGCCTCCAGGAGGCTGCTGGGGGCCTGAGTACGAGGAAAAGGAGGAGGCGGGGGGGGAGGGAGAAGAAATTCAGTAAATCAAGTCAAAGACTCCGCTGCCAACACATACAGTAACAACAGCAGCACCCAGAGTTAGTTAGGTCTCACAGGAAGGTAACGAGAGTGCATCAGGCGCCAAGAATAGCCATGGCAACATGCAGCAAACACTCACACCGTTAAGCAGGAGACTCGAAAGGAGGAGAGAGAGAACAAAAGAGGAAGCTGGAAAAACAAAGAGGGAGAGCAAAGGAGGGGGGAAAGGTGGAGAGCGGAGGAGAGGTCACACCACTTTTTTTTTTTTTTTTTTTTACTCCTGACTTCACAGAAAACGGAGAGGGCGATTCATTCTTTCATTCAAACTCCCTCTTTTCGCTGCGTTTGGCCTCTTTTGTCTCGGTTATCTGGCGGCGTCCGTCGCGCTGCGAGGTCCCGTCATACTCGCACAATGAGTCCCTCCAACTTGATGTTGGAGGATTGATATTAAACCACTCTTTCCTTTAATTACTTGTCCAGAAACAAGGAAGCAAGTGAAGCCAGGAGTCTTTTTTAAAATGCTCTTTGTTGTTGTAAATTTGAGCTTTACTGTTCTGGAGGACAAGTTAGACACGAGCAGGTTACTTTGGGGATTGTTGCTACGCTACGGCAGAAAAACACTCCTTGAGTTCAGCTCGCGCAAAACGTAATGTCGTCGTCTGCTGATTCTTCCGATCAGCCGACCGTCGTCTGCGTCGTTAATGCTTAAAGACATGAGACGGCGGTGCATAATCAGTCGTTTTCTTGAACTTAAAGAGTTCAGCTCCCCTTTGAGCGAGAGGGAGAGGGAGGAGAGGAAATTCTTCCACTGAGAAAATATGACAACGTCATGTCTGTCTCTCCGTCCACAAGAATGCAAAGTGTGCTGTCAGTAGGGCAAACACACACACACACACACACACTCACACACACACACATACACACACACACACACATTTGGGAGTGTTTTTTGGCTTCCGAGCACTTTGCGGCTGGCTACACGGCGGCTTCTTTGGCAAACTGTTGCCTGGTTTGTTAAAGAAACAGTGACTCGCACAAAAGAGAGAGACAGAGAAAGAGAGAGGCCATCTTTAGCTGTCGGCGAGTCTGAATGGGTGAAAAGAAGACCTCGTGTGTGCCCAGTCAATATTAGCTCAGAGCGTCTCCTCGTCTCTTCGCCGTCTTGACGTGACGTGAATGCTTTGGACGTCAGAAAACGGAGAATCTCTCACGTCCTCTCTCGCGTCTCCTCGTTATTTTACAGCGATTACAGAGAGCTGCTCAGCTAAAAAAAAAAAAACAACCTCCGCCGTGCATGCATGTTGCAGCGATGATGTTGTGCATGACCAATATGAAATAAACTAAATAAAGGAGGAGGGTGGAATTTAAATGAGTGAGACGGAGAAGGCGGAGGGGGTGAAACCTCATTTTCTATTCATGAGGTTTCATGGCCTTTTGCTTGTCGTGCCAGAGCAGCGTGTGTGTGTGTGTGTGTGTGTGTGTGTGAGCAATCCACCTGAGGCCGACACACACACACGTACATATTGTACTCAGTCGTCAGTGTATCGCTGCACACACCGGGAAGGGAAAACAAGAGCATGCCTGAGAGTGTACGAGCGAATGTGATGTTCATGCGGGGAGGTTAAGCAGGTCGGAGGGGGTAAGCAATACAGTATGCAACCCACCACCTACAATGTATGATCCTTTTGTTTTCTGCGACAGACGGGAGGGGAGAAGAGAAACGTCTATTTAACAACCACAGTGAACTGTGTGCAGTTTTTGCTATGACTTCAACGCCCACACAGTCGGTCCACATGCTGTTAAACCTCCAGCTTTTTCCGAAAAGTTAGAGCTGCATCCGTGTGACATCTGTTCAATATGAGTTCAGTAACCTGTGAACCTAATCAGGGCTGCAACTAATGACTGTGAGCTAAACTCTAAAGGCTAATGCTCTGAATCAAACTTCAAACACTTCAAATTGTTTCAAATGTTGATCTCCAGGTTGGATGTAGACGAACATGAACTTAGTTGTTGCTATGTCGTTGTGGCTCTGATGATGTTTTGGTCCGAAGTCACGTGACTTCAAAACCCACCCAACAAACTTCGTGAACTTGCTCAGATTTGGTCGTTCTTTCTTTGGTTTATGTCTTTCTACCATGAGTAAACAATCTTTTTGTCCACACAGGGATTCTCTATGTTCTATAGAAGCTTCTCAAACGTGCCGAGGTGCTTCTCGTGGAGTCACAAACATTGTCTAGAACAGCCGCAAACAACCCTGGCGGCCACGTTGCAGCAGTGTCCGGTGGGACTGAGCCATGAGATGTTAGTGAGGCCGTTCTTTCATTTGAATTTGGGGTTGAACCCACTTCATACAACAACCGACAGTTGTTGTACAGCTGTGGAGATGTTTACACGCATACTCAGAGGCAAAGTCCAGCGTGAAGGTCCAGAGTGTAACGTTTAAGGGGATTTATTGGCAGAAATTGAACATGACAAGCATAACTTATGTTTTCAGTCCGCCATGTTGAACCGCCATTTTACTACAGTACAGTATTACACATAAAAAGCAAAAGTCCATATTTAGAGTCAGTGTTTGGTTTGTCTGTTCTGGGCTACCGTACAAAAATGGCGGTTCAACATGGCGGACTCCGTAGAAGAGGACCCGCTCTCGCTGTAGATGTAAAGGGCTCAACAAAAACACAACAATCCTTATGTTCAGGTGATTACACACCAACGTAAACATACCGATGAATATAGTATTCCAATCCTGCCAATAAATACCATGAATACATTTTACACACTGGACCTTTAAAAGACGTAATTTATGCCACATTTTACAGATCGAACAATTAACCGATCACTAGAGGCAATAATCAACGGATGAAAGCATCGTTAGTTGCAGCCAATGGTACATTCTCTGTCTGTAATTAAATAATCTTTTCAACACTAAACCTGTCAGAAATTGAGCAATAAATGAGTTATTTTAGAGCTAGGACTGCAAACAGAGCTACAAATGACCTCCTCCCATAAACCACTAGGAGGAAAAGGGATTCCTCTGACTTCACAGAGAGATGAAGAGGCAACTTTATCCTTGACGAAACTGAAATCATGTACTCTATTCCCTCGTCTTGTTTTTTTTTTTTTAAGCCCTTTTTCTTCTTTTCTTGTTGCAATTATTGTTCTATATATTTGTAGATGAAGGTCTGAGCTCTTTGTTCGCAGACGCTCGGGGTTTCAGATCCACGTGATGAAACCTGCAGTGGGCCCGCTGATGCCGCAGTGTTAAAGCAGGCCAACTTAACACACCTCAGCCTGTTGTTGATGGATCTATAACGAGCATTTAGAAGTGAAAGACAAAAGCAGGAAATCAATCAAACCAGAGGGGAGTTGCCTAGACTCAGATCAGGTTAGACGAGATGGCTGTTTGAAATAAAAATGAGTGGGTGAAGAGTGACGGAGAGAAGGGTGAGGAGGGGGGGGGGTAACACAGGTAAACGTAGGGGTGAAGTAAGGTACGAGTCGATGGATGGGAAGCACAGATTGAGCGGAGGAACCACAGAGTGTTGAAGGAAAGCCAGAAAACGTGGTGAGAGGGTAGAAAAGGAGAGCAAGATCATAAAAAGAGAGGAAGAGGAAGTGGAAGGTGAGATGTACACTGACCTGTGAGAGATCTGGGATGTCACCCTGATCTATTCCAACTTGCTGTCGTCAAAAAACAAAATCAACAAAATAAAAAATAAAAAAATAAAAAAGGGGGGGGAGAAAGGTTGGTGGGATAAAATGGAGAAGAAAGATCCGTTTGGATAAATAAAAGAAGATGAGAAAAAAAAACAAAAACAGGGGAATCATTAATTCATGCAGTGGCAGCGTCAACATAAAACGACAACAGAAATAAACAAGAAAAAGTTTCCGACATCTGAATCCTCACAGTGGATGACTGATGATGATTGGACAGTGATAAATATGTCGGACCAATGAGAGGAGAGAGGGTGCACATGGCGACTGATGCATTAATGATGTGACAACACCGAAAAGAGACGCCAAAAATCATCTCCAAAGAACAACGTACAGATAACATTTGTGTGAACATGTCGATCTTTTTTTAAAAGGACCACAGATAAAGAACATCAAGTCCCGGACACTTGTAGTCATCATAAACACGACCTCGCTGTTCTTTCTAAACATCATTATCGTTAGATTTATTAGTGTTTGTTTTCTTTTTGGATTTTTAAATCTTCGTTAAGTCATTAACTTAGATAAAAGTGGCATCTTTTTTTACCCAGAGTTAGATGTCGTCCGAGTTTCTGAATTCAGTGATTAAACATCAGCTGTAGCCCATTTCATGGAAGACATTTTGACATTTGTGTCACAGTAGAAAAAGTAAAAGGTGCAAACAATGAAATAATGGCTCAGTTCCATTTTGGTGTCCTGGTGTTGTTGTTGGTTTATGCCGGTTTCAGAGCAAATGCAGTGCTGCAGCGACAACGCAGGTTCTTCCGATCAGCCGACCTGAAACGTCTCTAATCTCTGATACTCTACCCGTTGTGTTCTGACTTTGTTTATTTCAAGTACCAGCTTCTAAATCTGGGTCTGGCTCCGACGGTTTAAGCAGTGGTTGAGCGACATAGACAGTGAATGAGAGTGAGGGAGCACCGGCACGGATAAACCCGGATAATCAGCGAAATAAAAAGTTATTTCCTGATTATTTCAAGGCGGTTGTGTTCAACACAAATAGACACACCACGCCACCACGATTCACCGTCAACGGCTGATTTGGTCTGAAAGCAGCCGGTCTTTAATACAACAGAGGCGTTGTTACTTAATAACACCAGTGCTTTTTGATACTGTGACACAATAATGTTAACAAAAGGACTTTTGCCTTAATATAAAACTGTACCTACTCGAACATTTAACACCTGATGATAAAATAAATTTACAAATGAAACGCAACTCTCACTTCAAAAACAATCTGAGACACACTGCTGTTTTTGAAGGACGTTTGCATTTAGATTTTTTTTTTTTTATTTCAGCCGTACGATGAACGTTTCACAGGATAGAATAAGCAGTTTATGAAGTATTCAAAGAGCTCCTTGAGTTTGTGATCACCATTAAGAGCATTGTCTTCATGAACAAAGGACGCTTTTGGCGATGCTCCTTCTCAGTAACAATATAATAAACAGGATACTTTCGAGAATTTTGCAATGAATTTTTCAGGGATTTATCAAAATTTTTGGACTGCCGGGCTGCATCGATGGTATATTTTTAATATTTTTATATAGATGCATTACATATCGTACACGTCGTTTCTGAAAATGAGACTCTGTATGAAAAATCTGTATTTCGTGTCCAGGTAACTTTTCACAGGCAGTCCTACACTGTGTTAGCATCTTGTGGGCAGAACAGTGGGCGGTAAAAAAGTTAAAAGGCCACATGAAGCAGCCTGTTCATCTTCAGAGTAATGCAACATCTACTGAGAAAGTTGTTAAATTATGGACATGATATATACAGAACATCTTTTTTACAGCGAGAGTGTGGTAACAAAACACACTTTTAGAGCTTTTATGGTTGATTCTTGAAGGCTTGTGTTGTGTATATCAGGCAGTCAGGCACATGTTTGTGACATGTAGTGCAACAAAACAGAGCAACTCATCACTGCAACTACCATTGTTCCTAAAAAATCTAATTATAAGAGACAAAGAAGGGTTTATTTGAATGTGCATTAATGCAGGGAGTGTTTCTCGCTGCTTTCCAGCCTGCTGAAACAAAGAAGGAAAGGAAGAGGGCAGGAGAGGGAGGAGAAAAAAAAAAAAAAAAAGAGGGATGATCTGTGGGCACTGGGCGAAGAAGAGCCACACGGGTATCCGTCTTTGTCAGGACGGGAGCGGGAGAAGAAAGGATTAGATGGAAGAGTGTGGGGAGCAGAGGGAGAGGGACCTAACGGAGCGCCTAACCACATCCTCCATCTTGGAGGTTATTTTGGGTGCGTATGTACGTATGCATGTGTGCAAAGTGTCTGCGAAGCAAATGTGGGGCAGCGAGGGTAAGTCAGGTAGTCGTGTCGGCGCAGAGTACAGTAGCTGGAGCGTGGAGTGTGTTTAAGTCATCAGGGGATGTGGTCAGGACGAGAGGCAGACAGAAAGTATGAGGAGAAGGGGGTAAAAAGGGGACTTCAAGAGGAGAGGTGGGGGTAAAAAATGTTAGCCCTGATATGTGTGTGTGTGTGTGTGTGTGTGTATGTGTGTGTGTGTAATCGCGTGTGTGTGTGTGTGAATATACCTCGGCCACTTTGAGGAACTCTGACAGCTTCGTCATCCTGTAAAGAAATTTCTTGTAGATGTCCAGAGCATCTTTGCACTGGTTCTTCTTCATGTCAAAGTATTTTTCTATAGAGACAGAAGGGGAGGAAGGAAGGAAGGAAGGAAGGAAGGAAGGAAGGATGGAAGGATGGATGGAAGGGAGGGAGGGAGGGAGGGAGGGAGGAAGGGAGAAAGGAGGCAGGGAGAATCAGTGCATGATCGAGTGGAAACAAACAGCAGCTACACGACAGCTTGTCAAAACCTTCTCTGCTGCCGTGACAACCAGACTGTGTGCACATATGTGTGTGTGTGTGTGTGTGTGTGTGCAGATCTGCCAGACATGATCATGTGTTTGTACAGGCAGAACAAACTGTACTTATACTTACACCTCATCATTTGTCTGTAGGAGAGTATCAGTCAGCTCAACGTAGGCTGTGTTTATCAGTGTGTGTGTGTGTGTGTGTGTGTGTGTGTGTGTGTGTGTGTGTGTGTGTGTGTTACCCAATAGGTTGATGACCCCTTCATTGTAAGCAGCAAACAGCCTGATGGAGTCTTTGAAGAGCAGCATGAAGGCTGAGTTGATCACTCCGTTGGTCAACTCGTTAGGGTTGGCCTGGAGAGAGAGACAGATACACAGATACATATATATATAGAGAGAGACATATATAGAGACAGACACAGATATATATAGAGAGACATATATAGAGACAGACACAGATATATATAGAGAGACATATATAGAGACAGATATACAGATACATATAGAGACAGACAGACACAGAGGTATTTATTTTATAGAGAAAGAGAAAAGAGAAGAACATAACTTGCCAAATCTTTTCATTAAAAAAAAGAAAATATCTAAGATCTTTTTTTTTTCACCGAATACCAGAAACTCTCACACACACACACACACACACACACAGACAAACTCCCAGGCATTCCAATGAGAAACTTCACCATCCATTTTTATCATTCTTTGAAGCTTGCTGGCACAAACCACAATGCACCCACCAATTTCTGCAAATCCCCACCCAATCCCTCTTTCCCCTCCACACACACACAAACACACACAGACACACACACACACACTAAAACTCAAAATCGGTTGCCATAATGTGCTCCTTACACTCCATCAATAAAGAGTTTTCAAACTTTGCAAATCGTTGTTTCAGTTTACGTTTTGATTAGAAAAGTGAATCGACTTAAACTTTAACAAGCATGCACAAAGACACATACACACACACACATATGCAAAACACACACACACACCTACCTGGAAATCCAGCAGAGCATCCAGCTGGTTCTGAATGATGGGCAGCGTCTTAATCAGCTTCTCTGTGTTCATGGTACGCATCACGCCGTCAATCCTGACAAAACAGGAGACACATAATTGTATCGGGCACCTTGGTGAGAGAATCTCGTATGCAAATGTCGATGCAAATTAGGAAACGCACACACACACAAAAGGGGAGTGAAGAAATGATGTCAAATGATGGGAAAATATATAAAAATGTTTTATATAAAAAGTTTTCTCAGTAATGCAAAGTCGACTTAACGTCGACTTGAGGTGAAAGGACGACAACAAATGGCGACTGAAACACATTTTTCAAACATAACGAGAGTCGCTCGGCAGGATCGGCGCGATAAAGGATTCGGAGTCATCGCACAACAGCTGGACTTTCTGATATTGAAATGATCTTCATAAAACAACACCGTCACGTTCATACAGAACCCCCCAGCAAGCAATCTGCACCTGATTCGACACCATCAGTCAATCCTCTGAGGATCATGACTGTGAATAAAACTTTAACTTTCTGGTGCGGCTAATATAAAAAGTAATTTAGAATCGATCCTCTGGGGACTGGGACCGTGAATAAAACTTGGACCTTCCTGTGGTGCTAAGATAAAAAAGTAACATAGGGTCAATCCTCAGGGGACTATGACTGTGAATAAAGCTCTGACTTTCTGGCAGTGCTAAGATAAAAAAAACAATGTAGGGTCGGTCCTCTGAGGACCATGACTGTGGATGTATGACGGTATTCTTCTGGGGGTGCTAATATAAAAAGTAATGTCATTGCCTAGGTCAATCCACTTGGGACATTGACACTGAATAAAACTTTGACTTGCTGGTGGTGCAAAAATAAGAAATAATGTAGAACCAACCCTCTGGGGACCATGACTGTGAATAAAACTTTGACCTGGTGGTGGTGCTAATGTAAAAAGTAATGTAGGATTAATCCTCCTGGGACCATGAATGTGAATAAAACATTAACCTTCCTGTGGTGCTAAGATAAAAAAGTAATGTAGGATCAATCCTCCTGGGATCATGACTGTGAATAAAACTTTGACCTGCTGGTGGTGCTAAAATTAAAATGAATGTAGGATAATTCCTCTGAGGACCACAGCTGTGAATAAAACTGTGACCTTCTGGCGGTGCTAAAAAAAAAATTAATGTAAGATTCATCCTCTGGGGACCACAACCATGATGTGTCTCACGTCTGTTCAATCTTAACGCCTGATATAAATAAATATAAAGCCGTATTTTTATAAACTCTCACTGGGGCAGCTTGTTTCTTTGTTTAACCTTGCTGACAGTATCTCCCACATGCGGCCAGCCAAACAGGAAACTCCTGAAACTAAATACAACATTTCATGTGTTGTCTTGAACACGTTGATACAATACTCTACTGTCATAGATACAGCATACCTTCATCACAATGAGAGATTTTGTCAGTTTCTGTCTATTGTGGTCCTCTGGCTTCAGTGCCGAAAGCTAAACCCTGCTGCTGTGTGACAAGAGGAGTGTAAAATGATGAGTGGGGTTGTCATTTTATGTGTGTGTGTGTGTGTGGCCTCTCTTACCCCCTCTTCATCTTCGTGAAATCCACAGCCACCAGTCTGTAGGACATGGCCTTCTCGTTCAGGTAACGGCTGTATCGTCTGATGAAGGTTGACATGTCGTAACCTGGGGACGGAAAACGAGGAGGAAGGAAGTATACCGAGTGTGTTATGTGACACAGTGACGAATGATTTCTACCTTTTGTCCTATAAAACCAGGAAGCTTCAGGACAATTGCACCGTGTGACAATTAAACTTGAACTTTACTTGAACTGTTTTATACATACATTAAACCGTATATGCGCAGGGCACCAGATGCATTTAAATCAAGTAATTAACCACCCCGAAGTACCAGTTTTGACTTTTAAATACTTTCCCTTGATTGCTTAAAGCATTCTTGGTGTTAACGGCCTCTGAGGCACATCCTGCCCATCTGCTTCTTTACAAGCAAATTGAAACAAAAAGCCGAATGCTGTTATTTTCACACAACTTTTGAGATAATGAGTGTTTGCGTGTGCTTTACCTTGCAGAGCTCCCTTATCCAGGAAGTTGTTCAGGTTAAACAGAGTGTTTCTGGATGCCAGGTACTGGATGAAACGCTGAGATAAGAAAGAGAGAGAGAAAACAAGAGTCAATGCTCGGTCAAATAGCGATAATGACGATTCAATCGTGATTTTATGTTCTTAGAAACTGCCTCGTCATTTTGTGTTTGATTTCCTTCCTGCAGAGAGGTCAGAGGTCGGCTACAGAACAGAAAACCTCAGAGTTTCTTGCTCAGAAAGGAGGATTTAACACCCGCCACGTCTGCTGCTTTAGATGGTTTAACCTCAGTAGCTTTCTTCACCTCAGGCTGGGCAGACCATGTTTAAAAATTAACTTTTCTCCTGCTGTTTTTTCCTCCAGTCCTTGTGAGTAGCACACAAAGAACTTGCAGAGGAGGGCAAATGGCAAGAGGAAGCGGTCAGAGAAAAAATTAATTAACCTTTGGGAAGAAACAGAAGATTGGCAGCATACAATAATAAATTATTACGTAATGACCCCTTCAAAATGTTAATGAGATGAAGACTAAAGCTAGGTTTGAGTGTCCAGAAAGTGATGAATCATGTCGTCCTTGTCGTTCACAGTTTTGTATTTGAACACTTTTCCACTGCTGCACAGAAAACTTGATCCTTCTGTCAGTTTCCTTTCCAACTCAACTGTAGTTACTTATTGGTTTTTGACAGATCTGATGTCACTGAGCAGGTGCTGGAAGTCATTTTACTTCCCATTTTCCAGGCATGGTTCCTCTTTTTCCAACACTACCTCACATCAGATTTATATATCTTCATACTCTCACACCTGGGAGGCACCCAGTGCAACCTCCATCTTTGTTTCTCCTCCTCTGAGAGTTTATTTGTTGTTGATGTTGAGATATTAATAACGAGGAAAGCTTTAGTAATTCACTTTGTCTGGCTAAAGCTGGAGATTCAGAGGCCTTTGGGAGGACTTTGGTCCCTGAGCAGGTGCTGGTGGCAGAGATGGGCAACCAAATTTGAGTCAGCAACTAGAAATAAATCAACTTTAGATGAAGCGGCAACCTCTGTGGCCGGGAAATGGAGCCAATGAGGAAGTGCCAAAACCTGCAATTCCTTGAACAGCCACTTGAAGGTGGGCTACGAAGCGAGTCAATCGCCAATGCTCAACTTGGACTAGATGAAACTTGGGGTTTGTCTGAGTACCCAGGCGTCATCCAGCCCACCTCAGCTCCACCAACCATCCAATTTTAGCCAAGGGACAAGACCTGCCAAGATGGTGGCAGCCAGAGCCACCACCCTCGCAATGGCTCTTCAGAAGCCTGTCGGTAGCCTCACGGATGGGCTGTCCATTCCTTATACCATCTACGCTTTAGACATTGTAACTGTTAACCCCCTGCACAGAGGGGTTAAGATAAATTGACGTACTCGGCTTAACGTGACCGCTTCAGTGTCTTTTCTTTATGAGAGATTTGATATATTTCATGCGACTCAATGGCAAGGATCCATTATTGATTCAACACTAGTTTCCAATACACAACAAGTGTCACAATGGCGTAGGTGTGGCGTGACACACATGTGCCTGGCTGTACCTGTCCTACCGATATAATTACACCTATTTGACATAAAATCACCCTGGTGCTACCTGCTAAACATGTTGAAATGGCTCCTACAGGCATGATTTCCAACTCGTCACTAACGCTAGAGTTGACTAGCAGGGCATGGCAAGAGAATCACGGTGCAGCTGTCACACCTTGGTATGTAAAAACAAAACAAGCCTCGACGGTCTCAGAAGTGTTTAGGCAATCTGTTTTATTAAGCTTTATCTTTTGAACTGTGAGACTTCAAAGACCTTGGAGTTAAGTAGAAGTACGTCGTGTACAGAATGTGAAAAGACTCCAACTCGACATGGGTGGCAAACGGTGTTAACTCAACCTTGAGCAGCTAAACGTGTTGTGTTCTGTTCTGTAAGGTCTGATGTACTGTCCGTTAACGTTGTTTAAACAGCGCTTTGGCATACGTTTGGTATTCAAGAGTCTCAGAGGAATGCCGTCATCTGACTGATGGTATTTGCAAAGTTAGGTGGCAGGTTATGTAACAGGTTTGCTTGCACTGTTAGTAAGAAGATGCTATCACTCACTGAAGTGCAGCTGTAGTGTTTATCTGTCTAAGAGATTTTCAGATGTTGTTGCTGTTTCACATGATAGAGATGTATGAAGCCAAGCTCTAGCTGAATTCTAGAAGAAGAAAATAATGCTACATCTGCTACAAATTACTTCCAGACACACTCCAGATAATACTTTTGGCCTTCTGGTCTTTCGTTGGACCTGAACCCGTTTGAGTTACTGTATCTCCTGGGTGGTTTCTACATACATCTGCAGGTGCAACCAATGCAAAAAAAAAAAATAAATGATATTCCACTTGAACAAGAGTATTCTTGTTTATGGTAGTCCAAAGTGTGTTTACTTTATGATTCATTTGCAGTAACCAGTTGCCAAGTCAACCCCTTAAAATCTGACTTAAAGTCTGGACTTGAGACTTAACATAGACAACTCCGTCTTTTAAAGGCTTGAACTTGAATTTGGTCCCTCCTGAACATCTCTGCGATCTCCTCTTCCACACACCACTGAATAACAGAGTGCAGTTGGAACAAGTCTTGGCCATTATCCATACTTTTTGGGAGCTCAGGCGGCCTCAGGCTTCCCAAAAGCATCTTAACGTTAAGGCCTTCCCTGTCCATCTGACTTAAAATGATCTGAGATTTGCCAGTTTGCCAATTCCCGACCTGGCAGAGAATCAGCCCTCACTGGCTGGTTGGAGCATCTAAGAATGTGTGTGTGTGCGTGTGGTTGAGTGTGTGTGTGTGTGTGTGTGTGTGTGTGTGTGTGTGTGTGAGCACAAATATGCTTGCGGGCATGTGTGTTGGATTCAGCTGCACTGACACGTTTCCAACGGCTCTGGGACTGTTTAAAAAAGGCCTAAAGATTTAGATTTTTGTTCTTGTCCTTTTTCGTGGCTGTGCTTCATGCTGTGAGGACAAAATTCTGTTCATGCTGTCACATGCGGGTATTCAGTTCCCATCTGTGCACAGAAATTCAGACCCAATAAGGTTAACCATTGATTTTTAGGGTTTTAAGATGATTAAAACATTTCAGGCCTTTGGGTAAGTTTGCTATAACGACAGAAACACAGCGAGTCCATGACTTGTTTCATCCCCAACATGGTCCAACATGTTGAACCTTTTTCCTACGTAATTACTGTTGGGCACTGACCACCATGATGACAGACTGTTAGAGGAGGGCATGAACATGGCAATGCATTAGCTGTGACGCAAGACTGGATGCATGCAGTCAATTAACTTAATGTTATTTGATTTAACTCCAAAAAAAAGGACTTTTTTTTATTAGGAGGTTGTTCATGAGATAAGCAGTAGTTGGCACCAATTCTCCAGTCAGAAAACCAAAGGAAGAGGGCACAACAAGTAATTAAAAGACCAGCGTTTGGATATTTGCTAAGCCGAAAAGAAGAACATTCAACGTTCATGGGCCACATACAACACATGTTTGCAACACCTCCAAACTTTGTCCATTTACGATTAATCAACCATTCAATCGAAATTATGTCAAGATACTTTCCATA
This sequence comes from Protonibea diacanthus, assembly GCA_028641955.1. Taxonomy (NCBI): domain Eukaryota; kingdom Metazoa; phylum Chordata; class Actinopteri; family Sciaenidae; genus Protonibea; species Protonibea diacanthus. The sequence goes on along the minus strand of CM053998.1, from coordinate 3,019,578 downwards.
GGTCTAAATCATACCCACCAGGACCAAACATTTGGCGATGGTGGCAAGGAAAGACTTCCTTATAACAGGCAGAAACCTTGAGCATAACCAAGCTCATTGGTGGATGGCCAACAATGGGTTGAGCAAGTCGAGTGGGCCGGATTGGACCCAGTGGTGAGCCAGTGGTGGGCGTCATTCAACCCGCCTTAGGGCCATCGATGATCCACGTCTGGCCCCAGTTTGACGCCCCTGATTAAGCACATTAACTCCTTGTCCAAAAAGGCAAAAATCACCTCCAGTGACCAAGATTTTTTTTTTTTCCATTTCTATCGAGCTTCTCTAACGTGATGCAACCTTTTAAAGCTGCTTTTCCATAAAAACTGCTACCGAGTTCAAGTATTTGGGTACAATTTCTTTTGCAGATTGAGAATAACGTGATGGCTTTAGCTTCTGCCTGTGTGTAAAACATTAAGCCAGGTGAGGACAGAGAAACTTGGACAAGAGGGGTCAAAGATAAAAAAAAAAAGGAGCTTCAGAAAAACTTCATAAGCTCCTTCTCTGCCTCGACTCCTCATCAAAAGTCCATCTGACGAGAGCCTCTCGCTCTGCCTCAAACAGAAAAGGCGGAGGCGGCAGAGAGAACTCACACAAAACGCGTGGATACAGTTAAAAAGGAGGAAAATCTATGAAGGGGGGAAGAAACAGAAACCTGCTGAGCTCTGGATTATTCAAGGAAAGACGGCTGGCTCCGAGAGGAGATTCAGATTTTGAGGGGCGAGATGGAGAAGCAGGTCGACTCGGCTCGTCAAATAATTCATGTTAGCATATCGGAGAACAACATCATGTATTATTGATGCATTTAGATCCCTGCCTCTCTCTCTCTCTCACATAGCTATACATAGAGCTACTCGTCCTCCCCTCTCGGTTTCTCCACGTCTTTCTCTCTCCAAAGTGCACAAGTTGGTGGTTTCCGTAGTAACCGAACACCACAGCCTCAGTGCTGACCTGAAGTGGTTTTCTTTCTTTCTTCTCTTTTTGTTTTCCACAATCATGTAGTCAGGTTATGTAGAGGGGAAGCCAAGGCTGGAGCTCTGTCGACTGTTGAAGAATTTCAACAGAAAATGGTGGCTGGAGGAAGATCTCCTTGACAAAGAAATGTGGGGGGGAAAAAAGGGTTAAAATGCACGAGTGTTTGGGACTTTTTGGGGCATGTTGTTTCAGGTACAGGTAAGATGATGAATTACAGTGCAGGAAATCTACTTTGAGTAATGGATCCTTGAGTTTGAAGGCTTATCTGATGGCACAGCAGTTCATAATATTATGGAGAAAGCGTATCGTTGCTGTGGAGGTGGTGGCCAAACAATCGTGCATTTTTTAAAATGTGTCCTCGCCCACACTGCGCTCGTTCAAATGTATGAGCAGGCTGTGCTTTCTCCTGCAGCTTAATGCTAAAACAAACTCTGAGATTTTAAAATAACAGTGAAGATATGTCGATATATGTAGATTGAGCGCTTCCAACTTCGTGGCAGCAGTTTGAGAAGCAGTTTTCCCAGTTCGGTGTGAAGGAACTTGACTATTCTGCACACAGTCACGACCTCAACCCCCATCCGACACCTTTGGGGCGCATTCAGACGGAATAAAGGTGCTGCAGGTTTATCCATTCATTTCATTGGGAGTGGTGCGAGCCAGGTTAAACCAGATCCAACTTTTAGACCAAAAAAAGGAAGTCCGATCAGACAATCAGGTGGTCAAACCTCCACAGACAGCCTGAAATCTCTCTGAAACTGAGACTATCCAGGTGGATTCATGGACTAAACTCTGATACTCTAACTGTTGTGTTCTGGCTTTGTTTATTTCAGGTACACAGCTTCAGTCTGACTTTTGCAATTTATGCTGCGAAATAGAGACACAAAGAAGAGAGAGCGAGCCGTGGTTGAGTGACATAGACAATGAATGAACGTGAGGGAGCGCCGACCTTGATACTGCCGGGTTAATCAGAGAAATAAAAAGTTATTCCCTGATTGTTTCGCAGCGTTTATGTAGACAAACCTCCACAGACCACCGGGCAACCCTGCGGTGATTCACCAGAATGCCTGATTCTGTCTGATCGCAGCCTTCGAGATCTAAGTGTGAAAAGAAACCGAGTCACAAAGAAAAACGCTGGGCGGATGCCGAGCAGATCCAGCGCTGCATATTTTTGGCCTCGAAACCGCACTTCAGAAACTGCTCATGCTCTGTCCATTTTTTATGCTGTCATTGGGTGAAACCTGAACCGCCAACATGAAACATCTGGCTGTAAAAAATATGGGAACTGTATGAGATGGAACAAATTACGTGTGATGAGTCTGTTAACACAGTAATCCCAACCTCACCACTTTTAAACCTTCACCTGTTTATGTGTAGGCACATACATGTGTCCTGTTTGTAATTGTTGTGGCACTAAATCCAGGCAGATACCAAAGGACAACCTAAATCGAACTTTTCTCACTCTTTATCTACTTTTTATTTGTCGACCTGAATCCAAACTGCTTCCTGGCACTGGATTACGTAATCTGGAAATCGAGCTGTACTCGCTGACTTCAGATCTGTCCTCTCTCTGTGGTATAAAAAAAAAATCACAGACCAGCCTGGTTGGTAAACATGAGTGAGCATACTGTGTGCAGCTCACTGACGTTACATTACATGATATCTGCGATGTTGAAACAGTTGCTGCCGCTCTGCCCTCTTTGGACCCGCCAACGTGTACACAACCGACGCCAGCAGAGGATTTATCGATCCCGGTTAAAGGATTGCTCAAGGAGACAACCTGGATCCAAATTACCTTTTTTATGTTTTGAATCCACATGGGAATTTATTTCTGGCTGCTCGACTTTACTTTCCACCTCAAACACACACAAAGAAGGAAGAAAAAAAAAAAAAAACAGACTGCAAACCGAGTCGCACTGAAAAGGTGATGACTCACACAAGAAGAATGAGTCGTGATCGGGCTGAGTTGAATGAAAGCAGCTCTTATGCAAGCAGAGAAACACACACAAGGAAACAGACGTGTGGATAGATACAGCACACACACACACACACACACACACACACACACACACACACACTTCCACCAGCTTAAATCCTTGCCTGGGATTCTCCCCCCTTCTTTATCCTACATAGTATCCCTCCTCCTCTTACGCAATCAAGCATTTAGCTCCTGAATCTAAGTGTGAAAGGAAACAAGAGTCACAAAGAAAAAACGCCGGGTGGGTGCGGAGACTGATCGGATTAAAGCAACACGTCTACATTTATGCGAGTGTATCATGTGTGTGTGTGTGTGTGTGTTAGCCTACAAGGTGACGAGGCTAACAGTGTGTGGGCTCCGGCTCTCCGGGGAGCAGTTGTGTCTTGCTGTCGGATGAATGTGTCTGCGAGGTCAACGATGCAGCCGAGCAACATGAGTCATCATTAGAAACACTAATGCGTGTATACACACACACACACACACACACACACACAGGGTGGGTATTAGTACAGATTTCAAAGCGAAGAGTTACGACGTCGACATGCATCATCCAGCATTAAAACCAGTTATGGAATTATGTTTTAGTCCAATTATAGGATGGAAGTAGAGCCGCAACAAAAATCTGAAGTGACTGACAGCGTGAAATAATAACAACAGAAACAGGTGGAAAATATCTGTAAAATATAAAAACTTCAGGAGAGCAGTTGACGCCCAAACACCTTGAGAATGAGAAACATCCCACTGTCGGCCGTCGTGGCTAATCACGGCCGTTCTAGTCAATGTTTCTGACCCCACAAAAAGCGCCGTGGTCCAGTTCAGAAGTGACTCTCGGCTCGGCTCCTTCAAGAATACGCGACTCTTCTATTTTAGACAGAAGTCACGTCAATCTGCGCCAGAGCAGCTCAAGCTGACGGGAAGTCAGACACCAGAACGGCATAGAGAATTTGGTTGATGTTCAAAATAAAAATAAAAAAACTTGCTGGTTGTACAAACAGCCTAAAAAAAAAAAAACAAATTAACTATCTAGCTTATTTGTATATTTAGAAGCACAAGCCAGAAAAATCTGAGCGAGTTAAAGTATCGTGGGCGAACCACTTCTGAAGTTTGAAGTCACGTGGACGACGGCCCAAAACAGCCTCGTGGTTGTAGCGTGACCAAGAACGTGCCCCGGTTTTGGCGTTAATGTTAACTTAATTAGATACTGCGCTACAGCTGATTAAATCCAAGAGGCAGCCTCTGAGGCTGTGAAGTGAATGCCAAAAACTGCTGTTCCTTTAAAATTACGCTCATGAGACATTTTTCAAAAGATCATGGTTTCGCAGTTTTTCGGTAAAATTCTGGCAACATGTTCATCTTACAAAACAACATCCAGCTCTTCGTTTCTCCAAACCTGTAAACTTGGTTAAAAGGTAACATACGTCTGACACTTTTCAATTTAATCTTTTTACTGAAGGTGAAATGTTTTTTTTTTCCTCGATCGATTTGATGGAGAGGGGAAGACCGGAGCGTCCCGGAGGAAAAACCCCGACAAACATGTACTGTGACCAGATGGGAAAGTCCAGAAAGTACAGTTTGGTTTTTTCCCGTTTAAAATTAAACAGTGGCGAACCGGAGCGACCCGGAGAAAACCAAAAGGTGTGAATGTGATCAGAGTGTTCCTAAAAACAGTCTGATCACACTCACATCTGGAAAGCACTACACGTTACACGAGTAATGCACATAACAACACGCAAAAACAACAAACGGCATAGCCGACTAAACCGGCCACAGCAAGAGAAATTTCAAAAACATCCCACCAGCTGCGAGAAGAGCGTTTCTTCTTCGCTTGTTCCGCGATGAAAGCTCTGGTGTGAGTCTGCAAACACTGGGCGATGTCGGCGTCAGTGGCTGCATCCTCCTGCAAAATCACAGCCTGCACCAGTCCTTTGCTGCCGTACTTCTTCTGCAGATCTTTCTGCACGGCCTTGCACACCTTCTTGATGTCCTTACCATCTGCGCTGAAGTTTCCCGTCACAGTGAGCCCCTCCATGGTCTGGCTAACCATAGTCTTCATGTGGGCCGCCCACTGCTCCCGGGTACGGCTCTGCAGAGTGTCACACTTGTGTAACAGTCTTAAGGTCAGCATGGTGACAAACAGACGAAGCTGCTTCTGACTGTCTGTCTCGATTGGAGACTCGCAGCCAGAAGCAGAAGGAGCTGCAGGCTCAGTGGTGGTCATCGCTGAGTTCATTGTATCCATAAGAGTCGTCTTCCTTCTCTGGGATCTTGAATCTGGTGAGTTTTCTGTAGCAGTGTTGGTGCACTTATAGAGACAGTCCAGATCAAAGACTCTAGAATGTGTGACATCACACGAGACACGCTTCCTGTTTACCATTTATGGGCACATCAAAGATAAACAACTCCATTTGATTTGATTTGATCTCTAGCGTTTCCATGGCAACCTCCCTGCTGGGAAATGAAGCCAAATATGGAGGTGCTTAAAAAACTGCAGTTCCTTAAACGTCCACTTGAGGCTGGCTCCAGAAGGGAGTCAGTCTCCATAAGTCCCCATGTTCAAATGTCCAACTTCATAGCAGAAATAAACATGTTTACAGCCTGGTACAAAAAACAGTTTTGGTCTCTATAGCTAATTTCCCCGTTCATGACAACTGTACTGAGGGTGAATTTATATACAACTCACTTACTCAAGTTAAATTAAGGCTTAAAGTTATGCAGGATTAAGAGCATGGACGCTTTGATTGACAGGTAGGTGCTGTTACAGGTTGCTCGTTTGAGCAACCAGGCGTCATTCAACCCGCCTTAGGGCCATCGATGATCCACGTCTTTGTCAATATTTAGTTTAGAAGCAGTACAGCCAACGTGGTGGCGCCCAGGGTTGCATATTTTCGGCTCCAAACGTCACTCATGCTCTGTCAATTCTTTGCACTGTCATTGATTAAAACCTGCTGGTTTTTGTGTACCGCTGTCTCGAAATAAAACTTTGCTGTACACCTGTGGGAGGACAGTGTATCGATGGTGTTTCGAGGGCAAACTCCTGATGTTCCATGAAACTGCGACGTTTCAAACCTCTGACAGATCGAGCGGGGCAACAAACCGAACAGTCTTATTTTGTTTTTAGCTTCTGTCACAAGGTAATCTCGTTTTCACACTTCCTCCCTGAAGTACTCCCCTGCTCTCCCTTCAAGTGCCAGCTTTAATTAGTACAACTGTAATTAGCTCTTCTGCTGCCACCCCTCGATACAATCGCACTTTAAACAATACAATTAGCCGTTACACTGCATTTAATCTCCCATTAGTCCCAACGCTGGTGTTAAACTAACATAAAGAGAAGTCCAGATGTGATCTTTATAAACAAGTAATAAAATGCTTGTTATAGAAGTACCTCCTTTATCAGGCCAAACACACCTGAGTGCTGTGGCACACCCGTCCTCCTGAGGCGACACTCCTTTATTCAGGAATGTGGTTTCTGTTTGGTCAAACTTATCAGAGAGCTGTTTGATAAATTTAGAGGCGTGAAGACGGAGCTAAGTGTTCCTGTATTTTTAAGATTAACTTCATTGATACCTCGATGGATAAAGTCAAGATTTATGCAACCACACAGCGAGGCTTGATGGGAGCAGTAAACGTAGACGTGGTCCGTGAAGAACTTTAACCAGCCACCCTCTGGTTCCCCAAGTCAAGTCCGGTGGCGATCTCCGTGGTTGTGGAGTGAATCCAATGCTGAAAGTGCCAAAAACTGCAGTTCCTCAAACGTCCACTTGAGGCTGGCTCCAGAAGTGAGTCAGTCTCCATAAGTCCCCATGTTAAAGCAGAAATAAACATTGTTACAGCCTGGTACAAAAAATGATTACCAGCCTAAGCCAGCGCGAACTACACCAGGACCCTGAAACTGAAGCAGCTAAATGGAATTGAGCCATCGTTATTTTAATGTCTGCTCTGTCCTTTGACGTGGATTCACCTGAGACGTTACTTCTGGCCCAGGAAAAATGTTCACACTCATGTTATCTGTACGTTGACACGATCTGTTCATCCTGTTACCGTCTCGTCGTGATCACTTATTTTGTGGCGGAAAAAACACAAATTTAGTTGGTGTCGCTGATATTTTTCAGTTTCTGTCATCCTGTCTGAATGTTCCCGCACAGACAAACTCTCTGATCCCCAAACATCTTATCTGAAAACGTAAAAACTCCAGGTGAGCCCGCGATGAGCTGACACACTCCACACACACTTCCTCGTGCTCCTTCAGGCAGATAAACAAGTTTTTCCAACGCAAGTAAATTGGCTGCATCTGTGTGATCGATACATGAAAGTAGTGTATGTGTGTGTGTGCGCTACCGAGCTCAGCAGGCTCAGCCATCCAGAAACTTGCAGGGTACAGCCAGCTCGATAGAGATTCTCCCAGTCAGGGGATGTCTGCATCTATTTTTGTTACTTTTTTTTGTCTTCAATACTGATTCGGGTTATTGATCCGGAGTATCTGCTGACACATTACCAATTTGTTTTGTAATTAAAGCCCTCCCCGCACAGCTGTGATAGTCCAGTAATAGCTTAGCAGCAGTAACAAGGCGTGGCAGGGCCTGTCGAGGATCTGGATTTCTTTACAAGCGGCGTACGCGGCGCTGTCGTCAGAGCGACTCGGCATTTAAAGAATTTGGAGTGTTGTTGTTAGCATGTCCAGCTAACAACTAACAGTAGTAATTGAACATTACTTCCAAGGACGAGAAGCACATCGTTAAAACTCAAGTAATTAAACAAACAAACATCTCAAGATTTGTTAAATCATCCAGGAGTTGCAGCGGTAGCTCAGCCCGTAGGAACCAATGACACCATACGTGTCCGCCACCATGTTGGTAGTCCAGCTGCTGTGAAGTTTTAACATGGGGACTTATGGAGACTGACTCACTTCTGGAGCCACCCTCAAGTGGACGTTTGAGGAACTGCAGTTTTTGGCTTCAACTCACAGCCACGGAGGTTGGTTGACACACGAGTTGCTGGTTGAATTTCTGGTTGCAGCAGCTACTGTCATTCATAAACTAGTCCTAAAAAAATTTCCTGATTGTGTCACGGCGTTTCAACACAAACTGACACAGCCCTGCAGTGATTCACCGCAACACCCTAACACACACACACGTTCACACACTGAAATCTGCCTCCACACTCATCATCTTTATGTTCGCCGCACCGGCAGCTGATAGGAAGCACATGTGAGTGTTCGTCCGAGCACTTCCGATTATCACGAGCGACCCCTGTTAGAGTCAGGGTGACCTCACACACACACACATAAACACAAATAACATCCTCCCTCCTCCCCCTGACACGCCGCTGCTTGAGTCAGCAGATTTCCTTTCTTTAGATTTCACCTCCTTTTTCCTGAACGTCTGTCTTTCACAACGTCTCACACATCCTTTTTTTTTTTTTTATCCCCCTCTCTGTTCGCTCTCCTGCCTCCGGAGTGTAGCGATGATGAGCGTGCTCCGGTGACGTCACCGTAACAAATGGGCCGTCTCGCTATCTGGGACAACGGTGACGCCGAGGTGGCGACTCACACAACACAAACGTTTGTTGTCGTACACCGTTATCTACCTCCTCTTTCCACCTCACACACACACACACACCCACACAAAAACACACAAAGGAAAGAAGCGGCGTGTCCTGCCACCATCAGCACTTTTCACCAGTGTCCTCGCCAGACCGTCCCCGTCGTCTCCTCCTCTTGTGTCCTTAATGACTCCTCCAACACTCTGCCTACTCCCCGCCTGGCTCGCTCTCCATCTTCTCCTTCCTTTGCCCTACCGCTTGTACAATATACTCCTCTCCTGTGTCTGTATTCGGTTTGGACGTACAGAGATTCCCGATGCACTTAGGTGCACTCAATCAGACTGTAATTCTCCCCCTCGCTGACACTTACAACTATCCTGTCCTGAAGAAGAAAAGGATGATGGGTAGTGTTTCTGAGCACTTCACGTCCTTGAAAACAAACTCCCAAAAACTGTTTTCACAGCGCCGTGCTGTACCGTACCCTTGTGATCTGTCAGATCTCGGAGTCACAGCTCACTGAGGTCTGTTTTCATCATGAAAATAAACACCAACATTTAAGTGTTGGCTAAGACGCTTGGTTGGTCAATCGAACAACTCGGTTCAGAGTGAAATATGTCAACAAGGATTGGACGGCGCCACCCTGACGCTGATATCTTTGATTCGGACTTTCAGCCAGTGTCGTGCCAGAACAGGAGCTAGGTGTACAGCCAATGTAACCAGGCTCAGCAGCCTCTATGGACATAATGACCGCAGAGGATGATACCAATTTCTACACAGCGTTGCTTTAACTTTCACCTATCATGAGGTCAATTTGTCCAATAAGCTAGTTTAAAACTAAATTAACTAATGGTGATCCAGTAGCCTCAGCTGTAGTTTGAAGATAAACAACATCTTCTCTGCCTCTCCTCTCCTCCTTTCTTTTCCTTTCCTACCTCCTCTTTTACTTCCCTATCTCATACTTTTTTTGCCGCCTCCCTTTCTTCCTTCAGTAGACTGAGGACTGTTGAAGTTGTAGTTTTTAGAGTTGTAGTCTCGATTGTTTCCATTTACTAAAACAAGTTTTTGGAAAATGTCACAATTCTATTTGAAACTTTTGTCCTCATCATGTTACGTATATTTGCAACAATTTAGCCTCATGAAACATTACTGACTGTTACAATGTTACATTACAATCACTGAATAATCTGATACTTTGAGATTCTGCTGTTAGGAAAACATTATTTGACATCTTATTTTCTTTTGTTTGGTAGCTTTTCACTCGGGTTTGTTGAGATAAGGCGAGATATCTGATTACATAATGAAAACTTGAGGATGAATCAGTGACAGAGAATTCCCAGAAATGCAGAGAAAGAAGAAGAAATTCAGGCGGATTATGTGTCGAACGTGCTTTTAACCTTTCAAACATCGATTTTAAAATAACTTTGACTTCTGTATGACCCTATTTCTCCCTCTTAACTCCGACGCTCATTTCTCGTACAGTCATCCGCAACATCTTTTCTCGTGTTCTCGTAATTCTGTGAGCAAATTAACCTTCCCTCCTTTTATCCCGCGTCCTCCCTTCCTCTCTATCTTGCTATAACCTTGTTCGGGGTGGTCGAAGCCTTCCACGCTCGACAGTCTGAGATCTCCGATCCCGGGGATGGAGCTCCCTCGAGGGGAGGGATGGGAGTGTGTGTGGGTGTGTGTGTGTGCTCGGGTGTGGAGCTGGAAAAATGGCTCTCCCAGCTATTGTTTGGGGTTTCCTGCGGGATTGTTTTTGGTACATATCGGCCTATCATACAAAGACTTGGAAGCAGAGGCGCACGCTGATAAATGATAACGAGCGAGACAATGGCGAGACGAGGAGAGGAGTCGAGACTCATCACATTCCTGCTCGTGTTTTTTAAATTTAAACCTGCGGAGGTGTTTTCTTCTTCGAGTCGCGCTCTTTAACCGGCACAAAAGTGAAATCAGAAGAACGGAATGAGTATCGACACCGGCCCGGCGACTTTTCGTTCACAGACAAAACGCAGCGCTTTTACTCAAATCACGATGCAGCCGAGGCAAAGAAGAGATATTAAAACTTAATTCACCTGCTGTTTGCTCTGAATTCGAGTTGAAAGGATGAATAAATTACAGAGAGTCAACAACGGCTGCGACACTTAATTCATTTACATCCTCTGTTGCCATGGCGACGCGTGGCTGGCAGCTCTGGACGCTTTTCTGTGTTTTTAGCATTTTTTTCCGACGACGGTCTTCGTCCGTTTGTGTCCAAACGTGGACGTGGACTTCACGTTATACTTCGCGATACACCAAACTGCGCTGTGTCCTTCATCAGCCTGAGATGGCTGCCACTGAATGTCGTCTACGTTACATAATCACTGAAATCACAATGTCGAAGCACAAAATGTGTTTTCATATCTGCGCTTTAAAAAGTATTCACTTGTCTCTCCTCTTCCTTTGCTACCTCATTTGTTCCTCCGTTTCTACCTCCTCTCCTTTCCTTCCTTACGATCCCTACTTCCTATATTTCTTCACCTCCTTCTGTCCTTTGTTTATTTCCTACTTTCCTTCCCCCTTATACTCTATCTCTGCCTCCTCCTTTATTTCCTCATCCTCCTTTCCTTTTCTACTAGGTCCTATCATTCCTTCTCTACTCTCTTTATCCTCAAACACTTTAATGAATATGTATATTTGTTAATTATCTGATAGAGCTCTGAGGACGTTAAAGATCAGGTGACCACAGAAAACTAAAACAACATGTCAGGTTTGATCCTCTGTCTGATATTTAATACACAAAGTGACACAGGTCGACTTGCTGAGTCAGCGATGTGGACGTTTTTTTTTTTAAGTTCTGTTGTAGCTCTGAGAATCAGATCATGTGACGAACACGATGTGGAAGCAGCTCCTCTGATCTCACTGTGAACTTCGTTCATCAGGTATTACACAGGTCACGTCTTCAGCAAAACAAACGTACAGTCTATTGACCCCGATTCTTCCGGGTCCGCGATTTCTAATTTTACGGCCAGATTTCTCTCAGCTCTGACTGTAACGGATGGGACGGCCGTGAGGGACCAGGGACACCTGGCCCGCCGAGCCTCCGTCAGCACCGCCGCCCTGACAGGCCTGATGAATGCAGCCTGATGAGCGCGCACACACACACACACACACACACACACACACACTACAGAAGTGCAGTGCTGTGATGTACTGATGGTGTGTTTGTATCAGGGCTTTTAAATCAGACTGCTATCCTCTTCTAAGCTCTCCATTCCTTCTCTACCTCCTTCTTTCCTTCCATCTCTTTTACCTGTTACCTTCCCAACCATCCCTCCATCCTCCCTTTCTCTACCTCCTCCTTTCCTACGCTGCCTCTTTTCCTTAGCTACCTCCTCCTTTCCTACATCCTCTTTTACTTCCCTATCTCATACTTTTTTCTCCGCCTCTCATTCCTTTTCTACCTCCTTCTTTCCATCGCTACCTCCTCTTTTACCTCATATTATCTCTGCCTCCTCCTTTACTTCCCCATCCTTTCGTCTCCTAGACCCTCCTTTCCTTCTGTTTCCTTCCCTACTTCCTACCTTTTACATATTGATGATTAAACGTTGTATTTTAAACGTGCACTGCTCCTGAATTTGGAGGACGGCTCTGTTATTAAATTAAAGAACACGATTACTCTGCAGCAGCGTTCACTTCACATCCTCAGCTTCACTTATTTACTTGCCACGGGGCAGCAAACACGAGGTAATAACAGGTCTTAATATTGTTTCTGCTGCTGCTGAAGTGGAGACAATAAAACGATGTAAAAACAATCATATAAAACTATATTTATATTAAACAGATCCTTCTTTGTCTTAACTTTGTTACCGCCAACTAGAATTAGAATTAAGCAATATTACATGAGAGTGTGTGCTTTAACGTCATTATTGGCACGGCAGTGATCGTGAGGAGCGCCGATAATGACGTTAAAGGACATCCTGCGTTTATACAACAATCACCAACTTAAATAAAACATATAATAAAAAGATTTTTAGATTTTGGGGCAATTTGCTTTCAAAGTAAACTCCTGGAAAACAATCAGCCGATTTCTAGTCCCATCAAAGCTTTCTAGAGATCGTGGAGTTTCCCAAACTGAATAAATACAACACGTATGAACACTAAACTGATTTTCTACTTCAATATTTGTAGTGACAGTAGACGTTGTATTAGCGACTCAGCTGATGGAGGATATGACCCAAACATTTCCAGTAACTCCACAGCGTTGTAAAGTCCAAAAAGTCAAAATATATCGAACAAAGATCGATGTAATCATTTCCAAAATTCTTCAAAAATGTTTTTACCTAATGAAATATTCAACTTCAGTCCAGATTAGTGGACCTTTAGTGTTTAAAAACAACATTTGTGTATCTCGTTTGTGTTCAAACAAACACCTGTATTAAAGAGGTACACACCTGTATTAACGAGGTACACACCTGTATTAACGAGGCGGTCCAACGGCTCCATAAAATACAGAATATTCATTCAAGAAAGATTTTGTTGTTGAGCTACCACAGCAGAAACAGAGTCATGGTACAGCGGTTGTCATCTCTACAAACACTTCTAAGAGCAGCTTGTTGCGTTGGGATCATCAAGTGATGCATCAACAAAAGAATCTGACAGACACCGTCAGCTTGGGAATACCTCTAAACCACTTCCTGCTGCTCTGCTGTGACCTACTTAGCATGATTTATCAAAAACGTTGCACGGCTTGAAACAAGCATTCAGCACGGAGTGATCTAATGACCTGAACCGTGCGTGAGGTCTTGACTAATTACTCAATGTGTCTTAAAAGTCGCTATACCGCCAACGTGACGTCTAATTTTAGAGCACTTTGACTCTCAGCACCTAAAATAGTTTTTCAGCAGCGGTGAAATCAGCTTGGCTGCTGTTTGGGGTGTCAGTGAGTTTAGCAGCTTAATTCGGTACGACAAAACACAATGATCTCACAGCCAAGCCTTCCGCTTCTTAGAGGAAGTTTAGATTAATGTAATAAACAAGGAACCAACGAAAGGAAGTGTTACGTAACGTTCGAAACAGGGAAGCGATGCTTCCCTATTTTAAAGGAATGTGGCACAGGGTGGGTGGGTCGGTTTTCGGATGTTTTTTTGACGGCTGTTTGTGTACAAGAAGTTTTCTTTGCCCTCAAGGTGTGTAACAGTACACAATGGATGAAATGTCTGGAGTATAAATACTCACTATTTCACAAGAAGGAGTAAGCAGCAGGGAGAAAGGCACAGGTTTACAATTGCCAGAATTTTACCGTAATAACTACAGTATAACCTTTTCTAATATTGCAGTAATAGGATGTTAGCAGTGTTGATTTCCTGTGTAAGGTTGGCGTTTTATTACATGATTTAACTGCCAAACCGTGACAGTAAAAGACCGTAAAATGTGTCATACATAGCATATTTTTGGATTTTCAGTAGTTATTACGGTAAAATTCTGGAAACTACAACTGACAGTTTTTACCGTAAAAAACTGGGTTTTCTTGTTTTTTTTTTACAGTGTAGCAGCTAGCAGACAACCAGCTTGGTTCTGCTCTCAGGTAATAAAATCCACCTGTTTACCTGTCAAGAGCTCACTAATTAACACGTCATAAAGTGTACTGAAGTGTAAAAGCAACACTTTATGATAAACTAAACTAAGCTTATGCTAAGCTAAGCTTTTGGAGCCACCATAACTTCTCCACTGCACTCGGAAGGGGAAGGTGAGGCAAAGAGGTTGCAATTAGATGCCACTAAATCTGACACACCAGTCCTTTAAGTTACGTGACTATAAATGGAAACTAAAACTGACTTTTATAACGAGCTAGCAAAGGCATAATATGAAATTACATAAAAGCACTCATGCTGCATGTCACACAAACTAATACAAACAGTCTTTGGCTCGTATATTTTCTGTCACCATCACAGAACAAAACAAAGTGCGCTGCTCGGACTGCCATTTTCATAAAATATACATTCACCAATATACCAGCGCCAAGTGGCAGCAGTCCATCTAAATATCAAAGTATGTGTTCATGTAAAAAAAGCAGCATGTTCTTCTGAATTATTAACAGTCTGGATCGCTGTGAATTCAAGCTACAATGGTTTCTTGTCTGTATTAACCTCTCCTCTTTCAAAAAAGCTGCACTCGCATATAAATTGAGACATTTCGCTGCCGCCGGGTTTGATCACACGTCTTCATGCAAACACGACTGAATCACAATTAATAAAAATCTTTTACAAAGTTCTCCCGAACATAGCGAGGATCACTTTGAATTATAATTTCTAATTATGATGTCTGAAAGTGTTCAAATCCGCCGAGGAACTGTGTTATTCTTTGCAGCTTTCAAGCATGTTTTTATTAAGTTAATTTATTTGATTGTTCATCTTGCTTCCAGCTTGTGCTAATTAATTTCTCCCCAATCGTGCGCACACAGCTATTTCGATTATCCACCCCATGTGTCCGATGTGTACAGAAGCTGCATGTTCTGTTTGGATCTCATCTCTTGTCTCTATGTATGAACATGTGAGCAACACAGGCTTGAGTATCGACGGCCGCCCCGGAATGCTCTTTGTTTGCGTGCGAGCCTCCTACCTCGTTGCCGTACATCATGAGGTGGTGGGTGGTGATGAGGGCTTTGAAGACCACCACCCAGCTGGAGTTGGCCGTGCGTTCAAACAGCGTGTCCGCCAGCTGGGGAATGCTCACGTTCATCTCATTGGTGCAGTGGATCAGATCTGGACGAGGAAGAAGAAAAAAAAAAGAGTTACACAAGCAGCCACGAGAAAAGCTTTTAAAAAGGTTTGATAACTCCGACTGAGAACAACGGAAAATTGCTTTTTCAAACACAAACACACGCCAACGTGGATAAAGTGTGAAGGAACTGCAGGGACCTAACATGCCCGTGTCCATAAGGGCAAAGGGTCACCTCCAAAGCTCACTAATAAACAAGTTTGATCTTGTTTATTTGTTTAAAGCACCTCAACACCATAACACCTTGTCCTCCATACTTTGTGGTGGGAACCACACATGTAGAGCGTTTAGCACTCTCTCGCATTGGCTTCATTTCACAGCCACATGGATTGCCGCTTGCTCAAGACACGATGGCAAAGTTTGAGTTCTTGGGTCATCTTTTATATGAATATATAGCAGAGACACCAAGTGATATCTCCTGTGGTGGTGCCAAATCTCTGGTGGACACACCCAGGATGTCCTTGCAGTTGTGGTCTTGACCAGACCGGAGTCTGAGACAAGACTGTTGTCTCAAGACCAAGACTGATCTCGAGTACTACAACACACATCCTCACAGCAATGCATACTTACTTCTTCCTTTTACATCTTAAAAATATTTATTTCATAGACGACAGATGCTCTGTTCTTTGTTCACAAACAAAGTTACAGATGTTACCTCTTTAATTTAGCGTTTTATTTTGAAGGTGCACAGTGTCATCTAACCACTAACAGCTCGTCATCGCCTCGCTGTCCTCACGGGGTTGATGCGAACCGACTCTTGTTAGTTTGGGTCTCTTAGCTTATTATAAAGATTCAGTGTCTTCACTCACAACAGGTAACGCACTCAGTGATCCTCTCAAGCACAAACATCAATACAGTCACACACTGTTAGATTGATCATTCACACCAGATACTGTTTTTTTTTAGGCTTCGTTTCTCGAGCCTCCTACATCCCTTTCATTCCTTCGCCTTTACTCCATCCACCTCCTCCTCTCTCCGTCCTTTGTTCCTCACCACAGGACATTATGAGCTGCTGGCTCTTGCACCTGGTAACTACGGAAACAGCTTCTCATTAGACTACCGGAGGATTGTAGCGGGGGAAAGAGTCCCGTCGGGAGACTTCATCATCATAATCAGGCGCTCGTGCTCGTCCGCGAACGCGCCGACACTCATTCATCTTCGCTCGCTTAACGCATCATCTCCCCTCGAGCGGTAACCGAACACAGCAGACTTCCAGTCCGGCAGTACTCTCAATCGTTCAGTCAACATGGCACCTCGCCCACTTCTTCTTCACTACCAACACACACACACGAAAACATGCCAGGCGGTAGTGGGCTATTTAGTCAATACAAACGAGTGCAGGGGAATGTAGTACAGAGGACGTGTAGCTGCACTGAGTGGTGTGAATGACGGCCAAGCAGGGCAACATTTAGCGTTTTCTTTCATTTCATATGTACGGTATCAGTCAAAAGTTTGGACACACCTTCACATCAATGGCTTTTCTTTATTTTGGATATTTTCTACACTGTAGTTTAAAACTGAAGGCATCAAAACTATGAAAGAACACTTCAAAGTATCTTTTACGATCTCACGTCACGTTTTAACTAATCGCGGACGTATGCGCGCACTACGTGAATGAACGCGTCTACGTAACGGGCCGATGTTGAAACAAAATATTTCAGGAAAACGCAAAACGTCTTTTAAAATTAAATTCAAGTGATGTATTAGTTTAATTTGATTCAAAATGTTGTAAACGGTCTGATATGTTTTAAATTATTTTATCTCATTTCAAAGAAAATTTTTCAAGCACCACTACAGGAAGGTCAAGTACCACAGTTGTGTTTGAGAAGCTCAAATATAAAGCATATTTTGGGTTGTTTACCACATAAAAAAGCACTGAATGAGAAGGTGTGTCCAGACTTTTGACCTGAGCTTTCTTTTCCCTCCTGCTGTGATCTCACCAATGCGGATTCGAAACAATATCTCCAAACTGGAAGCAAACATTAAGAGCGACTGGTGGCTTTGTTAATGAATTAGCTGCCTCACATCTCTTCTGTTTTCTCTCCACTCCATCTCTTTTTATTTCCGCTGCTGCCCTCCTTTTTTTTTTCCCTCTCTCAGTCTATCTAAACCTCCGTCTGTCCATCTCAGCTTCTTTTTAACAGAGCTCATGTTTTTTCATTAGGTCTGGAGTGGTGTTAGAGAGAGAACTAAGAGAAGGACTGATTAGGTCTGTGGGGACGCTCGTGCACGAGTGTGTATATGTGTGTGATAATGTAAAAAGAGGGTACATGCGCTGACTTAATCAGGAAAGCATTAGATGCCACTGATCCCAGACCAGGCAGAGAAAACAAGGGGGAAGGCGATTGAGGCAAACATACGGCACCGAAAGAAAAAGGAGGGTTGGGCTAAAAGGAGAACGAGAGACGAGGGAGGACAAGGAGTCAAACAGAGAGGTACAAAGAGACGAGTGTCCATGCATAGACGAGAGAGGAGAAAAAAAGATAATGAGACATGAGAGACATGAGCGTCTCTTCATCCAGACAATTTGCAGGAATCCACACACAGCTCGACAAGACTCCTCGCCTCGCTGTATCTCTCTCTCTTTTTCCTGACGTGGTCAGAAATCTGAGGGTTTTTTTTCTGTCTTCTAGCAATTATTGTGACCAGAAATGGAAAAATACAAAAGATTCAGGCCAACAATCCTCAACTGTAAGACTCCGATCGACGCCTCGACGTCCTGCGAGCGTTTACCTGCACAAGGAATCCTGCACAACAGCTAATCGACATTATTACATTTTTCTCAGCAGATGTTTAATTTCTGAGCACTGGGTTCATTTAAATTCAGATCTATCTATATCTACTAGTGTCGTGTCAACAATACGACTGTCAAATTTGTGATGTAACGGCAAATTTTTAAAGTATAATTCCTGTATTTTACATCTCGGTTTGTCCTTTACGTACACTTATTCTTAGCGACAAAGTGAGCACTGTGTTTGTACAATAAATATAAAACTGCATCCAGCAGTCAGTTAGCTGGGATCATTGACGGTATGGATGTCGTATCCGTAACATCACTTTTCTGAAGAACCGTTATGAAGCTCGAAGTGGCTGCCACCATCTTGCAGTCCTACCTCTTGCACTTTGCGGCTAATCTACAAGTCAGCAAAGACGTGGACCTGAGGCGGGCTGAATGACGCCTGGTTGCTCAAACAAGCTACCTGTAATGGCATCCACCTGTCTATCAACCTCACCAAGTGCCATTTCTCCCTGCTTCTTAAGTTTATGCTAAACGGCTAGCTTCATATTTAGCATAGATGCATGAGGGTGACACCAACCCTCAAGCATCAAAGCTAATAGCCTGTATGTTGGGAATCTACAGTGTATTTTATAGACAAAAGGATTAGCGATAAATCAAGAAATACAACACCCATTATTATAGTTATTACCCGTTAGCAAATATGGATTGGCAGATCGAGTTTGTCCTAGAATAAAAGGAGTGCAGCCAAATGTTTCACGAGGAGCCAGAAGGAGGACATCCGAGCTATTTAACATAACCTCCCGCTAATGCAACGCTGGACATAAATGAGTGTAATGTGTCTGGACCGTCCGTGTTAATGTCTCTCTTTTTGTATTCCTCTCGTCTATAGGCTGTCTTACATTTCCTCATGTGGGAGGAATGACTGCTGAGTAAATGTGATCTCATTCCCAACAGTGACTGCCTGTTCCTTTCTGATCTGAGCTCCATTGTTACTGGTCATCACTTGACCTCCACGGGCTTCGACCGGTCCCTCGGTACCAGGGCGTCTCTGGTCTATTGTGGTTCAGACTCTCTGTACGCTTTGGTTGCAATAAACCGAGAGAAATCTACGACTGTTCTGCAGTGAGGTTGTTATTTCGGCGAGGTTGTTGTTGTGCCAGCATGTTTCTACACACCTGAACTTGAGGGACGACCTGTTCGAGACAGAAAGCAGGTGGTCAGATCAAGGAGAAGGACGAAGGGCAGGAGGAGGAGGAGGAGATGGGGTTCACATCTGGCCCAGCTGGTTACCTTCTTTCTGTACTCTCCTCTCCGTCTCTTCATCCACCATTAAGCCCTCCATATCCACCCTTGTCCAGCCAACACACACCACAAACTCCTGCTCTCTATCCACATTCAACTCAACAACTCCCTTTTCCCATTTTTGTCCAATTCACCTTCAATAACACTTTTTATTTCCTGTTTTTATCCAGCTCAGTTGTTATTAATATAACATTGTTCTCTCCCTTCGTTATCTATCTCAGTAACTTCATCCATTTCAGGCGCAGGGGGTCAACTGCCCTGCGATAAGATGACACGAAATGTGCCAATAGACGAACGAGTTTGAGTTTGCGTGTTTTCATTTGACATGTTTTTATTGATCAGTTTATCAATAAAAAAAACTTTAATAACTGATGTTTTGGTCATTTGGAGTCGAGGCAGGAACAAGCTGTAAACACTATTATTCCAGTTTAAAAGGTCCAGTGGTTCAATGACATCTAGAAGTTTAAGAGGTGATTGCAACCGCCTCACGTCACCCTACCATTCCCAACAAGTAGTAGATGGGCTACATGGTGGTTCATCGCTCATTCTAAAAGGTAAGAAAAACGTAACTTCTCTTATTATACCATATTCTGGAAATAAAGCCCCCTAAATCTTAAACACTGGGCCTATAAGTTAATATGTAAACATATTAGCAAACAGTTGCCACAGAGCAACATTAATATTCATTTGCAGGCAAACAGTCACTCTGTTTTAGCTCCACTTTGGTCTCCACCACCTAAAAATGATCTAGCCCTTTAGCTGTAAAATGCTAGTTGTCATTTTGTGGTGAACAGGTAACATACAAAGTGTATTTTTGACGTTTTTCCACTATAAAAGAGCTGCAGCCGAAACTAACACAAAACAAACCAATAACTCTGTGGGCCACAAAACCGAAACAATGAGCTGAAAGAGGCTACAAAAAGCACTATAAAGCTGAGTCAGACTCAGGTGATGGTCTTTCACATAGCAGTCATTATGTGATCCTTTGTTAATAGTATTGTAGGCACTTTAATTAACTTTAACCGTCCTTAAATCTGTAGGAAAAACTCATTCCGTCTGGTGTTCATATAGCTTTTCATAAGTCGATATGGACCCCTATGTTGAATGTGGATTTCACATACAGCCTTGACAACCGAGATTTGATCTAAATCAACAAGCCTCCTGGTGGGAGGAGAATCCGAGGTGGATTAACCCGTGAACAGACCTGCAATCAGCTTCTCAATCCTATCTCGACATCTTTTAAAACCTCAGTCGGGCATCAGTGCCTCGCTTTGTGTGCTCGACACAGTTCAATCTCTCCGCGGTTCGGTCATCCTCGGAGACCACCGAGGGAAGGTCAGGCTCGCATATCTGGAATTCCTACAGAGATGTCTCTGGAGAATTTATCTGGACGGACCTCAAAGACTTTAAACTGTGATTCCTATGAGGAATATACAGTATGTTGACACAGTTCTATGTCAAAATACTTTGAAGGGACGTGTGTCATCAGTGAACTTGTTACCTTCTGTCGAAATGACGTTGATGTTCGTTATTTTCTTAATTTGTTTCTCGCTTTGCTCAACTGCATTACTCAACAATAGTGATTTCACCACTTCAGTGAACTTCAAACATTCAGACGTCACAATATTTTCCTACAAAACGAGCAAAAACAGTAAGACTTGAATGAAACGTCAAACTAGTTATGCAAGGGAAATAATCTCCGTGGCTGCAGAAGTGCCAAAAACTTGCAGTTCCTCAAATGTCCACTTGAGGCTGGCTCCAGAAGGGAGTCAGTCTCCATAAGTCCCCATGTTAAAATGTCCAACTTCGCAGCAGAAATAAACATGTTTACAGCCTGGTACAAAAAACAGTTTTGGTCTCTATAGCTAATTTTCCCGTTCATGACAACTGTACTGAGGGTGAATTTATATACAACTCACCTGTTCACATTATATTAAGGCTTAAAGTTATGCAGGATTAAGAGCGTGGATGCTTTGATTGACAGGTGGGTGCTGTTACAGATGGTTTGTTTGAGCAACCAGGTGTCATTCAGCCCACCTCAGTCATCTCAAGACTTCACAGGTTCATATTTTCTGCTCATTCTTCATTCTATAATGGATAAATTTAGCTTTGAAAACGTGATGAATTTGGACAAAATATGCAGCCTTTTGTGGACTTCTTTTGTCCATCTTGCCTTTCCAGACCTGGAAGTCGCCTAATATATCCTGAATTTTCCAGGATTCAGAAACTAAACCAAGAAACATTCTTTGCTGACCTCAGGGGAATTTTCTCTTTCTGGTTTTGTCACGAGGTCAACAGGACTACAGAGCAACACCTCTGTGGCCGGTAGAGATTCAACGTCTTGCTCAAGGACGCTTCTGCAGGGTGGATAAATTGCCAACAAGAAGTCGCAAACGTTGAAGGACGACGTCTCTAACTTGACCACCCTGCGGTTCCAATCACTCCACGGGGAGGGAATTGAGATTATCACGGTTTAATAGGGCCGCTAACTGAACAAGGGTACCGCCGCAGAGTCAACTGACCTTCATTCAAAATCTGTGCAGGTACAGAGTAACCGAGGAGGGACGTACACACCGACAGACACCACACAGATGAAAAGCCAGACGCAGAGGAGCACCGGCAGGAGTTCAGCCTCAATCTGTTAAAGATTAACACTCTGCAGTATCAGCACCTTGTCTGGCATGTACTAGTAATCTCCTTCTCTCTTCTATGTCTCTGTGTTAGGGACTGCAGACAGGGTTTGCCTCAAAAGAGGATTCCCCGTCCACCCCTACCTCTTTCTTCGCCTCTCAAATCCTTCAGATAGGAGGTGGAGAGGAGGTGTGAAGGACTGTAAAAAGAAAAAGCTGTAAGCTTGCAATCTTTTTTGGCTTTACAATCACAATAAGCCGCTCACTAACAGAGCTTTTTTGTAAATACTCAAGAGTGGATGGATATAAAAACGCCATTCTTATTTTGTAGCGTTGACAGGCAGAACAAAGCGTTTACTACACAATAAAGTACACCTTCACATGCTCTCCGTCACTTCCAATTCCTACCAAGATTGTTCACTTTATAATAGAGGGTGTATCATTGATCCGTATTTATGTTCATGCTGTCAGAAGACTGCTCAAGACTAAAATGGTGACTTGACTGACTGCCTTCGGGCAGCAGCACAGGATCGAAGGGCAGAAATGCAGGTTTTTCCATTCATTTGAACGGGAGGTAGTGCGATTTTTGGACGACGTCTCGCTCCAGCAATCGGCTAGTCAAACCTCCACAGTCAGCCTGAAATGTCTCTGAAACTGAGATTATCCAGGTGGGTTCATGGACTAAACTCTGGCTTTGTTTATTTTATCAACCAGCTTCTAAATCTGAGTCTCACAACAACAAAGTTTTGGTTTAAGAGCAAGCAGTGGCTGAGCAACGGACACAGTGAATAAGGGTGAGGGAGTGCCGGAATATCAGCGAAATAAAGTTATTTCCTGATTGTTTCCCAGTGGTTATATTCAGCCCAAATAGACACACTGCCGCACAACCCTGCAGCAATTAATCACAATGGCTGATTAGGTCTAATTGCTGTCTTGGGAATGTGTGTAATTAGTCGACAAGTTGATTAAATGTCGCTAACCAAACACCAGAAATACTTGTCAGTTAAACTAAGTATTAGCATTTCATTTATGTTGTTTCCCGGTCCAGTAGCATCGCAACACATTTACTGATGCTTAAAAAAGGTCCAGTGTGGAAGATTTAGCAGCATCTAGCTGTGAACTTGCAGACTGTAAACAACTGAATACCCCTTTTCACCCCTGTCAGTCGGTGTAAAATTGAAGGTCCCTTCTCTCTTGCGTTTAGTTTGTCCATTCTGAGCTACTGTAGAATGGCAGACTGTAGAAGAGGCCAACCAAAACACAACAGTTCTTATTTTCAGGTGATTATACACAAATTAAAACAAACCTATGATGAGTATATTCCATATTTAGCCGATAAATTCCCCTAAATCTTACACACTGGACCTTTAAATTTGTGAATAGTTGAAAATCAACCCTTGTTGGAAAAGAGAAAAAAGGTCTTGTTTGTATCATAGGCTAAAAGTAGCTGTGGCTCCAGTCAGTAGAGTAAGATCTTAAAAGTCAAACAGCCATTAAAAGACCAAAAACCTGCACAGTGAACGTCAAAAAGTGTCAACAAATTTCAGTCTGACTCTCCGTACTTACTGTTTTCCATTCATTCACTTTGTTTTTTTTTTTTTATTCTTTGCTCTTCCGCCCTCTCATTACACAATGTACAGACATGGAGTGATTTATCGCCGTCCACTGAACACCACTAAAGAAAGCATTCAGGGCGATTGAAAAGGTTCGGTTTGATTTAGAGACATTTAAAGGGATAAAAATAGTCTCAGCTTATTTCCTGCTTTTTTGTGTTGCATTGATCCACCTCTGATAGACTCGCTGCTGCAGGGTGGAGCTGGTTTGTAACACGGCGGAGAGAAGGGGGGACGCCTGCGTCTTAAGTGATTGTAGGTGAGTCTAATGCTATCTAAACAGAGCCGGGGCGGCCCCTCCCTATCTGCAGAGCCGAGATAGACCCAGTTTAGACTACGAGGCAGGAAAAAAGCTTACTGCTGACTGTCTGGATACGTCTGCTTCAAGTGAAGCCCCGAGGGAATGAGCGTCAGGCGTCGACTGTGTGTGGAGAAAATGCCGTCTCATGAGAGCGCTTCGGTTTCAAACACGCTACACGCCAACACATGTAATAGCCACTGCGATGGAAGTGATTGAGCGAATAAATAACGCTGGAGCTCGTTCAACGGGATCTCGAATGACCGAACCGTGCTATAAAACAACACAACCTGATTTTATTTAGAGTCTTATACATAATTCAGCATCTATAAAGTCTTTGTTTGCTGTAAATTGGCCGGCTACATCTCATTACATTAGCCATGTTAAGAGTCGAGCTACAAAGTCCCGATGTAATTAACTTTCATTTGCATAATTCCACACGTTTCTTCCCCTCATGTGTTCATTTATTATTAAATAATGTACTTATGCACATCTTTAAACATCCCTCCTCCAGCTCAGTGAACCACAGCAGGAAGATTTTACAGAGCTCACGCCATACGTGAATTATAAACACTTCTTAGACGTCAGTATCGAAGAGCAAGTGGCAAATTACCACCCAGACCGTCATGAGAAATTACACATTGAATTACACATGATCAATATTTTTATATAAACAATGGATGAAGTATAACGTGATAGGGGGTTTATCATGGAGAGAGAGTAATCAGCCCTCGTCTCTCTGAGGTGTTGATGGTCTTTCAGCTCATTGTTTTGGTTCAGGTAACAATGTTCCTCTATTGGTTGAGAAAATTCCTCAGCTTTGTCTACAAATTCTCAGTCCTTGAGATGTTAAACATTAAATCAGGACTAATATGGAGAAAAATGGACATTAACAAGTTGTTGGTGTGCTTGTCGGACTGTTATCAGCACACTAAGAAATAATTCAACCTTTATTTATCCTGGTGAACTTCCTCCTCAAGGCAACCCTCTCCATCTCCGTCCCCTCTGCTCTGCTGTACAGTGAACGCCACATACTCATCTCACTCGTTTAGTGTATCAAGTAATGTTAGTACATGGATTTAAATAGGGTTTTTTTTTTTTTTTGTCTGGGCCTGTGTTTGTGTGCGGCATGTTTGGGAACATTCAGTGCTTCTGTTCCCGTCCCGTTCTGATGTCTGGTTATTTTTAGCCTTGTGTTCTCTCTCCGGAGCCTTTGGCTGGGTTCAACTGCTTGTTTTTCTTCCCGTGCTCTACCTGTATGTCTGCCTGCACGCCATTCCCTTTGTCGGTGTCACTCTCTTTATTTTCTGACAGAAGGCGGAAGACGTTTCCACCACCGCCGCCCGAAGGCGAACACACCAAGGCTTCAATCCTATTGACAAGATTTTCCCAAATCCCCCCCTACCCGTGAAAACATAGAAGTTAGAGACGAGTTTGTCCCTAATTCTCCATCTCTCTATATATTACTGTGTAAGAGAAACCTATTGAAGACCTCAAGGGGAGAATTAAAGCTCCAGAGCTCATCTATTAATAGACCAACTTCTGGTGACACTTTGTCTTAGTGTCTACACTCTCTGCCTCTTTCTACCAGCTTTTCCCTCCTCTCTCTCTCTCTCTCTCGCTCTCTCTTATGCCTTACTTCCTCGCTCATCATCTCATCCCTCTTTCCATCGTTCCTCCCGCCTCGCTCCCACATTGATCTCACATTTTCTCTCCGGATACAGATTCTGACGCCTAAAACTTTTGGCAGATCGAGCACTGATTCGATTTTCTAGGTTACTGCTGGGAAAAGATATAAAATGACATTTGAGCTTTTAATCAAGAGTTAGTTAACTGCAAATAATTAACGGTTAATCAAGTATTTGGGTTTCGAAATGCTCAAAGTTGACTAGTTTCAGATCACACAAGACAAAAAAAAGTAGCAAATCGTCACACTGGAGAAACTGGAAGCCAAAAATCTCTGGAATACTGCATTTATTCTGTCCATTGACTCACTCCAAGTTGTACCAGAACGTTGACGATACAATTTACTTTCTTAAACCCCAATGGGGAGACACAACCACACAAGCACAAGGCTTGTAGACGTGCAAATGTTGGGATAAGGTGGAGCCATGTTTGGTCCCTTGCTCAAGGATACAGCACGTAACTGGTCAACTGGACTTGAATTGACTGAGCGATTGCCGCCACAAATTTCCGTTATCGTTTCAGCGACATCAGTGACTAAGAAACTAAATAGTACCTACACAGTACTAGTGTTGTAAAGGGGTGGAAAGTTCCTGGTTTATTCCCATTTATTCCCATAAATTTGAGTTAATTCCCATAGATTCCTGTTAATACCCATGGAAAGTTTCCAACTCATTGAGTTTCCAACTCAAATTCATGGAATTTTGCAACCCTAATCGGTACTGATCCATCTCTTCTCTACCTCAGGCCTAGTTAAAAAAATGAATACACTGTTTACATTCTGGCCTTACCGTCACACTGGACCTTTAAATGCAGATAATGTAACAAGAAGTTATAAAATTTGAATATTCTGACTGTTTTCTGAGAGTTTTACTCTCTAAATTTAAATCTCCATTCACTTCATGGTAAAGTAAGTCATCAGGAACATCGCCGGTTCCCACAGGAGGTTTTCTTTCATGTTATTTCAATGCCTGCTCACTAATAAGCAGCTCCTGTGTTGTGTTTTTATCACATTAGGGAATTGAAGAAGTGTAGCTCGCGTTAACGGACTCTCTTTCATGGGTCCAGTTGGGGCGATGACAAATGACAGTGTCAAAACTTACAGCAACCGGGGTAACATACAAAATAATATAAAATTGTAGAGAGTGCTCAAATAACAGATGGGAGTAAAGCAACGGCTGTGAACATTGGCTGTTTCGTTTCTGTAAAACAACTCCCAGAAGTGCCACATCTAACAAACACAAACATATGTACACGGGCACAATGAACAGATCTGTCAAGGTGACCCACGATCCTCCTGTCTGAAATAGAGCTGTAAAGTTTGAATGGGCACCAACTCACTGGAGGCTGAAACACAAACCACATAAACCTGAGCTCAATAACCTACTGTACACAGTGTGTCTCAAACCCAAAGACACAGAGACCCAGAGCCAACAGACACAAGTGTTGGCATCGAGGACTACTCTAGCACCACATCAATTTGTCATGTAAGTGTAACCTAGTTTTAAGGTTTTGGCTAAAAATGGCCCGACGCACCGTGATGTTAAAGGACATTCGGGCCAGCAGCTCAGCCAGCTGGTAAAAACGATGTGGCATGTTGTGTTAAACCAACATAACCTGAGCTGCTACTGAGGAGAAAGCCTGAAAACGACCTCGATAACACCAGAGGCTGACTAAGCAGTTTGAGGTCATGATTTGTTTGAGCACCCTGCCTCAGGGTCCACCAATGAGGACTACAAACATGGCAGCGGCCACAGCCACAGACTTTGAGCTTCAACATGGCTCTTGTGGGTGGTGTAAAATTGCATGACCAGGGCAGGACGACAACACCAGCATCAGTCAAAAGTTCATTTGAATTGTGGTTAGCAAGTTTTCATGAGCAACTTTTGGCTTTACTGCGCTGCAAATGTAGTCCTAGTAGTAACCATGTTAAGAGTAGATCTTTAAAATCAGTGCAACTTTCACCACTGTACAGTGGAATAAAGAGTCTAAGAAGCAATGAGTCTGGACAATGCATCTAGCAACGGCTAACAAACCCGGGAAAAGGGTCAAAGAGACGTCAAGTGTTTCCTGGAAACAAAACGCAACAACACAGAGGCAACCCCACAAGAACTGCTGCCCATTCGAGCCTCCATAAACATTTATAATTAACGCTTTAGCATTCTCCTTTTTACATGTCCCTGTTCTCTGAGAGGTCAAAGGTCGAGATCAATTGAAGGAAGGCTCTCCTTTAAAAGATAACTACAACACATTGTGTTGAGCAAAGGTATTTTAATAGGGAGGATTCCTGAAAACAAGTCCTTCCTGCCAGATTTTTGTTTTTTTCACAGAGCTGTTGGGGCTTAAGGCCAGGGTATGCTCACAACAAACAAGTGCTAATGAATGTTTTGTTTTTACTGCGAAAAGGATACAATACACATATGGTAGCGAGAAAAGCAAGGATTGCATCACTTTTAGACAATCTATCCTTGATGGCGTTCTTGGTATTGTACTCGTTTTGTCACATGAAAAGTGACGGAACAAGTTAACAAAAGAGGAAGCTCCAGAACGAAATCCTGCCTTCCTCCTTACCCGGCCGATCACTGCATGACTGTTGACTGTCGAGTTGTGTAAAGCTTGAAGTTGGACACTGGAAAGGTCAAAAGTCGAAATTAGCTATGGAGACCAAAACTGTTTTTGTTTATTTCTGTTGTGAAGTTGGACGTTTTAACATGGGGACTTATGAAGACTGACTCCCTTCTGGAGCCAGCCTCTTGTTGTAGTTTTTGGCATTGGCTTCACTTCACTTGTGTTCGACTAACCCCGAGCTTGTTTGACGAATACCCACATCTCTACTGGGCATTGTAAGGTCTTGTTGACGCCTCTTTGAGTTCATGACCTCAGCTTTGTTACAGTATGTTCACTGACTGAGCATCAGACTCATCTGTCAAAAAGGTCTTGGGGTTTCTTTTCTAAATCATCTGCCAAAGTTTAATCCGCATACCCTCCCCCCCATTTCCTCTCATTCTCTGCTTTGAAGACGATGAAGGGCACATAGCGAACAGATGGTTTCGAGGAGGCGTTAAGGAGGCCATCAACAGCACATCAAGATGGATCAACCATCCCAGAACAAAGCCGGTGTTGAACTGCAGTATCACTTTACCAACCACTTACATCGGTTCATTCACACCTCCATTTATGCGACTCCAAAGACGTGTCACGTGGCTACCGAGTGCCTCTTGTGTGACGTCAAGGCGTGAATTGCTCACAGAGGTTAAGTGCCGCAGAAAACAGTCATTCAGTAAAACCGATAAACGGCAAGTGAACGTACTAATAGTTCCAGCTGCCTTTCATTTAAAAAGATATTGCCATTACCTGGATTACTGAGAAGCTTCATTAAAGTCTCATTTGGTACTTCTTAGAAATGCTCTGCGACAAACACACAGCTCAGCCGCAATAAACAAAAAGGTTGTAAAAGCAGCCACCATTACCGAGGCTGCATCCAACTTTCCCTGTCAACTTAAGGCCATTTAACACAAGCCAGTTGGTTGGTTTGCTGCCATGACAACAGAGTGTCGGTTAAAGGGGGGAAACTAGACTTCAGTTTAAATGTCACAACGTCTCTCTAACAGCTGTAAGATGGCGAAACAATCAGTGTTTCAATGACGCCAAAGTGGAAAGAAGTGGCCTCCCGGGCGTGCGTGTGCGTGCGCATGCCACGGCATTCTGTTTGCAGCTTATAAAAACGTTGGATTAAAAAACGCAATATGTCTCACCTTGACAACCTGAAAACTACAAGCAGGTGCAGACATATTGTAACACTTGAACTCTCTCTCACTGATTTTTATGACAATCCTTTCCATAAATAGAGGAGCTTTTTTTTTTGCAGAGCTGATGGGGGAAGGTACTCGTCACTTTTTGCCACCGACTCACAAGCCGGGGGTTAATTGAGGTGGACAGTCCCGATCATGACACTAAATGGCTTTAAAACGCCACTTATTTTCATCAGTGGTGCATGAATGTCACGGCTGCTCGGGCTAAAGGTGAAACCCCCCCCCCACCCACCACTACCACCACCACCACCCTGAAACCTTTGCACACTCGCGGTTGCCAGCGCTGTAAAAAAAAAAAAAAAGGTGTCTGCCAGGGTTATTCGGTTATTAGGTCTAGATGCAAATATGCCGGTGAGATCATTCACAGCTTGCTGTCAGACAGTCGCAGCTGCTTGCCTGCGGTGAAATTGTGCCAAGGGGGGGGAAATGATGGTGGGTGTATGTTTATCTGTGTGGGACTCGGTGAAAAATAGATGTTGAAAGGCAGCAACAACGCAACCTGGCCTCGGTTTTTTTAGTGTCAAGTTCCTCCAGGAGTCTCTCTTACTGTTAAAATGCTCTGTAGGCATACAATTCACTAACCAGTGGACTTGTTAGCTGACTCACACACTAACTAGCTGGCTGGCTGTGCTGCCAGCTGCTGCTGCTGCTTCCTCGCCGTCCTTGTTCAAACCTGTAGCATCTTGTTTCCAGATGTGTCTCGATCGCACCAAATTTCAGTTGATAGGGCCTGCAGTTTGGCCCCGGCTTCTGGACGCGTTCTTAAACGTGTCTTGATCGACAACTTGTGATTAGACTTCTGAAAACACATGTTGGCGCTCGGACATATCTTACCATGGGAAATTAACTTAATACAATGGCCACAGGAACTCTAGATTCTCTAACGATGAACACCTGGACGGTATAACCTCTATAACCTGAACACCTCTGGACACAAATGGATAGACCTTCAACCAATGGCAAGCTTAAAAACCAAATTAATTAATTAAAAAATATCAAAACAATACAAAATATTTAATAAACACAAACTGCACGATAGCTGAAATGTAATTTAAAGGTCCAGTGTGTGGGATTTAATGCCGTTTAGGTTTCATTATCAGCCTGCTACGTAGTCACAATCTTGCCTTTAGCACTGAGCTCAAACGCCACAAAAAGACACTAAGTGGAGGTGAAATGAATGGCTGTAAGAAAAACTATAATCATGCCTCCAAACAGGAAATATCAGGAAGATAAATGTGGATCAGAAGTACGTCTTTCCACCAACTTAGCTCTGGTTCTTGAACCCAAACAGCCAAGAGAGTCAGCCAACGCTAACGTTTTGGTGGTACTTGGAGAGCCTGGTATTTTCTGAGGTGGTACACTGTGTAAAATGTAAAAACACTACCTGAGATCAATGAAATATATCAATGTAAATGGTAGATGGACTGTACTTGTATGGCGTCTTTCTAGTCTTCCAACCACTCGAGGTGTTGTTACACAACATCTCATTCACCCATTCATAAACTGATTGCTTTGGCAGCCGTGCAAGGTTGCAGAATGCTAATATTCACATACGTTCACACAGCCTTTGGTAGCACTTGGGGTTCAGTATCTTCCCCATGAACGCAGAAGCCGGAGATCGAACTGCCAATGTTCTGATTGGCAGATGACCCACCTTATTGGTCGTTGACGGCCAATAAAGACATGCTCCTTTGTAGAGTCATTGTATCAAACACAACAGATATAACGATGAAGGCTTATGATTGGCCTCAACAGATCTAGGTTGGGCGTCTTGTACGTAATTCGCCTTTTTCAACAGCGGCTTGTACTTTGACCATAAACATAACCGTCATTTCAACCCAATATTTCCACCGACTATACACTGGTCGTCTTCGCTGTGGTAGAACTGGGCAGCTGAATTTAAAACTTGCTCTTGTGAGATACTAATATCTTTGATGTTGCAACTGGCTACTAGATAGCTCGGGACATATTACCATTGAATGTACCCACAATACTGTAATGTATTCTGTAATGTGTGATCACATCATTTTCTTGTTAACTATGAAAACAGCTGACTGAATCTCACCTGGCTGCCTCAGTTCATTACATTACTGGATGGTTGGATCAGCTGGCTGGCTAGTTGACTGAGTAATGATTGGACACACTGGCTGCCAGCCTTCCTGGCTCGCTAACTGACTCAGAAATTGACTACCTGCCCGACTGAATGACGACCCAGCCTGTAACGCGCCTTTATTCCTACCTGCGGGGGCCGCCCGTCCTTATAATACAAACAACACAATGACGGCCTGACAAACGCTGGATGTTACCTTCATGGTAAAACCATCAAACGGACAATCAGGCCCTTCATGCAATGCACCACTCGCTGACCGTTCCCCCCCTTCCCCTGCGGCACCGAGGTTGTTGCTCTCACGGAGAAATCAATATCCAGCAATGATTAAGCTTGACGTGGCGTATTGGCTGTAAAGGTCTAAGCCAAGTTCACAAAAGGAGCGGGAGACAATACATGACTTTTTTTTTTGTTGAACGTCAGCAGCTGAGTCCTCTGAGCGAGGAGGAGTTGACGGATGTGAGGCAGCTGAGCCGAGGAATCGATCAAAACATGTGCATCCCGCGCCGACGAAGGCCAGTTTCTCAGAAACAAGAAGTTCAGCACATTTCGGCCCAGTAACGTCGAACACAAGCTCGGCCGTCACGGACATGCACCTCGCTTTAGTCTCTTATTAAAACTGTACGTCAACATGGCTTAGTTTGATTTAGGAAGTCGAAATAACATCAGCGACTAAGATCCAGGATGATTTAGTTGTGGTCTTTCCCGGCCAAAATAAAAAGGCCACCAAGGAAGGAAGCTTGATGTTTCCTGATATTTTACGGCTCTGTCTATTTGTCTTGGAAATAAATCGAGCACAGGTCGTCCTTTTTGGTCCGCAGGTCTCATGAAAAACTGCTTTTATCACCTGGTTTTTGTAATCTGTCTGTCAACAAAGTTAATCACCAACTACATTGATAGTTTTGTTATTTCTTTATGAATCGTTTAGTCAGTTATCAAATGTCAGGATTTGCAGATTTATCTGCAACTTTCTTAATTAATTCATCTTAATTTTCAAGCAAAATTGTCAAACATTCTTTGTTTCCAGATCCTTAATATACAACTGGAAATTATAGACCTTTACAGACTACACCTTTGACTCTTGTGGCTTCACTTTGTAGGGCATTGTTCACGATTTTCTAACATTTTAAAGTCTAGAAAATAACTTGATCGATCCCAGACGTAATTGACGAGTTAAATGACAATGAAATGAATCATTAGTTGGAGTTTTAGATGAATATTTACAGATATTTGGCTGATGGCAGCAAAATTATCACTACAGTAATTTAAAACTTTTAACTATGGGACATGTTGAAGGGCATTGTTCACCATTTTAGTGTCATCACAGGCGTAGTTAATAAGTTAAATAATAATTAAATTAATCATTAGTTGGAGCTTTTGATGAATCCTTGAGGATGTTTGGCGGTTGGCAGCAATTTTAGAACACTTTGAGCTTTGGTATCTTAACTCGAGTTAAGGTTGATTGTATCGAGTTGCTACCTTCATCTGAAGACTAGACCTTTGACTCAGAGACACTCTGAAGGACAACGTTGACTATTTTCAATCCTTATATGAGCATTTAAAAGAAATTTGGCTGTTTGGTCGCCCCATTTTAGGACAACAGATTGAGTTTCTAGACTAGACCTTTGACTTCGGGAAATTTTGAAGGGCACTGTCGACTTTAGTCATTTTAAAGTTGATTGATCGCAGAAGTAACGAGTTAATAAGTTAAATGATAATGAAACTAATCATTGGTTGGAGCTTTAGATGAATATCTGAGGATATTTGGCTGTTTGGTCGAGCGTTGGTGTCTTAACATTGAGTTAAGATCGACTGAATTGAGTTGCTACCTTAATCTGAAGACTAGACCTTTGACTCAGGGACACTTTTAGGACATCACATTGAGTTTTCGAAGACTAGACCTTCGACTTTGGGACATTTTGAAGGGCACTCTCGACTTCAGTCATTTTAAAGTCAATCGATCGCGGACGTAACGAGCTAATAAGTTTGGTCGACCCATTTTGAGGCGATCGCTTCATGTACCGACCAAACCATTGATGTAAACGGTGTAAAATGGATCCACTGCAGCATCACTATAGTTACCAATGACTTGTTGACAGCCTGTGTGATCTTGATGGTTGCATGAATGTGAAGGAATGTGGACACACACACACGCGCACACACACACACACACACACACACACACATATAGAGGACATATACTCACAGTCGAGGTGTTTCTTCTTGGGTCCACTCACTTCATGTGTGGTGGCTTTGCACACAGCCTTGCTGATAGCAGACCCGGTCATGCTGTGCTGGGCTGCTGCGATCCGATCCGTGATAGATTGGCCCGACATTGCTCTGATCTTTATATTTATATATATATTTATATATATATATATGTGTGTGTGTGTGTGTGTGTGTGTGTGTATATATATATGTGTCTTCACTGATCCAGGTGCAGTTAAATGTCAAAATAAAAGCAGGTTCAAGCTGATCTGAAGTCTGTTTGGCAACTGTTTTTGTCTAGTCTAGTAAACACGAAGACACTAATCTGAGCTAGTGTGTGTTAACTAATGTTCAGGTTGCAGCAAGTCCAACTGAGCAATCTGTAAACACTGTTTGTCACTCTGTGGCCACAAATACACATAGCTAACCTGGCTGGTTCTGTGTTTATCTATATATATATGTGTGTATATATATATATAACCTGGACGAGTTGTTTGTGGGGTTACCACCTTAATATATATATAAAAAAGGAGTAATCCGTATGAAATCACAGCTTGGAGAACACCAACAACATTCTCGACTTCCTTGCTCCTTCCTCCTCCACCGCCGCCGCCTCCTCCTCCTCCTCCACGTCAACTCCTCAGCTCCTCGGACACTTGAAGCTAGCAGTGGCCGCTAGTGTTTAAAACCTCCGCACGGCCGTAAAAAGTAACTCATAACCGAGCAGCGCATTGTTTTGAGTGTGTAAGACGGGGATAAGTCGCTGACAGGTCGGGTTGTGTGTCCCAAAAAAATAAAAAAAAATTAAAAAAAAAACAAGAAGAGGTGGTGGTGGAGCGGGGTGGGTGTTAGCTCCGAGCGGCTAGCCCCAGAGAGAGAGAGAGAGAGAGCGAGGAGTCGGTGACAGAACAGCCGGAGACGGAGCCGGCAGAGCGGTTAAGTTCAGCACGCAGCCCGCCCCCCCCTAGCTCGGTTGTTTCCCCCCGCTTCGCAGACACAGTCCTCCGGTTGATTCAGTGCTGTCCCCCCCGCTGTCCGCTCCACATTATCGGCTTTGTTTTAATCACAGACAGTCCTCCCTCCGTCCTCCTGCTGCTCCTCCTTTAAAAAGTGTTTCCTCCGTGACTGACTGGCTGCTCGCTCCTCTGCCGGACAAAATGGCAGCGTAAAAAATCAGCTGATCTCACAACTGTGAGGCTTTCAGGAGCCCCTGCTAGGCTCGGAATTTACAGTTCGCTCATGTTCAAGTTCAAGAGCGCAGTTCCTCGAACGGTTGGCTCCAGAAGGGAGTCAGTCTCCATAAGTCCCCATGTTCAAATGTCTTCACAGCAGAAATAAACATGTTTACAGCCTGGTACAAAAAACAGTTTTGGTCTCTAGAGCTAATTTCCCCGTTCATGACAACTGTACTGAGGGTGAATTTATATACAACTCACCTGTTCACATTATTATATTAAAGCTTGAATATAATATATAATTTACATGCTGAAATCAAGAATGGACAGAGACTGAGTGACGACACCCACAAGTGTCCAAAGCCGCCGCCGCCATGTTGGCTGTACTGCATCTTTGGGTAATCTAAAAATCAGCAAAGACGTGGATCATCGGTGGACCTGAGGCGGGCTGAATGATGCCTCATTGCTCAAACAAACCACCTGTAACGACACCTACCTGTCAATCAAAGCGTCCACACTCTTAATCCTGCATAACTTTAAGCCTTAATATAATGTGAACAGGTGAGTTGTATATAAATTCACCCTCAGTACAGTTGTCATGAACGGGGAAATTAGCTCTAGAGACCAAAACTGTTTTTTGTACCAGGCTGTAAACATGTTTATTTCTGCTGTGAAGTTTTTAACATGGGGACTTATGGAGACTGACTCACTTCTGGAGCCAGCCTCAAGTGGACGTTTGAGGGAATACAGTTTTTGGCACTTCACCTCACAGCCACAGAGGTTGCCACTTGGTCTTTGCCCATTTTTTAGGTTAGCAAATAATTGTCACACATTTACCTGTTTTATTTATTTTGCACAGTTAGAAATACATAGAAACGACAAGGATAACAAATAATATAAAATGCAGAGGACACAAAATCAACACATGAAGTGATGACAAACATATATATAGCATCAAAAACAAATAATACAAATAGTAATAATAATAATATCACTATGGTTTGTATTTGATGGTTGAATAAAGTGGAAAAACTTTGCAATACAAGCTTATTTATCATAAAAGTGAAGGCTAAACAGTACCTCAATAGTAAAAGTAGCATAAACTATCATCTGAATCAGGTTTAATGTCATGTTGGCTTTCATATATAAGAAATTAGTGTTGGCATTTTAGTGTATAATAAACACAGGAAGAGAAAATATCATAAATAAATAGACAATAAAAATTGTGATGCAATAAAACATATCACATGGCAACAGTCACTCACTTCTTAATGTCGTTCATGTGACTTATTCCTATATTTCCGACAGCACTTGAACGCCTCCGCAGCCTATTGGTCGAGACCCGAGGAGTGAGTGTGTCCGTTAAGGTGTCACTCTTTAAATTGTAGCGGAATTTCTCAAACAAACGTCTCAAATATCACATCCTTAGTGACATCACAAAGTCTTTCGCGGACCGACACGACACCACACCGACCCTTTAACCTCTCGCCCTCGCTCTCCCTTCGTGATAAGAAAGCATCTCACTAATCCAAAATTTTAAGGTGGTATTAAATTATTCCTCAGACGCCGTGTCCTTGCATGACTCCAGACTATATGGAACACGGTGTGCTGCTGAAAAAAAAAATTCAGTGGGAACCGCTCATGCTGCACATCTGAGGGAGCTGAACAAATCAAATACGTGGCCGCTATTTCACACGTGTAATAAGACACCAATGCATGTGCATGTAAGCATGCAGATAAACCTTTATTTACATAAAAGACGTGAGGTGTGTGACTTATGACACAGACTG
Source organism: Protonibea diacanthus (assembly GCA_028641955.1). NCBI lineage: Eukaryota > Metazoa > Chordata > Actinopteri > Sciaenidae > Protonibea > Protonibea diacanthus. The sequence goes on along the minus strand of CM053998.1, from coordinate 2,982,943 downwards.
AGAGACACAGATGATTTTTCCCTGTAGGTGTGTTTGTGTGTGTGTGTGTGTCAGTTTCTTTTCAGTTTCAGAGACGCAGCTGCAGTTTGCAGTATTTCCTTCCTATGTGAGAAATACTGCAAACTGACCCCGGCGTCTGTTTGCTGCAGGTGAATTTCCTGGAATCCACGGTCGACCTCCAGTGACCTCCCCCGAGATTGTGATGATTGATGCGATGAACTGTCAACAACGCGAACACAACCCTCCAGATCTGATCAGCAATCACCTTTTTTTTTGTTGTTGCATCCGTTACTATAAAACAGAACGTGTTGCGTTGAACGTCTGTGAGCTCTTGCAGCAGGAACGAGGAAATAAGAACTGCAAACCACAGTAGATGGAAGTGGTTAAAAACGCTGCACAGACCACCAGAGGAGGAAGGAGGACGGGCGGGCCTGAGGTTCAGTTCCCAGTTTTATATGCTGAAAAGCAAACATCTTCTTTCATGTGCCGTAACAGCTGCAACGCTAAAAAACCAAATCTGTTTTTCATTTTCCAAAGAAAAAAAAAAAAAAAAAAAGATGATTTGCAGTTATGTTCTTGCAGCAACTGCAGTCTTGTCGAGTCTCAAGTCTTGTGAGATGAAACCAAAACAGTTCTCGACTGAGTCGTGGTTGCTTTGCACATGAAGAATTGGCAGGCACACAGTCACATAGATACCTACGGGGAGGAATAAAGACGTGCAGGGTGAGCATCCAAACCTGTAAACCTACTACTACAACACCCTTGTACTTGGTTCACCTCTCAGAGGAAACTGACTCGGAGTGCGGTGTTGCCATCTGCAGGCGGAAAATATGAACTCCCCTATTTCCATGGCAACTGCGTGGATGCAGGAAGCCCCCACCCCAACCCATCCCTCAGCCCCGTAGCCCCTGGCAACAGGCTGAACTGGAGTCCTATCAGCAGCTGTCAATCACGGGATGAGCCGCTGTTTCGCCCGAGGCCAACGTGCTCGGAGAGAGATACAAATAAATCCATTACCACGCTATCGGAGGGTATGAGATCAGATGGAAGCCCTCTTAAGAGACAATGACGGAGAAGCGCAGTTTATCCGTGATGTGCAAATTGACTGGAGTGGGCTAAGGAGAATAGTTTTCACTGTGATTACCATGGTTACAATCGATGGAGACGCTGAGCATGAGGCGAAGTGAGAAATATAATGACAGTCCTGGAGTTTCTTGAGTTTCTTGACCTTTATGGTGCAGCTACAAAAGCATGTTCACAAGCACACAGAGAAAGTGTGGTGATGTTTAGACGTGAACAATCGTGGATTTACCGGGAGACAAACAGGTGTACAAGAGTGAACAAAGTCTAACCTAACAGCACTGAAATTACACTTCATCACCAGCTCCATGAGTCTGTGCTTGGCATGCTCGTTAGCCAATCCAATCATGATAATAATGTCCTTGACTCAGCATGTGCAGACTTCTTACTGTAGTCCTTTTCTTCCTTTGAGTCAGACAGGTGGGCTTCATTTTCTCAGCGCGATGAATCATGTTCAGTTTTTTAGTTTCCGATGATTCGCTGTGCAAATTGTCTGAAACTTAAAGTATCAGCATGACTGGACTCCGACCTCGTAGAGTTACAGCATGCTGGGCTTTTATATAGTGTTGATTGTTGATTGACACTTGTAGAAAAAATCACGTCTTCACGGTTGGATTGTTCCGTTACGGGCTCCTATGAACCTACACTCATATATCAGGTCATATATCTGGTAGAAGCAGCTGCCAAATAAGAAAACGTAAAATTAAAGTAAATTACATCAAATTTATGTGAAATGACAATAATGAATTTTCTTTGCAATTTGAAGGTAAATCTTATTAGTTTTACATGAATTTTTTACATGAGTTTTGTATACAATTTTTAAAAAAACAGAAAACCACTGTGAAATGTAAAGAGCTATTTTCCATTAAATTTATGATTTTTTTTGTCTGACAGTGTTTTACTCTCAAGGCAAGCAGGTACAATGAGGGGAAATAGGTAACCATAAAGCAGGAACAGTCACGGCGTAGGCTCCATGCAAAGACTATAAGCAACGTTTCCGATATATGGTAAACACACTGTGGGAGGCTCTTTGGGGAATAAGGAAGAGATAAGTATAGGTCAACGTAGGAGTAAGTAATGCCTAAGCCTCTGGGAACTGAAAGTAGTTGGGCACGGGGACAGAAAGACAGTTATATTACAAACATTACAAGTAAAAGGTCAATGCAAGAATTATTGTATTTGGACTACGTGACCATACGTGTCTGACTGGTGCTCAACAGAAAGATTTCTCCTCCCTGTCAGATGAGTTTGAGCTATTACTACTGAAAACAATACGAATCAATTAAAGCTGTCAACATATGGAGCTTTCAAAAGGTTTATTCATTTATGTTCTGCTCCACGGCGGTCAGAAATATCCTTCAAACACCGTGTTCATTTGTCGTCTGCGTGGGAGATGTTGGATATGTATACGCATACATAATTTCAGAGTAAAATATCATATGCCGCTGCAGCTGTGAAGTCTTAACTCAGGATTCTCTCTGATCACTTATTCATTCTTCGAGCTTTTAAGGGATGTAAGGCGGTTTAATTATGGGCCTTATCAAATTTAATTGGCTACGTTAAGATCTGAACTCGATAGCCTCTGTATTACTTACCTCGGCCTTTTTCTAATTTATTTGAAGGCCAACACAGACAGTACAAAGGGTTAGATAGATTGGGTTCATAGAGGATTTATTATAAATGTACTGAACAGAGTATCCAAGGTATATCAGAGAGAAAAAAGTACAGCCTTGCACTCTTTATTCATGTATAAGTATGAACTCTGCTGCCATGTCCTTGGGTCATCTATGAATTGCTCATAGATGGATGTTTCTAAGTCTACCAAGCATCAAATTTAACTCATATACGTACAGAAATTAATTTGACTTCCTAAATTGCTTAATGTGGGTACCAAAATTTGTGCTAATAAGCTAGGTAACGTTAGCTAACAGCAGCTACAGTTGGCAGCAGTTTACTTTACTGTCGTTTAATAAACTGTAAATCAAAGAGATTTAATGTGGAGCAGTCAGAGGTAAAAACCAGAAAACGTTTTCTCCATAAAATATGATCAAGTTTCACCAAAATCAGTGAAATAGTTGGTGGTGTGTGACTTAGTGCCGTAAAGCGTTACGTACTTCTTGTGGGTGATCAAACCCAGAGTATAAAATCACATAGTGCTTTACAATGATTTAAAATCTGTTATTTAATGGTAGAAAAGTTACACAATGTTGCTTTAATGTAGATAGACAACAACAACCTTCTGGACAACACGAGAAAAACAAACCAAACCAACAGAAGCAGCAGCACGGCAAAACGAAACGCGTACGACTACATGTTGTTATGGTGATGTATTGTTTACAAAAATTGGAATAAAAGATGTTTAAAATAAAACAGTTTCTATGTTTAAGTGTCTATTATTTTATGTAATTGCTTAATTATTAGCCTCCCGTGGCCCACGTTTTCTCCTTGCTTGACGGAGCTACGTAACATGCCGTTGTCACGGAGGACAGAAATGCGTCTCCGGTACGGTTCCTGTTATTCTCTGCCGGTCTCGCCTAATTTTTATCATCCTGCTCCTATCCACTAAAATCATATTTAAAAAAAATGCTTAAATCCATGTGAATACAGTGAAGCTGCACTAGTAAATATTTTTACACAATGGTGAGTTTCCCTCAGCTCCTCTGAGCATTTTAGTGTCTTTCATTACACTGTTTTGGTTTAAAAATATATATAATAAATTACAATTGCCATAATTCAGGAGACGTAAGCACCATGTCAGTGTGATTTTCAGTTGACATGGATGCTGCAACAGTGGTTGCTTGATGCACGTTTTCAATCACTTGACTTGAACCAACCTGTACTAGTGTTATTGACAAATTTCAAATAGGTTTTAAAAAATGTACTGAAAATTCAAAGTTTACATCTGTCTTCTACCAAGTAAGCTAAAGTCATATCTGTCAAATATGAGCAAATCTTTTGTCACACAATGTGGCCCCAAATCACAGGTCCCTTTGTGAATAGAGCCAATTCACACCTCGGGACAATGTAATTTTTCCGTGTGACTTGAAAAAAGGGGGTGATAGAACGGGTTCACACCATCCCAGCCAGACTTTCTGATTCACAGCCGACCACGATGGGCTCGCAGCAGCCGATGCAGACGTATCTGAGGACACATAGGTAGATGCCCCCGGAGAGGACGACGGTCAGGACCAGCAGCAGGAGGCTGAGGAGGGACTGAGGGCTCGTACTGAACAGCATGACGAGGGAGGTGGGGATGGAGTCATCGCTGGGTTTCTGAGCTAGGAGCAAAACAGAAATTGAAAGGAAAGAAGAAAAGTAAACATTACTTTTACACAGCGTGTATCATCAATGCTACCATCTAATCAAACCTAATTGAAATTCCTGTGGTGCTAACACACAGAGACCCTCGCTCATTGTATATGAAGGGTACTTGACGATAACGATAGCTACACAGTGAACAGAGAGAGCGAAGGGGAAGCAGGTGGTCGTGTACATTTATTTTTGCTTCAGGTCCTTGTAGCAACTTAATCTAGCCGTGATGGGATGTGATCCTAAGAGTTAAATAAGCTCCCAGTGTCGGAGGCGATGGAAAATTGGGTTCTTGACACTGTTGCAAAGTGGAAGTACAGCTGGCTTATTGATGAAAGCATTAGTCGTATGTGGACATGCATACTCTCGCCAATATTCTGCTTTCCCATTTCTTTTTTCGTGCTACGACATAATTCATCCAGTGAGAGAAGAATATCTGCAAATGTAGCTTTCCTATTTGATTCGTGTTCATTAACCTGCCAGTATGGCAATTTCTATAAATATTGAGCATAGTCTATATCTGTCCATCACGAGGCACTTTATCTGTCATTATGATGCCTGTGATTTACCACTGACGTGTCAAAGAGGTGTAATTAAGGCGAAAAATGCACCTCCAAAGAGGAAAATTGACAATGTGTAAGATTAAGGAGCTTTTCTTTGCAATAATGGAATATAATCAGTGATTAGTATGTTTTCATCAGTGTGTAATCACCTGAAAATAAGAATCGTTGTGTTTAGAGTTTTTCCTGCATGTTTGGAAGGAGACGGTGAGGCGTGGGTATTCAGTATTCAGTCGGTTGCAATCTGCAACCTCACCACAATTTGCCACTAAATCCCACAAACCGGAGACATGTGTATGTACATTAATATGCAATATGCAGCTATTTATTGGCACCAAATTTTGTACAGACATACAACTGGCGTCCTGTTGCCGTTCCCATTAACAGAATATTACATAACTGTTCCACCATGAATGACATTTTAAATTATGTTGACGCTGCACTGACTTGCAGTCAGGTGAATGGAGTCTCCGTCGTTTCTCAGACTAAGTAAACAAAGTACGCAACGCTTTACGGCACTGAAACATTTGAGAAAATGTTTTCTGGTTTTTCCTCCGATGTCCTCCGGCTGCTCCGCATCAATTCTCTGTGATTTACAGAGTTTCCTGATGGACAGTGAAGTAAACTGTAGCTGCTGCTAGGTGATGGCAGAATTATACCGTATTATCCATAAAACATCTCCTCAAACTAGAAACTTTTAAATTATTATCAGCACTCTTATAAAGCTTTCAGAAACCTCTCACAAAACAAACCGATCTCAGAGCCACTCACCTCTGCCAAAGTGAAGAATCAGTGTCAGACTGACGAGGATCTTAACAACAGCGGACGTCTTCATAGCGCACTGGATTCACTGCGAAATGAAGAATTTAACAATAATGGTTATGTCAGCTTCACCTGAACGAGCCAGAATATAATCTAATCTAACAAATCTGCAGACAGCTGAAGGAGAAGTACACGGACATGATCATAAACATATGAGGAGACTCAAGGAATCTGGGCACACTTTAAGATGGAAATGTGGACAAGAAAAGAACATATTCATAATTAATATATATAGACGTATGAGGAAATGCCTCATCCTTCTGAAATGCAAACATGCATGCAAGAAGGATCTGCAGATGGCAGAAGGAGGAATGTTTGTAGTCCACAGATGAAATTCAAAACACAGGACTGAAATTCTCACACTAGAAAACAAGAAAATCTTCAAGAGAGATTTCAAGACGCCGTTAGCGACTCCCTACTGTTGAACACCAGACGTGACAATAACTGGAAAGTAAAATGGAAACCTGCAAGGAGAAAAACATGAAAAATGTTTTGTCTCTTGTCCCAACTCACAGAGCAAAATGTGACTCCTCCACTGCTGTCAGCCTCTCTTAATGTGCAACATGTTCCTCATGTCTCAAAAACATCACGATGATCCATTTCTCCTCGAGAGGAAGTAAACGAATCAGCCTGATGGGGGGGGGAGGTTTTTCCATCCAGGATCTACACAGGCGACGACAACCTCTTACTAATGTGGGAAGATGTGACGAGACCTGAGACCTCCCCCCAGCCTCCTCCTATCACTGGTGTCAGTCTTTACCAATGGGATGATTTGGGGTCTTCCAAAAATAGAAGTAGTTGACGCAGCAGCAGTGAAAAGCAGTGTTTACATCCACAGACAAACACACATTTCAGCTTGAAATCACTCATCAATCATTAAAATTCAGCTGGTGGCTCCCTCTTGTGGTTGAAACTGTTCTCAGACACAGCAGAGGAGAAAAGATGACAGATCATTAGATAACTTAATATATAGGAAGAGACACATGACAGCATTATTTAGGGGCTGTATGAAAATGACTGGGGTAGAAACAGCAGTTCCTCAAACGTCCACTTGAGGCTGGCTCCAGAAGTGAGTCAGTCTCCATAAGTCCCCATGTTAAAATGACTTCACAGCAGAAATAAACATGTTTACAGCCTGGTACAAAAAACAGTTTTGGTCTCTATAGCTAATTTCCCCGTTCATGACAACTGTACTGAGGGTGAATTTATATACAACTCACCTGTTCACATTATATTAAGGCTTAAAGTTATGCAGGATTAAGAGCGTGGACGCTTTGATTGATTACATGCGGCTTGTTTGAGCAACCAGGCGTCATTCAGCCCACCTCAGGTCCTCTGATGATCCACGTCTTTGTTTCTGATACTGTTACTGTACTGAACGTTAAAGACAAAGTTTGCAAAGGAAATTCACATTATGTGAGTGTGAGTGTTTGTCTCTATGTGCCCTGATGAATGGATGGATACTGTTGTTCCTCTCAGGCTGCAGTGTTCATTTAAGCAGTATTAATGTGGGGATGTGTTGCATGGTTTCACCACCAGGTTGCGCCTGTGAGTGACGAGTAAGATAAACTCTTATGTCACTGGAGTTTTTATGGCAGCAGGTTAACATGAAGGCAGACCTGAGAGCGTGAATATGAACATTTTTGTTCTGTTAAGTTCATAAAACAAAACTGCAACCAGTGAGACTGCATCTCTGAGCGTCGTCGCCGTGCCTCTGCATGCAACATGATTATTTTGCATTTAGCAGTCGACAACATAAATCAAACAGCACCAATGACGAACATAAAAGACACAGATCTAAAAATACGTTTGTGTTTCGGGCTGAGAGTCATCATCACCTCTAACCGAAACATTAAAGTTTGTTAGCCCTGCAGTGACACTTTGACAAACTCAGCGCTGTGTGGGTGTGAAACTCGTTAGACCACGTTGTGACAGTTAAAACAGAGCTCAGGAAGACTTTTTTAAGCATCTCAGTCTTGGACAAAGACCGGTCAAGACCACAACGCAGTTTCATGATAGACTGATCTTTTTTTATATTTCAGGCAGAGGTCAAACAAATGACGGTGTATGAAACTGTTTAAAGTTGTACATAGTATTTTATATTTAAAATGTATGAAAGGAAATCTGGGGGATTTTTTGAAGACTTGGAGGGAGAACATTAGCTACATGTTAGAATTCATACTGTCTGGTCTAGGTCATGACTTGGTCTCAACTTGGTCTCAAGGTCAACTTGACTCGGTCTTGGTCTTGTCGCGGTCTTAATACACTCTGGCCTTAGTCTCAGTTCAGGTGGTCTTGAGTACAACAATGCATTGCTCACTTACACCAGAAACACAAAGCAAACCACTCTTTTAATTTATCTTATATAAAACATCTACACATATATATCTGCTTACGTAGCTCTGAGCGCCGATAACTGAAATAATTAGCATTTAATTTACAGACAAAATACTTAAAATATAATAAAAATATCACATGGACAGGACAGTATTTTTTGCTTTTTACATTTAAAGGACCAGTGTGTGGGATTTAGTGGTATCTAGTGGTGCAGTTCCTGATTGCAACCCTGTTTTCTCGCCTTCTCCTTCCTAACGTGTGAAAAACACAAAAGGCCCTATCAAGCCAGTGTTTAGTTTGTCCGTTCTGGACTACAGTATGTAGTGGACTTCATGAAAGAGGTCAAAAGCAGGAGTCGTCCAAATCAGATGCCCAAACTACCCACTACCCAAAGCTCATGACCATAGGTGAGGGTTGGAACTGGAAAATCGAGACCTGGAACAACTTACTACCAACCCAGAGGGAGCATTCCACCATTTTCAGGCAGGGAACCAGGCTCGAAGGTGTTCTAGAACCCGGGGCAAACCCTATCTAGCCTGGGAACGCATCAGGATCCACCAGGAGGAGCTGGAATGCGTTGCTGGGAAGAGGGACCCGGAACGCCCTGCTAAACCTGCTGCCTCCGCAATGCAACCCCTACATAGAGCCTCCTAAATCTGCCACACTGGACCTTCAAACATGGACTGCTGTCAGAGCCAACAAAAACCCTTCAGATAAGGCAGAGAAGATAAAAAAAGTGCATTTTTGTGAATATAAAAACAGTTAAATAATTAGTTTCATAATCTGGCTTTGATAATGGTAGGGACTGACTTCCAAGTCGTCATTATAAAACAAGAAATTCTTGTAAAATTATAGCTGTTTTGCTGCTTTCTTTTAAAATGTTCTGTTTTCAGTCACACTTTTTCCAAAATAATCGATTTTTGTTTGTTTAAAATGTTTTAACTGTTTCCTGTAAGAGGAGGAAGAGGACACATATTTAAGTTACAATATATTAATAATTCAACCAAGTATAAACTCCTCTTGGTTCCTTCCAGTCTCTTGGTTCAGACTCGTCCCTCCTTCAGTCTCCGTCTCTGGGTTTAAGCGAGGAACATCCCGAACATCCACTAAGTCCTTTCTCCTGCTTGTTGTAGTCGAAGTGAGGCAGGACCAGAACGCCGCCTTCCGGGTCGGTTTTGCCGGCGGTTGCCGCGGCTGTGGCGTCACTCAGGGCTCTCTCCTCCTCTACGTACATGATGTTCTTCACCAAGCATGTGATGGCAGCGTCAATGTTGGTGTTGTCCTGGAAAGAGAGAGAAGAAGAAGAATGATGGAGGAGCCCAAATGATGTTTACATTGGGGACCTCAAAGACGCCATCATCTAGCCTAGAACTACTACTACTAAAGTAGCAATGGTGAAGAGGATCGGGGAAGATCGTCCCTCCTTTTCAATCTCTGATCTCTGAGGTTCAGAATCTAGATAAATTGGGACACTGGATGGAAAAAAAACAACTGACTCTCTGGGAGTTAATGTGGACTTAAGTGGATAACAACTGGCAGACAATTGGCGTGGTTCAGATCCAAGTGTATGCATATAACTGTGGCATAATAATTCTTGGCTTCGAAGTCAGTGAACGTACTTTGATGGTCAGAAAACAGAGTTCAAGTTAAAAAATACCAAAGTTACCCTCTTAGGCTATGAGCTTCGGTCAGCACCTTCAAACACAGATCAATTGAATAAGCAGATAAATGAAATCTAATCAAGCAAGTGTGTCACAATAAGGTCCTTGTCTACAAATCCTTTTAACTTATCTTAGGCGCTCAGTTACAAATTATAGATTTGCAAGTTGAAGGTTTAACTGTTGCTAATTTTAGCTACAGCAGATAAACACGTTCACGGAAACAGACAGATATGAGTAAACGTTAACATTAGATGGAGCCGTATTTTACTGATCGAAGCTCAAGCTTTGATGAGGTCTCACCTTGGCTGAGGTTTCGAACCAACCGACGAATCCGTACTCTCTGGAGAAGTTTTCCAGTTTGGGCAGCTTGGGGCACAAACCGTGACGCCGCTGGTCGCACTTGTTGGCCAACAGAACGGCTGGAACCGCCTTCCCGTTGCTAAGGGCGACCTAACAGGAGCCAAGAAGGAGATAAATCTTTGATCAAAGTGTGTTTTTAATCAAAGCAGGCCCACCAATGATCCACGTGTTTGCCCATTTTCAGATTAACTGGTGGGTGGAACAGGTAGGACTGCCAAGATGACGGCAGCCAAAGGGGTCTTCACAAACCTGTCACGGATACGACATCCATGGTTTATACAGTCTATGGTCTTTATACTGTGCTCTAGTAGCTAAATACACATTTTATCTTTGTTTTTATATTGTACATTTGAAATGTAGGTACTAGTAATTAGGTACCGAACTCCGAACTGCTCCCAGGGCGCCCCTACGTCAATGCCCATCACTCCACATTTAAATATGATCTCATTAATACTAGTTTATACTAGTTTTAGTTTGTTAAGACTTAATTTACAGTACAATGTACAAGAGCCGAGAACTTCTTCCACCATCAACCCAGCCCATTGTTTGCTAACTAAACTTAATGAGTCGTACGGTAAACTCAGGCAGGTGTTTACACATTGTTGCCGGCCATTTGAGGGCAGCTTCCTGCTGACAAACTGGAAAATCACTTTACGAGTTAATGAGGAGAACCTGAGTGCAACCTTTCGATCCAAAAATATCCCAACCATACATCCAACAGGAGCTTGAACAGACCCTGCTCTGTTCTGGTGTAACGTACGGTGCAACAGGTTCATGCTCAGTCAGTCGAGGTTATTAAAAGACTTTCTGGGTAATGTGGACGGAAGCAGAAGTAAATAAGAGAAGTGGAAGGAAATGTTGAAACAACGCATCTGAGGGTAGATATACTGTTTGATCTACCCAGTGTTATCATAATAGTTTCATTTCCTTCGTGTCCTCCGACCGTCCTCCATCATATTTACCTTCGAGTCCAGGTCTCCTTTCCACTTGAGGACAGCCTGAAACGTGGACAGTCTGGTCATGTCGAAGACGACGAGGGCTCCTACGGCCTCTCTGTAGTACACTCGGGTCATGTTGCCATAGCGTTCCTGCCCTTTTAACGAAAAGACGACAGAAAAAACACAATTTCCAAAGTCGGATCTTATTTTTGTGTTGAACTTCATGAAGTCACATCCTTTATACTTTATACCAGTAAGGATGTGACTTCAATTCAAGATCTCCTCTGCAGAGGATCATGTGGTTCAAATATGTTAAAAATAATAAATCTTACTGAAAATATGTGAATATCAGTCTGTAAGTTTTTAGTCGCTACAAGCTGGCTTTATTTGGGAAAGATCCGATACAAAACTTCCATTAGAAATCTGCTAATTTAGCCCCGAGTGAAGCCAATGTACCCAACCAAGACATATTCAGATAAAAAGCATCAAATCTCTCATGTGAGAAGCTGGAACACGTGTATTTTTTTTGCCATTTCTGCGGGAAAAATCACTCGATTATGAAAAGAGTTGCTCGTTATTGCTCTGACGATCAGTTAATCGATTAACTGACTAATCGCTGCAGCTCAGATTTCTTGTTTGAGGAGGCTAGAATCAAAAACATTCAACATTTTCTAAATCATACATGTGTGTGCATGCAGAAAGATGTTGCATTCGTGTGTGTGTGTGTGTGTGTGACTGCATATATGAATAAGTCTCTATCCTGGACGCTAACTTCCTCCACATGATCCTAATACTGTGATGAATCAGCCAGTTAAAGTCTGACACACGTGACCTACGCAGCAGCTGATAGAAAAACTAAACACACGCACACACAAGCAGTCTGACAGAGTTCTTCCTCACAACAGATGCTATCTTTGTCGGTCAGTCACCGAGACGCAGCGTGGGACTCCAAACCTCGTCTATCTGATCGGCGTTAAGAGTCCAAGATTTTAAGTTTGTGTAGAAAATCTTAATATAATTATACTAACAGTGATAACAGTTCACACACTTTGAAACAACGAACAGCATCTGTACAATCAGTGGTTTTTCTAACTTCCTGTTTGAGGGTGCACAAGGTTTAATTTGCTGATTTCCAACGTAGATTTGGCATTGAGTTTAATTTAGCATGTAGCTTCTAATATGACAACTTAAACACTATTAACAACATTTGAACCGTGCGTTCAGCTACAGCTACAGAGAGGCTATATGAGAAAGAGTGTTAGCCACTAGCTGGCAGCCCTGATACTGTTAACTATGCTAGCTAGTTAGCATTGCATGGCATCAAGCAATTGTTGAATATCGGCCTGAAAGTTTTGACTCACTACAAGCCGATGCAAAACCTCAGCCGGACATCTGCTAACATCAAAATTGACTCCCCGTGTCTTGCCTTCACCAGGGTGGTGAGAAACTGACCAACTAACCTCCAATCATGTCGCTCGCTTTGCACTTTACGACATCAGAAAAATCAGACCTTACTTAACACAACAGGCCACTCAACTCCTGACACAAGCTGTGGTCATCTCAAGACTCGATTACTGTGACGGCCTCCAGCCTGCTCAGTGAAACCTCTTCAGATGAACCAGAACGTGGCGGCCCACCTGGTCTTCAACCAACCCAAAAGGTCACGTTACCCCGCTGCTCATCGAGCTCCACTGGCTACCTGCTGCAGCCCATTAAATTCAAATCTCTGATGCTGACTACAAAGTTATCTCCGGTACTGCACCTACCTACCTGAACGCCCTTATACATGCATATGTTACCTCACGACCATTGTGCTCCTCCAATGAACGACGCCTGGCTCTGCCACCCAATCCAGACTTTTCTCGTCTGTTGTTCCCCGTTGGTGGAACGTCCTACCAGTTCCTACCAGATCAGGGGTGTCCCTCTCTACCTTCACAAACCCCCTGAAGACCTCCAGCTCTTCAGAGAGGACCTCCATTGACCCAGTTTAAACTTTAAACCTCCACACGGTGACTCCAGTATGAAGTCATCACTGGTTGCTCTGGTCTAAAGTCCGTCTGACTAACTCGCCTGACCCGGATGTCTTCATGTAAATGACGGCTTTTATCAGCCATCACGTCGTCAAACACCTAACAAGAGGAAGGTAAACTGCAGTGTTTGTCTGAGGCAGCTGGTGGACAAGTGCTTCCAAAAGAACATCAGATTACGCGCAATTAAAGGAGGCACGATGGGTTTTATAAGCGGAGTACACGCTTCTCTGTGGAAGACACCAAACGTGGCAAGTAACTCAGTGTACTGGAGGGTAAACTCAATATTTCATGTGCAGCAGATGAGGTTTGACACATTTTCTAGGCGGTCACTGCTCGCATCATGCAGCATCATTGTCGGATGTGTCAGCAAAAAGCAGTGGAAGGTGGTGAAACTGCAAAAAAAAAAACACACTTTGTACTCTGTATATTCACTTCTTGGATGTGTTATACTTGGGTATCTGACATTTTAAATATAAACACATCTTTAAGCTCACACTCTGATTAGTAAGAATCAACCTATTAGCATTCAATGTGCTGAGGTGCCTTATACTTCGTGAAATATGTCTGAAAATACTTCAAAAACACGCTAGTGAAGTACTAAATATGTGTTTTTATGTGTATTTTATATGTAAAATAAGTCTGCCAGGAGTCCTGAACATTGAGAATAAACTAAAGACTGTATATAACATGGCTGAACTCACAATAAACCAAGTACTGTGCTTGAGGTACGTGTACTTTATTTGAGTATTTCTAATTCATGCAATTAAGAATTCAGGAGTTTCCTCGCAGCAGTAAAATATAAATCATACACATTAATGCAGCAGGAATATGAATCCAAAAACATCAGATATGATAGTAAAACACTGGCAGGGAACGTTTTACTGCACTCCTACTTTTACTTACGTGTATTTAGCTGAAGGTTCTTACTGAGGTAAGGGTTTTAAATGCAGTACTTCGACTTGTAACAGAGTAATTTTACAGCGTAGTTTTGCTACTTTGTCTCCAGTAAAAGGACTGCAAGTATGACAAGCATGAAGTCTGCCAGTAACTTAAGTAAGGTCTTAAATGCAGTACTTTTACTTGAATTAAGGTTTTAAATGCAGTACTTTTACTTGAATTAAGGTTTTAAATGCAGTACTTTTACTTGAATTAAGGTTTTAAATGCAGTACTTTTACTTGTAACAGAGTAATTTTACAGTGTGGTTTTGTTATCTCCAGTCAAGTGACCTGAATACTTTTGAACATTTAACTAAACTCTGCTCATAAAGCTGCTTAGCGAATAATAATATGCAGATTAACCAGTTTGATCTTTATTGTTTCACCTCAAACAGACTGTGAGCGACAGGTGAAGTTATTTGACTATGCAAATGAAGTGTGAATACACGGTATACTTCAAATAGAGGTGTTTTTCTGGCCTTTTTAACCACAGTCTGATGATTACACTTATTATAACCACACACACGCACACACACACACACACACACTTGTACGCACCGGCTATGTCCCAGAGCTGCAGCCTCACCACCGTCCTGTGGTCCCAGTTGAGCACCTTGAGGGCGAAATCCACCCCGATGGTGGCGCGGTAATGCTGGGAGAACACCTGGTGCACGTAGCGCTTTATGATGGACGTTTTACCGACACCGAGGTCACCGATGACCAACACCTTGAGCAGGCGCTCGTGCTGCATCATGACCGGTGATGAGAGAGAGAGAGAGGGGCGCGCGCGCGCTCAATGGATGGCACAGTGAGGTCTCCAATTATGGGTTCCGCGTGGAGATGAGTTGCATAATGCGGAGGGTTTGGCCCAGAGACAGTCGGTCTGAAGTCATGTATGGAGGCAAACAGCTGCAGCACTGTGATAGTGACACCTCAATGTAAAATAAAGTCTATTTAAGCGGATTAATGCGCACAAATATGAACATTGCAACACTTTAAAGAGTTCACAGGCGCAGAAAATAGTCCCAGCTTGTGTTTAAAGCTCCCTGCAACATCTCTAAAAGTAAAAAAAAAAAAAAAAAAGGAACTTCATGTGTAACGCTGTCGTAGCCAAAAAACAACTCTAGTGTAGATATGATCTGTGTAGCCTGCGGTCTGTGTGCCTATCTCCGCCTTCTGCTGCTGCTCGGTCCGCTGCCAGCTGCTCAAACTGCGGGGAGAAGTCAGTCAGTCAGTGCTGGAGCTGTATGCACGGCCACACCTCCAGTTTATTCAGTGTATTCTGTGTATTCATGCACCTGCAAGTTAAAGACACACTGCAAGGAAATGTTTGTCATTCAGCGCCCCCTACAGTTTCAGAATGTAACACCACTGTGGTGAATACAGATAGCTGTGTTTAACATTATCTAACATTTGTTAATGTTAGCTCACATTAGCTAAGATAACATTAACACTAGCTTTATCTAACATTAACTAACATTAGGTGAGCTAAGCTAAGATTAGCTAACTAGCATTAGCTAGCATTAACTAACTTTAACTAACATTAGCTGACTAATATTAACTAGGACTAACTAACATGAGCTAACATTTGCTGACATTAGCTAATATTAGCCAACATTATCTAACATTAACTAGCATTAGCTAAGATTAGCTAACATTAGCTAGCATTAACTAACATTAGCTGGCATTAGCCAACATTAAGTAGCATTAACTGACATTAACTAACATTAGCTGACTAATATTAACTAGCATTAACTAACATGAGCTAACATTTGCTGACATTAGCTAATATTAGCCAACATTAGCTAATGTTAACTAGCACTAACTAAGATTAGCCAACATTAGCTAGCATTAACTAACATTAGCTGACATTAACTAACATGAGCTAACATTAGCTGACATTAGCCAACATTAAGTAACATTAACTAACATTAGCTTATATTAGCAAACATTAGCTGACTAATATTATCTAGCATTAACTAACATGAGCTAACAGCAGCTGCAGTTGTCTGCAGTATACTTCACTGTCCATCAGGAAACTCCTGTAAATCACAGAGAGTTGAGGCGGAGCAGCTGGAGGACATCAGAGGGAAAACCAGGAAACATTTTCTCCATAAAATATGATCCAGTTTCACCAAAATCAGTCAAATATAGAGGTGATGGCACCTGGAGCCCAAAGTTACATAGTGTGAATAACAGAGACACCATTCACCTGATTATAAGTCAGTGAAAAATGATTTAAAATCTATTATTTTATGGCAGAAAAGCTATAAAATGTTGCTTCATAACCTGGTTCTGTTTTGTTATTTGTATTTCCTGATATTAAAAATTAAATTTCAAGTCATATATTCACCTAAAATGTGATGAACAGTGGTGCACGTTTAAAAACTACACCTCCCACCTTGCAGTTCGTCTAATTTCCGTTCCTGCGCACTGAAGCGTGCGCGTATATACTGCGCAGTGGTGCAGTGAGTGTGCTGCTTCTCTCTTGTAATAAAAAAAAACGCAATAATATTAATTTATTGGACCCAGTTTGTTCGTATTTAGTTTTTTAAACATATTTAAACACAGTCAGGTTAGTTTGCAGTTATAAATCAGGATTGTTTGTTTCTTTTTCCGCCGATTTTATGTTGAGAAAATCGAATAAAAATCACAATATCACCCACAAACTTCCTTTTTTATCCCTTTATAACGGTATTTTCTTTATTCCGTCTGTTTTAGGTTAACAACTGTGTTTTTTTCCTTCAGCGTTGCGCCTCTCCTCGGTTCATTACGGTAGTGGTACTGATGCGGGATGAGTCAGGCTATATGATGCTGCTGCTGCCATTTCATCAGCAGCGAACCCCGCACAAACACACAGCAAACACAGCGATGATTCCGCGGGATTCCCCCCCTGACAGCGACCATCCTGCCCCCGTAAACTGACGCTTTTTCTCGGCGTGGAATCAGAGAACAGGCGGCCTGATTTTGCGGTTTTTGTTCGAGGCTCCGGGTGAAGCTCCGCGCAAGGATCCGTTTTTTTTCTCCGCTCACTGCACCTGCTCTGGATGCGTTTTTCGGGGCCTGACTTCAGGGGCCTGCTGTTGTTAAACCAGCCTCTCTTTTGAAAAACAAAACACAAAAAAACAATACAAACATCCACCCACCCTCCTCCTGGGGGATTTCGGTCGTTGCGCTGCGTCCTGAGGGTTTGATCCACCCAGACTTTCGGTGCCATGGAGCCCACATCAGCCTGGTGTTGAACGGCGTAAGAGGGAGCAACCATTGTGGCCTAAACTCCACTCCTGCTTTGAGTAAGCTGAGTTTTTTTTCACATTTAAAGGCTGTATTTGTGTCATCTATCATGTCCTGGAGCCTGAAATATCCCAGGAGAGCTTGTAGAGTAGCCTAATATAATTAAAAACACATTTAACGCAGTGATCTTCCACTACAACACATGAAATAATATGTCTGTATGAGGTGTGACATGTTCTCCAAGCTGACATCCGGTGTCAGAGCCCGTAAAGGCTGCTATTCACCGGGGGATTCAGACACTAATGTTTGCATACCGACCGAGCTACGCAACCCGACGACTCTACAGAGATGGTGGGAGGCTGCATGTGTTTGGCTCCGTGCCCGCCTGCCTGATGGCCTGGTCAGGGGGAGCTGTGGTGTGAAGATACGTAGAGTTTGTAAATGTGATGGAAGAAGTACTCATGTTTCCCTCAGAAGTACTACAGTGTAGAAATACTAGAAGTACTGCATCCAAAATATACAAAAACATCAGAGAATATAGTTATTATTAGGCTACTCACTATGTTTATGCTGTATATTTCAGATGTGTAACTGTGTAATAGATGATGGAATAGCCACTATAATATAGTGGTGGAAGAAGTACTTAGATATTTTACTTAGAAGTAGAAATACTACAGTGTAGAGTACTGCATTCAAAATGTACAATAGTGTACAAAAGTATTCGAGAATATAGTTATTAGGCTACTCACTGTGGAGAAATGCTCATTTCAGATGTGCATATTTGTAGTGGATGATAAAATATCAAAACATTCAACAAATACAAATACAAGTATTATTACAGATTAAGGAGTATTCAGCAGCTGCAGTGATGGACACATAAATGCATCAATAATATAATCCAGTAATATAATACAGACCTGTAGTATTCTGTATAATGAGTACTTTTACTTGTAATGGAGTATTTTTACACCATGGCTTACTTGGATCTGAGAGTTAGTAGATATTATGTTCTACTAACATTAGCTAACATTAATCATTTACCTGACCTCTGTGTGTGTGTGTGTGTGTGTGTGTGTGTGTGTGTGTGTGTGTCTTTCTCCCACGCGCACGTAAACGCCCCATGACAGACAGACAGCCCGGTTAAGAGAGCGACAGACAGGCGAGAAGCCAAGTCATGGAGGCGATATGGCTCTATCAGTTCCGGCTGATTGTCATCGGGGACTCCACGGTGGGCAAGTCGTGTCTGATCCGGCGGTTCACGGAGGGCCGCTTCGCCCAGGTGTCGGACCCGACCGTCGGCGTGGACTTCTTCTCCCGGCTGGTGGAGATCGAACCGGGGAAGCGGATCAAGCTGCAGATCTGGGACACCGCGGGTCAGGAGCGCTTCAGGTGAGAACAGCTGGGAGTGTTGACGTGTTACGTGACTGATGAATGTTCAATATACAGATTTAGTTCATCATGTTAACATTATATTATGTCAGTTATCACAGTACAGGTCATTTGTAGCATTTACTTGGCACGAGAAAAGGTGAAAGTAAAAGTATCAATACCACACTGTAAAAAATACTTAGCTTTACGTTAAAAAATACTGCAATATTAGAAGTATTTTAACAAATATACATTTTAAAGGCCTAAAAACACATTTTACGTTTTATTAAGTGTCACATTATCATAATATAATATAATAAGGGTGCATTCATGTGTTTGATTTTACATGTTTAGGTGATTTTTAATATATAAATGGATCAAATTTAGTGAGATCTAAAACAGTACAATATAAAGTTGTTTACCATTAAGTATTATTATTATTGTTATTATTATTATTATACAATCTTATTGTGAAAATCCAATCAAACCTCACGCAAACGGCAATAAACTATTAAATTATTATCCGCTGTTCTGCATACAGTATATATTGACTTTACACATGAATAATGTCATTTTTTACCAAATAAAAACAGTTTCTCTGCCAGTTTATGGTAGGCTGGTGCATTAATATACCATATTTTGTAATACAGGTTCCTCATAGTAATATGGTTGCTGGTTTGAACCCCGGCTGGGACCTCAACATGTCCCCATCGTTTTATTTACATGATGCACGAGAGGTTTGCATATACAAATGGTTAAAGGTGTTTTCCATAAAGAGCTTTCAAATCACAGACGGACAAAAATCACCTGACAGCAGCTGCTGTTCTCGAGACATCTTCTGACTAAAGCTGGAAGTTAACACGTAAAGAAGAAGTGAGACTGAACTGATGAATAGAAGAGAAACCAACTCAGCAGAAACGTTGAGTAAAACACGGTCTGCAGATTCACATTAAAGTGTTTAACTGACAGGTGATTTCTGGGAAATACAGAGTCATGTCAGATGTTCCCAAAACTGAGGAAACAAGGAACTTGTGGTTTAATCTGGTTTATTTAGAAGCTGAAAGAGTGAAGTGCTACACGTTATCAAAAGATTAGATACCTGATTAACAACAAAACTGGATTAATACTTAAAGTTCAGGAATACTCGTAAAGTATCTGGAGCCCGGAGCTCTCAAAACTCGAATTACTACCTGTGACTCGTTTGTTTGCAACGGAAATAGCAGTTAGTCAAATGACTAGAGGGGTTATTTCTAACTAGTAAACAGATGACAGCGCTCTAAATGCACATCATACAGTATGCCTTACATGCATTGACACTGCGTAGAAATTGGTATTTTTACAATTTAGCACCCTAACCCTAATCCCACTGTGGTAAATATGGACAACTGTACACGCCAAACATCAACAAGGTCAACAACAACAAGACATAGCAGCCAGCTAACAGCAGTCAGCCCAGCTTGGCGTCTGTCTTTCAGCCTTTTATTTCACCAAGCTCTCACCAACCACTAAAACTCATCTGGTGGCTTTTTGGTCTCCTTGCTATTGCCCACTTTTACGGCTCCTGTTCTAGCATGACACAGGCACCGCTCCCAGTCATCATTCCCTGAAAAACTCCTCTTTCTGCTGGTACTTACTTTTCTGTTCTTAGCTTAGCTGTCAACGTCCTTTTCGGTCTGTGGCCATTAGCTGTTTCCATAAAGGCTACTCAGTCCGGTTACACAGCCCGCTCACCTAGCTCCGGTTCTGGCACGACACCGGTTCCTCTGCCTGTCAGCACATTACTGGGGAGCTATCGTTAGCTACCATTAGCTAATAATAAATGACATCAGCTGATTCAT
The DNA here is from genome assembly GCA_028641955.1 of Protonibea diacanthus. NCBI lineage: Eukaryota > Metazoa > Chordata > Actinopteri > Sciaenidae > Protonibea > Protonibea diacanthus. Next base: position 2,962,470 of record CM053998.1, on the reverse strand, counting down.
TCGTGATCATGATAAAAACATGATCTCAGAGCCTAAAATGCATCTTCACACACACACACACACACACACACACACACACACACACACACACACTCAGACAGACACTGTGATCCACAAAGGTAGCCATTTTGACTCATGTAGTATTTAAGATCCACTTGTACAGATATTTTTACATATTTCGGGATTTTATGACATCTCATCTTACACATTCAATCTTACTCAAATGAATCACTAACAGCCTTCTCTCCTCCGCCGACTAATCCTCCCTCCTTCCTCTTTTCGTGACACGTCTTTCACACTCTTTCCGTCTGTAATTTTCCTTCTCGTTGTATTTACCTTGACGTTTTCTCTCTCTGTGAGGACGTTGTGGGAAGATAGACGCATCACGAGGGGGGGTTGGTTTGTCTGTGTGCATTCAGGTTGTCGCATCTTGTCAAAATCTAGCAGCTCTTCACCTCCCATGTCGTGCTGCAGCGCTCTATTTAAATGATTTTAGACATAATCCTTTCGATGTTTGTACATATGTTATTTTCATCTCGTGTTTTCTCAGCTCCTCCATCATCACCTCTGCTTCTTTTCACACCTCCTGTCATCAGTTTTCTCTTCTGATTAGCTGTGCCCCACAGATTTATCACCTCGTACTTTCCCTGTCGCTGAACGCAGCTTGTCTCTGTCTCTTTATCCTGAACTATGTAGCATATTTACATATTTAGAAACACATAAGCTCCTTTTGCTTTTGTCTGTCTTTAATCAAGGACTCGTTTGAAAAACTACTATATTAAAATCTTGTTGAAAACTGCAAAAGGCTCGAGGCTCACACGGTTAGTCTCTTCCTGTGCTGTCTAAAATTGCATCTCGCTCTGATCTTCTGTGACCTCTGCAGGTCCATCACCAGGGCTTACTACCGTAACTCTGTGGGCGGGCTCCTCCTGTTCGACATCACCAACCGCCGCTCCTTCCAGAACGTCCACGACTGGCTCGAGGAGGCTCGCAGCCACGTCCAACCACATAGCATCGTCTTCCTATTGGTGGGCCACAAATGTGACCTGGAGGCACAGCGCCAGGTGTGTAGAGCAGAAATTCAGTGGTTAAAAATGGGTACTACAGTCTCGTATTTCAGTAGAGCGATCTCTGATGACACAGCATTATACGACTTAATACAGCAAATATCATACGTCTAAGTTTGTTGCAGGGGACGGGTGCTGTTTTGAATTTAAGTCTGCAGCATTAAAAATGATGTTTGGACATTTTTAGATCAGTACACATTTGGATCAGAGAAGAGATGTGTTTGTTTAATCTTGGGGTAACTGACAGACCAAAAAAAACCAAAAGATATCACCATTGCAGGATGACACTGCAAAACTGTCTGCTAGGTGCAAGATTAAAATCAAATCAACCAGAAAATGATGTATGGTTTCCTATCTGTGCTCTGTTCATCTCGTCACTTGATGTTGAACTAAAAGGCTCATTTACAAGAGTCTTATCACACTCATCTCACAATGGTAAGCAATGCTGCTCAGTGCGGATGATTTGATGCCTTTGCCTCGCAGTGTGAAGTCTGGTTTAAGACCTCAGTACTTAAACTGTGGTTCTAAGACGATGTAATACATCTTCTAGCTCTTGCCCGTCCGGTTAGGAAAGCTTCATCTCCTCTCATTTGATTTTCTAGGTGACCCGCCAGGAAGCAGAGAAGCTGGCGGGGGCGTACGGGATGCGCTACGTCGAGACGTCAGCCCGCGATGCCATCAACGTGGAACACGCCTTCACTGAGCTGACCAGAGACATCTTCGCCCTGGTGCGGTCCGGCGATATCACAATCCAGGAGGGCTGGGAGGGCGTGAAGAGCGGGTTCGTCCCCAACGTGGTCCACTCCTCGGAGGAAGTGACCAAGAGCGACCGCCGCTGTCTATGCTGATCTGGGAAGAGTTTTAGGACTGAAGGTGAAAAGTTGAGGGATCCAGGAAGGATTCAGAGGGGAGCGGCTGACGGACTGAGGTGTCAGCCCTCTGACTGAAACTGTTGGTAACCCTCTATTGCTTTTTCTTCAGGTTGGATACACAATGAAAAGGCTGGTAGATGGTGGAGAAGGACACCTTGAACGTGGGTGGATAGCTGAAGGGTTGTGCCCATTTCTGTACACCTTTGATTTTCCAGAGAGGAAGGATACTCATTTACTTGTGAGGGCTCCCATGATTCAGTTCCTTCAATTTTGTTTTGGGCTTCTTGCCTGAACGTCTTAGAAAGGCCTTAGAAAGTGGATCCATTTTGGCTCGTCACCAAAATCCGATGACACTCTTTGACTTGTTTAATCTTTCTTTCTCCCCGTCATCTCTCCTTTCACACTCTCCTCCCACGACGTCTTAATCTTCTCCTCCAATATGCAATTACATGATCACATAAGACACTTTTACGTTGATGTCCAACCATCTTCCTAGCACATATCATAAAAAAAAGTTTAGTCACCACCGTTAGATTCAAATGCCATCTTTAACAAGAGTTGTTTTTTCTTGTGCTGACATTTTGCTCCACATTCCACTATCAGAGCTCAATGGAGGAGTCCTGGAGGCCCTAAATATAACGAAGGATTTCCTTCCCGGAGCTGTGATTTTATTGCCAGAGACTACGCTATTTCTCTTAAGCCTCCAGTGAGCTCAATGACATTGACTACATGGTTATATCCACTATCATTCTGCTAAATACCGCACTATAACAACAAAAAAAATCATCACCCATCCAGGTCCTGGACTCCAGCAGGAAGAGACAACGTGTACAGCTAACTGACCGAGGTGGACTTGTTGGACTAGCTTGACCACTCCTAATCGTCTGCCTTTAACTTTAATGTTAAGGTGGACCAAAAGGGAATGTTGGATCCAGAAAGCACCTTAATAGCCAAGTCCACCTTAACTGTGGAGCCTCATTTGTGACTTTTGAAGGGTGCTAAAAGGAGCTGGAGATAAGTTATTTCTTGAAAGCGAACACAGAGGGATCAGACCGCAGATGCCACGAAGGAACCACCATCCACAATGCACGCATACCTGACGATATAATCACGCAAACAAAGTCCAACTGGTAGGCATTAAATCAAGCCGACAAAGATTCGGGCACGGGGGTGGGAACAACAAGGTCATATTTTGGGCAAGTGGTTTATGTGCATTTTTTTTATGTGTGCGTGCAAGTGTAACATCTCATCAAACTGCATTAGTTCACACGTAGAAACTTGATGTCTTGGAAGGAGGTTTTCGATCTTCCCTGAGATCTTGGAGAGACTTAAGTTGGCATATTATTAGGTACACCTAATAAAAACTAAACTAATACAACAGTCCTGCAACAAATCATCCCGAACAAAAGAAAATGTTTAATTTGAGAGCAAATTCTGAAAATCTTTTGATTATATGTTTTATTGTAGTATAATCGCATTACATTTGAGGGTGTGCTTTACAGTCATTACTGGCACTTCAGTGGTGCTTGCGGACATTGGCACAAGCGCCGTGCCAATAATGACCATAAAGCACACCCTCTGATGTAATATTACTTGTACACCTTGCAGTGTAATGCATCGTAGCCTCTAAAATGACCCTAACTCAGAACATTACATCCTTCATGAAGGTAGGATTGTTGCATTAGTCTGCATTAATTTTAATCAGGTGTACCTAATCGTCATTCCTTCAGTCTGTGGAAGAAGTCGCTGTCCTGAAGGCAGCTTTAAGTTACAGTTAGCCCACGTCTCCTTAGCGAAATGACAAATGGGGGGCCAACGAGTAGATAAACAAAACTACTGCTATGGTAATGAGACAAGCTGCGGGGTCACGGCAGGTGTTTGCTACGACCAATTAAAGACAAATCACCTGTTGTGATGTCACTGTATGGGGGTGTGGCCAAAACATTTAAATGTTTAAACATTTTTTGCCCTCATGTGGTTCTCTGTGAATTTACCTTTTAAGCAGACATTTATTTTATTAATGTTTTCAGGTTTTTACTCATGTCAGGCCAGTTACTGCAAAATCAGAGACAGTGAATCAAACTGTTTCATTCGCTTCTAGACCATGTTTACAGGTAGCAGGGTAACACATAAAAAATATCATAAAAAATTGTGATTTTAAAGCAACATTGTGTAGAAATTGGTATTTTCTGTGATTTAGCACCGCAAGTTTCAAAGTGTAACACCACTGCGATAAATATGGACATCTGTACACATTACATATGATCAAAAACTAGCGAGTCGACAACTTTGCGAACATCCAAACATCAACAAGGTCACCAACACAAGACATAGCAGCCAGCTAATGTTACTTACTAGTCCAACAGCAGTCAGCCCAGCTCGGCGTCTGTCCTTCAGCCTTTTATTTCACCAAGCTCTCACTAACCACTTAAAGTCAGTCCCAGATTTACGGTGACTTCTTACTCGCTTACTCTATTTTTCTCTGGCTTTCCTCTTTGGACTCCTTGCTATTGCCCACTTTTCCAGCTCCTGTTCTGGCATGACACCAGTTTTACACTGTGGTTGGAGCTCACAGTCTGGGCAGCCTGGCTCAGAATCTGAGCTAACATTAGCTAACAGCAGCTACAGTTGGCAGCAGTTTACTTCACTGTCCATCAGGAAACATTTTCTCCATAAAATATGATCCAGTTTCACTAAAATCAGTGAAATAGTTGGCGGTATGTGACTTAGTGCTGAAAAGAGCACACTTGTCGTGGGGTATAGTACCTGGAGCACAGTTACGTTACTTTATGGAAGAAAAGTTGCACAATGTTGCTTTAAGACACATCAAAAATAATACTTACACACAGTTGAGATTAGCACTGGACCAAATATATTAATTTGTTTTATGACTGACAAGGAACAGAGAGACTAGCATAGTTAGCAATTAAATGTACCTTACCTTATCTACCTTAAGTACCTGGACTCATTTTCAGCTGACCCCTTAATCTGATACACAATCCTAAACGAATGCCTGTTGTATGTGTCGACTATTTATTTTTAAAATGAATTCATTAACTAATTACTTCAGTCACCTGTAGACCAGTGAGGAAACTGTAAGTGCTTCATTTTCTCACAATGTATGCCTTCTTTTTACATGTCTCCAAAGAGTTCTGCTTGTGTCATCTTATTTTACATGAATGTATCAGTAGAGAGGAACAAGGTGAGATTTTACACCGAGTTGTCATATATATATATATAAAAAATGTGTGAATGAGAAACATTTCCAGTCAGAGCGACAACCGCCCCACGACGTTTTCCTTCCTACAAAAGCTTTGACGAAAAGGTTGATCTAAATGTTGTTGAGACTTGATGGAAATAATTCAAATGACGGTCCACTTCCACTGCTTTACACTCACGCTGCATTATTGCTAACTGAAATGAGTGAAATGTCGCCAGACAAAAAAGATCGATCTGCAAAAATACTTCCAGGAATAAAAAAGGAAAGAAAAAAAAGGGTGAGTTCTCGACAGTTTCTCTTGAAATTCAACATAGGGGGTTTTGTTTTATCCTTACTCTGCTCGCTGTATCATCATCGGTGCTTTTTGCTGAAACACTTAAATGTTCCCGAGTGGCCGTCACGGTGTATAAAGCGTGGGCATGTGTGGATGTAGTCTCCCATGTGCTTGGAGCTCCTCCTCGTGGGCTGCCAAACACTTTCAACCAGATGTCAGCCGACTGGTTGATACGCTCTGCTTATGACGCCCAGTTGGATATCTCTAAGCTCCTTTACTTTCCCCCCAACTTACAGTAATTACATCGTTTGGTAAATACACTTATTTGCTTTCATGCTGAGTTACATGAGAAGATTGTCCATCCATCCGTTAATGAATCAGACGCCTGAACCACCTCAGCTTACTTCCTTCCACGGAGTAGTGCCACTACTCATTTCGACTGCTTGTATCAGCATTCTTTCGGTCACTAGCCAAAGCTCTTGACCATAGGTGAGGGATGGAACGTAGATGGACTGAAAACCCAAGAGCTTTGCCGTCAATCTTCCCCGCAACAATCCGATACATTGTCAATAATATTGCCAAAGCTGCTGGTCCATCTCACGCACCATTGTCCCCATCACTCATGAACAAGACCCCAAGATAGTTGAACTCCTTTGCTTGGGGCAGCAACTCACCCCCAACGTGGAGGGAGCATTTTCGGCAGACATCCGAGGACACCGTCTTTAAAGGTGCTAGTAGTTGGATTTTGTTACCTTTGTGCAGAGCCAGGCTAACAGTTTCCCTTTGTTTTAAGTCTTTATGCTAAGCTAAGCTAAGCAGCTGTGGGCTGCTTCAATTTTAGTATACATGAATGAGGTATCAATCTTCTCATCAAACTCTTGGCAAGAAAGCGAATCAGTATACTTCTCAAATGGTAAATTACAAACTTCAACAAGTTCATATTTCAGTCCACTCCAAATAAATGATTTGCTGCTACCTTTGTCACATTCCCTAATCTCAACATTTGTATTCCCATAATATACTTTTAGCTTTCTCTTTTCTCTCAATTTGGCCTAATATACACCGACAAAATGCCAAAAAATTAAATTATTAAAACTATGTGTATCCAAATTTGGTGAATTTGGGGTTTTTCAGACAAATAAAAGATCCTTCATGGGTTGAAAAGGTTCTCCAACTTCTTAGGTTAAACAAACCTTTTTAGCACCCACTGGATTGTCTGAAAAGTGCTTGGTATTTTGGAGACAGCAACTTTATTTCTATAAACTGCAGTAGTTTTCCCATGTGGAGCTGGTTAGTTCCCCGTTTAAAATATTAAAATATTGTCCAAAATGTGCAATATGGACTGAACACATCCATTTTTTACAGCAAAATCCTGTCTAATCCTGAAGCTCCCGACAACATTCAGCCGATTCCAGTAAAACACAATGAGTGTGTGAAATAAGCAGCAACCAATTAAACGGCTGATGCTTCTAAGAAGAGGCCATTAGAGAGGCTTCATCTATCCAGTTTCTAAAGGTCTGGAAGTGGCTGTTAATGTTTTTGCGAGTAAAGCGAATTAGTTTCCTTCCCCCAACTCCAGTGCAGAGTCTTCAGTAAGTCACATGACGTTACTGTGTGTGAACGAAGAAGCCGTTTTTTTTTGGACGACTCCGTCAAGTTGTCTTTTATTGATCAGTGGTTTGGCAGAGTTGCAGCCAAAGTCACCTCGGGACTCGTGAAGTGAAGTGATCAAGGAGGAAAGACTCCGATGATGGAAAGCAGTTTTATGCTTGACAGCAAAGCAATCTGCTTTTTGGCCCGTCTCCAGACAAGCGTACGCGGGGTGATTTACGGGCACTCTGCACCGCTCTCTGCCGACATCCGTGACAGCATTTGACTTCACTGAAGGCTGCTAGACTCAGTAAAGGAGATGGCCCTCGACAAAACAGCACCCTCACACAAGCTGAAAGAAAGATTTTTGTTGTAATTCTGTTTGTTACGAATTTATGAATAGTCTGACATCTTGGGAAATACGCCTATCCACTTTCTTGACATGTTTTTGGGGGTTATGAGCAGTTACTTGTGAAGTCTTGTCATGATTAGTGAGCTTTAGAGGTGTTGGTAGGATGATTTTGCAACCAGTGCACAGAAAAAGCCCGAGTTCCCCCATTTCCATTCATTCTGGCTAGCTGTAGCTTCATATTTACTGTACAGATTATCCCTAGTTTATGCCTGTCATGTATATTAATATTATGTTTGAGTCACAAAGCTAAGCATTTGTTTCTCTGAGAAAATTACGAGGTTTGCAGAGCCGAAAATGTGGTTGCGACTCTACTCTGAGGCTGAGTCTGGCCACCCAGTGGAGGAAGCTAATTTTGGTCGCTTGTGTCCGCAGTCTCATTCTTTTGTTCACTACCCAAAGCTCACGACCGTAGGTGAGGGTTTGACTGGAAAAACGAGAGCTTTGCCTTCCCCCTCAGCTTGCTCTTCCCCACAGCGATCTGAAACACCAACCCACCTGTTGCGCCCCATTTTCACATAAGACCCCAACAAGGTACTTGAATTCCCTCGCTCGGGGCAGCAACTCGCTCCCAAAATTCAGCCGTCAAACAGTAGAATGCTACATGAGAGGCATAAACTGGGGCTAAATCTTATGATAGATATAAAGCTACAGCCAACAGTTAGTTAGCTTAGCATAAAGACTGACAACAGGGGTAAACAGCTATTCTGGCTCTTTCCAAAGGTAAAATCCACCTACCAAAAAGTACCTCCAGGAATTAGCCATAAAATCGTCCAGCACGACTCATAAAACACCTTTTCTTACTTACTGGTTCTGCTAATCTAATCAAACAGTCTGCTGATTATAACTTCATATTTACCCCACAGATACAGGAGTAATGTCAGCTTTCTTCCATGAAAAATTGTCCTTGTTCTCAGAGTAAATGTATCTGCAGTGGAGGCTGACGTGAATGGAAAATTAATCGCCATGTTTTGATGAAACTTCTGGCTGTGGCCAAAAGAGCTTGTCTGCGTGCCAAACTAATTTGGAGGCTTAATTGTTTTCTAATTAACTGATGATATTGAGACGAGTTAAACTGGGGATTTAAGAGTCTCACAATGGACACACAAACTGTTTATGGTCAAAGGAAACCTCAACGAAACTACGCTAGGGAATAAATATCCACCGGTCGTCTGCTGTTTAACCTTTAGCTGGGTTTTCTACTCCGACAGGCGACATGCCATCAACCCTGTATCCAAACGCATGCGTCTGTTGGATATCCCTGCCCTCGATGTAACCCTTCTTCTCACAGGAGCCATCGGTGCAACAGAAATCATGTTTCACTTTGTTGTTTTCAACCCTCTGAGCTGTACAGACGATAACTGTATATCACTGTCCAGGCGGTCGCCCCTTCCTCTGCTCTAGTTATCTCTCAACAAACTGAAATGTACTAAAAAAATAAATAAAATGTGACTGGAAAAATAAATCTATTCTCATTGCTGTTTTTTCATAGTCAAATATAAACATGCGTGTATTTGCTATGGAGTGTTTTTAGATTGCTGTAAGGTAAGGTAAACACTAAATTTACCTTTACCTCTAATTTTATCCTACGTCTACTCCACCACATCTCAGAGGGAAATATTGTACTCCAAGTTTTTACAAAGTTTTGAACAACCATTCACATTTATTTCGTGACAAACTACAACCGGTCAGCTGATCTGCTTCGTATCACAGTTAAAGCACCTCACAGTGTTTCCTCTACCAGCTGTTTATTTCAGCTTCTATATGTAAAGTTTGCAGCTGGAAGACGACGAGATGAATGAAAGAAAAAACGTCACATTTAAGGGTGAGCGGGTAAAGTTAAAGACAAAGCTGCAGCAGGAGGAAGAGGAAGGATGAACTGAGAGGAAGATGATAAGTCAACTTACTTTTAACTGAATGTAAGGATATTATAATTTTGTTTGACCCAACTATGGAGGACCAAGAGTGTCACGGAGATAACCACAAAGCATTTTGTTGATTGATAATAAAAAATATATTGTTACTCAAACATCATTAAAGCCAGTTCTGGTAAGTTTTCAGGTGTGAAAATATGAAATTGGACAATAAAAAGAGGAATTAATAAAAGCTTTAACCAATGAACAAATCTATCCTGAAGTAGTCAGACGGATATTTAAAGGGAAAACAAAAAAAGCAGAAGTACAGTCCGTTATCATGAAGAATGCAAGATTGCTTCTCAATATGATGGCGGAGCTATTTATTTATGGATTTATTCAACAAAATGTTTTAACCCCCTTGTTTTCCAGTTAGATATCAATAAATAAAATGGTTTATATTTCCGTGACACCTATGGCCCTCCATACCAGCCACCTTCTTGTACATTCTTGGTTTAATCCCACATTTTTAATTGCGGGAACGTGACTTCGCTAAACCTGCGTGGTTACGGGAAGAATAAAGACACACAGAGCAGCAGGTCAAGGTCTTATCTCTGCCCAAATGTTCTTCTTTTTACTTCATTCATTGTTTTAATGAATACAGTGAGAGACAAATAAATACAGACAGAACAGCGGCTAAAAGGGGAAGAAGAGGAGGAGAAACCGGAGAGGAAGTGTGGAAAGTCAAAGGGTGACGGAAGAGGGGGACTAAAGTTGATCCCTCTGAACTCCTAAGAGGTTTTATTCTGTATTTCTTCTTCTGTTGCGTTCATCCCACAAGCCTGGGTTTAATATAGTATGATGGCAACCAGGTGCGCTTTTTAAAGAACTAACAACTCAAGTAAAAAGTCTGACGTGTGATCAAAACAAAAAACAGAAGAGCAGGTCAGTAAGGAGGGAAAATGCAGGTAAGAAAAAGACGATGCGAGAGAACCCTCACTCACAATCTGCCGAAGATAACGGGAACATACTTAAATCATTCAAAAGAATACAAAAATTGCCTCGTTGCCTTTGTTTTTTTGTTAGTTTTTACTTGAAAAAATACTTTAAAAAGTAACAAATCAACAGAAAACAGTAGTGGTGGAAGTTTGAGCTCGACTTTGACGAGAGGACGTGTTCAAAATGGACTAATTTCAAATGTGACCTCTCGTCCGTCGAGCTCTGGGGTGAACGTTACACATGACTACGGAGGGGAAGAGGTCGGGGGTTTGTTTGTTTTATTGACTAAGTTAGCAGAAGGGGATGTGGACGCTGTGCTGTCGATATTAAGACTTGTCGGCTGATTTGAGGAGGTTTTCTTTGCTCCTTCTCTTCACGTCCCAGTTGTAGACTCGCGCCATGTCTGAGGGAAGCGGTGAGTTAAGGAACAGCAGCAGGGCAACACTTTAATTGTTAGCAATCGTTAGGTAAAAATACCAACCGTGTTCACTTTTCAAGGTTTTCTGACATAAATAAATAAGTTAGTCAGAAATCTAACCAATACAATGAATGAATAATGAAAACATTTTGTATGGCACAGTACGATTAGGACTTAAGTGGTACGGTACGATAATGAACTATAATGGTACGGTACGGTAACGAACTATAATGGTACAGTACGATTACAGACTATGATGGTACGGTATGATAACGGACTATAACGGTACGGTACTTATTACCTACTGACACTACTACTACAGTACTACCACTTTCTATAGCTTCGAATGAGGAACCTGCGTGGACGACACAGTGGAAGGATACTGACTTCGGTGGTGGTGAACTGGTCTCGCAGGAAGTCCAGATCATCCTCGAGTGTCTCTAGGTTACGAGATGCTGTGGATAGATTCTTCTCTAGGAGAGCCTGGGCTTCATCAATGTCGTACTCTAACATGACATTAGCCTTCAAGGGAGGACAGAAAGAAGACTCAAGTTATGGCCTCAATGATTAATCATCAACAACCATTGACATATCCTCCGAACTCTCCTCACAAGTCTCACTGTACTACGTTTCCATAAAAATGCTGTCGTGGTTTTGTGATGAAAGACTTAACACCAAGAAACCTGGGCTCTACTTACCCCTAACCATAGGCAGACTTTATCAGTGGGTGGCACTGAGGCCTTGCAGTAAACATTGTCAGCCAGTAGGAAGTGTGTCTCCATGGGGTCTGTGGTGTCCTGGGAAGAGAAGACACGATAGAAAACCCGTCAAACAGAGTTCCTTCATGTATTGTCACTGTGTTTATTTTACCATAGTACAAGTACAAACGTTATGACAGAAATTGCAGCAGCATTGGCAGAATATTTATTGTCGATGGAACCACAACTAGTTTGGTGGAGAAGTTGGTACTCCTGATCGGCACTTCGATTTCTAACTCTTCCCGTTTGGAGCCACGATTGCTGAGTTTTTAAACCAATTGTTTTACCTCTGCTCAACATCTTGCCATCACATTTTAGCTTGTAACAAATGTATGCGGTTCCTACGTGCAGGAAAAACCTTTTTGAATTACATTGCAGCGATCTTACTGTTGATTTTCATTACACATTGTGTAGTATTTTGACAGTATAATATGTAGATTTAGATATTCCTCCGCAAATACCACAAGAGGGCGTTCACATACCACAGTATGAGAACCAGAGGAGTTGATCATAAGGAGCAAATTCAAGTACAGTCCAAACCTCGAAAGCATAACAACACAAGTTAAACACTGTACCAACTTTCAAAACTTCAAGAATCTTCAAACTCATCAGAAATATCGACTTAATTAATACTGTAAATTTCTAAATGTTTGGAAAAACATGACGATACAAACCTTTTTCTTCTGCATGTGTCGAAGGATTTCTAGCGTCTGTGTGATTTGTGGAATCTGGCTTTTCAACCTTCATCAAGAGAAACAACAAGTTTGAGTCAAATGAGGAAGAAATTAAATAACAAATAAATTAACACTTGACTGTGAAGCTTTAGGTACATAAAGCAAGAAAGACGCAAACTATTTATTCTGTTTCTTGTGGAAACAACAAACTTCTCTATTGTTTCACAATCTGGATTGTATTTCTGGAGATCAGAAGGATAAAACTCTTAAGTCTTATTACTCTTAGTTATTTTTCCTGGCAGACACACTGCAATGTCAGCTCATTTAATCTCAGTAGTTTAAGTGTGTTTTTGTTGGTGTTACCTGAGTTTCTTCTGAGACAGGTTGAGCTCCATGTATTTATATTTCTGGTACTGTTCGTCCAGCTTCCTCAGCGCTGAGTCGGCTGTCTCGTTGCCCGGTTGCTTCATAAAAGAGTCGACATCCTCCTGTGAAAGGAGAGCAAGAGGAGAGAGAGAGCCAAGATGTTAAAGCAGTTCAACGGTAACTTCCATGATGATCTGCAGGACGATGGACGTCCGTCACAGCTGGAGAAAGTCATGATGAGAGCTGTTTGAACTCTCTAAATGTGAAGGAAAGGGGCTTCAGTGGTTCCTTTCTTATCTCCTTCAGCAGAGGATACATCCTTTTCGAAAGGATCTCTAACATCTACATGGATGGCGGCATGCCACCTCCAACTGAACCTCTCAAAAACTTTCATTTCGTGGACACTGTAGTTTCTCCGTCATGTCTGGAAAGGGCAGGTGGAGGGGGTTGCAATCGGCAACAACACCACTACACGCCACGAACCGTCACACCCGCCCTTTCAGTATAAAAGCATATATATTTCATGGAGGTCAACTTCAAATGTCACAGTGAGCAGGATAGTCGACGTACGAGTTGTAACTGTGACCCCGAAATCCCCACCGGACACGTCTCCGTCACGTCGCAGATGCGAGGCTGTTTTGGTTGCGCGGGACACTCGTGTCAAGCATCAAAAATTGAACAGATGCGTTGAATTCAATGCGGAGCCAAGCAGAGAACCGGACCACAGCGGAGCTCGTGGGCTCTGATACATTGACTAGAACGGCCACGTATTGCTTGCGCTGACGTGGCGCACGCGCAACGTGCCGTGTCCGTGACCGGTGGGGTTTGGGAATAAGACACCAGATGCTCTTGAACGATTTCTTCCCTCCTGACTTGGTGCCATTGACTTTCAGCAATTTCTCCACAACAGTTGTGATGCATGTCACGCATCTTAGGTGAAAACTATGACATATTACGTGCTGAACCACTGACAAAATGACCAATATTTAACAGACAAATACATAAACAGACATATATCAGACATAAAATATCTTTTTAGGTAGAATATTTGTTATTACTATCAAATTAGGAGCACCCAGGTGTATTTTTGGAGCCCTTGCTGGGCCTGAGAAGCACCTGTATGATGATTATGACATGTTATGATTCATTTTAAGTGTTTAAACGAGCACAAGTCTAAATGATGCCTGACAGTTAATTAATACGAGCTAACAGACATGAGGACAGCCAGCTAACGGCTAGTTAACCTGCTAAGCTAATTTAAATAATTTAAAAGCCTACAGAGGAAACGTGCTAGTAGTGAGCAGCTAACACACACACACACACACACACACACACACACACACACACACACACAGTGGTGTCCATACATGGAGCTGAAGCAGCCGCCCAGCAGCCGTTAGCTCTCGTGCTAACTAGCTGGTAGCCACAGCATGACGCGCGCGCACACACACACACGCGAGGGGCTCACGAGCCCTTAACGTTTTTTTTCAAACGGTAAATTCCCGCCGTTAGGCACGCGGTGAGGTCTACCCACCACAAACACAGCTTCGGGGATCCCGAGGTGCTTCTTCTTTGTCGCCTGCACGGCATTGCTGTTGTCTATGGTCGCCGCCATCTTGGAGAGAGGCTACTCCTTCCTGCCTGACGTCCGAGTCTGATGAGGAGGGAGGAGGGAGGAGGAAAGGAGGGAGGAGAGAGGAGAGAGGAGGAAAGGAGGGAGGAGAGAGGAGAGAGGAGAGAGGAGGAAAGGAGGGAGGAGAGAGGAGAGGGGAGGGAGGAGGAAAGGAAGGAGGAGGAAAGGAGGGAGGCTGCCTCTAGTGGACACACCCTGCTACTGCTGCTGCTGGTACGAGTACTACTATTATAAATACTGCAGCTATTATAAATACTGATAAACTTGAAGAGTACATTTTACTTCACGACATGTATTTCATATCTGTAAGACAAGACAAGACAAGACAACAGTACTAGTACTACTATTATAAATTCTGGTATTATAATTCTGATAAACTTTTTGAAGTATAGCTTTTATTATTTTTCTCTTATTTACATTTACAGTGTGATGTGTATGTGACAAATATTGTACATTTTACTTCATTTATTTCATATCTGTAAGATGAGACAGGACAAGACGAGACAAGATACAAGACAAGAGTACTAGTACTACTATTACAAATACTGGTATTATAAATACTGAAACGTATTGAAGTATAGTTTTTATTAGTTTTCTCTTATTTATTAATTATATTCTACTTTATAATAATATGAAAGAAAGAAAATCTAAGATATACTAAATATACGCACGGCATACCGATGTGTAAATCACAATTCCTCATATGGATGCAAATTTCTGCATATGAAATTACATCAGTTTGCAGTAAAAGGTTGATCCTGGGGCGCTTTAAACTACTTATAGAAACATGTTCATCTTTGTGGTGCAAAGTTTGTTACAGTCTAAGATAGACGACAACCGTTAACTGTTAACGACTGTAGCGTTCATATAACGGTCATAAGAACACCTGTGACGCACAGCGATACATGCAGTGCTGTTATTCTCTATATCAGCACTGATGGAACGACTCATCCAATCAAATCACTTGGTCAGAACTAACTGTTGTATAATTTTATTTATATCGCACCAAAAGTCATTTCATGATACTTTTACATACAGATCAGATCTCGACCATGTATTCTTTATAATATTATTGAGACTCAACAATTCTCAACATGAGCACTTGGCGACAGTGGCAATAAAAAGAAAATGAATCAACATCATTTGTAAAAACTTTAGTTCAGCTCTTGATAGAGAGCGTCAAGTCAAGTCAAGCCGTTAAAAACTTAAATTTAAGTACATCATACAAACCAATGAGCGCGCAACAGAAAATGATGTGGCAGGTTAACAAATGAGAGTTTATGAATACAACAGAATAAAATAAGTAACAAGACATTAAAACAGGAAGGTTTGTTATAAATATGTAAATAAAACAGATTCATTTGATTCATTTTCGAGGTCCAATCATTTGATTTTTGGTCCTTTACAGATGACATCATCTTCTTCTCGAAAGCAGTCCGGTCTTTGATTTGAACTTTATTTCACTGTCACGGCTGATTAAGCCCAGGATGCAAACACACATGGAAATTCACTGTCGTTGATCTGGATGCAAAGTTCAGTGTTTAAAATGTAAATGTATTCACTGTTTAGACAAATTAAATTTACCTGTCTTAGACAATTTGTCAGTAACAGTTCGGTTATTAGTTTCATCACGCTGAATTGTCGTTACATCGTGAACTGAACGTCTTTGTTTGCATGTGTAATGTTAAGTATATTTTGTGTGTACATTCAAACAAGTGGAAAGGCTAACAGGCTAAAATGAGATGTGTGAGTTATCGAAGACACAATGCTCCTGTTTGAGGTGCTGGAGCTTTCTCTTCTTCAAGTATTAGCAGCTCTGGAAGCTTCCACCAGGTCAGTTTTAACTCTGTGGTCGTACCTGCATCGCCCAGCTTCGTTCTCACCTACCAACAGAAACCGCACAAAGACATAAACCTTCAGCTTATTTAAATCTAGATACTCCAACTGCCTGTACATGAAATGTGAAAGGTGGCAGTCACCCAGTTCGTGATTGAATCCAGCACAGCCGGATCTGCCATGTCCACTCCGTCAACAGACAGCCTCAGTCTGATCAGGCGTTTCTTCACTGGCTCTGGAAAGAATATAAGAGGAAATAATTAACCGATTGAGACCTCATTAATACTTAAAGGAATAGTTGAACACACTGTCTTGTCTCAGGATTACTGCAGACATATCACCAGTGTTTCCTATCATTCACCTAATAATGTCTGTTTTGTTCCAAGAACGGTTTCATAATGAAATGATAATATTTTTACACTTCAAGCGGAGGTAGGTTCAAACAAAAGACGGTGGAAGAAATGGTTCAAAAAGTTGTTCATAGTATTTTATATTTAAAAATGTATCAAAGGAAATCTGGGGCACTTTTTTGCCACATCATACTCATTCAAACATTTACAACTAGTGTGTTTAAGATCAAAGTTTAACTTTAAAACTCTTGATGGGCCCGTCCACCACAGTCACACAAACTCATTGTCTGATTTATTTGTTAACATCATCACTGTGATTGGACATCAAAACTTTCGATTCTGATTGGCTCAGTTGCTAGAGCATCCGCCCCAAACTTTTTTTGACAGAGACAAAAAATAACACATTTTCTCGAGATGTTTTTCCGATGTAAGAACATAATTAATTTGAGATCTTGAGAACATTTATTATTCTGACATATTGACATAAATAACTCAAGATATCGAGAGAACAAAAATAAATGAACTTGTTATCATGAGAAAACAGAGGAAATAAAATGTATGAATGTATGACCGCTTAGAGATTCCATAATATATAAAAGTAAGTTGTACATGTGTTTTATATTTATATTTTGGCGGTCAAACTGTTGCAGTTTGGAGAAGAAGAAGAAGAAGAAGAAGAAGAAGAAGAAGAAGAAGAGGGAACAGTAAAATGATTGTCATTTATACTAAGTGTACAAAAGCCATCCAGAAAGTCACTGCTCCCAGAAAAGAAATAGTCCAGCACAAAACCTCCAATAAATCAACAAAGTGTTGTCTTTACACTTTGCATCAGAACAAATTAAACAAAGGAGGTATATTGTATTAAATATATAAATATCATAGGGTGTTATAGAAGAAGAAGATGTTTACCACTGTAGCATAAAAAGGGTCGTACTCCACTGCATGCCACGTCTACCAGTCCAAGAGGGTCGCTGATGACGAGTACGCTACAATCAGCAACTCCAGAAGCCTGAGGCTCGTGCGGTCTCCAGGGTAGGAACGAGGTTTCACTCCCATCTGACCACACCCAGGACATCTGTGTCAGCCCGATCCAGACTGAGCCATTCTTCACCATCATCTGCACCTCGTCATTTTCAAGCTGGTCCCGCACTCTGGCCAGGTCCGTGTAGTACCTCCTGCAGTAAGCCTGGGCATCGAGCCACGTCTTGGGGGTTTTTATCAAAGTAAACCTTTGGGAATTATTAGTAGCCACCGCTGCAAATGACATCAGCTGTTCAAGGTTATTATTTCAGTATTCAAAGCTTTTACAACATACAGCAGAACATGTTTATATGTAGCAAATGATGCAGTTCTCAAAGGCGCAAAAGAGTTCTACTCAGTCTTAGATGTCAAACTACACCCAAACAGTCCTGGTGAAGCAGACTCGCTGAGTGTAAAATTCTTCTAATAATAAGTGATTTTCTTTTTCTGAAGCTTTTGTTTGTTTAGTAATGAATATTTAGTGCTAAACAGAAATGTATACACGTATAAACTAATAAACAGCTGCTCATTTATGTATAGAGCAACATTGTCGTTCATTTGGAGTCATATTTCTGTTCACCCGATGAATCAAAGTCTAATATTTGCTCTCTTTTAGCTCTGTTTTTGGTCTCAACCACCTCCTGAAGGAAATATCATCAAATACAAGAAATAAGAAATAAATATAAACGTTATCAGAGCTTTTTTGCTCCATACAGCGGAGGGTAACTTGAGTTGGGTGATATGTAGATCTTGTACTTAATTCAGCTTTAAAATTTTAAATCAAAATTTCAGGGGCTTGAAAGCCTTGACATATATTTAAATCAACCCCGGTGACTGTACACCATCTTAAAATTTAACAATCATATTTTCTTACTGTGGTAGCAGGCGAAGTTCAGACTTGTGCTGCAGCCTATAGCAGACCATTCTCCAGTCAACCCATCAATGGTCCCACAATCACCTATTCCAGGCTGGCCACTTGCCCAGTTCCAGTAGGCCTCTTCTCCCACTTTGTAGTCATCAGTGTCCGACAGTGACCAACTCCAATTTCTGTGCAAACCTATGAAAATCGCTGTAACGCCCGAAACCGCACCAGATAGTTTCCCCAGGTCCTGCTCATCGTTGACAGGTGCCAAGTCTTTGTATTTCATTCGGCAGTATTTCTGGGCGTCTAGCCAGGTTTTGGCATCGCTGATGAAGTGGTACTCACGATTATGAATAGAGGAGAACGCCAAATTACACAGACCTGTGGACAAAGCAAGGTTGTGTGTTGTTTATTCTAATATTCACCTTAAATGCACTTTGTAAGCTAAGATGGCTAAGTGAGGATTGAGAAGAGTATCTTTAATCACCTGAGAGAATCAAGATGCCAAATGTTCCCATCTCCATGGTCTGAGTTTTCTATAAGAAAATGAGAGACAAACTGAGGTAAAGGAAGTAGCATCATTCAAACCATCAGTCGTTTTAATGACGATAAAACTGACCTGTGGTGGATGAAGAAGACGATCTCTAGCGTGAGAACCTGGAGGCGTGCAGTCTTCTCTTGTTTCTACTACTCTGCCTTTTAAAGTAGCACAGCCTTTGTATTCAAAACAGATGGACTGCACTTTCTCTCCTAGAACATTTTCCTATCCCACCAACTCACTGGAAATACACAGGGTGACACAAAAATCCACTTTTGTTCCTGGAAGTCAGATCTCATAGATTCAGAAAAAAAACTACAAAGATAGGATTTACCTGCTGTTAAAGCAACGTGTGTAACTTTTCTAACACATTTTCTAAACATATTCAAACACTGACTTGTAATCAGGTGAATAGTTTGAGTCACACCACCAACTGTTTCACTGATTTGAAACTGGATCATTTTTTACGGAGAAAATGAAGGACAATTTCCTGGTGGACAATAAAGTAAACTTCTGCCAACTGTAGTTGCTGTTAGCTAATGTTAGTACCAGGGGAGTGTTAGTGTTTGTACCACAGGAGTTTTGGACCATTGGAAGAAGAGGTTTTTAGGCTTGGGGAATGGGGGAATGCAGCTAGTGTCATGCCAGAACCAGAGCTGGGCAAGCTGCCAATGTAACTGGGCTCAGCAGCCTCTATGGACATAATAAAAGAGGCAAAAAGGCCGAAGAGGAAGTTGATGGAGGAAGCTAAGAGAGAAATCTTTTAGGTCATTGTTTTTGTCTTTGAGAATACAACGTTACATATATCAGTTTCACCACTCCTATCAACCCGGTCGCTTCAGCAAGCAGCTACCTGCCCAGATAAAATATGCAACTAGCTAACTGGCAAGCTAGGTCACATATTTTCCTCAGGAGTTGGTGGTGCACCAAAACAGAGCAAAAATTAGTTAATATTGGACTTACATCCATCAGGTGGTTTATATAACTTTATAAAGAGATGAAACGTCAATTTTATATACACAGTTTCTGCTACTGCCACCAAGTGGACAAAAAACAATCAATTAATGAGCTTCAAGCAACTCTGATGTATGTAGGAAATGTTGTTACACAGTTTCAACTGTTTATTTAAGTTTCTTACTCATTGGCTTCCCTCTACAGTCTCCTCGCATGGTTGAGAAAATGGCCTCTAGGAATGCAAAGCACATGTAAACAATGAAGGTCTGTCTGGACTGATGCAAAGGTTTTGCAAAACCTGTCCAGACAGACATCAGTTCTGCATCAAAAGTAATCTAAGTAGTTTTTCATTCCACAAACTAATCACCATAGAAACACTGTTCTTGAAATGTTTTTGATGGACTGATGGAAGGTTAAAATTGTAATAAAACTAAATTGGCACGCCCTAAATGTCTATGTAACCTGAACATACATGGCGCAGTGCTATCCTCAGCCTGTAGAGAGGTGTACATGATGGCATGAGGGACCCAAAGACGCCTTTAAACTCCAAGAAAAACCCACATGACTCACAAGCAATGCAAAAACCTTTGATTTTATTTGTAATTTTGATACTGTTAATTTCATTTGACAACAATCCAGTGCATAATGATACAAATAAGCCTGTATAATATTAAAATTAAACAGGTAACACATCATGATGGGCGTTTTATGAAGCAATAATAACTTGAAAAGAAAATATGCGTTTAAAATCTTCACTGATCGATATTTTCTTCTATTACTATTAAGACTATTGGCCTACTTTCTATTGTAACAACTTGATGGTTTTATTATTTAAGCAGCTGGCTGTGTTTTATCAGGTTTTAATATTTTGTCTGTGAGTGCTTGATGTTGGCCTGATATGAGCTAAACTTCACATTTAAAGGTCCGGTGTGTAGGATTTAGTGTCATCTAGCGGTGAAGTTGCAGATTGCAACTACCAGAATATCTGTTGCCACACTCTTTGCCTTCAAGCACAGGACAACCTAGATCTTCCTAATTGTTACACACGGGACCTTTAAAGTTGATTCACCATTACTGACAAAGGCTCATCCTCAACTATCATGATTAACAGCTGTAATAACCAACGGTGCTGTGTTCTTCCCATCATCGCAAACACCCGGGCTAAAGAAGGGGAAGATCCTCTCCGTAAACAAACACCCAGTGAAGGTGTAGATATGAGATCTGTCCTCCACGTTAAAGAACGACACAGTCCCCTCCTCGTAATCCGTAAACACTCCGACAGTCTGCGGCTTCTCCTTGAGGGTAAGAAGGACGGAGGGGGAGTCCAAAGCGCGATACTCGTCCCCACTCCTCAGGCGCATCGTCCAGTAGCCGTTCTCCGGCTTGGAGGTGATCATCCCCTTCCTGTTGACAGACTCTTTGACCACACCGAGATCCCAGAATGTCTTTGCCCCCACCCCAACCTGATAACACAAGAGAATATGGAAAAACTGAACATGAAGACTGTTACAGGTGTATCCAATGACCACATCTCATGACACTGGACCTGACCTGGAAGTAGAACCTCCCAGACAGGAAGCCTCTCTTGCCCAAAACGCAGATGACGGGGTCAAAACGTTGGGGGTTGTCGGGCACGATGTGGAGCAGCTCACCGCGGCCCGCCTGCTTTCCATCAGGTGACAGGACGATGTTTGGGTGGGCGGTGTCTGGGTCTAAAACAACATCAACTACGGAGACAGAAAGAAGCTAAATTAATTTAAAATATGCTACCTTATTTCCAGTATCCATCAACTTACTGGGAAACCCCACCAGGCACGTCCCCGACATTGAAGCTACATAATAATGTTGAATATGGTTTTACCTGCATATTTCTGCATCTTCTTCATCTCTGTCAACAAGGTAAACCATGTTTTGAATTAGTTGTGTCAGTTTCAAAGAGAAGTAAAAAATGCTTGACTGTATTCTTTGTTTCTTGTGTAATTCATGCCAATGCTCTGGCCAAACACTTTTCAGTACACTTTACCCTCCATCTTCAGTCTCTCCAGTTCGTTCTTCAGGGTGTCGTCCACTTTGGACAAGGCTTTCCTCACCGTACCCACGCTGAGTTCAGGGTGGACACCGATCTCCATCCACTCCTTGGTGGGTGGAGGTGACATGAGAGAGGGCGACCTCTATAAGAAGGGAGAAATTTGAGCATTATTGTATGAATTTAAGAAGATAGCTGGACTGACTGAAGATTCTTAAAGTTACTACCAATATTTTTGTTCACGATTTAGCACGAAACAAAGGTCTCGCCAGCAAAAAGCCAGTCCCAGATTTACTCTGGTGGCCTCTTGCTCGCTCACTCTCTCATTTTCCTTTCTTAACTTCCTCCGTCAACGTCCTCTTCGGTCTTTTTTGCCTCTATCATTAAGCCTATGACATTGCCAGCTCAACCAGCTCCTGTTCTGGCACAACACTATGTTAAAACCCTTCTGTATTCACCACAGTTTAAGGATGATTGTAACCTGTAAGAGGTGCAGATGGTCCTCAGTGTTCCTCAGCTCCTCCATCTCAGCGTTTCTCCTCTGCAGTTCAGTGATTTCAGCTTGCAGCTCGTCAATGAGCTCCTTCGACCTCGTCTCTGCTGCTTTCTGCTTCTGATCGATCTCTGTCCTGGCTTCGGTTTGTCTCTCCTCGATCGAGCGGATCAGAGATGCGAAGAGACGATCACTCTCCTTCATCTCTTTCTCTGCACTCATCTGGACAGAGAGGAAGATGAATGAACATGAAGATGTAAAATGAAACATTAACTTGTGTCAGGGATTAACTTTTCCATTAAGACTCACTGTGCTGTGCTTCAAACAGTTTTTGATCTCCTCCATTTTCTTCAGTCGTTCTTGGATTATCTGCTGAAAATCTTCTTCAGTCTTCTTCATTTGGACCTAAACAGGCAGAAAAGAAACTCTGTAAAAGTTATATAGTTATGTAAAGGTGTCATTCAGCCAGCCTTAGGTCCACCAACAATACACAACTTTGCTGATTTTTAAACGTAAGATCTCTCACCAGTAAGATGGAGGATCTAACAGAGGAACTAACCAGGCTACAGTGGGAGTATGGGAAGTGTAGCATTACTGAGACGTGACTGAATGAACTCACAGGATCAATAAAGTCTTATCTTAAAACCATAACAGAGAAATCCACAATCCATAATCCGTCGTTAAGCTTTCACTTTTACATTCTTTGAATGGCTTTTCAGCGTACCTTCCTCTTCCCACTCTCGTCCTCTATCGTGACAGCCTGGTGACCTTTGTGCTCGGTCTCGGTGCAGAACTGGCAAACACATTTCTGTTCATCCCTGCAGAACATCTCCAGCAGCCTCTCGTGCTTCTTACACATCCTGTCCTGCAGGTTCTTCACCGGCTCGATCAGCTTGTGAAGCTTCAAGGTGGCGACCCTCTGGTGAGGCTCCAGGTGGGCTTCACAGTACGAGGTCAGACACACCAGGCAGGACTTCAGCGCCTTCACCTGGAGGGACGTTGTAGCGCAGACGTCGCACACCACCTCGCCCGGTTTGGCTGTGGACAGCAGCGAGGCCGACGAACAGACGATAATGTTCCGAAATGTGTCGGCCAGCTCTTTGAAGGCTGTGTTGATGCTTATTTCAGGCCGCGGGGTGAATGACTTGTTACAGGTGGGGCACTGGCAGACATCACTTCTGTTCCACACGTTCTGGATGCAGGCCTGGCAGAAGTTGTGTCCACACGGGGTGGTGACAGGATCGGTGAACACTTGCTGACAGATGGTGCACTGGAACTGTTTTTCTGGTAACATGTTACCAGAGGACGCCATTGTCTGCAGATCAGTAAGAAGGAAGTTAGATAAAGGAAGTGCATGCAAAGATTTACAGTATATCCATAAAAGTAGTCACAGGTACACAGAATACTGAGCCAACTACTGAAACATGTTGTTTTTTAATGAGAGGTATAAAAGGAAAACTTGTTTGACCAACTTCTCAGGTCTGTAACTGTAAATATGTAAACTATGCACATCTTGCCATTCAGCGCATTAGTCATTGCTTTCACAGCTAAATAAACACACCAGACACACCCACAGAAAATATTATACAAATAATTACACTGGTGCACCAACTCCCTGTAACCAATGGCAAAAAACTCTTAGCTTAAAGCTTAAAGCTTAGGTAGTTATGTGTACATCTCCATTTGGTAAACAATAAACTACTACAACTAGCTAACTAGCTAACTAGCAACGTAGCTGGTGCTAGCTGAACACAGAGGTCAGGCTAAGCTTAGCTTAGCTTAGCTTAGCTTAGCTTAGCTTAGCTTAGCTTAGCATAAATTCTGGAAGCAGTGGAAACAGCTAGCCTGGCTCTGTCTGTACAAAATCTACCTACCAACACCTCTAAAACTGTGAAATCAAAATGTTACATCTCATTCTTTTTGATACCGTAAAAACAAATCATTATAATTATACCAATTTAAATTATTAAATCCCATTTCCTTATGTAAAAATAGACAGAGTAACTGTCATTCCACTTTACAGTAACCAAGAAACATGCATTCATATCAACTTAACCACCAGCCCAAAACTACTATTGTAGACACAACCTGTATCTAAGCTTGTCATTCAATCCCACAATAACCAGGAAACATGGTTTAAACTGTCCTATCAAGTGTTAGCCTATTGTGTTGTAGAAAAACAAATTCCCCTGAGCGAAATCTAATGAAAAGACATGCAGAAAATAACTATTTAAAGTAAATGTTAGGTAACATTTCAAAAGCAGCACACATGTATTCCCCTTTATGTGATCGGTATATTTGCAGTCCAGCCTATCCACCCAGGACTATTTCTATTTAATACTTCATCAACTCAACACAGTAGATGTTTTTCTAGTTTCCTGCATACTTACAGCTACTTCTTTGGTCAAACTTCTGTCCTCAGTGACGGCAGAGCAGGTGACTCCCGTGCCGTATGAATGAGTGTGAATACATTACAGCTAGCTGTGAAACAGGAAAATGTAACGTCAACACAGTTATTCATCAGCCTGGCCCTCCCTCTCTCTCTCCCTCTGTCTCTCTCTGTCCTGAGCCCAACACTGCTTCCTCTGTCTGCTTTACTTTTAACCACTGGTCTGAAAACACCTGCATTTACAGCACAACCTGCTATTATAGTCACTCTTTATAATGCTTAGGCATAAACTTTGTGTGCGTATACGTGTGATTATGGGAATAGTAGCTCTCAGGTAGTGAGTGTGTTTGTTTCACGGGTGTGGTGTTGGAGTCCAATGGTTAATATTTTCCATCTACGACACGCCTAAAGTACACCACGGACACAAACCTGACAACAGGAATGCTGCTGGTCTGCAAATATGTTGCATTTATGGTGGCATGTTTGGTGACAGAGCATTATAAGCATTACAAACACTAGCTTAGTTACACTTGAACAAAAGCCATGAGGACAAACACATCAGATTTGAAGCAGGAGTGTTTTGTGTACGTAGTCAGATAAAACCAGGTGGCTCAAATTGGTGGCACATTTTCAGATTAGAGATCATGTGACAGGTGTGCTTTTATAGGCTCATAAAGAAAAAACAGCTGATACACATTTAACTGCGAATTGTGTGTACTTTACTAGTACATTATCCTTTTCTACAAGTACATTAAAGGTAGAAGTTTACATGGGATCATTGCATTATGAAAACACCAATCAGTTGCAACAACTGGAGGACAGAAATTAAAGGAGTATTGCGGCCACTTGAAGAATTCCAGTTTTTAGCACTTCCACATTGGCTACATTCACTAGCCACAGAGGTTGCCGCTTGAGGTTTTTCCATTAATTCTGGAAGGTGCCTGAAAATAAACGCAACAGTCTCCGGCTGAGAAGTTGAGTCATATTCAACTTTGGGAGGAACACAACCCGACCTCAAACTGTGGCAGCCTATCAGATGTCAACAAACCTCCACAGTCAATTTATGCTGCAAAATAGTGGTTTGCCAGTGACATAGACAGTGAATGAGAGTGGGCGAGCGTTGGCTTCGTCAATGGTCGGATAATCAGCGAACTAAAAAGTTATTTTCTGATCGTTTCACAGCGGTTACGTTCAATCTGAATATTTTTTTGGACCACCAGAATGAGGAGGTTTTCAGGCTTGATGCCACCTAAACACCAAATATCAATATCCAGTATCAAAGAAAGGTCCTCAGAAATTCAATGCATGAGTCCACTAAAATACCACGTGTAGACTTTATTTCTTATCTAAACAAAGAACCACACAT
This sequence comes from Protonibea diacanthus, assembly GCA_028641955.1. Taxonomy (NCBI): domain Eukaryota; kingdom Metazoa; phylum Chordata; class Actinopteri; family Sciaenidae; genus Protonibea; species Protonibea diacanthus. The sequence goes on along the minus strand of CM053998.1, from coordinate 2,936,503 downwards.
CACCTCATGTCAGCATGCTGGATTACGTGAGGCCGTGTGGCTTTACATCTGTTTTGCATCTTTGGACACGACCACAGCAAATACTTTCCGTGACCCGATCCAGCACTGTCCTTTGCTTGTACGAGAAGCACAGTTACCTTCACTTCAATCAACATTTTCCTTAACTGTGGTTAATTTAAACTCGCTTTAATTGGCGGCTGCCAATGGCTGCCAGTGTACCGTGAATGAGAACTCTTCATTTTCAATGCGATTTAAAGGAACTTGGATGGAGGATTTCCATCATGGTGTCTAAAAGGAGGTGCAACAGATCCCATTACAGCTGTCAGGAGTCCATGGAGAGGTGGTAAAATGTGAAAAGGTTAACCCAGTAACATAAGTTGCCTTCCAGAAGGAAAAAATACTTTTTCAAAGTTCAAACTATAAATTTGTTGACAGTTTTTTAAAGATTTTTGAATAAGATGCCAATGGGCTGAAGGCAAAACAAGAGATGAGAGATTATCCTGTGTTGGTTTTGGCCTTATCGTGTGTAAGAGCCTTTCAGTCGTTGTTTTCTTTGTTAATCTGCATATTAATGCTGTGCTTATACATTAGTCATATTTGCTAAGTCTGCTTCTTAAACTGCTGTATCAGCTCTCAGAGGTAATATTAACAAGTTCAAAACAGAACCATGGCCAACATATGAATATTGTAAGAAATTATAATAAATATTGTTATGAATATTTTCAGTAATCTAAAAGATTTAATGGTGTAGTCGTAGGGGAATTAGTAAATACAGTCAACAGGTGTAATTCCTGCTCCACATCTGGAACCAAAACAAACAAAGACCACACCAATATGGATATAAATTTAGGTTGGGATGAAGGGGTGAGAGCTGAAGGATGAAGATATGAAAAGTTGAGGGTCCATGAAAGAGAAACAAAAGGAAGATGGTCCAGGGATGAAGGATGACAAGCTGAGGAATGAGGGATGAGAGTTGAGAGTGCAGGCGAGATGAACGTGATGGTCAACAGAACAAAGTCCAGGGATGAAGGGGTACGAGATAAGAGGTAAAGAAATGAGGGAGATGAGGGTCGAGGTATGAAGGGTAGGTGGGACAGAGGGTAAGATCTTCAGGAATTGAGGGTAGAGGGTCGAGGAATGAAGGGGTAAGAGATGAGTGGAGAAATCAGGGTTGTAGATGTATGGAGGAGTTCGGAGATGGACCAGTTGTGGGCTGGTGGCAGGAAGAGGTGGAGGAAACCAGGAGGCAGTTGAGACTCCATCTCTTCATCGCTCCGTGGTTCCTGTATTTGAACGAAAGAGAGAGAAGGTAAAAAAGTGTTTTGGGGTGGAGTGATGTGAAAACTGAGAGGAAGTGAACAGCAAGGTGCGCTTCAGTTCTTCAGGTGCAGAAGCGTTTGTTCCTGAATCTGGCTATAAAACATTCAAAGCTCTTCCTCTGTAATAAATAGAAGCACAGCTTTAAATGAAACGTGGATTGAAGCTTTTGTTTCTGCGATGCCAGCGAGTATTAAGGATGTAAAAGAGATGCAAAGCCGTGCTGTCATGTTTAATGCAAACCCGAGTCTTGTTTTAGCATGACAGCACAAACCATGAAATAAAATCTGAGATTATACTAACAAATGTTCAGTCACGGGACGGTGACGGTGATGTCGGACTACACGCCAATCAGATAATTACATTAAAAAAACACCTCGACTACAGCTGGCCTCGTGTTTGTTATGTTGTGGGTGACTATTTCATACATTTATATAATTCAGGCACCTTAAATATATAATAGATGGAGTATATCATGAAATTAGAGCGCATAGTTTGATATTTAAAGATGAACCAAAGGGGTTTGTTTGTTTTATTTGATATTAAGCATTACCTGCAATATCCAGACTCTTCCACACAGTGGCAATAAAGCACAAGACAAGCAGACACCTCTGTTTCTCCAACGAAGACGACTTCCATAATATGTCAAGTGCAATGTTTTACATTTGCCTTAAAAACCAGCTGTTTTCTGATAAAGTCTACAAACTTACAGGGCAGCCTGTGTGCAGTAATGATGGAAAAACCAGGTGAACGAGTTTAAACAACGAGGAGCCGGAATTATATTTGAACCTGTTCAAAGAGCCACATCACATCGCCCGCTAAAACCAACCAAACCAAAACAATTCACCTGTTCATTCATTCACCGACAGCACATTATCCACAGAGTGTAATCAGGTGAACGGTGCCTCTGCACACCTGCACGTATGTAACATTTTGTAATTATGTAACATTGCGTCGCACACCACCAACTGTTTCACTGATTTTGGTGAAAGTGGATCATATTTTATGGAGAATGTTTTCTTGACAGAGGAAGCTAGACAAGATTAAATCTGGGACTGACTTTTAGTGGTTGGTGAGAGCTTGGTGAAATAAAAGGCTGAAAGACAGACGCCGAGCTGGGCTGACTGCTGTTAGTCAGTAATATTAGCTGGCTGCTACGCCTGCTGTTGGTGACCTTGTTGATGTTTGGGTGTCCTTCTCATACTTTTAAATAATTCTTATTTTATGCCTCCTTATCTGCCAGTAATGGGGCTTTCAGTCAGTCCAACTGAGGAGCGATTAAAGGTCAACAGGTAACGTAATTTCCGGCCTTTTGAGCTGTCACTTGTTTCATCTGTTACATAGCCTCACTCTTTGCTCATCAGCTTCCTGTTTACTTTCATTCGTTACTCAAAATCATCCAGTTTATTGTGTTTTACATCTGTTTGTTTCACTGCCAGGTCCGTGTGTTTAGCAGACTAAAGAGACTAACCACTTGAAAAAATGTTTACAAGATATCTGTCATGAATTTTAGAATTGCGTGAGGCGCCAACATTCGGCTCTTATTTTTAAAAAAAATGTTCCTGGTTCACCGGACACCAACGGAGCAGGATCATTTATTTGGACTGACTGCAGAACCGGGTGTACAAACCAGGGCGTGGTACTACAGAGACCTGCAGGCTGCCGATGTGTGTGCTGCCTGTTGAAGGTGTTGAGATCATTACAGAGGAATGGATTGTGTCTGAACTGATGTGTCGCTAATGTCCCTACTTAAGAGAAGTCGATATACGAGCGGCGTGACTCATTTGTGTCAGTATCTCAGACTGCTTCTGTGAGGGAGCAAAGAGTCGGCCCCTCGTTAAAAGATTAGTAAAAGGTTATTTCAGGGATGACTACGTTTGAGTCTGTTCGTCTCTTTGATTTTGTTCTCGAGTGTCGTGTGTGTGAGGCACAAAGTTGGTTTTGCGGTCAAGGTCAAGCCAGTTGTTCAACACTTTAATGACACTCTTTTAACTTAACGCAGCATTGTGTTTATGCACTCCGAAACTGCATCGTATATGAGTACATTTGGGTTGCAGTACACGCAAAAATAGATTACGTACAACAATAAAATAAGAAAGATATGTAAAATAGTGCACATGCCTCATGATATAAAAGATATAGATAAATACACATTCATTCACTGGATTTAAAGAAACAGTGCTTTACCGGGATATCTATCGTTATCGGGATATAAAATTACCGATAACGGGACATGAGATTTTGGTTGTATTGCGCAGTCCTGGTTAAATGTTGCAACTGTGATTTATAATCAAAAAACACTTGTCTGAACATGCTAAAACAACACAATGGACCATGTTCTACATCTGGTGAAGCAAAGACAAAATAATTACTGCAGGATGCCATGCCGGTTTCTCATGCACTGCCAATGAACAATGACAGCTGATGGCTCACAGACAACAATAATAAAGTCACTGAAGATAATAACACAACACATTTTACAGTCTGCTAGATTCAGAAGTAATGTCTGTGTTCTGTTCTGTCTGTTACGACCTAAGTGGTCTTAATAAATATGGAGACAGCCCGTCCAGTTAGTGCAATACCCCTTTTGTACGATTATATTAGCACTCGGCACCTTTGCTAACTGCAAACATCAACTAAGGTCAACCATAAAAGACATAGCAGCCAGCTAATATTACTTCCAACAGCAGTTCTTGTATGCTTAACTTTTATTATCTTGTTAATGAATGTTACCAACACTTCTATGCTGAACTTCAAGTACTTCTGTAACTTTGATTGCAGTAGTTTAGTGTATTATGTGAGACTGAGGATCATTAAATTGGCTATAATTTTCTCACTTTAATCCCTTCATGAAGCGTGAAGGTAATTACGGTTATTATTTATTATTATCTTAGATCCTTTGACATTTCCCTAACCTGCTGCCTGTTGATGCAGATGATTGAGTAACAACCCTTCTTTACATCATGTGTTAAGATGTACTTTCCGGAAGCCCAAGATGGATATGTTGGGGTTGTTCCTGAAGTCTTTGGAGGATCAGGTTCAGAATGGGGCCCTAAATGCTGATCATGGGTATAACAGAGGAGGTTCGGGGAGGTTTGCCAACATATATTAAGGCTGTATCTTCCTATGTTGGACAAGCGTGTCTGTTGTCTTCTGATACTGGACCGTCAACTGAAGATCAGCTTATCGTCTGTTGTGCCTCTTGGTCCAGAAGATCCTTTCTTCATGACGTTTTGCTTTCTACAATTTCTGAACATGCCAACTAGAGTATTGTTAAGGTTTACGGTTATGGTGCAAATGTGACAGCCACTCTGCTTGTTGCTTTTCTTGATAGGTTCGAGACCAAACTAGCAATTTGGACACACCTGGATCTGGTGTGTTTCATGCATAAAGCCAGTTCCGGGCAGACACTGTCAACCTACACACCTTTCGCTTTGTGACTTTTGTTTGCTTTTCTTTGTTTCACAGCAGAACATACAATACATATTAACCCATCCACTCCCTTCACTACTGATTCCTTCCATTTGTTTATTTGTTTGGTTAATAAATTACTTAATTATGTAGTACCCGCCTGTCTCAAGAAATCAGAATCAGTGTCATGATCTCCAAATGGTTTCGTTTCACATCACACTTGGAATAAGCATAAGAAATTCTCAATAAAAAGGTAACACTATATTAGGTCAAAGAGGTTTTCAGGGCCGGCGCATGGCCGAATGCTGCCGTGGAGTGGAGATGGTGTCGTGCCAGAACCTGAGCTGGGCAAGTAGGCAATGTAACCAGGTTTTGTTGTGCAGTGTGTCAGTGTGTTTATAGGGCTGCAGTTTATGTCCTGCAATTAACCTCAAGTGTTATTACTCATTATTCAACATAATTACATTTCCTAACCGTAACTATGTCATAGCGGTCAACGTGCAGATGTTGCAAGAAATTTAAACTGAAAAAACACAAGACTGTATTGAGGTCATAGACACAAATCATAATTAGATACACTCTGCAGCCTAATTGATGTCCTTTAATTGCGCCATGGCCATCCCAGGCAACATTTGTAACCAAACCAAAATCACAACTCTTGTGAACAGAATATGGAGCTGGTCTATTTTTGACAGACAACTCGTCAAGCAGTACGGCTCCTTTCAACGCAAAGGGGCAGCAACACTACTCCAAGCTCCCCCCGGATGTCCAAACTCGTCACTCTATCTCTAAGCTGAGCCACCCGGCGGAGGAAGCTCAATTTGGGTAGCGTCCTCATTTTTTCAGTCACTTCCCAAAGCTCATGACCATAAGTGAGGGCTGGAACGTAGGTCGACTGGAAAATTGGGAGCTTTGCCTTCCAGCTCAGGTCCATCTTCCCCACAACGTTCTTAATACTACAGATGCCACACCAACCCACCGGTCCATCTCACGCTCCACAACTAGCAAGTAAATAAAAATAGCAACAATATAATAACTTCTATCAAAATGGACTGATGGGCCACTTACAAAAACAGCAACTGTGCTAAATTCAAAACCTAATATTTTTGTTTTGTCTTACAGTTTTGTGTTATTAGATGTATGCTCTTTAAACTCAGACGATTTTGTGTAGGAGGAAATCATCTGTGAACCCTAGAACATACAGTACTCTTAGAGTCTTAGGTAATTATCTAGAAGTAGCTACAATTAATGTGCAATTTACGCACCGGTGAAGGCTAATAGGCAGAACAAGAATTACCTGTTCAGTTATTTTTAATGACTATGGGGAGGAACCTTTAGTTTGTTTTCTCAGTCTGTCACAGGAGGACTCTGTTAGTTAATTCATACAACTGCTGTCAACCATTAAGGAGTACCTGACTGGCAAGCTACAAAGGTAAGACTTTATTTATGCTAAGCAGATAGTGTTAGGAATTAGAGCATACACGATGAGATATCAGATTTTTGCATGTAAACAATGTGTGTGATGTTTTTCAAAAAGAAAAAGTACCAAAAAATATGAGATATTTTTGAGAGCATGACTCTTTACTACTTTTACACTGCTCTCAAACTCAAGTCTACAACTAATGACAATGTAAACAGACAGGGCATGTGTGACATCACCAGCTTCTGAAGCGCGACCAAAACTATGCAGTGCTGGCACCGACCATGTTGGATGTACTGTCTAATCTAACGTAGACGTAGATCATCCATGGTCCGGAGGTAGGCCAAATGACATCTGGGTGCTCTAATAAGCCACCCACCTGTCAATCAAAGCATCCACGCTGTTAATTCTGCATAACTTTAAGCCTTAATATAATGTGAACAGGTGAGTTCTATAAAAATTCACCCTCAGTACAGTTGTCATGAACGGGTTAGCTATAGAGACCAAAACTGTTTAACCAGCATAACAAACAAAACCGAAGAACAGGGCCAGAACTGGCCTGATTACAATCAGTGTAATTTTATCTGAGGTGCTATTTAACAAAATATTTCACACAAGTGTTCCTGTTACAGAGAGTACAAGTGTCAGATTAAAACATAATTATATTATAATTATACCTGGCATTGACCTGAATCAGCTGCTGAACTGGGACATTGTGACACTCCTGTTTCTAAAAAATGTTGTCACTAGCAACGTTCCTGCCCTGTAGATCGGGTCTGACATTTGTAACCTAGAATTATCAAGTTACTGGAACACGTTACATTTAGACAGTGATTTGTTTGTTGTACTAATCCTACGTTTCATAAGGTCATTACCTGTTATTGTTGTTCTCCTCCAAAGCTGTAATCAAGTTACATATTTGAACTGTGAGCAATTATCATGATGGTCAGAAATGTTGGCACATTTTAGATAATGAACAAACATGTTGAAGAAGAAGAAAGTGAATGAAAGCGATTTTCGACATTGGAAGAAATTGAAAGTTTTGAAGTATAACGTCTTCTGCATATTTTTGAATATATACAAAATGTTTTTATCCTTCATTCAGAAACATGGCCTTTGCGCTGTCTGAGGAGCAGTTTCGATGCAGCATCTGTCTGGATATCTTCAAGAACCCTGTCTCCATCCCATGTGGGCACAATTTCTGCCGGGGATGCATCAAACGCTTTTGGGATACGAGACATAAATCGGAGTGTCCGCTGTGCAAAGAGGCCTTCAAACATCGCCCAGAACTCAGAGTCAACGTAGGCTTGAAGGACATCACTGAGCAATTTAAAAGGTAAATGTGTAAGTCCATAGTGCATATATATTTAAACAATATCCTGCAAATAAAAACTATTTTAGACTTAAATAACATTTGTATTTAACCAAAAGGTCTCTGAAGGGCCAGCCAATATACAAGCCAGCTCCTCCAAAGAGAAGAATCCCAAAACAACCTTCGATGTGTGATGATGTTGCCTGTGACATCTGCCAGGGAAACAAGGCACTAGCGGTCAAGTCATGCCTCGTCTGCCGGGAGTCTTACTGCGAAATTCACCTGATGCCTCACCTAAGGGATCAGTTGTTGACGAGACACATGTTGACAGATCCAGGCACCTTCGTCACCAGTCACCTCTGCAAAAATCACCACAAGCTCCTGGAGAAGTTTTGCAAGAGTGACAACACACCAGTTTGCATGAAATGTACGGAGAAAGACCACAAACACCACGAGATTGTCCCCTTGGAGAAGGAGAGCAAGAGGATCAGGGTGAGGAAAAGAGGTTTAAATGTATCTAATGCCTGTGCAAATGATCATGTTGTCATTTATTTTGTCATTCTAATAGCTGCGTTACAACGTTCTTTACAGTCTCAGATGAAGAGGGCCGAAACTGAGTTTCAACAGATGATTCAGGCCAGAGTAGGAAAGTTTGAGGAGATCAAGGCTTCAGCACAGCTGAGCAGAGTGAGTGTTTTAGTTAAATGTTTACTTACATTATTGTAATTATTATTGGCATAATGAACCTGGACTTTTGGATATCTGCAGATAAATAAAGAACGAGCGATACAGACAAGTGTTCAGGTTGTCACCATGGTGATAAGCACCATTGAGAGGAACCAGACGTTGCTCATGGACGAGATGGAGAAGAAGCAGGAAGCAGCCGAGAGGAATGCGGAGGAGTTTCTCAAAGAGCTCCAGCAGGAAATCAACGAATTACAGAGGAGACACAACGAGCTGCAGCAGCTGGAGCACAGCGAGGACCCTCTTCATCTCATACAGGTTAGAAAGTCTACATCATTCATACCAAAAGATAAGAAATACAAGCACGTAAGACCAAATCTTTTTTGTGTCGCTGTTGTCCTCTTTTACTGCAGTGTTTCCCCTCTCTGAGTATTCCACTGTCCACGATTGACTGGGGCAACGTTAGAGTCCACTCGGACAACCACATAGGAAAAGTGAGGAAAGCTTTCTCTGAGCTGGTGGACCTCTGCCATGACCTTGAAAATAAACTGTCAGCTGAAGGTCAGTGACTTCTGTCACAATATTGTTTTGTTGGGACATAATTACCTATGTAGGAACTGTACATCGGATATCTAACATCTATCTCTGCTAAAACATATGAAGCATTTTTTACTATTTGTGTATGTATATATTCAGATATTTAAAACAGCCCCATGCAGTTCTACTTGATTCTATGGGAAATGTTGTTTCATGAAATAAAATTAACATTTATTTTTCTTTCTTTTGTAGAAGTAAGCGAGACAAATCTGTATCCAGGTATGTGTAAGTAAGCTGAAACATACTTTAACCCCCCACATCTGGTCCTGCATTGTACCGCCAACAATGGCCCAAAATTTTACCTTTATATTTTTGGATGAAGAATCCAATTTTTAAAAAATCCACTTTTTATTTAACATAAACAACAATTGCAAGAACACGGCTGCTTTCCTGTTAAATGCAAATGTTTGGATTTCACCAAATCTGTTCTTGTCCAAAAAACACTTTCTTGGATTATTTTTTAAAATATATCTGCAGTCATTTTTATACTCCAAATTGTGTTTTGTTTTGTTACTCTTTTTTGGATAAGGCTGACATGGAGCTTTGATTGTTAAATGACAAAACATACAAGCTGTAAAAAAATATGGATTCTGGAGTCTGGATTCAATTATGTAAATATTACATTTCTCATTTATTCATTATTTTCCTCTCCAGCGGATGTGACACTGGATCCTGAGACTGCTTCCGGTTGGTTGATTCTGTCCCCAGATGGAAAACAGGTCAATGATGAGCACAAAATTATTTTTAAGAAAAGTGACAAACTTGTGTGCCACTTTCAGAGGGTTGGGATGATTCAGTTTACAAATTATAACAAGTGTTTTTCAACTGAGCACTATAATATCCGTTTTTATGCTGATGACACCATGTTTATGCAATCTTATTTGATCTGATTGCATGAGTAGTTTGTTCTCAGGTCTCTTTTGAAAGAGAGATCTTGAGGTCCTGATCCAATAAAACTTGATTACTCGAAGCTCTGAAATAAATGATGGTCAACGTGAACAGGTTTGGTGATTGTTCATCATGTTGTCAAACAGAATATCAGTTGTTGACGATGATGATGATCCACAGGTGAGCCTCGGCACCCAGCAGAGGAAATTCTCTGCTCCTGACAACCCCCGCAGGTTCGACTCTTGCGTCTCTGTTTTGGGGAAACAAAGCTTCACCTCTGGAAAACACTACTGGGTGACTCAGGTAGAAAATCAGACCTGCAATTGACTCTACATGAGCTCATCCATCCTTACAAACAAAAAATAGAGAGCCAAGAGTCTGAATCAGCATGATGTACGTTGTGTTTCAGGTTAAAGATAAAACAGAATGGGATCTCGGTGTAGCCAGGGAGTCCATCAACAGGAAGGGAGCCATCACGGTGCGTCCTGACAGCGGTTACTGGGCGATCTGTCGGCGGAAAGGTGGCAGTCTAAGCGCCTGTGCTGGCCCCTCCGTCACCATCCAACTCCAGGAAATCCCTCAGAAAGTGGGCGTGTTCCTGAACTATGAAGAAGGGTTGGTGTCCTTCTATGACGCCGAAGCCAAGACTCACATTTATACTTACAGCAGATGTACCTTCACTGAGCCTATCTACCCATACTTTAACCCCTGTCTTCATGACAACGGGAAGAACACTGCCCCGCTCATTATCTGTCCTGCTGATGAGATTGCAACATTTTGATCAGGAGACTCGGGGCACACTTGGTTAGATAGTCCATGCACATTTCCATATCTGTTTCGAATTTTCCTCCTGAAGAAGTCATGAGAAAATTTGAATTGGTGCCACACCACATATTGTTCCAATTATATAAGTTCTACAACCAGTCTACTCAGTGTTTTAATGCAACCAGTGGCCATGAAACTCAAGTACACTCATACAGCGATGCCCTTTAAACAGCTGTGCCCTTTTGTGGAGGTCTCATCCACATTTCCACCAATCTGCTCTCTTAATGGTAGTTATGAACGTTGTTCTTTAAAGATGTTTGTATCACCGAGTCGTGGTGTAAAATCCCAATTTTTTTAGGAGACCAGCAGCAAGTCTTTGCTGGGTCTTAATTTGGACACTTCTATGTAGTACACTGTGTCCTTTGACCTCTTCCCGGGGGTCAAAGAAGCCTGTGGTACGAACACTAACAAAATCCTCACTTTTAGTTAAACATCAAAGTTAATCCATGATGTGTTTTTAACCTGTTTTGTACATCAGTGACAAAGTGTGGGTCTAATTTTTAGCATTTATTGTTATATGGTAATGCTTTTCTACAACCAGTTTGTTTGTTTTTATCTTTTTACATTCATTGTTGTACTTTATTCTTCTTACATTTGTGAAGAAAAGAGACAAATTATCAGAATATTCTGTCTTTTTCTGAGGGTGTAAACTGCCAATGTACATTTTTTATATATATATATATATATATTTGCATTAAATAAATAAATAAACTTTATAAAACAACTATAAAATATTTGTCTTTGTTTTCTTAAATTTTCATTTGGTTCCATACAGCTGTACATGGAGAATTGTTATAATATTTAAAAGTCCAGTGTGTGATTTAGTGGCAGTGTTGTTGGGCATTTCATCTCAATTTTAAAAACAATTCCAGAATCAAATCTTTTCAGTCTGCTAAAAATCTGGAAATCATCATACATGCCTCCATAACCACCTGATTATTTAGTTGATGTATTTATATTTTATGACACGTGTTACTCTGCTCTCTTTGTAGTTATATATCTTTCAGTTCATTGTTATTTGTTTTTATTGTGTTCTGCTTTATTATAAATGCTTTATGCAGTTAAATAGAGTGCCGTAAATCTGACACACGTGACCTTTAAAGCATCTATTGAATAACTGCAATAATATAGTTTTTATTTATAACATGTTCTTCTTTTAAATGGCCACTAGGAGTCACTGAAGTCAGGCTTTTTAAAATAATCTTAGATTAGATAAAATAATCTAATCTTAAATCTATATACAAAAACATAAATCAGAAAATTGTATAGCAATTAGTAAAGTGGTAGTGCAAAGCGAGTGTGACTGAAGGTGTGTGGAGAAAACACAAAAGAAAACACAAGCTGTTGACACATGGGAGGTGTTTTAAGGCCAGAGTACACCGGTTGAGGTGAAGCTCATGCAGCTGATGACACCTGGTGCCCAGGTTGAGTTGCACCACGACTGGGCTGAAGCTGCTTTGAATCAAAACACTCACTAGATGGCGTGTCACTAAAGGATACATCAGCCGTTAAAAAGGGAAAGTCCTTAAAGCTCCAACCTCTCTCTGCCAAGCCTTTAACGCTCTGAAGTATGTGGGTGAGGCCAGGAACCAATTGTGTAACATCATCAACAGAAAATAATGAATACTGTGCATTGTGTTGTCTGTGTTTCATTTGCAAATCCAATGTGTCAATCAAAAGAGAATGACTAACATCACTCACAACACTTTACCAGCATGTTCAGTGTAATTTCCAAAGTCTGTGACACTGTGATGTTGACCTTGTGTCCAAGTTTCGAAGGAGGGTGGAACATATTGAAAAAAAACTTTTATGATTTTATTTTGACAGCACTCCTTCAGTTTTTGTTCTGTAATCCAGGTCTAATCTGTCCATTGTCCTGTAGGGACTGTGAGGTTTTGTATGTACCCATCTCTGATGACCATCTGAACGCATATACCATAATGTAACACTGGCTTACTTCATGAGCTGATTCGAATTACATGACTGCATTAAACAGCTGCCTTTTAACACAACAGATTTGTGGAATATTGAAGGCTGTAAATTGATGCACCTGGCTGCATTTGGACCATTTAGGGCGCACCTTGTGACACCCCGAAATTGGATGCACCCATTGCATCAATGGGTGAAAGTCCAGTTGTGTTGATCACTTTGGTGCAGACTGGAATAGCTTAAAACCAGAGTTTAGTTTAGTTTGTCCATTTTTGAGTGAAGCATTGCGGTTCACCATGACGGACTCTGTAGTAGAGGATCTTCGGTGTCCGTAACACAACCCCCTAAATCTTACACATTGGATCTTCAGTGGAGCATTATTACCATTAGTACATTACATTATCCTCAGCTAAACTTTAAGTTGCTAAAAAGCAAACATCAACATGCTAACACACAAGGTACACATCATAGCTTAATCAATATCAGCACTTTTACTGTAGCATATTAGCAAAATAGAGCCTTGACAGGGTTAAATCTGGGTTAACTGGACTCTAAGAGGCTTCCTCAGTTCTGACTGACTGGTGGGGAATCGTCGGGAACATTGGGAACCGTCGTAGATGACCCTAACGACTTGGACAACAGTCGTCATCACAACGAGCGCCGACAAACCAGGTGTGAACAATGACCTTTAACGGTCCCACTGAGGTTTCCCCATCAGTCCGTCAGAACTGATGGTAAAGTCCAGTTGCCCCCAGTTTAACCCTCTCTAAGAAAGATGACCTGACAACTGAGAACCTTCACAGACAATATCTAAAAGTAAATCAAGTTTAAGTTTTGTTTAACTCAAAATATAGGAGGTGTTGCTTCAATACAAACACAAGGCTTTGTGTCTCACAATCACATGGACATTCCAGTTTCATTTTACCTGCTGCATGTATGACTAGTATTTGATTGCACAATTTAATAGCTTCCTTAAGTTAAGCTTAAACTTTTCAAACTACTGCTGAGCAGTTGGCACCTTACAGCCAAAGCCATCAGTTTATGAATATGTGTGTGAATGGATGAATGAGATATGTAGTGTAAAAGAGCTTTGAGTGGGCAGAAGATTGGAAAATTTACCAATTTATCAAAAATCATCTCCAATTAGGAAGGGACATGATTTCAGAGTTTGTCGGTCCAGGTCAGTTTGTTTGCATGTGTAACAAAAAATAGACACCAAGTCTTCTTAAAAGTAGCAGATGATCCCCTCAGTGTACACCTGATCTTCCCTAAGTGATGGGTAGGTGGAGTCGGGTACTTTCCACCCAGGAGGGTCATTGTTAGGGCGACTCCGAATAGTGCAGTTATTGCAGACGGTGTAATAGAGTTTTCCAACCAAAAATTACGCAAACAAAGGTCAAGGCAAATGGACATAGATAGCTGGACACTGATGAGAATCAACATCCAGATATATTTTAGACAATCTGTAGTCAAGTGATAACAGCGTAGAATCGTACACTGTAGCAACCAATGCCTAGCAGATATGGACGACCTTCTGCAAACACATTCATTATAAGGTCTTTTGGGGGGGTTCTTGACTGCAATTGGAAATCCTACAACATAACATCCATATTACAATGAATTATGAGTAATTAAATCAGTCTGGTGAAGTCTGAACCCCAAACAGACTCTTTGGAAGTCTGCAGAAAGAGAGAAAAACTTTTTTCCCTGGTCTGATCAGTAGAAATTGTTAAGTACAAGCTGTACTCTTCAAATACTTACGCCAGCGTTGCAGGCGTCAGTATCAAATGCCACAGCAGTAAATCTGATATGTTTTGAGATGTGACAGGCTTTGTCTCTGCGGGTGAGAACATCAGAGCTTTTACAGGGCATTGTTCTTTTTCAACAATGTGAAGAAACTGTTGCGCTGCTTGGCTAAGAATGGAAGGCATCTGTGCAATCTTGATACTCAGGATAAATGAAAACATCAGCTCTTGTTTTTCTTGCCGTGTGTGTATGTTCCATGAATAGCAGAGCTACGTATTGAGGCAAATTCACAAGCAGACGTGAAATGTTTGACTGATTTAAAAGAGATTGTGTCGGTTGATGTTGTTATCATCAGACTCAGAATCAGCTTTAAGTATATGAACATGAAACAAAAAGCTGAACAAAGAGGTAAATCAATGTAGAACTAGTGAGTACAGCAACAGTAAGTCAACAGGCACACAGGGTGGTTATGCATCTATTTCTTGTAACTGCTTATTCTCATGCAAACTCTTTAAACAAAGTATACAGAATGGACAGAGTATCAGTGACGTCACCCGCAGGTTTCCTAAATTAATCTATCTGGGCTTTCTGCCTCTCCCTGCAATTTATATCATATATTATATATTATTAAACCTGAAAATAACTTTAAGATTAAGATTTGTATCGTGCATTGTTGCTACTTTGACTCAGATGTAAAGCTGCCCATACTGTTTGCACAATTTAATACTGGTATTTGCACAAGTAGACATTGTTGAACAATAAAAATGATAAGCTCACCCACACTATAACCTGAGAACCAGGTAAAAACACATTTAGGTCTGTTGTCTAGTCAGAAGTCGTCTCACAGGTTTTTCGACTGTCGTGTATACACAGGGACTCTCTGTCCTGAAACCCGTGAGCTCTAATCTGCATTCCTTTTCTAATGAATGCTTTTGAGGCACGTGAGGAGAACTTCTGTTCCCAGTGTGATGAGTGGTGCCAACTTTAAGATCGTGGAGATCTGTTTGTTTTTCTTGCAGCCTGATATTATTTTCCTGTGCTCTAAAAATTAAACTGATTTATCCACAGACTGTCAGACGTTTGCCCACTCACATCTGTGCAAAAACCTTTGTGTGCAAACATCTGCGTGTCGGGTCAGTGTTTTGAGGCGCTCAAAGGACGTCCCATTTTAACCAACTTTGTCCTGCAGAACCAACAGTCCTTTTTAAAACTAAGACTTGATTCATTTTCATCTGGTTTAATAAAGAAAAATCTAATGAAAGAGTTTAGATTTAATGAAACGCTGCAAGGATAAAGGTTTTAGGACTCTTTCAAAACTTCCCTCAGTCTTATCGCTGCAGGGATCAAGGAAGATAAAAGTCTCGTTACCAGCCAACAGGCAAGTAGAAAAACACTGTTAAAACATGATCAGACTGTAACTCAGGACAAAAGAGTGACCCTAAACTTTCTAAAATTAAGTAAGAAAGGTCAGCACATCGACCAAGAATCATATTTTGCAGATCCTTATTATCTGAGTACAGATCATATTGTGGAGGGTAGAGTAGTGAGTGGGAGAGACAACAAGGACAAGTGGATTCAAACCTAAAGCAGTTTCAGTTTCTCGTATTAACAGGCTGTTTATACGAGAAAACAAAACTTGAATTACATCTTCTTTTTACCTGGTTAAATAAAAGAAAATGAGATGAAAAACACAGGTGAAAGCCTAATTATACAGTATATAGTTGTACTATTTATACAGTATATACTTATACTAATTATACAGTATATACTTGTACTAATTATATAGTATGCAACTAGATACCTAAGAACTTGATTCAAGTTGTTCTTTCACTTGTGAATAGACCTCCTGACATAGGCATCCTGACTCTGTTTGACCTGAATGGAAAGGGACCTTAATTAGTATCATTGGTAACACCTGTATTTATCTACTGTTTCATGTCAAAAGGTCCATTATGATTTCATCTTTAGCTATAAGCTGATAATAATCATAAAGGTATAAGCTATAATCATCAGCATAAGCTTTTAACCTCCTTAAGATAGACTTGTTGTTGTAAAACGCTGCTGGGTAACATATGCACAAGAAGTTGAACAGCCAGAAACTTCTGTGTGAACCCACAGTGGCAGCAAGAGAGAGTTGCACATATATCCACATTTTTCCCTTCTGTTCCGATTTCCAACGACTTTGAGAGACGTTCCAGTCAGATCTGGATGCGTATTAGTTTATTTCACAAACCTTAAATGCCAATATGAGGACTTTGTTGGTTGACGGCTTGTTGACATTGATGTTTCACAGCAGCAAGGATAGGTCGATGCCAGAAGGAAGGAGAATAGTGCCTGAAACAGTCAGCCAACTTTTTGTAAGACTCATTTTGACCATGACTGCAACTCAGGAATGCAGCGTTGGTGATCTTGGAAAATAGTGTCAAAGAGGGGATTTGATAGAACATTTTAACATTTGTACCACTATCAACCAGGCTAAGGTAAATGTTGTTTCACATAGCGACAGATAGCAGAGGAGACAGCTCAGACTTATACCAATAACCTACTTTCTGTAAACCACACTCACGTTTCTCTTATTTGACAGGTCAAGGTACATAAAAGACTAAAGGAACCAGTTATACAGCGATGGTGGTGAGGCTACTGGGCAGGTCATAGCATTCAGATGATGATGCCTATCAAGCCACTTGGGTTAACCACTAGCCACAAGATGTTAGAAAACAGTCATCTGTAAGCAGGATGTAGCGATGGTACGAGGACAAAGACGAGGTACATAACTCAGGAAAAGTTCCTACCAATGGGGTTTCCAATTAGTGTGTAAGACAAATGGAAGCAGTAATGAGGTTAATGAACAGGCCAAAGCATTCAGGTTATGGTAATGTCAACTGGGTCAACCACTAAGGCTGGGCCATGCTGCCAAGTATCTTCCCTTTGTTTCAGTAAGTTATAGGTCAGTGCTATAGAGTAGTGTCATTGGGCCATGACCGATACCCACTGCAGAACCTCATGATGGGTAAAAACCATGAATTCTGGGTTAACTGCTTTAATTTAATGTTTTATTTTAACCATTTAATTTAACTGTTTCTTCTTTAGTTGATCTAACAGTGACCTACTTGTTTTACAAAGGGGAAAGTTTCTTTATTTGTTCTTATTGGTATTTTGTAAACTTACTTCAGTGACACTAAGGATTAATGCATTAACAGTGTACAACAGCAAAACAACAGCAGAGCTTAATATCTAATTAAACATTGTCAAGAAATGACTCCTGGCACAGTGAGTCAGAGAACATGACGAATTGGCAGCTGCCTTTAACAGTTTAATTGATCTCACGTTTTGTTTGACCCGTTCTCTGGATGTCATATGTGCCTGCCAGAATAATTTTAAGGTAGAAAACATTTCCTCAAGCTGAGAATCAGGTCAAGGTAACTTTGTACATTGTGTTCTTTCATAATAATTTGACAGGAACAGGAATGTGTTCAACTTTGACCATAGCCAACATTTAGATGAAAACAATATTTGAGCTAACCGGCGATTTAAGCATAAAACTCTGGTTCTGTCCAAAGTATCTTTATATCTCAACAACCAATTATATATCAGGTATTTTGGTGTTGACGGAAGCATATTTTCCTGTTTTACAAAATATTGGTTGTTGTATTGATAACATGCCGAAGTACATACATGTAACTAAGTTTATGCTAGCTATTGCTATGAGTAGTAAAAGCTAGTATGCTAAGATTTGAGAACCTTAAAGGCCTTAACATTTGCTAATTGTTGTTTTTGTTTGGTCACATTCACAGATTAGCCAAATTTAGCATTATATATGTTAAATTACTCACATCTTAAACTAAGAGTTTAAGATGTGAGTAAAGTGATAAAATATATTGGTGATAAATGTAGAAATGTACAGGAGTTTTACATATGTATGTGTCAGATCCATAAACAGTATAAAACATGGATGTTGTATGAGTAACATTACCCACAGGTCATTATGTGTCATTATGAATTTCAAAGTGTGGTTGCTCTGTCCTTCACCGCTTTCCGGCTAAACCAAATATGGGCAAAGACGCAGTTCGTGGGTGGAGCAAAAGCAAATGACACCTGGGTGTGCAACCAAACCACCAGTCAATCACAGCGACCACAATGTTAATTAAGCTTAATTTAAAGCCTTCACATAATAACAGGTGAGTTATATATAAATTCACCCTCAGTACAGTTGTCATGAACGGGGAAATTAGCTATAGAGACCAAAACTGTTCTTTGTACCAAGTTGTAAACATGTTTATTTTTGCTGTGAAGTTGGACATTTGAACATGGGGACTTATGGAGACTGACTCACTTCTGGAGCCAGCCTCAAGTGGATGTTTGAGGAACTGCAAGTTTTGGTCATTTCACAGCCACTGAGGTTGCAGGTTAATCACACCAGACTTTTAATGAAAATATAAGTGAATAAACATCCTGACGGCAGCACAATGTTCTTGTCTCAATTATCCTGTTTTAGGATACTTTAACCGTCGACATGCATGTTTGACACGTGTCTAACTCTCTTCTATGCCCAATCCCTAATGGGATTTCATATGCAAACCAATCATCTTAGCAGTTTTCTGTAGATTAAAAGACCCCCAAAAGACAACATTTTTATTATTATTACATAATAATAAAAATTCAGCTGAGCACACTTTGAGCTATTTGCACAAACCTGTGCGTGTTTTTGGGTGTGTGTGGGTTTGTGTCAATCAATTTCTACTACGTCATCAGCAGGAGCACAGGTGTGTACAGGTGCATGATCACGACTACCAATCAGATGCAAGACTACAAATAAGACAGATGTTTGTCTGTCTTGTTTGTGCCTGGAAATGATTCATAATCTATTTATACTGCAGTATGTCAGTTACAGGGTGCAAGACTATGATTAAGTAATATGTTTTTGTCATGTTGAGTTTGTGTAGTGTGAGAAAACATTTTGTACATGATTTTTGTGATTTTAATATATTTGAAATATATTAAATAAAATCTTTTATTATTTCTACTTTTTTAAAAATCTAATTCCGTAATTATCTCATCATTGTCCAGCTCATGTTTTCTCCTGGTGTGACAGCTCCGTAACATCCGGTTGTAAATTCAGAAAACGCCAAAATGTTCAAATGTTTTGTCTGTTAACGGTTCCTGCTTGCTGTGGAGAAATCGCTGGAAGTCAATGGGAAGGAAGTGTTCAGGTGCCTCTGGAGACACTGTTGTCTGTTTATGTTAAAGAAACGTCAACGGCAAGCTATCTATTATGTCTGGGAAGGCAACATAAGGTCTCTTCGACCCTGGCTTCCACAGCGTTGAGATAGACTGGCACCTACTGCTATCAACCAAAACAAAACAATTAATGCTGCCGAGGACCTCAAGGCCCACACGTGACCCCATGTAACCTAAGGATAGAAAATTCCACAACACTGCTCTAATCCTAACTAACTAAAATGATATCAGGTTTGCCATTTGCAGGTTTTTTTAGTCTCATGTTATTTTCCAGTTTTTCCAGTTTTACATATAGAACAAAGATGAAACACTATTTTATTTAAAGCTCGCGCCACCACAACCAACCAGAACATGAAAATGCTACTTAACTCTTAGCATTTTCTATAGACTTTACTGTCACTGAAATGAATTACTTTCAGGCTGTGGGCTGTCAGGTTGCACAGTGATTGCTTCTTCCAGTAAGACGATTGTCAGATGAACAACCTTGCATCACTTTGCCAATCCTTTAACAGCACTGGCATTGCAACACAGGCATGATTACCAGATTCGGTATTTTCAGTTCTAAATCAAGTAAAAGATTACAAATAGTTTCCTCGCTTTCATCTTACAATAGTGTAATATCTGAACTATGAGTACTTTTACTCATGATACTCTCAGTATATTGGGTATTTCTAGTTGAGTGGCACTGACAAATCCCATCCCAAGTGTTTTTTTTCCAGTCTCTGGAAAGAAAAGGTGAAACTTTGCAGAACAGGTTTGTCTACTGGTTTACAGAAACGCAGAAGTGAGTGAAGCAAAACTACACTGAGAGAAAACACTGAACATTTTTCAGACCTAATTTAATAAGAACATTCTGTACATTTGGTCAATATTGATATCGTAGCACATGAACAAGATGTTTCTTTTTTTTGACATTTTCTAGATGTCCACGTGTGCACTACAGACATATTTTTATCCTGGCAACTCAACCTTTATAATATCTTATAAGAAACACAATTAAGGACCTTAATGCAACGGTTTGGCCTTGAATCATTTAGTTACATGGCATTGGTGTGTAAATGAGAGGTTCTTTGGATATAATTCTATATCAGTGCATCCATGTTACCCTAAATTGCACATTTGAGAGCGGATAATCTTTGTAAAATTCAACAGTTGCCTCTGTGGTAAGGTTGATGTGAGTGGAGACAAGGGAACCCTGAGAAATAACATGAAATGGCACTTTACATACCCCAACAGATGATCCCACTGTCGTGGAGAAGGACCTACCTATGTACCTGTAATACTTCTGTCTCCTATGTGTTTGCTGGGGTCCTGAAAATAATTGGACTGGCTTTAAGTTTTTATTTGTGTGCACGTGTGACACGACTGTAAAACCTTTTTATTTGTTCATTCATCAGGATGGGTATAGCTGCCCAGTCGAATAATTGGCATCAAACGGGGGACTCGTGTACTTGGAAAAATTACTGTACATGTCATTATCTCAGGGGAATTTTTATTTTTTACACACATTGTTCTAAATGATCACGTTTGGCTGCTGTTCAGCATGCTTGTGGCTGGAAACCATCGTGTGCTAGTTAGTTAGTGGTTAAGCATCAGACCTTTCTATGTGCAGTTTAAGCCCAACCCTTCCATTCCTGCACGTCTTCCGAGGTGACGACAGGGTTAACTTTGTTATTAACAAAGGCCGAAGTCATAGTACAAGTAGTACCAGAACACCTGAGTGATGTGGGAGGAGCTTAACCGGAAAAAGAAGAGTGACTAATCGCTCTGTCACACATGAGTATTTAAACAGCATGTGGAGTCAAGCTACACATCTTGTAAGGACGCTCGACATGACGACTCAGACAGGTAAGAGCGTTTTCATACTACAAGAAAACAAACTCAGATTAATGTTGATCATGTTTTGACTGTAATTAATATAATTTATTCAACTTTAATGTCTGATGTTTATCTTGCAAAATGTACCAAAGACTTATAATAACAAAATAAAACTGTGTTGTTATTGTATTATAAATTAATTAATTTTTTAAAATGCTTTTTCTGTCAGTGATTTGTAAATTTAGTTGAAGATCTGCTGTATTTCTATTTATTTGTGGTGTCATACAGGATTATTATTATTATTATTATTAAAAAAGAAAATTCTAACTGTCTGATGGAGGCGGTCTGATGAAGTTAAGAGCTGTTTAAACAATGTTATTTAATTTTATGTTTTTCACTTCAATACGCATGTTTAATAAAATCATATATTGTGTTTTTTCTCAGCCCCAAACATGGCTTCCATGCAATTTGAGGAGCAGTTCAGGTGCTGCATCTGTCTGCACACCTACATCGACCCCGTCTCCATCCCATGCGGACATAACTTTTGCCTGGACTGCATCCAAGGCTTCTGGGATACGAAGGGAAAGTCGGAGTGTCCGCTGTGCAAAGAGACGTTCAAGAGGCGTCCAAAGCTCAGCATCAACCTCGGATTTGCTGAGATCATTCGATTCGTTCAAAGGTTTGTTTTGAATCTCTTTAAGTTTTAAAAAAAAATGAGCAAAGTATTTAAGTTTCATTGAGATTTAACAGAGTTTAATTTAAATTTAAAAGCTCTCAGGCGGGCATGCAAGACGAAGACGATGTCATGGTGCCAGGAGGAAGGAAGAGTCCTTCCCTAAATCTAAACCAAATCTCCGAGGCTGAAGAAGTCCCCTGCGATATCTGCTACAAACACAAGTCAGCGTCGGTCAAGTCGTGTCTCGTGTGTCAGGCGTCTTACTGTGAACTTCACCTCACGCCACACCTGAGGGATGCAACGCTGCAGAAACACCGGCTGACGGATCCGGCCACCTTCTCCAGCAGTCACCTGTGCAGGAAGCACAACAAGCCGCTGACGATGTTCTGCAAGAGAGACCAGATGCCGGTCTGCGTGAAATGTACAGAGAATGTACACAAACATCACGAGGTCGTCCCCATGGAGAAGGAGAGCAAGCGGATCAAGGTGAGGAAAAGTTTCTGCATTCTTTCCGCTTGTGCAAATCTAGAAATGTTTGTTTTTTAAGCGAGAAATTGAACTCACTCATCTAATTTTCTAGTCACTCTTCCTATTTTGTGTATTTTCCAGCACCTTATATTAAAAGTTTTATGTTTTTTTGACTCTTTGGCAGACTAATTTGAAGGAGACGAAGGCTGGCATCAAACAGATGATCCACGCCAGACTGAGAAAAATGGAGCAGATAAAAAACTCAGTAGATCTAAGCAAAGTAAGTTTGGCTGTTCTGCATCGGGGCATGTTCAAAAAGAGTTCCCTGGTTTGTTTTCTTTCTGTAAATTTACACTTTTCTTAATTTCAATCAACAGAAAATCACAGAGAGAGACGAGCAGGCCAGCGTTCAGATCAGCACCATGCTGATATCCGCCATTCAGGGACAACAAGCCGAGCTGGTCGAGCAGCTCGAGGAGAGGCAGCAGGAGGTCGAGAGGAGAGCCGAAGAGCTGCTGGACGAGCTCGAGCAGGAAATCAACGAACTGCAGATGAGAGGCATCGAGCTGCAAAACCTGGAGCACACAAAGAACCCTCTCCACCTCCTACAGGTTAGATATCTGAAGTGCATTTCAACATTTCGTTTGCCGTATCTATGAATTGTACTCGTGACAAACCAACGTGTCTTCCTTACTTTAGAGTTTCCCATCTCTAAGTAAACTCCCACCCACTAGAGAGTGGTCGGAGGTGGCAGTCCACTCAGACAACAGCATGGGGACGGTGAGGAGATCCATCTCTAAGCTTCTGGAAGTCTGCCAGGACCTTGTGAGCAAACTGTCCGCCGAAGGTCAGTCATCTTGACATCAGTGTCCAATGAACCACGAGATTCTTGTTGAATGAATGCATGAAAATAACCTCTTTTTTTCACCCTCTCTTGCAGAAGTTCGCATGATGCATCAATATGCAGGTATGTTCACACTCATGCATCTGTTTGCTTATTTCTACAACCTACTTTAAGCTTTATTTGTACTTCTTTTTTTTGAACGCCTGACTCACTGTTTCCGTTCTTTGTTTCTGCAGTCGATGTCACTCTGGATCCTGAGACTGCTTCAGGCTGGCTGGTGCTGTCTTCAGACAGAAAGAAGGTATTGACTATTGACTTTAATGTGTGATTTTAGCTCAACACAGCAGGTCAAGTTAAAGTTAGGGTTAGGGTTTGGTGCAAAGGGGCTCAAAATGAAGATTTGATTGGTAGCGATGACAATCACAGCATCACCAAACAGGCTAATGTTTGATATGATGAAGATGGTGTCGATAACGATGATTATATTAATCCACAGGTGAGCGTCAGCAGCCAGAAGAAGGTGACCCCACTCCCGGACAATGCTCAGAGATTTGACTCTTGCGTCTGCATTTTGGGGAAACAAAGCTTCACATCGGGAAGACGTTACTGGGTGGTCCAGGTAAGATCTCAGAAACACGTGTCCTGAAGGTCCACAGAGGTACATGGTCATGCAACGTACGAGTTCTTGAGCCCAAATTTGGAGGGACCAGTAGTATTTGATTTAAATGTTGCCTGTCTGACTGTGTTTTGTCTGTCGTGTTTCAGGTTGGCGATAAAACCGACTGGGATATTGGTCTGGCCAGGGAGTCCATCAACAGGAAGGGAGCCATCATGGTGCGTCCCGAAACCGGTTACTGGGCGATCTGCCGGCGTAAAGGCGGCAGTCTCAGCGCTTGCACCAGCCCCTCCATCGCCCTCCACCTCCAGGAAATCCCCCAGAAAGTGGGCGTGTTCCTGGACTACGATGAAGGGTCGGTGTCCTTTTACAACGAAGAATCCAAGACTCACATTTACACTTACAGCGGGTGCAACTTCACCGAGCCTCTCTACCCGTACTTCAACCCCTGTGTTCAAGATAACGGGAAGAACACCACCCCGCTCATTCTCTGTCCTCTTGAAGGAACGGTCAGGGAAGGAGAGGACATCACCATTGAGTCAGATGTGTGATAAGAAAGGATGATGTGAACGGATATTTCTTCATTTTAGATCAAGAACTTTGTTAAACCTATTTTGGTTTATTTTTGTACGGTTAACCAACACTGGCCTGCAACAGGCTGAAACAGAAATAGTTATTAAGGATAATGGTCGGGAAGAGTTATGTTTGTTTTTAATCTATGATGCACAACTTCTTACTACAATCAGTGATGCTTCAACTATTTATGACAACATTAGTTATTTTATTTGAACTCTTTTTAACGGTTTGATTTTTCAAATGAATGAAATTAGTTTATAAATGTATATTTAAATGCTGTGAATAGTTATTGAAGGCACTTTGAAACTTTATTCCACAGTCTAAATAGACAAAATGTATAACCTCAGATACATGTTGTGGAACTGAAAATAAAAGCTTTATCAAAAACTAATGAAAACTGCCATTTTGCTAATTGTTTGTCGATATTTTCACCCATTTCATTTGTTGTTTTTGCATGTGTTTGAAGTTTAACAATAAAATCTAACTATTTCAATTTATTTGGACATGATCGTGGTTATTTTCATTGCACACATCTCTTAAAACTCTTGAATGAGATTTAATTTGTGTATCAAAGCTTTACTATAAATTAGTAATTTGAAAAATCGTCTCAAATATAAGAACTAACATACAAAACGTTAAATGAAAGGTTTGTCACTTTTTGTAGGATATGATATGAATAGTTTTCTCGGGGCACACCTGTACAGTTTTTTGTACAGGTGCAATTCATTGACTACTACTGGTATCTGGCACCAAGACGTTAGCTTTAAGTCCTGTAAATTGCGAGATGAGGCCTCCATGGATTGGATTTATTTGTCCAAAACATCCCACATACGCTCAGCCGGATTGGGATCGGTGGAACTCGGAGGCCAAGTCAACACTTTGAACTTGTTGTGTTCCTCGAACCATTCCCGGACCATTTTTGTTTTATGGCAGGGCCTTTGCTCCCCATGTGCGTCAATGAGCCTTGACCACCCACGACCATGTTGCCAGTTCAGTGCTTTTCCTTTATTGAACCACTTTTGTCAGTTACTGACCACTGCAGACTGGGAACACCCCACAAGATCTCCAGTTTCGGTGATGCTCATACCCAGTTGTCTAGCCATCACAATTTGGCTCTTGTCAAGGTCATTCAAATCTTTACGTCATCAACGCCATAACACGTCAGCTTCAAGGACAAAATGTATACTCGATGCCTTGAACATATCCCATCCACTGACAAGATAACCAGCATAGCATTTCTTTCGATCCCATAGATATCGTACAACCAAGATTAACCAAGCCTTCACATATGAAGAGATTTGTCTGGACTTCTTTGGAGGGAGCTTTATATAAAAGCTGAATAAGCGATAGCTGAAAATGTTTGCCTTCATGACTTCCAAACTTCCCTTTGCAAAAACAGAAAGGATAAATAGTGATGTAATGGTGCGTTTCAGTTCTGCCATCCGTTGTGTGATTTCTAAGTTAAAAAAAGAGAAAAAGATGAGGAGGAGGGAGGGGATAACGGGGAACCGTAGGGGGGTTGTGGAGCCGTGAGAACAGAAGGGCCGCAATGCTTGTGATGTGATTAGACGTCTGCTTGAACACAGGGGTTCCCTGGAACAGAGAGATAGTTAGAGAGAGAGAGAGAGACCGAGAGAGAGAGAGAGATGGGAAAAAGAGAGGGAGATGAACAGAGATAAAGCTGAAGGTAGGCGGCGGGAACCCGGCTCTTGGGATGCTCCAACTTTATAGAAGAAAGCTGGTTTCTGTATGTCGCTGCAGAGGCGACAACTGAAGTGGGAGGTGGGTGTTTTTTCTGGCAGCATCTTTGAACAAAGCTTAATTTCCATATGCATGTTGCAAGGGTTGTTTTTGTGCTTATATTGCTTATTGTTGGGTGTGTTAAAGCATACATTCCTCTAGACTAGTTTTAATGTAAGAAATGTTGACTACTGTATATAGTTTAGCATTTATTTATCATTAGTACGGTGTAAATTATACTAATTGGTGTCTAGTGATTTGCTGCTCGTATAATGGTTCAAAAAGTATTGTAATATCTTTTTAATATCTGTATTTATAGTGTTCACGTGTGTTTATGCAATGGAATGCAAGGGCAGAGACTGGGATTCAATTGGAAAGGTGCACAGGGAGAAATAGTGGGAGTGTTTACCCACAGATGGCCTCTCGGTGGTGGGATACTGATTGTCCGATGTACCCCCCTCCTGAGTCCAGCTGGCGTTACTCACGCGGGACTCTTCCTGGCCAAAACATTACCTCATTTTCCTCTCGTCATTGAAGACTTGGGTCAGCTCTTTATTGCATTTA
Organism: Protonibea diacanthus; assembly: GCA_028641955.1. Taxonomy (NCBI): domain Eukaryota; kingdom Metazoa; phylum Chordata; class Actinopteri; family Sciaenidae; genus Protonibea; species Protonibea diacanthus. The sequence goes on along the minus strand of CM053998.1, from coordinate 2,909,834 downwards.
GTGTTACAGCATTTTAGGTTTGAGAATTGGATACCCATTGTTTGCAACTATGTAATATACAGGTTAAAAAAGACAGAAAGTTAAAAACATAAATCTACAAGAAGGGTTAAATCTGCGATTTGGTCATAACTCTTTCAGTTATGAGTGACTGAGGTGGATCCATGTGTTTAGCCATGGTGGGATCGTTCACCAGGCCGTTGTTCATTGATGCTTGTTGTCCGAGTTGTTTAAGACACCTGAGCTGCGGTGTGGACGGTGCTAGCTGGAGTCACAAAAGCCTCCGTCAACCCTGCTTTGAACCACCTGTCTACCCGGTCACTAAAAGACTGTCCATCCCTAAGGTGTAACTAAACTGCCCAGTCTAGTCTTGATGAGTTAACCCTCCTGAGCCGGGCTATTGTTGAGTTTGGTTTCACCGATGTATCAGTCTGTGCACTCCTTTATGCTTTTGATTTCTTTCCTGGGTGTGAGGAGCGTGGCCATTGTTGTGTACTAGTTTCTGTCTTAGTGTGTTGCCGGGTGGGAAGAACACCAGTATCTTATGTTTGTTGAAGTTTTTCAGATACGTAGGGGATGACGGGGTTGTTACGTCTATCCTTCTTTTCTTTCATCACCTGTTGTGTTCATGTCCTTCCTGGAACGTGTGGGAACTTTCCAAAAGGTCAAGATGGCGTATCCACCGTCTTTGAGTGTATTCTAGTGGGTGGTAGAAACTGGAGTTTCCTCTAATGTGGAGGATCCATTCATTAATTTCTATTAAAGATCTGAGAACCTTCAAAGACTTTAAATCGTAGGTTTAATGAATTGGTCTTCGGTTTGTTTGTACAGTGAAGAATTGAGACATGGCCATAGTCCAGAAGTATTACTGTATTTTGAGGTGATAGATGGTGATCAATTCCCTCAAATGATGGGCTGTTAGTTACTTTATGTCTTGCTTTAAATGATTCCTCCCATAAAGCATGTTAAAGTCAAGTTTTAAGCAACATTTTCATGTGTTAAATTGTGTCTGCTTCAAAACAGGCCTGAACCTTCAACAGCCTCCAAACCCGCTTGGATCTACGTGCCAACACCCGGTCGGCTGATGGCCGAGCTCGCTCTGCTGTGAGGTTAACTGCCAGCTATAGTGCTCAAATAAGGGCTTCCTGTTTGCTGTTATGGGAAGTTGCTACATTGGCGCCAACTAAGAGTCTCCACCCAGTTTTGGCAGAAACTGGTTAAGGACTACCTGCAATGATTTAATGTCCCATGAGATGCAAGAAATCCTTGATTGGGTTAGGGTATGTTCTGTCCAGATGAAATAATGATGCTAAAGTGAGGTGTATTTCAAGAAGACACGATCTTGAGATTTGGACACCAACAAAACCCCAAAACACCCAAAGCTCATCCTCATTTGGAACTATGCCCTGTCCATCTCCTTTCTCTTTGCCCTACCTCGCGCCCCGCTCAGTCTTCTTCATCGGACTTCTGCTTCTGGTCTTTTGGGGGCCATCAGAGGTCTGTTGCCAGAATGACACAGAGCCAATCGTGTTGGAGGGAAAGTGTCTGGTGGTGTGCGACTCCACCCCTTCTGCGGAGCCGTCAGGTAACGCTCTGGGCATGTCGGTGAGGTCAGGAACCGGCCGGGTGGCATTTTCGGCCATTCGTAACACCAACCATGAACCTTCAGAGATGAGCAACCGCACCATGACCATCTACTTTGACCAGGTTGGTTTCAGTAGTGTGTTTGTGACATTTAGTTCATTCCACAACAAATTCTTGATCAGGACAAATGATTTAGTCTCAAAGGCCCAAAGACCAAATTTTATTTGGTTGGCTTCTAAACTTACAGGAGATGAATAAAAGGTTTTGAATTTGCAATGGATTGTTTAAACAGTAAACAACTCAAAACCACATATTTTAATTTCCTGAAATACTGTACACACTGTGCACACTTAAAGTACACTTTATTACTGCAGAAAATGCCTTTCATTAACAGACAACGTGAGTCATCCCCAGGTATCTGAGTCATTTTGGCACATCCTGTAAGTTAGTGAAAAACCAGGTCACAAACAAAGCAGTGTATTAATTAGTGGTAACTTGTACACAGGAAGTTATTGCACAATAGCTATACTAAGCTGCAAATCTGAGCAATGATTCAAAAAGTCTGATGTGAAGTCACATATGACTCAGATATGACTTACAAGTATTCATCCTGTCTGATCTATTTGTGTCTGACACCATACTACAAATGTCACATCAGTCCACCTTGTTCTTGGCAGGATCACAACATCGTAATTAAAAGTCTAGCACAATCCATTCTGGACAAAAAGCATCATCAAATAGTCCAAAAAATGTTCGACTCACGGCCTGATTGCATTATTATTTATTGTCGCTCTTTATCTCCTTTTTCCTCTTAGATCCTAGTAAACGTTGGCAGCCATTTTGATCCAGCGAGGAGTATCTTTGTGGCCCCTAGAAAAGGAGTCTACAGTTTCAGCTTTCACGTTGTCAAGGTTTACAACCGGCAGACAATACAAGTAAGCGACAAAGTTTTAGGAAACGCACTCATTCGCTTTCTTGCTGAGAAACATTTCAGAAAGTTTCAAGTTTACTTGAAGTGTAACTAAACCCTCAAAACACTTGACTTTGGGAAGTTAGCTACCGATCGCAGCCAACAACCCCCAAAACAAACAAAACTTTTTGTTTTTAAACTTGAGTGGATCCAGCAATTCAATTAAGAGTTGCTTTAGAGTCACTGGTAGACAGATTTTGTTACCTTTGAACAGAACAAGCTTATCTAACTCTCTACCATAAAGTTGTTGAAACTATTCCTATAAAAATGAAGTTTTATTCTGACAGTTACTCTGTTACTGTAACTGTTATGACAGCTGCTCAAATGTCTGAATAGTTCATTACTGCTGTCGACATTTAACTTAACCCAAAAGACGACTTCCTACAATTATAGGATGAACTAAAATATGATGCCTGCATATTTTCACACTCTACCTTTCCCATCTCCTTTCCTTCTTACACACCTTTCTTAGGTGAGCTTGGTTCTCAACGGCTGGCCTGTGATTTCAGCCTTTGCCGGTGATCAGGACGTGACCAGAGAAGCTGCTACTAATGCCGGGCTTGTGATGATGGAGAGAGGGGACAAGGCTTACCTCAAACTGGAGAGGGGAAACCTGATGGGAGGGTGGAAGTACTCCACTTTCTCCGGGTTTCTGGTGTTCCCCTTGTAGATTAGGCTGACGTAGGATGGGAGATGATGTACCTGTCATAGTCGAGGGTAGGGTGGGGTACGACATAAAAGATTATTTGGAGGAAGCGTCAATGGATACGCGCTGATTTCCCACGCTGAAGCTGGAATATTATCAAACTGCTTTGATGCATCTTCATATGTATCAGATGAATCGGAGTAATCCTGAATGTAATTCCCATTTCCATTGCACTTGCTCACTGTTGTCTGACTGCTATAATGTGTCGTCTATGCTTAGCCTGTCAGAGGTTTGTGACTTTAACTTTAATGCATGAAATACAGAGAATCTTGGTGACAATAAAGACAATCATCATCTGTTCATATCCATCTATAGCGAGCTAGCGAGTTAGTGCAGTGTCTCAATTTGCATAATTCTATACTTACGCTTGCTATTTTAGGTATTTTGGGTGTGTCAAAAAGTTGAGTGTGCAACGCTTGACACTTCTCGCCCTGAATGGTCGCCATTTTGGATACATAGCGGAAGTGGAGGGAACATCAGCATTGTGAAAATGGCGGCCAAGGAAGATGTGCAATGTACGCAATACACAAATGTTGTCAAATGTTGGCGCTAATCCGGTTAAAATTCCATGAAGACGAAAAATCACTAAAGTGTTGCAATCGTCCGATTGAGGCGGCACTACCCCAACCAAAATTAGCACGCTATATCAGGAAATACATACTGCACACAGTGTACTGCACAAGTCTGAACTGAGATAACGCCACCATCATGGAACTACATTTCAGATTTTGAGGCAGGTTGCTATTTATCATTCAGAGATAACGATGTCCTTTCGTGTAGGTGACACTGAACCTAAAAATAGCCTCAGCTCAGGCTGATGCTTGCTGTGTTTGGCTAGCTACCAACTACCACCCTGGATGTATACCACACATACACACAATCACTGCTCTGCAAATGCTTGGACACATCTATCTCATTCTCATATATACATTAGGGGAATGGTGAATGGTTACCATCCTAGTTTTGCTATTACAATATCCATTGAATTAAATAGCATCACTGTTACAGTTCATTAACATTATCTCATAGGTTTCAACATTTATGTCCTCCACATGTTAATTGGTTAATGCTGACACTGTTGTGACCTCCAAAGCACCTCTACTATACTTTAGATGTGCTCTATAAATCACCTGATGCAGACAGACGGTTGTTCTGAAAATAATGTGCATTCCTGCTGTGTGCCCCAAGAGTTAGTTATGAAGGGTAACAGAGGGCTTTTCACCAAAAACATGCCCGTCGCTCCGCTTCAAGAACCTTTCTCACATACAGCATCATGCGAAAGCTAAATCTAAGCATCAGACTTGCAACTTTTATCTTAAAAACCTTTAACTATACATATTCTTTCTCACATTCTCCTGTGAGTTTGTCATCGCATTGACGCAAAGCGACAGTGCGTCTCTCTGCAGTGGATCCGGTGGCAGATGGAGGATTGGCAGTGAATGAAGGGATCCAGTGCCAGGAGCCTGTTGTGTTCACACTGGACCGTCACAACCGATTAGTCTCAACGCTCCGGTGCACAGCAGAGGCCTGTGTTAGCACTTTGGAGATTCATGTCTGGAGTGCAAACCAATGTGAAGACTTTGGTTCCAAAACACCAAGTCAGAAATTTGATGAGTCAAAAACATGAAAAAAATAAAAACATAATTCAATAAAAGTATACTACACTTAATTTTACTAATGAACTGGACGTGGTGACTTATTTCAGCAGCAAACAGAGGTGATTTGGTGGAAATAAACAAAAGAAGACATGAGTAGATGTCAATCAAAGACACCACAGCTGAACAGAAAAACAAGAGTGCCACCTACTGTTACTCAAAGATCATTAGCAAAGACAAACCAAAGGAGAACAAACACCACATGATGCTAAACATGTCACCAAAATAAAAGGATAAGTCTGGATATATTTTATTTTACTTCTAATCAACAAATCCCCCAAAGACCAAATCAACAACGACCTGCTGCTAGGAACGGGTATTATTTACATATTCATGCTCTATACCATGTGACTCCAATGTTGTTGTGACTGCCACACACTGTCTTGGAGGCTCCTTGCCAACCTCAGTGGGCAGTCGGCTGACTTTGGAGGGTCATCAGCTGATTGAGCTCACCTGGGCCTTGAACTATAAAAGCTGGCCCTTGTGCTCGTTCATTCCTTTCCAGTCATCCAGTCATAGATAATCTGAAGACAATTACAGGCCAGCTGCTTTGTATCATGGATGCAAACACTGAAATAAGAGTCATTGACACCAAGAGAACCAATGTTCTTTACTCCACCATTGTTCTTTTTATGTGATTTGTTAACAATAACAAAAAATTATAGAACAATGCCAGTCTTAAATGTTTAAGATAAAGCAGTTTACACAGCACAAAATGACAACACATAAATATTCCATACTGGTTCAAACACTTCATTGAAGCTACAGCATGCTTCTACTGAGTGAAGTATTCAAGACGCCAACTTTATATGGCAGCACCGTTACATCAACTGCAAAACTCCTGATGTCTTGTGCATCATTGTATACACACTTTAAAATTCAGCTTTGTGTTTGACGTTTTTGGCAAAATTCATCTAAAAAAATGTACATTTAAAAAAATGCATTGAAAATATATGAATATATATGAAGTTCTTGGTTGCATTTCATGAGTTTCCATCCATTTCCTTCCTCTTGTCCAGGGTCAGGTTGTGGTGACAGCAGGTTTGGCAAACACTTTCCAGCTCCGTGATCTCATTCTTTCGGTCACTACCCAAAGTTCATGAGGGTTTCTAAAGATGTACCCACAAAAGTACACACACGTATAAAAGAAACAAAATTAATGCAATAAGACAGACAAAAAAAGTTTGAGTGAAGGTAGCCAGGCCTGGATTTAAAATACTATAAAATATAAATAATAATAGTATAAAAATATGTTTTTTATCTCCATGAAGTACCAAACAGGTGGAGGAAAATACTATAAGTACTAAAGGTTCAGTGTGAAAGATTTAGTGGCTTCTAGCAGTGAAACTGCAGACTGCAACCATATGAATAACCCTCACCTCATCCTACTACGGTAGCTAGAAAACAAAGCGCCTATCGAGAGCCAGTGTTTGTCCATTCTGGGCTACCATAGAAACATGGCGGTTCTCCTTTAATCTCACACACCGGACCTTTAAGGAGTTCCTGTCAACACACATATCAACACATGGCATTTTGTTTGATAGTCAATATGTTGGTAAGGCCATTTTTAGCACCTCGGGATGAGTTGGCACTGCAACTGTGGATATTTGTTGACCACAAAAAAAAAAAAAACAAGACCATATGACCGGCACTGGCTCATATTTATACTGCTGACAGAGCAAAAAAAAAAAGGAGGTGTGAAGTTTTGCTCATTGGCTTTAAATGTTCCAACAAAAGAAGCAAAAATAAATAAAGACTGTTTAAAAAAAATTCATTCTAACGAAGCAAAACATCTGAATCCTGCCCAGAAACGCAAAAATCAAGAATAAGATTTAAAAAAACAACAATGTAGGAAGCTCGTGTTACAAAACACCTTTGTGTTGCGTAAGAAGAAAAAAAAAATAGAGAACTCGTTGTGATCTCAGCCAACTCCTCCTGTTTGTTTGGTTCCTCCTGTTTCCTGAATGTGTTGGCGGGACGCTGACGCTAGAGGTCAGCCGTCGGGTGGCGTTTCCTCTCGTAGATGTGCATGATGTTGTTGTTGCCTTGCTGAAATCCAGTCACATTACTCAGGTGGATGTGAACGGCGGGAGCGTGAACGGGGTGAGCGTGGCGGGAGGAAGACTCAGGGCTGGAGAACTGACGCTGTAGAAGAGAGAAAACTCGATTATTTTAGACCGAGTACTACAACTGACGCCTTACAAACTGTATTTTATTTTATCTAGACGTCATTGTGGAACAAGAAAACCCACGTGGTACTGGTGATACAGGTTTTGCCTCGAAGCCTGCTGGGATTTTGTCGCTGTTCTGCTTTGAGGCGACGTCCTGGTAAAATTAAAGGCCGGTGATGCATGAATCGGGTAAACAGAAGACACTTTCTCTTTGTGGTTCGCCGATGAGCGACTCATGTCAACCTCGCAAAAATTTGCGGCTCCAGTCGAAGGCTGATCTGAAAGAAAGCACACACACATAACATTTAAAAGGCACTTTGTTTGTCTGATTTGTGATGTGAAACGAGAGCTTCCCCTCCTACTTTAGTGGTTTCTATGCAGTTTCAACACCAACTTCCTGTTTACCTTTGACTCTTGCTTTGTCTCTTTCATCTGGGGTCCGGTGGGCAGCCACTTCCTGCAACAGAAGCAAGAATAAAGTTCAGATTTATTGGTTGTTTGTGACAAACCTGTGGCCTGATACGCCTGCTGTTGTTGGGTTTTAATCTCTAAATTAAACAAAAGACAATTTATTTCTATTAGCGATCGTTGACCAACAGCGATCCAGACTTCAGGCTTTATATTTTTACTCTGTTCAACACTTCCCCTGGGTTAGCAGGAAATGATGAATGTAGCATTTCCCCATGGAAGCAACATTGCGGACACACCGCAACACTGACCAATTTGTGGCAAAGAAAAAAACCCTAAATCTTGCGGACCACATTGTGAGCTGCTTCATGTTGTTTTTCTTTGGGTTAATAGAAGCAATAACAAGAGAGAGAGTGAATGATGACGTTAAAGTGAAAGGCTAGAGCCAAAAATACAGGCAGCTAGCCTTTCTGTGATGCTACATAAAGACAAGAAGCGAATGTCGATGCACCTCACCTGAACTGGCGGCCCCCCCGTCAGCACATTATCAAAAATGTTTCGTGCCGCAACCTTGGTGTCCTCTGTCCAAAAACAAACAAAGACAAGTTAAAATGTTAATCCAGCGCTCTAATCTGGTGGTCTAATCTGACCAAAGACTGTGAGATGCACTTGAAAGTTGCAGAAAGTAAGATATGTTTATAAATTACAAGTGTTGAGGAAATTGAGCTAAAGCCCAATTTTAGAGTCTTTATGCTAAGCTAAGCTAAGTGTGTCCCGGTTGTAGCTTCCTATTGAATAAACAGCATGCATCAACCGTCTCATCTAACAAGAAAGAAAGGGAATAAGTATATTTCTGAATAAAAACAAACTATTTCTTTAGAGCCCGTCCGCCTTTATGCTAAATCTGAGGCTACATCCTGTTAGCTGTGCTAGCATATATACTAGCATGGCTGATTAGTCTTCCAAATTAAGCAAACAAGGTACAACGTGATTATTTTGTGAGATTTAGAGGCTGATTTTGTTGCCTTTGGACAGTCTTTCTGCTAAGCTAAGCTACGCTAAACGACTAGAGACAAATTAAAACAGACCTGATGGCTGAGTGATGTGAACTCTCTGAACATGCTCTGTTATAGTTTGTTCTTCCTTCTCGTCCTGGAAAGAAGAAGAGAAAGAGCAAGTCAGGCAGTGACGCGAAATAAAAAATTCCTGCATCATGTTGAAATTTCCCAGCGTCTCAGCATGACTCAAGTGTTTCTGAAGATGTCTGCTCCTCACCAGTTTCTTCAGCACTTTGTGGACTGCATCAACTATGGCGTGTTTGTGCATCTTATACAGTTCTTCTGTCTCGGTTGTACACTCTGGCAGACAACACAAAGTAAAGATGTAATGAGCCAGGACACAAATGTCTGGACCAAATCTTTATCAAGTCATCCGAGTTTTCTCACCCTGTGAGGACGGTCTTTGTTTGGGTTTTGCCTCCCAGCATCTCTTCATTAGGTTCATCAGTCCAGTCAGCCCTGCGATGCCAGCAGCCTGGCTCGTGATCTCGTCCAGGGATGGACGGTCTCCTTGTGGGATTCGAAACCGCACTATGTTGGTCTGTGCATCTACAGTGGAGGATGGATTAAAAAAAGACATCAGAGAGGATGGATGACTTTTTAATGTATAAAGGGCCTTATATATTCATTTATTTATTTATTGGTTAAGTAAGCAGGTCGGCAGCAGTAACATTGATGTAACATCATATTTTATGAGCTCCTTGTATGTTTATGTTTGTAAAAATCCCAATTAGTAACTTAAATAGTAACTCAAGCTAAAGATACAGTAGAGTAGAGGCAAAAAGTGGCACCAAAGAAACTTTGTGGTTAATTATGTTTTACCAGGAGTCACAGGTCACTGATGTGCAGACACATCGCTCTACAAATCTGAGCTAAGAAAACAAACAAGGTGTGGTAACACAAATGAATTCCTGCCATTCCTGCTGTGTCATGTAAAAAAACCTGACATGACTGTCAAAGACAGAGTTAAACAATGTTTAGAGGCTAAGAACACCGAAAAGAAACCAGCGTATCTTACGTTCATATGGTTGTTTCCCCGTGACCATCGCCCATAAGAGTATACCGTAACTGAAAGAGAAACAGACAGTTACTAATTTCAGAGTTTGTTCATCTGTAAAGTGACTGTCTGTGGGAGGATTAGGACATTCAATGACAACAATAGAGTCCAGAGGGAGGTGTTGCATTGAGATGGGTGCAGTTTATTGGACGAGGAAGTCACGAGTTCCTGGAAGTTTGATCAATTATACTAAATGCTTTTAACGTGACACCATTTCCCTATATAATGATATTTTGACTTTGCGTCAAAACAAGACCTGTACCTGTAGATATCGGAGGCTCGGGTAGGGGTGTACGATATGTCGAACGCCTCCGGTGGCATGTAGCTAATCGTACCTCCGTCCTCTTCGTTGTCTTTCTTAGAAATCCGCGAGACGCTGCGGTAAAAACGGGCAAGGCCAAAATCTGTAAGCTGAAAAGAAAAAGAGGGAGAAAGGACGAGATAATGAACCCTGAGAGGATAAACTAGACAAATTACCCAACCCTAGAAAGACTGAACTGAAACTGAACCATGCAATCAAATTCTGAGAAAATGTATTTTTGTTCGTATCTTTTATGATTACAGTGGAAATTAGAGAAATGATTAGTCAGCTACAGTTGAAATGGAATGAAATTAGTCAGTAAACTGCTGAATCACTGAAGTAATTCTTCAAGCAAAGGGTACCACCAAATATTCTCTGGTTCCAGTTTCTTAAATGTGATGATTGAATTGAGAAAATAACGAAAGAAGCAGGAATTCCAACATGTGGCCACCACAGTGAGCTTCAAATCGGCTATTCGGAAACCTCTTGGTAGGTAGGACAAGGAAAGAGGAAGCAGTTAACCCAGAATTCTAGGTCATGACACAAAAACCCATGCGCATACGTGAGAACCAATAAACCTGTGCACAGATGTGAGTTAATTAATATAATTAACAAGATGTTGGCCTCAGTTTAACTCTCAACAAAGACTGTTGTCAACAGTGTAAAGTTAGTGTGCAGCTGGGACTCACCTTGGCTTTGAGAGAGGTGTCCAGCAGCACGTTGCTGGGCTTCAGGTCCAGGTGGAGCACAGAGGGGGACAAACTGTGGAGGAAGTTTATACCCAGAGACACCTGGTGAGCCAGTCTGAACACCAGCGGCCAGGGTGGAGTTTCATATAAGGTTTCCTGATAGAAAAATATACATGAGAAGTGATTATTTGTTACAGACAAATATAAATACTGTTGATTGTGCTGTAGTGACATAGCTATTGTTTATGATTAATTATGCTAATTTACTCCTCCTGACTCAAAGGGAACTGTTTTAGCAGCATAAACACGACTAAGAAGAGCCTAAACAGCCATGTTAGCATTTCTGTGAGGCTGACATGCTATGCTAACATGCTAAAGTTTATCATGTTCACCATTAGCATTTCAGCATGCTTATATTTACTTGTTAGCAGTTAGCTTTCAGCTATTTGGTCCAAGCTTGGTTTAGCTTAGCTTAGCTTAGCAAACCACCTCTGAAATCTCTTTGAGGCTGACATGCCATGCTAACATGCTCACAGTGAAAGTGCTAACATGCTGATGTTTACAATTGACATACGCGTGTTTGAATGCTTACACTTGCTAATCAGCACTAGACACAAAGTACAACTACAGACTGCTGATAGCTTTCAGCTATTTGGTCCAAGCTTGGTTTAGCTTAGCTGTTGCTCAAAAGTCTAATTCTGTGGCTGAAAAGTCCATAACATGCTGACGTTTACCAAGTTTGCCATTAGCATGTTAGCATGCTTACATTAGCTAATTAGCAGTTAACACAAAGTACAGCTACAGGCTTCTGATTGGACTGATATTTAGCTTGGACTAAATATTCAGCTATTTGGTCCAAGCTTAGTTTAGCTTAGCTGTAGCTATCTAAGCTAATGCTAACATTAAAACTCTCAAGCTAAGAGACTATGGCTAAAGCTAAAGGAAAGAAAGTCTGGATCCTCATCAGTTCATGATCCATGTAGAAGACAAGGAAAACAGCACTGTTCGTATATTAAAGCTGAAGTGTGAATGTAGAATTAGGTGAAAAAGAAACAATGTACGCCACAATTAGACAGTAGACGACTCTACTCAGCTATGGAAAGTCCAATCATGTTGCTAAATCCTGAGTGGAACCGGTTCAAGAACCAGATCTAATTTGGTGGAAATGCACACTTGGTGATTGGAACCAAAAAAAGATGTACAGTATACCACCAGTTTGAGAACCAGTGGTGTAGTAAAAGTACTCCTTCCACCTTTGGTTACCTGTAAGGTGGCCAATGATCCTCTTTCCATGAACTCCATGACCAGGCCGAGTTGTGTTGTCGGCCCAGAGGAGGGCGGTCGACCCCTGAAGACGCCGAGTACCTGAATAACATACGGGCTGCTTCCTTGACGCATCATGTCGATCTCACGCAGCAAAGACTTGCTGGTCCTGCGTGAGTGTTTGTTGACATAATGAGTAACTTCACAACCTCTTTTAAAGACAGTACAGATGAAACTCTTTGTAAACACTTACCCGTCGTCATGATGAAGCAGTTTAATCGCCACATCGCAGCACCACTTCTGATGCCTGGCTTTAAAGATTTGTCCAAAACCCCCCGAGCCGATCACCTTCCAGTCTGCCAGGCTGGAGTCTTCAATCAGCGCAGGAGCCACGTGGTTGGACAGTGCCATAGTTTACTGGAGGAGGAAATTATAATTATGTTTGTAGTATCGTGTCTGTAAATTTGGGGAGCTGAAGAGGTTTACTTAAGTTAAACTTGATGAGTTTTGAGCTCTGTATCTGATTTATTTCAATTAAACATCTTTAAATGTAATTGATTTTAGAAAGAAAATGCATTAATAGATTTTTGTATCCACTAGGGGGCAGCAGACAGAAGCTGTAAACACCCTTTGAGTGGATTTAAGTGCAAATTTCTTAGCAAACATCAGGTTCTTTAACGCCTGCAATGTGATGGTTTGATGTGCGGTGGTGACATCACTCTTGAACAATACCCGACTGAACGAACCAATCGGAAGCTATGACTAAGAATATCGTACCTGTTTTAAAGATGCAGCTGCAAAGATTTAAACGTATGAATTCACTTTTAGACCCTAATAAAGCTTTGATATGTTGGTCAAAACAGGACACAGGAACATTTCCAGCTATAAAATCTAAACAAAAAGTTAAAAAAGAAGCTCCATAGATCTTTTCTTTGGATTTAGATTCATGGTGTCAGTATTTTAAGCATTTATAACTTTCTGGAGTGTTTCTGTTGACTTTTTTAAAAATAAAAACTGAGGAAATCAGGAGCTCTTTTAGCTTTTTACTCCTGAATAAGTAATAAAACCAAATCCTTCTTGAGAATTGGACACATAAAACTTTCTAAAGCCGACATGTTTTAACACCCTCTGGCTTCAGGTGTGGCCTCACCTGCTCTTGATTCCAGTAAATCAGTCGTTTCTGACATCGATCGATCGAAGTTATTTAATTCATAAAAACAGAAAAGAAAAAACAGGAAATACTCACATTCTTTGCCTTTTTTCTCTTCAAGTCAAGCTGACGGTGGTTGCATTCAGGTCAGTCAGGAAGTGAGTAAAAGGAGAGCGGTGGTTAGTGGTTAGTGGAGTGAATAAACAATAATGTATATATCGTATCTTTACTGCCTTTTCTTCTGGTTCGTAACTCAAAAGTGTCGTCTGAGAAGATCTGTGTATTTTCACATATCACAGCAAACATGTGAACACACACACACCATCAGGAAACCACATTTTCTTGTTGTTCAGGCTACCTAACACGCAAAAAAAGACCCTTAAAGGGAGGGTGGACAAAACAATAAGAACACCTGTGAAATGTGATAAAACAACAGTCCTGCCATAATTACGACCTCTTTAGAGCTTTGAATGTGACTTTTTCTTCTAAATTGTGTTGATTCAACTCATTTTACACTTGTAGTGGATTACATTAGACTATAAAGTACCGGCTACCTGATTTTTTTCTTCATGACTGATGTAAAAAAACATATCTATGAGCTGAAAACAACAGATTCACATCACTTATTCATGATATAGAGATAAATACCTATATGAAAACACAGATAAGATGAGATAAAAGGTGGAAATCACAAATGTCCTGATCAAAACAAGACAACCGACACTTAAAAACAAGAGTAACAAGGTGATTATTCAAAGCAGGGAAACCACTCACCCTTAAGGATATATCTTCTTCCTCATTGTTCAACTGAACAGGAGGTGGTGGAGAAAACAGTATAAAAAACCCTCCAGCTCATTCACCGACTTTCCACTCGCAGCGGCGGCACGAGCAGCAGCTCTTGTTCCGCCTCAGAAGGCCGAAGCAGAAGTGAAACCAGGCATCCCATAAATCTCTATTTGACTTCTGCTTCTGGACGGCTCATGACGGGGCAAGCGCCAACAAGTTTCTGTTTCAGTCGATTCCCTGTTCCTCGTCGCTTCTGATGGCCGCTCTGTGTTGTTGTTGTTGTTGTTGTTGTTGTTCGGTGATGTGAAGGGAAAAGAGGTTTATGTGTGAGGTTTAGGATCTGTTTGATTTCTTTTCATGACCTTTTTTGAGAGAAATCAGGCAAGTTTTAATCAGAAAGACACCAAATCGAATGTCTAAAACCACAGCACAGGAATGATCTAGAAAAGACACAAAGTCTGGTGTCATGTTCAGGTTTTGGTGATGTTTTAGCACATGAGTGATGATGCAGGTGTTTCTAATGCACAACATCACCTTTGACCTACTTTAACCTTTGCGTCTTATCACAAACTGGCTGTACGGAACACCTAGGTGTGGCAGGTATGCTGATGTAGAGGCTTATTATAAACATAGTTACAAATATTGAAACTTAGTGCAATGCCTGCAGAGATTTTGTTGACAGTCTCATGACAAAAAATGAGAGGGAGTGTGTGTGTGTGCTGAAATAACTCCACCTAACTTGAGGTTAAAGGGGAAGTCCACCGATTTTACACAATAAAAGACTTGAAATATTTTGTGGCTTCATACAGGATGTCGCTCGAGTTGCTGTCGGTTGACTGCAAGTCTAAAATTAAAAGAAATTAATAAAGCTGAAGGTGTGGAGTTAAAAAATCATCTGTAAACACCACTCGCCCTCGAGGCGAAGCAGCTCACACACACCTTTGATCCTACAGATGTAAATCTTTGAAAACAGGTCACAGATATAAAGTTTTATTTCTCAAAAAACAGTCACGGTTGTATGGCGTGCCACTTTTTGTATCGTTTTTGCACAACAGTAGAGCTTTGGTTCCCAAATCAACTGTCGTTGCATTGCGTTGTGGGTAATGTAGGATCATCAGTGGACCCAAGGAGGGCTGAATGACACCTGGTTGCTCAAACAAGCCATCTGTAACGGCACCCACCTGTCAATCAAAGCGTCCACACTCTTAATCCTGCATAACTTTAAGCCTTAATATAATGTGAACAGGTGACTTGTATATAAATTCACCCTCAGTACAGTTGTCATGAACGGGGAAATTAGCTACAGAGACCAAAACTGTTTTTTGTACCAGGTTGTAAACATGTTTATTTCTGCTGTGAAGGTTTTAACATGGGGACTTACGGAGACTGACTCACTTCTGGAACCAGCCTCAAGTGGACGCTAGAGGAACTGCAGGTTTTTGTTTTTACTTCACAGCCTTCACAGGCATTTAGACAAAGTTAGCAACCAAGTACATATTTCATGGCAAAAACCTAAACTAATTTATACAAAATAAATATTTAATGACATTCATATGATATTTTCATGACAAAACGGAGTTTCTTTTGATTTTTAAGGTAAAATATGGAATACATCACCAACTTTACATGAAACCAACAGTATTAACACCCTTTCACCACTTCACAGCCACAGAACAACTGTTGCCAGTCAAGCTGCATTGTGGGTAATGTAGGCAGACAAGTTTTTTTGACAAGGAGGAAGAATGAGTCCTGCTTTTCTTTTTTCTTTTCTGCCAAGAAATACATTAAAACAGCTGGACGCTCTATTTTTTTAAATAAATACTATAATAAAATGTTGTTTTTTTTTTTTTTTTGGATTAGAACCATAAAAACACAAAATACAGCCACACTTCTCCTTTAAATGCCACATTTTGAACCTCAGCTCATCATTTTAACCCGGACAAACACAGGATGTGGAGTGGGAGGTCACATTTCTGTCTCTCTCTTTTGCTCTTAAACCGAGGATGGAGGAGGTTTTTCTTCTTTTATACACAAAGTGTGTGTGTGTGTGTGTGTGTGTTCTCTGTCTTAGTGTATAGACAGATCCTGTCTCCTGTTATAAAGCCTGTCTGTCTGTCACAGTAAGAAAAACCCCGCTTCTGACGTCAGTGGAAATCCCCCTTTTATCTCCTGTCTGACACAAGTCAACAAAACATTTATAAAACATTTAAAAAACACATTTTTAACCACGAAAAACACACGTTCGAGTCCCACCTGTGATATCCAATCATGTTTATTATAATTAATTACATCAAAGGGCTCCAGGTGTGTGTTTAAAGTGTGTTTGAGGTTGATTAAAGTATATATTTTTAGGTCTGACACCGTGATGGTCTGCTCGCACCTCCCCTCCGTTCCCGCAGCTTTAAGTACCCGCCCTGCGTGACTGATCCACGGTGCGTGTTTGTCGTTTGGTTTCGGTTTTGTCTTCGGGGTTTCCACCCCTCTGATAGGCTGCGATGTCCAAAACTATCTCACACACACACGCAGACTTCCTCATCCGCCTGTCCGCAGCAGGAGATCCACAAAGAGGTGACGATTATTTGATTTCTTCGGATGGTCCCGGTGACAGCCCCGTCATGTGTTGAACTTTACTCGGATACATGTTGTTTGTTTGGTTCGTGACCGCGGAAGCTGGCGAGCTGAGCTGGAAACGAAACTTTTAAAGGAGAGCTCGACTCACGTAAGAACAAACAACGACACACACACACACAGATCTGAACACATCCACTGCTGTTTTATCTGTCTCATTATGATTATTATGATTCTTGTGATCTGTCCTCTCTCTGCTGTGATCGCTTCATGTCTCTGCATTAATGTTTCACCATCATCGGGCCACAGGCCAGATCTGTGTCATCTCTGTGTGCAGCTGAGTGTGTGTGAAGGCGTGCACACGGAGAGGAAAGCAAATGGCTGCACGATAATACAACAAACAGGCTGAAAATGAGCTTTAAACACACACACACACACACACATGCACACACACACAGGCTTGTTTACATGTCTGCACGCTCCTCTACGTCACCACGTTTCACTTTGTAACGTAACTAAGTGTAGTTACTTTGTTTTTTTTTAAAGGATAAATGTTTTATTGGCAATTTGCTGTTGCCGGGCAACACCAGTAATCTTCCTGTTAGAGTACACAGGTTAGTTTGCAGTTAAACTTCACTTTTTACAGAGTACAGTACAGTTACTTTTCAGGTGTAGTTACTTTGTTGCTGGGCAACAACTGCTCCTCATCCTGCAGTGCACAGGCCGAGTTTAGTTAAGTTTAAGTTTGTTAAACTTCAGGCAGTAAACAGTAAAGTATATATATTATATATAAATGTATAAAATATTGCAAATAAATCATATTATTACTTATTTTAACAGTATTTTTTGACTAGTTTGCGGCCCACGATACTCCTGACATCTGTCAATAGGTCTGCACACTTTAAATCTGTTATGAATAACAAGTCATGAATAACATGTCAGTACTTTAACAACTGCAGCTGTAAATGGAAATACAGACAGGCGTGTTTACATGTTGGAGTTTGGACTCAAGTACAAAGAGAGAGAATTTTTTTAATCTTATGTAACTTTATTCTTACAAATTGTGTTGTTTTTCTACATTTCCGAGGCAAATGAAGTGAAGTGCTCCTCAGAAAACAATTAAATATTGTTTATTATTTACGCGGCTGACCATTTGTTGTTGCTGGGCAACTAGTACTCTTCCTGGAGTCCATATTTATTAAGTAAATGGGGTCTGTAGTTAACATCTTAACACTGTTATAGCTTACCAACGTTGTTAACTTGTGAGTCCTTCAAATGTCACGTTACAGACAAGATTTCCCCTCTAAAAGTCACCACACGATGCTCACCCAGCTGCCAAATCATCCGGCACGAGGCCGTATTTATTATTTATGTATTAACTGAGGTCATGTAATTTCTCTCCAAATGCTCTGACAGGCTTGTTTACATGTTGGAGATACTGTAATGTAATGTAACTTTCTTCTAACATTTCCCTCTGAAGAGTACTTTTTACTCTGCTACATTAATCTGACAAGTATAGTTACTTTTCAAGCTATTAAATATAGTTTATTATTTAATGGGATGACTGTAACTTATTTCATTAATCTATTTTTCAGGAACTTCCCAACCTTTTTTAGCTTGTGACCCCTTCGAGTGTCACCTTTCAGACGATTTCCCCTCTAAAAGTCCCCGATGGTTTTTATTTGAATACACGTTCGAGGCACAAAGAGGTGAAATCGTCTCATATTTAACAATAAAACCTAAAAAGTGGGGAAACTTTTTGTAGCACAACTTTGATTTTCATCTCACGACCCCTCAGATTTACTTCCGAGCACCTCGACCAGCTACAACGGTAACACGCCGCTTTAATGATGATGATGATGATGTAATGTTTGATCACTCACACAGGGACTTTTTTTTGTACAGACCGTGTACATTTACTTTCCATCATTTAAATACCTTTACCACAGTCATAGTGGTACTTTTACTTTCATTAATGTGATCTGTGTTGTTCCGCCACTGTCAGGTATGTGCAGTATGAGCTGTGTGTGTGATGTTACTGTTTTAGAGATGGAGGTAGCTTCTATGGATACATAACATAACACAACTGGAACTGACATGGTTGAAGCACTTTTGGCACTTTTTTATGTTTAATAATATTTTTTCCCTTTAAAGGTTCTTTGCAGAACTCATTACTGGTTCTGTAAGTGACCTAGTTTTGATGAAAGACCAACAAGGAGACAGTTTGAACACTTTTTTTGTGAACCTGACGTACTCATGGCTTTACCTAATGGCTGCTATATGACTAACTAGTGGCTGTGTGTAGAAATGATTGTTTTGGTGCCATTTCTGGTTGTAAAGAGTAAAATTCTCTACAGAGAGCAATCAGTGATACAAGTAATTTACCCAATGTTACATTTAAAATTGAATATTTAATTCAATGTATCACATATTGCAGCTTGAATGAACTCAGTGACAAATAATGTTTACAGTAAATTTAGGGAACAACGTCACATTAAATGGTTCTTTCAAAAACAATTTGCAGAACCGAAAATAGGTTCTCCTATGGCCCCCAGATTCACCTTTAAGACTCCATACGGTGATTTGTATATACTTGTGTCAAAATCTAGTTTTAATAGTATTTCAGTTACTAACACACACACAGATATATTGTACGTACAGATATGAAAGTATAAATACTGTATATTTACAGTATTTATACTTTGCAAATGCAGATTATGTAGGCAAATGTCATTTCTGCAGCGCTGCCCACGCGTATATAACGCGTCGCACTTCCCTTCTAACAGGAAGAAACAGGTTGCAAAGTGCAAAGGTTGAAAATGTGGCTTCTAAATTTATAGCATTAAATTTCTATTCATGATTCAAATGTACGATAACTTTAGTAAAGGCTAATCGAATCTAAATCAGATGGCACGACATTTATTTATTTATTTTCACTAACATGAACCAGATGTTTTTTATTTTATATTTTATTTTATAGTTTTTCATTGATAATAATGCGTCATCCTCCCAGTGCTCAAAGCAGAAATGTATTAAAAAGATGAAACTGCGTTTGTTATATGACATTATTTCTCCTGTTTTTGGAAAATGGCTGGTTATATCTATATTCTTGTGTTCTTCTTTTCATTTTTATTCACAGTATGTTCAACTCTTTGACACCGATTTAAGAACAAGGGATGGACGGCGAGAGAAGCGATGGAGAGCCGGAGGTGGTGGACGAGTTTGCGTGTGCTGGGATGCTACGAGGATCTCTGACCTCGCTGCACAGCACCGTGGAGCGGATCTTCGAGGTGATTTTTGGCATCGGGGCGGACGATTTGTCTCAGGGCAACAATGGGCAGATATGGCTGAAACTACGGGGGAAGAGCAACAGTGTGAAAGCTGCCAAAGTAAGCCACCATTTCTTTGTTTTAGTCCTGATTGTGAAGCTTGTTTTGGAAAACGTGATTAAAGTTGTTATTGTAATTACCGGTAGTCTTAGTCTACTTCCTGGGAAATGATTCATATTTAAGTGTTGACTCAGTCTCAGTTGAGTTTCGATCCAGATATGTGGTCAACTTTCTGACACGTGAAATGCAAAATGAATGAAGTTCTAAACACAAGTACATGACTAAAGACTGAGCTGTTCTCTGAAGTTTTCTCCTCTTACAATGACAATACAATAAAAAACAGTAATCACGCAACTGTCAAGTACATATATGACATATATACGCATGCAAGCCATGCTAAGGCCCAAAATCCTTTAAATGTATTTTATATTATTTATTATTAACAGTTACTTCCATGAGTGCTGATATAGAGAATAACAGCACAGAGATTTACTACATGTATCACTCCGCAGGTGTTCGAACGACTGTTACATTAACGTTACAGTCGTTCATGGTTAACGGTCGTCGTTTATCTTAGACAGACCCTCAAACATGAACATATTTCTGCAAGTAGTTTAAAAACACACAAGGATCAACCATTTACTGCTGTTAGAAACTGAATAGCTGATAAAAAAAAACTGATCAGCCACCATCAGTAATCAATACACGAGCATTAATCAAACCAATAACACATTCAGCTGATGGTTGCCAGTTAACAGGTCACTTGTTAAACCAAAACACCAGTTACATTGTCCGCTTGGCCAGCTCTGGTTCTGGCATGACACTGACTACATTCCTTGTCTGGCCACTTCTTGGTAACTTGCTAACTCTCTCATTTCCTCTTCTCTTTCTCCTCTGTAATTATGTCCATAGAGGCTGTCAGTTATGTTACCTGTTTGCCAGCTCCGGTTCTGGCACAACACTAGTTCTGCTCTCTGTCAGCATTCCCCTGTCCACCCTAAGCCCTCCTCTTTCCGGTGGTCCAAAACGCCTGTGGTACAAACACTAACACTCCACCGGTGCCCTGAGCTCACAGTCCGTGCAGCTAACAAACTGAGCTAACAGCAGCTACAGTTGGCAGCAGTTTACTGTCCATCAGGAAACTATAATGTGTTCCTGTCCTTTGATCATGAGATGTTATTTTGATCGTCTACTACTATAGTATTTTCACCACCGCTACAGTAATAATACAGCACTCCAATGATGATACAAATGTTTCTTTCTTGCAGTTATTTGTGAAGGGAGTTGTGAACCAGGAGGAGCAGCAGGAGGTTTCCTATCCCGATGTTCTTCACTGTGTCTTCTGTGGAGCCAGAGGACTGTTCATGGACTGCCTGATAAGAAGCACCTCAGCGCATATTGTGGTGAGTGTTTTTGTTCTTTAGTTAGCCAGAATATGTGCACAAATTTATTATGTTATATTATATAACAAGTGATCTTTAAATATATGTTAATGCGAACGGTAGCAGACTCAAGTGCAAACACCAACCAGAGACTGAATCTCGTTTAAACAGTTTATTTACAATACAAAGGGAAGGTGCAGTTCAGGTGAGGAGTGTCCGAGGCGGTGGAGGGCAGACGTGTAGACAAACAAAGCTAGACGTGGCAGGTGGACGTCAAACGGGGTTTTCCTGATGTACAGTGTAACTCACGCTTAGTCAGAACGTTGGCAGAAGATGATCTGGCAGAATCCAGAAGGATGAGTCAGGGTTTTATGCAGCGTTGGTTGGTTGGTTGGTTGGTTGGTTGGTTGGCAGGTGAGGCCATGAAAGAGAGAGATAGGGAAAGGGGAAATGCACAGTATGATGACTTATCTTAAATTAACAATTCACAGTATTCGCAGGGGATGTGCTGAAACACACATCTAAATCAGGGTTTTTTAAAGTCTGACACTAGAGTTTGACCGCCTTTTTTGCCTATATTAAGAATTTGGCTAATTGGCACCATTAAAAGTATCCAAAATTAGCCTCTAGACGTTCCTGTCAGTAGTGTGTCCTTGGTTATACAGACATCTATCATTGGGTTACTTTGATATTGAAGAAAACTTAGAAACATGATGATTTTCTTAGAGTCATATGCCTTTATTTTATGTTTTCTGAGCAGATTTTTGGATCCAAAAATATGTGTAGCCTAAAGATGTGTAGAGTTATGACTAAAAGGAGTTTGAATTGTGACAGATTGCGTCTTACACCTCATTTCATGGGCAGGGCACGGTCCAGTGTGTAGCATGTAGTGGTGCACTTGCATATTGCAAACAACTGAACGCCCCTTAGCTCACCATCTCCTTTCAAGCTAGTAGGAAAAAACGTGAAAGGCCCTATCTAGAGCTAATATTTGGTTTGTCCGTTCAGGGTTACTGTAGAAATATGGTGGTACAACATGGCGGACTGCGTTGAAGAGGACCCCCTCCCTATGTAGATTAAAAAGACTTAGTCTAAGGTAACAAAAACATAACAGTTCTCATTTTCAGGTGTTAATGCACAGATAAAAACATTTTTATGACCAGAATATTCCATATTTAACCAATAGATTCCCCTGTCTTACACACCGAACCTTTAATAATCCAATCTAATCCAATTATGAGTCAATATCAAACGAGATATTAGAGACCACTGAGGTTAAAACAGACAGATGTGAGGGTTAAATAAAACAAGACACCAGCTAGAGTTCACAGACAGATATCACAAGTTTCCTGGTATCGATTTGCATCATGTGACGACAGTATAAAGTCCTCATAGTAAAACATAATCGTCACAAACTGTGAACCTTGGAACAAGCCAAGATAATAATTTCTAACCACTCAGATACACATTACTCACTTCCATCATTGTACAAATCCCCCACCAACACAATCAGCCTGTTACTTCATACTCAGTGTGCCATTTCTTGACTATGCAATAACGATATTGACTAACAGCACGACATCCTGGGATTCCCTTCTTCTTTTTCTTCGTATTATAAATTACATTATTAGTCAATATCACTATTATGTCTTAAAGATGTTCCATACCCCTGATGAAGTAACACCTTAATGGAACACTGTGGTGTCGTAACTGGGAATTTTTAATCTATTTATAAAACGTTTTGTCAGAATGCAAATGGAAATTTCATTTACTCTTAATAACTTTCTTTTTCGCTATCAGTTGTTGATCACTGTTTGAAAATCCCTTTTTAACGGGTCTTCACCCCTTTATAGGTTTAACGGTGAAGCTAGTTTTAAAGCAACATTGCATAGAAGCTGTACATGTGTACAGCTGCTTGTGACTGAGGTAACAATCTTAATATGTGTGAGTATTTTAGAAATTTTGACTTCTGCCCAGCATGAAAAATCACTTGTTGATGTGAATAAAACCAGTCCGTCAAAGCAGCAGCGTGCAAGGAGCTGCATTGGCCTCAGATGGCCATCAAATACATGCAAGTCCACATTCCTAAGAGATTACTTTTATTACATGAAAGTATTTCACTACTTAGCGCCAAAGCACTTTGTATGGCCTGATTGTTATGGAGTCTGTTAGGACTTCAAACTCATGGATCTGTCCCTCAAACTGGACTTCTAGGGTTGTTCCCTTACCTAATCTAATTCTGTTTTCTTCTCACCAAACCAGGTCGGCTCCACAGGATTCCTGCTCATATCAGGTCTCGCAGAGCCGGTGGTGCGAGCCTACTCCCTTATTACAGACCTGGTGGAGAGGTATGAGGGCACACAGTCCAGACGCTCTGAGATTGGAGACAGAGGCCCAGGGGAGTCTCTGGATTCACGCCGGGCCTTCAAAGCTTTGGTGGAGAAATGGGAGGACAGGCACATCCTGGATCTACTGGTGTTACCAGGGTCGGTGAAGGAAATCCTGTTGGATTTGGTGAAAGAATCAGGACTTGGATCAAGCCCCAGCCCAGCACTAGATGCAAGACTGGGGGATTCGGAGGGTAGATGGGACATCACTACTGATCGTTGGGTTGAGGGGATGCCTGGAGGTTCGGCAAGCAAAGACTCCTTCTTCAAGTCTTTCTCCACATCTGCAGGAGCTCGAGGGAGGGCAGAGGGTGCTGAGGAAAGACTTGTGCATTCTCCACAGGAGGTGGGAGAAGAGGGGCAACTGGAGCAAGGGGCATTAGGTCCCAAGGTGACTGGGGGAGTAGGGGAGGAGCAAGAACAGGAGCTGCAGTTTTTGCTGCTTTTAAAGTTCTTCACAGCCATGGGGTACACAGAGGATGTCGTGAAACGAGTTCTCGCCCAAACAGGACCCAAAGAGGCATCGCAGATACTGGACTTAGTTCAACAGGAGCAGGAACGCAGTGACCAGGAGCAGACGATTCAGAGTGGCCCAGATATGAAAAATCATGAAGGCATCACCTTGAATCAAAGTGAGAGGAACCGGCCTTGTGAGACGGAGCACAGAGAAGATGAAGAAGTGACAGCAGGAGGAGATAGGATAAGTAAAAATGGAGAGGTGGGAGAAGTTTGTGAGGGAGAAGGGGAAGTAGGGTCAGGAAGCACAAGACACTTTGAGGGCGAAGGTCGTACTGAAGAAAAGGAGGATGACTTTGTCTTGGGAGTGGTGAAGAAAGCTGCAGCCAGCTGTGGCTACATGGAGCAGAATGTAGCCAAAGTTTACAACATGTTGCCTGATCGATCCACCCACCAGCTGCTCCTGGAGCTCCAGAGAGGGGAGAGCAAAGAGACGGACGCCTTTCGGGAAGAGCCGAGAGAGATGGATGATGTGGTGCTGGAGAAAGGAGCCCCAAAAGTTGGACCAACAGAGGACGAAGCAAGAGGAGAAACTGAGCTTTTCATACCTGCAGAAAAGAGAGAAACTGATGATAAAGGATGGGTATTAGTGTCAAACCTAGCTGCACCTGTTTCTGAACCAGATTTGTTTACTTGGATTAATAAACCCCAGCAGCCTCCGACAAATCAATACACCTCCCAGCCAAAGCGGCACCAGCCTCCCAAGTCACAAACCCAACACCAAACCATCCTCCATGAAGTCAAAGGGCCACCCATGCCTACTTATTCCTCATCCTTAAATTCTCCACACACCAATTTCCAATCCAGCAAACAGTATGACCAAACCAGCTACTGGCCTAATCCATCCACCCAAGACAACGTCTTAAATCCAAAGCCCCAGGCCTCTAACTCCTCAAAACGGACGCTCCAAACCCCTCAACAGCCCATCTTCACAGGGAAACACTCGTCTCCGACCAGAGCGAGGGAACGACGTGGCTTCAACACCTCTTCAGTGGTTGTGACAGGGGAGCAGCGGTTCCTGGAAGGCCTACAGATGCCCTTTGACCTTCAACTAACAGACCAACCTGGGGACCCAAAGCTGAGGACGATCATCATTGATGGGAGCAACGTGGCCATGAGGTGGGAATTACTCAGAGCTTAGAGTGTGGTGGCTCAAGCTGCCGCCATGTTGGTTGTCCAAGACTGTTTTTTGCACCAGGCTGTAAACAGCAGTTTGGCTCAGGAGTGGTCAGAAACTTTACACAGTACCTTTAATTCTCTATACACATTATGTGGATGATGATGTGATGTTATAGCAGGATAGTAAAGGTCAGTCCAATTATAGGGACCTCAACAACTAAATGGCTGGTTCTGCATGTCCAGTTATCATCATGCAGTCTGTACTGTCAGTTGTGGTCTTTGGTTGTTTGTTGAAAAGGTTCGTTAACAATGAGAGTAACGACTGCGATTATTAAGAGAGAGAGATTTAACCGTTATAATTCAAATTAAGCTTCATAACAGTTCCTCTTAATTTTATAAATGTAGGTTCCACCTATGCTGATTTTATTACAAACCTTTGTTTGTCTTCCACAGTCACGGGTTGGGTCATTTTTTCTCCTGTCGAGGAATCGCTCTGGCCGTCCAGCACTTTTGGGACCGAGGCCATCGACACATCAGCGCTCTCCTGCCACAGTGGAGACAGAAGTTTGACCCCAAGATCAAAGGTAACACTTCCTGCAGTTTGCATGGTCTGTGCACTTTATCAATTTACAATAACATAAGACAAAGAAAGAGTTACTCTTCACATTCGAGAAGCAGGAACATGTGAATCTTTGTCAATTTATCTGCTCCATCTGATCATATACATGTTTGTTTAGAGTGTTCATTTATTCATATGCATGCACTTCCTTGTTTTATCCCATTTACCACATTCAGTGGTGCATTTACTTAACCACTGGTTATCTCCTCACACATCCTGATGTATATTTGCAGTGTGTGGTTTTAAAATGACAAAGTCCTCCGAGCCTCTGCACACGTGTGGCTTGTATTTGATTCTGAGTCACATGTAACAGGAAAACAAATCAGAATTTGGCAAACACGTGAGTGTGTGCGCTTTCCCCTGTTTACCACAGACTAAACACATTGTCTGTTTGTTCCTGCCTCTCAGAACAGCACTATCTAGGTGAGCTGCAGAAGCTGGGCCTCGTCTCCTACACCCCATCCAGAGAGGTCCAGGGCAAGAGGATCAGCTCGTACGACGACAGGTAGATACACTCTGCTTGTTTCTGTGTATTTCCTGTTTTTTCCTTGGGTGTCTTGTGTTACTTTACTTCCCGTCTATTTTCTGTGTCACCTGTGTTTAATTAGTTAATTAGCTCTCATGTATTTAGTTCCAGTGTTCCTTGGTTTCAGCGTCAGGTTGTGTTTGTCAGTCTGAATCTTCCCATGTTCCGGACACATTTGAGTAAATAAGTGAGCCCAAATGCAGATGAGGAGGTGAACAAAAGGTAGCCTTAATTTAACTTACAGAATAGGTAGGAAAACGCAAAAGTCACTTAACATTCTTGGGAAGTCGAAGAATCCAAGGATAAATAAAAAGTCCAACACAAGTCCAAGCAAACAGAGATCCAGAGCAGAACCCCACAACAGCCCGGTACAACAGCCGCAATACTGCTGATGCCGCAATCAGAATGTAGTGTGGAATAGCTTCTTTTCCCGGTTGCTTCACGTTTCTCCTGTTTCCACAGATTTATGCTGCAGCTTGCACAGAAGACAGACGGAGTGATCGTGACGAACGACAACCTGAGAGACCTTTCAGACGAGTCCCCTGTGTGGAGGGACATCATCAAAAAGAGGTATAAAAAGACAGCAAAATATGTCATATTAACCTGGAAGACAGAGTTGCAAAATATCTAATCATTTTCCTTTGACTTGGTGTGTTTTGGATTGAGTAATGTTCTACAGATACACAGCAGTCTACGCTTCTGAAACTTGTTCAAAGGACTAGTCAATTAATTACATTGTGCGTGATCTCCCCAGACTTCTTCAGTACACGTTTGTTGGGGATCACTTCATGGTGCCGGACGACCCTCTGGGCAGAGGAGGGCCTCACCTGGATGACTTCCTACGCTCAGAGCACAGGTATTATCACTCACTTTTCTTCAAGGTAGCTCGGAAACTGCGTAGAAATTGGTATTTTTTGTGATTTGGTGCCCCATTTTTGGAGTGTCTGATTACATTACTTGTGATCAAAAACTAGCGAGACTTTGCAGCCAAACATCAACAAGGTATCTCCTCTTCCCAGTGGTCCAAAACAAGGAAATATTTGTTTGATTTTGGTATATGTCAAGAAAATAACTCTATAATTTTGTGTTCATTCCCTCTCAGGACTCCTGACCCAGGAAACCACTCTTTTGCTGGAGTAGCCACCAATTTCCCTTCCTCCAAACCTCCACGCTCTCAAACGGAGGTCCTGAACTACCGCGACCGAACTCTGGGTGGAGCTCCGGATGCAACACGTGGAGGGAGTCGGGGTAAAGGGAGAGGACATGGAACGGGGTGGGATGCGGGACACCAGCACAGGCAGTTTGGAGCTTTAGGTGCAGACAGGAGTCCAGAGGAGACCGCCAACTTGAGGGAGAAGCTCTGTCAGGTTTTCGCGGGTCAGGACAATATGGTGGCGCTGGTGCTACAGTGCCACCCAGAAGAGATGGACATCAACGTGCTGTCTGATTTGATCCTGGAGCAGCAGAAGGACTAAGACATATTTAATCATGATGTCTTCTCTGGGTTGATTCAGACTTCTGACAAACTTTGCCCTGATTTAAGTGTTTCCCACCAAATGACTACAACAAATCACACTGGCTAATCATTTACCTGCATTAACACACACATAATTTAACTATGATGTTCAACTCATGTATTGCTGTTTCCTTCCTCTAATAACTGCATTTTAAAGGTATTTTTTTAAAAACTTTTTTAAGATATTCCCTGTTTTAGATCCAAAGTGAAAATGTCCTGATGAACCAAGTAAGCTCTGTCTTTTTAGACCTATCAAGCAGGGTCGGACCAGTTTTCCATTTTAGTCTAGATACTGTGCCAAACATGAACTGTTAACTTCTGCTTACTTGTTGTTGGAGACCACTAGCAGCTTCTATTTGACAACTTATCATCCTCCAATGGCCATGATTCCTCCTCCATCTACTTCACCTCCATCATCCTCCCTTCCCGTTTTACCGTCCTACGTTGATCCTATTCAGGTGAAAAGCTGAAAAGGACAGATGGAAAGAGATGCTAACAGGTGCTAGCCATGGTCACTAAAACCAAGAGAAGATGGAGCTTCCGTACAAGAGAAACACAGGATCACCCCTATCAGACACCTTTTCTACATGCCTTGAATCAGTTGTCACTTCTAAAGGGATTCGTGGTCCCCAGAGGATGAGCCCTAATATCTATGATCCTATCCTGACCACCATCAGGTCAAAATGTGTCTAATATTTGGATTTATGACTAAACAAGTATGGCTGTAGACCCATCAGACTTGTTGAATGCCTGATTATTGATTAAAATTATTAAAAACACAAATTTGAAGTTTTTTGTAACCTGCTAAACTAAAGAAAAGTAAAAAAAAAAAAAAGTGGTGGGAGGGACATGGATAGTTATATGAGATGGTTTGGGTAAATTTTGTACATTAGCACCTTCAGCTGTGGGGGTGGATGTCATTTTGCCATGTGAGAATAATACTAAACCAATCTTTACAATATTCTGTACACTCAAATCTATATTTTTAACTTATTTTAACCAGGTCTGATGTCATTGTGACTCTACTTTTGTGCCTAAGATCATAGAGAGTGTGTCAGGATGAGGAAACTGAGCTTCATGAGGGGAGAAAGACAACCTCTGAAGATCAGGTCTTCAATCCAGCCACTCAAAGTCAGTTTTTATCGTAGTGCACCAGTTGTCGGACAGAATAATCTTATTTGTATTGTTTATTTATGTACATTTTAAGACTCTGATGCTGATTTTTGCCCATGTTTCTGTATTAAAGTATTTCTTAATTCAAAGGATTAAAAAAATGTATTTACACTTGTTTTTCTAAATTGTTTCACTGTTTGTCCTGGAATCAAATCGGAATTAGACAGATTTATCTGCTAAGAATAGTTATTATATCTGCTTTTGCCTGTAAATATAAGCTGTTACATTTCGGTATTTACAGTTGTAAAACAACATATTATTGTAACTTTGCTTTTCATATGACAAATATTGCAAATAGACTCAGCTGTTACTGTTGTTATTTACAATATGAACCTTGCTGTTCATGACACTTTCCAGCAGAGGTCAGACTTCACTAAATATACATGAACATGTGCGAGAGCATGAATATCATGCAGTAAACTCCAATTAATTGAGTTTAGTTAATGGTGATATGCAGATTACAACATATGCTACAAATTCTATTAAATGTTTTTAAAAATATTGTTAAGTACCGTAAGTAAGTCTAATCTGAATCAGAATCTTTGTTATTGGCCAGGTAAGTGTACACATACAAGGAATGTGACTGGTTTCACGTTGCTCTCAATGTACATACACAGACAAAGACATAAAGACAGCTAAAAACAAGGAAACAAGTAAATATAACTTCACATGTAAACATAAAGATTAAACTACAATTTACAGATAAATAAACATGTAGATACATAAATATGTAGATCTCTCTATATATACCCAACAACAATGTTTGTAGGCAGAATAAGACAATAATGCACAGTCCAAAAGACGCTAAAGTAAAGATGATTTATGTAGCAGGTTGCTTTATGTACATGAGTTAGGTGGCTACTGACCTATCTACTCGTGCTGTTCATACTGTATATACTGTGTGTGCATGATGATATTTGCATGTTTAAAGAGCAAAAACTGAATTTAAAGAAATATAAATAATTTACAGGTGCAGCGAATGTTTGACAGTCAGAAAGATGTAGTTAAAGTACTAACAATTAAAAGTACTCATTACAGACTTAGACTATAATTAGTATTGTTATCATATCTTTAGATTACTATGACTCATACATTAACATAAAAGCAGGACTTTATTGTTGTAGCAGATGGAGGTGGAGTAACATGTATTGATGGGGCATGAATGTGCACAGATGGAGCAGCAGCATGACTAAGGGTATGGTTCAGGACTCATCTAAGACACATCTAACTCTTAAATGTGGAGAGGGTGTGATTGAACTTGAATCTATGTTACTGAGAAAATGAACACCAAGATTCGGTAACTCAGTATTCACTGCCAAATTATTGGAAAGTTTGGTTCTCAGAGTGAAGTCTGCAGTAAATGAACTCAGGCTTTTCCATGTAGAGATCATAAAAAAGAACAACAACACAACGTAAGACAATTAACGGAGGATGACTTGTTTCTTTCATAGAATAGAATTCCTAGAATAGATGCATATTAAACCGGTTAGGTGAGTTGTAAACAATAGTGAAAATAGACGGCACATCTATTTTTGTAACGTCCTGAATAAGACAGAAGAATTTTTCTTTTTTCAAAGGAGGCTCGATGTACATGCCCAGTAAATAAAATAAAAGCACGTTGGGTGACACCTGACTCACGTCTGCAGGACTTTGAAATACAGCAGTTCGATACAGCAGAGGCCAGAGATCTTTTCACCACTTTATTTGCATGTCGTACATTAATGGAAAAGTACAGGCAGATAACAGTGAGTGCGTTAAAACTTTAGAGGAAAGAGTAAACATCACGGGAGACGGTACAAATGATACGTTTGTGTCCGAAAACTCAGGACTACATTAAAGTGTGCACACATTGCAGCACATAATACATAAAGTGCAGTACGTCCAGACAAAACTACTTGACAAGAGACAACACACAGTGTAACAAATTTGGAGGTGTATGTACAAATGCTACATACTGTATGGTTATATACAGTACCCAAGATCAGTCTTAGTCTTGAGACCACTTTTTAAAGGCCTCAGCCTCAAACAAAGAGGACTCTGGATTTCAGTTCAAGACCAATCAAGACCACAACTGCAGGGATATCTCTTAGTTGTCTGATTTATTTGTTGAGACATCGGCCAAATCTGCTGGAATAAAATGCGGTTTCCTGAAGCACAAAGAGTTCGTCTGCAAAGCAGCGTCCAAAATAACACACAGCAGTCTATAAATACGTCAAGACGACACTTAATGAGGTGACTCAATGTAGCAACCACGCCTCACCCAAAAAAGTTTTGTTCGTGAATATGTACTACCTAAATAGGCTCTGTCTTGTCTTGGTCTTTGACTTGGTATTGCAATACCATGGGCTTGGTCTCAATCCCTTCATCTTGTCTCGGTCTTGATACACTATGGTACTGGTCAAGACTTGGTCTTGGTTTAGTTGGTCTTGACTAGATCATTGGGGTGCATACATTAAAGAGCGATAAAAGGTGCAAGTGTGCATGGAGACATGTGCAATGTGCAGATAGTTTTAGTGTCTGACTGCCTGTGGGAAGAAACTGTTTCCCATCCTGGTAGTGTTGGGTCTTGAACTGTAGATCAGTCTTCCAGGAGGCAGCAGGGACAAGAGTTCTGTGAATTTGGAGCTCTGGAAGATCTCTACAGGGAAGCCGTTGATGGTCACGTTGAGTCAATCATGGGAACAATATGGGCTCCTGTGTTCATCACTGTGTTGTTCTGAGGTTTTGTTCTGTAGTAACTCTACTGCATGCACACAAATGTGTTAAGAATCATTTCTGCAGTCACTGTGGGTACATTGTTGTTGTGCTGATGCAGATGAAGAAAACACTCAACAACTTGTGAGAAAGATCTCAATCAATAATTCCTCAGATAAGAAACCACTAGAA
The DNA here is from genome assembly GCA_028641955.1 of Protonibea diacanthus. Taxonomy (NCBI): domain Eukaryota; kingdom Metazoa; phylum Chordata; class Actinopteri; family Sciaenidae; genus Protonibea; species Protonibea diacanthus. Next base: position 2,878,018 of record CM053998.1, on the reverse strand, counting down.
GCTCTTTATTTGTCTTTGCTGCTGCAATATCAGCGCTTTAATGGTATCTAAGTTGTATGATGTCTTATCTAACTTAAGTTTCATTTCATCATTGTAGAAGAACTGAAAGTGCAAACCGACATGCGTCATGTATTCCTGTACATGTTTCTCTCTTGGATGTTTATTTAGTTGCGTGTTTTTCTGTTTAAATGTGGGCGATGTCCTGTTTTTGAATGGTTAAAGACGCTTTTGATATCACTGTGAGATAGTCAAACAGTCAATCTAATCTGAAATATAAACAGGTAGCTTTGTATATATATTCGGAATTTGTCTTGGTGTTGTGGTGCATAACTATAAAAACATAGTAAGTCTGTTTCATGGCTGTAGTGCTCAATTTAAATATAAAAGTATACGTTTCCCTTCAACTCTAATACTACATGGTTTCCATCAGGCACTAAAACCTGCAGCTGCACCGTCTTTACAACAGTATGAGTGTGTCCGTGTTTGCTGATGTTGTAAAATTGGTTGTTTGCCAATATAGGGAAATATTACTACACCAATAAACATGTTTGATTTGAAAAAACAAATAAGACAGCAGGGTACACGGAGGAGAGAGCGATAAAGTGTCTTCAGTTCATGAAACTATTTATACAAGGTATGTTGGTTAAGCACAGAGTTCACGCTCTTTGGTGAGACTGGTCATGTGGAAGAACTGGCAAAAGAGTATACAGTATGTTTGTCATAAAGCCAAGACATGTTTCCTCCACAGGACATTTTCTGTTCCTCTATTTTGCATCTCTTTCATTTTAAGTGTAACCCATAACTTGTTTTCATCACATATGTTGTGCATGCAGTTGTTTGTGCTGAAAATGTTTGATTCAGCTGCCGTCAATACTGCTGCTATAACGTTAGCAATTAACGTTAGCCTTGAATAAAGTTGCTAATAATCAGATCAGCTCATTAGCTTAAACATAAAAGCACCTCTCACGAAAAAAAGAACTTTATTAGTCATACAGGGCTTAAAACTTAACATCCTTTGTTTGTGTATTTCCTATTTGTATGGCAATACTGCTGCTGCTATAACGTTAGCAATTAAACTTAGCCTTTCTAAAAGTCTAAAATTTCTAAAATAATAAAATTAACTAATTAGCCTTAACATAAAAGGGTGTCGTCCGTCATAATAAAAAATAAACCCCCTTTATTAGCCACAAGGGGCTGAAAATTATAACTTAACTACTTCTGTGTACTTCTGGTGATACTGCTGGCATAACGTTAGCATTACGTTAACGTAACATTACGTTAGCCTCCAGATCAGCCACTCTAGTACTTAAAACTACAACTTATCCTTTTTTATTGTGTATTTCCAATCTTTGTACAGGGGACACTTTTTTGTACTGAGTTGTAGTACATTTTCCTTCAGTGCAGGAGTATTTTACAGTGTGGTATTAGTACTTTTTCCTCATGTAAAGTAACTGATTACTTCAGTCTAACCTTTGACCTCTCCATCTCTCTGCCTCTCTGTTTACCTCATCCTATTTGCATAGCTGGACCGCACAGCGCGAGTGCGCGCGCCTACCTGCGCACGCCTCCGCACTTTACTGTACCTGCCTCGCGCTCGAACCTCTCTCTCTCTCTCTCTCACACACACACACACACACACACACAAACGCGGTCTCGCCTCGCGCGCGGAACCCAGACGGAGCGTCTCTCTAACGGCTGTTTTTAAAAAGAAAATACGTTTTTAACGGGTTGTTTTTACGTTTTTAAACGTTTTTTTTAACGGTTTAAAAAGTGTTTGTGAGAGCCGAGCGATAAAAACGAAGAGGGAATATAAACTTACCGTGTGTTTGTGTGAGCTGACTGACGTTAAAGGGAGCTACGAGAGGAGAGAGGAGACGTTTGATAATGAGGTAAGAATGTTCGTTACAAACGTTAGACTAACATTAGAACAACTGTTTTTTTAGGTTCGAACACAACCCATGTCAAAAAGTTGTGTTTTTTCTGCCCTGTCACACAATTTAAAGTCTCTTATTAACATTGTATAGGCTGATATTATAAAATATCTATTAAACTAACGTTAGCTGTCATATATTATAAATTTAGGAAATACGCAACAAAAAAGGACGTTAAGTTGTAGCTTGAAGTACTAAAGTGGCTATTAAAGGGATTTTAATGATGAGAGATGACTCATGCTTTTATTTTGAAGGTAATTAGCTATGTAATTATTAAAGTGACTTATTAATATTAATTACTAACGTTATACAGCCAAAGTTGGGGAATATACAAACAAAATGAAGTTAAGTTGTAGTTTTAAGTACTAAAATGGCCATTGGAGGGTTTTTTTTTATGATGATGAAAGATGAGTCATGCTTTTATTTTGAAGCTAATTAGCTGATCTGATTATTAAAGTGACTTTTTCTCATTTTAACAAACAAAAAAGGTTTTTAAAAAAAAGTAAAAACAGGCAGTGTTAAAGGGGAACACGTCCCCAATCAGAGCCAGTATTAAAGCTTTGTACTTCACTATACACACTTTTACACAAATAAACTCACTGACCAACAAAAAAGTAATTAAAATGAAGCGAGCAATCAAAAACAGTCCAATAAATTCTACATTAAAATCCATAATAAACAACATCTACATCCGATATATCTGTACAGTACAGCATCATTAACACTAACTGCAGTCCACCAAACCTTTAAACACAATGGCACCAATATATATCAAGAACAGGGACCAAGTCTTTGTTTTGTGCCGCCCAGCCAGAATCAGAGGTCACAAAAGGATATTAAAGGATACAAAGAAGTCTCTTTTTAATGGTCATGGTTAAATAATTTTATTAACTTTAAATTGAAGCCTGGAAAAACACATTTATCACCAGAATCACTGAAGAAAGCGGCTCGTGTATTTAACATTTAATACAAACAAACAAGAGATGAATGAAGGAGTTGTAGTAGTAAACATAAAATTAGGTTTTTAAGCAAAAGATGTCAAACATTTACTGGTTTTACATGATAAATTGAATATTTGGTGGTTTGGAATGCAAGTGGAACAAAAAACAACAAAGTATTCGAGCATTTTATAGAAAATATGATCAGGGTTTAATGGATTAAAAGAGAAAATTATGGACAGAGAATATTTTTAAGTTATTAAATAATCAATTACTCATCTAAAAATGACAGAAAAGATGAATGAACCTCGATTTTAACTGGTTTTATATGATAATTTTAATATTTGGTGGCTAGCGGCAACCTAGGAGATGCTGCAAATTATAAAATAGACTAATTAGATAATAAATCATTGATTTGAAAATGACAGAAAAGAAGAATAAACCTCGATCTTAACTGAACAAACTGGATCATGTAATATCCAAGTTGACAAATCCTTTCTGATAACGCCCTCTGAAACATGAAGATCTGCTGCTTTTACATGACAACCTAAATGTCGGGTGGGACAAAAAAAAAGACTTAATCTTGGCATCATTTTATAGAGGGATTAAATGAGTAAATAATGGACAGTCATCGAGTTGCAGCCTGAGAGATATTTCCAACTAATTAGATAACAAATGACTCATCTAAAAATGACATGCAGCTCGACATAAACGCTGAATAAAGATGGATTACTTGAGTCAATATTCCATAAAAACAAACAAAAATACGACGTCTCCGGTTTGATTTTGTCCAGAGAGGTCTGAGCCGGCTGTGGAAAGCCCCTTCGTCTTTACAGGACAGGGAAAAAGGACACCGTCTGAACAGCAGCTCACACAAGTAAGAACAATAAATGCACTGTCATTACCACGCAGTGTCACAGAAGTGTGCTGGCCTTTAGAAAGAAAACACACACACACACAGAGCTTCACTTGTAACAGAAAAAGAAAGCAGATTGATGTCAGTGAGTGTAAAAGGTGCAGAGCGTGAGGTCAGACTGGGTGAATTTCTGTTTAATCTCCTCCGTGAGGTTTCTATTAAATCAGACATGTAGACAGATTAGAGATTAAAGCAGATGAACGTAGTCGTGATATATATATATATTTTTTATTTGGGGACTGGGCAGCAGCTCTAAGTAAAACACTGAGTGTAGGTGGTAACTGGAAAAAATGTCTTTAATGCACTGGGTGCGTCGCTGGCATGTTATTCCAGTACACACCTGAACAGTGTGTTACATCGAAATGTGTGTCGCTGGGGAAGAGGCGGCAGCCAGACGAACAAGTTTTTTTGCATAATGGGGAAATGACGAGAAGAAGTCATTAATGTGGCTTTAAAACCTCCCGCAGGTACGACTTCCTTACTGACATGATTAGACTTTTACTAGAGGCACGACTCAGCTGTGAATTCACGTCTGTTCTTTGATATTTGCTGATTTTTTTTATACTTTTTTTTGGCAGCGTGACTCTTCTTCAACCTTGCATGGATCAGCAGTCGTCAGAGGAGATTACGCCACCTCTGTGGGACCCTAATGGATCTATGTAACCTCTTCACCGTTCAGTGATATCCTCTTATGTCCAGGTGGAGCTTCGTTCATTGAACCTGACACGCAGACACCGGAGGAAGTTCTCCCCGCTGCACAGACGCAAACAACTCCTGACAAGGAAGATACAAAGAAGTAAACACTGTTGTGGTGTGTGCGTATCATGTAGACGAGCAGACGGACAGCCAGAAAAAAGCAAAGTGACAAGCTGGTAGACGGTGAGATCTGTCAGGTCACGAGACGAGTCGCAGGAAAAGGGGAGGTCAGGAGAAGAAGCACCGGACATCATGGTCGTCTCCGGTGATGTGAAGGACGAAATCTCCGACATGGAGCTGGACGATTTCAGTCCAAAGAAATCCCAACAATCAGGACACGGTGAATCGCAGGTTTCCCAGGTGGAGGTGGGTGTTGCGAAAACATCGCAGGCGCCCGAACCTCTCACGATCGATTCTTTGACGAAGGGAACAGGTGTGACCCTGCAGGCGATGGACCGCGACCCCCCGGTCGACTCCGACTACAGCAGCACTAAATCCAGCACCGTTGAGGAGTCGCCTGAGCTCGACAGAAGCTCTTTTGAAAAGACGAACTCTATCCTTCCTGTCAACTTCTCTGAACCCAGTTTAGAGGCTTCTAGTTCAAGCAGAAACAGTCCGGACGATGACCGAGGCGTCCACGAAACCTCTTCTAAACCGAAAGAGGAGAATGAGTTGTATAGCAGCAGCACGGACACTTTTTATGACGGGTCGCAAACGAGGGACAGCATCGATGTCAGGTGGGACGAGGAGGACGGAGACGAGGACGGGCGAAGCAACCGCTCGAGGCGGACGGTGAAAGAGGGGATGTGTTGCTGCTACCAGGCGTTCCACCGGGCGTGTCTGCAGTGCGTCGAGGAGACGCCGGCCATGCTGTCCGGTCTGGTGCTGTCTTTGGCCTTCTGCGTGGCCATCATCGTCCTCATCCCCAGCACAGAACGGGTGAGACACGGAGAGACATGATTAATGATTAATATTTAAGTTATTTATGATGTAAAAGTCCCAAAACTTTTCTCTGTTTTATGTTATAATATTATTATTTCAGGTGTTAGTCGAAGACTGTGAAGTGTATTGATTAAACGATGAGTTAAAGAAGAGAGTTCAGGGCTGCAACTGAGTATTGGTTTCATAACGTCCATCACAATATCCCAAAGTTGACGTCTTTAACATGGGGACTTATGGAGACTGACTCACTTCTGGAGCCATCCTCAAGTGGACGTTTGAGGAACTGCAGTTTTTAGTTTGACTATCACAACATTTAATGTTCTTTAAATCTCGATGCGATGACCTTTCCCATCTTAAAATAAACTTTAAATGTGTTTGCGTTGACTAACAGGACGTAACGAGGCATTTAGCTTAATTGAGAGTCTTGTTTTTTGGTAACGGTGAACAGAAAATATAAAAACAACGTGCTTACGTTCCACTTCTGTGTCTCCGTCCATCAAAAGCTTCAAGCAGCACCAGCTGAAAACAAGCTGCTGGTCTGCCAACCAGTTATACCAAACTTCATCCTGTATTTAATAAGCTGGTGCATCGGCAGTCAGCAGTGTGTCACACGTCATGTTGTTCCATTGCAAAAATAAAAAATACCTTTACTCCACCTGGCAGGAGCAGATTAAAAACATGGCACCAGCTGTTTGGAGCTCAGCCGGGCTTTAGTGCGTGATGAATAAAGACATTTTAATTTAAGCTCAGGACAGACAGCTGCTTTTTGAATACGGTAAACAGCTGAGAACCTCCTCTGTCTGCTGATTAAATAATTACCACAGAGCAGCTAGAGAAGACAGCTTTGACATTCAGGATGATACCTGAGAGTTTGAGACGTTTTCTACCATCTCCGCACAGAATCTGGACGTCCACGTGGGCGCTCTGTCGGTGCTGTGCGTGGTCCTCTGTCTGAGCGCCATCCTGCTCGTCTGCCTTCCCTGGCTGGCCACGGTGAGGCGCTGTGGAGGAGCCCTGGCCCTCTTCGTGTGGGGGACGCTCTACATCATTGCCATAGTCTTCATCTTCACCGGAGGACCCGTCACCACGTGGGAACAGGTAAGAAGGACGGAGGAAGTTTGAACGGTGAGTTTTGTTTTAGTTTGGACTAACTCTTTCCTTTCTCGCCCTCTCAGGTGGCGTTTTTCCTCTTCCTCTCTCTGAGCGTCTACACGGTGCTGCCTCTCTCCATGGCCTGGGCGCTCATGGTTGGGATCGGGACCAGTGTATCGCACATCATCATCATCAGCGTCTACGTTCCCATCACAAGCCCAGAGACACCAGACCTGGCTGTGCAGGTAAATAAACGTCTGTAAGCTCAGTTTGGCAGCTTGCAGGGAGCTCGCTAACTAACACAAAAATGAGACACATTTGCATCTTAGTTTCGAGTTCTCGCTTATTTCTAATCACGGCTAAGTTTGTCCACACTAGTGCTGAGTGGAAAACAAACAGGTGCACGTCGTAAAGCTTCAAATGTAAATGTAGGCAAAAATGTGCAAATAACCTCGTCAACAAAAAAACAAAAAACATTCAGATACCGTGTTTGAAGCTCCGGTCGGCTCGCACAACGACACTGTTTTGTGGTCTGTTACCAGTTACAGTGGAAACATGCAAATGATCGGTCTGTATTGGTCAGCAGAGAGACTCAGAACTGGTTTCACATAACCGGTTGTTTGTCTTAACGTGCAGTCAGATACGATCAGCGAATCCCATTCGAGAAATAGCTTTTTATTTTGCCCCACACTCTAATTCACTGTGGCCGACTGTGGAAGTTTGATCAAGTATCAATAAGCAAGAGTTTTGCCACTCTCTGTGACTGATTGACGTATTACAAGTATCAACGATGTTCTTTCCTCTGTCCTCTCAGCTGGTGGCGAACGCTGTGCTGTTCGTCTGTGTGAACTGCGTCGGGATTTTCCACCTGTGGAAGACGGAGCACGATCTTCGGATATCCAATCAGAAGAGGGAAGAGTTCAGCATCATACGCTCCCAGAAGGAAATCAAGAAATACCAGCAGGTTAAAACAGATATTTTTATATTGAATTTTAATCACATTTACAGCGTGAGTGGTCGCAGAAGCGTCCCTCCAACTTAGTAGTTGTTCCGTCCTCATTTGCAGTTCCTCAAACGTCCACTTGAGGCTGGCTCCAGAAGCCCCCATGTTCAAATGTCCAGCTTTTATCCTGGTTCAGTCGTGATAATTATTCATTAAAACATCTTTAATCTCACTTACACTCGTAAATGAACGTAGATTTTAAGATCTCAGACAATTAATTGACTTTGTGAGCAGCTCTGAATTTAAAATCGTTATGTGTAATCACTCTCATTAATGGGCTCTTTACCTCAACAGCCTGGGTTTGGTCGCCGTGTGCTCGGGTCAATAGATTAATCATTCACTTGTCTGAAGCCCGGCAGCAATAGAATAGGCAAACCCAAACGGACACTATTCACAGCAAGTAAACAAATAGATGAAACGTGATCCACTGAGTAAACATGGCATCGCTTCAAAGAGGCTTTTTGATGGCGTGCCTCTTTCTTTTACAGCCAGCAGATTGTCACCTCTTGTAGGACAGAGAGGTTTCAGAAACTCATCCCCCGCCGTCCTCCGCGCACATTTTTCTCCTCTGTGTCAACAGGAGCAGCTCCTCCTGTCGGTGCTGCCGCGGTACATCGCCATGGAGCTGAAAACGGAGGTGATAAAGAGGCTGTCCAAACCCAAGAGCGACCAGGAGAACGAATCCAAAACACACAACTTTCACAGCCTCTACATACGGCAGCACAAAGACGTCAGGTGATGATCATACTGTCTTATGTTATCTTGTCTTAAAAGCAGAGTAACGTAGACTTCATTTTGACCAGCTTTAATCAGCTGCTAGTGATAATTTTACCACATAAATACAAAACTAAACTTCTCTAAACAGATCTGGTTTATGTTTTTCTAAATATTAGAGTGGCTGACACCACCAAACATAATAATAATAATAATAATAGTAATATTTGTGTGTGTAGTATCCTGTATGCAGACATCGTGGGCTTCACAAAGCTGGCGAGTTCGTGTTCACCTGAAGAGCTGGTCGCCGTCCTCAACAAGCTCTTTGGCAGATTCGATGACATCGCCAAGGTGAAAACACGCGGCCAAAAACAAACTTTTATAACTTTCTTCATAGCTAGCTGACTCTGCGTGTGACCTGCCGCTCTCTGTTTATTTCCACCGTTAGAAGAACGGCTGTCTCCGCATTAAGATCTTGGGCGACTGTTACTACTGTGTGTCCGGCCTACCTGACCCCATCCCCACCCACGCCAAGAACTGTGTTCAGATGGGGCTGGACATGTGCACCGCCATCAGGTAAGTTTTTTACCTCCCCAGCATGATTCGACGCGTCTGAAAAGAACAGTTTGAACACTTTTCTCTCCCTGTAGTAAACTGCGAGAGGCGACGGGGGTCGAGATCAGCATGCGGGTCGGCGTCCACACCGGCAACGTGCTCTCCGGCGTGATCGGCTTGCAGAAGTGGCAGTACGACGTGTGGTCACATGACGTTACGTTAGCCAACCACATGGAGTCTGGAGGTCTTCCTGGGTGAGAAAATAAAAAATTCAGGTTAGAGATAACATAATAAACAACGAGGTTTTTAATAATTTCATCATGAACAGGCGAGTCCACATCACTGAGGACACACTGAAACACTTGAATGGAGCGTACGAAGTGGAGGAAGGAGACGGGGGGAGTCGGGATCCGCTTCTTACAGGTAGAAAAACCTACCTGGTGATTGACCCCCACAAGCAGAACATTAGGAGACCTAAGCAGGTAAGCGTGCACGTGCGATGCATGTTTTGTCGTCTGTCATTGAGTTTTTTTAGTAATCTGCATCTCGGTTCCAGTCCAACACTCTAGCATTGGGTGAGTCGAGGCAGCGGGCGTCGGTCCGGATGTCTCAGTACCTGCAGTCCTGGCGGACCATCCACCCGTTCGCGGACCTCAGCAACCCTGACGCCGCGCCCTCCAAGAAGCCGATCATCCACACCAATTCTGCCATGAGCCAATCGCAGCTGTCTGCGGTACGCATCTGTGTCATGAATCAAACACACGCAGATCGTTGTTTTCTTGTTTTAAGCGCACACACACTGTCGAGAGCGGTCTTTGTAATGGTTAGTCCTTCAGCAAATATTACACTCCACCTCTGGTCCTTTGTGTGTTTCACACGAGTGTTTGATTAGAACATCTGTATTGTATATTTGAGAGAAGTTACATTAGGTCATTCATTGTGTTAACAGTATGTATATGTGTGTGTGTGTGTGCTTCAGGATAGACCAACTTGCCAGAACAACCCCAACTGGTAAGTTACTGAGGAAACTTATTAACTAATTAACGTAACTAAGGTCTTTTGGCTTTAGGTCTACAGGAGTTCTTTCTAATTGTTTCTAATGTGTTTTGTCCCAGTTTGGTTGTGGATAACGGCGTTCGTGGATCACTGGACACGATCGACACTGCAGGGTGAGTTCTCATCGAAGTTTTGTCTTGTTTTGTAGCGTGAAACTCTTTGTGAATATAAAGTTACGTTCAGACAGGATCAGGCGCTGTGGTGAAAACGCAGGTTTTTCCAATGCAGAAAAATGCAGAAGTTGAGCCAACTTTTTCAAAAACGCAGCCTGATGTCTCAGCCTAAAATGTGAACGTGTGTGAGCTATCGACAGTCGTTCTAGTCAGTGTTTCACATCCCACCGCTGCAAAACAGAGACACAAAGAAGTTTAGTTTGGTTTGAGAGCGAGCAGGGGTTGAGTGACTTAGACAGTGAATGAGAGTGAGCGAGTGCCTCATCCTGTCTGAAGTTGTGACACATTCCTTTTATCCTCAGACTTTATGTTTCCCTCCTTTGATTGTTTTATTATTATTTTCTCATGAAGGAGGAGATTAAAGAAGCTCAACTGTCTGACTCTGATGTTCAACGACCTGAGCCTGGAGAGACAGGTAGCTCCATTGTTTACTCTCATTCTAGGACGTCTAGAATGACGTATGTTTGCATGAATCAGCAGAAACGAACACAATGTGCGTCTGTGTGTGAGTTTGCAAATTTCTTTTCTAGCGTATCTGTCAAATATCTTTTTGTGTTCCAGTTCCGCTTTTCAGAGGTGAAAGGTTTACACCAGTCCATGACCTGCCTCGCTCTGATCTTCGTCACTGTGTTTGCCGTCCAGATGCTCGTCTCCACGAAGTGAGTAACTCGTGTGTGTGTGTGTGTGTGTGTGTGTTATTATTACACTCAGTGCATCTTCATCGTCTCACTGAGTGTGAATCATTTGTTTTCACCTCCACCCTCACAGGAACTTTGAGATGGCTGTGTCGTACGGCGCCACCTTCCCTGTGATGGTGCTGCTTCTGTCCATCGCCTTCACCGGATACTTGGAGGTACGTTCGGTTTAGTGGCGTCCAAACCAAGAGGTGATCAAATCGACCGTCTGTGTTTCTCTGTTAAACGTTTGTCTGTTTTCAGAAATGGCGTCCCAAGATGCCCGTGGGTGTTCAGTGGATCTCAGGCCTGTCCCGCGGCGTCTCCACCCGGGCGGCGCTGCGTCTCTTTGTGGTCACACTGTGTGTGCTCATCACGCTGCTCATGGCCATGCTCAACCTGGTGAGTTCTCCTCTGACTCTCACTCTCTGTGTTTCCTGTTAAATCACAGAAACGTCTGTTGTTCCATCGTCGTCGTTTTTGTCTTTCAGTTTTTCCTCCCTGGAAAAAACTGCACAGTGATTACCAACAATACTGAGCTGGAGGGTCTCAAACTCTACACCGTGCCCGTAAGTGACCTCCAACCTCCAGTAATCTATGTAGACACATGTCACACATAACCCACATTTCTTCCCTCCTCTGTCCTCAAACATGCAGTACTACCTGTACTGCTGCCTGCTGGCCATGCTGGGAGTGATCGTGTTCGTCAGGACGTGCCTGTCCATGAAGGCGCTGCTGCTCACCTTGGCTGTGGTGGTTTACCTGGCGCTCTTCCTCCACGTTTACGCCCCGAGGTCGCGCTGCCTCATCGAGCTACTTTACAACGACACCAAGTGAGTGAAGTGTGAGCTTTAACGTTAGTGCAGAGCAGCTCCGTTAGTAATCCTCTTCACTTTCCGCTCGTTCACATTCATTCGCGTCTATCTATAGTCATCACGCAGACGGAGGTGTTCAGTTCCCTCGCCCTTTTGTCCGACACTCAAAAGTCCAGATTGTGAATCCTTGTCAGGAGTTTCAGATCACCATCATTTATTTAAGAGCTTTCTATAGACAGAGACGTGCCTGGGGTGGACGGGTACAGGCCTCATTCACTGCGAGATACAAGACACTCTTGTCTCAGGAGAATTTAATGAAAGGGGGGAAAGGAGTGACGGTAGATTAGTAGTTAAGATGTGATGTGTGTTTTTCTGCAGGCCGGGAGTGCTGAAGGACCCTCAGATCATGTCCGGAGTTTGGCTGGTCATCTTTTACATCGTATGCCTCATACTGGCCAGACAGGTACCCCTGTGTGTTTGTGTGTGTCTCTTGTTAAAGAAGGAACAGGAAGTGTGTGTGTGTGAGTCAAATTTGTTCATACGTATCTGCGCTGCCGTCAGGACGAGCTGAGCTGCCGTGTGGACTTCCTGCTGGAGCGTTGCTTCCACACGGAGCGAGAGGAGATGGAGACGATGGAGAACGTCAACAAGCTCCTCCTGCAGAACGTGCTGCCGCTGCACGTCGCCGCCTGCTTCATGGGCAAAACCATCCGCAACCAGGTGACGAAAACAAAACACGGCAGAGGTGTGCAGTAGATATTTATATGACTTGTGAGGAACTTTGGTTTAAATAATGCGACTTTCAAGAACTTAGAGACATTTTAAGACAGTACAACACCAAACTTTAACAATATGTTTTTATACAATCTAAACCTGTTTGAAATATAAAAGATAGAGATCCTCCATTTTTTAAAAACTGACACCTAGAGACGCATGTTTGGCATTGAGATGGACATTCAAGTACAGGAAGGTAGCCGAACAGGTTTGGACACGTTACTCTGGAATGAAGTCCTTGACTTTTACAAACTGTGTTCCAGGACCTGTACAGCCAGTCATGTGACAGCGTGTGCGTGATGTTCGCCTCGGTGCCTCAGTTCAAAGAGTTTTACAGCGAGAGCAGCGCCAACAACGACGGCCTGGAGTGTTTGCGCTTCCTCAACGAGATCATATCAGACTTCGATGAGGTATGAGGAAGAAGGTGTTTATGTGCCGTCAGCAGCTGGAACATTGCGTCTGTGTCTCTAACCTCCTCGTCCCGTCACACAGATCCTCTCCAAGCCCAAGTTCTGCTCGGTGGAGAAGATTAAGACCATCGGCAGTACGTACATGGCGGCCGCGGGGCTCACACACTCGCCTGTGGAGGACGAAACAAAGGTGCGCTCAGTGTTTTCATTCATTTTTTTGTTCTCCTGTCCACACACACTCCAGGTGAGCTTAACGTGATCTCTGGCTCCCCCTGCAGAAAGTCGAGATGTCCTACAGTCACGTGCGCTCCATGGTGGAGTTTGCCATTGCTCTCATGGGCAGACTGGAGTTCATCAACACACACTCCTTTAACAGCTTCAAACTCAGGATAGGTGAGTGTGTTGTACGCGAATACTGACTCAAATCTGAGATAAAAGAAAGAAAATTAAAGTATGTTTTATGTTTCTAACATTTATTTCTGTCTTCGCAGGGATAAATCATGGTCCGGTCATAGCAGGCGTGATCGGAGCTAACAAACCTCAGTATGACATCTGGGGGAACTCTGTGAACGTGGCGAGCAGGATGGACAGCACAGGAGTGTTGGACAAGATACAGGTCAGAGGAGAAGAGTTAAAAGACGAGTAGAGGTGGAGACGGTGGTGCCCCGAAACCTAATCCTGACCCAAGCTGCAGTTGCCTCAAACCAACTCAAATAAAAAGAGAATCTGTGTATTTATATCTAAATATCTATCTATAACTGACGACACTTTCTGCCTCCCACAGGTGACGGAGGAGACCGCCCAGATGGTCGAGAGCGTCGGATTCAGCGTCACTCTCAGAGGAGTCGTCAACGTCAAGGGCAAAGGAGAGCTCACCACCTACTTCATTAACACCGACCAATCGTCTCCTCAGTTCTGATCAACCTGGAACAGACTTTTAAATTCAAACGATGGGTCAGTTACTTGAACTGAAACATGAGTTGCTCCCGTCGAGGATCAAGCACGTGCACTGACTTTAACGCTCACACATAGATGAATCATTTCCATCTCTGGAGGAGCTGCTGCCTTCGTCTTCAGGATGAGACGCTAAATAAAATCCTGACCAGTTAAATGAAGACTGGAAGCAGAGAGCTTTCCACTCACGGACAATGTTGCTTAGTGTGTCTGTACTGTATCTGGGTTATCATGTGAAACTGCACGGCACATTTTTCACCGTATTATTCTGAAAACACGTTAGCATGTTTGACATGATTAATTTATTGTTATTTTATGAAGCAAAGAAGTAAAATTACTTTTTTGTGGTTTATTTGAAGACATTTACTTTTTTTATGCTATGCTACAAAACATTTAGCATTTAGCCCCCTTTTGTCAGAGTACTGTATGTTGGTTTGTGTATTTGAAACAAGAGTCTAGTGGTTCCTAACATTTAAGGAGTGACAAGATAAATCTGAGGGGGCGTGAGATGATTCGTACTTGACTACACTCCCCATTAGCATTTCCCCGTAGCACAGGCGTCCTGTGGATGCCTGTCGTACAAACACTAACCCTCGTAATGATGTGTTGTTGGTGTTGTGCCATGAAAGTGAAGTTAATGCACATTATTTTGACATTGCACTATGTTTTTAAAGGGGCTTACACAGATTATAAGTCTGTGAGAGACGAAGTGAAGTGTGAATGTTAAAAATAAACGCCTGCGTATGTTTTTTTCTATTCTATTTATAAACTAATTAAAATAAAGTGTGTGTGTCTAACAACTTCCTACTTGCACTAGTGATGTGTCGATTGTGAACGAGCCTGTTTGAAGAGCCGGCTCCTGTCCGCGAGCCGTTAAGGGCTGTAAATACAATGAAAACAATTGGCTACAGCAATTTACTGATATTAGAAAATGTAATTTTTACTTTTGAATACTTCAGTACCGAGGATGTATTCAATAATTTAAGTGATATATGTATACACATGCAAATCATGAGTCAAAACTGAGCTAAATTTGGCTGAATTATAAAAGGTGTAAGTGGTTAAATGAAGAGCCGTTTGGAAGCCGAAAGAGCCGGCTCTTCTTGGTGAGAGTCAAATGATCCGACTCCCTAAAAAGAGCCGAACTTCCCATCACTACAGCTTCCTACGTGCACCTTGCTCATCAAGAAGAAGTAGTGTGTGTGGAATTTCCCTGAGTCCCGGCAACGCCCACACTGAGCTCTTATTGGGCCAAACCCACTCGCGCTGAACTTTTCTCGCTCCCTATTGGCTCCCGCCGGGGTCAGTCACGGTGCTTTTCGTTTGACGGCGGTGTTTGTTATTAAAAGTGACTTTAAATGTGACGGTAAACGTTTGACGGGCGGCGGTCGGTGAAGTCGGTGAGTGTTTGTTATTTATTCATTTAAATTAACTTCTTCGTTTGTTCGCAAAGTTAACTACGTTGTTTTAAAGTCGACAAAATGGCGCTCGTGAAGACGCTTTGAACATTAAAGTTCTAAACGTTCACGAGCTTGACTGACGTTACCTGACGCAGCCGTTAAACGCTTAAAATAACGTTTCTTCTGACTTTACAGGTGACACAAAAAATGAGTTTAACTTCTCCGTGAAGAAGCTCACTTGTAAAAGACAGGCGTAAGAAGATGTCAGGAGCCCATGAGTCAAACAGGAAGCGCCGCCCCCCCCCAAAAATGTTCTTGATCTCGACCGACCTGAAGGTCCAGGACCAGCTGGACGGTACCATTCGGCTGCAGCGGGGGTTCATCTGCCAGGAGCAGGACAAGAGCAGAGGGGACTGCCTTTGGGTCAAGGTGTGAACACACACACAGGCACATTGTCATACCTGAACTTATTATATAATATAATAACTCAAGAGTTTAACTACTATAAACTTATACAGTTAGTATTATTCAAATTATAAACTATACTATTAAATTAGCATTTTAAATATCGATATAAACTCAAACTTTATTTATTTATACAGCATCATTAATGCAAAACTAACTAAATAAATAAATATTTAAAAAGACAGTAAGAAAAACAAGCAAAAAAAAATTACAAAAAGTTTAAGAACAATTGTGTAAAATTTAAATTTTAAATCATTATAAATATGTCTTAAGTTTTTTTTAATGTCTATGTAGGTGGATAATTAAATATATTTCATTATATTTGAGGTTTTGGACAAATTATGCAATTTAAATCCACCATCTCAGGCTAAGTTAAGTTATAAATGATATATTCGTTATGTTCTATGGAGCCCTGAAAGTCCCCCAAAAAGTGCTGTTTTCTTTATTTAAAAACTTTATTTCTATAGCAGCTTTCAAAACACAGTCACAAAGTGTTTTACAATGAAACAAACCACAATAACAAAAAGTTAAAAGCAATGGATCCATAAAAAATAGAATTAAATGTGACACAGGTTATTTAAGTTTGTTTGTTTTTATTAAGAAGAGTCAAGTATACAAAATATTCAGCATCTCTTCCTCTTCTTACAAAAATATGTACTCATATAAACGGGAAGAGATTACATCCAGCAGATCTTGTGTATACCCTTCTATATTTATCTGAGTGTACGTCTGCCTAAATCTGCCCACAGCTTCATCTTTCCCACATACATCCGCCTCGCAGTAATTTACATGTTAACTTTGGTTATTATCTATTGTTTGCCTCATGAAAAGGGAAGCAGCACTAAACCTCAGCGGAGTCGTACAAAGTCTGCTCGCTTTGGGGTTTTAAATTCAATCCAATTTGTCCTTTTGAATTCTCAAAGAATAAAGTCGGCTTCGTGGAGTTAGTCGGTGACCATTTTAAACTGCAAATCTCCCCCCAAACCTCCTCAGAAATCCTCATTCCTGCTTCTTTTCCTTAATCTCCAAGGTGTATAAGGTAATGAAACGAGGCTGACTTCAGGATTTAATAAAGCTCAGGCTGTGGGCAGATTTTTCATCTCACTGATCGGCATGTAAATGCTCCGCCACGTGTTGCTGAGTCACCCGTTACAAACTGTGAATATAACAAAACATGCTGATGTCTCCTCTCCCACGCGTCTTCCTCTCTGCTGCAGGTGTTGGACAATGACATAATGTTAAAACTGGAGAGGAAGTTCCTGCACGAAGTCCCGGCAGAGCTGAGCGGCCTGCTGGAGCCCGTGTCCGACCCGGAGACCCGCGTGAAACTCTTGAGTAATGCTTTAAGAGTTAGTCACAGATTGTAACAGCAAATATGGGGTTTGGACAAAGTCTAATATGCTTAGATATCCTTGAAAAGACTTATTTTAAGTGGAAAATGTGAAGCCTGCTTTGTTATTTCTTCCCTCCGTGGTCGTGTCCAGGTGTTCATTGTTTCATTGTTCTGTATTTTTCAGACAATCCCGGGAAGTTGCAGCACTTGGCGGCCTTGCCCATCGACACTCCGCTCTGGGTCCAGATCGGCCAACAGGACGAGCTGGCAGAGGCCGAGCTCAAATATGTCGGGCCTCTGACCCGAGGGAGCAGCGCCGTGATCTTTGGGGTGCAGCTCAAGGTGAAGCTCAACACTCAACACAGGGTGGAGGAGTTAAAGTAATAACACGACATGACATTAAAGTTCTGATCTGTAAGATTTCAGACACTTCTTATTGATCTGTTTACAGCCAAACAAACTCACATTGGTTCATTAAAGTAAACATTGAGGTTGGACAGATTTCTCACTGAGGAGTTGAATCGCTCCCTCACTCTCATTCACCATCTATGTCGCTCAACCACGGCTTGCTCGCTCTTCTTCGTGTCTCTGTTTCGCAGCGTAAATTGCGAGCCAGACTCAGATTCATGAAATAAACAAAGTCAGAACACAACAGGTAGAATATCAGAGTTCAGATAGTCTCAGTTTCCGAGACATTTCAGGCTGACTGTGGAGGTTTGACCGGTCTGATTGGCGGCAGCAGCGTGACACCTGTGTCTCCGTGCGTGTCCTCTGCAGGGTTCAGCAGCAGGTAAAGGAGTAAGTAACGGCTCCTATAAAGGCCTGCGACTCTTCAGCTGCCCCGAGGCCTGCGCCCTCTTCCTGCCGGTCAGCCACATCAGGCTCCGCCACTGGTCTCGCAGCAACGGCCCCGACACACAGGAGCGAGTACGCGAGCGAGACCGCGATCACCACCAACACCGCAGCAGCAATAATCACCCCAGCAACGGGCACCATAGCAACGACCGCCCAAATCATCATCACCACCAGCAGCAGCAGCAGCAGCCCAGTCGTCACATCAGTTTCCACCAGCATCGTCCCGGCAGCCCTCCTGTGTCGCAGCCGATCAGCATCCTCCCTCGAACGGCGGAGTCGGCGGCGCCCATCACAGTCCAAAACCAGATTCAGGTCCGAGGCCCGGCGTCGCCTCCGCCGCTCCAGATCGGCCAGCGGGTGTGTTTCCCCGTGGAGGACAACGTGCACGCCGGGGAGGTGCGCTTCTGCGGCCTCCTGCCCGGGCGGTCGTCGTCAGGAGTTTACGTCGGAGTCCTGCTGGTCAGTACGATGTAAAAACTGTAACGTCTCGAACGTTCACGTACTTTCTGTCTTCTGAGTTTGACTTCTTGTTTCACGTTACAGGACGCTCCTGTCGGGAACTGGGACGGGCTTTATAGAGGAGAGAAGCTCTGCCACATTCCTAACGCTCGCTACGGACAACTTCTGCCAATCAACAAGGTTTCTTTAGGTATGACACACGACACAGCGTGTGTGTGTGTGTGCTGCATATTTGCAGCTTTGGAAGCTGATAATGTCACGAGTACTTCAAGTCAAGTTTTTACAGTCGATGCCCAGACACCGACACAACATATTTAATATAAATCTTTTTTAACTTTTCTGTTTCAGAGCTGAAATCACACCGTCACAACCAACCGTCACAAATCCCCAAATCCATCCTGAAGCACGTCCCATCCGCCGTCACCAAACCAGCCCCCGTGTTACCTCCCGTCTCTGCCCCGAAGGTCGCCCTGATGCCCCCCAACAAGCCGACGGTCAGACCTCCTCCGCTCCCGCCGCCGAAACCCAACCTCAAACCTCTGCCTCCCCTGCCGCCGCCCAAACCGCACAGCCCGACCTCGCCGAGCGACGCCGAGCAGTTGCACATCAATGGCGTGCTCGGCCCCCCGTCGCCGCTGAGGTCTCCAGACTACGGGGGCGACGCTGGGGAGAACGGAGAGGCCGGGCTGGAGGGTGAGCTGGAGGTGGGGTCGATGGTGGAAGTGAACGACCCGCCGCTCTTCGGGGTTATCCGCTGGATCGGACGGATCAGCGGGATTTTGGAGAGCGTGGCGGGAATTGAGCTGGTGAGGCGACTTCAGTTTTTGTCAGGCTGTTGCTTAGAAACAGTTTAATCCATAAAACACTGTACACTGTGTGCGTCAGGATCAGGAGCTGTCTGCAGGAACAGACGGCAGTTACCTCGGCGAACGTCACTTCCGCTGCCCGGCCAACAAGGGGCTGTTCGTCAAGCTTCGCAACTGCAGACGGGACTCCAGGTTTCCCGCCCCCGAGACGCCCGTCAACCAAGTGGAGCGGTGCAACTCTATCGGTAAGGAAAGCTCGTAGCTCGTGTTCGAAAATCCAAAATTTAAAGCTGCTGTTGGAGCCAGAAAAGGAAGGAAGCACATCAGAGGAAGACTCTAAACTCCCTCCTGTCTCGCTGTGTCTTCTCCAGCGTTTGCAGAGTGGGGCAGCGAGCGCGTGGAGGACCACACGCCTCCTCCCGCGGACGGGGAAGAAGCCTGTGAGATCTACCAGGGCTGGAAGAGAGGCATCCAGGGTCACCTCAACTCCTGCTACCTGGACGCCACGCTGTTCAGGTGAGCCTGTGTGAGCGTGCGTTTTGACCTCCAGGTCTTTTTAGGTGTGTGAAGAACAAATCTAAAGTCCTTCTTTTGTCGCCTCTGTCTGTCCACAGCCTGTTCTCCTGCTGCAGCTCGGCTGACTGGGTTTTGTTTTGGCCGTCCGGCACTGAAAAAGACCAAACCGCTCAGGACCTGCTGCGATGTGAGATAGTCAACCCGCTGAGAAGGTGTGTAAGTGTGTTGCTGATGATGCTTTTATTTACGTTTAAACGCTTGTACTACACGTTTTTGTGTGCTGGTGTGTTTCTAAGGTACGGATACGTGTGTGCCAGTAAGACCATGGCCCTGAGGCGACTGCTGGAGGCTGCTAACAGCGACACAGGCTTCACCAACCAGGAGAAAGGTGTGTGTAGATTCCTGTCTGACCTCAGGTGTGTGTGTGTGTGTGTGTGTGTGTGTGTGTTGAGGAATGCTGTCAATGCTTTTGTTTTTTTTCCGTCCGTCAGATCCTGAAGAGTTCCTCAACAAGCTTTTCCAGCTCCTCCGAGTCGAGCCGCTCCTAAAAATCAGGTAACCTCACTGCCGCCGTGTTTTTGTTCACACACTCACTCGGTGTCACGCTGCGTCTCACGGGGTAAACACACACACAGACACACACCCTGACCCTGATCTCACACACACACTGATGTTCTTCTTCGATATGCCGGAGGGTAAAAAAGGCTGCAAGTCAGTTCACGACGACTCGTTTCCTGCACTCTGTGGTCTGATGTGGCGTTAATTAATAATTATAATAATAATAACTTTAATTATATAGCAGCAAATTAAACCCAGAACATAAAATATAAAGACTCATTAGAGTAGTGTCAACAGTTAACGTCCGTTAAGAGTGAAAAATAGCTGACTCACTTCTGGAGCCAGCCTCAAGTGGACGACAAGAGGAACTTAAAAGGCTTAAAAACAGTCTCTGTGTCGTCTGCCGTCTTCCAGGTCGATGACTCAGCAGCCTCAGGAGTGTCACCTCTACCAGCTCTTCCCGCCCACCCTTCCTCCCTCCTCCCCCACGTCGCCCTCCTTACCCTTCTCCCCGGTCGACTCCCCCATCCCTCTCATCTCGCCGTCGTCCACCCGGATGCGTGTCGCCAGCGTCCAGGCGCTGCTGGAGTCCTCGTTCCTCCACGCCGGCCTCAAGTTTGTCGAGGTGACGGAGACGCTTGTTGAGTTTTTTTTTTTTTTTCATCTTGAAGTTTGTTTTGAAGCTTAAAAACTCATCACGTGTCGATCGCCCCTCCAGGCTCCCTCCTGCCTCCTGCTGCTCATGCCTCGGTTCGGGAAGGACTTCAAAATGTTTGACGCCATCCTGCCCACGCTCAGCCTCGACATCACAGACCTGCTGGACGACAGTGAGGACAACAGTCTGTTTCTGGTTCAATTTAAGGTTCAAGTTTAAAGTGTGTAACGTGAACTCTTGGTCTCTGCAGCTCTGAGACAGTGCAGCATCTGTCAGGCCGTAGCTGAGTGGGAGTGTCTGCAGTGTTACGACGACGTGGACATCACGCCGGGTCACCTGAAGCAGTACTGCGAGACCTGCAACACACAGGTAAGATAAGAGTTTGTGGAGGTTTGTGGTTGGTGTCAGTAAAACACAGAGAAATGTTCAGAGCTGCTGGAACTGGCTCGACTCAACATCCACTCTGTTGGTCTTCTCAGGTCCACAGTCACAGGAAGCGTCTGTCCCACAGCCCGGTGAAGGTCGTCGTCCCCGAGGGGCCGTGGACCGGCCCTCTGCACTGCACCCGCCAGAGAATGTCTCTCTTTGCCGTGACGTGCATCGAGACGAGCCACTACGTGAGCTTCGTCAAGCACGGGCCGCTCGCCACCGATTGGCTGTTTTTCGACAGCATGGCAGACCGCACAGGTGAGAGAGCGCTCTCTCTTTTTTCTTTAATTAAACCAATCACAACGAGACAAATGAAGCTCTCTAAAATCTGTGCATGCTCTCACGCAGGTGGCGAGAACGGCTTCAACATCCCTCAGGTGAAGGCGTGTCCGGAGGTGGGACGCTACCTCAGCGTGTCAGAGGAGGAGCTGAGCAGAGTGGACCCCGCCTCCTTACGGGAGCCCGCCCGCCGCCTGCTGTGCGACTCATACATGTGTCTGTACCACAGCCCGGAGCTCAGCCTGTACAAGTGACGGACACGCGACGAGCCGAGCGTCGAACACGATACCGTCCAGACCACGAGAACAAATCGCACAATCTCACACGCCCGGAATAATGAAGTCACACTGAGCAGATGATGCAGTTTGAAGGTTCAACATGCAGTATATCCTGTTATATCACTGAAAAAAAGAAGTCATTGTTATGAGTTTATGTTGGAAAACAAATATTGGCTGATATATTATGATAATATTTCTCAAATATCGGCCTCAGATATTTAAACTGGAAACAGCTCAGACGAGGTCAGAACACTGTTTACTTTCTCAGCCGTTTTCTCGCCCCCGCGACGCGTTTGAGACGTTATCTGAACAGTCGCGCGTTGATTCAGGTTGTATGTGGTTAAACTGTGCGTAAAAGAACAAAAAGAACTTCATGAAATGTGACAATCAGCCACACGTGATGATTTAAAGAGCTCTGTATGCTCATGATCTCAGTGATTATTCTGATGCCTATAACACACTGTACACTTTGCACTGCTTCCTTTACATGTCAGGATGTCTGTATATATGTATTATCATTGCCTTAAACTGACTGTAAAGACCGCACACAGATGTTTAAAATATGTTTTTTGTGTCACTTACGGGTTGTTTAATATATTACAGCCGCTCACAGAAGGGACGACGTCCCCGCAAATAAATGCTTTGATACTCTTCTAGTTTGTTTGTATTTGTTTTTCCTGAACTGTTTCCACAAACAGCATCACTCCAAATACTCCAAATACTATACCAATAATATAAATATGAAATATTTACCAAAAAACAGTAAGTGAAATTAAAACCAGCTGTTTTTCAGTTAATTAATTTTATCCCTTTTTGAATTTAATTATGTGATTGAAGTATTGAAGTAAAAGCAAATAAACAATACACCTTGTCAGACGTGACATAAGAAAATTATAAATAAATATAGATAAAAATAAAATGATGGATGATGTGATGAAATAAGATAATATTTAAAAAAAATAATAATTAAATTCAATACTTAGGGCAGAGTGAAGCAATAAGAAAAATAATATATGAATTATTATAAAAAATATTCCGGATTTACATGATTTAATAAGAAAAGAATCTAATAAAGATAAAATAAAATCTAATTAAATAAACTTAAATACAATACTTAGGTCAAACAATAATAATAAAAGTAATATAAAAATAAATAAAATCGAATTAAATAAAATTAAATACAATACAGACGTGATGTGAGAAAAAATAATAAAATGTAATAAAATAAAATGAAATTAAATGCGATACTTGGGGCGGACGTGATTTAATAATAAAAATAATATAAAAATGAATAAAATCTCGTCAAACTAGATTAAACTAAATATTTAGGCCGGACGTGACGTGACGTAACATCCGCATCGGCAGCGTAACTGCGTCACCATCACGTTAGTTACGTGACCCCTCCGCACGCTCCGGGGTCGGGTTGTTGGTCGGCGCAGAAATCTTCACAGTTCATCAGGAAACAGCAGAAAGCAGACAGACAGCGGCCGTTTGGATGTTTCTATAAGGTCAGACCAACGTTTGAGTTACGTTAGGTTGACGTTTGATTAACGTTTAACGGTCGGACAGTTCGTCCAGCGACGTCAGGTGGCTGTAGCGTCCGGGCTGTGCGTCGCGTCGAAGCGGTTTAAATTTAGCTGCTTTAACGTTAAAAACATCGAGTTTATGATGAATTTATGAACGCAGGAGAAACCGTGAGACGTTACTGTTTGTTAACAAGCAAGAAAAAGAGTTTATATCGTCATAATTTTGTCTTTTTACGTCGTTTAACTGGACGGGATGCAAACAAACCGTTTACAGATGGCGTCCATAAGGAGCCATATATATATTATTACTGTAGTTAATGATGTTTTTAGAAGGTTTGCTCTGATTTAATGTGGTTTAATCGATACAAATAACTTTATTAAGGATGAAATCAATATTTAATACTGTCAGACTTGACTGCAGATGTCAAATAATTAAAGTATTTAACAATATGATATATTCGGTGCTCTTTATGGTACTGTCACTTTAAATAAGAGCCCTATTATTGAGGTTTACGTGTCATATTTTAATATATTCATGTTTTATTGGCTGTTTGGCAGAACAAAAAGGAATAACAGTTTTTTTTTCTTACCTGTGCAGGTGCTTTCTGTCTCAGCAGTGCAGCCGGTTGTCATGGCGTCTCCAGGGAGACAGGGAGGAGGTGGAGGTGGCGGCGGCGGAGGAGGAGGTGGCACTCTGTCGACGAGAGGAGGCGGCGGTGCCAGGAGGATGAAGTGGGCTCTGGAGCTGAGCTTGGGTAACACCAGGTAAACAAACCCATGTGACCAACGTCCGCGTACGCTCACCTGGAGGTCTGAATGTTGTACCTGTGGGCTGAAGACGTGAAAAGGTGCAGGGAACCTGGACATTGAATATAATGTTCACAAGTGTGTTTTCATCAGGGTGTAAATAGGATCACTGCGTGTTTGGTAACCTCAGAAGAAGACTTTCACAGCAGCTACATGCACATACGTTTAGAATTTGTAGGTACGATGAATTATTTTAGTGTAACTGCACAGGGAGTGTTCTCTAACACGTCGTCAGTAGATAAAACATCAAATGATTTAAAATCACGGTAATATTTCTCACTTTTCTGCTGGACATAAACACCTGAACTGTACAGATGTTTCTGGTGTATGGCAATGAAGTAAGGCGTGATAAACCACACAGATCCACCTCTGGAGAGCTCCAGTGAGTCCAGTCCTGATAACAGCTCTTCTCCATATTTTAAGAGTGTTTCATCTCTTTGCAGGAGTCGCAGTGACCGTCAGGGCGGTCAGGGAGACGTCGTCTACCCCATCGGCTACTCCGAGAAACCCGTCCCGGACACCAGCATCCAGGAGAACGACAAGAACCTGGTGGAGAAGGTCAGAACAACCGTCCGTGCGGAAGTATCGTAACGAGTGTTTTGATGCAAGGACGCTGAGAGAGCTCTTGATTTTCTCACCAAGAAAGTTAAACGATCGTTTCGACCCCGGTGTCTTTGTTGTGTAGCGGTGTGTGCGTTTATACCGACATAAGATCTGAACACGGTGCGAGCCAGACTACCGCCAAACATGGCTCGGGCAGATCCGTTCACGTTCCCAGTGGTTCTGGAAAGTTTGCGACTAAAGAACCTTGAAGGGACGCAGTGTTTCTCAGCGTTTTAACATTAATTAAGTTTGATCCCCCAACTCAAACTATGCTGCGTTAGGTCCTTGAATTTGAGGGAATTATGCCTGGAAAGTCCCTGCCGTCGCATCACAGTGTATTTAAACCTTTCATCAACATGTGTTGTTCCCCGTTTGGATACAGATCGTGTTTAATACCTGGTAACTTTACTGATTTTTGGTCAAATTATGAGATGGTTATTACCAAAAAGATGTCAAAAGTTTAACAATAAATAAAAGATAATGTAAAGTCAGTTATTACATGATAAATGCCAAATTAAGCTAACCCTAACCCTTAAACACAGAGAGAAGATCAAATGTTTCATGATGTTTAAATACAGTAACACTGAGTGTGCTTCCTTTCTTTGGCGTGCAGCGTTGTTGGGACGTGGCCCTCGGGCCCCTGAAACAGATCCCCATGAACCTGTTCATCATGTACATGTCGGGCAACACCATCTCCATCTTCCCCATCATGATGGTCTGCATGATGGCCTGGAGGCCCATACAGGCGCTCATGTCCATGTCAGCCAGTGAGTATCCGACGTTCACGTGATTTGTGTCACACTCGGTGCTTTTCGACTGTTCCAGGATCAGTTTCATAGTTTATTTCTTGTGTCTTCAGCCTTCAAGCTGTTGGAGAGCTCCAGTCAGCAGTGGCTTCAGGGCCTCGTCTACCTGATCGGTAACCTGCTCGGCTCGGCGTTGGCCATCTACAAGTGTCAGTCGATGGGACTGCTGCCGACACACTCGTCCGATTGGCTGGCATTCATAGAACCGCCTCAGGTAAATATACAAGATTGTGGTCTATCTCTGTCTCTTCAATACTGGGCCATAAAATCACTTTTACTGGGACCTTTTTAAGTGAATTATTCCATTTATGTGTTTTGACGCACGTCTGTTCATCCTGACAATGTCTTATGTTGTGTTCACTCAATCTTGGGCCAGTAGAGGGCAGAATATATCCATTTTTTAATTATGCAATGTGATTTTTCTGGTTCATTTATAGTTTTAACAGTATTAAATTTAAAGAAGCACAGTTATGTCAGGTTATTTTGTAACAGATTCGGGAGAAAAAAAAGATACATGGGGTAATTTTTTTTGTTTCTTCTCGACAGAGGATGGAGATCATGGGTGGAGGGATGGTGTTGTGAAGAGGACGGAGCATGAACGTACCAGATTCAAATATTTACAGAGGTTATATACTGTACATTCTGCAGCCCGGCTAAAAGCTGCTGTCTGCGACACATTCGGCTTTCTACGCTCACACACTCGTTTTGTTTGTCTGTCATCACCTATGTTGTCCTCATTCATCTTTTTTATTATTATTATTATTATTTTAATAAAGATTTATAATTCAGCAGAGCATCATGTTGACCACTGTCGAACTATTTTTCTTTCCAGCTGAAATTTTAGTTCATTTATGAATTTATGTTACAGCATACAACGTTTGTACCCAGTTTTCAGGGAGGGCAGCATCATTAACACAACTTTATCTCTCTATAACTCTTAAAAAAAAGTTAGTTAGGGGTTTTCATTTTATAGAAAATAATCTCATTAGGTTATTAGTTTCTTTTTTCCTTCTTTGAAGTGAAACATGATTTCAGCATGCTAAGTCAGCAACATTTACTAACCTGTTTAATTTAAAGGTCTGTTTAATTTATACTGATTATGCTCTGTGAAAATGGTCTATAAAAATGAATCCTTATTGGCTGAATTCAAATGTTTTTTTCAACTGTGTCAATAAACGTGTCGGATGAAAACAGAGTTGTGTTGTGCTTGTTAAATAATAAATGTTAGAAAAATGAAGTAACAGTCTGACAGACACAGTAAACAAACTGAAAGTGCCTTTTTATTATGTTGACAAGCAAAATTAATCTATTTTAAAAGGACCAGCGTGTAGGATTTCGTGGTATCTAGCAGGGTGGAGTTACTGATTGTAACTCCCTCACGTCACCCTCTCCTTCCTAGTGTGAAGGAGAAACTACAGGTGGACCTTAAAAGTAAATTGTGATCCTCGAATTTGTAGTTGTCTGCATTCTTCTGCAACATCCATGGAGCGGTCACGTTGGACTCCTGAAGATAAAACATGAATTGTTGTTTGCTCAAGATAATGTTTCAACCACAAGAAAAACAGGTTTGATATCAAGATAATAATTAAACAAGTCAAGTACAGTTGTGCAATAAGACAAAGTCATCAAGGACATTTTCGATCCTCACATTTTTTGCTGTACGTTTGATAAGTCTGGTTGTTTTATGGAAATGTATTATATATATATATATATATATATATATGCATCAATGTGTGTGTGTCTGTTTTTTCAGATTTTTAAAATTAGACATTTCTATTTATAAATATATAAACCCTTGTTTCAGTTTAAAATAATTAAATATGGAGTTGAGCTGATTAATTTTATCCATTTCTTATATTCTAATTTCACAATAACTCTAAAGTTACTGTGGGAGGACAACAAAATTTAATGCATTTCTTCAAAAAATAAGATAATTTGCAAGGATATTAAAGATAATTTAAAAAAACTAATAAGATACAATAGAAGTTATTAACAACCACAGCACCTCTGGGCTTCCATACATGGTCCTACAATAGCTCGGTGATGCTCCTGTTGCCAAAACAAAAGGTCCATTTGGTCAAAACAACTAAAATGTGACAGCATGGTGACCTCTGAATGGTTACATTAATTTATTTGTTTAACAACAACATTTAGCCAGAAATAAAAATCAATATAAACCTCTTGTTGTCAGTCTCTCTCGTGTTGTGGGTGTGGGTGTGTGTTTGGTATTGGTATCAGCACCACCCTGGAGGGAGAACAATGGCAGCCAGGTAGGGCAGAGGGAAAACTTGAGAGGCGAGTAGCAGAAAGTTTATCCAGTTTTTGTCACAGCCGTGGTGTGAAAGGTGGGCATTTAATTTCATCCATCGCCTCCACACCAACATTTCCTTTATTATGCCAGCCCAACTCTCCAAAGAGTGACACCCCAAAAATCAGAAACACTGAAGATTAAAATATTAAGTGAAAAGTCAACTGTCGGATACTAAGTCAGAAATTGTATGTTGAAAGCCAAAATTTGGGATAAAAAAAAAATCACAATTATGAGAAATTTTGTCATGATTTTGACGTAGTATATCACCATGGTGACACATTAAGTACATTTAGCCAACTCAAGTGTGCCTAAGTGAACTTCGAGGTACTTTTTATACAACTTTACACTTCTACTTCACTACATTTGAGTTAAAACATATAAATCAACTAATAAACAATGATGATATTTATACAAACCTTTATAAATTATTAATTATAGTCCAGTAATTTAGTTTTACTGTCAGAAATTAGTCTTTTGTTTTAATAATGGGTACTTCTGGTACTTTAAGTATACCTTTGATGATATGTATTTAGGATAGGATATCACTACTTTTACGTCAAAGTAAAACATCTAAAAACTTCTTTCACGGCTGGTTTATCACAATTTTGACATAGTAAATCCAAATTTTGACAAAGTAGACTTATATCTAAGAGAGATTTGTCATAATTTTGACTTGGTACATCACAGTGAAGGAGAATTAAGCACATTTAGTCAACTCGAGTGTGTTTAAGTAGAATTCTGAGGTATTTGTACACTTCTAATATTGTACTTAAGTAGTAGTTAGGCTGCTATAGATGATGGTTATCTATTATACCAGCCAATGTAAACTAACATACAGACTTTTGTCATTTAACATGGAGAGGTCCTCCGTCTTTAACTGGCTCCCCCTCTCCCGCAGTCCGGCTTGAGGGACCGGTTTGACTCGCCTGACCGACCCGCCCTCTCTCGGTTCCCGGTGGGCCGGGCTGTGTGACTGTGTAGTGGGCGGGACAGGTAAGAAAGAGACGGGAGGAGGAGAAGAAGAAGAAAAGAAGGATGGGCAGGTTAAAACTTCAGTGTTTGCTTCGCCATGTGGACGGAGAGAAGAGGAGTTAGCCTTTAGCTTTGGCTCGTTTTTATCGTCGTTTGTTTTGTTTTTTAGCCGTTAACTTGAACCGCCATTTCTAACGGTCTTTTTTTAAACTTGCGCGAGACACTAACAGTTATACCATAAAAGGGCAAAAAAAAAAAAAAAAGTAGGGAGCTGTCAACACACAAAAACATATTTTTTTATTCCACCGATAAAGGAGCTTAATTTCTATCTTTTTTTAAATATATATTTTATATTACTTATTTGTTTGTTGAACTTACCTGCCAGCGTCTTCCCGCCGCCGCCGTCGCCATGGAGCGTTACGACTGTCACCCAGCAACGCACGAGTATCCACATCCCTTCATTCACGAAGTGAAGATGACCCGAGCGCACAGGATCAGGGTAACGTCCAAAAAACTATGAAATTAACGGCTCCTTGTTGGCTTACATGTCTAAATATGGAGCATTACACTCGGTATTTAACGATTAAACTTTAAATATAGTGGCGACAGGCGTTAATTAGAGGTTAGAGTTGTTAGTCTTGAAGGACTTTCAGCTCCCACACCTGAGATTAACGAGGCACTAATTAGTGTGGCGTTAACTAGCTGGCTACCAACTCCTAATGTGGAAGGAGATTAGTCTGCTTTATATTTATAAAGTTTCCTTTTAAACTGTTTTTCTTGCTCCCACGTGAAGTTTTAACTCTCCATGAGAGCACAAAGAGTCTTTCACAGCTCTCCTCTGACTTTGGTCAAAGCAAAACAACCAAGTCACAAATTTCAGGTGTAGAAAGGTATGACACATCATGACTACATACCACAGGGTTACATAACTCTGACCAACCATCAGTTGCAGGGCTGGGCAGCTAAAATTGGCATCATAACGTGGTGTAATTTTCACACCGAATGCTAAAAATGCGTCATTCTCTGTGTTTAAAGTGAAGTTTAGGATCAAAACAACATGTCAGAGTTGTAACATCCGTCATGTTTGTTTCTTTTGGTCTCCAGGGCATCATCCTCGGCAGCATCCTCTTCCCCATCCGTGTCACCCTGGCAGCCCTCCTCTTCCTCATCATGTGGCCCATCGCCCGGCTACGGTTGGCCGGCCTGTCCGAGGAGGAATGCTCCAGACCCGTCAAGGGCTGGCGCCGCTGGCTCTACCACCCGATCATCTTGTCACTGAGCCGGGCCACCTTCTTCGCACTGGGCTTCTTCTGGGTGAAGGTGAAAGGTCGCATGGCGGACCTGAAGGAGGCGCCGGTGCTGGTGGTGGCTCCACACAGCAGCTTTCTGGACATGCTGGTACTGTGTCAGACCGAGCTGGCGACGGTGGTGTCACGGTCGGAGAACAACAGCCTGCCGGTCATAGGAGGTGAGGGGACACCTAATCTGAACATCTGCTCATTATCTTTATTTCTTTGGGGTGTTTGTTGGACCAAAAAACAATATGAAGGCATCAGCTTGGGCTCTGGGAACTTATGTCACACACATTATTCATATTTTATGAACTCAATCGACTCAAAATAGACCTGAAATGATGATTATTAGTCAACTGTTTGGATTTTAAAGGCTAAAATGCTCAAAAACACACTGGTAGCAGCTTCTGTTCTGGTCACAAATGTGATCTGCTGCTCTTTATCTTCTGTAGTCGTCATATTTGTTTTGGTCTTTTTTAGAAGTTCATTAAATGAAATTTAAAGGCATTAAATTTCAATATAAAAGCATCAAAACTGAAGTGGAAAATCACCTCGAGGAAGGTTTAAAATGTTACTGTGAGTGAGAAGTATGAGGAGTTACTGTGCAAAAAGACTTAACGGTGCCAGCTCCCCAACTGTGCAGCTTCTAGATTGCCATGGTGACGCAACATTTTATCATATTCTGTTGTTAATCTCAACGGGACAAACTTCAACCGTCAGGCACGGTACAGTGTGCTGCCCTCCTATCACGAGTGATATTTGGAATAGACGGGGTCGACGGAATAAATAAAAGTATGCGAGGAAGTCCAAAGATAAACAAGTGACTCACCCCTCTGGCTTCTAATCGCGCTCCGCCTGCTTTGGCACTTCCCGTCTTGCTCTCTTGGCCGTCATGCTCTGGACCCCCCTCCCCCCCCTCGGTTCTGGTTCTGATTTTCCTTCTTGTGTTTTTGTTTCTAGCCCTGCTCGAGTTCAACCAGGCCGTGCTCGTGAGCAGAAAGGATCCCGAGTCGAGGAAGAAGGCGGTCACCCAGGTCACGGAGAGGCTCACCTCTGACGGCCACTGGCCTCAGGTGAGACGTCCGCTGCCACTGCTGCTGCAGCAGCTCGTGTTTATTTAAGTGGAAAGATTATCTGTTGCTCTGCAACAATGTGGCGAATGCTGGTGACACAAAAACAACAACATGGGAAAGCTTTTTATAGAAAGAGTGAAGTCTGCTTATGATGGCTTCATAGATCCAGGCTCGCATAAACAGCTGATCAAGATTAGATAAGTCTCAGTCTGCTCTATTACAGACGAAACAACAACACACTCTGCTGCCTCCAGAGGAAAACATTAGTTATTGTGTCCTCAAGTACACTTTGGAAACCTCAGGTCAGGGTTCATGAGCACGACCACGAGACGTATTCAGACCTGTAAATTCACCTGCTTCTCAACTCCTCGCCTAGATGCTGATGTTTCCAGAGGGAACCACGACTAACGGCAGTGCTCTCATCAAGTTCAAACCTGGTGAGTATCCGAACGTCGAGTCCCCGTCTGGTTTTTCTTGATGTTTCCGGAACATGTGTCCACACAAACAGCTCAGGAATGAGCGAGTTGAAGGGTGTAGCAGCAGGTTTCTCTTTCTCATTCCAGTCTCTGTCCTCTCACTGTCATTTAGGTGCCTTCCTCGCCGGAGTCCCGGTCCAACCTGTTCTGTTACGTTACCCCAACAAGCTGGTGAGTGAAGTCAAGTTGATCTGCCAGTTTGTAAACATGAGTGCACTTGGGTCACTTCATAACTTCACGTTAAAGGTGCCAGCACACTTGGAGATCGCTGCCAATTCACGTCAATCACGAGGAGCTCACGCATGCGAGACATTTGGCTAATTATGCCAGAGACGCTAGTGTTACAATCGACCTATTTATATGTCAACAAGATCAGCAGCATAATGAGATAGAGATCATGATTATCAGGAGTATCAGGACAATCTGCCCCGTAATCCTGCTGACAGAAAAATAAACAAACGAAAAACACCTGTGTGCACCTGCTCAACAGTCTTTGCTTCTTCCTGCTCTAAACGTCCATACAAAGCTGGCTACATTACCTGTCAGTCTCTGGATAAATCAAAATCAAATCAAACATTCACCTGGAGAAACAAACAAACCGGTACAGTTAATCGGAAGCTGCCAAGTCATCAAACAAACTAATTAAAAATTGTAGCTGCTGGTGTAAGAAAACAAAGACTGTTGGAAAGACCGTGCGAAAGTCTAGACAGTCTTAGCCGCACCACTGCCTCGAGCTTTAAACTAGAAAAACAACATATCTAGACTGCTATGTGGAGCTTATTTTAGCAGGATAGGTAGATTTAAGATGGGTATATAGCAAACCTGTTAAACAGTTATTAAAGGTCCGGTATCTGGTTTCTTGTAGGTGTGATGTAGAAACTATGGTGGCCACGAAATGCGATATTATATTCTTTAAATGGAGCATTATAAATCTGAACACAGTAGACCTCCAAAGAAAGTGAGTGAATTCCCAAACAAGTTGAGGTGTCCAGCTTTGTTAAGCTACAAAATGGACAAATTATTTTATTCCAGTGTTAAGCTGATCATTTTTTTACTGCATGCAGAAGGTCAAAGGTCAACACAAATATAAATTTAAAGACGTTAACATCAGAATGATGTAACATTGTGTGTCCTCTGTATCATTGAGCAACACGCATGTTGCTCAATGATACACCTACTTTGTTCTGTGTTTTGACACACCGCTCTAACTCATTTGTACCTGACATGTCTTCCGTGTCACTTCCCTGCCCAAAGATCAGTGTGTACACAACACCATCCTACGTTTTATCAGCCTGTGCTTATGAACATACTGCGATATTTGTCCAGGCCTGTATGTTTGCATACTGGTTCATGTCGGGGTGTGTGTGATAGGTGACAGATCACTATGGATGTTATTTTTATCCACTTGTTTGATTTGCTCTTTTTATGACTCGTCATCAGGATGCTGTTCGTTGGACATACAAAGGAACAACCTGGTGAGTTTCTACGCCCGTCCTCTCCAATCTTTCTGCTTAGTGTGACAGTGTTTGGTTGCCGTGGTTAAAAAATGGCAGGAAGTTGTGTAAGCTTGGAAAACGTCCAGAAACTTTGATCTTATTAAACTCCAACTGTGGTCTTCTCAGTAACTTGATTTTCCTCCTGAGAAGAGGAGCGTACTCCCACTGCTACTGCTGTTAGTGTGTATATCAATGAGAACTCTGTGTACTATCATGCAACACAGTTTGACAGCGTCACGAACTGCAGCCCCCAAAATGGTCATGAAGTTATCACGTCTTTAGAACAGGTCAAACACAAACTGGAAATCTTCGTGAAGGGTTTGTTTGTTTTAGCATATAGTCCCAAATCAAACAGCTGAGGAAGAAGAGCTGGTTTAACGCTGTCTAGCTAGTGTTGGGTGATAAGACAGTATATCAAACATGCTGCTGCAAGCAGTTATGGAAGTGAACAATCAGGACTTCATCTTCTTCTTCTTTGAACTTTTCATCTCCGTCTTCGAACTTTCTGTCTTCGAACTTTCCGTCTTCATCTTCTTCAAACTTATCTTCATCTTCGTTTTGCATTTATCATCTTGTATGTATCTTTCACTTTGATTTTTTTTTTTTTCATCTTCTTCATGACATATTTTCGTCTCTTTGTCCACATCAGGATTGAGGCACTGTGGCACACAACTTCACAGTTCTACACCAACATGACCATTGAGGTAAGACAGATCACCACATCATCCACCTCTAAATGAAGTCAGCCTGTCTTTTAATAAATAACTCAGCACCTATTTTCCATTTTGACCTTTAGTGATGTCGGAGTGTACTCATGGTGTGATTGGTACGCTCTGACATCACTGCCAGGTGTGGTAACAGGTGGCATAAAGCAGCACACAGAGGGTGGGTGTGGCCAGACAAACAGGAGAGATTAGTATGTTACAGCTTGGTGTGTGTGTGTGACTTAAATGTGTCATTGTTCTGCAGTTCCTGCCAGTTTACAATCCTTCCCAGGAGGAGAAGAATGACCCCAACCTGTACGCCGACAATGTTCAGAAACTCATGGCCAAGTAAGTAACGGATCCACTCTGTCACGTCCAGTCAGTAATATTTTACAGCAACTGCGATTATAATTAGTCATTTTGTGTGACGTCAGTCTTTTGTCTGTTGTTTTAACGGCTGCTGGACATTCTAAAGAGGTAATCTCTCCAACTGGAATGAAGAAAAACAACGTTCGACGTTCTTGAGGACAGTTTGTTGTTGTAGTTTCTCACAGCTGCCACTAGATGTTACAAACGAGTCATACTTATTGTTATTTAGTCTCTCTGGGTTTACTGAGGAGAACTTGTGCTGTTTAGAAATCACTTTAGTTATTCAGCAGACCTTTTGACTTCATTAGTATCACTGGTAACAGCTGTGTTGACCCTGTCAAAGAGAGTATTTATCAGTTGTGTGTGTGTGAGATGTGTCTTATAATGAACTTTCCTGTTGTGCTTCAGAGCCCTCGGAGTCCCAGCTACAGATTACGTGATGGAGGGCCGAGTTCCCGTCAGTAAACTGGGTGGTCTCTCCATCCCGCTGGATTCACCCGCCAGGGAAACTCTCTCACTGCTGCACAGAAACGGGTAAGAGTTCATGTTTATTTTCCTCTTCTTACACTCCCACTTGTCTTCTTTTTGTTTTTTCTCTCACCGTCATCGCCGTCGTCTCTCGTCTTTCAGTCTCGGAGCACACAAAGTGGAAGCGGCGCTGCACAGAATGATGGACAGGTGTCAGTCGGCAGCTCAGGCGTCGGTCCGAGCGAGTGCGGAGGAGCTCGCCTCGATTCTCGGGCTGACGGACAGACAGACGGCCGTCACTATCTGTGGCCTTTACTCTAAGGTAGAAGCAGGTCTTTGTGTGTCTTATACCTCTGACAAACTGCAGGAGAGGCAGAAGAAGCTGCTCTTCAAAGCATCTCATTGGTAATTTAGGCATGCCAAGACGTCTGTTATCCAAAACATTGTTCTGTTTATTCACTGCGACCAAAGCACTGAGTCACCCAGTCAGTCCACAGATGTTATTGCTCATTCTGCTGCATCTTGTTTTTTGGCAAATTATTAATCAGCAGTTCCGGATACGAAATAACTAAAATCTGTCCAAAATCATGTGATACCATTTGTGTGTTTGTGTTTTCAGGATGACACTGTGGACCTCAGACAGATCTATTTGAGCGTTGCCGCTATGTCGGGCTTCGTCAGCTTCAAGTCACTGCTTTACACCGGGTTTACTGTAAGTCCTGTTGGTGTGTTTAGAACATTGATGGTTACTTTGAGGGGATAGACGACCTTTAAACAACAATTTCTTCGCTCACTCAATGTTTGTCTTTGTTTTCCAGCTGTTTGACAAAGAGGGCCGAGGCAGTCTGAGTGCAGAGGAGCTGTCTGGACTCATGGGGGCGCTGCTGGGCATTCCTCAGCACAACACTGCAGAGCTTTACGCTCAGGCCTCCAAGCAAGGCCAGCTTACTGAAGGTGAGTGATGAGTTTAATACAAGCATGATGACAAGCAGCTCACGTGCCGCTTTGTTTGGTTACAAAAATCACCTTTTTATTAATGACCGGTTGTTATCTCATCATCGTCTGCAAAAAAATATAATTATAAATAAAATCGTGTTTAGTTTTACTTATAATAGTCAAAACAATTCAATATCTTTACAGGCTGCTCATAAACAAGAGTTTAAAAATAGATTTTGACAACCTCGGTGTCAGGTTTCTCTTATCGGTGAGTGTAGGCAGGTTATTTGACACCTCGACACTTCACTGAACGTTCATGACTCATCAGGTGATATTTAGCGTCCAATCACATTAAACGTCCCCGTCGCATCTGCCTCGTTCTCCACAGAACATCTGCTGGAAGCGCTGACGACCCACCCGACCTATCAGAGGGTGGTGAACGAGCACATGCAGCCCGACGAGGTGTGCTCTCAGATGACCAACGGGAAGGCCGTGAACAACAACGGGAACATGCGGCAACGGATCAGTAAAGAGATCCACTGAGGATTTTCTTTTTCAGGGTGTAAAGTTTGATGTGAGAAGGTTTCGCTTCCCAACGAGACTAATTGAACCTGAATAACTGTTGACAAAGGATTGTAACTTTTTTTAAATTGGTGCCTGTGTGTGTGTGTGTGTGTGTGTGTGTGTGTGTTTTGCACGTATAGATGTATTTTTACTGTGTATTACTTTAACTTTTTACCACTGTGCCAACATTAGAAAACCAAAGAATGACCCTGAGGTGTGTGTGTGTGTGTGTGTCTAAGATCAAATCATGTTTGAGGACTTGAAGTTGTGTTTATGTTTACCAGTGTACCTTCAGTTATCCTCAAGAAATCTTGTTCATGTGTTGTTCCGGATGCTGTTAAAGGACTCATTTACTTTTGTCAAATGTCCTATTTATGATTCCCATTTATGTGTATTGAACTTTTGTTTTTTAAAAGGTGACATGGGTATGTGCAAAAAGAACCGAAACACTCTGTTAATCAGTTTATTACATTTTTCTATGAATATTATTTAAAAGTGACAATTAAACTGTGAATTTCAACAAGTTTTGCCACCTCTTAGTGTTTTTTTTCTTTTCCCCTTGTCGGGCTGTCTTTTGTGTCTGTTTGTTTTGAATAGGATAAAGTCTTTATACTTTGTGGGTAGTCGACGCGTTGTTGCTCTCGTGTTGCGTTTGCCACTGTCATGAGCTGATAGAGTCCCGAGAACGTCCTTCAGCTTTCTTTGACTTTGCGTTGAGGGTGGGCTCGGCTTACGGAAAGCCGTTTCCACTTCATCTTTGCCTTTGTCTCTCTTAGAGTTCACCTCCGCTCTCCTCTTCCACCTTCCTCTTTTTGTTGGACTCAAGCTGATCATTTCATTTACCTTTGCCTCCTCCGAAGGCCCACATTCATGCCAGTATCTTTTCATCGGACTCGATGCGAGAACTGGGCCTCTTCCATCTTCAGCTTTCACACCTGCTGTCTGCTCTGGACTTGGTTGAGCTCTGGACTTGGAACGAGTTTCAGTTCCCATGACTCCACCTTCACTTAATGCGACTGCCTTGCTTTGTTGCCGGGTCTCTGCGGAGAGAGCAGGCGTTGCATGTGGATTTTTCTCACAGCTTTTCACAGAAGGTGACTTATTTATCTCACTCGGCAGTCCTTCTGGGGATTCTCGTCTACTTTGATCACCCTTTAATGAGTCTTTTTGTGAACGGGTATTTATCCGAACTCTTGGGCCCTGCAGAGAACATCTGGTTAGAGGGACAGGACTACAGTCTCCAGAAACCTTGTCCTTGATGGAAACTGGTAGAGTCTGCAGTTTAGTTGCATTCTTCTGTTTGTCTTGTATGTCTGTCTTGGGTGAGGACTTCATTGTGCTTCTATTCATCTCTAAGTGTTTCACCTTCCCTTGAGTTCTGGCCACAGAACGAGTAGTCCGTCGAACACTTTCCTCAGTTATGAGGTTCAGGCTTTGGCTCCTAGTTATTCTCACAAAACTGGTTGTTTGAACCTCCTCTTTACTTTTCAGCCTCTCCACTTTGTCCTCTTGTGTCATTTTGGTTAAAAGAGCATTTTCTGCCCCAGTTTGAGTGCCCAGATTGGAGTTGTTGGCCTTGCGCTTTTCACCTCCATCCACAATGAGTGCCTGCACCTGGCCTGCAAGGTTTTGATGTTGTTCCACCTCTCCAATCTGTGAAAATTGCTCAGCTGTATTGGCTGATTTTGTTGCCTGGCGCCGCTCGTTAAAATGACTCTCCTCTCTTTGAAATAACTGCCTTCCCCTGTAGGAGCGTCGCTTCTGTTTTTTATATATGACCCCATCACTCTGTGGGGTGAGTTTTGCTGTTTTCTTAGCGCTCTTTTCACTTGGTTTCCTCTTCTCTGTTCTTTCTATTATGGATTCATCAGTCAGTCTTGCTTTCTCTTGTTGAGTTTGATCTGTCAGACTCTGATTGCACCTGGTTTGGACTTTGTTTGTCGTCCTCTTGAGTTCACTCTCAGGAGAAGCTTGCAGTTCTTTTGGTGGCTCAACTGATTGCTCAACTGATACTGAATCTGATAAATTGGCATCAATTGGAGGATCACAAGACTCTGCAAGGGAATCTGCCACTAAAGATATATTAGTTGGCACAGGGGCTGGGTAGTCTTCCAGACAAGGCGACTCTAGGTTTATATTTTTGGGGCTAGGTTCTTCCTCCGGCTCCCTTATCTGAGCTGGTGTTGAAGTCTGGACCCTTTGAGCTGGAGGACTGGTTAGCAATGTTGGGGTGACAGTCAACAAATCAGCTCTGAAACTGGGCACAGACTCGTCCACAGCAATGGCATGAGGATCGTCGTCGGCCCCTGAAACACTGGTGGTTGAGGGGGATTCAGAGGCAGGAGGATCCACAGGTTGAGGGCCTTCTTCAAGCTTTTGAGACGTCTGAGGTGACTGTGTGCCTGCAAGGTTTGACAAGGACATTGAGGTTTCTTCTGACACATCACCTGTGGGAATTATGGCTGCAGGTTCCTCTACCAATCCATCATTGCCTCTTGCCTCAAAAGCAGGTGTAGGACTGTCATCTGAGAATATATTCTCAAGAAATTGCAAAGATTGATTATAATCCTTGAAAATGGATCCATCATAATAAAGAGGAGACATGGCATCAACAGAGTTATAGTATTTTGTAAGGGCATCGGTTGGCAGCGGTTCTATACTGCTCATGCTCAGAGCTGAATTTTGTCCATCGTGGTTTGGCTTTGTGTCAGACTTTGTGTCTGGAGGATCAAAAATAAGTGATTGAGTTCTTTGGAGAGGTGCAGTTTCTTTGACATGTGAAGTTGCCATAGATGCAGCGTCAGTTACGGGATCGCTGTTGGAGTCGGCAGAAGGTGGCTGTGAGTACTGCTCCGGGATCAAATCCAAAGCCTGTTGACCAAGAGAAAAATGTTTGAAAAACATTGTGGATACCCTCAATTGCCAGTTTATTGGGTAAACTTCACAGCACACAACACTCCACAGTTTTAGCTACACAGTAAAACTACGGAGTGAAGTAACTATACAGTATGGGGTGTAATGAAATACACATGTAATTCAGGCAACCAGTTCTAAGGTATTTTTGTTCCTTTTCCTTGTCATATTATCATTTATGCTAAAATCAGCTCCCCCAGTACATCACAAACCAAATACTCACATCCATAAAACTATTATTCCTATTTACCTCTTGCTGAAGTTGGATTAGTGGAGGAAAGTCAATGGCCTCTAAATTTGGAATCAGGGAAAGATCCAGGTAGTCTGTGTTCAGCATTGACTCCACCTGAGGGGAAGAGATGAAAGAAAGAAATTGTAGGGCTAAAACACCGATTTTGTATCGCACTTTTGAAGTTTTGTGGGACTTTTGAGGGACAAATTTAAAAAGAAATTGTCAAAATTGAAGCAGGAGAGGGCGAGATATCCTGACTGTGTTCAAATGTTAGTTCTTAAGTCATGTAAGTTAGTTATTTCGGCAATGTGGTTTTTTTTATAACTTTTTGTCATCCAGCAGCAGAAAGAAGAAAACAAAGATTTCCATTTAACCCCTTCTACTGTGCGATTGAAAGGGGAATAGTGAGATAAGTATTTGCCAACGCACCGTAGATGTTTCTTCAGTTCCAGCATTGGTTTTGATGTCAGTAGAAGGTGGATGCTCCTGCAGCTTCACCTGCAAAGTAAAAAAGATGCTGAAATTGGTCTTGGCTTGGTCTTCAGATCCTAGATCAACCTTCTCCTCACAAGGCAACACGTCATTTATAAAACTTATTATCGTGTTACCTTTTGTTCTTGATTTTCCAGTGAAAGAACTTGAGCGGGCTCCGGGTCACCAGAAAGAAATGAATTCAGGAACTCCACATCCAGTGTCGCCTCCACCTGAGAGAAAGCACAAATTGAAGCAAGGCCACAATAGCTAAAGTTTATTTTTTAAATCCTTGTCAGTGTCATGGTTTACATATCATATGAACACCACTGATAACTCACATTTCTGATAAAGTTCTCACTGCACAGTTTCTCCATGTACTCCAGAAGTTTGTCGTGTTCTAGGTCCACTTTCTCCATCTCTTCATCCTTGTCGCCCTCACGTTGGACCTGAATGGAGTCAGAAACACCAGAAGATTTAGAGGATAGTTTCACAGTATGAACTTTGCACAGTTTTCTTCCAAAAGGAAAAAACAAATATTTTGTTTATATTTTGTTTATTGTGCATTTGATGAGATTTCGTAAATCTTATATGATAACACTGTAGAGGACCTTTGGACTGAGGGAGTCCATGATCGTCATGTATTCCTCAAAGGCTCGTTTGGCCAACTCTTCTTCGTCCAAATATGTTAGAGATCCAGGAGGAAACTCTGACTTTGTTTCGTCATCTGTGTTGTCTTCTGTGAAGAAAGAAAGCAAAGAGAAAACAAAGGCTCAAACGTCCCTTCACTTTTAACCATTTTCATTTCTTCTTCTTTGTTATACAACAACATGAAATTGCTCCACTGCGAGTGAAATACATGTAAGTCAATCACAAGTCCCTCAAAATTGTACTTAAATACAAAATACAGCTATACTTCAGTACAGCAGTACTTTGGGCTATGTAGCAAATTTCACTGCAAACCATGAAAGAATTGTTGAGATACTTCAGCTCAGTAGAAAAGTCAGTAGGGTTCATCTTCTGGGGAGCACGAATGAACACAATTTCACGGCTGTTGAGGTATTCTAGTTGAACTGGTAGACCAATCAATTAATAAACCAACATTGCCATCCCTAGTTAGCATGGGTAAATATGGTCTGACCTTCTGATTTGGGCTTCTCTTCAATCTGCTCTTTACCTGACAACGCTGGCGTTACATTAAGCTGCTCGCTGACCTGCTGAGCCACTCTTCCCAAGACCCTGAAGTCAGATACAGTGTCACACTCAGAACTTTGTTTATAAAGCCAACATTATGCTATTTGCTGTGTTGTATTATCTCTTACAGTTCTGGATTGTCGGGTTGATGACTGTGCACTGGACAGCAGGTAGGGTGAACCTCAGGCAGGAGGACCAAAGAGGCAGGAACTGAATATGGGTTGAACAAGAACTCTGCAGGGCCGTTGACAGGGACCAAGACAAGAGGACTAAAAGCAAAACTGGGCATCGGCTGGTGGGAGTGTTCAGGGCAGCAGGGTACATATAAGGGAGTATGCACAAGCTCTGGTAAAAGTGTCTCTTCGCTGTTATTTTGGACGATTTCATTGGCTGGATCCATCGTTTGTCGCTTGAAACTGTCAGAGGAAAGTGTGAATTTAAAGGCGGTTACACATTTTTACCTGTATAATTAAATTACTTTTATAAAATAATGTGAATAAGCTATTAAAACACAGCAAACCCATGCATTTGTGTGTCCCCAACAAGTACAACAACATTAGTTCATAACTGGGTAAACCTTTGGTCCTATTTCAGTCATGCAGTTTCAGAATTAGCACTCATTTCAACATGTCTGTTAACCTCCAAGGCTAAATCAGAGCTCTGCAGTGCAAAGGTGAAACTACCACTAAAAAATGGAGCTGATAAATAATATACATTGTATAATTTGATCAAATAATTCTCATAAGGCTTACCTTTCCTGTGAGAGATGATGAGTTTGTATCTGCAGTTTTGATTTTTTGAAAGTAAACTTCATTCAGGTTGGTTTGTTTTTCCTGCAGCTGAATGTTCTCTTCATGGAAACATTCCAAACTGCATAAAGCCTTATCAAAACTGTGTTTTCAAAGTATAGCTGCTGTATTTTATAGTTTGTGTACTGAGATGATATTTCATATTCATGTGTGTGCTCGAGTATATTTATTTTTTCTTCATCATAGACATTAATTTGGCCACAAATTAAGCAGATCAGCCAAACAACTACTGCAGGATATGCTACAGTATAATGATGAACAAACATTATTGATATTTATCACATAGAATGAACACACATTAGGATTGTTGCTGTTGTTTGAATATTAAGACGACTTCCAAGTTGCCAACTTTCCTTTTTCTTGTGGTGCCAATGCAGAAGTGTCAACTACTACAACTAATATGATTTTTATGATCCAGCACTAAATACTCGGTTTTGAGGAATGAGTTGTGACAAGTCAGTTAATCAGTATATTCTTTCCAGACTTTGTTTATTGGATTTTGAAACACCAACGCTGCCTTGGGCCCCCTGGCTTGTTTTGTTGTTGTTGTTGTTCTGTTGGGTCATTTGGCCCACTGCCTCTTTAGTTTGTTTTACGGTTGGAAGTCCCTTTTATTTGTTTTGTACAACAAAATAATAAAATATAAGTCTCAAAAACAAAAAACAAAAACTACATTTCATGACATTTTATTAATTAGATTAGATAATAGATTAGATTAGATAAAAGCATTAATTTTTTTTGCCATATATGACTTAAAAATCCCCTGTGGACACCTTGAGGAAGGCGATCTCTCAGAAAACTTCATTTCCCAGGATGCCGAGCGCGCTGACTTCTGAACCGGATATCCGCTTTGCTCTGCGTTTTTAGCGTGAACAACCGTCGCCGCACGTGGAGTTCTGCAGAGAAAACACCGCGTGAGCCTCAACTGTTTAAAAACAAACTTTTAAAACTTATTTTGAAGCTTTTTGAAGCTTTAAAACGAACTTCCGTCGACATGTTTCTGCAGTTTTACCTGAACGAGAACGGAGACAGAGTGTACACTCTGAAGGTAACGATAACGTCGTGTTTACATCCTTCATATCGACTTTAAACCACATAAATATGATTTATTTACACGTTAAGGCTGTTTAATCTTAGTCTGTGTGCTCTGAGGATTATTTTTAAGAAGCTAAACACACTATTGAAGCGTTACTTTAACGTTCATACACGTTATTTTAACGTTAGCCAGCAGCTAAGGGCCTAAAACAAAGTGAGTACACATGAAACAACTTCAGCGAGTCAGAAAACTTTGACTAAAGCTCAATTATACAATAATAATAATAAATATGAGTCCATATAAGCTTCACTTCACTCATAGTATCTGTGAAAGTTAACCCAGCTTCACTGACACAATATAAACAGACTAGATCCGGACATTATGTTGATATTTCTAATTAATAAACACTTATTAATGTATGAGTTAAACATTGATGTGACTTATATCTAATGTGTGATGATGATGATGATGTACTGCTTTGATTTGACTTTTGATTTTAAGATCACAGTTAGATTTTTGACTGAAACATAAACAGCTGTGACATTAGATCACTGAGTCTTCCTTTAAATCAATATTTAATTGGTTATAGATGGAT
Source organism: Protonibea diacanthus (assembly GCA_028641955.1). Taxonomy (NCBI): domain Eukaryota; kingdom Metazoa; phylum Chordata; class Actinopteri; family Sciaenidae; genus Protonibea; species Protonibea diacanthus. Next base: position 2,834,689 of record CM053998.1, on the reverse strand, counting down.
AGATCAAATCAAGTTTAAATATGACACTTTGCTGACGTTGTGATCTGTTATAATCTTTATTAATGTTATTAATGTTTCTCTTTCCTCCTTCGTCACCAACAGAAGACCTCTCCTGACGGGCAGCCCACCAGCTCGGCTCACCCGGCCCGCTTCTCCCCGGACGACAAGTTCTCCAGACACCGAGTGACGGTGAAGAAACGCTTTGGCCTTCTGATCACCCAGCAGCCCCGGCCTGTACTGTGAGAGAGTGGCGGAGGAAGAGGTGGACGGATGGGATGGACGGGTGGATGGATGAATGGACATGTTGAAGATGAAACTGTAAAGAAAAAATACAGCCAGGACTCGACTTCAGTTTCACCCAAAGCTCCTGGCTCACATTTAGAGGACTGTTCATGTGTTGGATATCAGCTGTCGTTGATGTTATAGATCTTTTTTTTTAATTCAATATTCATTTAAAGTACATTTTTTAAATTTTGTTTTCATGCTGAATAAATGTTTGGTTGATGGTTTATAGTCAGTCGTCTCTGTGTGCTTAAAATCCAGACAAATGAGCACGTGTGGGAGATTTTCCAGCAGTCACCATCATCATAGTACTGAATGAGCGAGTATCTTTAGGAAGAATGGACACATTTTTATAAGATAAGACAGACTTTAATGACCACAATACACAAGGTAGGCAAGAAATTACTTATAAATAAATATATAGAAGAAAGTCAAGCAGATGACAGTTCTCCTTATGAAGGCTGTAACTGACGTCTTTGAAGTTCTCAACTCATTGTCATGAAACGAGTCATTAGGTTTGAGGAAGTTGTTTTCACACTTGGCTGTTCCTGCAGAAAATTTGTCTGACCATAAAACAGATTCATGACTTGAACTATGTTTCCTGTGTAATTCTCTTACACCATTCAAGATGAACCAGTCAGGTAAAAATGTGGAAAGATTGGGGACTAATTGGGAAGAGTAAGGAGGACGAGGAGGAAATCGAGTACGATAATATCCTGTAAAGCGTAGTGGAGTAAAAGTTCAACAGCATACAGTCTAAATACTGCTGTAAAGTACAAGTGCACTATTTTTCAGATCAGGATGAGGTTTATTGTCAAGTAAGTTTTCACATACAAGGTGTTATTGGTGCATAACAAACATTTAGCAAAAATAAAAGATAAAAAGTATATAATAGATATATATAAAAAATCTATATATACAATATATATATATATATATATATATATATATACACAATATGTTTTTAAAATGAGAGCTGTGCTGTTTGTGCAGGAATATACAAAGTATTAGCTAATGTGCAGGGGTTTGTACTTATTAATGCGATTTAACTTCATATTTATATTAAAATTAATGTTTATCTCATAATTATAACGCATATTTTTAATGTATTTTAAGATTTAAGTGATAAAATTCAAGCAGGTGGCGTTAAAAAGCTGTTTCGACAGCGCTAATCGCTGTTTTAAATTTAGTTTTTAATGGACTACAATTCCCAGTTTAGGGTTGTCCGCTTTTTCCTCATCGCGCATGCGCCAACCGTTGGAACGACGGCAAGGCAGCTAGGACTACATAGGTGTCTCGCGCGTGTATCGTGTGTGTGTGTTGGGTCGGTTGAACAAAAAAAAAAAAAAAAAAAAGTACCGAGAGAACCGGGAGAGGAGCCAACATCTTCACCAGATGCAACCGAAAAACAGCCATACGGGTGGAGACGTTTTTTATTTAACGGAAACCTGAGCCAGGTAAACGCGCTTTATGTGACTTTAACGGTTTTTAATGACGGTTGAACGCACGGTTTGTCAGGCGGCGTGTGGCTAGCCCTCCGAGGCTAACGTTCGGCTGTAGCCGCACCGTACCTCACCCATAGCGGCTACAGCGAGCGGCAGCACCCCGTGTAGCTCACACCGGTGACGGTCCTCTGTTGTTTTGTCATATCAAGGCTGAATAATTCAAACCTCACGGTTCGTCTGTGACTCTCGCTGAACTCCATTTTAAATAAACTGCGCGGCTTTTTCTCATTTTAGCCGGTTTGAACTGAAAAAAAAAAATGCCGCATTCCCACCTTTGTTTGTCTTAAAAATACTCCTTCACCTCCAACCATCTTCATATAATTTACATTTTAACATCACCTCCGTCTGTGTGTGTGTGTGCGTGTGTGTGTATTAATATGGTGACCGGTTCAAGCCAGAATTATTATGGCTAGCTTAATTGGCTTACTGAGCCAGCAAGCAAGCAAGCGAGCATCACCATCAGCTGGGCTCTGCTTTAAAGTTGCAGTTTGGGGTTAATTAGACGATGTTTATCTTAATTAATGAACACATATTTGTCTGTTTGTTCATGTTAATTACAGCTGAATAAATGTTAGTCCTCTGTTAGACAGCAGGACCACACTAACTCTTTATTTTGACCCCTGACTTTGTGATAATTGTAGCAATACTTCAGCTGCCACCCTTATTTGACACAACTTAAAGGTCCAGTGTGCAGGACAGGGGTCTTCAACAGGGGGTGCGTGACCCTTAAGGGGCCGCAGAGGTACTGCAGGGGGTCCGCCAGTTTTTGTCAAAATAATTTGTGAGAATTAAGAAATATAACAAGAATGATACGCGATACTAACATAACAGAAAGCAGTTATTTGTTGCGAAATGAACATAAATAAATAACTTAATATAACGCTCGTTATAGGTTGATGAAGTGAAGCAGGGTGGATAAATTTGTCACAGTTAATGAGGTGAAATAAAAGGAGAATACAGTAAATATAAAAGTTTTTATAGGCCAAGCTTAAAATATGGCACATTTAAAAAATAAATAACACATGGGGGCCTTTAAGGTGCAATGAGAGACAAACGGGTGATATTACAGCAACATTAAACTCATAAAAACTTACTTAAAATACAGATAATGACATTGTACAGCCTTCATGATACATATTTGGATAACCAATGACACCATGCGGCCTTCAAGACATGAGAAGATACATATTTGGATAGCCAAAGTTGATATTAAATCAACAAAGGGTGCAAACAGGTGAACGTTACCTGCCCTGCAATTAATCTAAGGGCACATATGAGAGATACAACACACTACATCCTTGTTTTGACCACGTTCTGTCACTGACTTTGTGATAATTGCAGCAATATTTGAGCTACGAGTCCTATCAGACACAGCTTAAGGTGCAACGAGAGACAAACAGGTGACATTACAGCCATTTACTGATCATTAAACTTAAAATAGCCTCCAAGACATGGAAAGATACATATTTGGATGACCGATGTTGATTTTACATCAGCTAAAGGTGTGAACAGGTGAGCGTGTCACCATTTAGGACTGAAAATGAACAGTGACATGCTGATTCACTGCCCTGCAATTAATCTAAGGGCACATATGAGCGATACAGCGTGACGTTTGTGTAACCGGAGCATAAAAATAGTCTCTAAAATGCAGAAATAACAGCTTAAAAAGGCAAAAAAAAAAATCTGTTGCCACAAAGGAGACCAAATGTCCTGCAGCCTTGTTGTGCTCTAATGTTCCAGCTGTTTTACAGTAACCGAATCTGCTTTAATGGCATATCAGTGACACAGATAAGGGAGCAAGAAAGGAGAGACGTCCGTGTGAGACAACATACGATATTTAACTGTTACTACGTTTGTGAAGCATCTTTCTTCCTCAAATCAAAGAGTTTTACTGGACGTTTCCTATTGCCCCGTAGGTGTGAGGATGTTTGTCTAGACTAAACTGTTCTCCGGGGTGTTCCCCAACCCCTTTTTTTCTTTTGTCTTTCACACAATGCATGCTGGGAAAGGCCACGGCTCTCCCAGCAGAGTTTAAAAATGTGTCCGTAAGTTTGTGAAGAAAGAAACTCAACCTCCGTCTTTGCTAGTTTGAGACAAGTAACCACCATCCACCCGACTGTGGACAGACACGAGCGTTATGAAACTAGAAAACGTGCCGTGTCTCTGCATGTAAAGTGAGGAAAGGAAAAAAAAAAAAAACAGCCAGCAGTTACTGGCATAACCGGTTGAAACTGCTCTCCTTTTAATAATTAAATTATCAACCGAGCTAAAAACAACAATTCAGCTGTTTCGTCTGTCACCGGAGTAAATCGACTTTGCACCTGCGAGGCACACAAGGTGGTTCACGCCGGTTATTCTTCCACCTCACTCATTTAGAGAGATGTCAAGTTGCCGTCGAAGCGTAACACCGCCTGTCAGAGTGTTCCTACCGTTAACTCCGTTAGAATATCTCAGGAAGGGATGAATATTTGGTCAGAGAAGGGACCTTTAGTGTGTAGAAAGGATACTTTTGTAGGTTTCAGAGCACATAGAGGGCTCAAAGAGACCCTCACACGGGAAATAAACAAACCTTGGATCCTTTTTGTTCCCGTCATTGTTAACGATTTATAAAGTTTGTGTGGTTGGGGGACGTGACCTTTTCGTTCGAAGTGCAGCCAATGCTGAAGTGACTGCTAACCCTGCTAACTCTAACCACACACATGCAGCTGACTTTACAGTTAAAGATACTGTGTTCCTTTTTTCTGAACATTTGTATCTAATTTTATCTTGTTTTCTCTCTTCTTCTTCTCCATCATTTCCCTCCCATCCTGTTCCCGTTATTTTTCTTCCCACTCAGATATTTTTATCTCCAAACTACACGTTTAACTTAAGAGGAGTTTAAAGCACTATCCCGGAGCCATAGTCCTCAACCTTTAGGAATCAAGACATAGTGTAGGCGGTGTGCTTTCAGTGCAGTTTGATGGGAAGATTCGGCTTCACAAAATCACAAGAACAGACCTCTTTGTGTGTTTGAGCTCTGCTACATTTCAAACAGTCACATGCCTGGTGGCAGTCGACGGCTTTGCTTCAATGGAGAATAACAGCAGCAAAAGAACAAGTTGTAGAGGCCGCCGTTACCTCAGCATCACCTGGGAGATAGCCTAGCTCAGCTCAGCTTAGGTCAGCACAGCCACACTAGCTAGTCCTTGACCAACCCCCCCAACCCCATCCTTCCTTCTCCTCCTGCATCCTCCCGTCCTCCTCTTTTTCCTCCTCCTCCGCATCTGCTTCTTCCAAGCGAGTCACCATGGCATCGGTGCGCTTCACGGTGACCCCCACCAAGGCTGAAGACCTCCCGGGGCTGTCCGACACGTCGCCCGACATGAGCTCCCACTCGGGGGCCCGAGTGCGCTTCGGCTCCAGGGAGAGCGTCAACCGGAGCGACCCGCTCAGCGAGGCGTCGGGAGGCATCACGACGGTCGGAGGGGCCGACACGCCGGATCACAGCAGCGTGGATCAAGGTAAAGAACACACACACACACACTGATGTTTTACTGTAGTTCAAGGTACACTTGGCAAGATCTCACATGTTTAAAATGCGTGTCATAAAGAGCGCTCATGCTTCTTATGGCCAACAAAAGGAACGTCACACACACCTAGTCCACCGCATACCGAGCTGTCACTCTGATTTATTTAATCCCACGACTTCTACTGGTTAATCCATATGTTTGAACGAAGTCAGCCAGCCACTCCTCCGTGTTGATACACTGGCTTAGAGAACAGCGGGTGAGCAGCAACAAGATCATGCGGTTGGAAGTGTGTCTGGACATTTATATTATCATATAAAGGTGGAGATTTGAAATTTGAGGTTATTTAAGACTCACAAAACTCTAAACGCACAGATAGGAGTCACATGTTTTTAGATTAAATCTGGCGTGTACTTCACTTCTTTATCTCAGTGTAAACACACATACATCTGCTTTGGAAACACTTGCTTGCAAGCTTGCAAAACGGGAACTGCTAATATCTAGTTTTGCATACTTTTTAACGAAACCAGTTCAGGTATAAACAAACAAATACAGGCTTAAAAAAAGCAGGTTGTAACTCAGTGAATTCATCACTGAGCAGTGGTTGAGTGACATAAACAGTGAATGAGAGTGAGTGAGCGCTGGCATCGATAAGCCGGTTAATTAGCGAGATAAAAAGTTACTGATTGTTTCACAGTGGTTACATTCAACACAAATAGACACACAACCGGACAGCTGAATGTACCCAGAGGAGGGTACTGTAATCTTGATTTTGTCTCGAGGTGGGATAAAAAAGTTCTTTAATCGAGGAGCTGCGGTGAACATCAACTTCCTGATGTTACATCACACGATTACAGGGTTTTCCTGAATTTCAAACCTTTAAAGCCTCTTGCTGTCATTTGAGCTTTCGGTTTTACAGTGTCACTGGCTCTGCTCGCTCGCTCGATCGTGGTTTTGCACTGACGCACAAAGACGTGAGAAAGTCTCAGAAGGTTCCAGACACCTCTGTCGGTTTTGTGGGAAGTAAAACGAGAAGTCATGCGTGTGTTTCTCAACATGTCCTGAACATTTGACTCGACTCCGACCTCCCTCAGGCTGCTGCACGAACAATACGAGGACTGTAACGTGATCGTGGTGTAGGTTTCACTTCCCACATACAGAGTGCATACAGTGCTTCACTTCTTTACTTAATGGGCATCAACAGCAGAAACCTTTGTGTCGATGTCTGCTCAGTCGTTTTGCTTCTGTGACGGTGCAGTTGTGCAGTGATTCACCGGATCAACACGAGGGGGGTTATAACTGACTGCATTAGCTCTGCTGATCCACTTAAGCAGTCTGCATAGTAGCGAGGATGCCCCGCGTTGTTTAATAAGCTTCCATAAATAGAAATCTAGCCATTTTAATCCGATTGAGCTTCGATCGGGGCCCTCGTGATGCCGATACGACCACACGGCGAGCAGCAAACAAGAAAAACGTTGATGGTAGTCGACGTGACGAGGCCGGAGAAAGGTCAAACGCTCTCTGTGCTCCATTATCTTATGACACTAATAAAGTTAGTTGTTGAGTGATTACAGCTCACACACACCAGTCCAGTTGTTTTCTGCTTCACCACACACACAAAAAAAAGCTTCATATTTGGATCTCAGGTGCGTTCAGCTGCAGTTCGACAGCTTTGGGATTCACAGAGGACAGAACGAGGCGAGCGAGTGATGAAATTTAGCACAGACGGCGCTTTGTTGCCGGTCAGACGGGCTGAGCGATCACAAAGTGTTGACGTGCTTAAGATGCTGTTGTTGTCTTTGTGATTCCTGACTGTCCTGATCAACAGGTTAGGCCTCGAACACACCAGGGGGAAATCCTGTATGTGTGTGTGTGTGTGTGTGCTTGTTGACATGCTTTATTCATGTTAGTGTGTGTGCGTGTATCTAACTTCCTTTTTAAGCTCATTAGCTTGTTGATTAATCTTCTGCTCTAGCAGCTGAATATTAAACAGGCGAGTTAGTGCAGAGTCACACTTTCACACTCGCTATCTTTGTCCAAACAGGATGGGAAGTCGCCTCCCACAAGCCAAATGCTGGTTATTTTTTTTCCTCACGTGGACGTTGACTTTTTCTCTGCCTGTCACCAGATAGTGAAACTTTGCTGATGCATTTCGGGTGTGTGTCATGCGGCGTATTCCTTCGTGGTTACAGTCTGAAGCAGAACATCTGGTGACCTCTCATATTTGTCACACGCTTTAGAGAAACAGCTGTCCCTCCATGAGGATGAAATGTTTCTTTAAAGAGGAGAAATCAGTAGCACGGTGTGTTTATTATCATTTTCTTCTAACATCCCATCAGGAAAACATATAGAGGGTATAAAGGAGGCATATAGAAGTAGAGGGTGTTGATCAAAAGAAAGCAAGACTCCATCTTTGGATATAAATTTTTATTTTTAACAATGAATAAAGATCAAGAATTTTCCACCAAACAGCAACGTGTGTTTTTTCTTGATATATTCCCGTGATTTTAACAAATGGACGCACGCTTGATGTGAGTCTGAAGTCGTGTCATGTGGACGTGTCCTTCTGTCCTTGCTTCTGTCCACTGTGTGAAACTGCTCGCGGCCGTTAGCTCGCTGTTAGCGTGACGGAGCGGGAGGGAAGTGATGTTGCTGACTCAGGCTGTGCTGATGCAGTGGTCTGTGCTGACTGAAGCAGAACTGAACCGGCGACATGGTGGCTATTGCATCAAACTCTGTGTGTGTGTGTCTTAAAACAACAGTCAGCACTTCACACAGTTATCATGGCTTCATAAAATTACTCAGCGATTCACGTTTTCTATTTTTTATAGACAAACACAGAACATGGGTGTTCCCATGACAACACAAACAGGTTAATTAAATCTAGCCGGTATCGACAGCTCTGGTTCCTTCCTCGCGTTCCTAAGACCAGTCTGTGATGCCGGGAAAAAGCACGCCCGGGTCTCCGCTGCCCGGCTTGTAAAGTTATGCCTATTGTTGCAGGTGGTGGGACAATAGGGCGCCGTCTCCATGTTGCTTCTTTGGCCCGACCACCAGCGTTTGCTGGCAAGCTCCCCTCCCGGGTCTGGCTTCAGAAGGGAGCCCCAGTTTCCCTAATCAGGTCTAGGTCCTGCAGCTCTTCCTGTTTTGTTTCTTAGTCAAGGTGCTAATAAAAACTTTTTTTGTCTCTCTGTAATAGAACAACTATTTTAATTGCCCATTAATCAGAGCTGGACTTGATGTTCAGGATTTTGCAGCAGTGTTTCAGTTCTTTGTTGAAGTAGATTCACTGTACACCAGGACTGGATGTGGTTCTATTAAGTACAGTACCTCCGTGTTTGTTTGTTTGTGTTGCCTTTGTGCACAGTTTGCTGCCTGCATCCAAAGAGAACACAAAGCGACGTCCAACAATGAAAGAAAATTGACATAAAAAGTGTCATTTGTGACCAGGGCGGCGCATTGTCGTGCTGCACAGACACCCTGACCCACAAATAATCTTCTCCAGATGTAAGAAATCATGTTTGTTTGGTACAGACCCCAACACCCTGAATCATGTGGTTTTTTTTGTGTCTAGGTGATGGAAACTCCAAAATCTCCAGCGTGTACATCAACAACACCCACGGCATGGACGACGATGACTTCTATGACCGAAACTTGGCCTTATTCGAGGTTCGAACCACAAAATCTATTGAAATTGAGCTGCTGTGCGTCACGGTCACGTACAGTATATACAGTACGGGTAGTATGGGTAAACAAGTGGAGGCTGTTTGTTTGTCTGCTAAACTAGAGCTGAAAATAAAGCAGCATTTGGCTGATGGGTGCAGATAATTTTATTTATCTCCCCCACCTTTTTTCTCTCCACAATTTCCTTCTACGTCTTATCTGTCGCCTTCCTTTGTGCTTTCTTTGCTCCACTTATTCTCCCTTTTTGTTCTCTCCTTGCTCCCTCGTTATTTCCTCGCTCTTCCATCCCCTGGCTATCTCACTCTTCTCCTGCTTTGCTTTGCCTGCCACTCACCTCTATCCCTTATCTCTTTCCACCCCTCACCATCTCCCTCCGCTACCCTTCATCCCCCTTCCCCAACTTCTTTTCTCCTCACAGGAGGAGATGGACACTCGGCCGAAGGTGTCGTCTCTGCTCAATCGCCTGGCCAACTACACCAACCTGACGCAGGGCGCCAAGGAGCACGAGGAGGCCGAGAGCATCGGAGAGAAGAAGAAAACCAGCAAGGTACACCAGACTCTGTGATGAGTGATAATAGACGTCCAAACCTATAGAGAGATTGGCGTGCAGTAAAAACACCTTGTAAAAGCACAGTAAGCAGAGGTACACCAACTCCCAGCACCCAGCACTCATACATGGTGCAGTATATGATCCCAGATGTACTTTGTCTTGCTGTACAATGTTCTTATACCACAGCAATCATAACCCAGGTCATGATTATGGGTACAGTCATGGCGTAATCGGTTCGCAGTCGATACGATCATGATCACAGGAAGAAGAGTAGCTTCTATATCGCCACCAGTGCTGCCTGAAGTCATCTAAATCCATCTTTTTTTAAAAAAACAAACTGTCGTAGCCAAGCGATCTCCCTTGACTCTGCGTCTGAAAGTGAAAGTTCATTCAGATGTGACCCTGATCTGCACTACAATCCTTGCTGATAAAGAGCTGGCTGGCCTAGATAAGACAGTCTGCTGCCGTGATTGAGAGTGATTTACGAGACTTGTCAGTGGAGCGAACTTGAGGACGGTTGTGTAAAAAGGTACCAGTAGTTCTCTACCGGTTAGCTAAACCTGCCAAAATTTGTCTGCCCACACAGTGTCTTTAGTATAAGCATTAATGTAAATCCGGTGCCTCAGTGGCAGTGATTCACAACTAGTATACCCCCAGAGTTATCTCCAGTGCATTAAAAAAATGATTTTAAATAAGTGAAATGTCAGTTTTTAGTAGATTGTTGTTGCAATAAGTCATAAATCATCCGCAGCACAGTACATGCCTACCACTGGGGTTTGTTTCGAGCGCTCTGCTGTACTTCTGATTCTTGCGTCAGTGCTGTTTGAATCTGTTGTGGGAACCGGTAAAGCCAGGCAATTGATAATTGCTTTAGGTTGTAATTTTGTCTTCCAACCGTGGCACTTTTCATTTCGCAATGATGCCCTCATCTTGCATCCAGCGTCTTACCTCACTGCGCTTTTGACTGTCCCTAAAAGGTTAAACAGTCAACCAGGGTGTGGCGTGTTTAATTCAGCTTGAGCCAGAAAGAGTGTTAGACCAACAACAAAGATATTGGTTTCATCTTTCTAACAGGAAGATGTCGCATGGCACATGGGTGTGCACAGGAAGCACACATACTCATACACAGTGAACATGAAGTTATAAGAAAGCCTGAACTGGTCGGCTTAAATGACAGAAAGCAGTTCTACTGAAGAAAGCTCACACAAAGAAAACCAAACAAAAAGGGCACATTGAAGTCCATGATGCCACTGTGCATATTACACTTATTCTTGTACTTGTTTTTCAGTCGAATTATGGTTAAAGTTAAAGGAAATTCACTGTTAGCCAGAAGTATTGGACAAATGTTTGAATGTTCTGGAAGAGAAAACAACATTATGTTTGATGTTTGGTCTTTGTTGCTGATACTTGAACTTTTCTTCCATCTCTGTGCTTCATCTCTCTCCCAGTCGCCACAGATGGGGACGTTCATGGGCGTTTACCTGCCTTGCCTCCAGAACATCTTCGGCGTCATCCTATTCCTGAGGTTGACGTGGGTGGTGGGATCAGCTGGGGTGCTGCAGGGCCTCTGCATCGTCTTCATATGCTGCTGCTGCGTGAGTATTTGAGTGTTCAGCCACGTTAGCAGACGGACACGATGAGACAAAAGGCAAAACTCTATGCGTCTTTCTTTTCTTTGCAGACGATGTTGACTGCTATATCGATGAGTGCAATTGCCACAAATGGAGTTGTACCAGGTATTCGTTCATCTCTTTCTCTTCCATCTTTTTCATGCATGTGGATTAAATGGTGCTGGTGTGCTAACAGTTCGTAGTTCAGCTGTTGAACATGGCTCTTTGTATTGACTTGAAGGAGTTTTGGCTACAAATGTTAAAAAAAACAAAAAAAAACAAAGAATTAATCAAATAATCCAGACAGGATGAATCAGTCAATGATTTTGATCTTTTATAATTGTTAACTATGCAGTTAGACAGATACGTCGGTGGCCGTTAAAGCAGCAGATATTATTTTATCTTTGATACATATTGGTGTTGGCCTGTGTGTCATCCAATAAATAAAAAGACTGTGCAGTGCAGGGAGTTCAGATGTTCATCGGTCGGGTTCTGCAGTAATTAACTGCTCCCAGAAGTGGAAAATACAGATGATGAATGCTCTGAAAATCCAGTTTAGAGAGTTTGTAGATACAATAAGCGCAGAGGAATGTGTGTTTTTGGTTAATACAGTCAAATAAATACTTACAAATCATGGTACATCATCACATTGATGTGTAATAATCCTGTTAAACCAAAATTGGAAGTTGTACTGCTGCAGATGGAGTCTCTGCGCTATATAAATTATGATCACTCACATAAGCCCCATTTGGACAGGATTAACATTACAGGTGGAGGTGGACAATAACATATTCACTGTGCTCTGGGGTGACTCATTAACACATCGTTAGAGATGGCACTTTAACCATCGCTTAATTAAAAGCTGTGGTCTGTAATAGACGTGGACGTTGGTCTTATTATTACGGCTGTAGGGGTGAAAAATTACCCACATATGAAGTCTGGGCGAGATTAAAATCAGTGCATGACGTCCCCTAGAGACATAAATCCAGTCTGAACGGGGCTTCAGTCATGATAATCGTTTCATAACTGCCCTTTTACATGCTGACATTCACATCGTTTGTGTCAGCCGGCACTAATTGCGTGCTTTACTGCAAATGAGCTTCAGCCAACCCGATAGTTCAGCAGTAAAACACAACTAGAGAGTACAGAGGTGAGGACATGCACATGTAGCCAACATCCGGATGATAAAGAGATGATGAGGGATGAGACAGAATCAGGTGCTGCGGCGAAAACACAGGTTTTTCCATTAATTTGAGTGGAGGTAGTGCGTTTTGAGAGGTTGAGCGGGATCTAACTTTTAAAAACTCAGCCCGATGTCTCTCTGTGGCCACCTCAGTCTGACTCACAATTTACGCTGCAAAATAGAGACATGAAGAAGTTTAATTTGTTTTGTGTCCGATGGTTTAAGAGGGAGCAAGCAAGCGGCGGTTGAGTGACAGTGACATTGAATGAGAGTGAGCGAGCCCCGGCCTCGATAAAGTCGGTTAATCAGATTGTTTCACAGCCGTTGCGTTCAGCACAACCCTGCTGTGATTCGCTGCAGCACCTGATCCTGTCTGAAGGTATCCTCAGGTAAATCTCTCACAGCTAGCTGAAGCTTATTTTCATGATAACTCACTCTGTAGATGCTCATATGGATTTTCCAGGTGCTCGTCTTCCAGCTGCCACATCACTGATAAAATACACGTTTTTTTCTAATGAGTGTTATTTCTGTTTGTCCTGTCTCTCCTTCTGTCTACCTCTCCCTGTCTGTCTGCACACACATTTAAAAACAAACAAACAGGATATTTACCCGCCATCGACTTTACCTTTCACTGGAACGCTCTCTCTCGAGGATTATCCCAAATGTCAAAGTAGTGTGATATTTCCACTGGCATGCGACATTTTCGATAACTGAACGTAGAACGAAAACCCCCTCGGTAACATAGAGAATCAATCTAACATGTCTTTGTTTGGCATCATTTCATTCCATGCTGTCTTTTTTCCCCCACCCGAGCAGCTCCAAGCTCTCGTGCTTTCTCACCATCTAGTTTTCAGATGGTAGTTTAATACTGTATGTATGTAGTTTACTGTGGTCAATGTAAAGGAGTAATCTAAAGTGTTTGGCTTTCCAAATACAGCTCAGCACAGAGACGTTTGTTCAGTTTACCTGTACATATGTTTAAACCCACAACACCATTTAATACATTACTTTAGTCTTAATGTGTATTTGTGTGCTTTTTGTTAACAAGTTGAAGTTTGGAAACCAAACACTGAATTCTGAGCTCACAGTCGGTAGTGAATTTGTAGTTTTTCTTACTGTACGACTCCCTCATGTGCTCTGTTTTACAACTGGTTCAAATCGTATCAGCAAATGATGTTTACTGTTTGTTTGAGCTCACGTGGCATGGCAATGCTTTATGCAACTGGAAGTTCCAACAAGTTTCAGGGCTGGATTTTATTTAAAACGTTCCTATAGGTTTTGGTACCGGAAAATTAAACTTAGTCTGATGTTTTGCTCCTTGATTCAGTTGAAGAGTTGATCAATCTGAGCTTATTTAGCTCGGGTACGTCCTAGAACGTCATAGTCACAAAACCGACAACAAGCATTGATGAGATGCATGTTGCCTCGGCTTATCTGGGGTCTGGTGGTCGAGTCAGGGTTTAGCAGGGTGTTCCACCCTTAGCTGGTCCAACCTGTCGGTCCATCTCACGCTCCACTTTCCCATTACTCGTGAACAAGACCCTAAGATATTTTGCTTGGGGCAGCAACTTGTTTAGAGGGAGCATTCCACCACTTTTGACAGAGAACCATGGCCTCAGACTTCAGTCAGTACCTAAGAAGATATTCAGGTCTGATACACAGGCCTTAAAACAAGCAATACTTAACATCAGACTACTGATGTAGTCAGGTACTTGTACTTAGAGTGAGGTCAAAAAATGGTAAAGAATCCTCTTGTAGATACTTTTTGACCAAAGATCTGCTCTGTCTTCTTAATTTAATGTGCCATCTACAGAATCACATCATCTGCAAAAAAAAGCACTTCGAATAACATCGCTAAATCGATATATTTCTTTTTATTGATATATGAACAGTCATTAAGTTAACTTCAGCTACTGCAGCTTCAATCTTGCCTGAGAATGTCAGGATAGATATGTCCCCTCACTACTGAACAAAACAAAACCACCTGTCCTCACAGGAAACTAACGTGAACACAATTCAGCACTTATGTCTGATTATCAGGCCATTTTTGATAAACTATTAGTCTGTAAGCTTTTTGACACATTTCGGTCGGTACCAAAAAACGTATTCAGATCTGATCACCAGCCCTAAAAACAAGCAATACTTAACATCAGATGCAGTACTTGTACTTAGAGTGAGGCCAAAAAACGGTAAAGAATCCTTTGCAGATACTATTTGACCAAAGATCTGCTCTGTCTTCTTACTCCAAAGTGTCATGTAGAACATTATGCTTATTTCTTCAAGCATAGGATGACTTCTCTCATCAGCTGTCCTCTTTTCTCTCTCTCTTCACCTCCTAACATCATAATGTTACTAACATCCATCCCTCTCTCTCTCTCTTTATGTCCCATCTCCTCTTCTTGTCCACCATCTTTCTCTCTCTCTCCATCTTTTACAATCTATCTTTAATTTTCCCCCCGTTTCCCGTTCCTCTACCATCTTACCCTCTCCATTCACACTTCTTCAAACCCTGATGTACAACCTGCCCCGCTCTCTCTCTCTCTCTTCTCTCTTTCTCCTCCTCTCTCCTCCCCCTCCAGCGGGAGGCGCCTACTTCATGATCAGTCGCTCTTTGGGTCCGGAGTTTGGGGGGGCGGTGGGCCTGTGTTTCTACTTGGGAACCACCTTCGCCGGAGCCATGTACATCCTGGGAGCCATCGAAATCCTGCTGGTAGGTTTATCTTCAGAGTTTCATCCATAGTTCCATTTTTTTATGCAGCAGTGATAATTGGTGACAGATTCCTCAAATATTTATTGCTTCTGTGTTTATACTGTAGTTAAAGATGGCATACTGACACATGCCTACTGTGATGTAGCAAATTTGCCTAATCAAACATGAAATTCCCGGAAGATCAAGATGTTTAATCATCTTGTCTTCCTCCAGATGTACATTGCACCTAAAGCAGCCATATTTGAGTCAAAGCAACCCGAAGGCGAAGGAGCGGCCATGTTGAACAACATGCGTGTCTACGGCTCCATCTGTCTCCTCCTGATGTCCTTGCTGGTCTTTGTCGGCGTGAAGTACGTCAACAAACTGGCCTCCATCTTCTTGGCCTGCGTCATCGTCTCCATCGTCTCCATCTACATCGGAGCGCTGGTCTCCGCCTTTAAGCCGCCACATTTCCCGTAAGCGTCGATCACATTTCAGTCATTTTCACACATCAAGGTTTTTTTCTTTTTTATACTGACTCGATTTCCATCTGCAGCGTGTGCATGCTGGGAAACAGAACCATCAGCGGCCACGAAATCGATGACAGCCACTGCGCCAAAACTATCCAAAAAGACCTGGCAGAGGGAGTCGACGCCAACTTCACCTTTATTCACGGTACGAGTGTATCCTGCTCACACTCGCCTTCTCACCTGCACCTGTTCATTCTTTATTGACATGTTTCATCCCTCCTATTAGAAAATGGCACTGTGGGCCCGACCTTTGACCCCAGCCCTTCTGCTGTTCTGGTGGAGACCACATATCTTTGGAAGCATTTCTGCCAGGGCCCTGAACTCAACGCCTCCTGCGACAATTACTTCAAGTCCAACAATTTTTCTGAGATTGAAGGGATTCCCGGCCTGGCCAGTGGGATCATATCAGGTGAGTGTGTGTGTTCGTGTGACAATACTTAAAGTTTTTTAGAAGACACACATACTAAATCTATCTCCTCCTCACAGAGAACCTGTGGAGCTCTTACCTCAGCAAAGGTGACGTGGTGGAGAAAGGTTCCCTGAAATCGTCTCACGACGTACACCCGGCGTCCAATCATCAGCCGTACGTGTTCGCCGACATCACCACCTCCTTCACGCTGCTGGTGGGCATCTTCTTCCCCTCCGTCACAGGTACGGACCATGTTTGTTTTTTCTCCTCCTCCTCCTCCTCCTCAGCAAATCAGCTGTGTTACGTTAACGCGTTGACTTATAAATAGAAACACAATGTTCAACTTCACCTGCATCATTGGCAGGAAGAACAGAGTAGGTGTGATATTGATTCTTGCTGATGGTACAGCTGCTTTTTCTATCCCTGGATCTCTCTTTACTCACTTAATGAAGTACAATGGATTCATGAGATAAGAAACTTTATTGATCCCACACTGGGGAAATTCTCTTGTTACAACGGCTCACAATATGCAGGGTGGATAAGAAAAGTACTCTAAATCAGGGCACCCTGGTAACTCCTTCCGTCCTTCCTCCAGCGACCCGGTTCTGACTGTGGCTCTTTTTTGAACAGGTCACGTGATGTATTAGGAAGGTATGACAGAAAAAAGGCAAATGGATGCAGATTGGTGTCAAAAAAAAGTGCTAAAGATACAGAAAAAACAAACAAAGAGTTTCTTAACCTTACAAAATAACAGTACAAATAAGTAATCCTGTAATAATCTAAGTGTTTGCCTCCTCAGGAATCATGGCTGGTTCAAACCGGTCGGGGGATCTGAAAGACGCCCAGCGCTCCATCCCCATCGGAACCATCCTCGCCATCCTCACCACCTCCATCGTCTGTATCCTTTCATGATGTACGGCAGGTTCAACTTCCAGGAGCTCAGTACTCGCCTCCGCCTGCACCTCAGCAGCAGGCCGTGGGGTTATCTATTTCAGTTCTTTAGTCATCGCTTAATGAGCTAAATTGATTGCTCGTTTTGTGGTGCTGTTGTGTCTAAAAGGCTCTCAGGATTCATTCGATTAGCTCTGAGTGGGCTGCTGAGTGTTGTTTTCCTGAGCGATGGCCATCCAGACCTGAGCAGCGTCGTTTTGTTTGGTGCCTGCATCGACGGCGTCGTCCTCAGAGACAAGTCAGTACATCCGCTCTGTCTGACTATATATATGTAGATAAATACACAGTGTTTGAGATGTGCGTATCTTTGCCTCGTGCAGGTTTGGAGACTCCGTTAAAGGGAATCTGGTGGTGGGCACTCTGGCTTGGCCGACTCCCTGGGTCATCGTGATTGGCTCTTTCTTCTCGACGTGCGGCGCTGGCCTCCAGTCGCTGACCGGCGCTCCCCGACTTCTGCAGGCCATCGCCAAGGACAACATCATCCCCTTCCTCAGGGTGAGAGCTGCACGTTCACATGGTGATTGTTAACGAGCCGTCTCTTTAGCCTCGGCGACAACCCACAACTGTATCACTTGTGTGTGTGTTTGTTTGTTCAGGTGTTTGGCCATGGGAAGGCTAATGGAGAGCCCACCTGGGCCCTGCTGCTAACCGCCCTGATAGCCGAGCTGGGGATCCTCATCGCCTCTCTGGACATGGTGGCTCCCATCCTCACAATGTAAGACACAGCTGTGTGTGTGTGTGTGTGTGTGTGTCTGTGTGTGTGTGTGTGTCTCAGTCGTGTATCTGACTATTTAATTTTATTTTTTAGGTTTTTCCTGATGTGTTATCTGTTCGTGAACCTGGCTTGTGGCCTGCAGACGCTCCTGAGGACACCCAACTGGAGGCCACGCTTTTCCTATTACCACTGGTACTACACACACATACACACACACACACACACTCACATATATATATAACACACACTGATCTGTGCCTCTGGTGTGTGCAGGACCTTGTCATTTTTGGGGATGACTATCTGCCTGGCGCTCATGTTCATATCCTCTTGGTACTACGCAATTGTTGCCATGGTGATCGCCGGCATGATCTACAAGTACATTGAGTACCACGGGTATGTTGCCATGGAGATGTGCCCCCCTCCACCCCACCCTGCATGATAGTGAATGTACAGCATGGTCAAGACTGGTGTGTGTGTGAATCGTCTCGGTGTGTGTGTGTTAGGTGAGGTCACAGTATACACAGTACATACCACAGTGTGTATCTTAATGTGGTCCGTGTGTGTGTGTCCGTGTGTGTATCAGAGCAGAGAAAGAGTGGGGGGATGGGATCCGCGGTCTCTCGCTCAGCGCTGCCCGCTACGCCCTCCTGAGGTTGGAGGAGGGACCGCCGCACACCAAAAACTGGAGGTACAGTACCAAAGATGACATCTTAATGTGGTCGTTTTGTGATCTAGTCTTTCTTCACACGTCGTGTAGGAGGCTTTATTTTTAAATGTTCGCTCGTCCGTCCCTCTCCAGGCCTCAGGTGCTGGTCTTACTAAAACTGGACGAAGACGCCCACGTCAAGTCTCCTCGCCTGCTGACGTTCGCCAGCCAGCTGAAGGCGGGAAAGGGGCTGACCATCGTCGGCACGGTCGTCTCCGGCAACTTCCTGCAAAGCTACGGGGAGGCCCTCGCTGCCGAGCAGGTCTGTGGGAAGACTCTGATACAGAAAGTCGATGAAGTCAGTGATGAGGAAACGTTGTGCTTTCATGTTTCTCCTGTTTCAGACTCTGAAGCACCTGATGGATAAGGAGCGAGTGAAGGGCTTCTGTCAGTGCATCGTGGCTCAGAAACCACGGGAAGGTATCAGCCACATGATCCAGTCGAGCGGCCTCGGAGGAATGAAACCCAACACGGTGGTGATGGGCTGGCCTCATGCCTGGAGGCAGAGCGAGGACCCTCAGGCCTGGAAGACCTTCATCAGTGAGCCACTAAATATGATTCAGAACAAATCAGAGTGTGTTCACAGGGTCGTTTTCAGGCTAACAGCGCCCCCTCTCTTCCTTCCAGACACAGTGCGGGTGACCACAGCGGCCCACCTGGCTCTGCTGGTGCCCAAAAACATCTCTCTGTTCCCCAGCAACAGCGAGCCGTGCACGGAGGGCTACATCGACGTCTGGTGGATCGTCCACGACGGGGGGATGCTGATGCTGCTGCCCTTCCTGCTGCGCCAACACAAAGTAGGTTTTGTTTCTCTGTCTGTTAGTAAAAAATGTTTTAAAAGCATCTCTAACCGCTTTGTTTGAACTCTGTGCTCCTCAGGTGTGGCGTAAATGCGGGATGCGGATCTTCACCGTGGCCCAGATGGAGGACAATTCAATCCAGATGAAGAAGGACCTGGCAACCTTCCTGTATCACCTCCGCATTGAGGCCGAGGTGGAAGTAGTTGAGATGGTACGGTTTGCACGCCGAGGGCTGCCTCATCAGGACAGTTTGTTTTGGTTGTGTAAAAATATTATTAACACCGTCTTTCCCGCACATCTGCATGTGATAATGTAAACAACGAAAACCAAATTCAGGAACAGTCTTACAGTGTATTGACACTCATCTCTGTCATCGCTTTCAGCACGACAGCGATATCAGTGCGTACACCTACGAGAGGACCCTGATGATGGAGCAGAGGTCTCAGATGCTCAGACAGATGCGACTGTCTAAATCTGACCGGGAGAGAGAGGTAAGCTTCAGACCGGGTCAGACGTGGTGTGTGAAGGAAACGGGCATAGAGGTTTTGTTTTTTTGCGTAAGCGACAGTCATGGAAGATTACCGAGTTGCCTCCACCAGTAATCACTTTTAACTTCCTGCTCGATGCTTTATGGATTTTTAAAGTTTCATTAAATGATTCGTCCGCAGTGTAATGACATCAGCTGTGTGAAAGATTAGCCATGACTCGTCTGATTTGTTTGTGATTGTCGTGCATCATTTTATCAGGGAAACCCTGGTAGCAGCAGCAGTAGGCCAGAGGCAGGTGGAGCTACAAGGTCTCAGGTGAGGTCAGTGGTTATGGCCAGCTGTGAGTTCATCCAGTTTTTATTATTAAACTTTAGAGGACTGTTGTTGAGCAGACGATAGAAGAAGAGAACATTCAATATTTCTCATCACTCACTACCTTCTTCTGAAATTTAGTATATTAAATCTTGTTACTGTCTCAGATTTAATGTGCTTAGATCAAAAAATCAAAATCAAAAGAGAAGCTTCTCAG
This sequence comes from Protonibea diacanthus, assembly GCA_028641955.1. NCBI lineage: Eukaryota > Metazoa > Chordata > Actinopteri > Sciaenidae > Protonibea > Protonibea diacanthus. The sequence goes on along the minus strand of CM053998.1, from coordinate 2,814,552 downwards.
GTGTGAGCAATCCTGCTGCCCCCACCAGGCATGATGGGAAATGATGTTTCCTTTTTTGTTTCTGATTTTATTTATTTATTTTTTTTTAAAGGTCCAGTGTGTAAAATTGTGACATCACACCGGACCTTTAAAAAAAAAAAACTTTACGTCCGGCTTTCTTTGTGCTTCTTATCCGGAACATTTATTTTAACCCCGCCTACATCGACCTGTGCTTTGTGATGTCATCACGTCATCACCACTATTATTAATGTCGTTAATAGTTTTGGAGTTTCTTCACCCTCATGCAGCCGTCTGAGCGTGTCCGTGTCTTTTGTTTATGTTTGTGTGTGTTTGAGTGTGTTGGTCGTCAGTGTGTGTTGCCACGTTAATTTAGAATCATAATTAAAAGTTTGTTTGACGTCATAAAGCTGATTTTTATTGTCTTAATCAACGATTTTGACGATTTAGAGTTTGCTAGTTAAGGATGTATCTGTAAAATGTTTTGACACATCACAGAGCCAGATCCAACTTTTGTAAAATACAGCTACCAGTCAGACACTTAGACCACTCAAACCTCCACAGCCAGCCTGAACTGTCTCTGAAGCTGAGACTGTCAAAACTCTGTTGTGTTCTGGCTTTGTTTATATCATGAACCAGCTTCTAAATCTGAGTCTGACAATTTGCGCTGCCAAATAGAGACACAAAGAAGTTTAATGTGGTTTGAGAGAGCGAGCAGTGGTTTAGCGACACAGACAGTGAATGAGAATGAGCGAGCGCTGGCATTGATAAAGCCGGTTAATCAGCGAGATAAAAAGTTATTTTCTGATCCACACTGCCGCACAACTCTGTGACAATTCGCTGCAGTGCCTGATCCTGTTTCGAATTCAATTCAGGTGCTTTACAAACGATTTATTTGTTAATAAATGATAAAAACAGGATCTCCCGTTCAGCGTTATTGTTAAAAGTTGTGCCATCTGTTTTTGTCACCGGTGTCCTCAGCGGGTACGCTGGAGTTTTGATGACGTAAGTTTACACAGTAAGAGTAGTAACGGCATCAGCTGTCCCATGTAGAGTGATTTAAAAATGTGCAGCTGCCGTAGATTAGTGAATCCTTCAGAAAAGGACGTTTACCAGTTAATGCATATTTTTGTAGTGTGAATTCTACTAGTGAATAGGGGAGGCTTTTCTAGTCGTAGCTGCCCTTGACCTTTGACCTTTCTAGTAAAAAGAGCTTCTTTATCTGAAGGATTCAAATAAGAGTTTGTCCAGTAACAACGCAGATCTGTGTCAAATGTGCTTTTTTATTATTAAGCCGTCTTTCCTCTGAATTGGCTGAGAGCAGTTAAAATATTTCCCTGCTGTCGTTTCACCTCCATCCACTCTTTCCTCCCTCGCTTCTTCTAAATTTCAGTTGTCTCATTTGACTCGGATCCTTGTTTTTCTTTTTTTTTTTTTTTGACAGCAGTGCCCCCATTAGTTCATCTCCAGTGCTGCTGCTAGAGTAGATGCAGTTTCGTATTAGCGAGTTAGGTGACTTTGTTTTTGTGTGTAGGTGTATCTTTTCCCCAGGTACAGGAGTACTGGAATCCGCACCTCAAACACCTCCAAAGGAAACAGAGACAGACAGGTACAAAGAGAAAGAGAGACAGGGAGAGAGAGACAGACATGAGTAAGGAGTAGACGAGGGAGGCATCCATTAAGGTGGAAAAGAAAAGTTTGAGATGAAACAGACAAGAGATGTTTGTCTTTTTTTTTTTTACTAAACCAGGCCCAGCTGGTGAAAGATCGTAACTCCATGCTGCGGCTGACGAGCATTGGATCGGATGATGACGACGACACAGACGGCGGAGAGCGAGACAGGCCGACGAGCAGCGGCGGTGGCGGAGGCAGCTCCGAGCATCACAGACGGGTTCAGATGACCTGGACCAAAGAGAGGACCTCGCAGTACAGATCCACGCACTCCGGCTGCTCCACGCCTGAAGGCTTCAGAGACATGCTCAGCATCAGGCCGTGAGCAGAATTAAATAAATTCACATGACAAGAGGCGACGGTTTGTTCTCTCTGATGATCGCAGCTCATTTTCTTTTTAAAATCTCGTTTTCCTTCAGGGATCACTCCAACGTCAGGCGGATGCACACCGCCGTCAAGCTCAACGAGGTCATCGTCAACAAATCCCACGATGCCCGGCTCGTCCTGCTCAACATGCCGGGACCCCCGAAGAACACGGAGGGAGACGAGAACTGTATCCTTAACGCTGAAACTTTTAACTTGTTTTGCCAAATTATGAACTGTTCTTGACAACTTTCCTTGACCTCATGATGTTTTCCATCGCGGTCAAGGAAAAGCGTCTAGGAAAGAACTTAGGAGGTCATTTTACTAGACCTGCCTTCTACCTGGCTTGCTGCTCAATGCCACAGACAGCTGACACTGCCACCTACTGGCGAGTGTCAAGTGTGCCTTGAATGTTGAATAAATCCCCAACACCATCACACCACACCCTCCTGCTTCATGGTGGGAACCACACATATAGACACCATCCATTCACCTTCTCTACAAACTAGTTTTGAGGCCTTCAGTAGTCGTCTACGATGACTAAAATCAGAAAAACACAAAGTATTCTTGTTATTTCTGGTTATTGTACAAGAGCTCACATGTATGGGGCAACAAACGGAGTCAGACATTCACACTCATGACAACAAATATTTCAACAACAACGAAAAACCCAACAGAAACGCTCCTTAACTTCCTGCCCAGACATGGAGTTCCTCGAGGTTCTAACAGAAGGATTGGAGCGCGTCCTGTTGGTCCGAGGAGGAGGAAGCGAAGTCATCACCATCTACTCCTGATCGGACGAACGGAGGAAGCCAGCGAGCGAGAGCCGACGAGCGAAAAAGGCAACCGATCACGCAGAAGTGAAGCGAAGGGAGGCGGCGGTGGTGGTGGTGGTGGTGGTGGTGGTGGGGCCTGCGAGCTCCAGAGAGGGGGGAGGGGGACATGGGCCCCAAAAATTAAAAAAAGAAGAGAGACTGTCATTGGCTGCAGCGTCAGTCGTCACGCCCACCAACCCCTCTTCACTTCCCGCCTTTTTCCTTTAATCTTTACACTTTGCCGTCATGACGAGGGTTTCCATTCCACTTATGTGAAGCTACAGAAATGCCAACAAAATTCCACGAATGAGCAAAAAAAAAAAGAGTGATCACTGTATGTGTGTGTGTGTGTGTGTGTGTGTGTGTGTGTGTGTGTTTGTGAGAAAGCCATCCACCTGAAGGAGGTTTGGTTTGTTGGAGAAAGGGACCAGTGGTTGTGTGAGATGAGTTTGGGGGCAGTGGACCAGCGAATGAGTAGAGCGTCCCAGAAACCGAGCAGTCGTAGACTCAGGGTTGCTTTTTGTACAGAATGTATTTTGGAAGTGTTTTTAGAGAGTACGCTGAATGTCTGAATTGTTTTGTTGTTTTTCTCTCCTTGAAGACGGTAAAGTTTATTTTAATGCTACATAAGAAGGAAGTTTTTTTCCTGCTCAGTGGTTAATTTAAAGGAAAATCAGTGTGCGTTTGAGCTGTTTCCTTACTTGAAAGTGAAAATTCACGGTTATTTAACTGCATTAGGGTCCATTCAGACAGAATCCGGTGCAGTGATGAACGCAACCGCCGTAAAACAATCAGGAAATAACTTTTTATCTCGCCGATTAACTGGCTTCATTGATTTCGGCGCTCCCTCACTCTCATTCGCCATCTGTGTCGCTCAACCACCGCTCACAATCCAAACTAAACTTCTTCGTGTCTCTTATTTTGCAGCGTAAATTGTGAGTCAGACTCGCAGTTTAGACGGTGGGTACATGAAATAAACAAAGCCAGAACACAACAGGTAGAGTGTTGGACTTCTCCGCCGGATTCTGTCTGAATGCGCACCGTCGTTTCCTTTTCTTACCTCAGAATTTGTTTGATCGCACAGTCAAAGTTCAAAGTCGTGTGACACTGAATTATTTTCTAATTTTCGTGTGTTTGTCTGAACTTGCTGCTATTTCTCAGAATCGTATATCTTCTGTACGGAGGCCCATTTTCGCCAGGCAGTATAAAAAAAAAAAAAACTTAAAGGTTTTATTAAAATTACTGCTGCTCTTAAATTTGACTGTAAATTTGGTTTCCAACGTCCAAGTTATTAGATTAGATTTCTAAATTTGGAAGTCAAACTTGCAGATCTCATTGATCAGACAAAAAATACTGACTTAATGTTTTGACTTTTAAAAAAGTCCAAATAATGACTGTAAAAACCAAAAATGGTATAAACTGTCAGAGTTTGACTGACTGACGTAGAATTAGAACTATAAGACAGATTTATAACTTTGTGAGGCAACATTTGTCACATTAAAAAGTCATTTTTTTAAGTAAAATTATGAGATATTAAAGGACCAGTGTGCAAGATTTCGTGGCGTCCAGCGGTGTAGTTGCTGATTGCAACCCTGTCGCCTCACCTTCCCCTTCCTAGCGTGAAGGAGAATGTACAATGGCTGTAAAATATGCCCTGAGAAAAGGTCCTATCAAGAGCCAGTGTTAAGTTTGTCCGTTCTGGATGTAAAAGACTCAATTTAAGGTAACAAAACCATAAAGATTCTTATTTTCATGTCATGATACACTAAAAAAACAGTTATACGTTATATTTTGTCATATTCTGTAAATAGAGCACCTCAAATCTGACACTGGACCTTTTAAGTGTAACTTTTAATCTCATATTTTCACTTTTGTTTTATCTCTTTTTATTAAAAACGGGCTTCTGTACACGCGCCACTCCATAATCTGATCAAAACCAATCACACAGCTGATTTACGGTTACCAAGTGACACACATCATCTGTAAAACAGTGAAACACCAGCAGTGCGCTCTTATCTTGTACGTGTGTGTGTGTGATGGGAATAACTCCTTCAATCACGCATGTTGGGAAAACCAAAATAAGGAAACTTGACCGTACCGTGCCATAAACTGGCCCCGCGTTGGACTGCATGTGTTAGAGTCGACGATGGCAGTGTTAGAGTGTGAGAGTTTGAAAATCAGTATTGTTGACACACTGGACCATCGTGGAGACGACCACTGCACTGCATGCTGTCACTTGGAAAGGTGTGTGTGTGTGTGTGTGTGTGTGTGTGAGAATGTGTGTGTGAATGAATTATTCAGTATGTCGTCTTTTCCATTCCTTCTAATGAGAATATTGGCTGCGCTATGTAGTGTGAGCTTGTACCCTGAAACACTCCCACCTCACCGTACACTTAAACCTGCTGACATCCTGCTTTATATGTGTGTCTGAAAGGGTGTGTGTGTGTGTGTGTAAACAAGAGCTAGTGAGCTTGTTGCTAAAGTAAGGAGCTGTAAACTTTACAGGTGTTTGATTCAACTCTAATGCTTTTCTTTTTTTCTTTTCTTTTTTTTTTTTTACAGTGTTATCGTGCAGGGATTCTTTTATGTTCACTGTTATTTCTTAAACATGTTTTTTCTTGCTTGTACATAAAGACAGAAAAAGATCCCAAGTTTTATCTTTTTTTAATTACATTAATATAAAAAAGAAACTTCGCTTGAAAAATTAAAAAAATACGGGAATAAATAAAGCAATTTTGAAGGAAAAGTTACAACATTTGTGATCCTTTTTGATTTATTATTGTAAATTGAAGATCTGTATATTGTTTACACACTTCACTTTTGTGTCTCTCTCCACACATTCCTGTCACTCTTCCAAGTTGTCTCTCTCAAATAAAGACCAAAAAAATATCTTTAAAAAAATCTTCTAAATCAATATAAAAAAAAAACAAACATATTACATATATTTAAAATTTTACAAATTTAAAATAACTCTGCATATTCTGCTTTATTTAGTGTACTGGCATCAGGTTGGCACAGACACAATTATACTTTTATTTTTTTAAATGTACTCTAAATTAACTGCCTTTTATTCTGAAACTCTTAACCTCCTCCCTTTTTTCTGCGTGATGAGGTCACTTCCACCTGTACGTACAATCGGGAAGCCGGTGCCTTCTTGTGATATTTGAGGAAATCAATTCTGGGCGAAGTTCACGTCACAAAAAAAGTGGAATTAAAAAACAAAAACATTAAATCAGGTTTCGGTGGGTGAGCATGGAGGTAAGAGTGGTTAAGAGTGTTGGAAACTTTATTACTTAATAAAAAAGTATCACTTTTATCTTCAAACACACAAACAAACAGCTGATGGCCTCGTCACGAGCGCGTCTCTGTTTATAATCCAGATTAATTTAACTTCACTTCTTACTTTCACTTTACAGGCGTACAATCACATATATTTGTTTATTTAATTATTTATTTGGGTCAAATTAATCGCTTATAGTGTTAATTTAATAATCACACGCCCAGTGTAACATGTTTAAAGCGAACAGTCGGCACTGAAACGGCTCAAACAGACGTTAAATCTCCGCTCAAATCTTTTAAATGTTAGTTTTATCTTTTAAAATATATGTTTTTTCTTAAGGCGGAAGGATTTTACTGGACCGAACCGGAAAAGTAAGATAAGCTACTCGGCGGCCGTTAAAACTACATTTGTATCCGTTGAAATATTATAAAATTATCTTTTCTTTTTTTGATGAAGTACTGTTGTCTTTCAAAGGTACACGCAATATTTCCTGTTAAAAGTGCAATTATCAAATATATAAAAATGTCCTTTGTCGAAAATATATAAATGACAGGCGGATTCCTGTTCATGACCTTCAAAATAAAACCAGGTCAGTATAAAATCTGTTTTGTACGGATTTTTGAGATATTAGTACTGACATTTAAACAACATGTTACCCAAAATTACAGAGAAATCTATAATCAAACTTTCAACCACAAAATATTTAATTTATACAACAAACAAGATGGAACTTTTTTGTTTGTTTGTTTGTTTTGTTGCTTTTGTGTGTTATAACTTCAAAATAACTTAGATTATTCATTTGATTAATACTTTGTTTTGTTCGATCAACATATTGATAAATAATTTTACTAAGAGACCAGGATTAATTGCATTTGAAGCCACTTTCTACATATTATTATATTACAATAAAATAAATAGGTAAAGTCATAATGCCAAGACTAGTTTCTGTCCAGCATTATTAAATCAATATTTAACTAGTGTACTGGCATCAAGTTGGCACAGACATAATTATACTTTGTCTTGACTTTTATTCTGAAACTCTTGACAAAACTGTTTTTTTTTTTTTTGTTTTTTTTTGCGTGATGAGGTCACTTCCACTTGTACATACAAACTTAAAACATACAAATGAATATTGTATTCCATTCCTGCTGTTAAATCTTACATACTGGACCTAATGTGTGTTTTTTTTTTTTCAATATTTTTGGTCTTTTTGTCATCTGAACTAGATCTGATTTTATTTTGAAGTCACTATGGGTCAACATCCGGTGTTGTCGTCGTGTAACTTGACCCTTCCCCCGCCCGCCCTCCGTCCTCCCCCCTGGTTTATCCCATCGATGATCCGTGTCTCCGGATCAATTGAGCAGCCTGGCCCGGGCCAACACGAAGCCAGCCTGGACTCGGTCTGCCTTCCTTTCGCTGTCAGACACCTTGAAAACGACCCACCACCACCACAGACAGTTCGTTTACCGTTTACCGGAGCTCTCGAGCCCTCCATCTCCGTTAACAGCACGTAGCGGCGCGCGCGCGTGTGTGCGCGAGTGTGTGCTTAACCGACGGCCGTTGGTTCTATGTCGCGTTTGAGGTCCGACAGACAAACGGGCGCCAGGCTGAAGAGTACTGCAGCAGCCTTGCGTCAAAGCCAGCTAACGCTAAACCGTGTTAGGACAGGTCAGCGTTAAAAAGAGAGAGAGAGGGAGAGAGAGAGAGACCGGTACCGGCCACGTTACCTCGGTGGCTAGACGGCCCGGCTATTTTTGGCACCGGTTTGTTGGCTCCGTCCGTGTTGAAGCTGTCACGGTTGACGGTTATTAAAATAAATAACCGTTAGCTATCTGAAGCTTACTTCAAATAACATTTTGAAAAATCGGAAATTTCGGTTATTCGGCGTAACGTTTTGAATTAAACAACACGGAGGAGGAGAAGGAGAGAGAGAGAGAGGAGAGGAGGAGGGGGGCCTCATAAAGCTAACATAACATATGAGGCCCAGCTGAAAAGAAAGAAAGAAAAAGAAAAAAGATGGACCTGAATTTTTATTCAGATTTGACGGACGGTACCGGGCAGCACGACGGTGATCCAGAGTTCTTGGATCCGCAGTCGTTCAATGGATTTGACTCTGACAACAAGGTGACTCCAAACTCATGACGAAAAGGACACAATGTCATGTGTTTGCATGGCTTTTATACGTTTAAACTAGCTGTCATTGAACGCACCAGTCACCTGTTTGTTCATTAGTGAGTGTTTTATTGTGAAAAACTTGTTCACCTTCATGTTTCAGTTCCCCGGAGGCAGCGACAACTACCTGACAATTTCTGGCTCCAGCCATCCGTTCCTCTCCTCCTCAGAGGTAGGTCAGGCCTTTTAAACATCTGGATCTTAATGTGGCGTTCAATTTCTCCCTGACAGGGTTTGTTAGGTGCCGTGGAGCCTCCCTATACCTCCACCTCCTCCTCCATCCTCCACGTCCACCTCCTCATCACCCTGTGGACAGATGTTTTGTCTTACAAATCACGTCCGAGCATACGCCGCAGTCACAGAGCTGAGCGTTTCCGAGTCCGAAGTCGCGGTTACGACTGGGATTTCTCTGGACTTGTCTCCTCTGTAATCATACAAGCTGCCTTGTTGGCCTAAACTGAAACCTAAACATCTGGTGATCTTTTGAAAAACACGTTCTTAAGATGTTCAAACCTTCTGGATGAAAATATATCACATCTGCTGTGTGATTTAAAGCATTTTTACGTTTACATTTAGTCAGTAAGTACAGTGACAGCTGTAGAGGGGGACAGATGTATCATGTCCAGTTGTTGGTAGTGTTGCAGAGGAGGTCCTCTCTGAAGAGCTGGAGGTCTTCAGGAGGTTTGTGGAGGTAGAGAGGGACGCCCCTGATCTGGTAGGAAGAAGGTAGGAGGCATCGTGATGAGAGAAGTTTAGTCGGTCATCGATTGTGAAGTTTCTTGCTACCGTGGCAGGGGTGAGACACAGGGAGTCAAAAAACCCGCTGTGTCTCCAAACATTTTAGCACAGAGGTGGGTCAGTTTGCCTGAAACTAATCTGATCTGATCTAACGTTAGAATACTCTTTTATGAAAAGGGGCAAAGGTCCTCTTGGTAGTAAATGTGTCTTTTGTTAAAGCCCATGGTTCCCAACCTTTTTGACTAAAACCAAAGCTGCAGTATAAATCCTTGTGACCGTTCAACCAAAGACTCGTAGATTGTTTTATTTGAATAGTTTATGGAGGCCTAAAGAGGTAAAATTGTCAGTTTATTCACAATTTAATTGGGCAAAAATTTCCAAATTGGTGGTCCAGAGGCTTGGGTTGGGATGCCGTACTTGAGATACAATCAGTCAGGGTTTGGGTTGCTTGTCTTACAGTTCCCTGATGGAAAATCATAGCTTACTCAATTTGAACAATCGGAACTGTTATTATTTCATGATTTCACTCTGTCCGACACTTTCATTGTCATTTTCGCTACCTGGATTTAGAAATAAAGTTGTGACTTGTGGTTGTCGCGCAGCAGACTGAATATTTTTGATCCAGACGGTCGTGTTGTCCAGTGTTTCAAAGATCTCAAGTTATTTTATGTCTCAGAAAGACGGACGCTTAGCTCTGTGAGGCCAATCAGATGCACAGCAGTCTTTAATCACTTTATTAACGACATCACAACTGTGCCTAAACTCAGTTATCTCTAACTCAACACTTAGCAGCTGGAAAGTTATATATTTTTTTACATTTCAGCCATGTTAATATTTGATTTTCTTTCAGCTTTCATGAATATAAATGATGTGTGAGTGCCATGAGTACATATAAAGCCAGTTTTGTTGCCACGAATATGAACCCATGACATTTGTAATCTACTTCAACGTGCACTTACTGACATACTCACATTTTTTAGTGTGCCACTAAACCCATTGACCTCTTCAACCTCGCTGGATCTGCTGGTGGAGTATGAATTATTTATAAATATTTCATATTTTTCACACCCCTCCTACTTGAATTCAGGCACTTTTTTTTTTTTTTTAATCTGTCCTTTACAGTAAGAAACAAGCGAATCCTCAAACATCATGTCAGAATATGAATCTATAACAAACAAGACTCGTGCAAAGAGTTTGACAAATAACAGGATGACGGAAGCGTATTTGTAAATCTTTGTGTGTTTTGTCGTTAGAATAGACAAAAAAGGGAGCAACAAACCAAAGAAAAGAGAAGTATTATTTCAACAACTTTTTGTATCTTGCACGTACTTCCAATACCTTCTAATAACTAGAGTCATTGTTTCAAAAGTCTAAATCTCTAGTCGTGGTTTTGTGCACAGACTTTAAAGGTCCAGTGTGTAGGATTTAGCTGTTCCTCGCCTTACCTTCTCCTTTCTCGCATAACATGACAGTATAAGGAGTGGACAGCGTGTTTGCTGCTGATTGCTTAAACAAGCCACCTGTAGAGACACCTACCTGTCAATCAAAGTGTCCACGCTCTTAATTCTGCATAACTTTAAGCCTTAGTAGGCCTACAGAGGCGTCGATTATGCCGTTGGTATCAATGAAATGTTGTCAGTTCCCATCCTTAGTCAGGAGGTAAGCCCAAAGATCAGTTGCTAAGCCGCTAATCTTGCTGTGTGACACAGGCCTTGAACACTGAAAGTAATTTTCGACACCTCAATCAAATTCTCCTGAATAATTTAAAGATATTTTAGAATCTACTAAAACTTTCCAAAAGCTGTAATGTTCTCCTACCTTTCTTCTGGCTCTCCTACCTTTCTTTCCAAATTCTTATCTCCACCCCAATTTCTTACAAACTTGTTTTTTCTTGTCCTTTCTTTCCGTTCTTCTTTCACTCCCATCGTCTTGTCTTTCCACTTCTGTCCTCCTCCGGCTCCATCTCCTCTTCAGACCTTCCACACTCCCAGCCTCGGCGATGAGGAGTTTGAGATACCTCCCATCTCTTTGGATCCGGACTCGGCCCTCACCGTGTCTGGCGTTGTGTCCCATTTCGGGGAGCTGTCGGACACCGGCCCCTCCGACAGTGTGGTGGTACCCGGGAACGCCGTGGTCGAAGGGGACGACCCCTCGTTCGCTTCCACTTTTGTCAACGCTCCCTCACAGGGACTGGAGCACCTGAGTCTGGGAGTCATCAACCAGTCAGGAGGAAGCGCTTTGCTGGGATCGTCATTGGGAATGGTGAGTCCAGGACGTTTGAACTGTCTTGAATGATCCTGGTGTCAAACACTGATTTCATTCACTTTTTCTGTTTTCTTTCCATCTCCAGGATCTCGGTCACCCCATCGGCTCTCAGTTCAGCAGCTCGTCCCCGGTGACCATCGATGTCCCGCTCAGTGACATGAGCCAGGGTCTGCTGGGCTCCAACCAGCTGACCACAATTGACCAGTCGGAGCTCAGCGCTCAACTTGGGCTCGGCTTGGGAGGCGGAAACATACTGCAACGCCCCCAGTCGCCCGAACACCCTCTGTCAGCCACAGCGTCGCCCACCAGCTCGCTGCAGGATGACGACATGGAAGATTTTAGAAGGGTGAGTCTTACATCCATGAACGCACCATTATTTGCAAGAGTTTGAATTATTTCACGTGAAATATTAAGTTTACAGTTTACTCAACTAAAAATTTGACCCCTTCTTCATCCTTCTCCCATCAGAGCGTCCTTGTTGAGTCCCCGGTCTCTCTTGCCGTCTCTCCCGGCGTCATCTCCCTCGATTCCTGCCTGTGTGAGTCCCCGCTCTCTGCCCCGGCCTCCAGCGTATCCCTGGCCGTCGGACAGAAAGTAGGAGCGGGAGGAGCGAAGTCGGGGAGGAAGCCGAAGCCTACGAAAGACCCCAACGAGCCTCAGAAACCTTTGTCGGCCTACGCGTTGTTCTTCAGGGACACGCAGGCGGCCATCAAAGGACAAAATCCCAATGCCACGTTCGGAGAGGTTTCCAAGATAGTGGCCTCCATGTGGGACAGCCTGGGGGAGGAGCAGAAACAGGTGAGAGGAAAAGGCAATGTGTCTTTCTGACATGGAACAGCTGTAGTTCGTAGTGAGTAGACTGGTCAACACACACATATCCAATGGGCTGAATAATGTGAGATTTAAACACAATCCTGCTGTCGGTGTGCATGATTTATTTATTTATTTATTTATTTATTTATTTATTTATTTATTTTCAGGTTTACAAGAGGAAAAACGAAGCAGCGAAGAAGGATTATTTAAAGGCGCTGGCAGAGTACAGAGCCGGCCAGATTTCTCAGGTGAGAGTCTCTGATTGATGAGACATCAGTCGATATCGATACATCATGAATAAGTCATTACATCTGTTAAAATAAAGATTAAAATAGCTTAAAAGTTGATGATTGTTGGGATGTAATCAGTCAAACAATGTACGAGGCGAGCCTCCACCTCACTTCAAAACTTCATCAGTGTGTTTAAGTGACAGCAGACTGCGATGTTCTAACGTTCTCATCTTTGTTGTGTCCCATCATCTTCTCTTCAGGCCCCTATCGAAGTCATGGACACCGCCCCATCGCCCCCACCTCCAGCCCCGGCTCCTGTCGTCACAGCTGCACCTGCTGCCCCCCTAGCCGCTCGCTCCACCAGGTCCCAGCATTACAACCCTGAGGAGAACACCATCACCAACATCTGTACCTCCAACATCATCCTGGACCTGCCCCAGGTCACCACACGCTCCAAAACCGGCGCCATCAAACCCCAACTCAACCCTCCAAACCCGCCCACCGTCACCAAGATCATCATCAAGCAGACACCGCTGCCCTCCGGCGGGATGTCCGTCACGGCGACGGCCGCCTCCTCGCCGCGCCAGCCTCCGCCGCTGCAGCAGATGCAGAGCACCCCGCCTCCGCCTCGGCTTCAGCAGATGGTGCACGCCCAGGCTCCTCCACCTCTGCAGGCTAAACCACGAGGTGCCGCCACCGCCCCACCTCCACTGCAGATTAAGATCGTCCCGTCAGCACGGCAGTCAGATTCGAGCACTCCGATCATTGTGACGTCAGGTGGCGAGACGCCCACGTCGCCCACTGCAGGTCTGACGGTGGAGGTGGGACAGTCGGCAGGAGAGGAAGTGGCAGAGGCAGAAGAAGGGGTGAGCTCAGCAACACGGACTCCACACTCTGTCTCTTGCTTATAAGATACAAACCTTCGATCTGAACGTCTCTTTGTCTTGTTTTGTCTCTCAGATGGAGGTGGAGGTGAACGTCGCGCCTCTTCCGAGCGTGACTCCAACGTCCCGCAACATTTGCGTACGCGCCGGCTGCACCAACCCGGCTGTGGAGAGCAAAGACTGGGACAAGGAGTACTGTAGCAACGAGTGTGTCGCCACACACTGCAGGTGTGTACAAAAACAGCAACCTGCACGCAAATCTGAGTTGTAGAACTTTATTATTAATTTACAAGAGACCTTCTTCACAGCAGCCATTTTGACATGAAATAGTAAACACAGGTCTTACCAATGATATTAATAAAAGTTCGTACAATAAATAATCTTGTCATTAGGAATAAACCTGCCTCTGAATAGGATCAGCCCACGCTGCTGTATTTTAACGTGTGTTATGATGGTACTCATCTTTTCTGAGGTGATATGAAGTGTTTGACATGAAGTGAATTTTTTTTCTTTGATGTTTTCTCCTCGACAGAGACGTGTTCATGGCGTGGTGTGCCATCCGAGGGCAGAACTCCACCACGGTCACATAGGAAGAGGAGGAGCGCTGCTCAGAGAGAGAGAGAGAGAAAGGGCGCATCGAATGAACAGAGGAATGAATGGACGAATGATACTCGGGTATTACGGGACAATAATGGTTTAGACAGACGCGGAGACGTATTTGAAAGTCACTACAATGTACTTCTCTGTGAATGACGGCATAAATGGAACTCGAGGATGACGGAAGGATTAACGATACAGACGAAGAAACCACAGAAGAAGAAACTAAAGACTTTCACGTTGATCATCTGTTGTGAATTTGAATTAAGGACTTGATAAAAACGGAACATTTTATATGAATTTATGGTGATTTTAATTGTTTTGGAAAGAAACAAAGTGCAGGAATGAAATCATGATCTTGCAGATGAGTTCAGTTCATTTCACTTTATGTGTGTGCTCTTCCCTTTACTGTTACATCGAGGATCGAGTCACGTAAACGATAAGTGGCTTCTTCTAGAGACTTAACGGACACGCGAGCGACAACCGGACAAAGCACAAACGGGTAGTTTAAAGACGTACAAAGAAGAAGAAGCCATTTCAAGACGAGGTGGCCACCAGCCAAATGCCGTTTGTCAGCTTTACAAGCCACTATTGGAGGAAGAGCGGGGAGAAAAAAAACTACCATAAAGTTTCACAGGTGCTAAAATTCAGGAAAGAAATCGCTCGAGCATTTTTGTGTTCTCCTCTCCTGCTGAAATAACCCCGCGACATACGAGCTTTTTTTTTTCTTTTTTTTTTTTTTAATATGTGGTGCACATTTTGTTTGAGGTTGAAATGCGGTGTTTAAAAAATGGATGGAAATAAACACACCAGCTCTGACAAACACTACTGTAAAGTGGGAGGGAGGGAACACAGTGTAACAGCTTTACTTTTTACCGTTAACGTGTTTAATTTAACGAGTTGATTTCAGGTCTGAATAATCAAGAAAGGTGATGTTTGCTTCCAAAAAACAAAAAAAAAAGTCGAGGTGAAATGATGCAGTGATCGGTCTGGTTTATTGTAGATATCTTGGAAATGTTTTTAATGGTGAAATAAAAAAATATTTTATGTTTTAATATACATTTGTTGATGCACATTATGGCCTTTGTAGTTACAGCTGGAGAGGTCCAGTGTGTAAAATTTAATGGGATCTATTGGCAGAAATATTCATAACTATGTTTTTGGTTGTGTATATTAACCTGAAAATAAGTGATTATGTTTTTGTTACCTATCAGTGAGACTTTTATACCTACTGAGGGAGCGGGTCCTCTTCCCGCTGTCCGCTGTGTTTCTACAAACCAAACTTGGGCTCTCGATTGGACCTTTTCTGGACACTGTAGTTTATCCAGGAGGGTGAGGCAAGCAGTATTCAGTTGGTTGACTTTTTTTTGTTTGTTTCAGAACAGGAACAGAACACGGCATATATTTTGTCATTTTTAATGATGAACTTTTATGAGTGTCAGAGATTTTTTTTTACTTTTATTTATCGATTAATGACAAAAGGCAGATCCCAATTTAAAAAACAAACAAACACTGCATACACCGAACAGAAGAAAAATTAGCAACTTTAAGCCACGTTCAGACTAAAAGTAGATTATTTACAACCTTTGTATTAAGAGAAATGTTTTAAAAAAATGTTATCTGTAAATTAGCATTTATGAATATAAAAATATAATATATATAATGTTATTGTTTGAGATGCCAAATAGTGCACAGATAATCTATATATAAGTCTACATATAGAATGAAAAGTCCGTAAATTGTAAGATTCTTTTAGTTTTAACAGGGCTTAAAGTTTCTGATTTTTCTTCTGTATGCTGCATAAAGTGTATTTTACTTTATTGTAATTCGTCCTTTTGTCATTTATCTCAATAAAGAAGGAAAACTATCATATTTCTGACACTTGGTGGCAAAACAGACGGCTTCTTCCATAAAAGTTTATCATGGATGACAAAATATGTAAAATATATTTGTATAAAATATATATTGTATGTGCATATATATGTTCACAGAGAAGCACACAGGAGATCACGTCACATCATTCCATCGCGAGATTACCGCCCCGTAGAAGCGTTTGATGACGATGGCGGGAAAACCCACCATGGCGGGAAAAAAAGAGGGCGCACACACACACACAGAGCGTGGTCAACATAAGACAGGGGGCGCTGTTTTCCCGCTTACAAATTCATTAAAATGCGCCACAAATGCAAAACCATCAAATAAAAATCACAAAGTGACGCAAAAAAAGACACGAAATCACTTCGATTTTTATTTTTTTAAGACATTTTGTTTCATTTTAGCGCCGTTTTCGTTGAACATCGTCACTAAAACAACCGAGGAAGAAGCCATTGTTGTTTTTAAATAACGTTTTTGTTTATTATAAAAGATAATATGTGAAGGAGGGGGGAGGGAAGAGGAGAGGAAAGGAAGGAACTGTAGGTAGGTAAGGAGGAAGGAAGGGAGGGAGTTAATTATAACAGATTGGTGTGTGTGCGCGCGCGGTTGAGTGTGTCGATATTACGTTTATATTTTTTAATAATTTAGGCTGTTTTAATCGCTTCTCGCGGTTGTTGCGTGGCGTGTTTGTTCACATGGGGAAAGGCCTCCGTGGCGGCAGCAGCAGCAGCTCGTAGTCGGTTTGTGGCTCCCAGCAGCAGCAGCAGGAGGAGCAGGCGTGGAAAGAAAGTGCGTTATTGTTAGTTGACTCTCATCATCATCATCATCATCATCATCCTCCTCATCCTCTTCTTCTTCTTCCGGCCCTGCTGTGCAGCGAAGCCGGGAGCTGGAGTTTGCAACACACGGCGGGACTCACCATGGCGGTAAACCTGGACAAGGAAGCGTACTACCGCCGGATCAAGAGACTATACAGCAACTGGAAGGTACACACATAAAAATAATGCACATTTTTAACGCGTTGGGGTATTTTTAACGTGTGGAAACACACATAGTTACCCGCGTTTTCCCCCCCACATCACACACCGAGAGGCTCGACTCTGTTGTCGGCGTGAGTGGTGATGTTTCCCCGGCCCCGCATCCAACGCCGACACCCAGGCGGCGAACAAGGCCTCCACCCCCGGCTTCAACTAGCCTATTTTCCCGGCACCGAAGCTCCTCTCTCCGGAGTGTGTTTCACCTGTTCTCTCTTATATATGTCAGACAAACGAGCTAGCTACCTCCATTCACCACCACCACCACGTTAGCTAGCCTAGCCTAGCCCAGCTAGTAACTTTGCCACCGAGCTAACTTAGTTAGCCCATCGGCTAAAAAAAAAACCGTGAGCTAACTTGACAAAATAAATCGCGTCTAGGTGACGTGAGGAGTGTTCAAAGCGTGTGCTTGGCTGCTCAAACTGTTACCGTCAGCATGCACTTGTAACGTAACGTTACATGCTAATTTCTTAGCTGGCTAATTAGCATCAGAATAACGCCAGCAGCATCATGTGAAGAAACATGTGGAGAGCACTCGCTTCAAAGTCGTTTAAAGTGCTTTAACGTCAACTTGTGCCGACTTTTAAAGCTTTAAACTTATTTTCAGAAGTTGTACTTTGATGCTACTTGAGTTTGTTTGTGCTGTTGTAGCTCAGACACACTAAATTTAAGTATGAAAGGGAGCTAACAGGCATTCAGAGACTTTAAAGCAGCTCTGTGAGGCTGTGTGCTGCAGCATCAGGTGCTGATGAAGCCATGAGCGTTACAAATCAACTTTTTCAGCGTCCATGCTGAAGGCACACACCTGTATTAATGAGGTGCACATGCCTGTATAAATGAGGTACACACGCCTGTATAAATGAGGTACACACGCTTGTATTAACGAGGTACACGCCTGTATTAAGGAGGTACACACGCTTGTATAAATGAGGTACACACGCCTGTATTAAGGAGGTACACACGCCTGTATAAATGAGGTACACACGCCTGTATTAAGGAGGTACACACGCCTGTATTAAGGAGGTACACACGCCTGTATAAATGAAGTACACACGCCTGTATTAAGGAGGTACACATGCCTGTATTAAGGAGGTACACACGCCTGTATTAAGGAGGTACACACGCCTGTAAAAAGGGGATACACACGCCTGTGTTAAGGAGGTACACACGCCTGTATTAAGGAGGTATACACGCCTGTATTAAAGAGGTACACACGCCTGTATAAATGAGGTGCACATGCCTGTATAAATGAGGTACACACGCCTGTATAAATGAGGTACACACGCCTGTATTAAGGAGGTACACGCCTGCAGCTCAGACACTAAATTTGAGTATGAAAGTGCGCTTCATGTTGTGTTTCTAACATTTAACATTTAGAGACTTTAAAGCAGCTTTGAGGCTGTGTGCTGCAGCATCAGGTGCTGATGAAGCTGTGAGTGCTAACAAAGCTCGCAACCTGTCCATGCACATTCATTCATCTAACAGCAGCAGAGCTCTCTTTGTCTACCAGAAGTTTCCTATACAGATACAGTGTGTGTGTGTGTGTGTGTGTGTGTGTGTGTGTGCTTTCATGCTTTCATGACATTAAATCGTGTCTTTTTTTTTTTTCCCAGAAAGGAGAAGATGAGTTTGGCAAAGTCGATGCCATCGTGGTGTCCGTGGGAGTGGACGAGGAGATTGTGTACGCCAAATCTACAGCCATACAGGTGAGGTCGAGTCCCGGCCTTTAACGTCAATATCGACATAACAGTGACGTGGTCAGTGCCGATATTGACTCTGTTATTTTTCTGTTTCCTCAGACGTGGCTGTTTGGCTACGAGTTGACGGACACCATCATGGTGTTTTGCGACACCAAAATCATCTTCCTCGCCAGCAAGAAGAAGGTGGATTTCCTCAAACAGGTGGCCGTGACGAAAGGCAACGAGAACGCCAACGGCGTCCCGCCCATCACGCTGCTCACCAGAGAAAAGGTAACCTGTGTAAAGACACGTAGAGGTAATGGCTGAATACACACTGCCTCACGTTGTACTGCAATGCTGTAAATACAAAACACATAAAGGTTTGAACTTGTTGTTTTTGTGTCGGATAAAATCTGATTGCGTGCGTGGTGTCACAGAATGAAAGCAACAAGGCCAACTTCGACAAGATGATCGAGGCGATCCGAGGCAGCAAAGAAGGCAAGACGGTCGGCATCTTCAGCAAGGACAAATTTCCCGGAGAGTACATGAAGAGCTGGAACGACACGATCACGGCCGAGGGGCTGGAGAAGGTAAGACGCGATCTAAGCTGTCTAATTGAAAACTCTCTGTTTGCAACACCTCTTAATCTTTTGCGTCGCGACCTTGATTGCAGGTTGACATCAGCGCCGTGGTCGCCTACACGATGGCGGTGAAAGAAGACGGAGAGCTGGGCCTGATGAAGAAGGCGGCGGCCATCACCAGCGAGGTTTACTCCAAGTTCTTTAAGGAGCGCGTCATGGAGATCGTCGACGCAGATGAGGTAACGTTAAACTGACAATTTAATGGACGGACTGGCAGATTTTTGTGGCATCATCATCTCACCGCTACAGCATGCATGTTACACTTCTGATCGCCCCCAATCAAACAGCCACACGGCCACAGAAAGCGTAATTTTCCAGCCCGTGTTTGGTCACTCTTGTGTTGTGTGTACGTCATATTGATTGGATGAATTACAAGCAACCAAAGTTGGAAAAACCGGCAACGTCAGCTTCCCTGTTGCACTTCCATGTTGGAAATATTGGACATCTCTTCCTACGACTTGTTGGCAAATTGTCTAACAGCTGTGCTGCAGTAAACATCCCATGTTTCAAAGAAATGGAAGTACTTTCTCCAGCAGAAGAGTTTGTGTTAACGGTGTCGAATGTCTCGTTCCAAAACAGAAAGTGCGCCACAGCAAGCTGGCGGAGTCGGTGGAGAAGGCCATCGAGGAGAAGAAATACCTGGGCGGTGCAGATCCTTCCACGGTGGAGATGTGTTATCCTCCCATCATCCAGAGCGGAGGGAACTACAGCCTCAAATTCAGCGTCGTCAGGTAGGAAATGTGGACTCGAATGTTTTATCAAGGAACAGTTTGACGTCATAAATGATTCATTCATTTTCTCTTCCAGCGATAAGAACCACATGCACTTCGGTGCCATCACGTGTGCCATGGGCATCCGCTACAAGTCGTACTGCTCCAACCTGGTGCGCACGCTCATGGTGGACCCCCCGCAGGAGATGCAGGACAACTACAACTTCCTGCTGCAGGTGGAGGAGGAGCTGCTCAAACAGCTCAAGCACGGTGGGTTCAGGAGCGTGATGCCAACGCGGGAGCTTTGGGTACTCGTTGGTTAAAGCCGCCAAGTGTGACGTCTGTGTTGTCTCCTCCTCAGGTGTAAAAATCAGCGACGCCTACAACACTGTACTGGAGTACGTGAAGAAAGAGAAGGCGGATCTAGTATCGAAGCTGACCAAAAATCTTGGGTAAATGCACACGAATAACATGTTTTAATATACATTCAAACACACATTTACACACGTGTCTCATGTCTTAATTTTCTGTTTTTCTTTGCAGCTTTGCGATGGGAATCGAGTTCAGAGAAGGCTCGTTGGTTTTGAATGCGAAAAATCAGTACAAACTGAAAAAAGGTGAGTTTGTCTTTTATATTTGACTTACTGTTAAATATGTGATCTTGAAAATAAGAGTTGTTAACCAAAGCTTGCGTGCGTCTCCTCCAGGCATGGTGTTGAGCATCAGTTTGGGTTTTGCTGACCTCGTGAATAAAGAAGGCAAGAAAGACGAGCAGAAGAAGTACGCTTTGTTTATCGGCGACACAATACAGATCAACGAGGTGAGACGGGTGTTTGAGTTGATGTTTTCTCTGTAACAACAACACAACTTATTTATTACAACCCAAAATGTTTCTTTAACAGGAAGAGGCCGCCACGATACTCACACCGGTCAAGAAAAAGATAAAAAACGTGGGAATCTTCTTGAAGGTAAGCATCTCTGCTTGTAACCTTGATCTTTGTCTCAAACTTGGCTGAGTTTGGGCCCTTGACTTTGAGGTGCCTGGAAATGCCTTCTAAGTCCTTGATTTTAGATGTTTAAGGAGGTGCCCCCCGTGCTGAAACTTTGTTCAGGTGTAACGTCCCCGTTTGTTAACCTGTCGCATGTTTCTCTCTCTAGAATGACGACGAGGAGGACGAGGAGGAGGAAGGCGACGACGCCGAGGAGCTGCTGGGGAAAGGAGCTCGCAGTGCCGCCCTGCTCGCAGACAGAACCAGAGTGAGTGTGGATGGATATGGTGGATGGTGTGTGTGTGTGTGTGTGGTTTAAATATGTGACTGGTGATCTGTGTGTTAATTTGCCACCTTGACAGTGTGTTAATAACTAAGAGTGTGAATGTCTTTGTACTCTACCAGCTACTTGGGAAGGTAAGTATTCATTGTTTCTTCTAAAATATCATCGGCAGTTGTAAAAATCCACGTGCTGATGAGAAACAGTCGTCCTTTTATTTAATTTGAGTTTGTTTGAGTTTTATTTGTCCATTTTTTTTTTTTTCCCCCTTTCCAACCATCTAAATCCATGTAACACACGTCTGTGTTCTGCATGTATATTTTAATTTTTCTTTCTCATTCTTTTTGTTTAAACAAAGAAAAAAAGAAGAATCATCCTCTGGTGTCTCTGTGTGATCACTCAGTTGTGTCTGTTGTCGAACTATAGAACGAGATGACGGCGGAGGAGAAGAGGCGAGCCCACCAGAAGGAGTTGGCGAATCACTTGAACGAAGAAGCCAAGCGTCGTCTGACGGAGCAGAAAGGAGAGCAGCAGATCCAGAAGTGAGTGTGAAAACGCAGAAATCAGACGTTTCCTGCAACGGCTGATCGTCCAGATCCAAGAGAAGAAAGAGACACATTTCTGTTTATAACACAACTCTAGATTTACGTATTTGGACTTGTCCCTTTGTAAGATATGCTCTTCTTCTCTGTAGCACATCATACCCAAAACAAAGCTAGCTAGAATAAAACCCGAGGTCGATCCCAGTCCCAAATGTTCTGTCTTCAAAAAGCTTATTATGAAATTGTAGCTCTGACATTCAGATAGAAAAACGCAGGTTTTTCCATTCATTTGAATGGGGGTAGTGTATTTTGGCTACAGCGGTGCGGTCCGAAGAGGTTTCTGAACCCTGATGCGCTACCTGAAGTTTAATTTGGTTTGTGACCGATGGTTGGAGAAAGCAAACAGTGGTCGAGTGACATAGCTTCGATAAAGTCAGTGAAATAGTTACCCTAAGTTTTAGAGACCCATGTTGTTCTATTACTTTTATCATGTCTTTAGTTGGACGCGTTGATCTGAAGTAATTGTTCATTACATCTTGAGTTGTCATTCTCTTCTGACCAGTTGGTGTCGCTGTTTGATCTACATTTGAGGGTTCTTGTGTTCGAGACATTTTTTTTCTGTTGTGTCAATGGTGGAACTTGATCAATATTTCTAAAGTTTCTGGTCATTAATTTTGTCCAATCTTCTTTTTTTTCTGTGTGTGTGTTTCCTCTCCAGGGCCAGAAAATCTAACGTGTCCTATAAGAACGTCTCTCAGATGCCCAGAGAAAAAGACATCAGAGAAATGAAGATCTTCATCGACAAGAAATACGAGACCGTCGTCATGCCCGTTTTTGGTATCGCCACACCGTTCCACATCGCCACCATCAAGGTACGCTGTGGATGATGACAGAATAAAACATATTTGCTTGTTTATTTCCCATTAACTTCATTATTTTCTTGCCTTTCCCCATCTAGAACATCAGTATGTCTGTAGAAGGAGACTACACCTACCTGAGGATCAACTTCTACGTCCCCGGAAGCTCCCTAGGACGACAGGAGGGAAACATCTTCCCCAACCCAGACGCCACATTTGTTAAAGAAATGTGAGTCTTAACATATATTGGATGTATTCCAACTCATGGTTGTTGTTCTGATTGAACTTTTCTGAAGTCTAATCAACTTGAAGTCTTTATCCTAACTTTCCTTGAACTCTTCCCGTCAGCACATACCGAGCGTCCAACCTGAAAGCTCCCGGCGACACATCAGTTCCCTCCACAAACCTCCAGAACGCTTTCCGCATCATCAAGGAGGTACAGAAGCGCTACAAGACGCGAGAGGCCGAAGAGAAGGAGAAGGAAGGCATCGTCAAGCAAGATTCGCTGGTTATCAACCTCAACCGCAGCAACCCCAAGCTCAAAGACCTCTACATCAGACCCAACATCGCACAGAAGAGGATGCAGGGCTCGCTGGAGGCGCATACTAATGGTGAGGAGGCAGAGGTTAGATTCTTACTGAGATTAATTTGAGAACTTCTAACGGTGACGCCTAAACTTCTTCTCCGCCCTCAGGTTTCCGCTTCACGTCAGTCCGCGGCGACAAAGTGGACATTCTTTACAACAACATCAAACACGCCATCTTCCAGCCATGCGACGGGGAGATGATCATCGTACTGCACTTCCACCTCAAGGTACGTTTATTGACTCGAGCGTCGGCCTTTTACACGCTATAACTTAAAGATCGCTAATGTGTCCTTTCACGTCTTCCCTCCACAGAACGCCATCATGTTCGGTAAGCGCCGTCACACAGACGTCCAGTTCTACACGGAGGTCGGCGAGATCACCACAGACTTGGGCAAACACCAACACATGCACGACAGGGACGACCTGTACGCCGAGCAGATGGAGCGGGAGATGAGGCACAAGCTCAAGTCGGCCTTCAAGAACTTCATTGAGAAGGTGGAGACGCTGACTAAAGAGGAGTTGGAGTTCGAGGTGCCATTTAGAGACCTCGGGTGAGTCAACCAGACGATGCTTTGACACGAAGAGGTGTGGAAAGCTCGACTAGCAGGTGGACTCATTGTTTTTGGCTGCCTTGTAGGTTCCAGGGCGCCCCCTACAGAAGTACCTGTCTGCTACAACCCACGTCCAGTTCACTTGTCAATGTTACTGAATGGGTGAGTGAACACGCTGAGTCAGCTCATCAATAACATTTATTAAATTACACCCTTAACCTGAAACATTGACTCATTTTTGTCGTACCCAGCCGCCGTTTGTTGTGACCCTGGACGAGGTGGAGTTGGTCCACTTTGAGCGTGTGCAGTTCCACCTGAAGAACTTCGATGTGGTCATCGTCTACAAGGACTACAACAAGAAGGTCACCATGATCAACGCCGTGCCCGTCAACTCCCTCGATCCCATCAAGGAGTGGCTCAAGTACGGGATCAACATGACCTGAAACGTCCGTAGAATCAGGAGGTTCGCTCTGGTGTTTGCGTTAATAAAAGTCTTCCTTTTGTTGCTTTCTTCAGCTCGTGTGACATCAAGTACACAGAGGGAGTCCAGTCTCTGAACTGGACCAAGATCATGAAGACCATCGTCGACGATCCCGAGGGCTTCTTTGAGCAGGGAGGCTGGTCTTTCTTGGACCCAGAGAGCGAGGTACGTTCATCACTCTGGACCAAAAACTGGACATTTTTTTGCTGTGGAAATAAATGGCACAACTTTTCTGGTAATTATTGATTTCTTTGTGCAGAATCTAATGGTACGTTCCAGTTTTTCTCTTGATGGTTATGCTTAAAAAGAACACCATATGTTTCTTTGTCTCAGGGAAGTGGCGCAGAGGAAGATTCAGAGTCAGAAATGGAGGATGAGACGTTCAACCCATCTGCAGATGAAGACGAGGAGGAGGAGGAAGACAGTGACGAAGACTACGACTCAGAGACCGAGGACTCTGGTTCGAGTGAGCAAAACTTTCTTTTTTTAAATTTATGTGTATGACACCATTGTTGGACTAGGTCAACACACAGCACTTACTGTGCTTTGTTTCATAGATTACAGCGCATCAGTCGGCAGTGAGGAGGAGAGCGGTAAAGACTGGGACGAGCTGGAGGAAGAAGCCAGAAAAGGTTTGTATCATGTTGAATTCACCATGAATTATTATTAATATCAAAACGAAATAAATCGGCAATGTTGCGTAGACATTTTGCTAACAGCCAAACATCAACAAGGTCACCAACAGCAGACAGCAGCAGCTAATATTACTGACTAGTCCAACAGCAGTCAGTCCAGCTCGGCGTCTGTCTTTCAGTCTTTTATTTCACCCAGCTCTCACCAACCACTAAAAGTCAGTCCCAGATTTACTCCTGTCAATGTCCTCTTCGCTCTTTTCGCCTCTGCCATTATGTGCATAGAGGCTGTTGAGCTCGGCTGCAGCTCAGGTTCTGGCACGACACAAGCTCTGCTCCGTATTACACTAACACTCTCCCCCCGGTGTTACGGGCCCCCAGCCTGGCTAACAAACTGGGCTAACGTGAGCTAACAGCAGCTAACAAACTGGGCTAACATGAGGTAACGGAAGCTAACAAACTGGGCTAACGCGAGCTAACGGTAGCTAACAAACTGGGCTAACTTTAGCTAACGGCAGTTACATAGTGTAGGCAGACACACCACTCACCTGATTACAGGTTAGTGTAGCATCAACAGGATTTAAATGTTGCTGTAACTTCTTCACGAGGCTGACTGAAAACTACTTTTGTTGCTCTCCAGCTGACAGAGAGAGCCACTACGAGGACGAGGACACGTCCAGCAACAAGAAGAGAAAGGGACGGTCAGTGGCTCCACCCAGCAAGAAGAAGCGACGGTCCTAAATATATCACACATCACACACACTCACACACACACACACACACTGCCAAACCTAGTTGACCCTTTTCCTTCTACCCCAACTGGCTCTTTTGACTCGTACACTTACACACACACACACACACACACACACACACACACAGTGTATATAGACGTAGAAGCCCCTTATTTCCGTGTTGGTCAGTGAAGTGTCATGATGAAATGGTAAAGAACGAACCAGCAGGACAGTCGCACACACTTCATTCATTAGCTTTTGTTTTGTTTTTTTTACCCCCTCTTCATTCCTTCCTCTTTTGTTTCCTCGATCAGCCATCAGGGTTTTATGTTTGTGCGTGTGTGTGTGCGTGTGTGTGCGTGCATGTTGGTTTAAATGGGTTTTTATTGCGAGCATTGTTTATTTTCTGTTAAAATAAAAATTTAAAAAAAGCTGAGTTTCTTAATAATGGGATTAATAAAAGAAAAGACTTGACATATCCTCTGCCAAGTGTTTTTATATAAAAACTTCTGATCACCCCGACCCTGTCCTGTCCTCTCCACGTCTTTGTCTTCTTTCCCCTCATTGTTTTCTTCAGTGTTTGTTAAATTGTGCTAATAAGATGATTTTGTTTGTTTGTTTTTTTGAGGGGGGCAGATACATTTTCTGATTTTTTTTTTTTTTTTTTTTTAAATGGGGTTTGTAAATGCACACAGACACACACACACTCACACACTTGTCCTCCTCTGTTCCCTTTTTTTTCCTTTTTTTTTTTTTGTTCATTCTGAGTAGATGCGTTGTTGTATTGTTAATTACAAATCTGTTTTTGTAATAAAATTAAAAGGAACTGTAGTTTTTGTTTCCAATGGTCTGTTTTCTCTTTCGAAAGCTCGTTGTCTGTCTTGCGTCCAGAAACGCCCGGGAGTAGCGATGAAGGGGAAAAAACAGGCCAGATTCCACCAGGCAGCCGCGTCAGTTCTAGTTGAGTGCCAACAGTCCAGTTGAGAAACCGTGAGCAGCCACCCTCAAGCTTACATATTTAGAAGGAAAAATGATCTATTTCTATTTTTATCTTAGTTTGTCTGGTTGGCAAAATGCTTCTGAAATGTTCCCGGTGGGGTTTGAAGGTTTGAAGCATCACAGCCAGAGACGTATATACACGTATACACATATAGGCGCTATATACCATGGACGCCTAACCAGAGGTGGATGAAAGCCCTTTTTCATTTTCTGGTTCATTTTGATGTCTTGATTTAATGTTTGAAATCTGGTTTATATTCAGCAGAATCTTAGTTTTGTATTTACAGTTGACGTGCTGCACATAATTTCATCGACTGTAAGCGTTCATCTCTGATGGAAAGCCTTGGTTGAGGAGCTAAAAGCCGTGAACTCGTTATCCACTTGTCACCAAATATCTGTGAAGAGCTGTGACTTGCAGCCTCATGCACCCCCGAGGCCGCCTGTGCCCTTAAAACCAAAACCTGTTCTGCTTCGGGAAGTCACATCATGTCACTTAAGTGAGTAGAAAGCATGTGAAGAGAGGATGTTTGGGCCCAGCAACTTGCCTGGTGAGAATGTTTCTCCGCACTTTAGCAAAGAATTTGTCCTGTGCACAAGACAGTTGAGCGACGACGTAGAGCATTTGTGACGCAGAGGGATAAAAAAAGTACAACTCGACAAACAAGCAGCTACGGGTAAGTGAAGACCATTTTTTTTCTAAGAGTTTACGTGTAATAAAATGTCTTTATGCCTGAATTTCATCATTTAAATGTGAGTTACACCACAGAGTGTCTAGTGTCTTTAAATAATTGAATTATCCATGCAGGTTTTGACAGTTTTTGCTCTTTCCTTGTAAATTTTAAGACAATAGTGGTGAAAGAACTCCTTTTATTGAAAGTAGAAATACTCCATTACAAGTGAAAGACCTGAATTCAAAACTACTTCAGTAACAGTACATAAGTATGATCAGTATCAAAGGTAACTACTCCTTATACAGACTGGCTCCTTTAACATTGTTTATATTACTGGGATTTTTAATATATAAGCTATATTAAACTGTAATTGACATGTAGTAGATTAAAATGGATATTTCCCTCTAAACTATCGTGGAGTAGAAGTATGAAGTAAATTGTCTGTGTAGGTCAAAATTATGCTGAAGTTCAGTACTTGAATAATTGTACTTACTGTAGTTACATTAGTTTTTTTTTCCTCAATCTAAGTCAAGGAAACTTTGTGATTTTCAGCTCCAAATGAACTGTATTTGCCAAAGCGTAGTACCGTCGTAAGTATTTCCTTCTGATATGTAGTTAATGAGAAGTGTAAAGTAGAAGTAACATTCTTGTATAAAGTAAGTACCTTAAATTGTGCTTAATTACAGTACTTAAGTAAGTGGATCCACATTCCACCACTACCTGCAGCCTTGTACACCTCGTCAGTGAAGACTTTCACCTGTTGAATGTATGCCTAACCCTTGGTACATTCTGTTTAGTGTCTTGGAAAAGGTAAATATTAATGTGTGTGTTGCAGGGAAACAGGAAACGCAGACATGAAGCGGAGGCTGTCTGTCCTCCTGTTCTTCGCAGGTAAATGTTACTCATCTCTTGCAAAAGACTCACAATTCACAATGTGATTTCAGTAGGGCTTCTTGTACTTTTAACCAACTTGTCACTGTAGAGATGTGCTGTCCACTTGTAATCAGGTCACCCAAGATCCATGTTAATGCCAGATGTAAGAGAGTGAGTGACTGATCCTGTCCTCCATCGACAGGACTGTGTTCTCTTGCCTGCTGCCTTCCTCAGTACCGCGTTGTCAATACTACCCTGTCATGGTCAAAGGCCCAGACATACTGCAGAGAGCAGAACACTGACCTTGCCACCATCTTCAACATCGAAGACATGAAACGGCTCATGGCTCCACTGGAGGCCATACGGGAGAAGGCCTGGATTGGGCTGCGTGATAACCTCACCAGCTGGAGGTGGTCGTTTTCAAGCAGCAGTTACTACAGAGACCAAGAGGGCAACTACAGGAACTGGTACTATGGTCAGCCCGACAACTTCCTCGGGGACCAGATGTGCGTGACGATGTGGAGTGGAGGGGTGTGGCAGGACACGCAATGTTTCCTGAAAAACCCGTTCATCTGCTACGATGGTCTCAGTTTATATATCTAGATTCATAGGTTGACGCATAAATTGCTTGATGTGTTGTGTTCTCAAGGACATGCTCTGATCTCTCTTTCTTCTCTTCCTCAGGGTCCAAGATTCCCGATCTGCCTTTCATTTATGTTGAACAGGAGTTGAGCTGGTCTGACGCTCAGCTGTACTGCAGGAAGTACCACACAGACTTGGCCAGTGTCAGAAATGAGAGAGAGAACAAGGAAATACAACTTTTGGCCAACAACAAGAGCGTCTGGATTGGCCTCTATAGGTCTGGAGAGTGTTGCATATGTCACTTCGTTTTATGGATGGTTGTTTACTTGCCCTTCAGCCACCTGTTTTCCTCTAGCGCCACTATTAGGTGGAATTTCCTTGAACTTTATTGGAAACATTCAAGCCCTTCTTAGGATGAACTGCAATCAGTACTGTGTTTCATGACCAAGCTCTTGCGTGCTAACACGCTAAATACAGAGCTGCTAGCATTTTGTTTGAGAGCTTCCTCAAGGGATAAAGTCTGAATGGGAAACTGTCTTGCACTGCAAAATAATTGAATGTCTCATAGGACATTTAAGTTCTCTCTCAAAAGGCCCTCCAGAATGTTGAATGACAGAGTTTTTTCTGTGCAGGACGCGGGAATGGTCAGATAAAAGTGACTCCAGGTACCGCTACTGGCAGCAAGGACAGCCTGATAATGTTGGAGAGAAGCAGGAGTGTGTTGCTACTGATCTGGGCAATGAAGGCCTGTGGTCAGATGAAGAGTGCAACAGGGAACTCATATTTATTTGCTATATAGGCAGTGGTGAGTGGGTCAATCTAAGTTTTGGTGAAAGCCTTGGCGGCAACCACTGCTTGTGCTAAGTAGTTCATTTTCTCTCTCAAGAAGTAGTTCCAGTGAAGAGTGTTCACAGCAAGGTCTGCTTTTTTCCCCACAAACTCCAGAAGAGCCAGTTTTGTCCACTACGACTACTACCACAGAAATGCCAAACAAAATAACCACCACTGAGGGAGCCTCAGCCACTACAAAGACTAACTCCAGTATGAATCAGTTACGAGGAAACAATCATATTTTAGGTTTGTCGATGGTGTTGACAGCTTGTGAAAACAGGTCTCCATTTTGCAGATGAAATTCCAAACCAGGCAAATTTGGCCACCACAGAGACACCAAACAAAATAACGACCATCGAGGGACACTCATCCAGTCCAGAGATGACTTCCTCTGAGCAGCCATCAACCTTACTGGTTGATCAGACAACATCCATTCCTGGTGAGGCAATGGAGAACAGAGTTGCTTTCGTTGACGATATCTTGACTGTAAAATCTTATCACGTCTTCATTTTGGCGCCAAAACTGACTACAACTTGTATCATTCCACCATCACCACAGTGACCCCAAATAAAAGAACCGCCTCCGAGACGGAATCAACGACTAGTCATCTAAGTACAGAGATCACCTCATCTGAGCAGCCTTCAACCCCAGAGGTAGACCAAACAAGACCCATTACAGGTGAGTGAAGTTAATTTTAGTTTTGTTGATGGTAGCATTGTTACACCTTGTGAACACCATGTCTCCATTTTGCAGATGAAACTCCAACAGAGCCAGTTTTGTTCACCACCACTACCACTATGACCCCGAACAAAATAACAACCACTGAGGGAGACTTACCCAGTACAGAGATTACCTCTAGTACGTATATAAGAGTCAAAAAGAGATCTGTTCAGTCAACAATCTTCCTCAAATCTCAAACCTTTTGATTAACTTAATGTTACTGTGAATACCTGGATTCTCCAGAAGCAGCTCCAAACATCTCACTGTCCACCACCACAGTGATCCCAGATCAAAGAACCACCTTCAAGACAAACTCAACAACCAGTTATCTAAGTACAGTAAGCACCTCATCTGA
This sequence comes from Protonibea diacanthus, assembly GCA_028641955.1. Taxonomy (NCBI): domain Eukaryota; kingdom Metazoa; phylum Chordata; class Actinopteri; family Sciaenidae; genus Protonibea; species Protonibea diacanthus. The sequence continues at coordinate 2,784,108 of CM053998.1, read as the reverse complement.
ACAGCCTTCAAGCCCAGAGGAAGATCAGACAAGACCCATTACAGGTGAGTAAAATTCTTTTTAGTTTTGTTGGTGGTAGCATTGTTACACCCTGTGAACACTATGTCTCCATTTTGCAGATGAAACTCCAACAGAGCCAGTTTTGTTCACCACCACTACCATCACCACTTCAACCTCAAACAAAATCACGACCATCGAGGGAGACTTACGTAGGACAGAGATGACTTCTTCTGAGCCACCTTCAACGTCACTGGTGGATCAGACAACATCCATTCCTGGTGAGAATCATCAGTTTAATCAATGAAGACATGCCAGTTAAAAATGGGTCAGAGTAAGGGACCCTTAATAAAGACAATATGTGAATTGATCCAAGGCAAAGGGGCTGTTGTTTTTATTTACTATCTCTCGACTGGTCATGGATTAGTGGCAATGTCCAACCCTGTAAATTGCTATCATGTCTCCATTTTGCAGACCGAACTTCCCATGAAACGTATAATTCCACCATCACCACAGTGACCCCAAATAAAAGAACCGCCTCTGAGACGGAATCAACAACTAGTCATCAAAATACAGAGATCACCTCATCTGAGCAGCCTTCAACCCCAGAGGGAGACTTACGTAGGACAGAGATGACTTCTTCTGAGCCACCTTCAACGTCACTGGTGGATCAAACAACATCCACTCCTGGTGAGAAACATCGGTTTAATAAATGGAAGCATGCTATTTAAAAATTGGTCAGTGTAAAAAGCTAACATTGCTATTGTTTAATTTACTATTTCTTGTCTTGCTGAAGAGAAACTTCCTCCCAACCACAAATAGACAATTTTTTATTCCATTATTGTATGTCCCCACCTTGCAGAGGTTTCATCGCAACAGTATTCAACTCCAGAGGGGGGTCAAACAAGAAGTAAAGGTGAGGGGAACTATTTTGATCATGATCTTTGAAGGACCAGTCTGTAGCATTTAGTGTCATGGTGTAGTTGCTGATTGAAATCCCCTCGCCTCAACCTGTCTTTCTTAGCAGGAAGGACAAAATAAGGTAGCCGTGATATGTCCAAAAATTGTAAATGACTATCTAGAGCCAGTTTTTAGTTTGTATGTTCTGGGCTACACCATCCACAACTACTTCTACTTTTTCTTCTGTTCCTCTCAGTGACGGCTGTTAATGTTGTTTTCTTCTCGGCAGAACATGTGATTAACATGCGAGTGAAATTCACCTCTAAGGTACAACTGAGTGAAGATGACATGGAAAAGCTGGTGAGATACACATCCAAAACACTGAATATCAGTCAGTTGCTGTGACATATTATGGTATTGAATTCTCTTCTCTAATGTGAGGTCAGGTGTTAGGATTAGTTACCAAACGGCACCTGGATGACACTAAAACTGCCAAATTAAATTCTTTGTGTTTCGTCAGTTTCACGATCTGCTGATGAAAATGGGACTTCCTACGAGCATCAAGGTGGGCTTGAAGAGATCGCCGAAAAAATAAAAAAACCAACAGACTCAGTCAGAAAGATAAATGAAGGACAAGTGAAGAAATCAAGATGAACATCACTGAAGTCCCCAAAAAAGAAATATTTCTCCACGTTTGTCTCGATTAATTAATTCAGTATTTGCTTCGAGTTTAACAACAAAATAATGCTGATATTTTCAGGTAGAAACAGCTAGCCTGGCTATTGATACTGAACATACCAGTAAAGTGTGTGTAACATCACTATCACTGCAAGCATCCCTTTTTATATTACATGTATTCTTTTGATACAGTTTCAATAAACATTGAACATGTCTAATTTTTATGACTTTCTGATCTTTTCTGTGACACGGTAAACACGCTAAATACGGTAAAGAATTTCAGGCTGAGCCGAGTAAATAGTGCATTTATTGAGGACTATTTTGGCTGCAGAGTTTAGTCCACTGACAGTATAAAGAATGGACGCCGTATGCGTAACGTCGTTTTGAAGCTCAAAATAAGTCGCGCTTCTGCTGCTAATCTGAAAAAATCAGTAAAGACGTGAATCGCCGGATCATCACGAAAAACTGGTGTCCTACAAACTTAACCCAAACCAAATACTCAAGTAAAGTCTAAACTTCTCTGCCGTCCAAGTGCATGGCCCACTCATTTGCTTCAAATTCATTTGACATTCATTTGTGAATTTAGCTAATCAAATCTATGAACCAAATGAAAGCCTCCAAGCAGAAAAAGCATGAAGAAGATCCGGCTGAAAAAAATACGTCCTCCTGAATGTCTTGTCATCCGTCACGTATCCCGACAACCAAATCAGTGACACATTTTAATATACTCATGGACCAATACACACACAAACATTTAGACACAATAAATCACATAAAATGAATCATTTTACAATATAATATTTTAAAATTTTAATCACTGAAGATGAAACATTTACAGTCAAAATAATTCTTTCTTACCTGAGAGAAGAACCAGTCCTGCCGTGTTTTTACAGGCAATATACCGAGACCGTTACCGTTAACGGATTAACACTATATTGTTGTTTGCAGTTACTAAACAAGAAATCATAAATATACTTTATCATTTTATTCTAACTTTAAATGGTGGTATACTACAGCTGTGCAAAGGCAAACTTGGATTTTAAGTCAAATGGCACTTTGAATAAATATTTTTTGTGTTCTGAAATTTTCCTGAAACTGTTTCGACACCTTCCACAATTCACAATTAGTAAAAACTTTTCCCCCAGTGATGACATGCTCCATTTCTTTTGCATTTCACTGTGGCAGAACAGCACATTATGTGTCACATGCACATGCATATTGTAAATGTGTGGTTTGCATTCATTTGTATACGAGTTCCAAGGATACATCACAGGACGGAGCTCATCTTTGATCTTTGAAGGACACATGCTGCGTGTTACACCCAACGTCAAATTAAACTGAAAAACTTACTACAGATCATGGACTGGAAATTCATTTTTATTTGGGGTAAGTCATATAACGTCTTCAATGAGTGCCTCACCTCCTCCCTTACTGACTCACATTAAACTGTCTGCATGCTCACTGTGTGTAATTATATCTTGAATGAGTTTTATATCAATTTTTATTTGCAGCGTCCGTCCTCTGTTTGAGAACTACTCACCAGTCAGGTAATGAAAATATAAAAGTATAATGAACGTGCTTAAAGTATCAAAAGTAAAAGCTCTGTCACACATTATTGGATTACTACTGATGCATCAGTGTGTACATAGTGGTGTACTGTTGTAGCTGGTCGAGGTGGAATAAGTACTATTTGTTTAGCCCAGTTTTCAAGCTCAGGCTCCATTTAAAGGGTCAAAAGACAGAACTGATGGAAGAAAAACAAATTCTGCTATTTACATTTTTAAATTCACAATCTTTTATTTTAAACTTTCTGTTCTTTTTTGGTGAAATTATCGAACCTGCCTGTGCCTCTGCCTGAGTATTTGCAGTCTTCAAAATAAGATTCAAAAAAAAGATCATTATTCAGAAATACATTTTACCTCAAATGTTTCTACATGTAACTGTGGGGGTACATTATACATATATAAACTTAAAGTGAGATGGATGAGGTAACATATGTTGAACTTGATACTTGAGTTGAAATTGAGATTGAACTTCTTCAGTTTGAGTTATTGAAGAACAAGATGTTTTTTTTCACTTTGTGTGTATAAATATTGCATTTTGTTCTATATTTTTGGGGGGTTTGTAAATATTTGTGTCTTGGGAAGCTGGAAATAAATTACTTTTTATTTAAATAAATAACTTTTTCTAACTACGCCTGGCAAGTTTTTGAGGAGGTTGAAATAGAACCCCACGGCAAACACCATCACGGCTGCTCTGGCTACTTACAGCAAAATCCATCTACCAATTATATGTCTCTTATCCCAGGAAGTCAATTATATCATTAGGAATCTTTTATTTTTAATGCTGCTGGACAGTACTAAAAACAGGTTAAAACATATCTGCAGATGAGTTTGGGCAACATAGTGTTGGGTAAGGTAACAAGGCATTTTGTTAATTAGCTTGTTTCTGTCACTGGGTTTTAATAAATAATTAAAAAACAAAATTAAAAATCTTCTATAGACTCAATAAGCTATATACTATATGTGGTCTTTTTGCTGTAAAATATATTTCTCCCTTTTAACTTTTAGAGCATGTTTAAGCTTCTCATCATGGGATATCCAATATTTGACACCGCAAACATGTACTAGTTATCGATTCTTTAATCTTTGTCTCTGTGCTAATTCCAGCTCCATTTAATGTGGCTCGGGGCGGAGTGGCTAGTCAGTCTTCATATCATGATACCACAATACCAGCAAGCCTAGTAATTGATGGAAACACTAATCCAAACTTCCAAGCAGGGAGCTGCATTTCCACTATGTTTCAGCAAGACCCTTGGTGGATGTTGGACCTGCGTGCTTCGTACGTCATCTCGACAATTGAAGTCACGCGAAGAACAGATTGCTGCATTCATGATCTAGAGTTGACTGAGATCCGTATTGGTAACTCACCGGAGAACAACGGAGGCAACAATCCCAGGTGATGAAATGGGTTAAACGATTATTCACACTGACCTTGCGTTCATGTTGGATATTTTCAGTTTGGGATGGGAGGGTTTTTGATGTGGTAGCTGTTGCTCTGGACTGTGTGCTCAAAGCACCACAGTGGGGCTTAGTGTTTGTACCACAGGCGTTTCAAACCAACAAGAAGAGTAGGTTTTCAGGTTGGGTTGGGTCATCAGGGGAAAATGCTGACAGAGAGTTGAACTGGTGTCATGCCAGAACCGGAGCTGGGCAAGCGGGCAATATAATCAGGTCTCAGCAGCCTCCATGGACTTATTGACAAGGGCGAACAGACCGAAGGGGATGCTGATGGCATAAGCAATGTTCCCATGTTCTGATAGTGACACCTAGTGTTCATAATAGGAACAGCAATATATAGTAATGTAACATTACTTTATGTGTAATGCAATACAACCTACTGTAACTTTCACTGATACAGAATATAATTCTTAATATTATGCTGCACCTTATTATCCATGGTATTTCTTCCTGTATTATCTGTCTCTTTACCACTCAGATGTGCAGTCATCAAAACCACCATGGATCATATCATGACCTTTGACTGCAACCAGATGGAAGGACGCTATGTCAGCTTTCACAACCTTGGATCAAACAAGATAATTCACTTTTGTGAGGTCAAGGTTTACCCCACCCTAACCTATGGTCCAAGAGGTAATGCGACACTGAGCTATGACGTCTTCAGTGGTTCCTGTGCGAATGTAATGAAGTAGGAATGGATTGTTGTTGATTGTAACAATAATGGTGGATTCACAACAAAGTTGTTGTTGAATTTTGAATTTTTTTTTCTACCAACAGCTTGCCCTGATGCTTCCTGCGCCCGTGACTACATTCTCATTCAGAATGAACCTAAAACATGGCTGGAAGCCCAGGACTACTGCAGAAAGAGGTACACTGACCTCTCCACAATCAACAGTTTTCTGGACATGAACACGGCCATTGAGGAAATAAATTCCAAACGAAAAGTCCGTGATGATGATCATGATGGTGTTCTGTTCACTGGTGAAGTAGCCAGTGAACAGATTTGGATTGGGCTGTATGAAGGTTCTCTAACCTGGAGGTGGTCTCTGTCACATGATGGATATTATGGAGATGGTGAAGCTGAGTTCAGGAACTGGGACATTGATCAACCCCACGAAAACCCTGTCATCCAGCACTGTGTTGGCATACATCATACGGGTGTATGGAAAGACCTGGACTGTGACTTATCTCACTACTTCTTTTGCTACGATGGTAATAATATAGAAAATCTGAATCCCATACATTCTTTGTTAAAGTATCTGTAGTTGATAAGCTCCAAGTACTAACTGACCTGACGTTTTTAATATTAATGGATGGTTTAAAATTCAACTGAGGTTCAAAACTCATTGTCTTTCCTTCAAAATAACTGTTGGTTCCTATTTATTACAGTATAAATTTTCAATTTGAGACTTACTTCAACCAGATCACGATCTTTTAGGACTTTTTAAAAGATGTAGTACTCTATGTGTTGGTGTATAATGATTATCTCTTTGGTCACAGCCAGAGACAGTTCACCCGCAACAAAGATTCTTGTAGAAACACCAATGAACTGGACCGATGCTCAGCTATACTGCAGGGAGCACCACACTGACCTGCTCAGTGTGAGGAACTCGTCTGAGAACCAGGAAATCCAGAGCATGGTGCCATCGGGAATGCTGGCCTGGATCGGCCTGTCTGGAGACCCCTGGATCTGGTCTGATGGGACTAACTCCTCGTTCAGATATGAGTGGCAGACTCCGCTGGCTCCCTTAGGAGAAGGTCCGAACTGTGCTTATATTCACAATGGGAAATGGAGCGTAAAATCCTGTCACACCAAATCTATGTTTCTCTGCTACTGTAAGTATTTTAGTTTATGTAAGCTTTACATTTGTGCTGAAGCAATAAATTGATTAGGTGATTTACAAAAAGTCAATTAAACAAAAATGAAAACACAAGTATTTGCAACTTTTCTCTCTTTTACATCATTGGAAAATAAATATATTTGAGTTTTGGACCTGCTGAGAAAAAAATGTAACATTTTAGATTTGTCAGTTATTCGAATGAATAATTGTTAGATTTGCAGATGTTATAAAATAATTTAGTTGCAGCCCTACAACACAAATTAAAGATTTAAAACGACAAACTTTTTTCTTTTTTTTTTTTGGAGAAATAAGAGTAAATCGTCAGTATAATTTTGACACAAAACAATGTTTAATTGAAATGGAATATGTCTCTCAAGCAGTTCAAAGTTAATTTAATTTGTTGAAAATAAAGATGGAAAATTGGTCTAAAAGTTAAAGCATTGAAAAAGCTGTCAATGGTGATGCTATATGTATGTAGCTCCACTTCTTAGTAAAGTGGCTGAAACAGTGACTAAATAAATGATTTGTTCTTTAAATAACATTTCATAACATTGCCAAAAAGTCACTAACGCCACCATTTTTTTCAGACTTTAAGAAGAGAGCTGTGTTGAAGATCAGCACCAACGCTGACATGCGCGACCCATTGATCCAACAACAAATCTTGAGTCAGGTGAGAAGTTTTACTTTCATTTCATATGTACGACTTTTACGCAACAATATATAATATCCAGATTACTTGTGTGTTATAATAAATGTAAAGACACATTTTTGGTATCTGCCTCCTAGCTGGAAGCGAAGATGAAAAACAGCAACATCAGTGATTTCAAGATCAGATGGAGGACGAATTTCACACAAAAATAGACTTTTTTTTCATGTAGGGAGCATTTATTGAATCTTGTTGAACTGTTGTGTAAAGAAATAAGACAACAATATTGTAGCTGTCTTCAACATTAGTGGAAACAACATCTAAGCATTGGTTAACAGCATTTAAAACTTCACAGAAGTCACAAGTCCAAAAAAGGAGATGTACTCTAATCTTATCAAAACTGAATTTGACTTTTAGTTTTCTGTTTTATATCTGTCCTTTTGCTGAATTAAAAATGTTTGTGCTTTGTTTTAAAATGGTTATGTCATATCTGGCATATCATGTATTTATCTTGCTAAATTCTTTTCATTGTCTGTTTCTGTTTTTATTTTATTTTTTTGCTCTGTGAAGATGCTATATGAATAAAAAGGTTTGACTCTAAAGGGTGAGCTTCTTTGTCTTTAGTTTAGTTGGTTTTCATCTTGGGTTTATTTCTTGCCTAAAATCTGTTTCTTTTTTTCAACTCTTTGCATCTTTTTTTGGACCTTTTGAAACTTCACTAGTTCTTCACCTTCACTTTGGTTACTTGTTGGGAAAGAGGTCCAGATTTATGATTCTGGCCCCGACATAGATTTCTTATCTCATGGAAACAAAAGTTGCTATTTAACCTTCATGTTCAAATGTCTGTTGCAACTCTAAATTACCTGTAGATGTGAATGTAGACATGAATGGTGGTTTGCCTCTACGTGTCAGCCCTGTGATGAGCTAGAGACTTGAACACCTTGTAAAGTTTTACATAAAAAAGGGTCTTTAAGAACTTTTAAGTAAAATTTGTTAAACTGTACACAGAAAGTCTAGATTCTGATACAGTTTATCAAGGCTGCACTCTGGTCACGGCCTGCGAATATGACTATAGCATCAAAGTAAGTTTATAAAATTGTTATCAGCACAAAGCCATACAGAATCACTGACTTTGAGTATTTGCAGTGTAATTTGGATATTTTAGAATTTAGGAATACGCTTGGTGAGACTTGCAAAGCAGCACTGCTGGAAAAACACAAATACTAAAAGGTGGGCAACCAAACAAGCTTGTTCAACCACGTGATGTCAAAGGACCACTGGTAACCAAATCTGCTCATGTGTCTTCTCACTGCTTGTCGAGTTTTGCATGGAACGACATGAGAAATTGACAAACCTGTCCAGAAATGCACAAAACAACGCACAACCTGAACTCCTCAACAGAGCTGGCCCCAACAACAGGAGAGGTAAGTCTGTTGAAAATCTATATTATTAAATATTAAATGGTTCTATACGGCTCAATATAGAGCAACACAGGTTCATGTAATCTATTTTTTCTTATTCTGCCTCACAGATTAATGATGTGGTTACAAAGCATTATCTCCTTCATTGGTAAGCATGATTAATATCTTATAGAGCAGCAGGTTTTTCCACTGTTGACTTTGATGGTTGTTGAAAGATGAAAATAACACAGTGTCCTTTTCACTCAGGGATTCTCCTTTTGATTCAGACGACCACTGCTCAGCTGAGTAAGTACCTCTTCAGGACAAACATTAATTTTACATCTTGGCCTGAGAGAGACTCTTCGTTTTATGATTAATAATGTCCGAGAGCTGCTTTCCAAAAGTAGAAGTAATTGCTTTTGATGCTAAGTGACTCAGCTTGTGTCGTGGCAGATCCAGGGATTGATCTTTTGATTTGATAGTGATTGAACCATAGAGCCAATATTACCCTGAAGAGCCTTGTGTTCCTTTATTGTGGCAGATAAAACATTTAAATTTAATTTAGATGGCTTCTCAAGCAGAAGTATGACAGATCCACCACTAGGTGGCATTGTTTCTAAATTTTAATATGAAATTACAATTAAAATCTCAGTAATTTCCATCCCTTTTCCTCTTGTTGATGCAGTTTGGATGCATTTTCTAAATATCTAAACTTCCGTCCAAAGCACCTCAGCAGTACCACCTCATCAACGCCTCCCTGACCTGGTACGAGGCTCAGAGCTTCTGCAGAGTAAAGTACACCGACCTGGCTACCGTGAACAACAGGTACAGACAGAACGAGCTGGTCAACGCGCTGGGCAGTCATGTGACAAACACCTGGATCGGGCTTCAGAAGGGAGGGACTCGTAGGTGGATGTGGTCAGACGGAAGAGGCAGAGTGCGCTTCACCTGGTGGAACGACGAAGAACCGAATAACATCTCAGGCGATGAGTGGTGTGCAGAGATGTCTGAGACGGGCTTCTGGAATGACGTAGCATGTGGAGAGGAAAAAGAGTTTGTGTGTTATGAACGTGAGTAAATTTTAATGGCTGCATGGGTAAAATTCAAGTACTTGAAGTACTAGACTGATGTCTTGTATATGACTTCATTTGATTTTTAATACTGTTGCATTTATGTGTAGCAGCATGTTACTGTTGTAGCTGGTGGAGTTGCAGTTAGTACTTTAAGTATAAAGTACTACTTTTTACCTTCAAGTTAGGTAGTTAAGTCTGGTAGTACCCAATCTTTGCCACAAGAGGTCACAAGACCAATGTGAAGGGTGGCGAGGTGACTAATAGGAAAGAAGAGAAGAAGAAACAACTGCTGCGTGAGTTTATAAGGCTTTAATTTGGGGAGTTTAGAGGGAAAATATCTCTCTGGTTGCCAAAAGTCATAAACAGCTGAAACACAAGGAGCCACAGGGGTCGCAAGCAAACGGCAACCCCCATGATGTTCTGTCCCCATCATGTTCTGTCCATTCTTTATACTGTCATTGGTCACAACCCAAAAATGTTGGACGTCCGTTGCAACATAACCACCGAACATGGGAACATACCACCAGTGAATGACCTAGAGATGTAGAGACACCATACGAGCAACAGCACTTGTACCATCTTCTACACTAGCTTTAGCAAATCACTCCTAACCTTTAAGTAAATGTTGATTCATTTTATGGGACACCAGACAAAAGAGATTCAAACAAACATGCCGGAAAAGAGTGGAAGACAGGCAAGGTTCTACATCTAGTTTGCATACACGTCCCTCTAAATGAATAGCATGTAAACTTAAAGCAATCTTTTATGTAAATTCTCTGTTTCTTTCTTAAACCGTTTGTCTGTTTAGGTCATCAGGATGGCACGGAAACATATGTGTACTACTCAGATGGACTGAGCTGGGTGAACAGTCAAGAGCTGTGCAGAAGTAAGTACACCGACTTGGCCTATGTACACACAGAGGAGGACAATTCAGAGATTTTCGATTTAGCCAAAGCATCGGCGGGCTCTGACGGGCAGCTCCATAAAGTATGGATCGGCCTGTTCAGGGATGCCTGGGTGTGGTCGGACGGAAGAGAAAGCTCCTTCAGGTACTGGCTGAGTGGCGCAGAGAATCTCGGACACTGTGCTGCTCTGTCAGTCTCCCAGGAGGGACGCTGGGTTGGAGCTAATTGCAACGACAAGGCCACGTTTGTCTGTCATGGTGGTGAGTTACTGAAATTCCCATTGAAGGAATAACTTCCTAGACATCTTGAGCATCACTTTCATTCATGTCCAGAAAACAGAGAAGGAACTACCTTGAGATAAGGTCAAGGTACCTGCATTAGTATCCAAAATCCTTCTTGCAGGCTGCACACGTCATGTTGCTACAAAGTAAGATGATGTTGGAAGTTGGGAGGTTCAACAATGATTGTGAAAATAAAAACACTGCACTGCATCACTGTTTTCCACTAAATAATGTTACAAGAGCTGCTGGGTTTAGCTGCATTACAGTGACGTACGAGTCTGTGTTGGGATGCTGCAGGTCTCAAAGTGAAGAAGACGATAATAAGGATGACGTTCAGCAGTGATGCGGATCTCGCTGACGCCACAGTCAGTGATGCACTCCTGACAAAGGTAAATGAGACAGGTATACTGCAGGTTTGACCCACAAACAACAAACTTACTGTGTTGTTTGTAACACTGGTGCTGTTTTCCTTCAGTTGGAGACGCTGATGAAACATCACCGGATAACTGATTTCAGTGTCAGCTGGCGAACCTTCCAACGTCATGAGCAGTTGTAGGTCACCGATAAGACAGGTGAGTGTAGCTTTGTAGTCTTAAAAGGCGTAAAAGGCTCTCTCATGTCTACACGTTAATTCTGAAACTACAGCCAGCAGCTGTCTAGCCTAGCTTAGCTTAGCTTAGCTTAGCTTAGCTTAGCACAAAGGCTGGAAACAGAGGGAAACAGTTAGCCTGACTGTACCCAAAAGTAACAAAATCCCCTTACAAACATCTCTATAGCTCACCGGTTGAAATTAAACTGTAATACAGCTTACATTATTCTGAAATTAGCCATTCTGCATTATAAATACTTTTAGTACTTATACTTAACTATATGTAAACGCTGATACTGTTGTATTTCTACTTCTACTTTTTGTATAACAGTACTTGTACCCTGTGGTACTGCTACAAAAGGATCTTCTTCCACCAGTGTAGCACACTGATTAACATGTTGGATCTCATTTGTTTAATTTATGCAATCCTGGTTGCCTGGCAACTGCTCAGAGCCAGAAAATTGTTGTTTTTACTTTGTTTGTTTGTTTTTTGGGGGGATAAACAAAGAGGACACTAAAGCAATGTGACACCATGAAGATGTTGCATGAAACATCTTCATACGTGACTTTAGAGGTTTTGATGGCCACACTGCAAGCTGTTTCTCCTTCCATGAAGCTAAGCTAACCACCTGCTGTCTTCATGTTTAGCATACAGGCATGGGAGTGCTATATTCTTTTACATTCAATCTGCTTTCATTTAAAATCAAAAGTTCATTTTTATGTGCTCATTTTTTTCAATCCAATCAATGTAGTTGTTAATCTTTGACATATTTTTGTGTGTTTTTTTGTAATAAATAATGAATCATTCAAATAATTAAAGAAGACCTGTTTGTTTTTTCTCGTTACAGGACGCTAATTGTCAAGCAGAGGTGCCCACATTGTTCCAGTGCAACTGTTGAATTGAGTTGAATTGTAATGTACAGAATTGAGAGTTATATATCCCAAATTTATGAATTAAAATGATGTGTCTGTTATGTGGATTTGTTATATGGATTTTTCATCTGCATTAAACTGAATGGACCACCTTGACTAAACACTGTGTCAGAGTAAATGCTGTATTGTTCTCTCCTGTTATTACAACACTGGAGCTCCACAAAGGAGCCTTGTTGTTACAGGTAATGGGCTGCAGCGCCCATAAACGGCTGTATCCTGAAATACAAGAGAAAAAGTTGTTGTTCATGTTCAGTATGTATCGACTTTATGTGATTACCCATATCTTACTGCCAGACTGTCATAAACCGTTTGTTCTTAAGTACAAATATAAAAACAAGCTTTTATTTTATTACTTTCTCATTTCTCATTTATGCTTTTATGATATTAATGTGCTTCTATGGTTGCTTATGCTTTTGACCCTGGAACCAAATCCACCGTGCGTTGAATCTATAAAAGCAACAACAAGCACTTACACTAACATTTTCTTAAACTCTGAAGTAGTTTATTTGGCTACAGATACGAGGGCTTAACCTGTCCGTGCGGGATTTGAACTTATATTCAAATACATGTTGATTACAACATCACATGTCCTGGTAGGTTTGCATACAGTGTACATAAATAAAGCTGTACATCCAGATAAAGTACAGGACTCTAGAGCGGACGCAGCACATCAGATCAGATACATTTATAACTTAAAAAAAAAAATTAATTATAATAATGTAAATAATGTTTGTTACTGGTGGATGGAATACTAAAATTAACCTTTAACTTCTGGATGAACGTTCTCAGTCATGGATCTGAAAAGAATCTTCTTTACAGGTAAGACGAAATAATAATTTAAAATCTCTACAAATAAAACTACTTCTACTTTTAATCACTGTGTAATCTGAATTAATTTACTTGCTACTTAATGAGAAACATTAAGATTTCTAAATTAATAATTAAAGGAGCTTCTTTTTCCAATCAAATTCTGTTCATTTTACCGAGACCGTCTGAGATAAACTGTGACATAAAGTTTAGTTGGAAATGTTTTTTTTTTTTTTTTTATGGCTAATACTCTTAGACTAAAGATCTTTATTTTCAGATCCTAAATTCACTCAAATACGGACCTATGCAACAACAATTAAACTTATCTAACCTGACTGTACTCGCCATTTCTTTTATTTTTTGGCTTCATGAGCTGAAGAAAGAGAGAAGAACATTCTGTTCTGCAAAACATCTACTAGATCATGAAGTCCTGAATGTGGTATTGGATGGATTAAATACACTGTGATATACTTGAATTGCAGGTATGTTCCTGATGGCTTTGGTGGCTGTCAGGACTGAGGACGATGACTCATATACCACAGGTAGATAAGCATGCACTGCAACAGTCCAACAAAGTGCCGTGTTTCTGATTCGGAGAGGAAACAACACGGTCTTGATTAGTGAAAACATAAAAAAGTACCTTTTCAACTTTCCTAACTCTACAAAAACCCAAAGTATTCAACTGTACAATTAAATTTGAGAAATTATGTTTTGCTCCACAGCTCGTCGCCTGTACCACTTTTTAAACAGCCCCAGAACATGGAGCGAAGCTCAGAGCTTCTGCAAAGAGAACTATGTAGACCTGGCAACCGTTGACAACATGGAGGAGAACACGCAACTGATAGAGACCGTTGGCAATGCTGATGTGAGCGGCATCTGGATTGGCCTGGAGAGATCAGAGACTAAGTGGTGGGTGTGGTCGGATGGAATTGGGGAAATTGACATCTATGCGTGGGCTCCACCTGACTACTATGGCTTCTGTGTGGTGGTGAAACCAGATTCGTATTGGTTCGCAAGACAATGTAGCGAGTTGTTGCCATTCATGTGCTCTGCATGTAAGTTACACCGAGGATTATTCCTATTCTATCCCCACTCCTTTTTATAGTATTAATACACACATTACACACAAAAGAGATGGGGTGTATTCTCTTGGGAGCATTGATGAGCTCAGTGAATACCATTTTAATCCGCCCATTACAGGGTGTAAGGTACAAGTGGATATGGTCATCTAACAGAGGTACTATAGGACAAGTCATGGGTCACCGATGGCAGTAAGATTCATCCTCTTAGGACCATGAATAGTTCAGGCCAATTTGGAAATTAGTTGTTGGGTTGTTTTCAGATTTTGTGCATATGGTTGATGGATAGTTGGACACAAATGACTGAAAATATTACCATGTTTGTTCAGCCAGCCAGAAATTCCATTTCCATTCAGTATGACAGACTCATCTTTGACTCTTCATTAGTTGGTTAGCACAAAGGGGTCAAGTTGAATTGTGTGAATGAGTAAAGTCTTACTCACAGAGTGCCAGATGAACTTTATGGATATCATTCAAATGTTTTCTTACAGCTGACAATGAGGAGGTGGAGGGCAAGTACATCTTTTATAGCACACCTATGTCATGGCGAGATGCAGAGAGCTTCTGCAGACAGCATCACAAGGACTTGGTCAGTGTGAAAACTACGACGGAGAATGGTGAAATTTTTGCACAAGGCCAAGGCACCACTTTCTGGATCGGGCTGTTTAAAGAGGACTGGAAGTGGTCCGACAGAAGCACTACGTCTTTCAGATACTGGGAGAGAAATAACCCCGATAATAACAGAAGTGTTGAGAACTGCGCTGCCATCAGGACGTCCCTCCAGCATCAGTGGGATGACAGAGCTTGTGATCTCAGCTATCCATTTGTCTGCTACGGCAGTGAGTTATTCAGTCCTGAATTTATCTCAGATTCCATCGATGTACTCTTGTTGCTTATCCATCAAGTTCACACCTGTTATAAGGGGTAGTCCAAAGGCATTCTGGGATATGTAGGAAATCTCTAACTGAGGTAAACAAGGCAGGCTAATGGGAATTTCTAAGTAAAAAAATATCTGGCTTGGCTCCAACATAGGTAGGGATCTCTAAAAGTTATATTTTCTTTGTCATTTTGATCATTTATGTTATTAACATTATAACAAACTACTTCTGTTGGCTGAAAAAAACTGACAGACTAGAGATACATCCGCAGAGATCAGATTCACTTTTGTTACAAACATTACTTGTGCAAATCAACTCTGGAGTAACTGAGACTTTTTTTGCATGTATTTTGATTGTGCCTCACCAGTGAAGTCTTATTTGGTTAAATCTGACTAGGAGAGTGTAGGTTACCAAAGGACCAGAGTTATAGCTCTCCACTCTTATTTATTACTATATTCCATTGTTTTATGCCGTGGGCATAATGACCTAAAAGACTTGTGTGTGAACTGTGATTGGAATAACGCTGAGCTGGACGCATGCATGTACATGTAGTTACTTGTTATATTTACCAGCATTTTGGGAAAAACAGGTATTCCCAGGTAGTTTAATGATAAGTGAGTCTAGCAGTGTTTTTAGTTTTTCTGTTCCAAGCTACTGTAGAAACAGCGCTTCAACATGGCAGAAGACAAAAACACAGCTGTTCTTATGTTCAGGCGATTATACACCAATAAAAACATACGTGTGCATCTGTAAACAGAACCCACTAACTCTTAATTAATATTTTTTGTTTTAGAACCAAACATCAGGAGACTCGTGGTGGCAGTGCGACTAAGCTCCGAGGTAGATCTGAATCTTCTGACAGACAGTCATCTTCTGCTGGCGCAGGTGAGACAGAATGAGAGACAAACACACACAGTAACGAGATTAAGTCAAGGAGAATGAATCTGTAGTTTGAAACTTTTCTGCGTTCAGTTTCAGGCACGTCTGGAAGAGCACAGTCGGACTGAGGTCAAAGTACGCTGGCTAGCTCACAAAAATGGACAAATCTATCGCATACAAGATGAGGAAGAAGAAGTAGAAACAGGTGCTTACCTGACCTCTATCGTATCTTCAGCCACACCTGTGAAACCAGTTTTTCCACGTGTCTTTCATTACACTCATTGATTAACTTTTTAAATTCTTCTTTCATGCAGGCTGTTTGTAGCACAGACGTCATTCAAACTCTCCTGCGTGGTGAAGTTGCGGAGAAGATAAATGCAGTCCTGCCTTGTTACAAAATGAGTAATACTGGTTTGCATTGTGTTGTATTTGTGTTGTGTTGATGTTTCATTTGGTTCTTTCACACTTGTAGTTTGGTTCATGTTCATACTGACTTTTCACTAACAAACCAAGAGAGTGTAAACGTAACTTTAGACGGACACAGTAATGCTTGTTGATGAGACAATCAGCTTTCAGAGTTCATTATAGGTGAACCAAACAACATTTGTGAGTAAGTCTACTCTTCACTCAAGGTCCACTTTTTTTCTGGGTTCCTCAGTCGAGGTGATGGAGTTTCTTCAGTTGTCATGAATGGCTCAATTGTAGCTTCATCTGCCCCGTGTCAATATGCAACTGCCTGTGTGACTTCCACTCAACGAGGAAGACCATGAGATGTGGCTGAGAGCGGTTGTGGTTGATGTGGTTTTGTTTTGTTTTGTTTAGTTCAGTTCAGTCATTATTCATTCGTTCTTATCTACTCCTGAATGAAATATGTGTCTCTTTAGCTGCTAAATGTGTCAATAGTCTCTTGATTTGTCTGTCTGTCGTAGGGAACATTCACTGGAGGTCATAAAACACCTTTCACATAGTGATTTAATCATGAAAGAAATCTGTGCTTTGGATTTAAGTGACTTACAATAAACTTTGCAGCTTACGGGTGAAGTCGTTTCATTTTCATTAAAAGGTTAAACACGTGAAATGCAAAGACGGTTTACAGGAAAGCAGAACATAAATAGTGCAACGACTGAGCCTAATGACTCCCCTGTTCATTTCGGTGTAAATGAAACAGAAGTGGCATCTCGCCTGTCAAGCATGAGCTCATCAAGGTGTTGGTTCTGACATAAACAATAGTGCCCTTGTTGTCATTAACAACGCTTGATCACAAAGGAGGAATGACACTCGACACAATGAGACATGGCTCATGTCCAAGGTACAAAAATGTACAGTATGCAGATGGTGTGGCTTCAAGCTCTTTATAAAGGACGTCCTCTTTGGTCACCCACATACCTGCTGGAAGTCCAACAGGTAAGATTTGTGTTAATATTTGTTGTTCATTGATTCTTATAAAAACAATGTTTTATTCATTACAGCTATCAGTACAAAGATTATTTGAGTAATATTAAGTCAGAATGGAGCTTTCAGTCCATCATCTTATTCTTAATCTAATTTAGTTTTATTTTATTTATTTTAGATTAGATTTTTCTTCTGTTTGGGGACATAATGTTTTGGTTAGTCATCTCATTTTCTTTCTACAGATTTGCAATCCTTTTGTTGTAAGTAACCTTTCTTTGCAATATTGTGTTTTGTCTTTAGGAATTGGCTGAAGCTGCATCATCACAAATGCTGCTGCAGGTCCGTGAACTACAACATTAAATTCATTAAATATGAGAGACCTTAAAGGTTACCACCTTCTGATGAATCACACGTTTAAATGGTTTATAAGTTGACATTAACTTTAATAATGTTAATTAAATGATCTCATAATGCTAAAATCTGTATCAGTTAATTGCATGCTCGTTGTTAACATTTCTTTATATGAATGTCACGATGTTGACTCTATGTCAGCGTTGGCCTTGAAATTTTTATACATTTGGTAAGAATGTCAACATTGACACAAGAATTGATCTGTTTCAAGATCAGGTTAAAGATTTGTTAATCATTAATAAATGGTTACAATTATTTCAAATATGAGTCTACAGCCATGCTCTGAGAGGCTGTACATAGGAACAATGGTGCTTTGAACTACATGCGCAATGACCTTCAGCCTTAGTGAAGCCAATAAACCTGTTATTATAAAGTCATAAAACAAAATTATTAACATGGTCTCTGTTGTTATCATCTTTTCAGATGTTTCAATACTGCTGCACTACGTTTTCAAAGAAACAAAAGCGAAAAAGAAAACAGGTCAGCGCGTATCATCATGGAACAAAACTCAACAGAAACTGTAGTCTGTAACTGTAGTGACAGCAAAGACGAAATTGTTCTGTTTTGTGGTAAGAGGCTTAAACTGGGGGAATTTCTTCGAATTAACCAGCATCATGAAAATGTTAAACAGTACTTGCAACAAAACCAAAACAAACATGCCAACAACACGCAACTCTTCTCCTTTTTGGCACTGATGAATGCGTACATTCCTGAGTCCTACCTCCTGATGTCAGAGTGTCAGAAGATCCTTGGACCACCTGATCCCATCCACGGAGGCCCCCCCTTTGAAGAAAGAATGGAGCCATTTACTGTCTTTATCAATACCAATCATTCAAACTGTAAGCACATTGTTATGATTGACCCAGTGTTTGCACAGACAGCTGTGGAACTACTTGCCGACTTGGGGATTTCCAGGAGTGCTACAGTGAAGAAACTTCTCCTCTCACCTTGTGTAGATCAGCCCCAACCACATATAATCCAGTTCATCAAAGATTTGCTGACAAAGAGAAAACTGGGAGAAAATGGTAAAGAGAAGTTCTCACGATTGATAGAAGATATAAGGCAATTAGAGAATTTTTACAACGCTGTCTCTGTCTTGAAAACTGCATCAAATAAATTGAGAAGGAACCCCATTTTCCCTCAAACCCTTTCCCGTCTCTATTACACCAGAAAAGGCATCATCGGCTACAGCAAAGCTGAGGAATGGGCAAGGACAGCCATTAGAAGAGCTCCAAACAACTCTTATGTGGCTGACACTCTTGGGCAGATTTATAAGAACCGTTTGATGAGGGAACCTAGGCCACTGAACAATATCGTCAACAGGGCAAGAGAGGCCTTTGAGGTATTTAAAGATGTGGAGGAGAAAGCTGAAAGAGAAGAGGGCCCAGAAGTGCCACAGGACACAGCATGTGTTGTAAGCATTTCAAATACCTTCAACAACAGAGGCCTATTTGGATTCATTCAAGTGGCAAAGATAGCCTTTGAGAAACTCAATCAGAGTCAGAATCAGGACCACAGGAGTTTCATCCAAAACTTACAAATGGAAGTTGAAGCGAAGTTTGAATTTTTTGAATGGTATCTAACCTACTCCAAGCCTGGCAAGACAAACCTAGAGCCATTTTATTTCTGGAAGGATGTTGTACTTTGTTACGAACAGTACACAAATAATTCAGTGGCAGAATCCACGAGCTTTCCGGGCCTTCTAGATCGTCTGAATCGTGGCCGTTTCACATCAAGGGGAAGACGTGCTGAGTTTGTCGAGTATGAGGAAACAGTGTCTGATTTAGAGGAAATCAGAGATGATTTGAAAACCACCTATGAAGCAAATGTTGACGATGTCACAGTAGCTGAGAGGTACATCCTGTCCAACATCATCTTGAGCAACAAGATGCATAACTCTCTCCAGCTCACACCAGTGAAAGAACTCCAAACAATAATACACAGATTCTTGGACACTGAAGTTGGGCGTAGAAGCCCTGAGTTTTACCTGTTGGTTCTGCTGTTGTTTTGGCCTGAGGAACAGCCTCGCGTGGTGCAAGAAGAGGATGATGAAGAAGTGGAAGAACAGGCCTCGGAGGATGACGGAACAGAAGACCGAACCTGGGAGGATGAGGACAGTGATGAGGAAGAAGACACAAGAGCAGAGACTTCACAACCATCTCTTGAGCCCATGTTTGACCTTGACCTACAACAGCACACCACATTCATGGAGCGTGCATTTGGGAGAGCTGGGTATGCAAAGTACCTCCGAGGTCGGTACCTTTTGCCACTGTTTTTCCTAGGAAAGGGCACTGGGCTGAGAAAATTGATTCACAAATCAAGGTTGGATGCAATCGTGGAAAAGGAGGTTGATGCTGAGCTAGCTAATGGACAAGAAAGAGGAACGAAGGAGAAATGGAGGCTGATCAATGAAATGTGGGTCACTGGGAAAGTTTGGCATGTCCCAGAAATCCAAGATATCCTTCTCCCGGTCTACCCTCCCATGAAGCCAAAGGAGCATGAACAACAAAAAGTGTCCGTTCATGCTGGATGGAGGGAAATAATGGCTACACAAGAGGTTGAATCTGGGACTTCAGTGCTGGAGCCAATGCTTTTCTATCTTGGCTTCACCATTCAGGGTCCTGTCGTGTTCAAAGTGGGATGTCCTGACAGTTCCGAGGAGTGATTGACAATGAACACTTACAGCTTACAACAGCATTACTTAGGCAACATTCTAGACTTAATATCTAATTAGAAAATTGACTTAATATGCTAATGATGACACAAGTTAGTAGGATTCATCATGAGTGTCTGTTCAAAATTTCTTGGCAACGCATTTGATAGTTATTTTAGTCTGGATGAAAGTGTTGGACAAATTTACAGAAACTCAACTGTATTGTAATTTTTCAGTTTCCATTAGATGGTGTGGTGGTGGTATCTTCAACCTTATGACCCACAAGTTATGTTCATTTAATCATTCTGCATTATCATTTTTTTCTATGAAAATTAGGTTTACATTTAGAAATATCTTAACCCGGTGTCATGCATGATATTGTAATTTGTATTACTCTGTGTGTGGATATTCAAAATATCCATGTGAAAAATGCTGATAGTGTCATTATTGATTCATAAATGTGAACATTCAATCTGACGCAATGAAAAACAACAACAGTCTGAGCAGTGTACTGTTTGCTAAAATGTGCTTATACAGTTCTAATACAGCCGACTTGCATTAACAAGAACAGTTAGAATTCCTATATTGGTTTGGGGTTTTATGATATTTTACGATTTTTTTTCCTTTCAAAGAAATATGTTATGAAAATATAATTGAACACATTGTATGCATATTATGGTGTTGTTTGTGGAAATAAAATCAAACTTGGAATGGGATTATTTGCTTTCCATGTGTGTTTTTTAAAGGGTTAAGGATAGCTGAAGTGCACTTAAATATATACTGTTTGCTGCCATCATGTGACTATTGCGTATTAAATTTAGAGCATACTGAAGTTACTATAAGTATACTAAATTGGTAAATTATATAGGCCTGTGTCTATTTTCCCTTTCTTACGAAAGCTTTTTTTGTTTTAACATTTTAAAAAGCACTTTAACAAATAATAATAAAAAAAACACTACAACAAAACAAAAACATATTTTGTTTATATGCTTTTTTAGAAGAAAAAATAAATAAATTTAGACTAAAAAAATTGAAATACCACAACAAAAACCAAAACACAAAAAAATTAAAGTTTTCTTCAGTGTTCTTTTTTTTGTTTTGTTTTGTTTTGTTTTGCATCTTCGGGCCACCGTACTGGATCGTGATACGTTTCCGACCACCTTATTTAAATCGGACACCGTTCCACAACAGCGCTCTCAGCGGTCAACCACGTACAGTTAAACATAGCGTGACATCTGTAATTTCCGAGCAGCCCTGAAGGCAGCATTTTCCCCGCATCAACTTGCCCAGTGTCAGTTCAGTTAGCCGCCAGTCCGTCTGCCGCACACACACACACTCACACACTCTCACACACACTCAGGTGAGCGACTCATCCTTTTGTGTCAAATACAGAAAACTCCAGATGACAAACTAAACGGAATATTTCCGGGGGGAGGACTCCTAAAACACTGTGACAGCCACAAAAACAACAACAACGTAAAGAAAGCGGAGCTAACGGTCGGACCGTTGACATGTTAGCCCCCCCGGACGACGACAGGTGCACCGCCTCATCGTTAGCCTCATCCTGAGCGACACAGGCGGCTCTGGAGAACCGTGTTCCCGCCTGTGTACGACCTCCTACCGACCCGCTTCATCACAGGTAAGCGGCGTGAACAGCTTGTCCCTCCGGCGTACGTCGCTTTGCCGCATCACCGTCCGGGCAACTCAGCCAGGAGCGGAGATTAGGCGAGCTAACCAGCTAACTGACCCCTTAACCTACTTGTTACCGTGCTAAAGTAACCCGTGCTAGACTCCAGGAACGGGTCAACCGTGCACAGAGCTGCTTCACAGGCCTTTCTTGTGTCTAAGTGTGGCAGGTGGAGGGGACTGGAAACCACTGCTGGCTAACTGGGACACCAGCTTACCAGTCCCATGTAAACAACACAGCACCTTGGCAGGTTTTCCAGGGTTTTCCAGGGTTTTCCAGGTTGTCGTGAGGTCGTAGACCTTTGAGCAGAGTGGAGGCTGCTCGGCTGAACAGCAGGACACCTGACCTTTGTTATCACAAGGCCTGGAGCCACAGTATGATTTACTTTCGTTTTTATGGAGGCAGATATAAAGAAGCAGGAAGTGATGGTGGTGTTGGTGTAAATCACATAATTATTCAGATTTTTTTAAGTATAAAAGGAAATGTTGACTTCAATTAAATTTATTAATTAAAGTCAACATTTCCTTTTTTTGAGTGTGCCTTTTTCTAATCTCCCTAAACCAAAGGTGACGTGTTCAGGTTTGTTTGATCCCAACATCAAATATATTTAATTTACAACCTCATATCTTAGTCGCCGCAAATTCTCTGTTGGTTTCTAACAAGTGAACGAACTCTTGAATGAAAGATGAACATCAGGCGGAAGAGGCAGGACTGCAAAGATGGTGGCCTGAAAGAACAACCAACCGATTATTTAATAAAGCAGTCATTTGTGTAATCCATAAAATGTCCGTGACGCCTTCGAATTTCTTGTTTTCTCCAACTAGGAATCGAGAAAAGCTCCAGCTGACCCCTCTGACCTCACAGTCTGTGTACCGACATGGCCTCGGCCCAATCAGAGCAGTCCAGCGTCCTGCAGGAGGAGCTCACCTGCCCGGTGTGCCTGGACCTGTACCGCGACCCCTTCTTGCTTCCTTGCGGCCACAACTTCTGCAAAACCTGCCTAGACCGCCTAAAGCGCCAAGCGGACCGGGGTCGCTTCCGCTGCCCAGAGTGCCGCGACAGCCACCGATGTGGCACCAACTTTCAGAAAAACTTCAAACTTGCCAATATTTCCGACGACTACCGTCACCGGCGCAGAGTCACCGCCGCATCTGCCACATCTTTGAAATCCAGAGAACTGCTGTCGACTTCGCTGACGGCGCAGCAAGCCAAGAGCGCGTTTGCCGTCCCGTGCGACTACTGCCCGTCAGTCGCCGCCGAGGCACCGTGCAGCAGCGCCGCCGGGGACGAGTCCTGTGCTGCTTCTGTTTCTCAGGAAGACGGCGACAATTCGCGGGAAGCTCCTGCTGCCGCCGCCGCCACCGCCACCACTGCATCGACGTTTGCAGTCAAGACGTGCCTGAAGTGTGAGGTGTCCATGTGCCAGGAGCATGTAAAGCCACATCTGGAGCTGCCGGCGTTTCGCGAGCATCCGCTGACGGAACCGATGAACGACTTCTGGAAGAGGAAGTGCCCGGATCATGATGAGATATACAGGTAGGAGGCGTGCGCACAACATCTAGAGTTACTGTGATCCATCGTGCACTTATTTGGCCCTAAATATCGGAAAAAAAACAGTATTCTGAGTGATGCTCCAGACTGATTTTACGCTGTACGCTGCACGAAACATATTGGGATAATCTGTATATTTATATTATATTGTATATAGAGTAGTCCAAGGACTCTAAAAACTTCTTTTTCCAGCTTTTATTCAGTTTCAGTAACTTGTACCAAACAAGCTGGAGCGTCCCTTCATGAGAGAGTTCAGCATTTCAGGACAGATCTGACATTTTATTTGTCGTGCACCTCCAGATATTACTGCATGGATGACAAAGTGTGCGTGTGCAACGCCTGCACCATAGAGGGAGGACACCTGGGACACAAAATCAAGACCCTGAAAAACACGATGAAAGATCTCAAGGTGCGTTTCTCTCCTCGGACAGAACAGTCTGTGTTCTGCTGGGAAATGAGCTTTTTCAGGCCCGCTGATTGTTTGTTTGGCTTGTGATGAGTCTGGAATCTTTATGAATGAACATTGTCAGTCGGTTTTGTTGCTATAGAGTGTGTGTGTGTGTGTGTGTGTGTGTGTGTGTGTCTGTGTGTAAATGAATGAATGAATGGGAGTCACATGACTTCGGTCTTTCTGCAGCAGAGTTAGATCCACTTCCTGTGCTTTCATTGCTCCTGAACAGAGTGTGAAGCTGAGATGCTTCCAGTTCATTTCTATGGAAACCTGTTGAGTTCAACACGTTGAATGAGTGACCTCAGACTGAACTGACCAATGAGCAGCTTATTGTACGCTGTTAGATGTTTAAATTTCAACAGTTCGACTTCAGAGTCGTCAAAGCAAAGTTGACAGACCACAGACAGAAGATTTAACAAAGATTTAGTCTGTTTGGTTACTTGACTGCTCATTTTCTGCCCTGGTTAATGGCGCTAAATTAAAGTATTTGTATTAATTACACATATTTTAATCCTGCACTCAGAGAGCGCCGTGTTCTAGTGGGGTAATAAAGTACTACGAGCTCTTTAAGATATGACTGTGCTTGACCGTGACGAGCTTTGTAGGAAATTACAGCCTCCAAGAGACGAGATCTCTCAAAGTGCAGGGAGTGTTTTATCGTCTGAAAACTGATCGTGACGTCAGCATCACTGTGCACGCTGTTCACCAGGGCTCGCTGGACAAGCAGCTGTACAGGGTGGAGAGGAAGTACAGCATGGCCGAGAGGAAACTGCAGGAGCAGAAGGAGAAGGAGAGGCAGAACAAGGTAAGACGGCACACGTTAAGAGTTTATAATTTGAGGTTCAGTGAAATCGTTGCCCATTTGTTGTTTTCTGTCCGACTGATCACGCCTCGTCACTTCCCCCATCCAGAAGTTTCTGGACGACTCCGAGCAGGACTTGACCAGGCTTGGCGAGGACATGAAGGCCAAAGTTCTCCGCTTCGTCGGCAGACTGCGCGAGTACACGCGCACTCACTGTGACACCAACGGGCCGGCGATCCAGAAGAACATCTCCAGGATCTGCCAGGACCAGGCCCGTCTCCAGGAGGTCCGCTGCGGCCTCGAGAGCCTCATGCAGGAGAACGACCCGTTCCGCTTCATTGAGGTGAGACGCATCGCTCACCGCTGCCGGGCGTTAAGCACGAATCACATTCATTTACATCTCTACCAAACATTTCCCAAAGTGACCATCGGTTGGGACTTCTGGGAAGTTCTTTTTATGTGCATAAACTGTAAGTAGAGATCTTCAGAAACTTAAATATAATCTGAAGCTGACGTGTTACATCAATAAATTCCTGCTGATACTGAAGTTATCTTTCTGGAAATTTACTTTGTGAGTTCAAACATCTGTTTTTGTTTCTTTTTCAGGCGTACAGGACAACAGGAAAACAGTAAGTGTGTATGATACACTTTGTTTAAATTACCCACAATTTACAGTTCATTCATTAAATTTATATTAATTAATTGTTTTTGACTTCTGAGTTTCCAATTTGGAAAGTTTCTGGAAAAGAACCCTTCTCAACCCTAGTTTAAAGTGTTAAAATGTGTGTGTGTGCGTGTGTACGTGTGTGTGTGTTTCAGGTGCCGCAGGCAGCTCAGAAAAAACATGTTCTACCCGGAGTACGTGGACATGGAGACGGAGGTTCTCGGAGTGATGATGGAGGGGGAGATGAGGAAATTCCTCGATGAGGAGCTGCCCTGTCACGTTGTTGCTGCCATCAGCAGTTTGTGTAAGAAGCTTTCATTCATGAAATCAACTCCGAATGCCTCTGTCATTTCTCGTTTTACTGAGCAGAGTGTGTTTACTCTGCTGATTCTTTATTGATCTCATTAAATTCAGTTTAATCTTGGCATGTTTGGAATGTTTGCATCTTATTTTCAAGCAGCGTCTTGAAAAAAACTGAAAACGTATCAAAAACAACGAGCTGAAAGACGCTAAAACGCTTCGTAAAGCTGATGGGAGCGTGCTCATAATTCGTGTCAGGGTTTAAAAAGAAATTTTTGTCCTCTCCGCCCATCAGGTCATCTCTCAGATCTGGAGGAGGAGGAGGAGGAACAGGAGGAGATCGAGGAAGAGGCGGCGGAGGAGGACGACGACTACGACGACGACAGCAGCTTGGAGGAAATGAGGAGCGAGGGGGAAGAGGAAGAAGACGAGGAGGAAGACGACGACGACGACGACGTGCCCGACCAGAGCGAGCTGGCCGACGATCTTTACAGCCCCGAGGAGGAAGAGGAGGAGGAGGAGGAGGGCGACGACGAAGAAGACGACGAGGACGGAGAAGACGACGACGAGGAAGAGAGAGGGGTTTAACGGAGGACTCGATTTGTATACATCTATTCTTACACTTATTAAAGCACTTTGGATTTGAACAGCGATCGAGTGCAACACGTGTGTTTGTGCTGCGACTCGAGGAGTTACCACATTCTGCCTCAACCCGCCTCCCACAATACTCCGAGCTGACGCACCGGATCAGCTTTGACTGAGCTGGATTTAAAACTTAACTGAGCACTGAGAATCTGCCAATGTGAATCGTCTTGCTTAACCTGCGTTGCATTAAGGTGCTTTATATTAGACGACAACTGGCTGCTGTATACGTACACGCACACGAAGGTGAATGTATCGCGATGGGATGTGGCTGGAAGCACTCGAACACGATTTTTATTTTAAATCCTCTGCACGTCTGCGATGCCATTTTTCCTTTCCTAACACTTTGCTAGAGATTTTACAAAACATGTAAACGACGAATTTGACGTAACTTCACCTGAACTTTTGATACAACAGGTGCTAAACTAAACAAAGACAGTTTTTCCTTAAATGTTCCAACGACAGATGAGAAAACACACCATGGAAAGCCTTCTGGTCAGCATCTTTATCGAGTGTTTGGCAACATATTCCGACCTGACAGAGCGAACGCACAAAGGCTGGTAACGATCTACTTGAGCGAGTCCCCGCGTGTGCCGATTGTCGTGATTGTTTCTTTCATGCTCGAGTTTAAAACAATGCAAGCCAAAGAAGTAAGGATGTGCGCGTGCATGGGAACTTCCATAAGTCTGTCCGCTTGGCATGCGATGTGTTTAATAATTTAACAGTTTACAGGATGACTTTGCTTTTTCATAGCTGTGCTTTAAAAGTAGTTATTGCATTGTTTTAAAAAAAGAAATGTCATGTTCCTATGCACAGTTCATATATTATTCTCAAGATATGAATTTCAGGTGACGAGGAATTTTGCACTTTACTACAAGAAATGTATATAATATATATACATATATACATATATATATATATATATATACAAGGCTGGAGATATCTGAATGTTAAAAGTCGATTTTCTTTCGATACGAGTGGTTTTATGAGGGGCCAAACTGAAATAATTATTACGTAATAATAATAATAAAATAAAATGAAATAGAAAAAACTTGTTGAAGTGTGTTTCTGATATCACAAACACGAGTGTACATGTATGTTGTGTTCAGTATGTTGTCCAAGGACACTTCCACATGCAGACTGGAGATCAAACCGCCGATCATCTGATTACTGGACAGCCTCTCTGCCTCCGAGCCACAGCCGCCCTGATTTAACCTCAGACTACGTCTACAACAACATCTTAGGACTACAATAAAATAAAAAATGACACACACTGCAGTAACATAATGAATAAAATAATAAACAAGTAGTTGTGATTGGTGATTTAACCCCACTGCCCCACTCTCTCCTTCACACAAGGAAAGAACAACTATGGTTTTAGTTTGTCCATTCTGGGCTACCGTAGAAACATGACTCCACAGAAGAAGACCTGCTGTACCTGTAGACATGAAGGCTCTCTGTAAGGTAAGTAAGTCCTGCGGCGAATCTAAAAGATGTGGATCATCGGCGGACCCGAGGCGGGCTGAATGACTCCTGGGTGCTAGTTAGGGCATCGAGTCTGTCACCAGCCCACGAGAGAGCTGTTCCTTCTTCTTTATGACAGAAGCTGTTTACTGACACAATTCTATGAGACAGTGATGTTTGTTTTCCGACCTCCCTACTGTTCACAAAATGTGAATTGCTGCATCAGGCTGAAGAAAGAAGTTTTCATAAGATGTGAAAATGTATTTTTGTGATAAGTAGTTTCAAATAAAATGATTGTGTCCTGTGTCGAATTTGTTTTCCTGTAAAAAAGCTAACTTGTTTGATGCAACACAAAAGCTAAAATCTACTGAAATTTGGAGGTTTATTAAATTAAATTAATTAAATTCAGTTAATTTACTGAATATATATTGAAAATATTTTTAACATTTTATTAGAAAATATTAACATTTTCTAATAAAATGTTAAAAATATTTTCTAATAAAGTTTAAAAAATAATTTTCTAATAAAATGTTTTAATAAAATTCTAATGTTTAAATATTTTCTAATAAGATCTAAAAAATATTTTGATAAAATGTTTTAAAATATTTTTGGATAAAATATGTAAAAAAAATAATTTTCTAATAAAATGTTTCAAAAAATCTGCTTAAAAAATATTTTCTGATAAAAATGATTTTAAAAAATTCTAATAAAATATGTTAAAAAAATCTAATAAAATGTTAAAAAAATAAAAATTTCTAATAAAATGTTGACAGCTAAAAATTCTGTTTTAAATATTTTCTAATGTTAAAAAATATTTTCTGATAAAATGATTAAAAAAAATTCTAATAAAATATGTAAAAAAACCAAAAGGTTAAAAAAAATATTTTCTAATAAATGTTCAAAAATTTGTTAAAAAATTCTAAAAAGAAAAGTTAAACATTTTCTAATAAAACATTAAAACATTTTGATAAAATTCTATAACAAAATATATGTAAATAATTTTCTAATACAATGTAATGATAAATTCTAATAAAATTCTAATACTTTCTACTAAAAAAAATTCTAATAAAATGTGTGTGTTTTAAATGTTCAAAAAATATTTTCTAAAATATTCAAAAATTCTGAGAAAATGTTAACTTTTTTAATCTGTTTTAAACAATATTTTGTGTTAAATTGTGTTAGAATAAACAAAAAAATCTTCTATTTTTGTATTTATGTATGCATGGTCTATACAGAAAACCTCAGAACCTCTTTATTTTCTAAGCATTTACAACTTTACTTTAAAAGACACATAATTAAAGAATAACGTGACACACATGATATACACAGATTTTATTTTCCAGAGGTCACAAAAGAAGCCAAATACGAACGTGTACAGTTGTTTCCAACGCACATGATCAACTTTAACAGCATTCAGTGAAGGAAGGCCAGGGAATAAATATACAAAACTAAACTGTCTGTGGTCCACGTCCTATTGACTACTGATCAGGCTAGAGCCCCTCCAGTGCTGGACGGGCCTTGAACCGAGCACGGAAATCAGCCTCGGTGTGCTGAGAGGAAAAACAGGGAGGAGAAATGAAGACAAAGATGATTGGTGTCCATTACAGTGCGACCGAGCTGAATTCAATTTGTGTTAAAGGAGAAACAACTCAAGATGGATGTGATCACATGACGCAAACTCACCTCCTTCACAGAGAGCTGAACTCCCTCTGACTGATTCTTTAAAATGACTTCCATGAACACGGGACACAGCGCGGCATTCAGACTCCTCAACTACACAAACATAAATAACGCGGTTCAATGATCGGGGTCTTCAAGAAAGCATTCAGTGATCGTGCTGAGAGGAGACGACTTTTACCTGGACCACTGTTTCGTGGTCTTTTAGGATGAGTCGGCATACATCTTGGTGCCTTTGCTCTTGCATTAGCATCACCTCTATTGCTCTTGGTTGGCAAAGCGTAGCTACACACAGCGACAAAAACAAGATTCATGTACAGTTTATTATATATATAATAAACGAAAAAAGATATTTTCTCATCAGAACATCACTCCTGCTGAGAACTGCAGAGATGACACAGTGTGGTAGATTCGGGTGAAAGCTAAGACATCCTTGCTTTTAATTATATGCATCACATATAATATTCATATTTACCATCTTACAGGAACAATATGTATGATACGGTAGACAGCAGGTGTGCGGTATTTTGAATTTGGAATGCAGTACCCATTTTAATCAATAGATGTCACTGTTGCAAAAAGCAAGTCACATGTGTGTCTTTAATACTTAAAGCGTGGTTGTTTTTGGCTGAGGTCTTGACAGCCGTCGAGCCAATAAGGAATGATCGTTGCAAAAAAAAAAGAAAAAAAAGCTCTAGCGTGTTTGAGATCTAGCTCCGCAGTTGTCCTGTAAGAGCGAGTGGGTTGACTACATCTCAGCAGCCTGAAAAAGATTTGTTTGTGCAACATTTTTTGTATTGTATACTGACCATAGAGACCTATGTAGAAGAGTACACCAACGCTTTTGTCTCGTTTCCTTGTATATTTGTTTTGTTTTGGGTTTTCTTTCCCGCCTTAAATGTGAGGGGAAGGGTTAGAGGACAAAGGTAATGTGTGTTAACTGTGCAGCCAAGTTTGGTCCATACATCATCTGCCAGGCGTTCTGTACTCTTTTATCACACATACATTATCTGTCATTATGTTCCATAACTTAAACAAAACATGTCTTCAATAAACCTCATGATTTCCATCCCATATCTCCCTATAAGACCCAACATCGCACTCATATCACACATGACACACGGTTGCGTCTTTCTCGCACGTCCTCACCATACTACCACTGATGCAAACCGCTTGCAGAGGTTGTGGATGTACTGGAAGTAGTGCTCCACCACGGTCATGTAAAACCCGACACTTTCACATTCAGAGTCCCGTCGCGCTGTTTCTGTCAGCTGCCATGGTCAGTTCATCTGAAGTATCTGTCTTTCTTTTTCTTTTGGCCAAAGACAAAGAACATGAGACAAATCACAACTGGTATTTACAACCGTTCATTTGACATACAGTGGGTTTATGGCTGGAATCAGACATGGAAAATTAAAAATTTGACCTCTAAAAAAATAAATCAAAATGTTGGAGTCCATTTACCATTTGATGGTTGCCATGTGAACCAACAGATGGTGCTCTTAAAACCTCAGTTTTACCTTTAGTATGCCCTACTGGCCTATCAGTATACTAAGATAGAATATAAATACACTTCCACTTGAGTGAACTGCATGTTTGACATTTCTAAAATAACCATAAACAAAAACTTTATGCAGCATTAAGCTTGTTCGTATCATAAATCAATATTAAATCCAAGAATTACTGCAGTTTTGTAATCAACAGTTTCATGTTCTGGTTGTGTTTCAGAGTCAAAAAGGTTTAGACTCAGTTATTAGAAATTCAGCAACTGAAAATGATTCTGCCTAATCTCAGCCACACAGTTTTATCACACTTCTTTCAGACTCTTACCACTACTTTAGGTAAGATGCCTCCACCTCCCAATTCCATGAGCTGGCATGGGCATTGCTGTCTCTCACTCACAAGCTGTCAATGAAAAAAAGTCCATTTAAATACATATTTTAGATGTAACAGTTTCATTTATAGTATCTTTAAATTCTTACCCCAAACAGGATGCTGGATGGACGGTGTGGCCCTTTAAAAACAACAAAGTATTAGTCATATTCATAAAACAAACTGTCACTTTGGAGAACAAAAATATATTCTGCATTCTTACAGTAACTTAATCAAAATATTTAAGTAAACAACTGCTAGTTGTACAGTTGGAGATCACCCACAGGCTGTCATGGATATCTGCATAACATTAAATGTTCATAATTATCAAAAAGTTAAGAAACTGACAGAACAACCGTCATTTTAATAAAGTTTTTAGCCCAGTTCATTAAAGTTTGTTTAAAAAAGTATGGTTAAAGCACATATTTTTATTGTGTAGACAGGTAAAAGAGGCGTTCATGCAAATATGTATCTAATTTCTTTAAAGATTGCGTTTTAACCTGTTGTTATGAATGACAACACCTTTATGATAAACCGGATTAAACCAACATGAGGTGTGAGAATTAAAACATCAATGCAGAGACTTACCGGCATGATGTAAGGCTTGATTTAACAGCTGCAACATGACGGAAAACAACAACATCAGCTTCAACACAAGCAGCAAAGAATCACTCAATGATATTAGTTGGTGTGCCTGAAGAAAGAGCACACTATCTATTACTGCCCATGCTTATTGAGTGTGCCTGCAAGGCGCATTATTCACTATCCCCCAGACTTATTATTCTCACGTATTCCAGGAATTTCCAGTGCCTACTCAGTTTTTGGTCGCACATACACAAAAAAGGTATCAAAGCGACCGGCTCGGCCGGGAATGCTGTGCTGTGACTCCTATAAGCGTTTAAGCCAGCCGGTTTTGCTAAAATCACCAAAAACCACACCGACATTTACAATGGGTGTGTATTGGTAGAATGTTTGAGCTAGAATCGTTGCCATCATCGCTAGAGTGGAGAGGAAGAGAAAAAACGGACAAAAAACTGTAAACGGTTCCCGTGGCTACAAATGTCACTCCATGGAAATAATTTCTACATAGAAACGTAGGAAAATTCGTGGGCTACGCAGCGATATCACTGCTGAAGCTGTCAGACTTATAGTTTTGGCGGGAGACGCACTGATGCGCCAGGATCACCCACCGACAGCCCCATCTGTAAACTGGAGAGGAGAACTTTCCCAAAGGAGCACGGGGCACCTGTTCTTTCTCTCTCTCCCCAAGTCACATTTTTTAACTTTAGACACTGAAATTCGGCATTCGCATGGTCGACAAGATGAGGATGCTCGCGGTCACTTCGGCTTTTTGATACGACCTACCGTTTGGCATCAGTGTCCACTAGTTGGAGGGGGTTCATTTAGAGACTTTGTGTCTCTCAGCAGTCACACACACAGACAGAGCACAGCTGCAGTTAATTACTCTGCCCTGCAGCTGACCTGGATAACGCAAACAAAGCAGCAACAACAGCATGTGAGTAACTGTTAGTGTCAGCAGAGCCACAGACTGTCGGTGGAGCTGCTGCTGTGTGACCCTCTGTGAACAAACCGACCGTTAACGGACGAAAACGGAGCGTTACCTTCCGAACAGCGAGTTCATCTTCGTCTGTAGTTCACGGAAAACACACGCGCGCTGTGTGTTCGCGGTGTTATTCGGCTCGACAGCTACATGAAACTGCAAAACTACAAAATATCAACAACACATGTATCCGCAACACTGGCGCTACAGGAAGCGCTAACAGGAAGTTAGTCCGTCCAAGCTTTTTATTGTCCGTGGTGTGGTGCGCCAGAACAAACGTTCGGGCATATAAACAATATTATATCTATCTATCTATCTATCTATCTATCTATCTGTCTATCTATCATCTATCTATCTATCTATCTATCTATCTATCTATCTATCTATCTATCTATCTATCTATCTATATATAAATATTATAATATATAATAATATATAATAATATATATATTAGGACCCAGATTACAAGATACCCCAGATTTTTTATTCTAAGAACAAATCGTGGTCTCAGAGAATAAGATGATGAACTCTACAAACTTTTATTTTTTGAGTTACATTTGCCAGAAAGAGTTACATCTGTGTTTTTCTTCTCAGACAGACTCACAGTATCACATGCAGCATTGCATATCGCACAAAATTTTGTGCGAATAAACAAAAACAAAAACAAATGCAACACAGTACAGATTCATTATTTTATGGCTCTCGAGATATACACAATCTTATTCTTCGTATTTTGTCAGGTCAGTATAGGTACAAGATAAAAATGACAAATGAGCGTAACAGGAAAGAAAATCCCAATGACAATTCAAATAATTCATCCATTTTATAGTAAAACTCTTCATAAAACTAGTAAATGCAGTGCTTGGATAAATCCACTAAGAAACCCTGTTGGGTTTTTGATTGCAAACAGAAAATAAACAAACCTTAAATGTGATTGATTAAATTAGTGATACAATTGTAACGTGTTCAAGGAATTTAGTCAAGAACATTACAGCAAAACATCATAGAACATTCCTAAAAAACCTCATCACCAGTCTGTGATACTGTAGGTGGAACTCTGCTCGGGTGTGGCTGGATGAAGATAGATCGACTTTTAAAAGCTCCAAAAAGCAAATAATAAGAAAAAAATACAATTCAGCAATATTTAAGTGTGTACGTTCACATCAAAGACAGATATGACAATATGTTTAAAGAATACATAATCAAAGTTTCTTTGTATGCTGTGTAGTCTTTGAAGGTTTTATGTTTTTACATGTTTCATTAAATCCATAAACAATGTGCTAAAATAGAAACTATGTAAATGACCAAGTTGTAGAAACAACTTCTTTAATGAAATCACTCTCTTTATCGGAATGTCCTTTTAGATGAGTCATATATTTTTTTGTCCAACATCGTTCTCTCCACCTCCAACTTTTAATGACTAAGTAGTAAAAAAAAAAAATACAAAGTACAATGAACAATTCTTAATGCATCCAAAGCTGTTGTGAAAGTCCAAATGGCCACGTAGGTAGGTGTTGTTCCCAGGCCACAGTCGTCTTTTTAATCAGTTAATTGTTTTATTACTATCTTGGATACTACTATGCAAGGAGTTTACCCTCCAGTCCAGTCAGTGTTATGATCATGTTACCCTGTCAACTTTGTTTGTTGTAGATTGTATTGTTTATATTCAATGATAAAGTTATATGTAGTCAAGCAGAAAATGCTCTGTCAGAATTCTTAGATGCTCAAATTTCACATTGGCTTTTGTCCTTTCAGTCGGCGTCCCCTTAGGGTTCAAAGTTGAAAGCACTTCTTTTTACTTCATGTTTTTCAGACTCCTCAGGTCCACGTAGGAGAGCCTTCCTTACTCTTCATGCCATTAAGGATGTCAAAGAGGCATCTTTGGCATATCAAGCCAGTACAGATCCGGAATGTCCCCTCATCTTGTTTTGTGGTGTTGTTAAAATACTCACATTATCGTAGGTCTCTGGTGAGATTAAGCCTCTTTAAGAGATCTGTCTAGGATGGATTCTGTATCGCTCACTCTGTTAATGAGCTGTCGATGGCGATCTGAGAAATGCTGACCTGGCTGTTATGGAAGATAAGGCAAAGCCAGCAAACATCAATTATTAGAAGATGTAATGCTAATATGTTAAACAAAAAATGCAAAAATTCAGCAGTGTGCAGAATGTATGTGTAGTAATTCTATCACTTCTCCAGTTCTGATTTTATTTTTATCACCTTGTTCATGATCAGTGCTGCTTTTGGTAGTCCTAAAATAAAAGTGCAATACTGATCAGTTCATCGATATAGTTTATGTTTCTTGTATTAAATTCACAATGCATGGGGAATCTGCTCTGCTAAACCTGTACACCTTCAGCACAGGTGGTACAAATACTGTGTATAAATAACTCACCTTTTCTAATAATGCTGGTCCAGACGACATCTTTGTCATCATTTTTCTTTTGCTTACTCTCAAGTTTTAGGCAAAAGTCATTCTCAGCATTTCTGATGAACACCTCAAAGAAATTTAGGTTTCTCCTTTCACTTGTGAGCTGTAACTTCTGTGGAAAAAAATAATGTCTGTGTTAATTAGTTGAATTGTCATGGTTTCACAAGGGATGAAATGAAAAATGTTTTATTGTAGTACAGTAATGAACAAGGATCTGATTATTTTACTGACTAATTGACTTAACTGTAATTTTTGTTAAACAGTATAATAACAAAAAGCAGTGTCAAATTAGAAAATGAAAAAGAAACTATGTATTCAGAAAAGTTGGCTCTCACAAAATGACAGTAAAATATTGTCTATATGTCATTTGAATTGAATTTAACACCTGAATGCTGTTAGTGTGAAAAATACAACCAATACAAGTTTTCACTTTTTTACTTTAAATGATCTATTCTGATACTCTGTTTTTTTTTGCTACTACTGAGCCCCATAATTGAAACCTTACTTCAGGAGAATTTCAGCAGTGTCCATGTCTGCTGTGAGGAAGAAATGATCCTCCATTTGAAGAGAGACGTCTGGTTTTGGCTTTCGGATTATTATTGAACCATCAGATGTCTCCGTGTCCTTCACTTCCTGTGAAAAAACATAGTCTTCTTTAAATTCACATGAGCCAACAGAGATATCTAAGTACAATCATAATGGTTAACCCAAATTTCCAGGTGCATATTTAGTACAAATTGCAATGGTTTGTATTAATGACTGAAAACAAATGAAATTTAAACTAGTATATGACCATCTAAATTGGGACCAAGTAAACATGCAGTGTGAATTCCTTGTTTGTTTTGTATAGTATGTCATAATAAACTTTGACTCAGGGCCCGAAGTTTCATCGGATCATGGCTATGGAGTGAAAGTTGGCTGAGTACCAACTTGATGTGGGATGATGTCACTTCAGACACTTGTTCACAAAATCTCCCCAGCTGTCAACAGGCTGCAGACATGTCACTGACATTGTGAAGTCATAGTCTATGAAAGAAAAAAAAAGGCCATTTTCATTAAGCTTACTTTAGTCAGAGGCTGGCGACTTATTTGAGAGTCATTGTGTTGATGAGCTCTTGCTAACTTTTTCAAAAGTTATTATTTAAAAAGTGCACTTCCTGCAGGATTGTTGTAAGTATAATTTGTATATCTGAAATACCCAGGAGCCAAGTTCAAACTTTACACATTACTTCAATGGCAGCAGGCTCCATAAATATAAATCTAGCAACAATATGCTCTAGTCTTGTCTTAATCACACGAATGCTTGAAGAAAAATGAAATGGCAAGATCATCTCTTTGCCAATACACTACATGCGAGACTCTTACAAAACCTGTTTTATTGGTTGATTTGTTTTCTTTGACTTTACGTCATGGTAGAGATGGCGGCTCATTCTTGAATACTTTTGTTCAGATATATGTACATCGTACATACTATTATTATCATTATTATTATTATTTATTTATGTCTTTTTATTTTTGCTGATGAATGAGATGTTATCTGACCAGTTAGCACAAACAACCAACTCTTTCTTCAGGCTTATGGTGTAGCTGATATTGGGTGTTTCCACAATCCTACTTCTAGGGGTTTTCCTTGTTTTCCCTTGGTCCATAAAGCGTTCTCCACGGATAAATTATTTCTTTACTGATAGAAACTCCTCTCAATGGTAACTGCCTGTGAGTTGTCAGTCTATAATTACTTCTGACCATGCACCCTTGAAAATGACGATATGCATTCCCAGTGCAGATTCCAGCTATTGTCCATGGAGACTTAGCCCTTTGCTTCTCTCCCTAACCTTAACCTCTGCCCCTAATTCATGCAGAGGCACCAGACAAGGCTGTCCAGTGTCTCTGATCTTATTCTTTATTGCCATAGAACACGCTAGTATTAGCTATTTGGCAGGATATTAATATTATATATAATATAAATAGGGAATTGATCAAGGAGGGTTAGAGTGCAAGGTATCACTTTATGCCGATGATTTGCTGCTGTACATTTCAAATCCTTTGTTAAGCCTCCCTAATCTACTAGACACATTGAAAAAAATGATAAAAACTCAGGTTATAAAATAAACCAATTAAATTAATGCCACTCAACATATCTGCAGAAAGACATCTCTTTCCAATTGTATTCCTTTAAAAAATAAACACAAAAACATTCAAATATCTGGGAATTTAGGTTACACACAACTATAGAGACCTATACAATGTTAACCTATACAATTTGCTAATAAGTTCCTTTACCTGTTTCAGAACCACTCCCGCATATTTTTGACAAGATTCTTTTTCAGCTCCATAGACAAACTCATATCCTTTATCTGGAACAAAAAACTCAAAAAAAACTCCCCAGATCCCACTTTTAGATATCTACAGTTTGAAACTTTATAGCCTCAGTTGCTTTCATATATTCCCTATATCTTTGTTGTGGGAAAAAGCTTAAAACAGATTATAGGTCAGATATATGGCCTTCTCAATCTCTATTTAACTTGTCAACTTTAGATTATCTGAAGCACAAATGGGAGGAGAATTTAAACAGACCCCAGATGTGGTGTGAAAGAAGGTATCAGGAGGACTCACACATTTCCTATTTCTCAAGGCATACAGTTGTACAATTCAAGATAGTGCAGACTTTACTAGTCAGAAGTTAGGCTTTCCAAAATGTTGTCCTGACTGTCCAGGCTGTCCAGAGTTAAACCCTACTTGCCCAACTCTATTACACATCTGGGCGTGTCAAACTACACCACTTCTGATCCAATTTTCAACACTCTCGGTCTAAAATATTTGTATATTCACGTTATTATTATTATTAATAATAAACAGCTATTTATTATTTAGAATATCTGTTTGGTGTTGAACCACAGAGTGTGAATTTAAGTAATTCTGAGTCCAATATGATGTTTGTACACTACTGGCCAGACGATTGATTGATTCTGATTCTCCTCTCTCTGCAAGGGTCTGTTTTTTAAATTCTATGAAACTTGGCAGCCTTTGTCACATATGTTCTTTCTGTCTCTGCTATATTTGTTTACGTGACTCACCTTGTAGACAATGAAAGCGGCAACTAAGTTAGTTATTGTTTGCTTTTTGTATTTTGCATATTAGAATCATTCACTCTAGTATTCTGGTAAACATGTTTCCTGTAACTGGTTATAATATTCACCATATCCACTGTTTATATTCATCTGGATATAACAAATAAATGTTTCATTTGAAGCGCAAAGTAAATACAGATCTTTAATATGTCCCTTACTATCCAGTGTGGAGATACACCTCTTCCATCTTTCAGCTGTGACTGCGATGTCTAGTAAGAGGCCCTGCTGTGTGTAATCCTTACATGAAGGCCTCTCCTGTATTCACTCCCATGAGCAGAAACCGGTATGTGAGGCTGGCGTGTTCCTTACAAATCCGCCCTTGAAAAGGACACACACTGCATTCATAGTAACCTGCTTCAGAATGTAGGCTAAAGAGTGAAAGGGGAAGAAATGACTGTATTAATGAACATACATAATTAAGTTCTAAATGTCTTGTGCACGTACTGCACCATTACCAGTATAAACCACTGCATTGCACTGCAATTAGCTATCACTGCTTTTCAGTTCATTTTGATGTCACAATGCATCAAAATATATTAGAAGTAAAATATAGTCTTTACCTATAGATGTGAACTTCACCCTCTTTGATGACTTCAGGTTGAAGTTTAGTCAAATCACCGGAGTTCTGTTTTAGAAGACACTTTTAAAATAAATAAATTTATTTATCTATATATAATAAAACATGGCAAAACAAACAAACAAAAAACTTACATTTTTCCTGCAACATGTTCCAAACCTCAACCCCTCAGAAGGCCCTAGTTAAAGCACATTGGTTAAGTTTAAAGGGCTGCCACAACCAAGATACAAAAAAACACATTTTATTCTTACTGTACTTATTGGTATCAATCAAGACAAACAGTTCTGGTTCAATTGGCACTATCCAGTTCTAAGATTTCAACATAGTACAATTGAATGGGATTTTATTAGTGGTGCACACAGAACTGTTATATGTTACATGATACCATACTTACCCTTTCTGCAGTTTTGGTCTGGATGCCAAAGGCTACTGGACCTCTGATGGTAAATCCAAGGTAAAAGGAGACTTGGCGTGGTATCATGAGGCTGTTTACTTGGGTTGCCTCCTCAATCTCTTTGCCACCAACAGTTGCACAGATTCTGTAGTTTTCTACCATCCCCTCAACTTTGAGAAGGCATTCTTGGATCATGGAATGTTGAAAAATCTCATCATTGCCCCAATCTACTTTTGTTTCCTTATTTTCCTTAGGAAACAATCCTTCAAGGACCTTTCTATGAATAAGTCTGTTCAGACCTTGACCTTTTCCAATGAAAAACAGAGGCGGAGTACCTTGATCAGTATGCCTTGTATGCATGTTCATGAAATCGATGCATACACTGAATTAATTGACTAAGGTCAACAACACATTTGTCTTTACTGTCTGTAGGCGCAGCACAGGAGGAGGTTTGGCAGGTGGGCTCAGGTGTGTCTTTGGAGGTCAGGGACATTTTCTTTACAAATGTATTTAGGAACTTGGAATCAAAGCGAAACATCCCTCCCTTATTGATTAACATAATATGAGAGATGATGTAGTTGGCCAGAGCTGGTAATGAATCTTGGCATTGAAAGATTTCTTCCACCATGTAGTGATTTCTTTAAGCTCTGATTCAGTGTATTCTCTGTCGAACATCACCGATTACTCCAGCAGAGTCTCAGCCAGGTTTGTTTAAGCTTCTGGATTAAAACATCAACTTCTTGTTTTAAATTCTTTGGTGAGTCTCCGACATACTTCTTGTAGCAGTCAAGTCTCTCCAGAGATGTGAGGATCATCTTTATTCATACCAGGCTTTAGTGTAAGTAAGATACTTATCCAAAAAAATGCACATTTTCTCTCAACCTCGTCTCTGAGGCTTCTTATTAGATCATTAGAATCTGTTGAGTTTCATTGTCTCCCAGGAGAGGTGCTGGACAGACTCTATGGACCCATTCTTTGTGAGAACTCTTCTCCAGGTGTCATCCTGGCTGACAAGTAGATCATACACAAGGTTGCAAACCTGCAGATAACCAAACAGCCTCTGTTATTAAAAAACATGTGAGACTTTGGTAGTGCCATCTCCATATGTCTGTCCCATGTTGATTTTCAGCAAGTCGTTCTTCATCTTTGAAAGCTTCAATGGCCTTTTTGGCCAGTTGAAAAATTTCTCTTGGTTTGGCAGGATTTTTCGCTGTTTGGATAGCCTTTTTGCTCTTTAAATGTTTCTTATGGACTTGTGATATTATCAACCCAACAAATGAATTTGATCTCTTTCCTTTGCTCGCTTTGCCCACATTTTGCCAGATTGTAATCGTTTAGTTCTATGCAATAAAAAGCGAGCAAGAAGCAGCTCTTGGAAAAATGGATTTTTATCAAACTTTTTTGATGCTACCTTTAAAACTGATACACTGTTGGCATTGTCCTCTTGTCTTTTTGAATGTAGGATTAACCTAGAAAACTTTTCTTTGTCCTTAATGATCTCTGTACCAGAATTGGGTTCTTTCTTTTTGGTTCTCTTTGTCAGCATGTCTTTCAAATCAAGCAAATATTGAGAACCTCATGTACAAACAGGTAAAGAGAATTTCTAGCTGTGTCACTTCTGGTCATACCTGCTTTATGCATCAACTCTGTACAACTGTGCTATCATATGGTGAGCCATGCTAACTTTTTCCAGATCTTTTATCTTGTTGGAAGGTGATGAGATGACTAAGGGCTCCATTCTGTCTCCAGTGAAAGGTCTTCATGGCTCAATAAGTCTTCATGTTTGAAAGTTCAGGCACTGAGACTCCTTGAGATATGAACCTGGTACATAACCGTTCAACAGGGATAGGCAGGCAACAAGCTGTGTTTTCCGTGGTCTATTTCCTCTTCTGACTGTACTGAATACTTTGCATGCTTGTTGGACATAATGTGAAGAGTGGTTGCATGATGTTAAAAAGCCATGGAAATGTTCACATTTGTCTCTGTACTTCAGGCTAAGTTCTTTCTTTTCTCATCAAATTTTTGCTTCTCCGTGTCCAGAAAGTACATCTTTAAGGGCGACATTGTCATTCTGCACAACTGATCCTTTTCTAATACAGCTGAAAAATCACCACAGGCATGCAGTGTCTATCTCCTGTTTAATAATCTTCTCCATGATGCTGTCTTCCAGATTTTTCCAAAATCTGCTCACTGTTCACCAACAGCAGCACAGTGGTTTGGTTGCCTCTGCTGCCTGCCGTGTAAAGGTTGATCACCTCGTTTGCAACATTTGTGATGTCTGGTGAACTTGTTAAAACTTCTGCACATCTGAAGGATTTCCTCAAGTCCCACAGCACCTATGGCAATCTGGTTCCCCATCTGGCTGGTGGAACAGTTTAACAGTTGATATTCAGGCTGTTTTTCTTTTGGCGAATTTGTTCCGGTAATTATCGTATCCATCTGCGTTTAATAATGCCACCTGACTCCTGTTCCTGTTCACTTATGTAAAAAGTTCAACCATTTGGCGGGCCCCTCATAAAAGTTTTCCTCAATCTGCTCAAGAAGTTTGGATCGAAGAAAGACTTTCCTTCAAACTGATTTGCATAGAACGTCCAGCAGGTCACATTTCGAATTCATTTCCAAATAAATTTCTCACTCTTCGAGCAGTGGAGAGGGCTGGGCCATTTGCCATCTCAGACTTTGAGTCAAGAAAACAACTTTGAAAAAACAGGAGAGACAAGTGAACAATGGAAAGATAATGTTCATTACCTAATAGATGCTATATGACAAGTCCTGACAGGAAAGTGCTTTGGTGCCTTAGACTCTACAAGTGGTTGTGATCAAGGAATGTCTGCACTGAGCAGTATGAGATAAATCTCATGAGTCCAGGCCGTCAGTGATGGCATTGAAATGATCTCTTAATATACATAAATGTATACTATAATATCTTAAAATCATATCAGGACTCTTGACCTCCAGTATTTTCTAAAATCACAGCAGTACGATCTTTACACTAATTGAAAGCATCAGGAAGTGCCTCCCATAATGCATGAGCTGGTCTCAAACTAGCCATTTTTTTGCAACTAGTAGCTATTATTAAGGCTTCAGCAAACATTTAATATTAGCATTGTGGGAAACCATATATAACTTCAAGTAAAACTGGTTTAAAACAATGAAACTGACCTTAGTTT
Source organism: Protonibea diacanthus (assembly GCA_028641955.1). Lineage (NCBI taxonomy): Eukaryota > Metazoa > Chordata > Actinopteri > Sciaenidae > Protonibea > Protonibea diacanthus. Next base: position 2,741,375 of record CM053998.1, on the reverse strand, counting down.
GATCTTTAGTTGAATCGTCTGATCCGTTCATAGAGTGAGGCTTCCTCAAACTCACAGAATCAACGCTCTGTACTTCCTGTAATCTCAGAGGGCAGGACTTGCGGTGTACTTTCCACTTCTTCTCATGTTACATTTGAAAAAGCCCAGGGTAAACAACTCCCTCGTGGGTTGACAGACTAGACACTGTAAATATGCATGTAAGGCAGTTAGTTGACTTTCTCTACTCTCTCTCTCTCTGTCTCTCTCTATATATACCGGGCTGTGCGATTAAAAAAATCAATTTAATTATAAAATCTACGTTAATTAATCTAAATTAAATGCACATATATATCAAACACTTGTGACTGGTGCAGCCATGCCACTGCTGACTGAAGCCGCATGTTTATTTTGCTCAAAACTAAACTTAAAAAAACATAATCTGACATTCTAAATAAATCCTCATTATCCTCTATTGCTATCTTCAGGTCCCAGTTAAAGTTTCCAGACTACATGCAGATGAAGTAAACGTTAAACTGTGACACTCCTGGCCCTCCATCAGCTTCCTCCTGGTTGGAGGTTGATGTTTTTTTCTTAAACTTGAGAAAATCACATTCAAAGCCTCCACAGAGAAATTTTTTTTCAGATGGCAACCCATGGTTACATATTTTAAAAATAAAAGACTTCCAGTTGATCTGCTATAGTTATTTATCTACTTAGTACAATTTAACCCTGAGCCGTTACTTATTTATGTGTCTGCTTTATTTATTCATACTTTTTTCCCCCCATTTGTTGTTTTATTTTATTTATTACCTTGTTCCCTTTCACACTTTGTCATCGTGTTGTGTCTCATTATCTGACTATAGATTGTTTAAAAGATTAATAAACTGTAAGAAAAAAACACAGCATAATCACATGTAATAGTTTCATATTATATATGAGTATGAGTATGAACTTACATACTGAGAGAACTTAAAATAACAAAATAATGACTTTAGACATCTGAAGGAATATCTTTACTGGATTTTTAAAGAAGTTGTTTATCAGTTAGGCGTGTACACTGATGCTGATATATCGTACTTTCTGATGGTTTGCCTGGTAACTTTGCACCATAACAACAGGACTCAGAAGTACCACAGAAAAACCTTGTTGTCTTTACCCAGTTTTTGCAGCGATCATCTATGATTGCCTATATAGAGTGCCCGAGTTGTTTGTCTGGACCTGTTGGAATAATAGTAAGTATCATGTATGTAAGGACACTTGAATTACAAGATTTTCTATTCTAAGAACAAGGACAGAAAATCAATGACAGATTCCAATAATTCATCCATTTTATATTAAAACTCTTCATAAAACTAGTAAAAACAGTGCTTGGATAAATCCATTAAGAAACCCTCATTTGGGTTTTGAGTTACCAAACAGAAAAATAAACAAACCTTAAATGTGATTGATTAAATTAGTGATACAATTGTAACGTGTTCAAAGAATTTAGTCAAGAACATTACAGCAAAACATCATAGAACATTCTAAAAAAACCCACTGTCTGTGATACTGTAGGTGGAGCTCTGCTCAGATTGTGGCTGGATGAAGATAGATCGACTTTTAAAAGCTCCAAAAAAACAAATAATAAGAAAAAAATACAATTCAAACAATATTTAAGTGTTAATGCGTTCACATCAAAAGACAGATAAACATGTGTTTTAAAGAATACATAATCAAAGAAGTTTCTTTGTATGCTGTGTAGTCTTTGGGGTTTATATTTTACATGTTTTATTAAATCGATAAACAATGTGCTAAAATAGGAAACTATGTAAATGACCAAAGTTGTAGAAACGCTTCTTTAATGAAATCCTCTTTATCAGTGTCCTTTTGAATGAGTCCATATATTTTTGTCAAACATCGTTCTCTCCACCTCCAACTTTTAATGACTAAGAAATAAAAAAAAAAATAATAAAAAAATACAAAGTACAATGAACAATTCTTAATGCATCCAAAGCTGTTGTGAAAGTCCAAAGGGCCACGTAGGTAGGTGTTGTTCCCAGGCCACAGTAATCTTTTAATCAGTTAATTGTTTGTTACTATCTTGGATACTACTATGCAAGGAGTTTACCCTCCAGTCCAGTCAGTGTTATGATCATGTTGCCTGTCAACTTTCTTTTGTTGCTTAGATTATATTAATTTTTATATTCAATGATAAAGTTATATGTAGTCAAGCGAAAATGCTCTGTCAGGAGAATTCTTCGTGCTCAAATTTCACATTGGCTTTTGTCCTTTCAGTGATCGACGTCCCCTTAGGGTTCAAAGTTGAAGCACTTCTTTTTACTTTATGTTTTTTGGTCATGTCCCTCATTTTGTTTTGTGGTGTTGTTAAAGCTCTCACATTATTGTAGTTCTCCAGTGAGATTAAGCCTCTTTGCAGAAGTCTGTCTAGGATAGTTCTGTTATCGTTCACTCTGTTAATCAGAGCTGTCGATGGCGATCCACGAAATGCCGACCTGAAGCTGTTATGGAAGACGAAGCAAAGCCAACAAACCTTAAAATTGTATAACAGATTGAAAAAATGTTGGTGTAGCAATGTTTGGAAACAACTATGTGAAGATATTAGTCCTCTCAAGTGAATTTTTTATTTCTGCATATACATACCTCTCATGGTATCTGTGCAGGCTATTCAGATAATGCTTGGCCCAGGATTTGAGAGATCTGTTACACAATACAATGTTGAAATTCCATTAGTGATGTTCAAAGCAATTAAAACATTTCAGTTTTCTGTGAACAGACTTGCAGAAATAGTCTAAAGTAATATTTAAACAAGTTTATCTTGTACTATCAATAGGTAACAGTGACAGAATTAGTAAAAATACAAAGAATCATTTGATCTGAATTCGGTGGTCGGTCAGTCAATAGCAGCCAAGTGGATGCGAACAGGTCATAACCTTGTAGGTAATTGGGGTATGTTGTAATGTTACTGAACCATCTACCAAAAACTTGGGCGAGGTGAATTCAATTGATCTGTAACTATTTTGAGAACTGCAGGTAGATATTTAATTATTGTTAAGTTATAGTATATTACCATTCTTTCTATTTTTTTGTCTGGATCTCAAAGGCTACAGGACCTCTGATGGTAAATCCAAGGTAAAAGGAGACTTGGCGTGGTATCTTGAGTTTGTTTCTCAGGTTTGCCTCCACCTCAATCTCTTTGCCACCCAACAGTTTGCATAGATTCTGTTCTTTACGTACCTGCAACTTCAACTTTGAAGCGTTCTTGGACCAGGGAATGTTTAGAAAAAATCTTCTCATTGTTCCCATCTTCTTTTGTTTTCTCATTTCCCTCAGGAAACAATCCTTCAAGGACCTTTCTATGGACAATTCTGTCCAGACCATGACCTTGTCCAATGAAAAGCAGAGGGCGGGTACCTTGATCGAAGTATGGCTTGTATCATGTTTATAAGAGTCATGCATGCACTGAATTAATTGACTAAGGTCAACCACATTTGTCTTCACTGTCTGTGACCAGCACAGCAGGAGGGATACCAGGTGGAGCTCAGGTGTGTCTTTGGGGCTAGGGCATTTTGGGTTCAGACTTGGAAGAGGCATTCGAAAGATTTCCCACCATGTGGTTATTTTCTTAACCTCCGATTCAATTATTCTCTGTCCAAGACGAGAGTACTACAGTGGAAGTGTCAGCCAGGATTTGTTTAGGTCCTGGATTAAACATCAGCTTCTTGTTTTAAGTGCTTTGGTGAAGTCTCCGACATACTTCTGTAAGCAGTCCAAAGTGTCTCCAGAGATGTATGAGGGATCATCTTTATTCATACCAGGCTTTGAGTAAGTAAGATACTTATCAAAAAATGCACATTTCTCTCAGCCTACGTCTCTGAGGCTTCTTATTAGATCATTAAATCTGTGAGTTGTTGTCTCCAAGGAGGTGCTGGACAGACTCTATGGACACATTCTTTGTGAGAACTCTTCTCCAGGTGTCATCCTGGCTGACAAGTAGATCATACACAAGGTTGCAAACCTGCAGGTAACCAAACAGCCCTCTGTTGGCCAAAAACATGTGAAGTTTAGTAGTGCCATCTCCTTCATGTCTTTGTCTTTACTTTTGTTTTTTCAGCAAGTCGTTTCTTCTTCATCTTTGAAAGCATCAGTGGCCTTTTTGTGTGCAAAATTTCTCTTGGTTTGGCAGGAAGTTTCGCTGTTTGGATGACTCTTTGCTCTTTAAATGGTTTGTATGGACTTGTCCCAGTGTATCAGCAACAAATGAACTGTCTAGATCTCTTTCCTTTGCTTGGTTTGCAAACATTTCTGCTTGAATGTAATCTTTTAGTTCTATGTAAGAAAAAACGACAGAGCTGGAAAAAATGGATCTTGTTTAAACTTTTTTGATGCTACCTTTAAAACTGATGCACTCTTGGCATCTCCCTCCTTTGCTTGAATATCTAGGATTAGCCTAAAACCTTTCTTGGTCTTTGTCAGTCAGGAATTGGGTTCTTTTCTTTTTGGTTCTCTTTTTTGTCCAGCATGTCTTTCAAATCCAAGCAAATATGGAGGAACCTCCTTAAGCTGCACAAACAGGTCAAAGAGATTTATGGCTCTGCGTCCTTCTGGTCACACCTACCTTGTGTAACTCTGTGCAGCACTGTGCTATCATATGGTGAGCCATGCTAACTTTTTCCAGAATATATCTTGTTGGAAAGGTGATGAGATGACTAAAGGAGAAGCATTCTGTCCTCAGGTCTCCATAATTGTTGTCTTCATGTTTGAAAATTGAGCTGAGACTCTGTGAGATATGAACCTGGTACATAACCGTTCAACAGGGATAGGCAGGCAACAAGCTGTGTTTTCCGTGGTGTATTTCCTCTTTTGACTGTACTGAATACTTTGCATGCTTGTTGGACATAATGTGAAGAAATTAGTTGCATGATGTTAAAGCCATGGAAATGTTCACATTTGTCTCTGTACTTCAGGCTAAGTTCTTTCTTTTTCTCATCAAAGTTTTGCTTCTCTGTGTCAGAAAGTACATCTTTAGAGACGACATTGTCATTCTGCAACTGATACTATGCAGCTGAGAAAAATCACCACAGGCATACGGTGTCTATCTCCTGTTTAATAATCTTCTCCATGATGCTGTCTTCCAGATTTTCCAAAATCTGCTCACTGTTCATAACAGCAGCACAGTGTTTTGGTGGCCTCTGTTGCCTGCCTGCATTGTAAAGGTTGATCACCTCGTTTGCAACATTTGTGATGTCTGAGGGTGAGCTTGTTAAAACTTCTGCACATCTGAAGGATTTCCTCAAGTCCCACAGCACCTGCATGGCCAGTGTGGTTCCCCCACATCACGGCTGGTGGAACAGTTTAACAGTTGATATTCCAGGCTGTTCTTTCTTTTTGGTGAATTTGTTCCATTAGTCTATCGTATCCATCTCGTTTAATAATGCCACCTGACTCCTGTTCCTGTTCACTTATGTAAAAGTTCAACCATTTGGGCGGGGCCCCTCTATAAAAGTTTTCCTCGATCTGCTCAAGAAGTTTTGGATTGAAAGACTTTCCTTCCAAACTGATTTGCATGGAGAACGTCAGCAGGAGATGGAAATGCAATTCATTTCCACGTAAATTTCTCCTCTTCGAGCAGTGGAGAGGGCTGGGCCATTTGCCATCTCAGACTTTGAGTTAAGAAAACAACTTTGAAAAAACAGGAGAGACAAGTGAACAATGGAAAGATGCTATATGATATGACAGGAAAGTCTTTGGTGCTTAGACTCTACAGGAAGACTACTGGGAGTGATTGAGGGGTCCCATATGGAGTCCAGGCCGTGGTGGTGGTGGGCTTATCGCTGCTGAGGCTGATGAAATAATGAATCTGCAAAGACCGTGCAGTGATGAGGAGGTGGAGAGCTTGTGCATACAGCAGCATGAACTAGTAGAGGCAAAGAGAGAGAATCGTATTTAAAAATGTTGTTGCCATTCTCAGATAATTTGACATCACGGAAATTGGTGTAAGCAAGCAAAGAGTGAATAAAGTGAGAAATGGTTAATACACCAGCATGTAGAAGCTCTTTAATCAAAATGATATTTTTAATGCAATTGTTGTTGTTATCCATGAATTTTCAAATTGACTGTTTTACAAAAAAAACTAATAATAAAGCACATTATTATTTCTTAATTAAGATCAATCATTAAGATTAAGGTCAAGTTATAGTTCTGAACAGAAGAATTAGTTCAAGTGGTTGAATGTTATGCTTGATTAATTTCTGACGTCTCAGAGAAGCCCAGTGAGCCGACTCACTGCAAAAACTTCCTGATGCTGGATGGTCTATAATTAGTAATTATTAATGATTTAGTTTACATATACACACCAACAGATTTGTCAGAAAACCTTTAGTTTCCTTTCAGAGTCAACACAAATGTGTGAGCAGCACAAATTAATTCAAGACCATGTTGCAAAAAATGAGTACACCCCAACGAAAGTCTCAGGAGCGAAGCGAAATTTTAGACTACAAAATTCAAATTTCCTAAACACAAATCTTATCATTTCATTTACAGCTGTTAGATAATGTACCCACAGTTGTATTTGGTTTAAGACAATGAGGAATGAACATATTGTTTCCTCGAGTCTCCTTGTGAGTTTAAAAAAAAACAAACCTGTAATTTTGCTTACCTTTTCCAGTCTGATGCAGAGGTCTCGGAAGTCTCGTGGTCAGATAATGTAACCTGAAAGGTGCTTGGAGTTAATATAGCTGCATGCCACACCCAAAGTATGTGGGTGTGTTTGGGTGTAGTGAGGTCTTGTTATTGTCTTGCAGAAGTTTTGATTTACCTGAAATGCGAACACAGATGCTTTCGGTTTACTGTTAACCTCACAAGGAGACCTGTGGAAACAAAATGTTCCTTCCTCATTGTCTTAAACCAAATACAAGAGCAATAATTCATATTTCTGTCTGGTCACACCTCAACTTTTTTATATCCTACAGCACATAGTTTGGCCAACAGAAAGTATGCAGTATGGACTTGAACCGGCCAGATGGTGGCCCATCAGACCACAGTATGGAGCGTGGACTGGTAGCTGAAGAGGTGCCACTTCACCTCCTGGACACTGCTGCCTTTGAGCAAGGCCTAACTGCCCCCATCTTGGTGCTGCATGGCTGCCCGTCGCTCTACTTTCTATTTCTTGCAGCAGTAGCGTTTGACTGGAAATGCTTACAACGATTTCCAGTAAATGGTGGAGTGATCTAAAACAAACTATCCCGCATCATGAACGGAGACAAACCTGTTTTTGTTTATCTCACACCGAAGCCGAACAATGCATTACTTCACGCCACGCCAACAATTCATTCCTGAGTCGTTCCTGTTGTGGACACGGAGCTTTAAATAAACATTTAACAACACAAGTGACAAAAGTTGCTTGATATGTGGATAATGGTGTATCATGACAATGGTTGCACTGGACCTTTATGGTTGCTTTACCCATGATGTGAAAAGCTTGCTCTCTTTCTTTTTGTGCATTGAATGGAAACTTGGAAAAACATTTTTTTTAAGTTTATATTTTCCTGTTGTGAAATGTAATTAAGCTTGTGCACAATATACAGGAACGTCCAACTTCACCTGACGTGACTCACCGCATGTTCAGCATACTTAGAAGAACTCCAGGCGACACAGTATAGGTTAGCAAATATATTTTAATATATAATATTTATATTCATTTTAGCACAATGACAAAATGGCATAATTTCAGTTCAGTCTCATTTAAATCATGACAAAAAGCCACACCTTTATATTTGTTTGAATAATACCTCATATCATATTTTGTTGCAGTCATTGCAAAATAAATCCTGAAGTACTTCTTGCCCCATGAGAGGAAAACCTTAGCAAAAGTTTCTAACAGCATTGAGCCCATGGCATCCAACAGGGTTATGTTATGAGCCGTATGCGATTATGTAAAAATGGATGTAATGACGCTCTCCTCTGCTTTGTTATAAACACAGTGTCACGACCCTCCAACTGAGACACAACTGAATCTCCTCATTGTCTCCAAACCAACTTCGACAGCCGTAAATGATCACATTTGTTTGAGAGCCAATAAGTCTGGACTAGCAGGATGGACTGGACACACCTCACTTGATACGCCATTTGAGAATGAAGCACATTACAAAATAACAGGCAGGACACGAGCCAAAAACAATCCCAATGACTCACTCTCAAGGCAGTGACACGCAGGGCAACTTCAGCGACGTTACGTGAATCCGAATGTTTAAACGTGCAGTCGAAACGTTCGCTGATGTTCTTCAAGCTTGTTCTGAATGCTGCCCAGCTGCACTAATGGAACGAAACGGTCAAAAGTCAAGTTGAAAAATGAAGAATCCAAAACTCCGCAAATGCATTTTTGGGAAAATCTCTGCCACTCTTGGAGGTTAGTATTTCAAAAAATCACAGATGTGTTCACCTTCAAAGGTTTACTGAGATCATTTTTATAATGCTATTACATAATCAGACTTTTCAAGCCCTGACATTTCTGCCTACAAAAAAAAAAAACAAACAAAAAAAACCCTCCACTAACCTACATCACCTTCACCCCGAGTCAAACCGATGCCTATAAAATCAAAAAAGCACACCACAGGAATGTTTTTCAGCCTCACGTTGAAACCTCCAGTTTACAAAGATCAGATTAGTGTTGAGAACCGCCAACACTTCACGAAATATCTTCTGTTGTCCTCTATTGCAAAATGCACACACTCAAGCCACAAACATTAATGTGACCATCTGAAATAAAGATTGTTCACTAATATCGTGAAAAACTGTTTAGCATGTTATGATTTCAAGTCCATCCACCACAGCAGTTTGCAACTGAATCAAGTTGGCACTTTTACCTACGACGTGAAAGCTTGCTCTTTTTGTAAACTTGGAAAAACTTTTTTTTTCTTTTATTTTTTTAAGTTTATTTTTCTTGCTTTTTGTGGTTAAAAAGCTTGTGCACAATATTCAGGAACGCCCAACTTCACCTGATGTGACTCACCGGACATTCAGCATTCCTAACGTTAACACATAACTCAACGCCGTTAAATACATCTCACCATTGTACAGCATTCTTGTGCAATACCTGCCACATTCAAAACGATACTAACTAGATGCAGAGGTGTGACATCTTTTTTTTTTTTTTTAAACATCTTTAACAGCTACAACCCGCAGAACCTAGTCTTCATTACTTACACTACTCTACCCAGCACTGATACTCATATAGGTACCTTCATCCTGCATCTTTTCACCACTCACTGACACCTTACTTCAAAAATGAAATTTAGCAAATGAAACTATGGAGCCTCAAGTGTTAGATATTGAATACATAAACAACACGTTATGGAAATAAATAATAACATGAATACGTTGTGCAAAATATATGAATGAACAAGTAATAATAATTTAAGATATCACCTATTTTCACAGAGTTCAAAACTATCAACAAATGCTACCACTGTTAGCCAGTTAGCTAGCTTGCGTTAGCTAGAGCGTAAACAGACCAACTAGAAGCTGTTGCTGTTAATAGCCGCAGTGCAGACAAAGTAACCAACCTCTCCGTTTATTTAGTTTAACAAGATCGCACAGGCTACCTGTCTAGCTGGCTAACTAACTAGAATGGGTTGTTTAACAGTGCTAGCTAGCTCCTCTTTTAGCTCGCTAGCTAGTTAGTTAGCTGGCGAGGTAGGTAGCGTTTGCAGCCCCGTGAAAGCTAAATAAAAAAAATTTGGTAGCAGTCGTTGAGCTTGAAGAATTGTTCAATTGATTATTTTACACAATTTATTCATGTGACTATTTATTTTATAATTACTTATTTATTGAATATTGAACACTTTGTGGTGCCGTACAAAACTAGAGTGACTGCGTATTGTTCAGATGAGGGTTGTCATTTGATTTGTTTCAGTTATTCTCATCAGGCGTCAACATTTCTCAAACTTTCCACGTGCACCTCTCTCTCACGTACTCGTAATCTTTAAATTTCCTTCTCTTGGTGCGATGGCGCAAAAGTGACAACATGTCTCATACGAACAAAATGGCAGATTACGATTCTGTGACTGCTTTTGTCTTTTGTCATGATTTGGAAACTCTCTGAATAAAATCATTTTACAAGCAGTGACCACGACACATCTGATCAAGTACGACACGGTAAAACATAATATGTTACATATCAGTAAATACAATGAAATGAATATCACTTTTTTTTCTTCTTCATCTTCTTCTTCGTCGTAAAATCATCACCCAAAAAGCCGAAAAAACAGCAAAAACGTAAATGAAGAGAGATAACATGAATTATAAAAGTGTTGATGCATGGTCTGCTTAACATTAGATAAGCAACATGTTTTCACCCCCTTGATTTGTTTCCAGTTAGTAAAACAAAATCAGGATACGTAAAAACAACAATATATAGGCATTAAATAAATTAATCAATTTCAAAACAAACACAGTGATATATATTCAAAATACATATTTACAACCTAATAAAATGAAAAAACAAAAAAAACATAATACAGTTTTATCCGTAAGGGAAAATGATACTCGTGTTTGAATTAATTTGAATTAACTGTTAGCATTACATGCTGAATACCTTCACACAATATCGGCCTCTTCGTTTCCTACTTCATCTATACTCATGTATTGGGTTATAATCAGGTATTCACCATTAATACATATATATTTTAGTAGGTTTATACTTTTGCAGCATTTACTATAAGTTGATATGTACTTGGTACATGGAAATCCAAATCTGACATCATTCGTGACTGATATGTTGATATATTATGTGCCGACTGGCTACGGAGGAACGCGCTAAGCACTGCCAAACATATAATCTGCCCGGTGATGGGCTTTGCCACGGTTACCATGGTGACACTGACGCTGCGAACTGATCTAAATGTTTTAAACTTCCGACTTCGACCGGGAGCATTTCGAGCTTCACACAACAACAACTTACTGACAAACTACCACACAATTGTTAACATGGAGTCCATTGTCTACTGAAATTTTTGAGAGCGAGAAAAAAAAAAAAAAGAAAAAAGAAAAGAAATTAAAGTCACTTGGTCACATACATCTAAAAATTCACAAGTTGATATATATTGAAAAAGTACTTCAAATAAAAAGAGAAGAAAAATAAAATGCAATGGTCCGAATCCTCCCTTGCTTATATTTTGTACAAAAACACGTGCGATGAACCGGAAAAAAAAAATGACCAAACTGAAAACGGTGAGTGGCGACCTAACATTTATGGACGTCGTCCATTTTAACGCTGGGAAAGACCGTTACCCGCAGGTCATAGCAGTAAGTACGACTGCCGACAGGTTTGTGACAAATGCAGTGGTTCCCGCTTGGCGTTCACTAGGCTCAAGCTATCGGAGGGCAGTTACCGCTTCACTTCAGGGGTCAGGCCTAGTGAGGGCTAGTCGTGGTCTGGAGTCTGAAGGGAAAATCCACCCAGAAATACTCTGACACTGTGCGTAACAGGACATATCTTGTGGCTGAATTTGGTCTACCTTTGAAGGGTCTTAAGCTATAAATTTCTCCAGAAAAATCTCTTCCTCTCACTCAGATGTGGCTTCACAGATGAACGAGAACGAGCTAGCAGCTCTGCAAGGCTGCACTTATAGGCACAGTGGTGCTTTGAAAGCTAAGTGCTAATAACTTCAGCATGCTAACTTGCTCACAATGAAAATGCAAACATGCTAATGTTTGTTAATTAGCGCTTTACACAAAGAACAAAGTCGACCAGATTTAAAGGTCCAGTGTGTTGGATTAAGTGGCACCTAGTGGTAAAGATGAAAACAGCAACCAAATGAATACTCTCCCACGCCTCACCCTCTCCTTCCAAGCATGCAAGAAAAACTCTGGTTGGCAAAGTTACATTCACAGTCCATATCTAGATCAGAGTTTGGTTTGTCCTCTCTGGGCTACTGTAGAAAAATGGCGGACTCCATAGATGAGGACCCGCTCTCACTGTAGATATAAAGGGCTCACGAAAAAAACACAGGTTTCAGGTGATTATTCACTAATGAAAACATACTAATGAATATTATCTTCCATTCCTGCCAATAGAAATAACACACTGGACCTTTAATGGCAACCAAAGCACAAACGTCAACTTGGTGGAAAACTCGCTGAAGTCAATCAGTCGTCCAATAGTTGTTGAGCAAAACGCTTCAATTCAAAGAATCTAACAGTGTTAAAGTATTTAAGGGTGGACTATTCCTTCATCAACACTATAAAAAGCTTGATCAGGCCTGGATTTGATTACCTATCAAACCTCACCAAACAAACACAGGCATTAAAGGACTTAATATATTATATATATTAATATTTTACTTGTCTTAAGACTTTTCTTGCAAAATGAGAGTTGTACAGTTTATTTGGTCTAACAAGAGTTCTTTTTTTTTTCCAGTTTTGTTGAGTAACAAGCGTTTTATTACGTTTCCTGCTACCACGCAGCTTTCAGTTCCTCTCATCAACACGAGAATCTGTCAGGATCTGACCGTGACTTGTCACAATTAAAGAGTTCAGTTCTTTCGATTAAGTGATTTGTTGGGAGGATATGTTACAGTGCAGAGAGTTTTCCTACAGACATAAATGCATAGGATACAAATCAGTCCAACACTACAATATACTGCGAGCAATACAAAAGAAAAGAAAAATTAGATCACTGAAACTGTGATCGAAATAAAAGTCTTGGTCGTTGGCACAAAGGGTTGGAGTGGAGTCGAGGAAGGAGGCTGGGAGAGCTAACTAGTCACACACTGATAGATTTTTTTATGATGTTGATTCATCTTTTTTTGTGTTTTTTTTTCATCCTACAGCTTTTGATAACAACAAAGATAGGGTGAGGAGGGGGGCAGAAAGAGACCCACAGACATTCTGTACACACCAACACTGAAGTCCTTAGCAAATTTTTCAGAATAAAAGTAGCATCGCTCTCTTTAAAAGTGAGAGTCGTCTTTTTTATTTTTTGATTTTTTTGATTTTTTTACGTGTACTGCCTCCGACACGCGGTTTCTCTCACAGTTCTGGAAAAAAATTTCGTGGGTAAACGCAAAGTCTGCTAAGGCTTCAACGTGGGGAAAAAAGAGACACAGTGTTCAAAATAGCAGTTATTATAAGTTTAAACAGTCTTTCTAGCTATTATGTTGGTGCATGGCGGGAATGGCATAGTTAGTGGGTTATGAGCCGTTGTGTTCAAAGACATGTTTTATTATCACATGCCATGTCTCCTTTTGTGACATTTCCTCATCTGTCTTTCACTATCATCAGTTTTTATTTTATTTCCAGATGCCTTTAGCTTCTTTCAAACGGTGAGAAATCACCATGTGGTCAGTTTTCTTATTTTCAGTGCAAACAAATAAAATGACGACAAAAGGGGTGAAAGAAAGTTTAGTGTCTCTTTGTGTATCGTGCAACATTTTCACGCAGTAACATCTAATATTCTCTTTCAAAATATACTTCTGCACACTCTAATGTAGCGTTTTCATCTCGTAGTTTCAGATTTAGATACATTTTAGGGTGAAAGTCAGACGTGTCGAAGCTGAACGCAAAATGGAAATTTGCTGCTAGAGCCACAGTGTCCTCTATGGACTTACACACTGTGGGTCAATATATTATTTCTGCTATATTTTCTTGTAATATATTATTTGTATATTTACATCTCTAGCCAGCTCGTACAACAGACTTTCATGCTAACTGGTCCCCCCTCGATGAATAGAAATAACTTTCCCATCTAAATATTTTCTCTAATAATAATAATAATAACTCTTGCTATGACTCATAAGCTAAAGGCAAATATTGGCTTTTCCTATTAAAATCAACTTTAAATATCTTCTAAATTTTTTTTTTTGCTCTTTAAACATGATATAATTATCTGCGTAAGAGTAAAGGGAATGCATACAGAACCTCGAACTTTCCTGTCCTTTAAGTTGGACTTAAAGTCTTGTTTAAAATACAGTGACCTCGTGACAGTGTGGCCAAAATTGGCAAGAAGGTGTCGGTTTGATAGCTGAAATTATTATTATTCTTTTATTTTAATGAACGGGCTTTAAAGGAGCAGTTGGACAATTTAGGAAATCCTTTCATTTGCCTTTTTGCAGCGAGAGGTGAGAATTTCGATACATGTTTGTATAAAATATGAAGCGGTTATCCAGCCAGTTAACTTAGCTTAGCTTAGCACAAAGACTAAAAATTGGGAGAACTCGCTAGCCTGGCTATAGTAACAAAATCAGGCCTATCAGTGCCTCTAAAGCGAACGAACACAATCTAAAACTACAAAAAAACAAAGCTAGCTGTTTCCCTTATGTTTCTGGTCTTTAAGCTAGGCTAGGCTAAGCTAAGCTGCTGGTGGCTTCATATTTAGAAGACAGACATCTCATCGCAGCAAAAAAAAGAAAAAGAAAAGAAAAGCGACTTTCCCAAAATGTCTAAAACTCTCCGTGTCACATTACAAAACACGACCGAGCGCACTAAAACAATCACGCTGAGATTAGCTTGAACTTCTCTTTGCTAAGTAGTTCTGTGATCACGTAAATTGCGTGTTTACATGTTTTAGTTTCACTTTATCTGGAGATAATAGTTTTCAGTCTGTTAGTTTTGACATTTTGGCTACTTTGCATATTCAAGGTGAATCAAAACAACAACTAAACGCTGCTGAGTTTTGTTAGTCATAGTCGTACATACAACGCGTACGCGGCTAATTTGTTTCTATGGTTACCTACGTCGGCTTTATGGCGTTTCTGGAAAACGAAACTTTGCCTCGTCGTTTCGTCGTCACGTTCTGGAGGCGGGGTTTGTAGTTTTCGTAGTCTCGGGTGGATGTTTTAACGTTAACAAATTTGACTCACACTCACACACACACACACACACTTAAACACAGCATCTGACTGAACAGTGTTTACAGATTACACTCATTCTGAACTGACCCACTCAGCGTTTAACTTTGGCTCTCTCTCCTCACACACGTACACTGTCGGTCCGTCCTTGGATTTCTTCTTCTAATGTCTTTTTGTTGTTGTTGTTGTTGTTGTTGTTGTTGTTTGTCTCCCCCCGCAGCTTCCCGTCTCTCCCCTCTCAGCTTTGGGAACAGGTTGCATCGCTACGATCTGATTGGTTGCTTTGTAGGTGGCTGCCTGCGTGGGTTTTTTTTTCTTCTTTTTTTGTGTCACAGCATGTGTTAGTGCAAGGAGGGTGGCGTGGCTGGATTTGTGTGTGTGTGTGTGTGCAAAGTGTGTGTGTGTGTATGTGTGAAGGGGGTGATGGGGTTTGTTGGAAACGGTCGGTCGGTTGATTGGGAGTGCCAGGACTGAAGAAATCAAGGTGCAAAGATCAGGGCTTGGGGTCATGACCTCACACTTTTTTAGGGGGAGGGGCCAACTTGATGATCTCATCTTCAGAGGGCTGGCGGATGATGTCTGTGAGGGTGGAGGGGTTGGAAAAGAGAGAGAGAGAGAGGGAGAGAAATCATAAGAAACTTACACTTAAACACATAAAAAAGTGAAGGAGAGCGCCGCGTTTAGCATCTTTTCCTGCCTGTCTCTTTAAAAATCAATTTTCTTAAAGCTATAGAATAATCTGACGTGCAACTTAAAGTTACAGAACGAGAATTTTGTCAAATTAAATCACATTTTTCGAAAGATTTATGTACATTTTCTCATTTCCTCTCTATATAGTAAATCTACTGGTTAGTGGCGGACTCCGCCTCTCTTACACAGGATTTAATTTACCTATAAAAGCACAAGGAAATTATTATTGTTGCTGATTTGTGTATCCGTCTCACTGTTTATTATTTACTCTCCTAACACAGTATCATCGCTGTGTTAACTCTTCAGAATTTTCCTGCATGGATGTTAATGCAGTTTTCTGTTCAGCCACTAGAGGGCAGAGCTTGACCGTGTTTGGCACATCAGGACTGCTTTCAAATCAGAGATACACTGATGTCCAAAAAGGGGCTAATGATACTGGTATATACATCTATAGATCTATGTGTTTGATCGAGCGTGTTACCTTTGTATTTCTTGGCTGAGGGAATGCGTGTGAGCTTGGTGTCGATCTCGTCATCCTCGGAGATCTTCAGCACGGTGGTGCGGTACTCGATCACCCTCGTCAGAAGGTCCGGTCGCCGTGAAATCTCGAAGATGTGCTCAATGTACGACAGGTTATCTGCACGGAAAGGGTTGTTAACTGTCTTTGTTCAAAAGAAGAGACGACAAACTCGGGCAGATAGACGACGAGCTGAGCTCTCACCTTGGGCCAGCTTGTCGTTCTTCTCCAGGTAGCTGAACCACTCCTTGGAGGAGGTGATGTTGTTGCTCTGGTCCTCGGGGATGTCCTCCTTGCAGGCCGACTTGAGCTGTTCCAAGTCTTCGTTGGTGATGTTTTCAGACAGGTCGCTGAGCAGAGAGCTGTACTCCGCCATGGTCTGGACAAAAAGAAGAGAAGCAGTTCTTTAAAACGATGCCAAGAGTAAAAGAAGAGGTGAACAGCGACTGAAAATATCCCAATGTTGTTAAATTTCTCAGCAGCCCACCTACTTCCCAGACTCCAGAACGGAAAACAGTTAGGACATCAGAGCTAATGACAATAGCATCCTGTCAGAGTGGGATGGAAAAATAACAAGACGACAGAATATATCGTTCAGGTCAGTCTTCTTCTTTTATAAGAGAGTCTGTGGGCAGATTCTGTTTTCAGCAAACAGCCGAAAGAAGAGATCTACTGAGGAGACACGACGGGACAAATTGGGATGAAACGCCGTCCTGCAGCTGAACTGACGGCGTCCCAAAGGACGGATCAGTGCACTCAGTGAAGGACTTTAGTCTGCATTGACCATTTCCATCACAAGGTTATTCATTTATACTGATGTTCATCTGTGATTCACGGATAAGGCTGTTGATACTCTACAAAACTGTCACAGAAAGACCAAAACTGACAAATCTGCATCTGTGCATCCAAAGACGATGACGATTCGATGCAAACACTCCATATTTGTGAGACGGTTTTCTCACATTTTCAACAGGAACCAGTGATCTTAGAGTTGAAAGGCACAGACAATAACAATAAGAAGAACATAGAACTCTGAACCTTCCCCGTACATTAACAAGTACCCTAAAAATGGATTCTGACCTCATCAACAAATCAACTCGAGCTCTGAAGAAAACTTCTGCAGCTCTCTGTCTCCTCCTAGTGGACCGACGGAAGAAGAACACGTTTAGCTCATCCTGTGTGTCAGCTACATTCATTTTACCCATGCATGGAAGGGTATTCAGATGCGACCAGCACATTCTATCACCACGTAAAAAATCTGGTCATCTTTGATGCAGATCATAGTTTTCTCAAAGTTAGTCTCAAACCGACAAACAGACACTGACGCACGCCTTTATTACCGACTTTCTGATCTCAGCTCAGTTACAGCTTTATAACACCGGGCTGCACGTCTGTTGACGAGGACCAGAAAGAAAGCGCACATATGACATCAACACAACTATAAATCAGTGAGTTAGATGTTAGTTTAAGAAATGGTACGGTCCACTTAAAGGGGTGTTTGAAATCTTATCACAAGTCTTTAGTGTGCATGAGGCTTTTTCCTGAGCTTGAGGGAAGTCGTTTTGGGTCAACGTTGCACAAAGGCCTACTTTAGTTTTCGACGATGCTCGAGAGTGTTTCTTGTAAGTCTGGCTGTGATCTTTGGAGAAACACATGAAACGGGGATTAAATTTATTTTCACTGCCCGTTTTTTTTCAGGTTTAGACCTAAAATGGGCGCCGTGGTTAAATGATTCGGTACATCGGCACGCAGTGGTTACAGATCAGCGTGGCACGAAGGAATGAGTGTTGTTGGGTTGTCCTCACAAAGATGTGTTTTATCTGTGTGTGTGTGTGTGTGTGTTGGCATGAAAGTTGCTCAGAAAATGGCAGCCAGGACAAAAAACAACAACAAAAGAGCAAAAAAAAAAAAAAAAGAGAGACAGAAAAACAGATCGAGTGATTCAGACGTGTTGTGAGGCCGTCTGCTCTGTTCAGCTGCGTCTGTTCAGAAGAAGCAAAGAAAATAAATCAAGAGGAAAACAGTTCACACACACACACACACACACACACACACACTGATCTGAGCTGGTTGATTATTGAACTGGTAACATGTTGAAGAACATTTTTTGTGATGAAAACTTCATATGTTTGAGGTTTTCCCTGCAGGTTGGACAAAATAAGGTACTTGAACTCATCACTTTGGGCTCTGTGGGAATAAAATGTTAAATATTGTGATTCAGAGCTGGAGTTAATGTTTATTTTCATTCCTGATCAATCTGCAGGTTTGTTTTTTGGACATTTAATACTGAAAACTTGAAAAATCGCCCCTAAAAACGCCTTCAAATGTCTCAACCATCAGTCTAAAACCCAAAATAATCAATCTGATATCATATATGACAAAGAAAGCAGCAGATCATCTTAATAAAGATGCTGGAACTGCAGAATATTGAACATTATTTCTCCTAAAATAATCAATCGCAGGTTATTTTTCTGTCAGCTGACAAACTGATTAATTGTTTGAGCTCTAAAGAGATTAAATCAATTAATCAAGAAACTACAGCATTAAGAATATCGCCTTGAAACTGGACGCTGCGATCCAAAACAAAAGAAATAAACATTTTATTAGTAAGGACATGACATATTTGATGACGTCATGCTACAACAAACCAAAAACCAATCAAAAGGCGTCGTCTCCGACCTCCCATCCAATCACATGTCTGCGTCAGGATTTCAAAAAAAGAACTAGAGCTGCTGATTGGGAGCCAGTGCCTTGCTCGAGGACACTCTGGCAACTTTAGTGCAGAGAAGTTGCAGCAGCAGGATCACCTCCACCTTCCACAAGCTTCCTGCAACAGAAACATCTCACACAGAACACCACCACCACCACCACCACCACCACCAGCAGTCCCTGGCATTCATGCATCTGGCAAGCGGCTGCCGCTCAGTGCATCACGGACGCTGGCACGAAAACCCCCGTCTGCCTCTGATCCCCGCGCGGCGTGCGGAAAGCCCAGAAAAGCTCTGCGTGACCTACATATGACAGAGCTGCTGCCACCCGCACCGACCACCAGAGGGCGCCCGTTCGCCGTGGAGCGTGACATCACTGTACTTAAAGGATGTCACAGTGGAAACATGCCACTATCTTCACTTAATCATCTTATGCACGCTCAGAGACGAGCTGATGCTTTAGAGCCGAGCAAACACACACTGTAATCTGACTTTTTATATAAACAAAACAGCATTTCCAGCTCATGACCGGTGACTGTGTGAATGAGTCTGCATGCTGGCAGCACGGTGACAGAGTTTAAAGTGACACACGTGACGCTGCAGCATCCCGACGGCTGATCTGAGGTCAGACGTGTTTGTCTGCTCTCTAATGGCTAACGGTGGCTTTTGGGTTTGGTTGGTCTGATCCACGATCGCGGCCCTCAGGGCGAGAGCACAATGATGACAGAGCAGTTTTTACTGTGCGCATATGGTGAGTGCGTGTGTGTGTGTGTGTGTGTGTGTGTGTTATTTCAGTCTTAAATGTCACATTCATCTCCTCTCTAACCAGAGCAACTTACTCAATCAACACAAAGCGCTGCGTGGGAGAGAGCAGGGATATGCACCTTAACTCCAGTGAATAAAACAAGAGTCTGAATGCTGTGTGTGTGTGTGTGTGTGTGTGTGTGTGTGTGTTCTGCCTCGAAATGCAAGTTTGTGAGGTGTGTGTGTGTGTTTGCGTGCGTGCTCTCAAGTGAATGTGTGTTTCAGTGCTTCAACTCACAAGCTTGAAAATTGAGTGTGTGACGGAGGGGAGGCCGACTGAAAGAATGAATGTGTGTGTGTGTGTGTGTGTGTGTGTGTGTGTGCGTGCCTCCTCTCTCGACCCAGGTCGCCCTGCCTGCTCTCTGTTTTGCACCACAATGGACTGCTGCTGCTTTTGTGTACTTTTAGAGGAGAAAGGAGGAAAAAAAAAAAAAAAACACGACAATGGATAGAGTGGCTACATTTAGTGTTTCTCTCCCACCGACCTCCGTCACGTCGCTCCACCTCGCTGTCGCCTTTAACTCTTTCTCAGCCACAAAATAAATTTAAATAATCAGTATTAGTCATGCTTGGAAATTTAACAATATTAGTATTATTTTTAACTTTCCAGCATCTTTTCATTCATTTATTTTATGTTTTATTTGCTGTTTTAAGGTGTTTGAACGCGTCACTTTGGGCTCTGGGGTTGATAAAATGTTAACATGTGATTCAGAGTTGGAGTTAATGTTTATTTTCATTACCGATCAAACTGCAGATTCCTTTTTTGGACATTTAAAGCTCAACACTTGTTTAATCGCCCCTCAAAACTCCTTCAAATGTCTCAAATATCAGTCAAAAACCCCCAAATATTCAGTCTAATATCATATATGACAAAGAAAGCAGCAAATCCTCTTAAAGATGCTGGAACTGGAGAATATTGAGCATTTTCATTCATTTTTATGGTTTATTTGCTGATTTTTGTTGTATACTCTTTGATTTCCCAGAATTACTTGCGAGATATTAAGTTATAATTAAATCAGTCATATACAGACTCTCACTCACACGTCTTTAACACGTCTATAAGTAAAAATTGATGATTAAATCTCACTTTTTATGACTTTTTTCTTTCTTTTGGGTTTTTAGAAGATCCAGTCCCACAATCACTGGAACCTGACAATCATAAGGGGAATTTTTTGGGCACAATCGAGCCTCCGTATCCAGCACAGGTGCTCTTTTGTTCTGCCGTTGGATTAAAGCAGTAAACTTCAGGGAGTCTTAAATCTCGCAGAGTGTTCATGGCTCATAAACGCTTAAACGAGTCTAACAGCAGCTGTATTAATCTCAGATCAATATATCAGTGCGTTTCCTGCTGCCTGACAAGACGAAGGAGAACATCAACAATGACTGAAACCACCTGTGTGAGCCGTTTCTGCGAAGGCTGACCGCCGTGCATCGAGTTCTGTGGCCTAAAGGCCAAATCAGAGAGCTAAATGTGCATTTTTTTTAAAATTCCTGTGCAATCTTTTGGTCGCGCTCTGTAAAAGAGTTTGTGAAATCCCCTCTAAATAACACTCCCCCCCCCCACAGTCTCTCTGGGACGAGCCTGACACTGCCTCCATACATAGAGACCCACTGTGCTTCACATTCTCATGAGCACAAACATGCTTTTGTCTCCTCGTTCCTCTGTCTCTGCTGCCTGTGTGTGTGTGTGTGTGTGTCTTTAAATATGAGACAGAGAGAAAGAGCTGCAACTGAACTCAAAATTCAGTTTCATGTTCAATGAGTCTGAAGAATCAAAGATAACTCACATGCATGAAAAAAAAAACTCCTCGCTCCACGTATACATACATTTACAGCTGTATGGCTGTTAGGTTGAATATGGAAGTTTATTAGTGACGAAATGTTTGCATTAGCAGTCAAGCTGTAAAAAATTAACACAGTTTATCAGCATGTGCTGGAACGCAGGCTTCAACACTGTTATGGACGGTGAAGCCAATGCTGAAGTACTAAAAACTTCTCAATACCTTGAGGGCCCGCTTGAGGCTGGCTCCAGAAGTGAGTCAGTCTCCATAAGTCCCCATGTTAAAATGTCCAACTTCACAGCAGGAATAAACATGTTTACAGCCTGGTACAAAAAACAGTTTTGGTCTCTGTAGCTAATTTCCGCGTTCGTGACAACTGCCCTAAAGTAACAACAGGCTAAATTAAAATAACACCAAGCTAACTAACCAAGTGTCAAAAACTGCAGTTCCTCAAACGTCCACTTGAGGCTGGCTCCAGAATTTAGTAGCATCTAGGTGCATTTGCTGATTGCAACCCTGTTGCCTCACCCTCTCCCTCTTCTAGCATTTAAGAGAAACTACGGTGGCCATGAAATGTACGAATAATGCAAAAGTGTTTTGTTTGTAAGTGTTTAGTTTGTCCGTTCTGGGCTACTGTAGAAACACGATGGTTCAACTTCAACTTCCAATTATTGTGGAATTTTAGTCAATTTTATTTTTAGTTTTGTCGTGAATGGACTTCCGTACGGTCTCATGGTGTAAATGGATGCCGAGCAGTCTTCTTCCACTCCGTGACTAAACTGTTAACCCCCTCCACCACCACCACCACCACCACCTTCTCCACCACAGTCTGCTTTACATTGTGCAGTCAGACTATTGTCCATCGTGTTGTCCCTACACAGATTTTTTTTTCTCCTCTTCTCGGCTTCATTTTTAATTTTCAATCTTCTCTCATGTCAGATCGTGACGGCTTCCGTGCACATGCAACAGCACATGAATGAAGGCTTCGTGTTGAGAGTAAACACAGCAGCAGCTGATCGATATATTCCATCGAGTACATTAGTGCAGTCCTGAGGCCGCGTGTGTGTGTGTGTGTGTGTGTGTGTGCTAATGAAGACAATGTCAGGTGCAAAGTGTAGATATCTGCAGAGAGCAAATCTATTATTTTATTTCCCATCACACGCCTCGTATTTCACGACTCTATCGCCTCATCGAATGCTCCGATACTCAACCTGCTGAGTGCTTCTCTTTGTTGAGGGCAGCACACACACACACACACACACACACAAATGTACACACACATATGCAGACATACATGTATACCACAACCAACCAACCAACCAACCAAAAAAAAAAAAAAAAAAACTCCATTCAACATCCACACCAATGACGTTGCCATGGAGACCAGGCCTGGCTTTGCCTTTAAGGCCTGAAGACTGTTACCTAGCGACAGGGCAGAGACCATCCTCCCTCCCCCCCTCCCTCCCTCCCTTCACCTCGCAACCTCCACCGCCCCTTTCAGAATAAAAGCACCCCTATTAGGGTGACTGACGTACGCACACACGTGCTTTTTTTTTTTTTTTTTTTAGTAAAGTTGTGTGTTGAGATTTTTTTTTTGTAGACTTTTAAAGTCTGCTTTTTATCGTCAATTTTGGTTCATAATAACACTATGAAAGACAACAGCTCCCACATCGTGACAGTCGTATGATTGATACACATGCTCGTACACTCGCTTTCTTTTTTCTTTCTCGGTCCTTCAAACACACACACACACACATACACACACACACACACAGACAAACACCGAGCTCGCCAACTGTGCTGGACTTCAGCACGGAGACAAGCCTTTAGATTTCACCATGGCAACCAAACCACCAGGAGAGCAGCTCAAAAATGTCTCTGACAGAGATCTGGAACGAGGAACAGACTTTGTTTGTTACTGTTTTTTTTTTGTTTTTTTTCGATACAATGTATCCTGACGTCTTTTGTTCCAGTTTTTTGTCTCATTTCTTTAAACTCGAGCTCACGCGTTGCCCTTGTTGTCGTTGCCGCTGTTTGTTTTGAGGAGCCTGAGAAAGACGCATGCTGAAACTGATGATGAAAATATTCGTTTTCTGTTAATTCACTAATCAGTTAGCTATAAAAAAACAAACAGTTAACAGCGATGACTTCGTATTATGGGGGGCAACTAACGATTAACTATTAACATTCTCACTCAGTCTGTAAAATACCAAAAACAACACGAAAAACATCCAACAGAGTCACGGGACATCTGGAAATAACTTATTTCATCCGAGCAACAGATTATTAATGTACGGTTATATAAAAACTATTCAAGAATCTAGAAATCTTTCTGTTGGTCGACATTAATCAGCTAACTAATCAACTTTTCAATCATTTTGTTTTTAATGGCTTCATTGTTCAGCACTCAAACCCTCATACAAGTTTGCCATGGGTCCCTAATTTAAAGTATCACACACTATCAGGGAGTTAGGGGCCGTCTGCCAACAGATTTCCTC
The DNA here is from genome assembly GCA_028641955.1 of Protonibea diacanthus. NCBI lineage: Eukaryota > Metazoa > Chordata > Actinopteri > Sciaenidae > Protonibea > Protonibea diacanthus. The sequence goes on along the minus strand of CM053998.1, from coordinate 2,717,555 downwards.
TTTTGACAAACACTGCTGCTCCTGAGGCAAGATGAAGGCTAAAGCCAGAAATGTTTTATGACTTTCAAATTAAATGATCATGTTTCATCATAAATGAAAATATCTGACGGACATGCAGTCAGTTGATCGTGCTGCAGAGGGACGATGGTTCAGCAGCTGTAGTGTCATCAAAGTGTAAACACAGTCTGTCACATGAAGTGTGTATCCTCCGTGTCCTCTGTGCTGTTTCTGCCCCGTCGCTTCATGTTTTTACTCCAGGAGAGCAACAAGCAGTTCGTCTCCATCTCCTTCATTAAATCTCTCATTAAATACAGCCTGACATTTCAGAGCCCTCCCTCCCATCATCAGCATCTCTTTCTCTGTCTCTTAGTATATTTTTCTATCTCGCTCTGAAAGGCAGAGTGTGGGAGTCCCACCCACTCACCATCTTTAAATCTCCCATGAAACTCACCTCGACTTTACAAAAAATCTGCTCGCTGATTTTCTATTCAAAAGTCCAAAAAAAAAAACAACAACAACAACGAAATATTACATAATTGCCTTGTGTGTAATCTGGGCAACGTTATTGTAATTGTCTTTCTAACTCTATAAACCGTCTTCCTCTCGCTCTCCAGCCTTGCAGGAGCAGCAGGAGGAGGTGATGGATTAAAGAGTGGGAGGCAGAAGAGCTCGTGGTTGTAGGTCGCAGCAAAACGTCCACCTCCGAAATCTACCTCTCCGGTCAGAAAGTCTTTACCCGTCCACACGTGATGTTTTGCATCTCGGAGCGTGCAGCTAATTGCCTTTTCTTCCAGGCAACCCACGAGCTCGTCCTCACTGTTTTTCCTTCACATCTTCACGCTCAATCAGTCTTTAAGAAACGAGCAGATTCTGCTTTTAGGGTTAAGTTGGTTTAAAATTGATGTTTGTCCCTCGTCTGTCTGTTGGACACTGCCTGATGCAGCAGATTTTTATTTATTGAACTGACTGCGACATGCGTAACAAGTAATTGCGAAACGTATGTTATAGGAGCGGGACGATCACAGACTTCACTTTAGTTTACAGGTGATTTAAATGCATTTATCAACAGTGAGAGGCTGTTAGGAAGTTTTAAACTGTCCATATATTATCTCTGAGTGCTGGCACCTTTTTTTTTTAATGCATTTATAGTCTTTTTAATATGCGCAAGCGTGTGCTAGCAAAAAAATCACATTTTCATCCATATTATCTATTGTACATATTGTGTAAACCAGCAGCCCAAAGTCTTTAAAGTGCCTACAATCAATATTTTTATTTTATTTTTCAGTAAATTAACCCCACAGAGACAATCCAGCTCTGCAGCTGTCCTCATCTTCACGGAGCCTTTTTAGCGTCTTTCAGCTCGTTGTTTTGATTTTACTTGTTTCGGTTGAGCTAAAAAGGAGACAAATTACTTCCAATCGAATGCTAATGCCCTCTGTCTCATTATCGTGATTTAGTGTTGCATGTCTCCTTGGCTTAGTGCAAACAAGGTGCAAATCTTACAGAGACCTCCTTTGTGCTGGGCTGTGCGGTTATCTCTGCAAACCTAGCAGAAGTATTGAGTTTTGGTTTGAATACCGGGGCGGTTGGCTGAAGTGAGTAATTCTAGATGAGGTAATGAAAGGCTATCCCTGTACAAACACGGAAGCCATTCTGTTTTAACAGCAGTGCTGGGCTGGATGTGGTTGCTGGCCATGCTGGCAGCTATAATTAAACGAATTGGTTAAATATTTCGGTTTCCATAATACCTCTTTTTTCCATTACTCCTGATGGTATCACAGCCGGTGCCAAGTGTTAGTCTCTCTCTCGCACAGATGCACGCTCATATTTGAGGTTGGCTCAACAAGATATTCCTTAGACACACAATTATTGACTATAAACATATCTGATTCACAGCAATGCTCAGCCTGCTAAACATGTTTCATACATGGCAGATTTATGAGTTGTAACATCTACGCATGAAGGAACGCTGTTATGCATGAAGATTTCTCGCCCAAACGTCAATGATCTTGTACCTGCGACAGACCCTGCAGATCACATGGTCTCTGCTCTGTACACCTGTGGCTGTAAACCGCTGCAGAACCTGACTGACTCTCGAGCAGCAGGTCTGACATTGATCAGCGCTTGATGCCGCATGAGCTAAAGCGACTCAGCCTGCCTCTCTGTGGGTTTCTTTTCCAATAGCAAAACAACAAACAGACGCCCCCCGCTTAGACGGTGACCGAGGAGGAGGTGGAAACACCGTCCAGTCGCCGCAGGGATGAACTAGCCCTCGCTGCACATCGCCAGATAACAGCTTTATCCACCACGGCATCCTGCTGGCCTACAGAAAGACACGCAGCTGTGTTTCTACCGAGGTGGTGGTGGTGGTGGTGGTGGTTCGGGGCAGTTTTGAGTTTTTGATTCTCTGCCTGCGCTTATTTTGGTTTCTGTTTCGGTTCCCGGCAGTCGAGCCAGTTGGCCGCCTCTCCGGATTATCAACGCCGCCAACGCTGAGTAAATGTATCAAGCGCTCCAGTGAGCACACATGTTGACTAACGTGGATGTGAGGGTAAACTTTTGTTAGTGTTGATTTAATGCAGCGTTTTTTTAATGCCGTATTTCTTGACGGCTGCTCACACTGATTCGCTCTGAGATGCATGTCTGACCTTGGTGCTCCCTCAGAGCAAACTCAAGGCTGCACTCCATTCGTATGCCGCCTACTATGTTGCAGAATTGGTGAGAAAACCAGCAACTAATGAGGTGTGCAGGTATGACGATGAACAAGCGATTAGAAAGTACATGCAGCTGTCTCAAAGCAACAATGTGCCAGTGCTTTTTGCAGCTTTTTGAGCATTTTATCTGGGTCCAAGTTGACGTGAGATCGAGCTAAAAAAAAAAAAAACCCTAAATGACCCAGACATCCTTGTTTCCAGCCTCCAGCTCGTCTGGGAGGATGAGGTGTTCCCAGATGCCCCGAATAACGTCAACTGCATGAAGCAGCAGCAGTGTACTCAGAGAACTCCTCAGCTCAGTTAGTATGAGTCCAGGCACCTTGCAGAGAACAGCTTGTATCCGTGCTCTCACTCTTTCAGGCAATATCTAAACCTCATGATCATCAATCAGCTGGTAAAGGAACTGTTAGTCGCCGGGGCAGAGCTGTTCAGGGGAAGTCTAAGTAGAAGAAATCCGGCAGGGCAAATGAAACCCAAAGTATTCTGAAGCTAATCAAAGTCCCCAGATGCTGACCATTAAAGTGACGCATCATTCATACATACAAAGACAAGAGTCTTTTGTTGTTTTCACTTTCAAGGTCGGCCTTGAGACTTTTAAAATTAAAATATTCAAGTTGCGTCTTTAAGCTGTCAAGTGCTAAGTAAGACTCAAAGTGAATTACGGCGAGTCTAAAAATACTCCACTACAAGTCCTGCATTAAAAACCTCGAAGTAGAAGTAAGTTAGTGCTGTGAGTGATAATCAAAGCGTCCAGGCTCTTAATCCTGCATAACTTTAAGCCTTAATATATGTGAACAGGTGAGTTGTATATAAATTCACCCTCAGTACAGCTGTCATGACAAACGTCAAAAACTGTTTTTTGTACCAGGCTGTAAACATGTTTATTTCTGCTGTCTAACATGGGGGCTTACGGAGACTCACTTCTGGAGCCAGCCTCAAGTGGACGTTTGAGGAACTGCAGTTTTTTGTCTCGACCACGTTGACTTCACCTCACAGCCACGGAGGTTGCGGCTTGTTACTGATGCATGTAAGTCGCATTTTACTGTTGTACTTCTTCATGGTCGAGTTTCAGACCAGCGTGTAGTCTAGAGACATCTAGTGGTGAGATTGAGACTCTACTCCTTTGTAAACTATGACGGCTGCGGAAAACATGAAAGGTCCAATCTAGAAGAGAAGCTTTGTCATGAAAACATGTTAGCATATCATGTTTGACATATTCTGTAAATAGAAGCCTTTAAATCTTTAAAACTGGACCTTCAACTTCAGCACAAAAGCACTTTCAAGGCCAGCGAATATTCAAATTATGCTGACATGATTTATAATAATCACGTCTCTCAAAATATGAAATGGACTCAGTAATGGACATATTATGATTTATTCATATCAGCGTTGAGCTAACGGTTAAGTTAGTCCACTAATGGTGCAGTCTGTCTATTAATAGCAGATGTTCCATTTAGCAAAACGCGATTTTGTGCGAGGTGGATTTTAAATGAAGACGACACCCGGGATGTCATTTTTCACTGCTAAGTGTGGAGCTGCCATCTGGTACATGTAGTCACGCACACACACACACACGCAGACATCTTAAATTAAAATACAATCCGGGCCGTGAAAAGGTCAAACGCAGCGCTCCAAAGGTCATGCCATCTGCACCCTCAACCTCAAACCTCAACCGACGCTGCTTCTTTGCGTCTCGGTTTCTCCCCTCGTCAAAACCGCTCGGCCATTTATTTGTGTTTTCATTCTTCCTAACTGCTCTTTCAAGCCTCCGGTTGCTCTTTTTTTTACGGCACAGACACACTCTAGACTATGAAGTTGTCGTCATCGCGGGAACATCTCGCTGCCGGGAAACATTAGAATTGATTTCAGGCCATTAATCTTACTTAGATGTCTCTCTCTCTTGCTGAGAACATTGCGTATGTACAGTCGCCAAATAAAACACTTTGTGAAACACCATCTCTCCTGTCTCTTCCCTTCTTTTGCTCACTTGTTCTGTCCTTCCCTCTTTCTCTAAGTCCTGCTGTGTGTCTCTCTTGGACGTCTTGGATGTTTGTTTTTGCATGCTTCCCTGCCCATTACCGCGGGATTAACCCTCGTCCGGTCGGCTCACTGTTCCACGTTCGCACCACGAGGCCTGGACGGCAAAAAGAAGGATATGAAAGTGAGGAGGAAGAAGCCGATAGAGAGAGAGAGAGAGTGATATTGTGCACGGGATTATGGGATAAAAGAGGGATGAGAGGAGGTTAGATGACGAAGCGGGGGGGAAGAGAAATAAGGAGGCCCGGCCCTTTTCCTTACAGACGACCTCGTGTCCAATGAGGCAGTGAGTACTGCCAGCACTTATCAGTTCAAAAGCCCAGAGCGAGACAGAGCGGGAGAGAGAGGGAGCGAGAGGAGGAAGCGCTAATCTGGGGAGAAGCAGCGAAGCGCCGGAGAATATAGGCCACTGGCCCATTTTTCATTGAGGAGAAAAGAAGATTTGCTGCGTGTAAAAATAGTGCCGGTTATTTAAATATCTTCATCTTTTTTTAAACAATCCGTCAGATTGTCTCGAATTTTTTCACTTTCTTCTTCTTCCTTCTTCTTCTTTTTTTCCACCCAAACTCGGGGGCCTTTTATTTCAGCGATCATCAGTGACGTTTTCACATAAATATAAATCAGTTTTTGCTCTTCTGTTCGTCAGAAACTTTTCTTGTTTGTTTCTGTACTTGCTGCTGCTTTGATCGCAGGATAGATAGAAAAAAGCTCAGGATAGCTGGCGAGGTGATGAAAAGAAGAAACTCACTTTTAGTGGTGCTAAAACAGGTTTGGACAAACTAAATCTCTGACTTTTGATGGCAATGTCAGTCTCTCTTGGACTGCAGCAGTTATTCGCAGTCCAAGAGAGACTGACATTGCCATCCCGAGAGAATTTAGTGGGATCTAGTGGTAAAGTTGCAGATTGCAACCGAGTGAATACTGCTGATCTCCCCCTCCAAGCATGAAGTGGCTACGAAACCTGTGACAAACTGAAAAGATTCAATCTGGAGTCAGTGTTTGGTTTGTCTGTTCTGGGCTACCGTAGAAAGATGGCGGACTCCACAAAAGAGGACCCGCTCCTTCTGTAGACGTAGCTCAATTTTAAGGCAGTAAAAACTCTTATTACGACTCTTATTTTCAGGTTAATATACGCTAATGCAAACATAGTTATGCTTGTTTTATTTCATTCCTGCTCGTACATCGCCTTAAACGTTACACACTGGACCTTGAAAAACAACAATAATCTTGCTAACATGTTGCATCTCTGTTGTGAAAGTCGGAGTTCTCCAAAAACTATTAAAAACATCAAATGTGTATTAATCCACCGTAGAAAATAGTCCCCCAACAAACGCACAATTTCCTCCTGTTTGGGCAACGTTTGCTAAAAACCACAGAAGACATGAACGCTGGGAAATGACAGACACATTGTAGGTTTTACTCTTTTGTTGTTGACATTAATATAAATACTTTTGAACGTCGTCATGACAACTGGGTAACACCGCCTGCTTTGTGGAAGATCCTTTAATATGGATGAAAACAGCTACTGAGGAATAATGTCAGCCTCAAAATCACGAGCAGATTCTGTTACTATGCAACTGGCTATTTTTTTAACGTGTAAAAGCCAACATAGGTTTTGTACACGACGAAGGAAGTGTGTTTCACCTGAGGCATTCATCACAAATTCTTTCATGACAACAACTTCAGTCAATCAGACCTTCATTCAATCGCGTGTTCGATCTGAATGAAACGTGATTAGAAGCTGAATGAAGAGCTGATTGAAGCTTGAAGAGCGCCAACGGTGAAACGGTGCCGATTGTCGCCAACAAAGCGAACGCAACGAGGTTTTTATTTTACATCATTTTAAATAAAATGCTTCCTCGCAGTTTAAAGTTTATAAATTAAAACTAAAACTTGGTGCTGCTTGATGGTTCCTGGTCCCCGAGGGTTCTCTCGCAGTCCAGAGACGTGCGCTCAACACGTTAATTGGTGACTCTAAATTGCCCGTAGGTGTGAATGCTGGTTTGCGTCTCTATGCGTCAGCCCTGTGATGTGAAGTGGCGTACCCCGCCTCTCGCTGCAATGCCAGCTGGGATCGGCTCCAGCCTTCCCGCGACCCTGGTGAGGATAATCGGTTACAGGAAATGGATGGATGGATGGTTTTAGCTCGAGTCTTGACTTTAAAATTTATAATTTATAATTTATACTGAAGAAATAGTCCCTAAAATCTGTGTGAACTGATCTTTTATACATCCAACTGCCATCCTAGAAATCAAATCTTCACATAAAGATGAAATATTCTATCAAAGAGGTCCACGCAGCGTGTATTTATCTGTTTACGTGCATGTTGGTATTTTCCACCCTCTCATTTTTCTCTAAGCTATAGAAGAACATCGATGAGGAGTTTGTGTAGGCAGAACCAACAATCAATCCTCCCAAGTGACACACAAACACACTCACAAACACACACACACACACACACACACACACACACACTGTGGGCACTGTGTGGATGTGTCCTGCATACAGATACCCCCCTTATGTTTTTTGGCACAAGTTTGTGTAAAAGCCAGAGGGTAAAGGTCACCGAAGGAGAGAGAGAGAGAGAGAAACACCACGGGAGACTTTCAGCAACTAAATCGATGAATCGAGCGGAGGCTAGAATAAATAAAAATCTGAATGCATGTTGGAGAATGAAAGGAGTCCTGGATTTTGTTGTGTCGCCGTGGGAGAGACGGAGCTAAATGTGCTGTTCTGTACAGACGGGAACTGATTCATTAGTAAAAACCAGATGCCTGCATGTGTACACGAACACACAGCAAACAAAACACAAGTCGTGAAGCTCGTCTTTACAGTTCAACTCTTGGAAATCATGAAAAACAAGAAAATTAACAGATAAAATCAGGATCAAATTGAATGAAAGCGTATCAGAGCTGTAAGAGATGCAACGGTTAGGACCTAAGAGCTGCTGCAGACGGTGTATTTTCGTGCCATGGAGACCTGGCTGTGACTGACCAGCCGAGGCTCTCTACTTCCTGCCGTCGCCATGGACACACTTCCTGGCCTCGGGTTTAGGGCAACGGAAAAAACAGTCGCCAAGGGGACGAGAGAGGCGGACAGAAAAAGGAGAGAGAGAGGGGATGGAGAGAAAAAAGCAGCAGCTGGACTCTGCATCGGAATTAAAACCGGAGCTAATCCCTTACGCATTGTTCAACACTACCCTCACCTCTAATTCCTTCCCTCGGGGCATTACGGAGGGACATTTAGCAGACAAACCATGTTCTCAACAATACATACGGAAACTGCAAACAAATGACAACATGTCGGCATTATTATCCAATTTTACTGCACAGGACTGATGAAATATTGACAATATTATTTTTTTATTTCAGGTTTTACTTTGAATGAAGACGGGAAGAAAAGCTGAATATGTAAACAAACAAGGTCCACGTTCAGCAGATTCATTTACGTTGCTGGCTTTGACCAGCTGACAAATGCTAACTCGTTTTTTAGCTCCGTTTTTGGTCTCCTCCACTATGTTCGCTAACTAGTTGCTGACTTTGTCTGCCAGATGTTTGGTGTTGGGCGAGTAGCGTGCAGTGGGTTTAAGTTGAAGTCAACGACAGCGGCGAGAATGACTCTAAACAGTTACAGGTCATAAAACCAAAACAATAAGCTGAAAGATGCTAAAACGTAGAGCGTAGAAGAACTGCTGAGTCAGGCAGTAATGGTTCCTTGCTTTCTTGGCGAGAGTTAGGGGAGAAGATTGATAAAAAAAATGTTCTGTACGCTAAATATGAAGCTACAGCTAGCAGTTAGCTTAGCTTAGCACAAAGACTGCAAGTAGGGGGAAACAGCTAGCTCGGTTCTGTCCCAGGGGAACAAAATCTGCCTACTAGAACCTTCAAAGAACTAATAAAGACATTGAATCTCGTTTTTGCGGCACCTTTGTATTTACTATAGTTAACATTGGCTTCTTTTAGCACTCACTGTGATTGTTCCTCAACCTTAATCATGTCGATTTAGCAGCGTAAGCCAAACCTGAAGAATATTGCTCCTGATGATTTGGATTGCAGACATGAGTAATTTGTGCTAAGGCGGCAACTCCTTTTTAATTTAAGTTACATAAGTATGCATACGTAGGCTGCAAATACAGGACGCTCATGCTTTTACAGTGCATAAAATATTGAGCCTTTTGTATCGCAGCCGATACTGTGAATACATTAAAAGGTTCTGAGACATGCTCACAGTATTTACCTGTATGCATGAATAGCTGTGTGGATACGAACGGCTGAATGCGCCACTCACATGTGGATGAGAGACGTACAGTAGAGAGAGAGGAAGAGAGGGTGGGTTACTCGATCTCCTGTCACTGCCTTCTGCTTAATCTGAATTCTAAATGGCGAACGCTTCATCGTGACTGCAGGAAAAGACCAGATGGTCACGGGTGAGCGAGACAGAGAGAGAGAGGGAGAGACCAGATGTGGTGCAGGAAGAGTGACCAGGAGGTGATGAAGCCTGTGCATGTGCAGAAATACCAGGAGTCAGTTACTGAGCCCTCCGCTGTATGAGCACGCACACGGAGATGCACAGTCCTTTGTATTCCCTCTGATCAAGGCAAAGCCTTGTCTATTCTGGGATGAGCCTCACGACCCCGTGACCCCCGCAGTGACAGAGGTCGGCCCAAAGTGCGCAGTCATGCATCGCACCCCCACAACGCCGAACCACCATGCAAGGTTTAATTCCCTAATCCATTAAAATCCTGCTTCCATTCGGCTAAGCTACCGTAAGCAAGCCAGTAACCTTCAGCACCTGACAGGTTGGCACAGTCAACAGGCATTACAAGCCGTTAATGCTTTGAGGTAGTCTTAAGCTGCCGGTGTTGTTGTTGGTATTCTCACTTCCTTTTGTCTCGGTGATGTTGCTGACTAAAGCTCTTAGAGTTGAGTTCTGTGGGCAAACCTTTTGTAGACGACCAGGAAATCACATTTTCTCACGTATGAAATGAATTTTGAATCTGATCATCTACAGTGAAAGTGGGTCCTCTTCCATGGAGTCCGCCATGTTGAACCGCCATTTTTCTACAGTAGCCCAGAGCAGACAAACCAAACGCTGATCTAGATATGGACTTTTTCCTTTTTTTTAATGTGAATTTCACACATTTCTTCTTATCTTATGAAACACAATGAAAATAAATCAGATTTTGGTGCATTTCGTTGCAGGTTGGAGAACAAAATGTTTGTGGCCACAAACCAGATAACTTTATAACCGCTCATCCTGACATTGGGGATATAGGCAGGCTACACCCTGGACAAGTCGCCAGCTCATCACCACGACACATACACCATTCAGAGTCACCAATTAACCCATTTTCTCTTTGGACGGTGGGAAGACGGTGGGAAGAGCAACTCCAAACTGAAAGGCCCCAGAGCTTGGAAGCAGGAACCTTCTCGCTGTTGGGTGTCAGCGATAACGGCACCACCGCGTAAACAAACATTTACGCATCTCTTGCAGGCCAATTGTGTCGGCAGCACATCTGCACTGAGCAAACACTGAGGAGTCATCGACTGATTGGCACACACAGATCCATTCCCTTCACAGGAACTAGATTCAGCCATGAAACACTGCGTCTCACACACACACTGTATGTTTCGTGGGGGGGATTATTGGATATAAATCCTCATGAAAAAGAATCAGAGAACAGGTGTATCACATTGCCTCAGCACTAATCTGATAGCACTTAAGAGGAATGATATCATTTGCTGCCGGGATGTAGTCCGTGGGCTCACATTGTCCGGCCACGGGCTGACGAGCCAAAGTGCTTCCGCACGTCACGCCTGATGATCTATTGCATCACGCAGACTGAAAGCACATCGCTCGATAGCGATAACACGATACGGGCATCTCCGAGTTCCATGCTCGTGTGCCTCATGCGTGATCGGATCCTTTATGTCTGCAGCTAATGATACGGACGACGCTCAGGCCGGATTTACAAAGCCAATCTTGTTTTCCCAAATCTGGCATTTGTGTTGATTACTTACACTCACTTACAACGCAAATAAACCCATTTCCCCGTGAATTAAGCGTCATATTGTGTTGGATAAGCTGCGAGTCTTATTTTATGACACTGTCGACCGTTTCACAAAAATGCCTGAAACAAGTAAATGGACTAGAAATAAGTGGAATCATCTCACCTCGCTGCCTCTCTCACCTAATGAGATTTTAAGACTGAGTGCATTTTTTCTCTTTTTAAACGTACAATTCTCATAAAAGCATCAGACACGACTAATATAATCTTGACTCTCATGCAATGTGACAGTTTATGTCCACAGCAGTAAACAGAGAGATGCTGCGGTGTGTCACAGCAGTGGTGGTAGCACCCAGATTTGAAAAAAATCATGGAAATGTATTTGTGTCGTCGATGCTTCATTAGCGTTTGGGCTTTGTGGAAGATAAAAATATCTTTGTGCCTCTGGGAGGAGAGAGGATGAGGACGGGAGGGGCTGCCTGTGCAGTGTGCATGACTGTGTGCAAGACCGAACGAGGATGCAAGAGTTTCTTTCTTTTGTGTGTTTGTGCACGAGCGAGACGGCGACGGTAACGTCGTTTTGAGTAAAAACTTCCAGGCGAGATGTGACAAAAGGTGCAAAAATCACGAGCCAGCACGTCAGCCTCTCCAGACGGCCCGCTGTGAAGTCGAAAATATCTCTCCTCCTCATCTCCTCTTGCCTCCTTCACTCTGCAGCTCCTCTTCCTCAGGCTCCTTCGTCAAAACTACACTGCAGCGGTGCACGAAAAAAGAAAGTACGTCGGCGACCACGAGACCAGAAAAAGAACAACAAACAAAAATATGAAGCAACTGTGACTCTCAAAGCAAACTCTGAGCTTCTTCCCACGAATAGCTAAAGACTGTAAGACGAGCACATTTTCCCGACCTGTTCTTACAACGAACGAGAGGCTAAATTGAGCATCATTACACTAAATTGCACTCATTTCAGATCCTTTCGCTTCGCTGTGACCTGCTGGAAAATGATGGTGTAGTAACAGGTTTTTAACAACTAGCTGTCATGTGTAAAATGGGCAGTTGAGCTGAATGCGGGGAACGAGCAGCCAAAAGGCTCGAAATGCTGAGCTGTTTCAGCCCCCTGGAAGGACCAGATGTAAATCTACTCGTATGCGGGCCTAAGCTCAGCATTAAACCAGGCGAAGGCTGGAGAGTATCCATGCATTAACCGCAACTGGGACCAGGGTGGCAGGACCAACCAGGAGCAGGACCGCGCACCTCATGTCTGCTTCAGAGGACAGGCTCAGTTTCCTTTCTCCAACCCTCCCGGCCTCTTGCCTAACCCTAACCCCGAACCACTTGCTCAACCATAACCGCAAGGATTTAGATCTTCTGCAGTGATTTCTACAACTTCCCACCCCACGTTTACCTCTTCGGTTCTGTTACCATCATTATCACCTGGACCCAACTTCCAACACCTGATGGTTCAACCTGAACCTCCCCAGACAAAACAAACGTTTGGTACAACAATATACCGTACTTTCCTCTTTTCCACTTATTTCACCAACTTTTTGTCTTTATAATGTGTGGTGCATTGCCTTTGGCTCCCAGACTAAACTGTGTGAGCTGTCAGACAGCAGAGACAGTCGATGCGATAACCAATAAACCTTAACATAAAAGAATGATGAGTTCATAATAAATAACAAAGCTAGAAGAGTTTGCTGGACTGTGAACTATTTGCAATGTTAAGAAGACATGTTTAACTTTAAGTTTCTATTTTATGATAATCCATTCTTTAAATGGTTCATTTAGTTTAAGAAGTAGCGAGATTTTCTCACCAAAATGTGGACATTCGTTGTTTTCTACTTGTAGTCATGTGGCTCATCTGACTTGTAGCTGAAGGGCTAAAATGTGCAAAACCACCAGTTGGGTTGTTTAACAAAACATTTATTCATCTTCAATTATGATCATCCAGTATTGAGATAAATAATCAGGATGCTTCTAAATGTGTAAATAAGTGAAGGAGCCAGACAGACAGGTGGCCAGGTAGTCAAGCGGGAAAACTAATTAAGAGCCGAAAACATTCAGACACAGTCGGCCTGCGGGGAAACAGCGTCAGACGTTTTGATTGGTTCTCCAGTAATCAAGAAAATCATCCAGAAGTCTGGCAGATTTCTGACGATCAGCTGATGACGTACGCGCTTGTGTGCGAACGCGAGCAGTGAATTAAAAAGACAAGCCGAGAGAAGAAGGAGGCCCGAGGGAGAGGAGCAAGAAAGAGAAGGATGATGAGGAGGAAGAGGGTGTGAAAGAGGGAATGAGGCGTCGATAGGATGTTAAACTCGAGCAGCCTGTTGTGAGACGCACTTTCAGCGAGCTCTGACTTGTGTTTAAGACGCTTTTACAACCCCGTCTCCTGACGAGAAGATGAGAGCCAGATGGCGGAGCAGTCACTCGAATGGCATCTCATTTCCTCAATGGGTTAAAGTTCACAGGACAAATTCATCATTACAAGAGGAAAGAGGTGAAAGGAACCAATACTCTGAGGACAGGAAGCAGAGCAGGAACATTAATTTTCAGCTAAAATGCTGATTATGTGTCCTCAGAGCAGCCTCAGTGACGCAGAAGTCGACAAGGTGAACAGAATTAGGTACACTAAACCCTTAATCTGTGAGTAAATACATAAAGAATCACATTAATGGTGTCTGACAAATGTAAGAGCATCATACAATAGAAAGTGCATCAGTCATGTCAGTTCTTCTACCTTTCGTTGGTAAGTTAAACTCCTAATGTAATGGTTTTAGCTTCCACTTCCTTTGGTGTGCTCAACAGCAACAAAACAACTCCATCTTGTTTACGTCCCGACTGAAACATGCCAGCGCTTGCCTAATTACAACTTCTGAAGTTGTAAATACGAGTTTTACGAGCACATGAGGGCAGCACGACTGTTGCTCTGCTGCTCAAAGAGTGGTTTGATGAAGTTTGACGCTAATACAGGTTGGTTATAAAGTTAATTCATCAGTCGCAGCTAAAAGTGACAGAGCAGGTGGTTGAAACTAGTGTCAAAGTCTCGCCGATGATTTGGGTTTCGTCTAACGTCGACCTGAACCAAGATCATCTTCCTTACTTAAAAGCAAAAGTTTTAAATTATTTCAGTTTGATGAGAATATCACTGCCTCAATAAAACTAGCTTAGCTTAGCAAGAGACCCGAAACAGCCAAAGCAGGTAGCCTGGCTCATCACTTACGCTGATGACACAACTCTAGGATGTTGGAAGTCGGCCAAATAGTCTGGCACATAACGATCAATAAAAACAATATTTTTTCACTTCTACACCTTGTTTTTTGTGCGGATTAAACACCTGAGATATAAAATGTTTATCTGTAAAAATTTTAAGGTGCTGCTGGGGAAATTTTGCTACCTTTGGGCAAGTGAGGCTAGCGATTAAATATTTCATTTAGTCATTTAGTGAGAGCAGTATCAATCTTCTTGGCAAACTCTCAGAAAGAAAGTGAATAAACAGACCTTCAAATAAAACCATTAAAATGTGCGATAGTATTTCGACTGTCTTATGTCCTTCTTGGATGAGAAAAACACATGTAACACTTCAGGTGACGTCAGACGTCTGATTTTCTTTTCTCACATCCTCACAGTCTCCAACACCTTTTCTTCGCTATTCAGCTCCACATCTTGCTGCTTTCCTTCCTCCATTCACCGCCCTGAGCATCTCCTCCACCTCCACCCTTCCTTTTTGTTCACTCCTATTATCACATTTCTTTTACCCCGTCACGCCGCTCGCATAATCTCACACATTCAGGTTTTTTTTTTCCCCTGTTTCTCTTTTTGAGACTCTTCCAACATCTTAGAATATCCTTCATCCTTCGTCCTTCAAATCAAAATGATGAGTCATACAACTGTTGTGGTCTAAATGTGGATGTTTTATTAACCAGAGTAGCAATTTAGGCAACTTTATGTTTATTTTTTCATCTATGTAATGCCTATTCACTGCCATGAGAAGAATCTTGAGCTCCAAATTTATTTTCTACAGGAAAGACTCACTTCCTGTTCCCTGCCATCAGTCGCTGGGGACTTTTCTTCCCCAACTTAAAAGTCTCAGGCAGCGATTCCACCCACACTCCATCACTGAGATCGGCAGACTTTAAAACAACAAGTTTTACTTCCTATAAAACAACAAGCTAATATAATATAATGTAGTAGATTTTTCAACGCCTCTTTCGAGTCCTTATGCTAAGCTAAGCCAAGCTAAATTATGATTTCACTGGTGGTGCCAACACACAGCTGAGACTATAAATATGGCAGCTGCATTCAATGCAAACTTTAAAGTTACAGTTAAAGGAACAGTTCCACAGTTGCTTGCTTCATGTGTTTGCAGGCAGTTGGACGAGGAGATCAACACCACCCTCGTGTCTGTGCAGTAAATATAATGCAGGTAAGGTCAGCGGTTGGTTGGTATAAAAAGCAGAAAGGCTGAAAAAGTATAGCTTTATTCATTTAAAACAATAAAACTAAGAGTGCAGCATATAAAGGAGGTGCAGTCTGGGCCATGACGTGGCTTTTCTCCCCTGAAAAGAACACCAATACCTCCACCACTACCACACAATACAGAACACTCCCTCTCCTCTTACTCTTTGTCTTTCTCTCAGCAATATGCAAACAAAGAGCAAAGAAACAAGAAGTGGAGCCAAGTGAGGAACACACACCGGGTCAAAATCACTTACACAGACATGCAAAGCAGCGCTGATAAAAGGCCCACTCCGGCTTTGATGGTGCAGGGTTCATTTCCCACTCACTTTGCACACAGCACCTTTGCATAAATAACTTCAAGCCGCTGACTGAACAAAAAAAAGAAGAAGAAGAAGAAAAAAAACGTGTTCCTGTTTGGCTCCTGCCTGATCCCAGATGGAGAAATGGCTTGATGGAAAAATGCTGCTGGAGCATTTGGACAAGACGGGAGAGAAAATCCTTCACTCCACCCGCTGCGTATTATTCAGCCGTGTAGGTGTATTTGTATGTTTTCAAGTGCATGTTTGACAGACACCTGCACAAACACACATTCTCACCTTCTCCAAACTGTTATCAACGTGCGAACGTTGTGCCTTGGCAACGTGTTTCTGCAGCCTATTGTTGGTCTGCGGTGTTTATTAGTGTGAAGCATATGCAGGAGTGTTAAGCAGTTCACTTCAGGTTCGTTTAGTCTGCCTATCACAGCAGCTGCTGTCAGGGAGGAGATGGAAAATAGCTGCGGTGGAATGTGACATCTGAATATCGCACTCGAGGACAGTTTATGGAACTTTGACTAAAGTACGTCTCAGAGACAAATATTACACTTTTTCCTCCCCTAAATTTGTCTGACAGCTTCAGCTACTTCTTACTTTTACAGATAGCTGTTAGCTAATGTTAGCACAGTTTGTTAGCCAGACTGTGAGCTCAGAGCACCAGCTGTGGTACAAATGTTACTGTTTTGGACCGCCGGGAAGAAAGAGGAAGTTTTCAGGCGAATGCACGTGTCGTGCCAGAACAGGAGCTGGGCCACTAGGCAATGTAACCAGGCTCAGCAGCCTCTATGGACATAATGGCAGAGGAGAGGAGAGCGAAGAGGACGCTGACGGAGGAAGCTAAGAAGAGAAAAGGAGAGAGTGAGCGAGCAAGAAGCCGCCGGACAAGGTGAAATAAAAGGCTGAAAGACAAGAAGTAATGTAATCAGAAGAAATACTCGAGTACAGCTGAACATATTTACCACAGAGGGATTGGTATTTTCAAATCAGTTCAGTTCAAAGATCATTTCACAGAGCTGCTAGAAACTTGCACACAAACATCACAACACACACACACAGTTGCACAGCAGGCCTCAGTCCGGATGCCGGCATTCTCCACAGTGATAATGGGTCTGTATCCCACTGTAATGCACAGTTCACTGAGGCTGGCTCTGCTCCAGATGGAGAGGCAGCGAGGAAAAGGAACAGGATGCCATAACCTCGCTTCACACAGTGGACAAGAGCCACAGCTGCAGACACACACACACACACACACACACACACACACACAAGAATAAACAGGCCAGAGCACCCACGCCTGCATCAGCCCACATGAATGCTTGCATCTCCAGAAAAACAGATGCACTCAACGTATCTACTGTATATGTTTTCAACACGAAACACAGAAACAGAAACACAGTTTCACGTACTCTAAGGCTGCTACAACACACACACATTTACAGAGAGCACACTTCACAAAGAGCGCTGGCTGTAATCACGCAGCTCCTCTCTCCGACAGCAGCAGAAAGTAAAGGTGGCAGCGGTGTTGGAAGTGGTGGAGGAGTGGGAGGAGGAGGAACTGCCTTTTGTTGTATTTTCAAGCTCTTATAGGCAGAGGAGCCGCGATGTGTGTGTGTGTGTGTGTCGCTGTTATGCCGCCCAATTCTGACCTGTTTAGACGAGGAAGCCAGAAAAAATCTTCTGCACCAGGTTTACTCCAACAGAGGCGCAGCTGAGGGGAAATGGAGAAGATCCAAAAAGACATACGCAGTGTGAGCTTGTTCATTTTTCCCATTTGTTTTTAGTTACTCCCTAAAATCACAGTCTTGTTGGAGCGGTTTGCCGTTTAGTCGATGTGGGTCGACCGTGTTTCTGCAGCAGCCCAAACAAACTAACCGCTGACTGCAGACAAGGCCTTTTAGGTCTTATGTTAGCCTTCTTCACGATAGGAAGGACGGCATGAGGTGAGGGAGTTGCAACCAGATGCACGCTTGTCCTTTACGTCAAATTTGGCATTTCTTAGGATGAATTAAATCATTCTGGTGACCCCGTAAAGGTCCAGTGTGTGTTCTGGGCAGAAGCTACAGAAGCTAACAGACTCTTATCACATCACAGTTATTATGTGATATCTTGATTTTTTATTTTTTTAGATACTACAACTTTGGCACCTTGTGATCTCCAGAAAAAAAACATTTGTTAGTGTGACACAATGATTAAAAGGTTAAGTTGATCTGAGTGCCAAATAATGTAACTAATTACTCTAACTCTAAACTTTACTTAATGCTGCATCATAATTAAACGTATTGTAGTACTCCGATGGCTGTTCAGCGTCTCATAATCAAACCAAGCGTGCACAATAAAAAGGTATTTACACAAAAAAACAACTCTGTGCCACTTTGTCTCATTTTCTGCAGGGCCAGGCGGAGGGATAACTTTTATATTTTTAGACAGTCTTATTTGCATTCTGCCTCTATCCACTGCAATTTCTTATCTAACAGGATCCCGCACTGCTGCATAGTCAGTGAATACTTGCTCATGTATTGTAGGGCTATCAAATAAGGACATATATAGGATTTTAACATCAGTGTCAATACTGTTATTTCTGTGCTCATATTCTGAATCGTCTTTCTTCTCGTCTGTTTCAGCTCTGAAATAAAACAAGCGCTTGATGTCCCTGTAAACTGTGTTTCTCTTTGTGTTAAAAGCATTTTTGAAAGAGCTATCTTCTAAAAAACACATATAATTATGAAATATCTTCAATAAAAGTTCCATTTTGTGGATTTTAAAAGCATGCTAGCCAAAAAATTAGAGCACACATTAAAGGGAGAAAGAAAATTAAAGAAAATACCAGATTGCAGGTTTTTACAGTTTTTTGGTTCAGTGCATCTAAAAGTCCTGAAATATCAACATAACCTTCGTTATAATGTTTTGTAATCTGTCAAATTTGAAATATTCTGTTGGGAAACGTGTTAAAAAAATAAAACAGTATGAAAAAGGGTTCTTCTGCCAGTGAATAAAGTTTAGCATTAGCCTGTGCAAAGGTTTGAATTGAAGAATTCCTCTTGATCTTGACTTGTCAGCATTTTAGAAGAAGATAAAAGGAAAACGTGGGCGGAGAGTACATCTACACCCTGAGCCTTAATCTACAGTAACCGCCACGAGAAACACAAGAGCCGCTGCTGCTTCTACTGCCACCGCGATAAATCTCAGAAAAAAAGCATCGGGGAGGAGGAGGAGGAGGAGGAGGAGGGAGACGGAGAGGAGGCAAGAGGAGGGGATAAATAAGAAAAAGAGAGGAAGGATGGCAGGATGAGGGAAAGGAAGAGGAAGGAGAGGAGTGGAGGGAGTGGTGGTGGTGGTGGCGGTGGAGGTGGGGTGTAGTCTGAGTCATCGTCAGTTACAGCCATCATCTGAGCCGAAGGGGGAGAAGAGACAAGGCACACACAACACACAGAGAACGAGAGGAGAGGCAATCTTTAATGGCAGCGTACCCTTCCTCTTTCACTAACAGGGACGTGGAGTCAAATGGTCAGGGACTGTGGGGGCCGCATGTCTGGATTAAAAGCACTGACCCCGCTATGACGCGTACACGACAAACAATAAACCCTAAACGGTCCATTAGAGATTAAACAAGTTGTTCAAGTCTCAGACTCCAGGCGTGACTCAAAATTTCAGATTGCTCTGCCTCCTCTCCGCCTCTCCCTTTCTCTCTTCCACTCCTCCGTCTCTCTCTCTCTCTCTCTCTCTCGCTCCAGCCCTCCTCTATTGTTCCATTAGTGGATTAAGCACGTCGGTACCGGAGAGGAAGATGGGTGCAATTTAGAGGAAATGAAACTCAGTCGATCACCGTGCATCGAGGACGTTAGATGATCTAACTGGTGCACTTCACCTGCTTGCCTTCATCGTCTCTGCACATTACGGCTCCATTATGGATTTCTATAATAACACACCGGTAGATGAATTCACTGCAGGACTCAATGTGCAGTTCTTCTATGTTTCTTCTGCACGTTATTGAAGTAATAACTCATAGTTAAACTGAGTGTTCCCGTTGGCAGAGCCAGACTACGGGGAGATCTTTATGGACATGTTGCGCTCGGAAACTTGTTGAAAGACAAACAGAGAGAGCTGTAATCTAAAAAGGCGCCGTGGCGGCCTCTGCCACGAGGACTACAGATATTAGATAATCCATCCAACATGCAGATGTTGATGTTTCACTCAAAACCACTGAAAAACTGTTTTTACGGTAAAAAACTGTCAGCTGTGGTCACCAGAATCCTACCGTGATAAATACTTTTTGTAATATTACAGTAAAAGGATGTTAGTGTTGCTGATTTCACGTATACAGTTGGTGTTTTATTCAATATTTTAAAAAGTCTGTAGATTTTACGGTGAAAAGACCGTAAAATATGCCCTGAAGTATGACATCTTAAAAACTTTATTTACACACCATTTCAAGCGAATTTATTCAGAATAAAGTAGTATTTTATATGTTTTATTATATATTTAGCCAAACCGTGACAGTAAAAGACCGTAAAATATGCCTTTAAATATTACGATGTTTTACCGTACAATTAACAGTCTCTAACATAAAATATATGAAACCACTTCCAAACTATAATCTCTTAAATTCATGAGGAACATGTGCTACGTACGCAGCCATCAAAGTCTCCAAACAACCTCGAGGACTTTTTCAAACCCCTCGCGTGTGAGCTGGATTGTTGCGAGGTGTCGCAGTAATAGGATGTCGTGATGAAAGATTGCTAATTGACTCCTTGGTTACCAAACCACTTCCCTTGGCAACCAAAACAGCTCGCAGCTCTGTCTTCTCACAATTATCAGGCCGAGTACACTGGAAATGTAACTTTCATCACTTAGATTGCTTGAATTCAATTACTGCTTATGTAAGGCAGGCATTAAAGATCAATTTGCTCTATTAAACATCTTTGTCGCCCCCCTAATGTGAGACTAGATGCAGCGTGAGGTCTTTAAAAAAGGAACATAAAACATAGTGCTGAAGTGAAATTGGCTTTCCTGCTCCGAACCGTCGAGAACAAACCCAAGAGACCGCGCAATGTTAAAAACAGGTGCAACCGAGGCATTTTCCAGAGGTCAGCTGTGAAGTTTAAAACAATAAACTGGAGATTTTATTATTTCCTCTTCTGGTTTATTGATGATTTTAATACATTTTTATATATTGCATGAAAAGAAGGCTAATATCAGGTAAGTAATTGGTCAGCCAACTAGCTAACGTGTTATTCTGGCTAAATTAAAGCCACCATGTGTGTCAGAATCAAATAAGACCGAACAACACACACCATCAAAAAGACTGGAAAGATACTGTGTGTGTGTGTGTGTGTGTGTGTGTGTGTCTTTAAACTGAAGCTAAATAACTGAAAATAGTCCATACAGTCAATATCTAGTGTGATCGTTATGGCGGTCATATTTTATGCTAATTATCCTCATTTACCAACTGGTCGAGGTTTTAGAAAGACGTTTCCATGGTTACACATGTAATTAAACAGCTAAGGGCCATGGTTTGAAGGGTGACACGAATTAGAGCTCATTATTTCAAATACGCACAAAGAAAAAACACTAACAAGGTAACTCATCTCCACCTTTTAAACCTCCGTCACACTAAAAAAAAAAAAAAAAAAAGAGTTTGTGGCATGTGAGGCAGGCAGGCTGAAGCGGAGACGATGTTTCAAACGTTGAACACCGAGTGCTGCAGATGTGGAACTGAAGCGAAGCAATGACGAGGGCAGATGTGGCTTGTGGGCTGCTCGTTGCCCACCAGGTTTGGCTCCTCCAAAACACTCTGCGATAAAGCGTCTTTGTGTGAGGGTGCAATGCATTAGTGCAAGCTGCGAGCACTATGTGGGTACGCAGGTCCCCGGAGGGTTACATAAACAACATACACGGAGCGAGTTTGACGCCTGCATCGGAGCGTGTGTGTGCACACACTTTATGAATTTTTACATCTCTGTGGCAGGAAGGTTAACCTGATTCCTGAGGCTTTTTGCAAACGCTCATACAGTACATGAACACACACACACAGTCCTGAACACACACACACACAGCAGAAGGGATGCAGGTAATGACGTTAAGGCAGGCAAAGACACGCTCTGAGCTTTAACTCACGGATGACATGGACGGATGCTCAGAGTCGAGACCACTGCGTGAACAAACATTAGGGAATGTCAGAAAACAGAAAATAAGTTAAAAATATTCACGTTATCCTCCCAAAAACTCTCCTAGAACATGTTCAGACATGTTTCATGAAGTACAGAAGGACAACATTTGGTTTAATTCGGGGTGGCATTGAAAAAAAACGATGACTGAGTCACCTCAGCAACACAAAGTGTGTCATCGAGGCACTCGTGGATCATCAGAGCAACTGTTATAGACCTGTACTCTCTACCCACGCCACAAGCTCCTTTATCTCACGCACACACACACACACACACACACACACACAAACACAAATATCCTTCATCATCCAAAGAGCAGATGAAGATGAAGCACGAACACACCAGACCCCCCGACAGGCACGGCCAGCTTCTCTGCGGCGCTACAGGCTGAGTCGTCGTCTGTCGGATGACAAAAACAAAAACTGGCCAAAAAGTTATCCATGTGTCACACACACACACACACACACACACAAACCAGGGTTATTGTAGTTCAAGAGTTTTTGTTTTCCATTTGAGTTAGAAACGTTTTTGAGGTGTTTCTGTTTTGTTCTGTAACTTTAAGAATCACTTATCCATACCACTCACATGTCTGTGCATTGAATATGAAGAAGTTAGCTTAGCTTACACAACGACTGCAAACAAGGGAAACAGTTAAAGTCTTAAAGAGCTTTCACACCAGAACTGTTTGGTCCGCTTTAAACGGACCAGAGTTTCCTCGGGTAGTCCGGTTCGTTCGGGCAGTCTTAATGCTAAGCTAAG
This sequence comes from Protonibea diacanthus, assembly GCA_028641955.1. NCBI lineage: Eukaryota > Metazoa > Chordata > Actinopteri > Sciaenidae > Protonibea > Protonibea diacanthus. Next base: position 2,695,099 of record CM053998.1, on the reverse strand, counting down.
CTAGCAACCTTGGCCTAGTTTCTTCTTCTCGTCATTCTCGGCAAGAACGCAAATAACCTACACCTTAAGTCCATATTCACAACAGATTTTAGGCTTGCTTTGTGTTTGTTGCTGTTTGAAAGCTTCTTGAAAGTTTCCTTCGGAACTTTCCACTAAATATCAGATACTGGACTTTCCTAGAAGAACCTGAATGCACCACATAGGTTTATTTTCTTAGCTCGGTGAAGTCACTGGAAGCCATGCTAAAGTACTCATGACTCGTGTTTTTGTGTGTGAGGATGTGTGCAGATGCAGATGAGAAGACCATGTGAGGAGCATCAGCAGGAGGACTCGAGGGCCTTCGCTGAGCAGCTGACTGCAGAACACTCGGTCTCATGATGTTTCCTGCCCAACTTTGATCAAACAGCGCGATGACGCTAAGGAAGTTTGGTGTGATTAAAGCACACATGTGCACCGGCGTGCACGCTGAAAGGCAACAGCTGGATGCAGGGAATCCTGCAATACTGTATCCTGAAACACACACACACACACACACACACTGCAGAACTGTATTCACCTCCCTCACTCCTTCCCTCCCGGCTTCAATCGAATCAACTCTTATCAAATCCAATCAGACCCACTGAGGCGTTTCATTTGGAGTCGAGCAGCAGAGTAGATTATGCACGCTGACGGAGGGGAATGGATCGAAGCGTGTACGTGCGTGCATGTAAAACAGAGTGTCTGTGCACGTGTGCGCTTCGGCCCATCTGCACCGTTGCTGTTTGTGTGGCTCTGCCCGTCTGTGCTGGCTTAGGTGTACTGCATGTGTGTGTACATAATTTTCATCCGTCCTTCCGGCCACTGTAACACTGCCAGTCAGACAGATTGGGTTTATGAAACACTTCCACAGCTGCGTTAAGGCAGGCGACACCCTTTCGTTTCTCCCTCCATCCATAAAATCAACAAAAACCATTTCACATCCTCGCTAACCTGCTGATGCGTCCCCGCTCCACCCAAAAGAGGAAATCTGCAAACTCTGCATCATGTTGTATCCACACGGATGCAATTACAACACAGAGCAAAAATATAAACGGCATCAAAAGTGGAAGCAAACATTAAAAAAAGTAGCTTTTTGCTGGCGTAGGCGTCGCTTGTAGCACAGCGACCGACCATCCACGCAACCAAGCAGTTGCTGGAGGGATTTGTCCATGTGGCTGCAGCCTGAGAGAGAAAAGGCTTAACCTCTGTGGCACTTGGGAATTTACAATAAATCACTGCACATGCTTCAGATAAACAAACATTGTATCAAGGTAAATCTGTCCCTCAGGTTAGAAACATGATAAATTGTGACTAGTTGCTCATTTCCTCTTCTAAGTAACATATAAATGTAATTTTCCAAGTAAACTTCAACATTTATCATCTTAACCTGTAACTGTTGGCTAGTGGTTGGAGTTGGATAACTGAACAAACCAAATAGGACCATCTGTAATATAAGAAATCTGCAACGGGGAATAAAAACTGATTAAGCTGCAGCCTCCATGGCTCTGAGATGAGGCCGACAATAAAGTGCCAAAAACTGCAGTTCCTCAAACGACCACTTGAGGGTGGCAACAAAATACGTCAAACTCCATAAGTTCCCATGTTAAAAGGTGCCATTACAGGTGGCTCGTTCAAGCAACCAGGCTTCCTTCAGCTCCACCCACGATCCATGTACTCGCCCATTTTTAGACCGGCCGGAAGTCGGCAGAGGCTGGACCGCCAATCTGAGCGTCACAATGACTCTTCACGGAGACTACGTCCACGTTTCACACAGTCCGTGAGTATAACTGGTGTTTTAACTGTAAATCCAGCCTTCCCCTTTAAGGCCTTCAAGCTTCCTGTTTGCCAAAGAGTGCAGCATCCAGTGCCCTGGCTGAGTACGGCACAACAAACACTGTTATAGACATTTTTAAAACCGTGGGGGTGGGGGTAACCTCAGCTCTGTTTCACTCTTGGCCCAGTTCTACTCTGTCCTGTTAGCAGTATCACTTCCTGTGACCCCCAATGACAGAGACATCAGGCTAAAGTTTCCAGCCGTTTCACCTGATATACAGTTGTGAGTATTAGGGGATGTACCCGAATCTGAATTTTCCAATCCAGCTCCGAGTTCCCAGTTTAGGACAAACACTAGACCTTTTTTTGGGGATATTATTATTGGTGTTATTTCTGACAAACACATATTATGGTGTCTAAGTTTTGACCTGCAAGATTCGCACTGAAAAATATCACATTTCTAAATCGTGAGTCCTGGTCATAGTTCAGTGATCATATCCCCAAACCCCCAAGGACCTCCTGACAGCACTGTCAGCAGAAGAGTCAATCACACTAGACAGCTAGAGGTTGCACCAGCGCCTCGTACAAAAAGTTATTTAGCTGACTTTGCTAGCATTCAGCAGAAACAAGTCACTCCTGCACCGTTTCCATAGTTTTGCAGTTGGGTCATTTTGAGACTAAGACTTCCACTTGCAGGATTACACCCTGCCATGGCTCAATAGCTCAAAGTGTACAATGACACAGCAAAAAACTGACTAACAAATGAGCTTCAGCTCTACGGGGCTGCTCAATATATCATCTCTCTTGTATCATTGAAATTTAGGTTGCAGCCTGTTTTAAATGCAGCAAGGGTCAATGGAAGCCAAAGTCATCCGTCCATCCATCTGCTTATCCTTATCGGGATTGTGAGTGCTAGAGCCAGTTCCAGCTGACATTGGGCAAAAGGTGGGATACACCCTGGACAAGTCGCCAGTTCATCACAGGGCTGACAAGAAACTAACAAACATTCGTGCTCACATTTGCACCTACGAGCACCAGCGTCTTTGGACTGCAGGAGTTTCGGTAGAACATGCAAACTCCACGCAGAAAGGCCTTACAATGAGGTTACATCAAGCTGCTTTGCTCTGGAATATGCCTGTTTGTTTCCTGTTGAGTCAGAAAGTGTCATCTGCCCAGTCTAATCTGTAAATGGATACCTAGAACAGCCCGGAGAGCTGGGGACGGCAGCAGAAGACGATGTAAGCGAGCAGCCGCAGATTACAGGCAGTGATGTAACTCGCCGTAATGACACTGACCCTCTGTAACTCATAGCTTCCTGAGAACCCGGCGCACACATGGTGAAAGTAAACAAACGCGCAGCAGGGGGGACAGATGGGAAACAAAAGGCAGAGATGGTCCGACAGTGACATATCTGTTCCCTCTGCGTACCGGCGAGGCATGTCAGCGGATCCACCGCTGCAGGAAGCGATCCTTTCAGAGAGAGAGGCCGCGAGGCCGCTCCGCTGAAAAACACGGGTTGTTTTTCGTGACATCCGAGTCCCTACATCCGAGACCACGCGCAGTTGTGTTGGTTTTCAACATGATGTGATTTTAATTACCCAGGCTGCTGCGTTGACATGCATTGTTCTCGGATGAGGCTGATACAGGGCTGAGTTTTCGGCCCGTCATTGTCGTCCACAGCTGATGCAAGCACGGCCTGATGATATAAAGACTTTCTCAGAGACTTTCCACCAAAGTCAGAGACAAAATTTGAAACAGTCTAATTTCTGGTCCATAAACAGACAAAAATATAAGCTTTCAGTTAACTTCACTGTCACTCATTGAGGAATTAGTAATCAATTAAATAATCTAATGAAATAACTCTTTTGATTTTGTGAATTTCTTTATACAAAAAAGCTTTAAAAAACATGATGCACACAACTTCTGATTGCTGAATCAAAGTAAATGAATTCCAGTTTTTCTCAGGAATATTACAATATGTTCATGCTTAGCCATGCTATTACTATCTATGTGAAGGAGCAGCAGGAGCACATGAATTAGTTTCTACTCGTCAGTGAAGAAACTCATTATTAAATTGGATGCCCGTGCTCTAATTAGTTGAAGCGTAGGTGATACTTCATAACTGTATGTAATGACATGTATTTTTAGCCGAGCTAGCGGCACGGCTCCAGGGATGGCAATGTAGGTCTGTCAGTGCTGCCGGCATCGCAAGCAGTGCAGATGTTTTTGGTGTTGAGGTCTAATATGACGATGAAATGATTGAATTATCTTTGATTTGTGTTCTTTTCTTTACTTTTGTGAGAGAACATTGCATGCTGACCCTGGTCATACCAGATGAAACCAAGTGGGGGAGGAGACAAGGAGGAAATAAATCAGATGTCCAGTTCCATCTGAACAAAGTTTCCATTCCTCATTTTTCTGTGGTTGCAGAAGTGGCCGAGTGTAACACTTTCATTTTGGGTAAACTTGAGTCAATTCATAGGTCTCAGTTTGCGGTGAAGAGACGCTCTTCCTTCCTAAAGATTAAAATACCCCTTTAATATTTTGGTTGTTAGGCTGGAAACCGTAGCTACAAATAGTTTCTGACAGTTCTGGTGAAGTGATGAAGTCATTTTCATTGTCTGGAATGTGTGGCAATGAACAGCTTGCTGGTGAGGGAGTCGTGAAAGTCTGTGCAAAAAAGAAAAAAACCCCGAACCAAAACAAAACAAAACAAAACCAAAAAAAAACTGGCATGTTTTTCATTTGTTGTGATTGTTTCACGTTCCACCAGTTTAACGCTGATCTTCCCGAAAACTGTGTTTGACTCAGCGCCTGCAAACAGTCAACCACAAACATTCCCCTGGCGGCGACGAGGGGACAACCGACACCACCGACACACACACACACAGAGGAAGTGAACCCGAGAGAGGAAGCACATTTCTGCTGCGCTGCCCAGTTTTTTTTCTCTCTCTCTCTCCGTCCGAGAAGACAGATCGATATGTATCAGAGCGGAGAGGAGACCGGCTCCCAAAAAGCTGAGTCAAGGTACACACACACACACACGTTTGTGCTTGTACACTTCTGAGGACCCTAGCTAACACACCTACAAACGAAGCCCTCTTGCCTTAATAGGACAAAAATCTTAACTTGCCCCTAAAGCCACATCCTAACCTTCAGACAGCCACTGGAGGAAGACAAAATGTCCCCACTTTGCAAACACGTCCTCATAAACCTGCAAAACACACATCAAATGCACGGCGACTCTAAACTTAACTAGCATTTACTGCTCTGTCAACTTGAAGGAACCCGCCGTTACTGTTTCAGTAAAATAAAGCTGCGTCTTCTCTCTTCTGCAGTACTGGGATTGTTTAACAGCTTGTGAAAAAAAAATGAAATGCCGGGACTGTGGAGGGATAATATGACTGGAATGCAGCCTCACAGGAAATGGACTGACAGCTGTCATGCTGTACAAGTGTCACACACTGTGAGGGTTTTGTGTACAGTACGTGGATGGATGTACTGTGTATGCAAGACAACGACGTCGATAAAAACCCACGTTGCAAATAAAATGCTTAAAATAAGAACAGGAAAGAAGCTAAAATGCTTCTCAGCTGGGAATATTTGGTGATTTTCTTTGTCGTATGTTTGTGCATCTGTTGGTCGGACCACGCGAGCAATTTCAGGATGTAAACTTTAGATTTTTACGCTATTTCCTGACATTTTATAGCCCAGACGAGAAAATAAACACAAGATTAAATCGATACTAAAGATAATCCTGAGTTGTAGCCCTTCTTAAAATAATACTGCGATGAGTTCTGCATTGCAAAGTACACGTGGAAATAATCACAATCGCTTTCACTGCTGTATATTTACTGGTGCTATTCTCTTTATTGTACAAATATGAGTTCCTTTTACGCTTATTTTAGGCAAGAAAAAGCTCTAAAACTCGCCTTTAACGGGGTCTTAACTTTACAAAAGAGGCCCTCTTTTATTTAATCTTTACGCCTTTTTATGTTTTATGAACAGCTTTTAGTTTTTGTTCTTTGAAAAAGAAAAACTTGTCTCGCCTTTATGAAACTCTACATTGAGTCTTTAGAAACACTGCAGGCCTTAAAAGCAAAAAGATCAACAAGAATATTACAGGAATACTTCAGTGACACTATCAGGTTATTAAAACCGGACAACACGGAGATATTAAACCAGCTATCGGCGAGGGAGAGGAGTACTAGTCACCCCCACCTCTCCCCCTCGCTCACATACACACAGTGTTGGCAGGCCAGACACATCCATTCATAAAAGACCCACCCTTTCCCCATCCGCTCACACACACACACACACACACACAGACAGCCCCATCCGGGACGGTCACAGGTGGTCGCCGGCGGTTTATTATCGCCTCTTTCCTCTGACTGCTTTACAGGCAGAACACTCCAGATACTCTGGCACAAAAACAGACATGCAGCACAGACACCTTCAGGAACGAACCCCCCTGAACCCAAACGCTGTACTAATTAAAGAACTCATTCAGTAGAAGATATAATAACATCACTAAGTGACGTCTGCGTGGGAATATTTGGCTGGGCCGGTTAATGAAAAGGACACTGGATACTGAATGTCTACAGCAACACTAAATCCAATCCAATTACTTTAATCAATGGTGTGTTAAATGTCCTCTTGGGAATGGGAAAATCACCAACTTGTCACTTTAAGTTCATGAAGTTCATGCCCAGTCAACAAGGCATGGCACGTTTTCACTCTACAGATACAAAGCTGGCATTAATTAAATTGTTTAGTTTAATTCTTTCAGGAAGAACAGATGTCTGTGTACTAAATGAAGGAATTTCATCTGCTCTTATAGCCTGTGTACATTTCTACACGCACCCATGAGGTCCATGAACGCCCCATTTCTCTTCAACACTCCACCTTTGCGCGGTTGAGTCCATTTTTACGCCACAAACAAGCCGGAAAACCTGATTTCACAGGCAGCCTGTGAAGGAGGCGAGCCTGTCACCGTGCCATCATCATGTAACTCTATGCGAGGAAATGATCCATATCCATGAATGGAGGCTGGAGGCTGGAGGCTGACTGACTCCCAGCGCGGAGCAATTAATGAAAGTACACCCAGGAGAGGGTGAGGGGTTTTTAAAGATATGACACAGCTCACACAGGAAGGAAACTGGTTTGCATGAGAGAAATTGAAAGAGTTGCAAAGATGTACTCACCCCGAGAGCAGCAAAGAAAAATGAGTCAGCTACAGACGGGGAGAGATGCGGGAGTGTGCGGGATAGATAATCTCCTCTGGATTCACTGGAAGCAGCTCTGCGGGATGATTTTTCTGTTTTTTAAATTTAGGACAGAGGTGCTGCAGGAAGAAAGAAAGAATAATAATAGTAATAATAATAAAAAAAAGTCCACTCCGTCGGTCTCGGCTTAGGTTCGGTTCACTTTTGCGGTTTCAAGTCGTTCACTGGTGGATCTGAGCGTGTTTCATCAGCGTGGCGTGGCGGGGGAAACGCGGCCGTGAAGGAGACACGGGTGGGATGGACTGTCAGTCAACGCAGGAGTGGTATGCCGGGGTCTGAGGATGATCGTGATCCCGCTTTCTGTGGGTGTCTGCTCGGCTGTGAGCTGCTCTGTCACCGGCTGCTGCTGCTCAGACGTGGAAACGCCTTTCTCTCTCTCTCTCTCTCTCTCTCTCTCTCTCTCTCTCTCTCTCTCTCTCTCCGGTCACGGTTAAGCACGTTGTCTGATTCGTCCACAGATCGTCTATTGGGAAATAATATGTCACTCTCCACCAGGATAAAGCCAATAAACCCGTGAATGAACTAATAGGTAAATGAAAATGTAAGATCAAATAAGACAGGCAGAGAAGAATCATGAATAAAACAAAAATGAGAATTAACAAATAATAACAATCTAAGATATACGAGAAATAGAAAGTATAGGAGTAAATTTATAATTATAGGAAGAGCTGAAGATTGATTTTTCTTCGTTTGGACAATATTTTGTTTAGTGTACTGTCTGCCAAAAGTGTGTTCAAAGGAGAATTCTCTAAGAAAACTGCTGCCATTGTTAGTTGAGATGAGATTACACATTTAAACCTAAAAACTGAAGTTCAGCTGCTGCCTCAAAAAACACAAGCTGACTGAACTTTAAAAGGTTCAACTAGTACAATACAAGTTCAGTTAGTATGAATATAGTTTGTTATCTTGACTTGAAAATGTGAGTTGACATAGTGCGGGGTTTATATGTGTCTCTCCAACACGAGAGTTTTCCTGTATACCTGAACTTGAGTTTTTAAGTTGAACCACCCTGATTTGCATATATACCAATGACAAACATAAGTGGCCAAACGAGATGAACATTGAAGCGTAACAAAAATCTCAAACCACTTTCTTCAGATGAAAAACACCCATATAAACCAGTATATGCTGTATGGGTGTTTTGTATTGTTGTGAATCTCTGCAGGTCTTGACAGTTTAGAGCATTTAGATTCTACATGTTGTGTCATAAATGTACAATCAATGTGCACATGTCCGCCCTATACAGTTTGAAACATTTGGAGGCAGCTGACGTACCTGTGAATAAGAATCAGTGTGTTTTTATTACCTTAGATGAACCTTTTATATCTGCAGAGGGAGCGGGTCCTCTTCCACGGAGTCCGCCATGTTGAACTGCCATGTTTCTACGGTAGCCCAGAATGGACAAACCAAACATTTACTCCAGATTTGAGCTTTTTCAACAGACACTGTTGAAAAAAGGGAGGGTGAGGCGAGCAGTATTCAGTTGGGTGCAATCTGCAACTTCACCACTAGATGCCACTAAATCTTACACACTGCACCTTTAGTAGTCTTTTTTGTTTGTTTTCTGGAGCTGTTTCACCACCAACCAAACTTCACTTATCAACTTTTTATCAACGTTAAACAATTTGAGTTTGCATGGCGACTTTTTGGAGTATCTTCATTTGATCATTTTCTGGTTTGACAAAACTTAAAATCTGCTGAGAATTAGTATAAAGTCTAAGACTGCACAATGCAATAGAGTTGGTCTTAATGGTCTAAATTAATCATAGTTTAAAGTATGAGTCTCGTTCGGTGCTGAAATCGCCAAAAAAGGGAAACAAAAAGGAAGCAGACAAATTTATGGTCAGCAAATGTGAGTCAGTGAGTCATGCAGAGATATGCAGGGAAGTATTCTTGCAGACAATAATGCATCTCTTTGATCTGCTTTATATCTGGATACTCAGGGTTAACGGTGCACCGGCATGCATGTGCAGCTTGTACAGGTTTCCAACCCACGCATCACTAAAATACATGTGTCGAATAACACGTGGTAAACATGCAAAACACACGGACTAGCTGTCAAAAACATTTTATCCAAGGTAACAACAAAAGAGCAGATTTTTTCTTGTTCCCTGCACACGTTGCCTGACATTTGGTCTTCAGGAAAAGGGACAGAGTGAGAGCTCTTTCTGTCCTCCACCCTTCTGATTCCACTTTTTTCTCAGACACTGACACACACTCACACACACACACACACACATTTTTCAAAGCTGATGTCACCATGCTATCCGGTCAGCAAATCCCTCCTCCTGTTTCTTTTTCTCCATCACAACACGATCCAAAACACCACCACCACCTCCACCCTCCCAACCCAACTCTATTCTTTTAAAAGTGACAGTGAGCCAACGGGAGCTGAACTGCTGGGTGTTGTTGAAGTTAAAACATCCATCAGCTCTCAGATTTCTAAGAGGTACAGTAGAAAACGAACCCGTTTGTTACATAGAACTGTCTTGGAATTCAACCTTGGAAACTTTTTGGAAAACTCTTCCCAAAAATACAAGCCCGGTGATTGGATGAACCATCTTTCTGTCACCATCTGTCATGGCTAATCAGATCAATGAATAATGTAGTCACACTCTTGCCCAAGCCGGTCAGGAGAAGAGCAAAAACATTTATGTTACAGCCCCAAGAAACACCCTCCAGTTCTGATGCTAGCAGCATCCCTGCTAACCTCTTTAGTGGCCACCATCATTTGTCACGTCGCGCACATGTCATCACACAAACCACACCCGTAACTCATGCCAGAGTGGTTGCTCATAGGACACTGATTGGTACGTAACCAGTTTATTTGGACACAAACACTTAACTTGAAGTATCTAGCTGACTTGCTAGAAAGCATGCGGTCAAAAAAAAAAAGTTATAGATGAACAAAATGTCAAAATGTTGCTTTTTTTTTCATACTCTTTTTCTATACTCTGGAATAAAGTTGAGGATTGCACAAAATGACCCAGTTTCATGAGATTTCGTCCCCTGGCTTCCCCAGTCAACATGTTGCACCTTTACCGAGCTATAAGATCTATTACATTCAATGGGTTGAACTCAACGCTGATATTGGACATAGCTGAAAAAGTATGGAATCATTCAGTGTTAATGTAATTAGGCATCCTGGGCTGATATTTCATATAGCATTGTCCTACATTTCCCAGAATGCCTTATCAAAATGTCAGAAGATCCCAGAAGGTGTTTCTAAGAGCTAAAAACTGATTTTTTTTGCTTGATTTTGAAGTACAGAATTGTCTTTGACAGGCCGACTTCTTATGATTTTATCTACAAAAATGCTCTTATGTTGGTGCACAGCTGCTCTTGTAAACTTAATCCTTGTAGGTTCGCAGGTGTTGGGACCAAAGTGGCCTCAGCCACACATGAAGCCATTGAAAGAAATGATCCTGCTTGTAGCTATAGGGGGCTAATGACCTTTAAAGGCTTCACACAGATGTGTGTGAATGTCGTTCTTTTCCCTCCATTTGTAAGTAGATTGTATAAATTGTCACTAAGGTTAGACAATACTGAATATATGTTATTATATTAAAAGTACAGAAGGACTCAGTTGAAGTCATAGTTCTGAAATGAGTCAAAACTATTTTGTGGTTCTGGAAACTTCCTAAAATGTGTTGTTGGTCTCATGACCTGTGCTTCATTCCTCTTTAGAGAAAAAGACTTTGTAGTCGAACTATAACTCATGATGAGGCCAAAACTTTGAACATGAATTAAACTTTTGTTGTAAGATCTGTGACCCAGAGGCAAAGATGAAGTCCATAAATGCACTGTTTAGAAAGTATCCAACTCTTTTCACTTTGATTAATAACTACATTTGATTTTATTCAAATGGCAAACAACAGCAAACTAGTTCACTGTCATGCTAGAACAGGAGCTGGGGAAAGAGGTAGGTGGACTAGTCAGTAATATTAGCTGGCTGCTGTGTCTGCTGTTGGTGACCTTGTTGATGTTTCTTCTATTAAGACTACTGACTAGGTTTGTGTTCTTTATCCTTTATATAAGAATATTTCCATCTGCCTGTCTGAAACAGCAAATTGAAGAGTTGCATAATAAGAAAGTCTAAGTGTCACTAAAAATCTGTATGTTTGGCTGAGGGTGAACAAGTTGATGGAAAGCATCGCATCCGTGTGGGATGCGCTGAAAAAGACACATTTAGCAAAGGTATCCAATTAAAATGATGCACGCTGCTGAACGTAATGAATACAATCATCATTTATCATCACTGCAGCTGTTGAAACAAGGTCCTCACACAGTCCTCCACCTGTGACCAGCCAAATGAAATGGAGTCCTCTCACCGGCTGGTTTCACTGAAACAATAGGCATATTGTTGTTAATGTATGCAAATAAGCACAGTCATTAGCATCGGAGCAACAGAAAACGTTCTTTAGAGTCACACTGACACAGACACATGAGCGTCACAACACTTACCTGTGTATAAAAATCTAAAGTAGACACACATTTTATTTTTCTGATATATATTTCTCACCTGAGAGTGTTTACGATTAACTTCCCTTTCATAATTAATCCAAAGAAATGCATGTGCAACAACATTTGTCACGAACAAAAGTGTTTCAGTGTTTACCAAAAGGAAAATGAAGTGGAAAACAACCTATTTTTCTAACTCATACTTCACATGTCAGATATTCAAATAGCTCTCAGTGGGTGATGTATGAGTCAGTTGATGATCTTTGGTTGCCTGGGGGCCATATGTTGATTAGCATGCTGGGGTTTATGGAAATGCTCTCGACATTACAGAGAGACAAGAGCTCACCGACTTTGTCTTGTCGCTGAGGAAAAGGAACAAACGCAGCTAACAGAATTTCCCAACCGAGGGATCGATGAAGTGTCTCTTCTGTCTATTCTCATTTTTGAATATAAAATATTTCCTGCGTGACATTTCCTTTTGACTTTGCAACAGTCGGCTTTCACGTCGACTTTGAACTATAGGAAAGTGAAGTGGAGAAACAACACCTGACAGTGCCGGAGCATTGAAGAAAACAGTGCCACAGTATGGAGCACTAATCCATTAGCGGCTCTATGAGAATTTCACGACGTGCTCGGTTTACAAAGGGCCGGATAAAAACGTCTCGCTGCTCTCTCAGCGATGGTACAAACGTCATTTTGTACAGTCCAAAGAAAGTTTTTCAAATCCGAGTGTAGATCCCAAAAGATATCAAACATAGAAAAGAGATCTACAGTATTTTATGTTGTTGGTACGATGATATTATCAGACAAATGAAGGCCAATGATATTCTATATTTTGATTTTTATCAACAAATAATTAATAAAAATAAAAGAACATTAAAAAGTATAAACAAAATTAAATTAAAGTAGAATATATAATATATAATCTGTTACATTATTGCTATTATTTATCTGTATATGTATAAATAGTTAAATAAATAAATATAGTTTGAGTAAAAGCCAGATGAAAAAGATTTAAAAACATTTTCTGCTGCTGTTCCACAGATGTGCACCATGATAACTGCTCAATATGCAATATTCACATGGAGGCTGGACCAGTTACATGGCAGTGTTCTCGCACATAAAATGTGTGCGTGTGTGTGTGTGTGTTTGCATCCTGGGGATGTGGAAGTGGCCTCCCTGACTGACAAACAGGATCCAGATTAAATACAAAGACAAGCTCTCTCTCTCTCTCTCTCTCTCTGATTTTAACCACATTTTAATGCAACAGCGCACGTACGAAACATGCTGTTTGAATCTGTGTGTTTATGTAGAGTGTGTATTTATGTGTGTGTGTGTGTGCATGTTAATGCTGCTTGTGTATCCGTGTGTGTGTTTTTCCCCCAGAGCAGACTAAAATAGTGAAGTTCTTGTTTCCCATCACAAGACCGGCTCGTTCATTGAAGGGAGGAGAGAAGAAGAAGAAGAAGAAGAAAGAGCCACAGAAAGGAAGTTCTGCCAAAACAAAACAACCGAGGATTCAGCTGGAGAGAAAGGAGGGAGGAAGGAAGGGAAGGAAAGAAGGGACAGGAAGGTGGAAAGGAGAAGCAAAGACAAAGGGATGGAGAGAGAAAAGTGGAAGGATGGAGGAACGACAGAAAGAAGATAAACAGAGAGAGAGGGAGGGAGAGAGAGAGAGAGAGACAGGGACTGTTGTGTGACTGTGTGTGAATGTGCTTATTGAAAGGGATGAGTCAGTGGAAAGAGAAACAATGAAAATGCAGAGTCACTGCACCCCTTTCATTCAGATCTCTTATTCTGCTGCTCTTACTTTCTCTTCCTCTGTTTGTTTTTTTCAGCCCAGTTTGTGTCACATTCTCACTCGGGCCTAACGTTCATTAGTCAGTGTGAAAAGACACACTAAGTCATATTTTCCTATTCCTCATCTGGCTCAGTGGGACAGCGGACGCTTGTGAGCCACCTCAGGCAGTCTGTGATGATCCAAAGCCGGGCTGTACCATCCATATCCCAAACACTGACTGCTTTGGCCTCCATGCATGACGTGCATCAACATTTATACAAAAATAAGAACCTTTTGTATCTTTACAACAATAGTTCTTGCTTATGAACTCCAAATATTACAAACAAATGTTATGTGACGTGAAGGAATCAAGAAGAAAGCGTTACATCGTCGTCGTATGTATAGTTTAGATGCTGGTATCAGATTATGTAACCTCAGATGAGGTGTGGTAATATTTTTAACTGCGCTCACAGTCTTACATAAACTTTTAGCCCCAACCGACAAAGTGAAATCGTTGAGACAGTTCATCTCGCTCTGTCCAGGCTTTAAAGCAACAACATGTAAGATTTGGTATTGTTTTGCAATTTGGCATCCCCAGTTCCAGAGTGCAATACCGCTGTTGTAAGTTTAGACAGTTGTACAAGCGTATTTGTTGTGATTACATTATTTATGATGAAAACCTATAGCGAGTCAACAACTTTGCTAATAGCCAAACATCAAGCAAGCGCCGGCTAATATTACAAGCAAGAAGCCCAGCCCGGCTCGGCGTCTTTCAGCCTTTTATTTCACCAAGCTCGTGCCAAGTCAGTCTCAGATTTACCTTGTTGTCCTCTTTGGCCTCTTCGCTTCTGCCTTTAGTGATATACATTGAAGCCGCTGGCTCTCTTACATTTCTTGCTCAAGCACGACCCCGGCGATGTTCTCCATCACCTCCCTCTTCCCGGCGGTCTGAACCTCCTGTGCCTATCCCCAGTACTCTGAGCAGCTAGCTCAGCTAACTAGCTAGCAGCAGCTACATTTTGCAGCAGTTTACTTCAATGTCCATCAGGACATTGTTAAGAAATTGTACAACAGTGATATAAATTAAAGACGCTGTGTGTTGTTAATGGGTTAAAACATGCAACACCATCAGTTTGGTTCTCGTTTTGCCCAAACGTGACCTTCATATTCCCCTCAGTCCGCTCCGTCTTGGTCTTCCAGCAGGTGTCTTTTCCCATTTATCATTCTGCCATCTCTCCTGCCTGCAGTCATCACTCACTGCCTTTCTCTTCTTTCTTTTTTTTTTTTTAATCCTCTTTATGGAGATTTTTCCTCTTTGCACACTCAAACTTGGAAGGTGCTCACACGTATTTTCATCTAATTTTTGGTTTGGCATCTTTCCTGTTACCCCCACCACCACCACCACCATCACCACCACCTCCCTCTCTATACTGTCCTCGCCCTTCAACACGATGACACTGACTCTGCAGCAGAAATTAAAGGCCAAGCTCTAATCACCGACAGCACTAAGTGCAGGCCAGCAGCTCCCGGCATCAGACCCCATTATAAACACAGAGACAGTCAGCTCAGAGCGGTAATGACAAACCACAGACAGCAGCCGGTTGATAACAGAGAGGCAGCCCTGCCCTCCCTTGTTAAACCATGACACCATTTAATGCTTTCTGCCGTGCTTGCCTCTGCGATTAATTATTCCAACTAAAAGCACCACTATTACTGCTGCGACCAACATAAAAATGATAGTGATTGAAGCTGTTATGAGTAACGTGTGCCAGTCAACAGGTGTGAACTCTTTGTCCTCAGGGATTTTCATGTAAAATGAGTTTTTAAAGGATTTTCTCTTCATTCATTTGGGTTCTTTGCGTTGCGTATTTTCTCCATTGTTCCTGTAAATATTAACGATGCCACTAGAGGACGTCGTCACGTAAACAGATTTTTGGGGCGCTTGTTGCAGCAGCTGAGGCTGTCATTCATCTTGGGGTCAAACTGCAGCGATGTGGCCTCGTTCCTGGATTTTAGCAATACACTTAGGTGTAGTTTGCCATATTATCTTTAGAGGGTGATAATATGTCAGCGGTGTTTTTAGTGCTGCCCTCAAGTGGCCAAAAAAAAAGACGGAAATAAATAATGCAGTTTTAATGAAGGACTGATACCAAAACTAGATTGTAGATTCACAGAAAACATGCCAACATTATGTTATTCATAAAAAATATACGGTAAACATACACCGTAAAAACAAAATAAACTGCCCAGTGCTCATAGTTGTTTCTTGAGTAGCGTTCAAAGGTGATATAGCATAAGAAAAAGATGTATAGCAAGTATAACTTGTCGCTCTCTGGTACCTTCAACATACAGTTAACATAACATAACAGACATCTGCAGCCCCGCTTTCTGATTGAACCTGATACTATGATGAGTTTTCAGTCAGGAGTCAAGATCCAAATCTCCTCAGGGTGACTTGAGTCATTGAGGGCTTTGTTTTCAGCCCCCTCTCCTGAAACACTCCAGCCTCGTCTAAATGTGTCAGACGGTCGTGACTCCTCAGCGTGGTTTGTTAATTGCATCCCGGTGACGTTGTATGGTGCTGTGATGAGTAATGACTGATTAAAGAAAAGGTTTTTTTTGTATCTTGTACATGTTGAATGGGCTCGTCACACATGACATCAATATGACGCATTTCGCTAGCATGAAAACAGGGTTACTCTTCCGTCGTTTGGTCGTCCGATCGTTTCGTCTTCCGTCTTTGTGTTTGCACTCCAGCTGTTAGATGTCAGAAACGTCATGAAGAAGCAAAGAAGCTACAAAGACGGACAGATTTAATCAAATATAGACAATGGAAGTCAGACTTGATCAATTCTCCCGCTGTGCAGATTCACATCACTTGTCCCAACACTTTTACTTCTTCCATGTCATTTTCCTTTTGGTGATTTGTGTCTCTGGTTCCACCGTTTCCAGCTGCATTAGGCCAGGTCGGGGTTAGACCTCCATACAATGATAACTGCTCTCCATTACCAGCAGTCATCCCCACAAGGCCTGTTAGCCAGGGCGCAATTACAGTTTGCAATTACGGCCTAAAAGGGTTGTCACATTAGGTGTTGCTCAGAAACCTACAGATTTATTGATTACAGCTCATTAATCACAACACAAAATGGCTGCTGCATTGTGCAGCTGTGGGTGGGAAAAGGGTTGCAGTCGGAGAAAATGATGCATTTAATGAACTGAGTTCTGAAAGGCTTGATCGAAGTGGGTGTCTTTTTTTTTGTCCAACATGAAGCACATGACTGTTTCAGTGCGGGTTGGCTCGGCGGGCTGTGCATGGTTGGAGGGGATTTACGGAGGAAAAAGAATCTCAGTGTTAATTTCAGAGATAATGAGAGAGATTATTGTAAATCCAGAACACTAAGCAAAGGCAGGCTTCGCTAGAGAACCAACAATCACAGAATGATCCAGGCGAACTGAGTGAAATTCAAAACAAGTTGGAAAGTGTGTTAAAAATGTGCTTTTAGAAAACATGTTCATTTTCAAACACGCCCGTATCCTGAACCCGGATCTGGGACTTGGAGGATGGTGAAGCATGGTGAATTTAATTAATTAATTGACTAGTACTCACTGAGGCACAAGGCTGTGATCCCAAGAAGAAAGACAGCATCACCCCAAAATGACATTATGTTCATAAACAAAGATGGGAATCATGACTTATAGCAAGCAAAATGAAGCCAATGTGTCAAAGCCAAAAACTGCAGTTCCTCAAACGGCCACTTGAGGCTGGCTACAGAAGGGTGGCTTATTTGAGCGTGCGCCATTTAGCCCACCTCAGGTCTACCAACACTACATGTTTTTGCCAGTTTTTGGATCAGCTGACTGGCAGCAAAGGCTACTCTGAGCTTCACAACGGCTGACGTCACGGATATGACGGTCGTGTATCGGAGGGGGCTGGTTGGGTGGATGGGCGGCTCAACGGACACTTTCTTTTCCAACAAGTATGACCACGCTCATTCCTGAACCTTAGCCATACTTATTACCGTAACCAAGATGATGAAGGTCCCATAACATTAACAAAGTGCTTAAAATAACCCACAGTGTTTCCCTAAACCTGTCCAAACCTTAACCATAGCCTGTCACATCATAAACATGACGTTTTATTGAGAGGACTTGTTGCACAGAACAGTTTTAGACTAGCGGTTTCTCTGTTGCAACAGCTTGGTGCTCTTCCTCAGGCTGGAACTCATCCCAGCATGCAACGGGTAAAATCTGGTGAAAACAGCTTTAACTGGTCACTAATTGGTGTGTTTGTTTAGATAGAAATCATCCTATTTTTTAAAAGAAGCAATGAGTTGTGTTGGTTCATCTTGCTTCAGGGTTTCCAGATCTGAAAGTCCAACTTATGGACCAGACACAATGTTGATATTGGATGATTCTGCAAAGCTCGCATTGACAATGTCTCTTTAAACAACTCATCAATCTATCTGCTTCAGTCTCTTGACTGTAAACAGGTTTAACCACAGTTTGGTGATGCTGCCTCAAACTTTTACATTTTCCCTCACTCGTCTCTTTCCACGTCCCCGGTTCGTGGATTTACAGAGCTCACACATTCACACACACATGCAGACTTACTACAGCACATATACCCATCCTACACACGCCAACTGTTCGGTCTGAAGCTTGATCAGTCAGTCTGTCGGGTTTTCAGTTACTAAGCAACATCTCATCCTCCAGTCATCAGCCAACTGTCAAAGAGTCTCTTCGTATTGACATCTCTTGACAGAGACTAAATGGTCTCACAGCACTGGCATTAGCATTGAACTGCAGAGACAGAAATGAACTTCTGCT
The DNA here is from genome assembly GCA_028641955.1 of Protonibea diacanthus. Lineage (NCBI taxonomy): Eukaryota > Metazoa > Chordata > Actinopteri > Sciaenidae > Protonibea > Protonibea diacanthus. The sequence continues at coordinate 2,676,955 of CM053998.1, read as the reverse complement.
GCACTCCACAGATGTTCGGAAAAATGAGCAGTAACAGCCTCAGAGTGTCCGTGCTTTAGGTGCGAGCTGCCTCTGCATTTCACTGCGTTCACATTTTACCCACTGACTTACGGAATATTCACGGTGGATGCAAATGCCGTCCCCCTGCGGGCCAGTGTGGGTGATGTGTGACTGAGGGGATTCTCTCCAGTGCATTCTGCGTGAGAGAAATACTGTGGTAGAAAACCAAGTGCACAGCCTGAAGCAGTTGGAAATGTTGGCAGCACAGTACTGTGCTAAAACCACAGCGTCAACAAAAAAAAAACAAAACAAAAAAAAAAACAAGGCAACACAATGTCATAATGTTCCATAACTCAGCAATGAAGTCAAGTTTGTTTGGTAACTGAAGTCAGAGGATAGAGCTGTGTCACTCCCTCGACACAACGGATAGGTACATAACGTAAAAGCCTCTACAGAGTCAGATAACAATGTTGGACCACTAAAGGTAAACATATTTCTTTTTTTTTTGCAGATTAATAGTACTTTAGGAACATGGAGTGGTTGTGTTATTGTCTTGAGGGCACATAGAGAGGACAGCTTCCTTAGAATTGAGGCGTCGTGTCACGTCAAGCGTACGGATAAATCCTCCGTTCTCCTTGGCCGAGCTTCAATAAACCTTTCAGCATGAGACATCTTGGACTCCTGTGGCCTCTTTTAAAAGAAAAACACGTTGACTGGCTTTAATGGATCCTTTTCATATCAAATCAACAATTTCAGTAAACCTATCCTGACATATTATGACTGTATTTAAAGCAACACTCTTCCATTAGTAGTCTTCCGCTTTTACACTACATATCTCATTCATACACCGATGGCATTCGCTGCCATGCAAGGTACCAAGTGCTCATCAATGTTTAGGAGCTAACCATTCACATACATTCACACACCGATGGCGCAGCCTTTGGGAGCAATTTGGGGTTCAGTATTTTGCCACTTCGACATGCAGACTGGAGGAGCCGGGGATCGAACCGCTGATCATCTGTTCTACATAAGCTCCAATTGAAGTTTGTAATGTTTTTTTCTTGTTATTTTAAGTCAGAGTGTAAGATTTAGGAGTTTCTACTGGCAGGAATTGAATGTAATGTTAATTTGTACGTTTTCATTGGTGTATAATCACCTGAAGATATGAATTGTTGTGTTTTTGCTGTGCCTGGTGATGAGCAGATAGTGTGCAGAGAGAGCAAAAAAGAAACTTGTCATAAAGCTTAGATTCATAAGTGAAGTTACTTCCTGCCCTGCGGCGCTTTCTTTGCATCTCCTGCTTCTGTTTTTGAACTGCACCGAGTCAAATTCAAGCCTGGAGTCTTATTCAAAACGACACTCGGGTATTGTATCTTTCATAAAGTCAAACTGTTTATTCACAGCTGAGTGCTACCCTGGGAGACAGCTGAACTGACAGCCGTTCAAAGCGTCTCACCTGAAAGACCGAGACTTCTGAACTGTGAAGAATTGGGCTCACTCGCAGCCGCTGCACACGCCCTTTCCCTCATTCTTCTGGAAATGTCAAGGCCTTAACTGCTAATAATATAAAATTGCACTGTGTCAAGTGCGTATATCTATCCTTTCTGTTTTGTGTGTGACAGAGTGCACTCTTTTCTGCCATCTCTGGTTGCTTGGACACCAGTGCTGTGAGAGTGCCAACGCACCGATGCTTTCACATTTATCCGTGCATGTGAATTTTTATGTTGAACGTTATTATTACCTATTCTGCCATTTTTACAAACTTTCACTCATGTTAGCGTGTGTGTGTGTGTGTCAGAGCAGGAGAGTGTGTTGGCAGCATGTGGAGATGCTTAGTAACATTTATGCCAGCATACGGACCGTGGGTGTGCAACAGAAAGGGAGCAAGGCACCGGGGCCAGGCCGGTTCTGGTGGGAGGTGGCAACATGTGCGTGGGGTTGTGACTTGGGTCTGATTCGGCAGATTAGTCATATTTGATAAACTACTAATCAAAAAAATCTTTTATTAACCACGTTGAATCTCAAATGTGGTCAGCTGCAGTATATTGATGTGATTCAGAGGAGAAAAACACATGATTACAACAGGTTGATGTCATATTTGTACACCCACTGCCGAGCTCTGATTGCCTGCAGGATACTCGGGCCAGCACGAAGCATGGACACCAAGCAGCAACCGGCATGGCTGAACGTTAAAGCCAATGCACAAGTGCCTTAAAGCTGAGGAGCTTTTAAATAGACATGAAACATCACAACAGGTATCAGGGAGGAATCCAGAGTCGACCTGATCAAGCCTGACATCGATTATGATTCCACCAGAAGCTCCACAGCACGTTTCTTCAAGAGTGTCTCTCCACTCTGGGAGGATACGTGGCTGGACTATCCATCCATCCATCCATCCATCCATCCATCCATCCATCCATCCATCCATCCATCCATCCATCCATCCATCCATCCTCCTTCTCCCCAGCAACACATTCCAGCTCCTACTGGAGGATCCCAAGGTGTTCCCAGGCTAGATGGACAATATAGCACTAGGGGGTGAAGATGTGAAGGAGCAGCAGGTCTACTCAAAGCTCCTTAGAGAAGCTGAGGAAGCTCATTTCGGCTGCTCGTATCTCATTCTTTCGATCACTACCCAAAGCTCATGACCAACGTAGACAGACTGGAAAATCAAGAGCTTCGCCTGCCCGGCTGAGCTCCCTCTTCCCAACAGCGGTCCATCTCACACTCCATTTTCCCATCACTCATGAACAAGACCCCGAGATACTTGAACTCCTTCACTTGAGGCAGCGACTCGCTTGACATATTTTTGACATACGCGCAAAACAAACAGAGACAGAGTCAGACAGAATCCAGAAACCCATTGTTGAAGCACAAAAGCCGAAGAAAAACACCACATTTGGGCATGTTAATAAAGTCTGGAGGGCAAAACATGCTCCTGCTGGTGTTTGAAACCATGTGGAGAATGGACCAAAACAGCACTGTGCCACCACAGACCTGCACAGGGTGGAATTTCAGGGTTGGAGCTTGTCCCAATCATCCCCACTGAGTGCAATTACCCTTCACTGATTAACTATCTACGAATTAATCACACAGACACATCTTCCTACTCCCTTTATTTAATTTCTCTCCTCATCTTCACCTTGTGCCGCCGTTCCTTCATTTCCTCTTCTTTTCACGGCCCTCGCTCTCTCACCTAATATTCTCTTTTCCCATCGCACCTTGCACACCCTCCCACCCCCCATCTCGCCGACCCTTTCTCTGCCGCAGAGCCTTTGGATCTCATTAGCGCTCCGTGCTTAGACGTGTTACATTCTCACCCTCACTGCCTGGCGGAGGAGGTGACGTACAACACGGAGGCCTTTCATCGCCCTGCCGAGGAGCGCCGCAGGTCGCTGGTCTCCGTCCGGAACCGATTCTTCATTATCGCAAAGGGACGAAGCAGCAAAGACCGTGATATCATCATGAACCTCTTAGCTGATGAATTTGAATTTTTATATAATTTTTCAAGTCCACGTGACACATTTCAAGTTTGCTTCTTAAAATATAAAAAACAAACAAAAAAAATCTGCATTCATTTGGACTAATGGATCGAATTTATTCACTTTAATTTGTAATTTCATAACATCGAATCGTCCACATGAGAAATATTTGCAGTAGTGTGTCTGATAAAGGGAGCTGTTTGAGACAACCTTTCAGTCGTCATAGCAACAGTGCACGCACACACACACACACACACACACACACACACACACACACACACACACAGTTTAATGACTCAGCACAAGCTGTACAGATGCTTGTTATTACTCATTTTGCTTGAAAAGAGGTCGAAGGAAGGACGAGAGAGAGACGGGAGAAGATGGACTCGGTGAGGTAATGAGGTTTATTAGAGCAACTGCCAGAGGAGGGTGCTGTTTACTTCAGAGGTGCAACAGGTTAGGGTGTCACTTGGTCACCTACATGCATCTACACGTATACACAAACTGCCTGTACAGTGGGTAATTAAATAAAGGAGGCAGTATGAGCTGTTGCTATGTAAGGTAAATGTCAGCTCGCGGTGGCAGTGAAAGTCTTGTTATTCTCCATGGTGATACGTGTTAGGAGCTGAATAGGGATGTGTGTACTGTGCTTGTAACTCTGTGTCAACTCCCTCCCGCTCTGTGTCAGTGTGTACTCCTGCAGCGGCTCGATCAAAATATTAGACACGGAGTCGAGTGTAACCTGAACTCAGCTTTTCGTCAGACATTTCTTGCACTTTCTGACAGGTGAAAAATGGGAAGTGGTTGTTATTTTGAGGCATACAGGCAGCACTAATGAAACAAGCGTCGGGTATAATGTGAGATCTCTACAGTTATTAGTACATTTGTTTTGATAGACCTTAACAATCAGCTGTTTTTTTTTCATTTCCCTTAAAGAAACACTGCCTGTTTAGCACCCCCAGTTTCACAGTGGAATACTACTGTCGTAAATATGCACAGTTGTACCTGTCGTGTAGTAATTATATCGCTCAGATCAACAATTAGCAAGATGATAACAGCCAGCTAACAGCCAGCAAGAAACCCAGCTCGGCATCTGTCTTTCAGCCTTATTATTTCTCCATCAACGTCTTCTTCTTCGTCCTCTTCTCCTCTGCCATCATGCCTGCAGAGGCTGCTGAGCCCGGCTACATTGTCCGCTTGCTCAGCTCCTGTTCTGGCACGACACCAGCTCCTCTCTCTGTCTCTCTGTCTCTGTCTTCTTCTTCCCAGTGGTCCGAAACACCTGTGGTACAAACACTAACACTCCCCCGGTGCTCTGAGCTCACTATCCGGGGCAGTCCGGCTAACAAACTGAGCTAACATTAGCTAACGGCAGCTACAGTTCACAGCAGTCAAAAGGAAACTTTTCTCTCCGTAAAATATGATCCAGTTTCAGCAAAATCAGTGAAATAGTTGGTGGTGTGTGACGTGTGTGTGTGTGTGTGTGTGTGTGTTGGAATTCACTTGAAAAAAAGTTACTTAATGGTAGAAAAGTTACATGTCGCTTTAATTAACTTTAAAGTTGGTAAAATCACACACTGTCATATGACATCTGTATATACTGTGTGTCCGCTTGTTCTAGCTTTTAAGACACGTCGATGCACAATCCATCAACTATTTTCAAATCTGAAAGTTCACACTGTCATGATGCTCTATACTGTATCAGTGTAGTAAAGACCCTCCACCAGTGCCCACACCCTCACACACCCTCACTGGCATCTAACACACACACACTGTCTGACCCGCCATGCTGGCAGGGAGAAGAGGCCGATCATATTACACACTGTTATTAATAGCCAACCTCTCCTCTTTCTCATTGTAAACTAATAGCAGACACGGTCTCAAACTGCCTCTGAGTCTCTCTCTCTCTCTCTCTCTCTCTCTCTCTCATTCCATGTTTTCATTTCTCGACTCCACTTGGATCATTTCTTCCAAAATATACTCCACATGCCTGACGAGCGTGCAGAAATACGACATACCGTCCATGACGCTGGCGTGTCAGCTATTTCACGCGACAGCATCCGTCAGAAACCTTATCGAGTTTTACGTTTGTTTAAAACAATATTTATGCCTCAGCTTGGTGCCCTGTGTATTAATGACAGTCAGTTAGAGAACAGAGGTAATGTCATTTCATGTTGTTTCCTCCTTCTCCACAGTAAACAATCTTTCAAATGTATGCCTCTATCCAGTAAAAGTAAAAACAAATGAATTTGTTCTTTCTTCATAAAGTGCAAAGTGTAAAACAATTTAAAACTGCACAAAAATATGTGAATGAGGTTTGAGATTCTTTCCCCCCCCAAAAACTGCTGCTTTTATTCTACACTGTAAATGAAATGTAAAATGTCTGATTTTACGGTGAAAAACCGCCAAATCATGACAGTAAAATATGCCATAAAATACGAGTGAGTGTATGTAGTGTATCATTTTTCAAAACCTTTATTTACGTGGCAAATTTATACAGATTAAAGTAATATTTTATATTAGAGGCTGTTAATTGTACAGTAAAACACTGTAATCTAATGTATTTAATGGCATATTTTACAGATTTTTACTGTCATGGTTTGGCAGTTTTTCACCATAAAAGCTTCAGACATTTTAAAATATGGAATAAAAAACTGACTTAAATGGAAAATCAACAGTACTAATATCCTTTTACCATAATATTGGAAAAGTTCATACTGTATTTATTACGGTAAAATTCTGGCACCCGCAGCTTTGTTTTTTACCGTTTTTTGGGCGTTTTTTGACGACCAGTGGTGACAAGTAAACCATCTCCATGACAACTAAAGTGTAAATTGTAAGAATTAAACCAGCGCTATGTCTTCACAGTTGGGTTCTTGTGTTTTTGCTGGTTTACAGTGAACTCTACGCCTAACCTTCAAAGTGCAATAATGATTTTATTGTTAAAGAAGTTTTATTTACACCTACAGCTGGAGCAAATCATGAGTCTAATGAGAAGTGTATATAAGAACTCAATAAAGTAGAAATATCCTAAATATCTTCTGATATTTTTAGACAGTTCACTCAAAAGCACTCTACAGTACTCCATTATTGAGACTCATAACTCAAACAATAAAAACGACTCAGCAATTAAAGTTTAAAAAGTTTTTTTTTGACCATAACAAGATGCATAAACAACTGTGTGCATGACTCTTTGTCTCCATTTCTCTAATCCATCATCCATCTGTGCCCACAGAGCAGATCTACCCTCTGACCCTCTGTAGAGACACCATCTTGTCCACAGCGTTGTCCCGCAGTGGCCTTATTTTTAGCGAGAGTCCGGCTCCTGTGCAAAACTTAATATGGGAATGGCATCTTGGAGCTCTTCTTTCCTCAAGCTCTCATCGTACATCCATCCTTACTGTCAGTCCTCCAAGACACTGAGCTGGTATCCGTAGAGCTCCAAACACCCAACACAACCGCTGTCCCTTTTCATAGCCACGGCTTCAAACAGGTGGCTGTATGACCTAAGAATGGCTCCTCTCATATCCATTTGCTATTTTTCTGACCATTGCGCTGGAGCCCACCCAACCCCACCCCCCTCACTGTAAGTCCTACTTTTTTGGCAGCCCCCTGCGGCCTGTGCACGGCTCTTGGACGGGTGGGATAAGTTTCTCGCCTACTCACATGCCGATTTGCGTCTACCAAAAGGGACCCTCCCCGTTTCTTCGGCCAGTGGCATCAGCAAGACCACGTGTACCTCTTTTTTAAAGGGAGGGTGTCACTGTCAGACCTGCTCTTCTCTAGCCGGTGGGGAAAGGAAGCAGACTTTGTTCCTAACTCTCCCTACTTGACACCAACTTGCCTTAGGGACAACTTTAACCCTCTGAAGTGCATTTTTTTCCTTTCTACCCCACGTCAAAAGGCTCTGAGAAGAGGTGTTTTTGCAGCCACCAGGTGACGATAGCCATGAAGTGGGGCTGGGTGTTTTTGGGGGTCTTCCTATCTTTAGGGACCCTGTCCTGGGGGGAGAAGGGCTTGGAGATCCCTGAGTATGATGGCAAAGACCGCGTCCATGACCTCACCGCCAAGAACTACAAGTCCATCATGAAGAAGTACGATGTGATGGTGATCTACTACCACAAAAATGTGGATGGGAACCGCAGTGCCATGAAGCAGTTTCAGATAGAGGAGCTGGCTTTGGAGGTGGGTCTCTGCCAAAGCATGATCGTGGATGGATCTGTGGGCCATGTGGGGGAAGGGTCACAGTGGGAAGAGGGGAAAGAAGGTAAGGGTTTCACATGGAGACTTTGGCTCCTGTTGGGGATTCCTGGATGCAGTCATGGCCTTCACACTTTAGGGTTGAGTGGGTTTGTTGACAGGTGAGGAGGAACGCAAACACAGCAGATGGGAATGATGGGGGGTAGGGTCAAGTTGAGGGATTTGTGGACCCTTCAGGTGTGGCATCCTGCCAAGCATGACTGGATAGATGCTGACTTATAGGAGGCAGGTTGGAGAATGTATGAAGGGAAGTACTGATGGGGAAGTATATGTCAAATGATGGATGAACACATGTTTAATCACCCGCTGTCTGATTATCAGTTAAGTTGTGATAAGGTCAGCTTGTCTTGACCCAATGGACCCAATGAACACAACCTGTCCAGCATCTAAACAGGTACTGGACCATAGCTGGACATTATCTGAGTAAATGTAACTTCTGGCTCCAAGACGAGTAGTTCGGTGTACCATATTGGTGTTGGTAATTCAGTTCCATCTAGAAACCTTGTTCGTAAAGGCTGTGCTAGAGGCAGTTTACTTTAAATGATGCGCATGTCTGAATGTTTCGCTGGACAGCATCTGTGATCCAAACAATTTCTGCAACTCTTCGAAACAGTCATTTCCACTCCACACAGGGATTTGCCAGCTGTGTTGAGATGAGAAAGTAGGTAGCATTTGAACTTCTCTCACACAACTACTTCAATCATTTTGAGTTTTGTGGAGACACTGTTGGACTCTTCAGAACAGCTATAAACACTTGTAAGCACGCACCTTTAGATGTTCTTGGACGGCGTTTTGCATGATCTATTTCAATTCAAGCATTCTCTGGGCTAGTCAGGTCAGCCCGATTCATACTTTCATGACTTTAGTGTAGTTTGGTGAAGAGCATAAGAGCCTCCTACGTCATTTTTACCCACTATTTGGGAACTTTTTGGCTCCCCATTTAAAGTCTGAGTCAATTGTAACGGAAAAATGTAGTTGATTATCTCATTCCGAGGTCGTCAGATACAGAGACACTTTGTTTTGCATCCATGTTTTCTTTTAACCCCCTCTTTCAGTTTATGGATCGAGTCAAACCCGAGTCACATGAGACCTAGATAAACATGCCAACCCACTCAAGACTGTTTCTGTGCTTCACTGCATGTTGAGACCAGGACAACACAATAATGCATTTTATACATATAAATACATTATCATCACGAACCAAAGTGTCTAAAGTGTCATGTATGAATGTGTTTTTGTGACCGGCAATTTACTTTTCTAACTTATTGATACATTTGAAGGCTTATGTCACACACACACCCAATAAACACCTGTGTTCTCTTTCATAAACTGTAGAAATAATCCTACATTTGTCACATGTCGTACCTTGTTACACCACCAAAATGAGCATAAATAAATACATAAAAGACTTCTGTAAGTCTTGTGTGGGTGATTCTTCCTGCAGCTCAGTTTAACTGCCATTTAACCAGAGCCTCTGTTAGTAATAAAGGACCAGTGATCAGTGGGTTTATGTCTTTAAATAGCTACCGCTGACGTGCCTTTGAGCCAGGCACTTCTGCTTAAATTGCTTCAGTGGTGCTGAAAAAAAGTACGCATGTTTTGGAAACTCGTACTGGATAGGTAAATCTAAAGCACTCTTTACGAACCGGCCCGCAGTCGATGCACCTGGGCCCCACTGTCAGCCAGTGTATTCACCACAGCAATCCCCTGCCTGTCAGAGCAGCAGTGTCTTCTTACAGAGACACAGTGTACCTTACACGAGCCTCTATAAGTCACCTCTGCAAATAGCCCAGGACAGTCATGCATGCTTAGCAAGAGGCTAAAAGCCCTCCTGGGATGAACAGAGAGTTTAGGGCCATATCTCACCTCAACTACTACTCCCACTGCTCTGTCAGGCAACACACACTGTTCTGTTTTATATTACTACACACCCCTCTGGGTGCAGGCTGAAGTCCTAAACCATCATTTACACACCCAAGTCATCGGATCAGATCAATTTCCTCGCAGCGCTGCCAAGTTGTGCTTCTTGGCTTAAGGAAGAGATGCTTAGCAGAGAAGGTCCCTGCTGAACTGTTACTGTGTTACTGACTTCCTGCCAGTTGTGACCATTCAGCCAATCGGGAAAGAGCACAAGAGGTGCTCAGAGGGGATGCTTAAAATAGCTGGTCATTACCACCTATGAATCAGGAAGTATGAATTATTAAAGTGCAGAGCTCAGGGAATCAAATCTAATCCGCCTTGGTATAAAACCATCCATGTATGACAGGACGTGTCATACATATATGCTACTATTCTACTTTGAGGCATCATACTGCACATTTATCTTATTCTTATATACATTTGGTTTGTGTAGCTTGTATGACACATGCTAAAGCTTTCCATTTGAAGATCCCTGTAGCTGCTTCTCTGGGTTTTCACGTACACTGTGAGGCGCACGGCAAAATAAATCAACATTCTTCACTGTTTCCTCTTTGAAGCCTCAAATAATCTTGCAGGTGCTTCCACAAGTAGATCACTGATGATGATTGATGATGCATGAAATCATCTAGGATCTGTGTAACTGTGAGGATTTGTTGGTCTGCTGTGCATGGACGAACCTGTCCAAGAATTCAAAACTGCAACGGAGTCATGCCAGTTTTTGCTTTGTCTCTGAGACTTTATGGAGACGCGCTCAACTCGTCTCAGCTCAAAGTAACAAAATGCAGCCGTGGCAGAAATCCTGACAGCTAAGACAGGTAGCGAAAAACCTCCAGAGAAAAACGACACCGTGACACGTGTCACCAACAAACTCAGCATTTTCCACTCAAAAAGATTGTGTGACAGAAAGAGTCGCCCCCTCACTCCTTAAATATGTCCAATATGTCACCTGTGACCCCGGCTGGACTTGTCTTAGTCTGTGAAAAATAATCCAGCGTCCTCGCTGCTGTGTTTGTGGGCAGCTCCCCTGTAGAGGCCTAGAGTTGTGGATATGAAATGTATTTTTATATTACGTTAAAATGGTGTGGTTTAGTCACAAAACCTGTATTTGCTAAATTAATTGTGGAATGAACGAAGCAGACAATAATTAGCATATTTTGGCTTTGCGCAGGAATGTATGATGGAAAGAAACTGACGAACTGATGTCTACAGAGCCTTTTCAATCCCACACTGATAAAAACATACATTAATTCAACTTTTATTTAAACCTTGAACAACAGAATAAATACATATGAAATGAATACATATGAAAAATGAAAATAAATCAAACAAGCAGAACAACAGCAGTTTGTAACTGAGGTACAACTGAGCACATGAGGTGGAGTCATGGTGTGGTGCGTGAGGGAGCTGCACAGTTGCCACGAACGTCTCTGCAGTGTAATCAAAGTGTCAGCTCATAATAGCTACTCAGTGCACCTGAATATGAATATATATATAGATATATATATATGATTGGACGTCACACAGCTGGTGATGAGCCTGTGATTGTGAAGCATGAATGAAACAGCTGATGCCAATCAGCTAGCAGAAGCTGTGACTTTTGGTGACCCAGATAAGACTCCGCTTCATTTGTTGAGACAAACTTGAGCTGGTTTATGAGCCAAAAAGGGAGCAAATGAATAGAAAATAGAAAATAGAGGTTATTGCCATTTTATTTATTTTATTTTCTTTATTCATAGCTTAACCATAGTAGAGCTGCAACAAACTATACCAATCCTCAAAATCAAATGTCCAAAACCCAAAGAAAGGTTTAATTTACTATAATGTAAGAACAATAAAAAGTGCAAATTCTCACATTAAACCATCAAAATGTTGGTATTTTGCTTGAAGAATGACTGAAATGATTAATAAACTATCAAAATAGTCATTTCCTGTCGACTGATTAATCGATTAATTGGAGAACAAGCTACAATCTCTGATAAGGAACAATAAGGAACAAGCTTGAACTTACAGAAAAGATCATGAACATGTTAATAAATACAGTTTTTAAAAACATTCCTATCATTTTAAAGTATTTGGGTGAGTAGCAACACCAGTTCAGAGGTTTTCATGTTTGTCTTAGCAACAGGGTTTAACATAGCACTCCACTGAATCGCAGGTGTTTAACTTTAGTCTGTGCAAAGCAGCAACAGAAATCTGTTTAATGAACTGGAAGCTCATCCAGAAATGATGAAACAGATTTGACAGTCGTGATAAGTCGGTTCTTAAGAGAAGGCCACTTCACCTGCAGCACTTTAGCCCAAAATATCTCCCATTATTATGACTCAGTCCAAATATCATGACGCAGAAGTCATCCGAAGATATAATTAACGACTAACGTGTAGGGTGCAGAATTAGCAACCATACGCCAAAGGCTGATTATGTGAATTTCTAATTTTGAGAGCGCTTGTCCGCTGTCTGATATTCATTCTCTCTCTCTCTCTGTTTGGACTCTGACCTTTGGCACGCTGCATACTGTAAATGCACATACTCATCAATCACTGCCCTCCACACAGCTCGGATTGCAGTGATCTTTACCAACATGCCACCTCTCCCCCATACACACTGTTGCTATGGCACCATGCGTACCATTCAGGAGACTGTATGAACCAATAGCAGTAACCAAACCCTGTCGTCGTGGTCATACTCTAACCCCAACAACCACAAAAACATGGAAATATAATTTATACAAAATAATATGAGGTTACAGCCTTTTTAATTCATTTATTCAACATGAGCAGTGTACATTGTTGTTATAATGATGCAAACATGCCAAATTTAGACAACTTGTTGGGAAAATAAGTAGTAAAAAGCAACATAAAGGCGCACTAGGCTTCAACTAAATTGCTACAATCTGACAATTACTGTAATTGTCAATGCTTCTGACATGTTTTCAATAGAAAAAAGAATTTACCAATGCTCTTGGAGAGCAGAGCTGAAATATTGTCACTGTCTGATGAAAGCCACGTTTAACACTTCTGATGTCTTTTTTCTATATATGAAATGTGCACATTCTCTTTCGTCTACGATCAGCATATCAAGTCTTATTGACCAATGAAAAGATGTTTTGTTACATCGTGTCTGTAGGACGAGCTCCGTGGTCTCTCTGAGTCTTTGCTGTTGCTAGTTGACCAACTGCTGTGGACATAAACAGGAGAGTCGAGGCTTGGAACCAATGAACCCTGAAAAAAAGTCGTTTTTGGACATACATAGCTTCATCAGACGATGTGTTTTAGCACAGGCTGTCGGTCAGTCATTTGGTTTGTTGGTGGATCGCTTCCAGACTGAAATATCTCAACAGCTGTTGGATGGATTGCTATGAAATGTTATCCAGACGTTCATGATCCTCAGTGGATGATCCTCAGCCCGGACTTTTCCTCTGTGTTTAGCTGTTGCTTCTAAACAGAGCCTCACAAAGCTGCTGAAATTCTGGATTTCTTCAGCACTATGAAACTAAATCTATATGATTTCATCGTTTATATTTAGCAGACACTTACAGAGCAATGCAGTGACTGGAACAGTAAAATAAGCCTTAATTTACTGATCATTAGACTGCTACAAGACACCCCACGGTACAGTGAGACGCAGTTAGAGTTACAGGGCCATGAAAGTATCGCTGCGAGGAAACAGCCGAAGGAAGACAAAGACAGCTTGAGGGCTTTTTGTTCTCCTTTCTTTCCTCCACAGGTTGCATCAGATTATATTAATAACTGAGAAAGGTGTCACGGGTACACGCGAGACAAGCCAACACGTCGTCTCGTAACGCGCATGGTTTGAAGGAGGCTTCTGCTTTGCCTTTGTCTGATCTCCTTCTGTCTGCTGAGAGATCTGGTAAAAAGGTCAGACTGTCGCTGTGGTAACCGTTATCCAAAGAAACTGTCGGAGCACTTCCCCCTCTCACCGGCACAAAAAGAAAAAAATAATAATTCATGGTTACATTTTTAATAGCGGTGGATGGCATTGATGGAAAGAGAGAATTTCAGGAGGCTGATATTGCTCCTCCACCTGCTGGATTTTCTCAATGCCATGGCCACTGTTGGATATTCCTCTGGCATGAATAAACTCAGACACTTTCACTTTTACAACAATCACCAGCAATAAGACATAAAACATGTTTTTCCTATACAACTGCCTTTAATCCTGTTTCCACATGACGTGTTAAACATTTCACAGTGTTTAAGGTAAACCGTTAAGGTAGATGGTGGCCTTTGTCTTCCTCTTTTGGAAATCACGAGTTGCTGTGCTCGTACAGAAAGCCTGACCTAGAAACAGTAACTAAGGAGGGTGGGTTTAATGGCCATTTGGCTCATGTCGTTAGCACCCCGGCTATTGAAAACTCATCAGGCTCTTCCGCGGCTTGCTGATGCTCCCGTAAACAGAGAACAAAATGAGCGCTTTGCAATTCTGTCAAGTGTGTTTCTTCTAAATCGGGGTCAGTATTGACTCGTATGTTCTCCGGAGCACACGTCCTGCGACAACCTGTGAACCTGGCAGGCGGCCAGATAACTATTACTGACTCTGATTTTAAGAGACAGACATTGTCACCCCACATCCAGAATGCAAAAGTAGGATCGGATCTCATTACCGCAAGTTATCTTGGGCCAACAGGCCAAGTCCCCATCGCCCCTTTACCTCATGAACTCCACACATTAGGTACTTGGGCTTCCAGCCACTTAATTTCCTTCAGGATACAAGACTGTCCAGTATCGTAAAGAGCTCCCGTTACTCCTGAGTGTCAGAAAACCTGTTTTCCTTTTATGGATTCAAGTAGCACAGCTGTTAATACTTAACATTTCCCTCCGTTAAGTGACACTGCTGTCAAGTTGTGTGAGGGGAAACATCACATCTTGATCCCCTCTTACCTTTCTCTTCGCGCTACATCCCGGCTCCCCAATTAACAGTGCGAAAGAGGCGCTAAATTAGGACTAATTTGTCAGACGTGATGTCATTAAATGTGACGGGAGTTAAGTTTAGATAAAGTGTCCTTGGTGTTATTCTCCGATGACATCTCATCATCGTTGATGGGTAGAGATGTTTGTTTTCGGGCCAGACTAAGGTTTCCTGCCTGTCCAGTTTGTTCCATGTCAGAAACCACCTGTTGTTTGAAGAGGATTAATAATAGAAGCTTTTGCGCCTTTTGATTTCATGGCTCTCAGCTGTTGTTGAAACTATATATGTTGCTGCCTGATGCACTTTCACAATATGGATCACTTAAAAGGTTGTGTTAAACTATCCCCGGTACATTTCTACTTCTTTTCTGGCCTTTCTTGCTTTCAAAATGAAAAAAATATGCATCTCATTAATCACAGACATGACTGTGCATCTGTGTGGTAAGTAGTGTGTATATATATAGTTCAATATGATACTTTGATATTGTGTTTTTGTCTATTCAGGAGAGAGAGACAGATTCAAGATGACTCCATTAGACATGGAATCAGCTCTTCACCTTTTCTGAGGTATAAACATAGTGGAAGCAAACCCCACTGTGCAGATGAACGGTGTCCCTACAGAGTACATCTGCACATCTGCAACCTTGTTTTAAGGGTTTTATCATCACTAGTGATCCATCAAGCAGCTGTTAAACCTCATATAAACCTCTGTTATATTTGGTATGAAGTAGAGTTGTAGAGACAGTTTGGTCAGTATGAATGTGGCAGGATGGCCTTCACTTTTTGTTGCATTGGCCTATCCTCTGAAAGACTGCTTACCTTACTAGAGTTAAACTGAATTGTTTGCTACAGCAATAGAAGAGAATATAGCCACACAGACTATAACAGAAAAGAATAGGATAAACTGGAGGTGAACACAAAAAGTGGAAAATGATCTCAAAAACTGTTTCAACAAAGAAATATCAAGCTACAAGCAATGCAAACACTGGATACTACATTTCCTATAATCCAGCACACTAGCATCTTTAGCATCATTATTCTGCTATAAAAGGCCGAGCCGAGATGACCAGATGATGATCACTATTACATCATCATAATTACATTACTTATGGTCAAGTCTACCTCTTTCAACGTCCCATTTGGTCTTTGAACTTCTGTCATTGTGTCCATAGAGGCTGCTGGACCCAGTTACATTGCCCAGCTCCTGTTCTGGCACGACACTGATTCTGATCCTTCAGAGGGAAAATGAGAAAACATTTTCTCCATTAGATATGATCCAGTTTCACCAAAATCAGTGAAATAGTTTGTGGTGTGTGACTCAGTGCTGATCGTATCGGAGTTCAAAGTTACACAGTCCAGAAACAGACGTATGAATGACAGAGACACAGTTACAAGTCAGCGTAAATCAAATCTCCACAAAGAGAATCTCTGCTACTGTACACATTTCTTCAATATTAGCAGAGATGATCCATAAACTCTGCAGCTCAGCGTGCGAGCTGTCAGCAGCTCCCAACAACCGTCCAGAATAGTTCCCATGGTGCATGGCAGAGAGCTGTTTCTGTCGTGCTAAATTTACCCCCCATTCTCATCTGCACACCTCCCACTGCAATGTTGTTTATTATATGTCTTCATACAAACAAAGGTTGTTCAAGAACAAAATGAAAAAATGTTTTTAAAGAATTTTTAATCAGAGAAATATCCTGTCAACCAAACAAAACAAAGTCTGTACGGCTCAATATGACTGCGAATAAGTGGGATATTTGTGCAAACTGGGTGCATGACCCTTTAAGTCATGTATTTCTGGCAATGAACCATTCATCTCAATATGTCTGATACTTTAGTGACTGACTGTGAACGCACTGATGTAGACTTTCAGGTGTAAATTTCACAGATGTAAAATCTGATTACATGGCTGTCAGCTGAAACTGGAAGGTCACAGGTAACAGCACATAAATGTTTCTGTATTTGGACCAGGTGTGTTTCAGTATGCATCCTATGTTGCTGCACATAATTATTTATGAATCCCCCTGCTGTGCTCAACACAACATACATGTTTTGTTCTTTGTTTTTGTTTTTTTCGCCCTGAAACGTTCTGTTCTGCTTTCCCCCCTCCTCCGTTATCTGTATCAGGGAATGTCGTATCACTTATTCATGGGAGAAAAATGCCAAGAAAATCCAGGGGATCAAGGTGCAACATGAAAAATTTACATTTTGTGACGTTGAAACCTCAGCTTACATCCTCATTCTACAAAGTGATGGACCCGACTAAAGATAGCACTGAGAGTACAGTGTCTAAGTACTTTAGTTTAACATGCTGTATCTGTTTCTCGGTACTTTATTACCCCATTCACAGCGGTCATTCGATACTCTTTCTAATTCCTGCAAAGATGTACAGATTATATATGTATCAGGAAGTAATGCACATCTGGTTCTGGCTGCCCCGTCACCCATTAATTCCAGGTAATGGACCCTGTGTATGAGAAGGACTAAAAAGAGGCTGAGTCACTTTAAAGCTCGCATTAGATAATTGGAAAAATTCCATTAATTTAACAGATCTGCTACCAAGAGTCTCCAACCATGCTAGCAGCTCTTTAAAGCACAGTAGCGTTTTGAGCCAAATGCTAACATACCCATGCTAACAATAGCTAAACACAAAGTACAGCTGAGGCTGATGGCAATACCGTTGGTTTTGCAGCGACTTGGTCACGATTGGATGAACAGAAATTTGGACCTGATGATACAACAGGAAGGTATGTACCAAATTTTGTGTCGGTCACCAGGTAGATAAGACACTTCAGTCAAAACCAAAAATGTCAACCCAATGGTGGCGCTAGAAAAAAGGTCAGGGGACTCATTGGGATACATCCAAGCGGTAACCTCCATGGTTCTACAATGAAGCCAACAAGGAAGTGCCAAAAACTGCTGTTCCTTGGCCACTTGAGCCCTCATATTAAGATGGCCAGTTTCACAGCAGAATCAACATGTTTACAGCCTGGTACAACAGATTTGGTCTCTTTGGCGCCACCGACCCAGCACGTCTCTGCTTATTTTTGGATTATCGGCCAAGATGGCGACCACCACACTCGTCACTGGAGACCACTTCCATGTTTTATACAGTCTATGGACAAATCCTGTGGTAGCCATGACTGCACTATTTGTACAAACTTCAATCAAAGCCCATCAAATACTTATCTTTAACTGACACAGTGAAAGAAACCCACATCCAATCCAAATGACTCCCGTCAAATGACACATCTTAGCTGTATTAAACACATTTTTGCATGGGTATAGTGTGGTTAAACTGTGGGTGAAGTGCAGTTTCCCCACCTCGTTTCCCCTCGTGGATTTGCACAGTACGACTGACAGGTAGTAAACTCTCTGCCTCATTTTAAAGAGGCGGATGAACTCAGTTTACTTGGGCTTGTTCCTCACAACACCCCCGGTTTTATGTGACTCAAAAACAAGGTCGACAAACGCAGGAGGGACTCTGCAGGAGTTTATTAGCCGCGATTGTTATGTGACACGTTTGTAACGTGGTTTATTGCTTGTCAAAGTGAGTCATTCACAGATGGTCCCAGACACTTCTGCTCCTCACAATTTGTTGTAGTGAATCTGCTTGTGTGCCTTTGAGATTGCCACTAGCTTTCCGTGCATTTCATCATATCTCCCATGAGACAGTGTGCTATGAATAAGTGAGAATTATAAACTCCAAGTTACTGAGATTTCCTTTAAGATTTTGAATCCCCTAAAAACAGGAACACATTACAGTAGCTTTGAACATTTGGATCCCCTCCTTCCAAATGCAGCCGGTGGCAAGTCAGTGTGCATGTGTGTGTTTTATACACTGTTATATCTGAATCTTTCATGAC
The DNA here is from genome assembly GCA_028641955.1 of Protonibea diacanthus. Taxonomy (NCBI): domain Eukaryota; kingdom Metazoa; phylum Chordata; class Actinopteri; family Sciaenidae; genus Protonibea; species Protonibea diacanthus. Next base: position 2,658,499 of record CM053998.1, on the reverse strand, counting down.
CACCCCGCCACTGTGTTATGTAAAAGACCAGTGTGGAACGTCCTGACGTGTTACAGCAGCTATTATTAATTTACGATCTGGCTGGAGGGAAAAGCTGGTTGAACTTCTAATTTTGCTCACATCCCACGACGCTTGTTTCATACAGGATGATGGGAAATATTGCTGTTTGGAAACCTTTAAAGTTTTAGAGATTCAGCAGTTTTTTTTCCAGGTAGCAAAAAATCAGAGAAATATGAATATTTTATGTTTTTTGTTGGTTGTACTCACTAGTTTGTGTACAGGATATGATTCATCACAAAGATATTCTAGTACAGAATAGTGTTTTTTTTTTTTCATGATACTTTAACTGTTTGCCTCGAAGCAATTTGGATTACACAAGTAATCCATCACAGGATTGTATTCTGTCTGCTTGTATTTTAGCCAAAATTACACACAATTAAATAAAATCAGTCTGCACTCAAACGTATTAAGTATTAAGACGAGGTGTGTTTGTCTTTAGTGCTTCACAGGGGCAATAAACAATATACAAGACAGAAGTCAAAGTTTTATAAAATGTAATAAAAATACACAAGTACATAAAGGGCAGTCCATAAGTTGGGTGCTGCAGCATCAAAACTTGGAGGATGCAGGATGCAACAATAGCTTTTACAGTCAAAGAATTTATTTAATACTCCTCCACATGTTGCTTTTTCATACCATGGTTACCAAATAAATGTCTGACTGGGTGATGACATTCTTAAATATGAGCTATGGAAGGTTTTGTGGACAATAATCGGGGTTAAATATTTTTTTTGAGGCTTGTTTTATTATTTCAATTTTTAGAAACAGTTCACCAAGAAATGGTGACATGCAACTACAAGTTACTCTAGAAAACTGATGATTTGTAACAAATAGGCAAAAAAAAAAAAGCAACATGCATGCAAGTGAAACCTCCTCACCAATACTACAGCCATTTTTAAAATGTGAACCTGTGCATCCACAAATGTAGCAGCACTCTGAATATTTAGACGTAACTGTTTTGACAGCAAAGCTAGCTGTTTCTCTGCAGCTGGCGTGAAAGCTATCACAGTCGGAGCGTGTGTTTGTGTCCTTTGGGTGACTCACATCATATACGGTGACACACATTTGGATGCGTGATGTGTCGACAGCTCAGTTGTTCACTTGAGGAACATGCAAGGCCTACATGAGAGCAACCAAACAAACAGACTCAATGATAAACATGAACGGTCTTTTCAAAGTCTCATGGCTGGATCTGTAAGGGAGGATGACGCATGGGGGCGATGAAGTAATGAAGGGCAGTGCTGAGTGGATGGATGACTACAGAAATATTAGCCGTATGTCAAGTTCTGTGTCTCTTTTGGTGTCTGGTTCTTATGAACAGAAAAGAAATTGCCTAGGCATCGCTGCATACTGAAATATTATTTTAGAGTGCTGAAGTTAGAACTTCTCACGGCTCTCTTGAAATTAAAAGGCAACCCAATCAAACACCAACAAGTACAATACTGCCATCTTGTGGTATGTGCTGAGCAAAATATTGCACCGTAAAAGGAATACTCAACCAAAAAAACTACTAACCCTTGGCACTGACCTCTGCTGCTCCTGGCCACAAGCATCAGCAATAAACATCCGTTTGTTACTAACCATGTTAGTGTATTATGTTTCAGGACTTATTCAAATGTCAGACTTTTGTTGCCATGAAACTGGGTCACCGATTGAATCCTTTTTACTTCAGGTGGAATATGTAACTGAGTGCTGTGGCATTTATTTATTTATCTTGGAGGCTTCCTGATCTCCTGTGGTTTGGACTGTACCTCATTTGTTCACCGCAACGCCAGTTTAACTTACCAAAAGTGGCCCAAAAGGCTGTTCAGTGCCCGGCTCCAAGCAAGCAAAGTCTGGGAATATGTTTGGATTGGAACTATCCTGAGGGAAACTTTGAAGGGAACCAGCTACTAGACTGATTAGTTCTTTGGCCGTATACCCGGGTTGGGCGACCGATTTGCATGTCAGGACTGCTATGAGCCTCCAACAGGGTTTCCAACACCGCTGTTGGAGGCTCGTAGCATTCCTGACAAGGCTTCACCCTGCCCAGGCATAGTTCAGCATCTTTCAGATCCTATCTCACGCTCCACCTAAAGCATCAAGCCAAACTGATAAACGCAAAAGGTGGATTTACTTTTGAGAACCCATGTCCTCCGCAGCAGAGCAGGACACTCCAAAAGTGTCCAACTGATACAGCAAAGCGAGAACAGATCATTGAGCGAGAGGTTTAGGACGATGGTTCCCGTTAAAAATGAGAGCACGCTCGAGACAAACGTGTCTACTCAGTGACAATAACACCAGCCGCTCAAGTTGAGTTAAACCAAAGTAACCTCCAACCTGTATTGAGCGGTGTAGAGTAAGAATACCGGTGGCTATATTACAAGAAATGTGAACCCTCTACAGAATCGCAAACTCGCCACCCTCTCATCGTTTGGTGCCACAGCCAAGTGCAGCCGAGACCCGGGGACACGTTTTTGACAACTCATCATGGCACTGTGCCCTCACCATGTGTCACCTGACAAGCTGACACTGACTGGGCATTGGGAGACGGAGCCAAGTGATTACACTGCTGAACTGTCACTTGGCTTTGTGAACTCAGACTTTTGCAGGAGGTCGGGTGATAGCACGACGAAACTGCATGATAGACAGAGAAGCTGTGAAGTGTTAACTTGCGTGTCAAGTGTCTTCTTCCTTTCATCAACCCTGCCTGCCGTCTCTCCTCCCCCCTTTCCACACCCATTTCTATATGTAACAGACCTCAGCCTTCTTTCTGCTCCTCGACATGCTTTCTTACACGCCCTTATATAGCTGTGGGAGTCCCTGCTTCGCTTTCCAACCCCACTGCAAGCAAGCAACCAAAACTTCACCTCTCTTATAAATACCCCAGTGTCACTAATATGGCCATGCCTTATGTGGTAACGGGGAGGGGGGTGTAGGGTGAGCTTTGGGGAATAGTTTTGGACAAACGACACTTGGAAATTCAAACTGTCAAGTCAATTCTGTTGTAGTATCATTGTCACTGTCTTGTCAATCCTCTTCTTTAAAACTGACTTTTGTATCGGGTTACTGTAATCCAAAACATGCAAACAAATGCAGAATATCCTCAAAGTTTAATAACGGCCCGTCCGTTCATAGCTGATCCAAAACAAATGGTGATGTTTCAGTATAACTTGGCACTCTTCTGCTTCCAGGCAGTGACTGAAAGAAAATCGGAACATCTTATTCAATCACTGGTGCACACACACAAAAAAAATAAAAATAAAAATGATTGAATATTGGTTTGATTTCTTGTGTTAAGCCCCACTCGCACTGAGCTAGCATTACCTCAGGACCTCATGCGGTGCAGGAGCTGCAAAAAACAAAGTCATTAAACTGTTAAAAATCAAAATATCCCCAAGACAGAAAAAGAAAAAAAAGGTGACGGTTGAGCTGATAGCCACATGATCTTTGTGCTGGTTGAAAAATTGAAGACTTTATGCACTGAGTGCAAATAACACGAGGTCCTCAGGTTATAATAGCCCTGTAACACTTTACTTTTAATCTCTTAATTTAGCTTTTATAAGCAGTTTATACATAATAAATGGATATAGGCGTACAGGCAGCTAATGGGTGACATTTATTATGTATCCTGCTCATAAATGCTCAGATGTAGGGATTAAAGTAAAAGGTTAACATCAGTCCTGTGTGAATGGGGCTTTAATCACCCAAGTACAATCTCAGTGTTTAAGTTTGGACCTATTTTGTCTCCTGTGAAGGCCACTCCGATTTGTTGTAAACCTGGAGGCTGTGACTATTGTGCTTTGCCCTAAAGCGTTACCTCTTCTTGCAGTTGATCACAAGTCAAGCAGCAATTATCTTTCAGGTATGTTAAGGTCTGCCTTTTGTGTCTGTAAAGCTGGGCTGTGGAACGCAGATTTCCTCTGCTGCTGCAGTATCTGCTGATTGTTCTCTTCCACATCTTGACTGCAGTTTAGTTTTAAAACAGGTGAAAGCAAACAACCAGGCATCACGAGGCCGATGGAGACTGAACTGCTTTCAAAGTCCAGCGACAATAGCTTGGGCTGTGCCAGTCTGAGTCCACATTTTGACTGCACCGTGTGCCAAAGCGAGCCGATTTAGTTGTGAAAGACAAAAAGGGAAAATGTTTGAAAAAGGCTCCCATCTAATCTACTAATCACACTTCATTATGTCCATCCATCGTTTATCCATGCAGCCATCAAAGATCATAAATGGTGAAAATCATAGTTTCCGGCTTACGACTAGTCTTACCTTGGAGGTAGTTTTGGTCTAAAATGAACCCCAACACACCAAAATCATGTTTAATTTGTGCTGCTCAATGCCATGAAACTCAATACCAACTAACTTACAAACTCCTGGTGGCTTGTGGTTTTATTTTTTTAAGCTTTAAGCAGTACAAATGAAATTCCATTGACCTCCACTGTATTGTGATTGGACCTATTCGGCTATGTATAGCTTGACATTTTGGGAAATACTAGACGTGTGTGACCACACGCTGCAGCTTAGCTTACCTCAGCGAGAACGCTCAAAAAAATGTTTGTTTAATCCAAAATGTGGTGATGAAAAGACTTCAGCTACTGTAGCTTCATATTGAACAGACAGACGTGCAACATATTTCCCAAAATACTGAACTATCCCTTTAAAACCTCAGCAGACAAAACTAAAACTATCTGCACAGACAGAGCTACGACTGAGAAAATGTTTTTCTAATTTGAGCGAACTTTCGTTTTAAAGTAAAAGAAGCCTCATCCTGATGCGAACCTTTCCTGTTTAGCTGTTACACGGTGATTATCTCGCTTTAGTGTTTCAAGGGAAATAAGCCAGTGTTCCTAACCAGATTAGAGAAAAATTGGCCCTGGGTCCAATCATGAGCTAACGTGTCTGGACTCTAGAGACCAAAAGAATGGATGGCTTTAAAGATGGCCAATAAAGAGCAACACAGCACATACTATACCATATGATACATACTGTAAAAGCTATTTGTGCTTGTGCTTGGAGGCATTTGGCAGCTCATGAATGTTATCTATTTCGCACTGCTGCTTTGCAAGCCGCCACGTAACACTTTTCATCATCTGCATCATCCGCTGTTCATCAAGCGCTGAACTGAGTGACAAAGCAGGAAAATGGTGAACAAATCAGCATTAAAAAAAAAAAAGGAAAATGGTGGTGTGTGAGAAACAACTGTGAGAAACAGTTTATCAAGAGAGAAAGAAGAGTGAAGAAGCCCACTGTGTGCTTAAATCGGTATATTTACAGTATGTGTAAATATGTACGAGCATGTATGCAGCCGCTTTACTTTCGCAAAGTGTGAGCTCCTCTTCTTTCCACCACACCTGTTGCAGCGTCTCTTCCCCTCGACATAGTTGGCTCAAGTTCTGCCCCTCTTGTTCTTCTGGAAACCCCGCTGTCCGTGCTTCTCTCACGCCGGCTATGAGGGCTGTCAATTGTTGGCTTCAGTTTCACTCAGATTTAGAAAGTGCAAGGTAGCAAACCAAAGCTTTTGCTTTTATGGCCTTGGAATTAATATGAAATGCCAAGGGATTATTTGTGTCAATAGACTTGTTTTCAGTGGAGTTCTGAGTAAATATAGAGAGGACTGAATCCCCCTGATCAGATGTTACTAAACACAACTTTCCCTTCGTCTCCTCTATTCCCACCCTTGTCCCCCACCTCTCTTGCTCCGTCTATGTCGCTCCTTCCAGCTTGCAGCCCAAGTTCTGGACGATCTTGACGACGAGGACATTGGATTCGGCCTGGTGGATGAAAAGAAAGACTCTGCGGTTGCCAAGAAGCTGGGTAAGCTTGCCAGTCACTAACAGAGTCCTTGCTGGTGAAAACACAGCCTAATTGTCAACGATACCAGCAAGAAAAAAAAAAGAGAAGAAGCTTTGGCTCAGTGTAAATCAACTCTTTCAATCAAGCGCAGACACATTTCTCAGGACCTCTCCTGGTATTTTCACCGAATGTGGCTGATTAAAGTGCAACACATTCTGAAGATTTGACAAGCACTTCTTTATACTGATGGTTAATGAACCAAAACTGTCTCCAGTCGTGTAATTGGAATTACAGTCTTAATTGGAATCTGGATTTACTTAGAGCCCCTTTTGTGTTAATTGATCTGCTTTGCAATTCATTCAACAATTTATACATCAAAGAAAAAAAAAAGACTTTAATCAGCTAATTTAGGGTAACATGTAAAGATGGAAGGGGGGAAAAAATCCAATAATAAGTGTAAAAGTATGTTCAAATTTCACTGTAAACATGACATTCATACGGTTATGCATAAATGTCTGAGCTCAATAAATGGAACAGCTCTGCCATCAAGTGGTAACTAAATGTGTGACAGCGTGTTTGTGACTGCTGCAGCTGTAAACTGAGCTGAAAAACCAGAAACACACCAAAGCTTGTGGAAATCCAACTAAAACTCCAGATGTTACACACCATGCAGCTTTTATTTATTCATACATTCATTCATCAAACTTGAACAGACAGTATATCTAACATACAACCATATATACAGGGGCCTAAGTGTCTCTTATGTCCTACATACAAAAAGTTAAACACTTTTCTCTCACCAGGCCTGGACGAAGTGGAGAGCATCTACATCTTTGCCGACAATGAGATCATCGAATATGATGGAGAGCTGGCTGCCGACACGCTGGTTGAGTTCCTGTATGACGTAAGTGGTTTATGGTCAGTGGTTTGGGCCTGTGTTCGACTGTTTTGTGGAATTAAATCACCCAGATAATTGGACTAATATAAATGACTGATGTAAACAGTGGCAGAATAAATCGACTCTTCCCAGGTAATTGAAGACCCCGTGGAGATCATCGACAACGAGCGTGAGCTCAAGGGTTTCCACAACATGGATGAGGTCATCAAGCTGGTTGGCTATTTCAAGAGCGAGAGATCTGCCCGTAGGTTGACGATCATGATCTAAATACTGACTTTAAGCAGATTATTCATAACAGAAACTGCTGTTGTGACCCTAATAATGTTTTGCCTGATTTTCTCCATCCAGACTTCATTGAATATGACGACGCTGCTGAGGAATTCCACCCCTTTGTCAAATTCTTTGCCACATTTGACCCCAAGGTTTAAATTCCTTGTTTGTGTGATTAGAGTTAGCAATATACTTTTAAAAGGTATTTAACAAGACCGACTTTGATTAGACTGACATTGTATTTCCTCTTTATTTTAACATTAACATTTCAGATTGCCAAGAAGCTGAAGCTTAAGATGAATGAAGTTGATTTCTATGAGCCGTTCATGGAGGAACCCGTCACCATTCCAGGAAAGCCCTACATTGAGTCTGAGATTATTGAATACATTGAACAGCATGACAGGTGAGACCTATTTATTTGAACTAATTTAAATAATTTTATTGGTTGTTTGATAAGATCTGATAAGATATTTTCGTAACATGTTGGTTTCAATGTTTCAGGCCCACTCTGAGGAAGCTCGAGCCTCACAGCATGTATGAGATCTGGGTAAGAAATAATGTTAGTTTTTTTCAGATTTCTTGTCAGTCAAGAAACTGGAAATACAAGATCCTCGAATCTTTGTTTTATCCAGATGTTTGTGTTCACAGGAGGATGACATTGATGGAGAGCACATTGTTGCCTTTGCTGAGGAAGATGACCCAGGTAAATTTCTACTTTAGGGTGTCTTTATATATAATGATAGTACTGACATGATCAAATATCAAGCCAATACTTTGAACCATACCTGACATCTGAACATTTCCTTAGACGGTTATGAATTCCTGGAAATCCTGAAGGAGGTGGCACGTGAGAACACTGATAACCCCAACCTCAGCATCATCTGGATTGACCCTGACAATTTCCCTCTGGTATGAACCTCCCTTACTTTAACTGTAACCATATCAACTAGCAAACATATTTTATGCAGAACATTGCCATTTGGGTAGAAAGTTCAAAGTAGAGTTCTGAAACAGGTCAGTCAGAGAGGTCACACACAGCAGGCAGCACCAGGAACGAAAGCTAGAATGGGTAGACCATTTTACGATCTTGGTAAAGAGGGCTGGTATATATGCAAGACAACTAATGAGGGAATGGGGAACAGGTGTGCTGGGGAATAAGGTGACTGGGAGTTGTGGGAACACACTGAGGCCAACTACAGGGCCGGAGGGGAATGGCATAATGAAATGACAGAAGATGTTGCAAAGAAAAATATGCAAAAATGACTACTCCTCTTTAGACGATGAGTCATCTGCTCTGAGTGTCATAGATAATTATATTAGGATATGTAAGCCTAACTGTGTCCTTCCTTCTGTCTGTATCTCACTTTCAGCTGGTGCCATACTGGGAGAAGACCTTCCATATTGACCTTGCTTCTCCTCAGATTGGTGTGGTTGATGTGGAGGATGTAAGCAACCTTTCTCATCCCCTTGCAAAAACCTAAACTGAAAATCTTTTTTTTTAAAAAAACAAAACAAAAATGTGTGCCCTGGAAATCATTTTGTAAATATTTGTGTGCCTATCGTCGGCAGGCCGACAGCGTGTGGTTGGAAATGGATGATGGCGACGACATGCCGTCAGCTGACGAGCTCGAGCAGTGGATTGAGGATGTTCTGTCTGGAAAGATTGACCCAGATGATGACGACGATGACGATGATGATGATGACGACGATGATGATGACGACGATGATGATGATGACGACGACGACGATGATGATGATGATGATGATGACGATGATGACGACGATGATGATGACGATGATGACGATGATGACGACGATGACGACGACGATGACGACGACGATGATGATGACGACGATGACGACGACGATGACGATGATGACGACGATGATGAATAAATGATTTAGCCACTAATGGCAAAACCCAAAAGTAGCACAATTTTTTAAACATCTTGCAGCAAACACACTTTGTGTCTGTTTGCTTCTTGTAGGGTTTCCTGTAAGGGACAAATATAACGGCCCTATGGGAAACTTTTACTGTCAGTCAGGGAGGGAGATTTTCAAAGAAGCAGAGGATTTGCATCTCTGTTGATGAACAGAGTTGCAGCTTAAAATGTTAGTGCGTTAAATGTCCTTTGTTACTGTATTAAAACATGCTAGTCTCTCACCTCAGAGGTTCACAATGACTGTGAGCAGTGAGGCTAACAGAGGCTAGCTTCCCTGGCATTTTCTACCTAAAGTCACAGAATGGGGTTCACCTCTTTCTCATTTTCTCCAATTTACTGTAATCCTGTTTCAATGACATGTTTTCTACTTGATGAAGAGAAGAAACAAACACTTGCTTGTACTATTTTTAAAGACAATTAAACTAAACTCACTGGACAGTCTTAAGATTGTTACAATCTTGAAAAAAAAAATACTAAAGTACCAGATAATAAAAAAAATACAAAACAATTTGTTTCTGCTCTCATATTAAAAATGAAAGACAAAACTATTTTAAAACCAGTTCTGTTTGTTGTTGTGTTGTCATTGCTGTAAGAAATAGGCAGTATTCCTTGTGGTCTGTAGGGAATGTTGGGCTTTGTTTAAGTAGAATTTAATACTTCATTCAATGTATACAATGTCATAATAATTCTACATGGACTTGTATACCTTGTATACTGAGTCCATGCAGTCACTAACTGATTTGTCGTCACACATAAGATAAGATACTACATATTTGCAGTTATATCTTTAGTTAGGTTACTGCACTAAACATATTAATTTATCATCATCCATTGTGTACAATGCAATTTTTATCCTGGCCTGGAGTCCAGTCATGACAGAGTGCAGAGGACAGACGTCTGAAAGAAGAAGGTTGCTTCCAACCCCAAGAAAAAACCCAAACCAACAATCTCTTTGTTTCCTGATTTGCCTTTCTGTCTGCAGCTTGAAGTCTATTCATTGATTTTAAAAACATAAAGTTGGCTTACATGTGGTACATGTTGCAACCTGTATGAGAAGAGAATATAAGTTAAGAAAATATGAGGACAAATATGAACGAGCGACCTCTCTTGAGCAATGAGACTCAGTTACAGAGCTGGTTGATGTGCTGATTGGAGCTGTGTGGAGCTTTGACCACTGGCAGTAAAGTGGAGGAGTGTTTTTCTGAGTGAGTCCCTGTTTACACTGTACACACACACACACACACACACACACACACACACACACACACACACACAAGCATAGCAATGTGACAGTAAAGAGTGAATCAAAAGAAAACTACGAGCTGGCAAAAAAAGTGAACAAGCGCTCCAAAAAAATCAGCAATAAAAGGCATGCATACATTTCCATTAATATCTTAGATTACAAAATACATGAAAAAAAGTCACTGAAAAAATGATCACATATTTGTCACAAGTGGAAGCACAGTTAGTAGCTTTTTTGTCTCCAGAGAGACAACAATAGATACATATATAATAATAATCATATATTCAATACTAATAAAGAAATAATAATCCAATGTCATGACGGGGGGTGGAGACAGAACACCACACCAGAAGACCAAAACACAACTTACAGACTTTCATTTGCATATTCATATTTGGTTACATGCTGTTTGTAAAGTATAATGTAGCAGCCATGTATCAGATATCTGTGAGCAAACAGTAATAATATCTACCAAGTTCTCGGGAACTTGGGACATTAGTGTTACTGTACCAACAGCAGAATGACAAACACCGACGACAAACATATTAAGCTGCATTTATTCTGATATGATATAATGTTGACATGTATTTAAAAAAATTATGCCATACAAACTAATGAGTTACGAAGCAACAACTGAATGCTTAAGAAGTTACGCATACATTAGGCTGCATCATGTGTACGCTCATGAAGGCTGCGCCATGGGTGTGTGAATGTGTATGAATGGTTAGCTCCTGACACTGATGAGCTGTTGGCACCTTGCATGGCACCCAGTGGCGTCAGTGTGTGAATGTGTGTGAATGGGTGAATGAGATATGCAGTGTAAAAGAGCTTTGAGCGGTCAGAGAAAGGGGCTTTATAACTACAGTCCATTTACCATTTACAGTACCAGCTTGAAGTTTAGACACACCTTCTCATTCAGTGCTTTTCCTTTATTTTTATTTCTTCCTACATCGTATATTAATACTGAAGATATCAAAACTATGAAACTGTGAAAAAGTGTAAATAAACCACAATATGTTTTATACTTTAGAGTAATACAGTAGTAGAAATAAAGAAACAGCACTGAATAAGAAGGTGTGTCCAAACTTTTTACTGGTGCTGTACTTACTAACATCACTAATGCAGGCATGACCTGCAAGCCAAACAAAAATGCAGCTTCTGTGCACGTGTGGCTCACACACATCAGTAATCTTTACAAACAAGGCGTGCTTTAGTTGAATAAACCTGTAACTGATACACAAGGGAGGAAAAAAAAAAACTGCTTTATCATCGTTTCAGTTTCATCTGTGTCTTGGCCGAGTGTACATACTTCTGTTGACTGACGCCCAGATTGAATTTCACCATATCTGACTGATGAACACCCGCTGTGCTGCCAGCACATGTACAATCCAAATAATCTTTATTATCTCATAAAGAAAAATAAGTTTGATCAAAAAAACATAATCAATTGTTATATAATGATGAGACGGACACGTGAATTAGCCAAAAGTACATTAATCTACGTGATAGTGCTTGTTAGTAAAGAGTAAAAACATGCATCAGATACTATTACCAAACAAAGAAACCCCTCCTAAGTTGTTCTCAGAAACTTAAGGGACATCCGTATTACTGTGCCAACACAAGAATCACAAACACAGAACACGTAGCAGCATTTCTCACTAACAGGCCAGATTGTCTTGACAATGTGTTCACTTGTGCAATAATATTACTGGGTCATCACATATAGAAAAGTCAAACTTCGGTTCATAGAAGTAACGGTTCGTAACAGTTTGATCAAAACAGTTAATCTGCTGAACAGGTGTTTGTCACATTTATTTGCATGACAGGCTTCAGACAGTTCAGATATAACTGTTAATTCTTGGACTTGTCAACAAATTTCTAAGAGAAACAGTCCAGTCACTGATAATAAGGCTATGGGACGAGTCTTTGCCGGAGACTCTGCACAGAGGACATTGCCTGAGCATAGACACTGTTATGTCTATTGCTGTAGTCTATGGCCTGTCATAATCCTTCCAGCTCTGGTTCTGCACTGTGCATTGGGGTTTAGATCATGTAGTGTTGGGCCCTGGCAGCCATGGCTTCTCATCAGTTATAAGAGAGAGCTAGCTGGCTGGTTTTGATGTAGTTTAGTAACAGAGGCTGCATGTCTATTTATGTATTCTGACCTGGAGGGTGAACCACGTTTCATCTTGTTCAAGAACTAGATATTTGCAATTAGGTTAATGGGCAAGGGTGGATGGTGGCTTTTCATGGCTTCTCGTGACAGTTGAAAACTACAGTTTGGTATGTTTTTCGGTGTTAGAACTTGTGTCTTTGCTGAACATACTCCTTTGTTTTTAAAACAGTGTTTTAAAGAAGTGATATAGTCAGATTTTGACTAGACAGTGCTCTACATCCTCACTGGTCCCTATTAACTGCTGGCATGCAAGGCGCCAAGTGCTCATCAGTTTTAGAGCTAACCACTCATATGCATTGACAGAATCATGGTGCAGTTTGGGGTTCAATTTGGGTTCAGTATCTTGCCCAAGGACACTGACCATTTACCTCCTGAGCCACAGCCGCCAAGAGCATTATTTTAATGAAAATTGACACAAAATTACGGACTGACTGCAGTACTTCTAGACTCACCTTGGGGTCGTGGACCACTGGTTGAAGACTCCTTGTTGACTTTTCTCCACTTCAATAGCTGACACTGAGAATGAAGTAGAGAAGATAATTCTTCAGCAGGTTGGCAATTTAATCTTATTTTTCTTCAAACTCTTCAACACAATCACACACTGCTGGGAGGTCATTGCAAACTGATGCAAGGAATATTAGAAATCATAAATTGAAATTGTCTTTGTTGGCAATATAATTAGCATGCACTTTTACTTAACTTTCCATGTGCAAAATGAATGCATTAAGTTTAAACATTAAGTTTTTAATCTAAAAATGAATGTATACCATTGTAGAGTAACTATTAATAAGTTGTGATGATGACAGTTAACAGCTGTCATCCAAATGGTCCAACCCAGCAATTCCTCCAAATGCACCAATCACAAGGCCCCACCTCGCCACTACGCACACATGAGACATCTGCCCCATTGACACTAATATGACCCAGGTTCATAACCATGTTGACCTGGCGTGGCCCCCTAGAGGTCATAAAAATCATGACGACTTTCCTCTTCACTACGATTTATTTCACTATGTCTGACTGATAAACACCTGGATGCTAACAGAACAAGCACAGTCAAAGTGACCTTTACCGCCTCTGAGAGAAATAGGTTGATAGAACAACAGATCATAACAAATCATAACACCTGACTGCGAGTCACTGAACAAACCAGAAATGCGTAGAGAATGAGAAAAAGGAGCCAAGGTCAAGACTATATACAGAGTACACCAGAGTTCACTAGATTGATCCAAAGCCTATCATTAATAAAGGTTTGAAGGATGAAGATGTTTAGTCCCCGTCTAATCATCCTTCCAGCCACTTTGGTGGAAATTATAGCAAAGCAGAACTATAAACTGGAGCTAAGTGTATCAATAGCAGATTCACAGAGTCCCGCTCCTTTGCCCAGTGTTACAACCAACCATACGGTAAATATTACTAAAGCAGCACATATAATATTGTTAAACTTCACATATCAATAACTGCTTTGGACAATTCAGTTGTATGTCTTAATTCTTGGACTTGTCAAAGAATTCATATAAGATATTTGTGCCACACGATTTTGTTAACGATATAAAGAGTACAGGCCTGAATGAGTGACTCACAAACACTCGAACAAGATAAATACATAAATTGTAAGTGAAAGTGATGTCAGTGTATTCATATGGTATGTTGTGTGTGCATTGTCGGTGTCTGTATCACAATTCCTGGTTCTGGGATGGTAGGGCGGCACAAAAACACTATTTAAGAGCCAGACTTTCTCCCTGTTCAACATCAGACGCCGAGAAGGAAGAAGAGACGACAGCACTTGCACAGCAGGTTGGCGATTTAATCTGATTATTTTCTGTCCTTTCTTCAATGGATTGACAGTCACTGAGCGTACAAGTCTTGTTAATATTGTGATCTGCTTTTATTGAAGGTCATCATTTTGGATTATTGCGTGAACTTCACCATGAAGATATTTAGCTGTGTCTACTTCTTGTTGCCATGATGGCTCTGGCTCTGGCTACTGGTAAGTATGAGAGTTTAGGTAGTGTTTGTATTTGAGCACTCTGAATATTGTTTGACAGAAAATTCAGGGATGGAGAGCCAAAGATTGAATCCAATTCTTTGAACACACACAAGCAACAAAAGTCACTTAATGCTGTTTTAAACCTCCAGAAGCTCCTCCACAAGCAGAGGACGCTCCGGTGACAGAAGCACCGGTTGAAGAAAGTATGTACACAAATGCACAAGTGCACGAATAAATATTGCATGCTCAGAAGAACAGAAAATAAAACTTCATCATTACGTCACTTACTGGTTTGTTAAACCTTTTTTCTTCAGATGACGTACAGTTGATGACAGTTCACGTGGGAGTGAATTTTTCTCAGATTTTTATGAATTAAACAAATATTTATACTATACTACTATAAATAAACCACTGTCACTAATGTGTCTAATTGTCCATTTATTTGCATAGTAAACGAAGAGGTTGAATCAGATGATGAAGCTGGGGAAGAGGCTGAATCCACAGAGGAAGAAAGTGAGTACACTTTTTACTAAAGGACATTACATTTATCTTATTATGCCCTTTTGTATGACGTATAAATATTGTGTACAGAAAGAGACATACTATATATTCCACATAACCTCACATCTTTATTTTACATGTAGAACAAAACATGATGTTGCCAAGAGAGCTATATGTCGTTGGTTCAGGTATTGGCTGCCGGGTACAGAGGAACCTATTACCGCTACTTTAATACAGAAGGATTCTGGGCTCAGGCTCAGGTAATCAAGATGATTAGAAAACAAAATGCTGTTTGATTTTCTTTACTGATTTCTGGCCAGTGCACAAATCATTTGCAGAAATAATTTCTGACTTGTTTATGACTATGTTTGTGTTCTTGACAACCTACCTCTGTCTGTCTGTTATCTCCACTGTAGCACCACTGTAGGGCCTTAGGTGGAAACCTCGCATCTGTGCACCACGTGTATGAAGAGATTTGGATCCGTAATTTGGCACGCCGGAAACTAGCATGGATTGGATTCTCTGATGCACAGCAGGCACATTAGACAACGCCAGATGGGTATTTAATGAAATGTGTTTTGGATTTCTACACTGGAGTATTCTATACTGTTCTGTCTTTCAAGGAACACATTGGTTCTGGGAGTGATGGTACACGCATAAACTATGGGAAGTGGTGTCATGGAGAGCCTAATAATGCAAGACACAAAGAACACTGTGCAACTAATAATTGGGGTAATGACAAATGTTTTTTAACCTTAAGGTTTTAATATGTACCAATGTGTGTATTGTTTTTTGGTTTGTGTCATGGTGACTGACTCAGGTTTTTTTGGTACTCACAGGTCAGAAATGTTGGAATGACTTACCCTGTTTAGTCCGTCTGCCATATGTCTGTGCATGGAGACGTCGTTGATTCCAGGACCGGCCATTAAGAGGCATGAAGTAGCTGTCAAAAGCACAAACATTGGAGGATGAGCGTTTGTGTTTTTGTGCACACTCATCTGTCTTTGTGTCATCAGTCTCAAACATAACCCTAAGGCTTTATATCTCAAAATCAAATCTGTATTTCTTTGCTATTGCTGTAACGCCACTTAAGGAAGGAAGCGATATGACATAAACAGGGCTGCTTCTTCGGCCCTGTGCTGAGGAGCAGATTGAATGGTAATGAAAGGAACGCTTTTTGCATAACTCTATCCTGCAGTAATCTGTCTTTCTTGTATCATGCATGATTAATCAATAAAACGCTTCAGCATCAAAGTAAGCTTGTTTGTGAGTTTGTGTATTCCTGTAATTAGTTTAAATCCTGTATCTCCTTTAAGAGTTCTAGTGTGTGTCAAGTTATATGACGCATATGGTAAAGTTCGACATTTGTTAAGGTGAATAAAACATAATTTATTGAACATCAGCTCAAAGTAATGTGAACATGAAATGTCCTGAGGTGTGTTAACAAAAACAGCAATGCATTACAAGCCAATGTGTCTATATTAACTTGCCCAAGGACACTTCGCCCGCCTACCTCCTGGAGCCACAGCCAAGAGCATTATTTTAATGGAAATTGACAAAAATTACGGACTGACTGCAGTACTTGTGGACCACCTTGGGGTCGTGACCACTGGCTGAAGACTCCCTGCTGGACTTTCTCCACTTCTAGCTGACACTGAGAATGAAGTAGAGAAGATAATTCTTCAGCAGGTTGGCAATTAATCTTATTTTTTCTTCAAACTCTTCAAACACAATCGTTGGGAGCAGGTCATTGCAAACTGATGCAAGGAATAATAGAAATCAAGTAAATTGAAATTGTCGTTGTTATAATTAAGAATTAGCAATACATCATCTTACCTAACTTTCATACAGTAAATGAATGCATTAAGTTTAAACATTGCTTTAATCTAAAATGAATGTATACCATTGTAGAGTAACTACAATGTTGTGATGATGACAGTTAACAGCCGTCATCCAATGGTCCAACCCAGCAATTCCTCCAAATGCACCAATCACAAGGCCCCACTCGGCCACTACGCACACATGAGACATCTGCCCCATTGACACTAATATGACCCAGGTTCATAACCATGTTGACCTGGCGTGGCCCCCTAGAGGTCAAGTAAAAATCATGACGACTTTCCTCTTCACAGTCATACTCATGATTTATTCCACTATGTCTGACTGATAAACACCTGATGCTACCAGAACAAGTACAGTCAAAGTGACCTTACTGCCTCTGAGAGAAATAGGTTGATAGAACAACAGATCATACAACAAATCCAACACCTTCCGACTGTGAGTCACTGAACAAACCAGGAAATGCAGAGAAATGAGAAAAAGGAGTCACAAGGTCAAGACTATATACAGAGTATTAGTTCAGAGTTCACTAGATTGATCCAAAGCCTATCACACAAAGGTTTGAAGGATGAAGATGTTTAGTCCCCTGTCTAATCATCCTTCCAGCCACTTTGGTGGAAATTATAGCAAAGCAGAACTATAAACTGGAGCTAAGTGTATCAATAGCAGATTCACAGAGTCCACGTCCTTTTGCCCAGTGTTACAACCAACCATACGGTAAATATTACTAGTACAGCACATATGATGTTAAACTTCGCATATCAATAACTGCTGGACAATTCAGTTGTAAGTCTTAATTCTTGGACTTGTCAAAGAAATTCATATAAGATATATTTTGTGCCAGTTAACGCATTTGTTAACGGAGAGACGAAAGCAGGCCTGAATGAGGAGACCCAACAAACACTCGAACAAGATAAATACATAAATTGTAAGTGAAAGTGATGTCAGGTGTATTCATGTTTGCATGTTATGTGTGCATTGTCAGTGTCTGTATCATCAATTCCTGGTTCCCATTTGGTAGGGCGGCACTACAAAACACTATTTAAGAGCCACAGACTTTCTCCTGTTCAACATCAGACGTGAGAAGAAGAAGACGATAATTCTGCAGCAGGTTGGCGATTTAATCTGGATTATTTTCTGTCCTTTCTTCAATGGATACAGTCACTGAGTGTACAAGTCTTGTTAATATTGTGATCTGCTTTTATTGAAGGTCATCATTTTGACATTATGCGAACTTCACCAAGAAGATACTAGCTGTGTCTGTACTTCTTGTTGCCATGATGGCTCTGGCTCTGGCTAATGGTGGCATGAGAGTTTAGGTAGTGTTTGTATTTGATTAACTGACGTGAAACAAACAAATCCTTTGATGATCAAAATGTTTGGTTTACACAGAAAGAACCAACGTAATCTTCAGTGCAACGGCTGTGTCAGGAAAAGCCATTGGACCATTTAACACACAGACAACTCTAATCTACAGAAGAGTGATCACTACTGGTGATGCCTACAGTCAATCAACAGGTAATGCTCACAGCTACCTGTATGTTTACTTTTGCATCAGTGTTATGGCTTCTTTAATCATTATATTCATATATTACTATGAACTGTTTGGCCACTTATGTTTTATTAAAACCATGTCATTCAAATGGATGGAAATTTTCATGTAATTGAAATACATAAGTGACAAAAATATTTTTGAACACACTTTTGAAAACCACAAATTTGAGGGGAGACCAACTTATTTTTGGTTTATTATTTGCAATAAAATAAAATAAAATGCTGAAGACTACTTCTTAAAAAAGACAAAAATGTGACCAACATCCTGTCATTTCCACAGGTATCTTCACTGCACTGTTGCAGGTGTTTATTACTTTTCCATCTTCTATCATGCTGGGGGAAAATATCAAACAAAGCTGCTCCTGTACAAGAACCATGAAATGATGATTATGACAAATGATCACCCATCAGAGTCTGACACAGCTGATAATGGAGGAAACGTGAGCTGCTCCTGCAGCTGCAGCAAGGAGACCATGTTTGTGCAACTACCTGCAAATTCACATGTTTGGGGGTCCAGCCAAACAACCTTCAGTGGCTTTCTGCTCACTGAAATGTCAGAATTAATACACCATTTGTAAACAACTGAGATCACACTTATATTTTAAAATGTCACCAAATGAAGGCTAATAATCATTAAATAAAATGATCTGAAATGAGATTAGTCTTCTTTGTTCATTGCTTCATTGAGTAACAAGTTTCAGACAGTCCCTCCAGTTTTTCACGATTTTGCGATCGCGTGGATTCCCGCGTAATCAGCAATATGCCCGCATATTTCCTACTATGTCGCATAATTATTGCAAAATAACCAAACATGCCGCTTCCTTCCCCATAACGACACATATGTGTTTTCCACCATAGATCAAATAAACGGTTCTGCCATAGATGTGTCTTCCACACCACCTGGTGCCACACGCAGCCATTTTCACACACCGTGCAGTCCGCCCGGGGGATTCAACGCGGCGGGTCAGGGACGGCCGCACGGTGCGGGAGGATCCCCTCGTGGGACCTCTCCCTGTCGCCGGCTGGCCCCCACCGGATGCATTTCCTCCGCGGCGGTGCGCCGTGACTGGCTCCGGGTCGGCTTGGAAAGGCTCGTGGGCGAAAGTGGTCGTGGCCTGGCCGCGAGCTTACAGCCCTCCGCTCCGACTCCTCGTTGGGGACGCAGGAGCCCCTGCCCCGCACACCTGCTGACCAGGGCGGATCGTCTCAGTGCCCCAACCGCTTCGCATCGCCAGACCGGCCCACGTCACAGGCGTCAAAAGAGGTGCATTGTGCATATGGGTGACTGCTAACCATTTTGATCGCTTGTTTTGGTTAATTATCTCGCCTCACTCAGTACTGGGGTAAGATGCGTTTTTTACACTCCAGTACTAATGTTAAGATTCTTACAGAAAATAAAAAGGAAACAGCAGCCAATCTGTCTGCCTTGTTTTTGTCTTATAAAGCCTGTTTATACTTTTTGATGTCTTTTTTTAAAAGTGAAGAAAATAACAAAAAAGGGGCGCAAAAATTCTCTGATTGTTTGGCCGAGTATCCAGCCAGAGTACGCAATTTTGTTAACGAGAGAAGAGGCGCCTGAATGACCAGACTCAACAAACACTCCAACAAGACAAATATTAAATATTTGTGTTTTCTGTGTGCATTGTCAGTTCCTGGTTCTGGGATTGCAGTGCGGGACAAAAAAATGCGCAGAGCAATGAGAAAAAGGATTCACAAGGTCAAGACTATATACAGAGGATCATTCTCTCAGAGTTCACTAGATTGATCCAAAGCCTATCACACAAAGGTTGTTTGAAGGATGAAGATGTTTAGTCCCCTGTCTAATCATCAGTCAGTTTGGTGGAAATTATAGCAAAGCAGAACTATAAACTGGAGCTAAGTGTATCAATAGCAGATTCACAGAGTCCTCGCCCTTGCTCAAGTAGGTGAAGGTGGGTTGATGAATCCCTGGGAGCATTGTCTGTATCTATAAAGACAAGTTGTTACAACCAACCATATGGTAAATATTAATAGTACAGCACATATAATATTGTTAAACTTCACATATCAATAACTGCTTGGACAAATCAGTCTTGTAAGTCTTAATTCTTGACTTGTCAAAGAATTCATATAAGATATATTTTGTGCCACTTCCATTTTGTTAACGGAGAGACGAGTACAGGCCTGAATGAGGAGACTCCAACAAACACTGAACAAGATAAATACATAAATTGTAAGTGAAAGTTATTATAAACCAAAATAAACCACAACATGTATTATATGTACACGTAAATCCAACACCTGCATTATCTAATAGTGAAAAATAAGTTTGATTTAAAAACAAAACATAATCAATTGTTATATAATGATGACGGACACGTGAATTAGCCAAAAGTACATTAATTCACGTGATAGTGCTTGTTAGTAAAGAGTAAAACATGCATCAGATACTATTACTAAACAAAGAAACCCCTCCCAAGTTGTTCTCAGAAACTTAAGGGACATCCGTACATTGTGCCAACACAAGAATCACAACAGAACACGTAGCAGCATTTCTCACTAACAGGCCAGCTTGTCTTGACAATGTGTTCACTTGTGCAATAATATTACTGGGTCATCATATAGAAAGTCAAACTTCTCGGTTCATAGAAGTAACGGGTTCGTAACACAGTTTGATCAAAACAGTTAATCTGTTGAACAGGTGTTTGTCACATTTATTTGCATGACGGGCTTCAGACAGTTCATTAGATATAACTGTTAATTCTGACTTGTCAACAATACCCCTAAGAGAAACAGTCCAGTCACTGATAATAAGGCTATGGGACGAGTCTTTGCCGGAGACTCTGCACAGAGGACATTGCCTGAGCATAGACACTGTTATGTCTATTGCTGCAGTCTATGGCCTGGGTCATAAACTTTTCCAGCTCTGAAGTCTCTGCACTGTGCACGGGGTTTAGATCATGTAGGCTGGGCCCTGGCAGCCATGGCTTCTCAGACAGTTGAAACTACAGTTTGGTATGTTTTTCGGTGTTAGAACTTATGTCTTTGCTGAAATATTCTCCTTGTTTTTAAAACAGTGTTTTAAAGAAGTGATATAGTCAGATTTTGGACTAGACAGTGCTCTACATCCCTACCATTCATTAACTGCCATGCAAGGCGCCAAGTGCTCATCAGTTTTAGGAGCTAACCACTCATATGCATTGACAGAATCATGGTGCAGTTTGGGGTTCAATTTGGGGTTCAGTATCTTGCCCAAGGACACTTCGGCCCACTCTACCTCCTGAGCCACAGCCGCCTGCTGCTACTATTTCCACGAAAATTGACAAAAATTGGCGACTGACTGCAGTACTCTGTGGACCACCTTGGGGTCGTGTGGGACTGGTTGAAGACTTCAGCTGGACTTTCTCCACTTCAATAGCTGACACTGAGAATGAAGTAGAGAAGATAATTCTTCAGCAGGTTGGCAATTTAATCTTATTTTTTTCTTCAAACTCTTCAAACACAATCACACACTGCTGGGAGGTCATTGCAAACTGATGCAAGGAATAACAGAAAACTGGTTAAATTGAAATTGTCTTTGTTGGCATTACAATTAGCAAATACACTTATCTTACCTAACTTTCCATACAGTAAAATGAATGCATTAAGTTAAAACATTAAGTTTTAATCTAAAATGAATGTATACCATTGTAGAGTAACCATTAATGTTGTGATGATGACAGTTAACAGCTGTCATCCAATGGTTCAACTCCAGCAAAATCCTCCAAATGCACCACCACAAGGCCTCACTCTCGCCACTACGCAAGAGACTAGACACTGTCTCTTACTGACACCGACTGTCACACCATACAGGCTTCATTTCATTTCATTGACATTTGTCTTCGTGATACAGCGTAAACATGGATCAGATACTATTACTAAACAAAGAACCTCCTGTGTTGTTGTCGGAAGCTTAAGGGTCAGTCAGACATTGTACTAACACAAGAATCACAAACACGATGAAATGACATAAAGAAGTCAAACAAAATAATTAATTTTCACATTCACAAATATGAAAGGCTTTAGACAATTCAGCCTCCAGTCTTATTCCTGACTTGACAAAGAATCAGGTGTCATGTTGATCTTCAGTGCTTTGTAGTGTCCTTTGTGGCTTCCATTCAAACATTGTACTTGGTTTTGATGACATTTAGTTAGAAATTGTTGTGACCATAGTGGTTCCAATCATCTTGAGGTAGGCCTTTGTCCTTGTTGGATGGAGATGGAGCTGTTCCTGGCTGTACAGTACATGTGTGAACAGGCAGCAGAGCAGGCACAAATAGTTAACCATTTTATCAGCCAGTCTGGCGGGGATTATGGTATTCAAAGTGGAACTATGAACTAGAAACAAGTGTATCAACAGCGGGTGAGTGGGTGCAATCCCTGGGAGCATTGTCTGTAGATCTAAAGGCATGTTGATATAACCAAGACTCTACATTGTCCTTCAACCTCTTGATTACACATCTCAGCCTGCAGGACAATTACATTGTATTCTGACTCATGTCCAGGTGAACGATCTTTCTGTCAGACAGAGGAAGCTGATTGTCTGCTTTTTAACGTAGTTCATCTTGTTCTCCAAAGGCTGTCAATGGGCAGTGGTGGATGGTGTGTTTGGCGCTCACACCATCAAAAAACTCCAGTTTGTCCTGCCTGCTGTTTCATCTTATGCCTTCGGCTGTCTGTGTTTCTTGTCGCCACGATAGGCCTGGCTGAGAAAACTTTGTTTTAAAACAGACTGCGATCCACCAACAGACCGGTACGGGTCCTGAATTACCAGAGCAAGCAAACACTCTAACAAGACAAATACATAAATTATGTGTCATCAGTGAAAGTTATTATAGCTGTTGTCATGTTTGCATGTTATGTGTGCATTGTCAGTGTCTGTATCGTCAATTCCTGGTTCTGGGATGGTAGGGCGGCACAAAAAAACACTATTTAAGAGCCAGACTTCTCCTGTTCAACATCAGACGCCGAGAAGGAAGAAGAGACGATAATTCTGCAGGTTGGCGATTTAATCTGGTTATTTTCTGTCCTTTCTTCAATGGATTGACAGTCACTGGAGTGTACAAGTTCTGTTAATATTGTGATCTGTTTATTGAAGGTCATCATTTTGGACATTGGCGCGGAACTTCACCAAGGAAGATACTAGCTGTGTCTGTACTTCTTGTTGCCATGATGGCTCTGGTCTCTGGCTACTGGTAAGTATGAGAGTTTAGGTAGTGTTTGTATTTGAGCACTCTGAATATTGTTTGGACAGAAAATTCAGGGATGGAGAGCCAAAGATTGAATCCAATTCTTTGAACACACACAAGCAACAAAAGTCACTTAATGCTGTTTTAAACCTCCAGAAGCTCCTCCACAAGCAGAGGACGCCCCGGTGACAGAAGCACCGTTGAAGAAAGTATGTGGCCACAAATGCACAAGTGCACGTGAATAAAACATTGTGTATGCTCAGAAGAACAGAAAATAAAACTTCATCATTACGCCACTTACTGGTTTGTTAAACCTTTTTTCTTCAGATGACGAAGCAGCTGATGATAGCTCACGTAGAGTGAATTCTTCCTCAGATTTTTATGAATTAAACAAATACTCTATACTATACTACTATAAATAAACCACTGTCACTAATGTGTCTAATTGTCCATTTATTTCAATAGTAAACGAAGAGGCTGAATCAGATGATGAAGCTGGGGAAGAGGCAGAATCCACAGAGGAAGAAAGTGAGTACACTTTTTACTAAAGGACATTACATTTATCTTATTATGCCCTTTTGTATGACGTATAAATATTGTGTACAGAAAGAGCATATACTATACAAACTTAACATAACCCTCACATCTTTATTTACATGTAGAACAACATGATGTTGCCAAGAGAACTTTATATCGTTGGCGTTGTGGTGGTTGGCGTCGGTACAGAGGAACTCATTACCGCTACTTTCATGCAAAAGGATCAGCTCAGGCTCAGGTAATCAAGATGATTAGGAAAACAAAAATGCTGTTTGATTTGCTTGGAGATTGATTTCAACAGTGCATAAATCATTTGCAGAAATAATTTTCTGCATTTGTTTATGACTATGTTTGTGTTCTTGACAATCTTAATTTTGTCTGTCTGTTATTCCACTGTAGCAACACTGTAGGTCCTTAGGTGGAAACCTCTTCGTGATCTGTGCACCACGCCGGCATGAAGAGATTGATCCGTAAATTGGCACGCCTGGTGAAACTAGTACGATCGGATTCTCTGATGCACAGCAGGTACATTAGACAACGCCAGATGGGTATTTAATGAAATGTGTTTTGGATTTCTCATATTCAGTATTCTATACCGTTCTGTCTTCATGAACATTACTGGTTCTGGAGTGATGGTACACGTTAAAAACTATCGGAACTGGTGTCATGGAGAGCCTAATAATTATAAAAGGAATGAATACTGTGTAACTAATAATTGGGGTAAATGACAAAATGTTTTTTGAACCCAAGGTTTTAATATAAAAAATTAATGTGTGTATTGTTTTTTTGGTTTGTGTCATGGTGACTGACTCAGGTTTTTTGGTACTACAGGTCAGAAATGCTGGAATGACTTATCCTGTGCATCCGGCCTGCCATACGTCTGTGCAGCTGGAGATTTGTTGATTCCAGGACTGGCTACAGAGGCATGAAGTAGCTGTCAAAAAAGCACAAACACTGGAGGATGAGCGTTTGTGTTTTGTGCACACCTATCTGTCTTTGTGTCATCAGTCTCAAACATAACCCGAAGGCTTTATATCTCAAATCAAATCTGTATTTCTTTGCTATTGCTGTAACGCTACTTAAGGAAGGAAGCGACAAGTGACATAAACAGGGGCTGCTTCTTCTCGCCCTGTGTTGAGGAGCAGATTGAATGGCAATGAAAGGAACGCATAACTCATCCTGCAGTAATCTGTATTTCTTTGTATCATGCATGATTAATCAATAAAACGCTTCCAGCATCAAAGTAAGCTTGTTTGTGAGTTTGTGTATTCCTGTAATTAGTATAAAATCCTGTATCTCCTTTAAGAGTTCTAGTGTACATTATATGACGACATGGTAAAGTCTCGACATTTAAGGTGAATAAAATATACCATGAAACATCAGCTCGCTATCAGAATATGAAATGTCCTGAGGTGTGTTAACAAAAACAGCAAATGCATTAGTCATTTCTGGGGCCTTGGTCTGGGTGAATACCTAACTCACCCTACTCTACAGTTCTTCCAGCAGTTATGTAGGTTTAGATCGATACTTGAATCAAGAATAAACAATGCATCAGTGCAGGACATTGCCTACAGCTCTGTCTGTGGTCACTATAAGGCGGTCCTCCTAAGAATAACAGCCTCAAGTCTTAATTCTTGGCCTTGACAAAGAATTCATTAAAAGTCCAATCATAAGTCCCCACTGTGACTCACCAAACTAATGAGGAAATATGCAGAGCAATAAAAAGATTCAAAGACAATGTGCTAGATGACAGTGGCGTCAGTGTGTGAATGTGTGAATGGGTGAAGAGACATGTAGTGTGAAAGAGCTTTGAGTGGTCAGAAGACTAGAAAGGTGCTTTATAAGTACAGTCCATTTACCATTTCATAGTACCAGCTTGAAGTTCATTTTTGTTTCTTCCTACATCGTATATTAATACTGAAGATATCTCAAACTATGAAACTGTGAAAAGTGTAAATAAACCACAACATGTTTTCATATGTACTCGTAAACTAAATAATCTTTATTATCTATCAGTGAAAAATAAGTTTGATTTAAAAACAAAACATAATCAATTGTTATATAATGATGAGACGGACACGTGAATTAGCCAAAAGTACATTAATCTACGCGGATAGTGCTTGTTAGTAAAGAGTAAAAACATGCATCAGATACTATTACCAAAAACAAAGCGAAACCCCCTCTCCTAAGTTGTTCTCAGAAACTTAAGGGACATCCTGTATTACTGTGCCAACACAAGAATCACAAACACAGAACACGTAGCAGCATTTCTCAACAGGCCAGATTGTCTTGACAATGTGTTCACTTGTGCACACATTACTGTCATCACATATAGAAAAGTCAAACTTCGGTTCATAGAAGTAACGTAATTGCGAACAGTTTGATCAAAACAGTTAATCTGCTGGAACAGGTGTTTGTCACATTTATTTGCATGACGGGCTTCCAGACTTTCAACACTTTGCCGAGACTCTGCACAGAGGATACTGCCCGAGCATAGACACTGTTATGTCTATTGCTGCAGTCTATGGCTCCGTCATAATCCTTCCAGCCTGGTTCTGCACTGTGCATTGGGGGTTTAGATCACAGTGTTGGGCCCTGCAGCCATGGCTTCTCAGACAGTTGAAAACTACAGTTTGGTATGTTTTTCGGTGTGTTAGAACTTATGTCTTTAAGGAAATATTCTCCCTTTGTTTTTAAAACAGTGTTTTAAAGAAGTGATATAGTCATTTTGGACTAGACAGTGCTCTACATCCCTACTGTCCCTATTAACTGCCTGAAGTGCAAGCAAGTGCTCATCAGTTTTAGGAGCTAACCACTCATATGCATTGACAGAATCATGGTGCAGTTTAGTTCAATTTAGTTCAGTATCTGCCCAAGGACACTTCACCTGCTCTACCTCCCCTGAGCTACAGCCGCCAAGAGCATTATTTTAATGAAAATTGACAAAATTGGTGGATCTGACTGGGTAAAAATTTCAAGTGGACCACCTTGGGGTCAGACCACCGGGTTGAAGACCCCCTAAGCTGGACTTTCTCCACTTCCAATAGCTGACACTGAGAATGAAGTAGAGAAGATAATTCTTCAGCAGGTTGGCAATTTAATCTTATTTTTCTTCAAACTCTTCAAACACAATCACACACTGCTGGGAGGTCATTGCAAACTGATGCAAGGAATAACAGAAATCATAAATTGAAATTGTTCCTTGCTGGCAATACACTAGCAATACATGATCTTACCTACTTTCCATACAGTAAATGAATGCATTAAGGTTAAACATTAAGTTTAATCTAAAATGAATGTATACCATTGTAGAGTAAATTCATTAATGTTGTGATGATGACAGTTACAACAGCTGTCATCCAATGGTCCAACCCAGCAAATCCTCCAAATGCACCAATCACAAGGCCCCACTCTCGCCACTCACGCACGAGACATCTGCCCCATTGACACTGACT
Source organism: Protonibea diacanthus (assembly GCA_028641955.1). Taxonomy (NCBI): domain Eukaryota; kingdom Metazoa; phylum Chordata; class Actinopteri; family Sciaenidae; genus Protonibea; species Protonibea diacanthus. The sequence goes on along the minus strand of CM053998.1, from coordinate 2,631,051 downwards.
GTCACACCATACAGGCTTCATTTCATTTCATTGACATTTGTCTTCGTGATACAGCGTAAACATGGATCAGATACTATTACTAAAACAAAGAAACTCCTCCTGTGTTGTTGTCAGTTAAGGGTCAGCCGTATTACTGTACCAACACAAGAATCACAAACACGGAGCAGGAAATGACATGTAAAGAAGTCAAACAAATAACAATTTTCACATTCACAAATAAGAAAGGCTTTAGACAATCTCAGCCTCCAGTCTTATTCCTGGACTTGACAAAGAATCAGGTCATGTTGATCTTCAGTGCTTTAGTGCCTTTGTGGTCGTATGTATTCAAACATTGTACTTGGTTTTGATGACATTTAGTTAGAAATTGTTGCACCATAGTGGTCTCCAATCATCTTGAGGTAGGCCTTTTGTCCTTGTTGGATGGAGATGGAGCTGTTCCTGGCTGTACAGTACATGTGAACAGGCAGTAGAGCAGGCAATAAAAGAATCCAACCATTTTATCAGCCAGCTCATGGGGATTATGGTATTCAAAGCGAACTATGAACCAGAAAAACAAGTGTATCAACAGCGGGTGAGTGGGTGCAATCCCTGGGGAGCATTGTCTGTAGATCTAAAGGCATGTTGATATAACCACATTCTACATAAGTGTCCTTCAACCTCTTTGATTACACATCTCAGCCTGCAGGACACCACATCAGGGTCTGGACTCCATGTCCAGGAACGATCTTTCTGCTGACAGAGGAAGCCAGGATTTGTCTGCTTTAACGTAGTTCATCTTGTTCTCCAAAGGCTGTCAATGTGGCAGTGGTGATGGTGTGCTTGGCGCTCACACTATCAAAAACTCCAGTTTGCCTGCCTGCTGTTTCCATCTATGCCTTCGCTGTCTGTGTTTCTGTCGCCACGATAGCTCTGGCTGAGAAAACTTTGCTTTAAAACAGACTGGTGAGATTCACCAATAGACCGCACGGGTCCTGAATTGTTTTTCAGAGCAAGCAAACACTCTTAACAAGACAAATACAAATTATGTCATCAGTGAAAGTTATTATAGCTGCTTGTCATGTTTGCATGTTATGTGTGCATTGTCAGTGTCTGTATCGTCAATTCCTGGTTCTGGGATGGTAGGGCGGCACAAAAAAACACTATTTAAGAGCCAGACTTTCTCCTGTTCAACATCAGACGTGAGAAGGAAGAAGAGACGGTACCTGCAGCAGGTTGGCGATGACCTGGGTTATTTTCTGTCCTTTCTTCAATGGATTGACAGTCACTGAGTGTACAAGTCTTGTTAATATTGTGATCTGTTTTATTGAAGGTCATCATTTGGACATTGCGTGAACTCACCATGAAGATACTAGCTGTGTCTGTACTCTTGTTGCCATGATGGCTCTGGCCTGGCTACTGGTAAGTATATGAGAGTTTAGGTGTTTGTATTTGAGCACTCTGAATATTGTTTGACAGAAAATTCAGGATGGAGAGCCAAAGATTGAATCCAATCTTTGAACAATAATAAGCAACAAAAAGTCACTTAATGCTGTTTTAAACCCTCCAGAAGCTCCTCCACAAGAAGAGGACGTCCGTGACAGAAGCACCGGTTGAAGAAAAAGGTACACAAATGCACAAGTGCACGAATAAATATTGCATGCTCAGAAGAACAGAAAATAAAACTTCATCATTACGCTACTTACTGGGTTTGTTAAACCTTTTTTCTTCAGAGACGAAGCAGCTGATGACAGTTCACGTGGGAGTGAATTTTTCTCAGATTTTTATGAATTAAACAAATACTCTATACTATACTACTATAATAAAACCACTGTACTAATGTGTCTAATTGTCCATTTATTTCAATAGTAAACGAAGAGGCTGAATCAGATGATGAAGCTGGGGAAGAGGCAGAATCCACAGAGAAGAAAGTGAGTACACTTTTTACTAAAGGACACATTTATCTTATTATGCCCTTTGTATGACGTACAAATATTGTGTACAGAAAGAGACATACTATACAACTTAACATAACCCTCACATCTTTATTTACATGTAGAACAACATGATGTTGCCAAGAGAACTTTATATCGCTATGCCAGGTGGTTGGCGCTGCACAGAGGAACCTACACGCTTACTTGCATGCAAAAGGACTTTGGGCTCAGGCTCAGGTAATCAAGATGATTAGAAAACAAAATGCTGTTTGATTTGCTTGCATTGATTTCAACAGTGCACAAATCATTTGCAGAAATAATTTCTGACTTGTTTATGACTATGTTTGTGTTCTTGATAACTCCAATTCTGTCTGTCTGTTATCTCCACTGTAGCAACACTGTAGGTCCTTAGGTGGAAACTCGTGATCTGTGCACCACGCGTATGAAGAGATTTGATCCGTAAATTGGCACGCCAGAAACTATATGGATCGGACTCTCTGATGCACAGCAGGTACATTAGACAACGCCAGATGGGTATTTAATGAAATGCTTTGATTTCATATTCAGTATTCTATACTGTTCTGTCTTCATGAACATTACTGGTTCTGGAGTGATGGCAACACGTTGCAACTATCGGAACTGGTGTCATGGAGAGCCTAATAATTATGGAAGCAATGAACACTGTGTAACTAATAATTGGGGTAAATGACAAATGTTTTTTTTAACCTTAAGGTTTTAATATAAAAATTAATGTGTGTATTGCTTTTTTGGTTTGTGCTCGGTGGTGACTGACTCAGGTTTTTTGGTACTACAGGTCAGAATGCTGGAATGACTTATCCTGTGCACTCGGCCTGCCACGCCTGTGCATGGAGACGCTTGTTGATTCCAGGACCGTCACAGAGGCATGAAGTAGTTGACCGCAAAAGCACAAACACTGGAGGATGAGCGCTTGTGTTTTTGTGCACACTCCATCTGTCTTTGTGTCATCAGTCTCAAACATAACCTGAAGGCTTTATATCTCAAATCAAATCTGTATTTCTTTGCTATTGCTGTAACGCTTACTTAAGGAAGGAAGCTTAATAAGTGACATAAACAGGGGCTGCTTCTTCGGCCCTGTGTTGAGGAGCAGATTGGGAATGGTAATGAAAGGAACGCTTTTTTGCATAACTCTATCCTAATCTGTATTTCTTGTATCATGCATGATTAATCAATAAAACGCCCAGCATCAAAGTAAGCTTGTTTGTGAGTTTGTGTATTCCTGTAATTAGTATAAATCCTGCATTCTTTTAAGAGTTCTAGTGTACATTATATGACGCATATGGTAAAGTTCGATGATTTGTTAAGGTGAATAAACATACACTTATTGAACATCAGCTCAAAGCATTGTGAACATGAAATGTCCTGAGGTGTGTTAACAAAAACAGCAATGCATTAGTCATTTCTGGGGCCTTGTCTTAAATACTAACTCACCCTACTCTACAGTTCTTCCAGCAGTTATGTAGGTTTAGATCGATACTTGAATCAAGAATAAACAATGCATCAGTGCAGGACATTGCCTACAGCTCTGTCTGTGGTCACTATAAGGCGTGTCCTCCATGAATAATAGCCTAAGTCTTAATTCTTGGCCTTGACAAAGAATTCATTAAAAGTCCAATCATAAGTCCCCACTGTGACTCACCAAACCAATGAGGAAATATGCAGAGCAATAAAAAAAAGATTCAAAGACAATGTGCTAGATGACAGTGGCGTCAGTGTGAATGTGTGTGAATGGGTGAATGAGATATGTAGTGTGAAAGAGCTTTGGAGTGGTCAGAAGACTAGAAAGGCTTTATAAGTACAGTCCATTGACCATTTACAGTACCAGCTGAAGTTCATTTTTGTTTCTTCCTTACATCGTATATTAATACTGAAGATATCAAAACTATGAAACTGTGAAAAGTGTAAATAAACCACAACATGTGTTTTCATATGTACTGCGGTAAATCCAAATAATCTTTATTATCTAATAGTGAAAAATAAGTTTGATTTAAAAAACAAAAACATAATCAATTGTTATATAATGATGACGGATAATGAATTACTAAAAGTACACACCCACGCGGATAGTGCTTGTTAGTAAAGAGTAAAACATGCATCAGATATTACCAAACAAAGAAAAACCCCTCCTATTGTTCTCAGAAACTTAAGGGACATCCGTATTACTGTGCCAACACAAGAATCACAAACACAGAACACGTAGCAGCATTTCTCACTAACAGGCCAGATTGTCTTGACAATGTGTTCACTTGTGCACAAATACTGGGTCATCAAGCATATAGAAAAGTCAAACTTCGTTCATAGAAGTAACGGGTGTTCGTAACAGTTTGATCAAAACAGTTAATCTGCTGAACAGGTGTTTGTCACATTTATTTGCATGACGGCTTCAGACTTTCAACACTTTGTCGAGACTCTGCACAGAGGATACTGCTCGAGCATAGACACTGTTATGTCTATTGCTGCAGTCTATGGCTCGTCATAATCCTTCCAGCTCTGGTTCTGCACTGCATTGGGGTTTAGGATCATGTAGTGTTGGGCCCTGGCAGCCATGGCTTTCAGACAGTTGAAAACTACAGTTTGGTATGTTTTTCGGTGTTAGAACTTATGTCTTGCTGAAATATTCTCCTTTGTTTTTAAAACAGTGTTTTAAAGAAGTGATATAGTCCGATTTTGACTAGACAGTGCTCTACATCCTTGGTCAGTCCCTATTAACTGCCATGCAAGGCGCCAAGTGCTCATCAGTTTTAGAGCCAACCACTCATATGCATTGACAGAATCTCATGGTGCAGTTTGGGGTTCAATTTGGGGTTCAGTATCTTGCCCAAGGACACTTCGACCTGCTCTACCTCCTGGAGCCACGCCCAAGAGCATTATTTTAATGAAAATTGACAAAATTGGTGGACTGGACTGCGGTATTCTCTGCGGACCACCTTGGGGTCGTGGACCACTGGTTGAAGACCCCTAAGCTGGACTTTCTCCACTTCAATAGCTGACACTGAGAATGAAGTAGAGAAGATAATTCTTCAGCAGGTTGGCAATTTAATCTTATTTTTTTCTTCAAACTCTTCAAACACAATCACACACTGCTGGGAGGTCATTGCAAACTGATGCAAGGAATAACAGAAATCATAAATTGAAATTGTCTTTGTTGGCAATACAATTATAAATACATGATCTTCTACCTAACTTTCCATACAGTAAATGAATGCATTAAGGTTAAACATTAAGTTTTTAATCTAAATGAATGTATACCATTGTAGAGTAACTACAATGTTACTGTGATGATGACAGTTAACAGCTGTCATCCAAATGGTCCAACTCAGCAAATCCTCCAAATGCACCAATCACAAGGCCCCACCTCGCCACTACGCACACGGACATCTGCCCCATTGACACACTGACTGTCACACCATACAGGCTTCATTTCATTTCATTGACATTTGTCTTCGTGATGTAAACATGGATCAGATACTATTACCAAACAAAGAAATCCCTCCTGTGTTGTTGTCGGAAGCTTAAGGGTCAGCCAGACATTAAATACAACACAAGAATCACAAACACGGAGCAGGAAATGACATGTAAAGAAGTCAAACAAAATAATTAATTTTCACATTCACAAATATGAAAGGCTTTAGACAATTCAGCCTCCAGTCTTATTCCTGACTTGACAAAGAATCAGGTGTCATGTTGATCTTCAGTGCTTTGTGGTGCCTTTGTGGCTTCCATTCAAACATTGTACTTGGTTTTGATGACATTTAGTTAGAAATTGTTGCACCATAGTGGTCTCCAATCATCTTGAGGTAGGCCTTTTTGTCCTTGTTGATGGAGATGGAGCTGTTCCTGGCTGTACAGTACATGTGAACAGGCAGTAGAGCAGGCACAAAGAATCCAACCATTTTATCAGCCAAGTTCATGGGATTATGGTATTCAAAGTGGAACTATGAACTAGAAACAAGTGTATCAACAGCGGGTGAGTGGTGCAATCCTGGGAGCATTGTCTGTAGATCTAAAGGCATGTTGATATAACCAAGACTCTACATTGTCCTTCAACCTCTTGATTACACATCTCAGCCTGCAGGACACCACATTGTATTCTGACCCATGTCCAGGTGTGAATCCATCTTTCTGTCAGACAGAGTGAAGCCAGATTGTCTGCTTTTTAACGTAGTTCATCTTGTTCTCCAAAGGCTGTCAATGGGCAGTGGTGGATGGTGTGCTTGGCGCTCACACTATCAAAAACTCCAGTTTGCCTGCCTGTTTCCCCATCTATGCCTTCACTGTCTGTATTTCTGTCGCTTTCTATAGTTCTGGCTGAGAAAACTTTGTTTTTAAAACAGACTTAGATCCACCAATGTGACCGGCACGGTCCTGAATTACCAGAGCAAGCAAACACTCTAACAAGACAAATACATAAATTATGTCATCAGTGAAAGTTATTATAGCTGCTTGTCATGTTTGCATGTTATACATTGTCAGTGTCTGTATCACACCCTGGTTCTGGGATGGTAGGGCGGCACAAAAACACTATTTAAGAGCCAGACTTTCTCCTGTTCAACATCAGACGCGGAGAAGGAAGAAGAGACGAGCACTCTGCAGCAGGTTGGCGATTTAATCTGGTTATTTTCTGTCCTTCAATGGATTGACAGTCACCGAGTGTACAAGTCTTTGTTAATATTGTGGATCTGCTTTTATTGAAGGTCATCATTTTGACATTGCGTGAACTCACCATGAAGATACTAGCTGTGTCTGTACTTTGTTGCCATGATGGCTCTGGCTCTGCTACTGGTAAGTATGAGTTTAGGTAGTGTTTGTATTTGAGCACCTGAATATTGTTTGACAGAAAATTCAGGATGGAGAGCCAAAGATTGAATCCACCTTTGAACACACACAAGCAACAAAAGTCACTTAATGCTGTTTTAAACCTCCAGAAGCTCCTCCACAAGCAGAGGACGCCCGTGACAGAAGCAATCGTTGAAGAAAGTATGTACAATAAATGCACAAGGCACACAAATATTGCATGCTCAGAAGAACAGAAATAAATCATCATTATTGCCACTTACTGGTTTGTTAAACCTTTTTCTTCAGATGACGAAGCAGCTGATGACAGTTCAAGGAGTGAATTTTTCCTCAGATTTTTATGAATTAAACAAATACTCTATACTATACTACTATACATAAACCACTGTCACTAATGTGTCTAATTGTCCATTTATTTCATTAGTAAACGAAGAGGCTGAATCAGATGATGAAGCTGGGGAAGAGGCTGAATTCACAGAGGAAGAAAGTGAGTACACTTTTTACTAAAGGACATTACATTTATCTTATTATGCCCTTTTGTATGACGTATAAATATTGTGTACAGAAAGAGACATACTATACAACTTAACATAACCCTCACATCTTTATTTACATGTAGAACAACATGATGTTGCCAAGAGAACTTTACATCGCTGGCGTTGTGGTGGTTGGCGTTGGTACAGAGGAACCTATTACCGCTACTTTGCATGCAAAAGGACTTGGGCTCAGGCTCAGGTAATCAAGATGATTAGAAAACAAAATGCTGTTTGATTTGCTTGCATTGATTTCAACAGTGCACAAATCATTTGCAGAAATAATTTCTGACTTGTTTATGACTATGTTTGTGTTCTTGACAACTCCACTTGTCTGTCTGTTATCTCCACTCAGCAACACTGTAGGTCCTTAGGGTGGAAACCTCGCATCCAGTACCACAGGTGTATGAAGAGATTTGATCCGTAATTTGGCACGCCAGAAACTAGCATGGATCGGATTCTCTGATGCACAGCAGGTACATTAGACAACGTCAGATGGGTATTTAATGAAATGTGTTTTGGATTTATATTCAGTATTCTATACTGTTCTCTGTCTTCAAGGAACATTACTGTTATGGAGTGATGGTACACGTTGCAACTATCGGAACTGGTGTCATGGGAGAGCCTAATAATTATGGAAGCAATGAACACTGTGTAACTACAATTGGGGTAAATGACAAATGTTTTTTTAACCTTAAGGTTTTAATATAAAAATTAATGTGTGTAATTTTATTTTCTTAGTACAGTGTCAGGATTTGGTTTGTGTCATGGTGACTGACTCAGGTTTTTTTGGTACTCACAGGTCAGAAATGTTGAATGACTTATCCGTGCATCCCTTCTGCCATATGTCTGTGCACGGAGACGCCATTGATTCCAGGACCATCACAGAGGCATGAAGTAGTTGTCAAAAGCACAAACACTGGAGGATGAGCGCTTGTGTTTTTTGTGGACACTCATCTGTCTTTGTGTCATCAGTCTCAAACATAACCCCTAAGGCTTTATATCTCAAATCAAATCTGTATTTCTTTGCTATTAAGCCGTGAACGCTACTTAAGGAAGGAAGCTGCATAAGTGACATAAACAGGGGCTGCTTCTTCGCCCTGTGCTGAGGAGCAGATTGAATGGTACGAAAGGAACGCTTTTGCATAACTCTATCCTGCAGTAATCTGTATTTCTTGTATCATGTATGATTAATCAATAAAACGCTTCAGCATCAAAGCAAGCTTGTTTTGTGAGTTTGTGTATTCCTGCATTTGGTTTAAATCCTGTATCTCAAAAGAGTTCCAGAGTACGAATAAATAAGACTGAACACCACTCTGCCAGGGACATGACAATTACACAACTTTTTGTGGCTTTCTGTCATTCACATGAAGAATAGACATATGAGATATTTTGAAAATGCACAACTCAGATTTGACAGTAGGTCCTTAACTTTTTCCTGGTTTGACGTTAAAACTATTAATGCACTGTAAATTCAATTTAATTTATACTGTATATAAGTCTAAACATCAACTTGTGAAGCTTCCTCTGAAAGATAAATTTATTGAACATCAGCTCAAAGCATTATGAACATTCTCAAATGTCTTATATGTCAGAAAATGCATTACAGATTCCTAATTTAGGGTTTTTCGGAAAAAATACTGGAGTGTCAGCCTGTTCTACAGTTCTATACGTACAATAGAATGGAATAGATAATAGATTTAAGAATAAATGAGACGTCAGTGCAGGAGATTGCCCACAGCTGTGTCTGTAGTGTGTTTGAGGCCGTCCTCCCAAGAACATCAGCAAATGCCAAAATGATTTATTTGTTTCGTTGTCATGTCCTCATAACCATGCTGTGTGACTCACACATGTACACAACACAGCTATTTGCTGACTCATTGTTAGAAGTGGTAAAGTCAACGGAGGGGAGACTGCTGTCATCCGATGGTCCAACCCATGGTCCTTCAAATGCACCAAATCACAAGGCTCCCACCTATTTCATCTCCACTACGCAGACATACTGTAGAGTATTCGAGGGGAGGAGCGAGAGATCTGCCACACTGACACTAATATGACCCAGGTTCATAACAATGTTGACTTACCTAGGTGGATAGTGACGTCTTAATATAATGTAGCAACACGGATCAGAGATTCATTACCAAACACTGAAAACTAACATTTCTCATTTACATGCCAGTTTGTTCTGACAATATGTTCACATGTACAGTAAATACATACTGTGTCAAACTTCAGTTCATACCAACAATCAAGCCTTAATTGACTTAATTCTTATTTCTGAAGGCAAGTTGTTACAACCAACCGCACAGTAAATATTACTAGTACAGCACACATAATATCGTTAAACTTCACATATCAATGAATGTGTTCCACTGTTATGCATAACAGCTTGATTTAAAACAGTTTGTCACATGTCACATTTACATGCATGAGGCTTTAGATTAATTCAGTTGTATGTCTTAATTCTTGACTTGTCAAAGAATCTATATAAGATATATTTTGTGCCACACGATTTTGTTAACCGAGACGAGTACAGGCCTGACCTGACTCAACAAACACTTGAACAATGATAAATACAGAAATTGTATCTGAAAGTGATGTCAGGTGTATTCATGTTTGCATGTTGTGTGTACATTGTCGGGTGTCTGTATCATCAGTTCCTGGTTCTGGGATGGTAGGGCGGCACTATTAAACACTCATTTAAGAGCCAGACTTTCTCCTGTTCAACATCAGACGAGAAGAAGAGACGATAATTCTGCAGCAGGTTGGCGATTTAATCTGGTTATTTTCTGTCCTTTCCAATGGATTGACAGTCACTGAGTGTATGTCTTGTTAATATTGTGATCTGCTTTTATTGAAGGTCATCATTTTGGACATTGGCGCGAACTTCACCATGAAGATACTAGCTGTGTCTGTACTTCTTGTTGCCATGATGGCTCTGGCTCTGGCTACTGGTAAGTATGAGAGTTTAGGTAGTGTTTGTATTTGAGCACTCTGAATATTGTTTGACAGAAAATTCAGGGATGGAGAGCCAAAGATTGAATCCAATTCTTTGAACACACACAAGCAACAAAAGTCACTTAATGCTGTTTTAAACCTCCAGAAGCTCCTCCACAGCAGAGGACGCCCGGTGACAGAAGCACCGCTGAAGAAAGTATGTACAATAAATGCACAAGTGCACGAATAAATATTGCATGCTCAGAAGAACAGAAATAAAACTTCATCATTACGTCACTTACTGGTTTGTTAAACCTTTTTTCTTCAGATGACGAAGCAGCTGATGACAGTTCAAGTGGGAGTGAATTTTTCTCAGATTTTTATGAAAGCACATCACACTTTTGTGATGTATACTTTGTCATGTAGTTCATGAGAAAGTATACAATGAGTAAAAAAATACTCTTAAATAAACTATATACATATAAGATCACAAACACAAACACTGAACACAAACCATGCTGTTCTTTTGTTTGTTCTATTTTCTGTATCCACTGTCACTATTGTGTTTAATTGTCCATTTATTTCAATGGCAAACGAAGCGACTGAATCAGAGGAGGAAGCTGGGGAAGAGGCAGAATCCACAGAGGAAGAAAGTGAGTACACTTTTTACTAAAGGACATTAAATTTATCTTGTTATGCCCTTTGTATGACGTATAAATATCATGTAGAAAGAGGCATACTATATATAACCTCACATCTTATTTGCATTTAGACAACATGACGCTAAGAGAGCTGTATAAGGTCGCTGTTCTTGTGGTGGTTGGCGCGTACAAACGTAACCTATTACCGCTTACTTTGCACAATAATAAAAGGACTTGGCTCAGGCTCAGGTAATCAAGATGATTAGAAAACAAAATGCTGTTTGATTTGCTTTTGTATTGATTTCAATAGTGCACAAACCATTTCCAGCAGAAATAATTTCTGACTTGGCTTGCTTATATTCTCAGGTTATGTTTGTGTCCTTGACAACTCCACTCTGTCTGTCTGTTTTATCTCCACTGTAGAACCACTGTAGGACCTTAGGTGGAAACCTCGCATCTGTGCACCACGCGTATGAAGAGATTTGATCCGTGAATTGGCACAGAAACTAGCATGGATCGACTCTCTGATGCACAGCAGGTAAGAATAGACAACGTCAGATGGGCATTTAATTAAAAGTGTTTTTTTAAATACTCATTAACAATATTCTATACTGGTTCTGTCTTCTAGAAGGTTACTGGTTCGATTGATGGGTACACCTTACAACTATCGGAACTGGTGTCGCGAACAGCCTAATAACTTTCGTCGCGAAGAACATTGTGCAAGAGCTAATTGGACAGGTAAATTACAAGACAAATGAGACCTTTTATGGGTAACATGCAACTGTTGTAAGTGATCAAAGACATTTTTTTTTATGATTAAAATATTCATTGATTTGTGTAAACGATGAATGATAGTTACAATTATAAATGATAGTATTTGAGTCAAATTTAGGTTGATCAAACGGTTTAGCAATACAAATAACATAAAATATTACATTTCTTTTATGAACAATAAATGAATGGTATTTATTCTATGTAGTTTGTTTTAAACATTATGTTTCTAATTTAAAATGTACACCATTGTATATTAACACAATGTTGTGATGACACTTAACTTTCCACCTGTAATTGTGTATTGAAGATTCGTTGTAGGAGAAAATATAAATTTAACCTGAATAATCCATGTGTCTATATAGTTTTATGATCAAGTTCTAGTGCAGTGTCAGGTTTTGGTTTGTGTCGCAGACTGATTCATGTTTCTTTGCACTACAGGTCAGAACTGTTGGGAAGACGTGACTTGTTTGAATTGGGTCTGCCATATGTCTGTGCACGGAGACGCCGCTGATTCCAGGACCGTCACAGAGCATGGGCGAAGCTGTCAAAAGCACAAACACTGGAGGATGAGCGCTTGTGTTTCTTGTGCACACTCATCTGTCTTTGTGTCACTCAGTCTCAAACATAACCTGAAGGTTTTATATCTCAAATCTGTATTTTCATATTGCTGTAACGCTACTTAAGGAAGGAAGCGACAAGAGCATAAACAGGGCTACGGCCCTTGTGCTCAGGAGCAGATTGGAATGGTAAATAGTGAACGTTTTGCATAACCAATCCTGCAGTAATCTGTATTTTTGTATCATGCATGATTAATCAATAAAACACTTCAGCATCAAAGGCTTGTTTCAGAGTTTGTGTATTCCCAAAATTGGTATAAATCCTGTGTAGAGTCTCCAGAGTATGATTAAAAATAGGTAAGTAAACAGAGTTTGAAATTGGTACAGTTATTTTAAGAATTACAAGCTTCAAAGACTCTTAACCCTTCAAACTGTTCATATTCAATGCATCACAGCATGGTCAGAGTCAATTTTGACCCAGTCCAAGAAAAAACTTTCACAAAGTGTTCATACATAGCCTATCTGACATCAATACATTCATTATTAATCCTAAAGGTACAATATGCAAGCTGGTTTACTGTATTAAATCATAAATGTGAATATGTGGTGTCATCAGAGATAAGGAAAATGCTGCTCTACTGAAATATAAGCTTCTTGATAAATTACTACAGTTATTATGTTTTATTTTGAAATTTGCCTTGACGTGGGCCGCCTGTTTGAGTTTTGTTCTGTGTTTGATCCGGCTTGATACATGATCATGCCAGTTTAGTATGAAATACCATACCGCAAGAGCAGACACGCGGTCGGGCTTCCAACTGATAATATCGCGTTTCCTTTTAATCTCCTGGACGCCAAGATCTCTGTCAGCGAGATCCTGACCCACAGTGCATCGTGGAAAGTGACTGTAAAAGCTACGGACTCAACACCACCGCGGAAGACGGAGGCTGCTTCTCTCGACAGAGTTCACTGTATTGTTGGTATGGAGGTAATGCTGATTTTTCCACATATAAATTCATCAGTTATGTCCCTTGTAAAGTTTCCAAAGATATCACTACACACCGCTGTGGGTTTTCGGGCATTGAATTCATGTCACGTGAATCATCGGTAAAGAGCGGAACTGTTCGGCTCTCAATTGCCTGAGGAGGAGGCTGTTTTCCTGGGAGAAGTGAGCCGCAGAGTCAGCTGGGAAGACTGACCGGGTCACGGAGACCTTTAGCTCAAAAAATCTCACTGATACCACCTCAAAAGTTACTTGTTGTGAAACAGTTGTGTGGGACGTTTTTTTCACTTTTTATTTTTGCTGTCAAACAAATGGGTCAATTTTTGGGTCATATTTCAGTTTCACATTGGGCGAGACTTTAGTCATGTGATGGAATATCAGGTGTGTCTGTCTGGGGTTCATGTTGTGTCACAGTATGAAACGCACTGCACTATGTACATTTCACTCTTTCACGATATTGTCGCGGAAATACTGTCCATCAAGGCCTGATGAATGCTGAAATAATGACCTTAATACAAGGTATGTCTTGAGTCTAGACGTTACACACAGGCACAGGAATAGAAGCTGGCTATGAAAGAGGAAGTCTCTATAGTTAGAGCGCACTTCCAGTCTGCTAGCGTGGATGTCTTGAATTAAAGTGTACTGTAAGGTACTATCAGGCAAAACTTCCATGTTTTACCGTTATGAAGACACTTTCTGTTCTGCAAAAATCTACGGAACTATGGACTATGTGGTGTTTCTTTCTTACTGCTGTCCAGATTGTCAAAAGGTCAACGCATCAAAAAGTCATACATTGGAAAATTCTACCACAAATCTAAAAGTATTCTTATACAGTATAACACAATGATTAAATGAATACTTAAATTATATTTCTCATTGGAAGTCATAAGTCCCAGCTGCTCTTTGGGCACTTGAGCATTTCAATTACATAGAAAATTTCCATTCATTTGAATTACATAGGTTTAATATAAATTAACTAATAAACTTAATGTGAAGCAAGTAATAAGGTTTATGTAATAGTACTAATTTTTTAAATTTTTTTAATGATTAAAAATATTAATTGCTTCTATGGAAACGACAATGATAGTTACAATTATAAAATGATGGTGCTTGAGTCAAATTTAAGTTAATCAAATGGTTTAGCAATACAACATATCTATATAAAATATTACATTCCTTTTTTGAACAATAAGAACGGGATTTCTTTCATAATATTTAAAACAGTAAGTTTTAATCAAAATGGCCAAAACCTTTTTTCGACCCTTCTTTTTGGTCAATTACATATGATGTATCCAGGACATGTGACAAGACTGACGGAAACCAGAGGTCAGCTCACTATAAAAAGAATGTAACAAGCAGGTAAGAAGACTGAAACAGAAGACGAAGCATTATCATGACACAGTCTGTCTGCTATCCACACCACATGAATGCCATGGAGGAAAAACTGGCAGCTCTGGAAACCAGGCTGGAAGGATCAGAAAAAGAGATTGTGGAAATGAAAACAGCAGATAAACTTTATGGATTGTGGAATACAAAATGTATAATGGATATGGACATGTATCCATTATAATGGATAGAATATAAATATTTCTGATTTTTGCTTTGCATAGAGAGAACAAAGGTGATATTCAGTGCAGAAGCAGGAGGAAGAGGAGCGATTGGACCTTTCAACACAGAGACAACGCTCATCTACCAAACAGTGATTACAAATATTGGAAATGCCTAAACTGCTCCACAGGTAAGGGCATCTTTCTTTGTTTATGTTGGTATGGTGGTAGTATCAGACATAACATACTCATGATGTATAGTCAACATGCTGTAATTCAGTCTCGGTTGGAATATTTCACATGCCGCATTATGTAAGGCTTGTATTTTTTGTGATTTGGCATTGGGTTTAATACTCACTGTTGTATTATGTACAGTTGTACATGGAGATTTCTCATGATTGCATTACTTATGATCAAAAACTAACAAATTGACAAATTACAAGTCCAACACCAAAAAGCCCAGCGTCTGTCTTTAGCCTTTACTCGCTTGTCACTTCTTCCTCCTTCAACCTCTCAAAAAAATATTTCAGTCACTTATGCATTTCAATTACATAGAACATTGCCATCCATTTGAATTACATGGTTCTATAATATAAATAAACTAACAAACTTAATTTGAAGTAGAGGTTCAAGTAGGACAGAGTTTTCTAGTCCTGCTACCAAGATTGTGCAGTCCCGCCTCCCACAATGAATTATGATTTTCAGTCCTGCTCCTGCAAAGAATTATGATTTTCAGTCCCGCCTCCCGCAATGAATTACAGGATTCAGTCCCGCCCCGCCGCAAATCCTGCAAGATGGATGGAGCCAAGCAAAGTTCTTTTCATTGGTTCTGGGAAATTAAACACGCTCAGCTTAGCTGAGCTCTCCACGGACCGATCCTTCAACTAGTGCACGTAGCGAGGATGCGCGGTGCCAGGCGTTTTTAGAGATCTCGCACAAGATGGAACGAACTGTCTGAAACGTATGCGAGATTATACCACATCCGCAAATTTAGGCTTCTTAAAATGTTTTTATTAATGCCAAATAAAATATCCAGCACAAATTATATATATGATAGACATAATGAATCATTTATACATTTTATTTTATACATTTTTTAGTTTGCGGGACTGCAGCTTATCACCTCTCCATTGTGCACTCCCCCTTCCGCCCGCAATGAGCTTTCAAAATTTGTCATGTAATAGTAAAGCATAACTCAAAATGACTGCATTCATTTTCACTGTTGGGTTTGGGCAATTAATTATTAATTATCAATATTGAATGCATAAACCTGGCTACTACACATGACTTTTGTAGTGAACCACATTGAGTTTATTATTACTGTTACATAAATATTATAACTGACTTCACATTAAGTTTATTAGTTGATTTATATTAAAAGCATGTAATTCAAAAGGATGGAAAATCCATCACAATATTAACTGCTGACCTATATCAGCAAAAATACAATAGGATGATAGGTCTTTTAGAAAATAAATTTTTAGGAAATTATAATCAAATGTCAGTTTTGGACAGTTCAATCATACTTTAGTCATGTGGATGGAATATGGTTTATGGCTGTCTGTTTATACTGTGACATGAGGACTATGTAAACATGTACAGTGGGCTTTTGTTGACTGACCACTGAGCACTGCTCAAATTGCCAAAGGAGTGAACTTTCCATAGAAACATTTACAACTATGTACATTTCACTGTGTTTCTAAAGAAACTGAATAATACTTTTGTGGAAATATCAGTCTTATCAAGGCTCAATGAATGAATTCATATGAAAGAGGAAGTCTCTATGGTGCAAGCACACTTCCAAGAAGCTACGTAGGGTGGATGTATCACTTCTGCATGAAAGTTTACAAAATTCTCAGAAAGTTGTTTTTTTTACCATTTTTTTTTACCGTAAGGCACTTTCTGTTCTGCTGTTCTGTTCTTACTGCTGTCCAGATCGTCAATAGTTCAAAACAAAAGTCATACATTGGAAAATTACAAACACAACAGATTTTCTAAACACAATTACAGTTCGATGTATTTATTGAAAAATTGAAAGAAAACAAAAAAAGAACCTTTAAAATATGACCCCCACTCTCCTTGTTCCACAGGTATGTTTACTGCGCCTGTTTCGGGTGTTTATTACTTTACCATCTTCCATCATGCTGGAGGACGTCCTGGGACAGAGCTGTTTCTCTACAGAAACGGCCAGCGCATCATCATGACCCAGAATCACCCAGCGGTCCATGAATCGGCTCATAATGGAGGAAATGCAGTGTTCCAGCAGCTGCAACAGGGGGACGCAGTGTATGTGCGCATGGGTGCAAACTCACATGTTTATGGCTCAAACTACCACAATCCAGTGGTTTTTTGGTCAGTCAGATGTGAGAACAGTTCACTCCACAAACACGTACCGCTTTGTTAAGACAAAGAATCAATGAAAATGCCAAACTGATGATTCATTTATTACTATTTGACTTTAATCAGCTCATGAAGAAGGCGGTTGCTTCTAAATCCACAGAAATAAATCAGCAAATGAGCCCTCACTGTTTATTGCTTTATGTCTGCATGCACACATGATTTTGCTTATTTGTTTGAAAAAAATGTAATTGTTCTGACATTTAAAAACAAGATGACCTGATGACCAATACTGATTAATTAAAATGAGCAATGTATGATTGGGGGTCAATACAGCTACTTGTATTGTCTTAATGTCTGTGTTCCATTGGTATTTTGCTTTTATGCACAGCCAAAATATATAAATAGAACAATTATTAATAAATCAAGTCATTAATAGAGAACTGTATTAATGTAATGTCCTTATTTATTTACTCCAAGTAACTTTATTTGGTCTTCTGGCAACAGTACTCCATCAACCTCAGCACAATGGGTGCCAGGAATTTCTCTTTTGCTGCACCCAAACTCCGATCCTCATCAGATTTGTTTACTAGATTATTCTTTTGATTATTACTTCGATTATTTGATTGATGTCTTCTATGGCAGACTTTGGAGTGCCTTGAAAGGCCCTCTGAAAATGTAAATGTGTTATGATTCTTTGCATGAGCCTTGACAAGATCAATGAAAAGCATTTGCTTACATTTCTTTAGAGCATCAAAGTCTAACTGATTTCCAGTAAATGTTTTTTCTTCACTGTACACAAGCCAAGTTTCAAAGGAAGTTAAGAAAAACTGGACATAAAAGCAGCAAGAGGAATCAAGTTTTAGGTTACAATCGACTAACTGCAGGATGAATTCTTCCGCTTGGTTTGCTTTGCTGTGCTGTGGCTTGATTTTGGCTCAGGATCATGGTAATTCAATTGAAAATGAAATACTTAGTGAAACAATGTCAAGCCATGCTGACATGTCTGCTCTCCTGATCGCGATTGATGACATGAGAGGAAAACTCAGAAGTATGGAAACCAGGCTGAAGGACAGTGAAAATCTGATCTTGGAACTGCAGAATAAAGGTAAAATGAAATTCAAAGTCTTTCTTCATGATTTCATGAAGCATTTTGTGTGTTGTAATTACACACCCATAATTAGTTGGGACTGTTCACCGCGCCTTCAAAGTCAGCTGGGATATGCTGGGATATACCCTGACGCAGGACCACTGGTTACAGATAATGGATGGATGGATTAGTTGAATCGAAACAAAACCCCAAATCCAATGATAAAATCTGAATCTTTGTTTCACACTAAGAAAGAACTAAAGTAATCTTCAGTGCAACAGTTCAAACAGCAGGAGCCATTGACCTTCAACACTGACACAACTCTAATCTACGAAGAGTGCTCACTAACATTGGTAATGCCTACAATCCATCAACAGGTAATGCTCACAGTATATGTTTATATTTACATCAGTATTATTTATTCAAAGCGTCACTGAATAATTTGATGACATAGGCTGTGATAGTTGGTGTTATTGTGACTCTCTCGGCCTTCTGGACGGCTTCAACCTTATAAGGAATTTCCCAGAAGTTTGTCTCCGGTTCCTACTTATTGAAATCTCTCATCATAAACCAAAGATACACACTAAGACAAAAGGCTATAAGCAACTCTAAACATCCACATAAAAACAGAAATACTTCATTAAGTCTCTATTGAATACATTTGAAACCACACTTTTGAGAGAAAATTGTTTTGTTTAATTTGTTTGTTTGGAGATAAAATAAAATGCTGAAGATGATTATTTGTGATTTTATTAAAGAAAAGAAAGAATGTGACCAACATCCTGTCATTTCCACAGGTATCTTCACTGCACCTGTCGCAGGTGTTTATTACTTTTCCATCTTCTTTCATGCTGGAGGGGAACGTGAGGCTAGGCTGCTCCTGTACAAGAACAATGAGCTGACCGTTATGACACATGATCACCCATCAGAGTCTGACACAGCTGATAATGAGGGAACGCGAGCTGTCCAGCTGCAGCGAGGAGACCAGGTGTTTGTGCAAATGGCTGCACCCACACGTTTGGGGGGATACAACCACCAAACAAGCTTCAGTGGCTTCCTGCTCACTGAAAATGTGAGAATCAGTACGCTTTCATCAATTCCTCGCTTCAAGATGAATGTAAAATCTGAGAACATCGCCATAAAAACACACATTTATTTTAAAATGATGAAACAGAAGTTTGTTGATCATAAATAAATCGCCTGAAATGATTTTATTAGCTTTATTCACTGATGCTGCTAAGCTGACAGCTTGCTGGGGAGATTCATTTAACTGTATTGTTTAATTTTTATTTAGTTAATGAATGATGAAATAATCACTGTCATGACTTAGTGGAAGATTTGGGTTGTCCACTTTGATGCTGTTTTTGTGCTTTCACAGACAGCTCAGTCTTCTTGGTAAAAACATAATAGTTTGATCTACAAGTGAAAATGAAAGTGATGAGAAACTTAATTGGTCTAAAAAATCATTTAATTTGTTTATTATGTGTTGATTCATGTGAATATCTTGTCTTACTGCCTTTTATCTTTTTTATATGAAGAACTTTGAATTGCCGAATTGTTGAAAGGTAAAGACAACAAAATCTTTGAACTCACAGTAATGATTGTGATGAAATTGGTTTTGACTGTAACTGGGTTATTATTTCCTCATTACTCATTCACTTCAGATAAGATAAAGGGAGCCGGAGGGATGACATCTATCAGAGTGTAGCAGACAGACTGATCTGTAATTGGCTTGAAGGTGGATTTCACCATTTTATGGTTTGTTTTGGTTATTTGCTGATTTTGGCCCAGGATAATCAACACAGCCTTGTACATTACACATTATCTTATCCTCACTAGGGTCATGGGGGGGCTGGAGCCTATCCCAGCTGACATTAAGGAGGTGGGGTACACCCTGGACAAGTTGCCAGTTCACATATACACCTACGGACAATTTAGAGTCACCAATTAACCTATGAGTGCATGTTTTTGGACTGTGGGAGGAAGCTGGAGTACCCGGAGAGAACCCACGCAGACAGTTGAGGTTTGGACCTGGAACCTTCTTGCTTAGAGGTGACGGTGCTAACCACTGCCCTGTTCTTCCTGGACTTCTTTTATATCTTTGTTTATTTTGCGTATCATTTTGGCTGGAAATGGATTATTATTTCTATTAAGCTTATTTACTGCAGGAAACACGTTTTCCAATAAGATAAAAGGAGATGTTAAAAATTAACAAGTCATTATAAAACAACATAAAAGGAGCCACAGGGATAACATCTATCAGAGTTTAGCAGACAGAGTGATCTAGCATCAGCTTGGAAGATGAATGTCATCATTCTGTAGTTTGTTTTGCTGTTCTGTGGCTTGATTTTGCCCAGATAACACTAATGCTACTGAAACTGTAAACCTTAATGAAACACGGTCATGCAGTCCTGACGTGTGATCTCCTGATAGAGTTTGGTGTCATCAGACAAAAACTCAGAAGTATGGAAACCAGGCTGGCGGACAAGTGAAACCAGGCTGGCGGACAGTGAAAACCAGGCTGAAGGAGAGGAAAACTAGATTGTGGAACTGCAGAATAAAGGTAAAATGAAATTTAAAGACTTTCTTCATGATTTCACGAAGCATTGTGTGCATTGTGACCACATCCACATGATTAACTGACGTGAAACAAAACAAATCCTTGATGATCAAAATGTTTGGTTTACACAGAAAGAACTAACGTGAATCTTCTACATAGTGCAACGGCTGTGTCAGAAAAAGCCATTGACCATTTAACACACAGACAACTCTAATCTACAGAAGAGTGATCACTAACATTGGTGATGCCTACAGTCAATCAACAGGTAATGCCTACAGCTACCTGTGTATGTTTACTTTGCATCAGTGTTATGGTTTCTTTAATCATTATATTCATATATTACTATGAACTGTCATACTCATGTTTTATATAAAACCATGTCATTCAAATGGATGGAAATTTTCTATGTAATTGAAATGCATAAGTGCCAGAAATATTTTTGAACACACTTTGAAACTACAAATTTGAGGGAGACCAACTATTTTTGGTTTATTATTTGGTAATAAAATAAAATAAAGTAGCACTTGTTAAAAAAAAAAAAAGACAAAAATGTGACCAACATCCTGTCATTTCCACAGGTATCTTCACTGCACCTGTTGCAGGTGTTTATTACTTTTCCATCTTCTATCATGCTGGGGGAAAATATCAAGCAATGCTGTTCTGCACAAGAACAATGAAATGATGATTATGACACATGATCACCCATCAGAGTCTGACACATTGATAATGGAGGAAACGCAGCGCTCCTGCAGCTGCAGCTTAGGAGACCAAGTGTTTGTGCAACTACCTGCACCACATGTTTGGGGTCCAGCTGAAACAACCTTTCAGTGGCTTTCTCTGCTCACTGGAAATGTCAGAATTAATACACCATCTGTAAACAAGTGAGATCACACTTATATTTTAAAATGTCACCTAAATGAAGGCTGTTAATCATTAAATAAATGATCTGAAATGAGATTAGTCTTCTTGTTTATTGCTTCATTGAGTAACAAGTTCTAGAGTGTTTTAGATACTCACAGTCACCTACATGTTTCCTTTTATTTATTTCATTTCCCTTTTTATTGAGACTTTTTAACTCAAAGACTTGACATCATTTGATGACATAGGCTGTGATAGTTGTAGTTATTGCGACTCTGTCAGTCTTCTGGACGGCTTCTTTAACCTTCATCTTCACTCAGACTACAACAACTAAATGTAGATCAACTTTTCTCCAGCACTGCTCCTCAAGACAACATTGTTGGTTTTACTAATGATAACTGGCATACATGGTCAAGCATCTTGAAGTTTCTTTGTAGGTATAATGTTAAATCTTCGATTGTTATGGAGACATTGTCTTGTTAACCAAGATACAGAGCAGCTCTACCCTCGACACAGCAGATAGGTAAAACAAATATAGACGCCTGAACTTGGTTGAACTGGTAGAGACAAACTGGGTACAACAACAAAGTACATTTACAGTTAATGTAATGAGTGTTGCACAACATAATGACAATCAAATTTCCCAAGAACAAGATGCCTTTGTTCTGGTAGTAATTTAGATTGCTTGTGTTTACGCTGCTCATACGTCTTATTGATGTGGACTGTTTGTTTTTATCACCTTGAATTGTTTCATGTTTTTATGATACAGGTAGGAGGATTGTTATGGAAACATATCTGGATTAGTGGTTGGTCCAGATTTGATTTGATTTGATTACATAAAGTCGAGAGGAATTTTCCTTATATCTAATATTTAGCAGTTTAGCACTAAAATGTAGCAATTTAATTTGACGTTAGTAGTTATAGCCGATCATATTTATGTAGCCATAACATGAAAAAATAAAACCTTGTTGTTTGGGCAACTTTAGCACACACCCATCCTGATTGGCTATTTAGAAGTACAAAATGGAATGAAGTACTTTTTCTGTGTAGATTTCAGTTGTAAAGACGTGAACACATCATATTTTTGTGATTTATCTGAGAACTTTTGTAGTACATTTTTTGCGGTCAGTAGAACATCCAAACCTCTGCAATAGTTCATAACAATGTTGATTTATCTAATGGAGGTGTGTGTGAGCGTGTGTGTGAGAGTAAGAGAGAGACAGAGTGTTTGTGTGTGTAGCTTAATTTGTAATATTATTTATACCACTACTACCTATATATTTTTTTTTATGAAATACAGCAAAGAAGTGTCAGACACTTAGTGTGTGAAGTCAAAAAAACTGGTTAGAGCCAGCTGACGGTTTAAACAAACACAAAAAGAACTCCAACAATCGGCGGAGACGCAATGCGAGTCGCGTTCTACCAAGCACCACGTCTGAACGAACCCACGCCACTGTGAACTCTACTGGTTAATAAGTGTAAGGCCAAACAAACCTGAAGCTGAACAAACCCTAAACTTTAACGAAAGACCCGCTGAACCTGAGTGACTGAGGGAGAGACAGAGAGCTGTTCTGTGTGTGAGCAAGCAGAGCGGGACACAGCAACACTGTACATCTGTATGTGTGTGACTAGCCTATCACAGAACAGACACAGTCAGCTACCCAATGAGGATCTTCATTCAATCCGAGCACAGATACTAACTCAGACACTCATAATACTCGCAAAGGTGCTTTTATCCGCTTGTATGCGGCGATACTGCATATTTTGGCATTAACTGATACCAAGTAAATACGGGCCAGTATCGCCGATACTGATACCGCATTTAAGTGTTTTTTGTGATGTTACCTTTTTTATTATTAAATAGTTAAAACACAGGACAGAATTAGGACAAAGTTTATAATTGAATAGAAAATGCTTTATTATCAAAAGTTTTCTCTCCTCCTCTCTCTGTTTTTGTAGCTCCATGTTTTCTTTTGGATGTTTTTTTTTTAGTATGTCTACATAAATATAAGTTATATGTTTATATAAATTGGTAGTGTTTTTCCAATTATACCTGTCTAAAACAAAGAGCAGAACAGCAACAAGAGTTGGAAGTAAAGAACTGATTCACCAGACTAGTATCGATCTGATACCGATATCGACTTGGCATCGAGCATTATCGATATTTGATCGATCTGCCCACCACTATTATCTGTATCATTTCACTTGTGCATCCACCCAGAGTACACAATTTTGTTAACAAGAGAAGAGTACAGGCCTGAATGACCAGACTCAACAAACACTCCAACAAGACAAATATTAAATATTTGTGTTTTCTGTGTGCATTGTCAGTTCCTGGTTCTGGGATTGCAGTGCAGGACAAAAAAACACTATTTAAGAGCCAGACTTTCTCCTGTTCAACATCAGACGGAGAAAGGAAGAAGAGACGATAATTCTGCAGCAGGTTGGCGATTTAATCTGATTATTTTCTGTCCTTTCTTCAATGGATTGACAGTCACTGAGTGTTAATATTGTGGTCTGTTTTTATTGAAGGTCATCATTTTGGACACTGCATGAACTTCATCATGAAGATACTAGCTGTGTCTGTACTTCTTGTTGCCATGATGGCTCTGGCTCTGGCTAACGGTAAGTATGAGAGTTTAGGTAGTGTTTGTATTTGAGCACTCTGAATATTGTTTGACAGAAAATTCAGGGATGGAGAGCCAAAGATTGAATCCAATTTTTGTGCTGTTTTAAACCCCCAGAAGCAGTGCGCGTTCCAGAGTTAGAAGCAATTCAAGACGGTATGTACATTTTTCCTTTGTATCACATAATAAATGCACAAGTGCACGTGAGAAACAATAACCTGCAATCACATGTCTAGGAAGCCATTGCAAATTAATACGAGGCATAATACAAATAATTTCAAAGTTTTTGCAAATGAGGTTGTCCGCATTTCTTTCCTTTTACCAAGAGCAAACAAGCTAATGTTTTTTTTACTACAACAGTTTTTTTTTGTCTTTGTTATATTTTCCTTCCTTCCTTCCCTTGTTCATGTATTTCAGTGATAGAGACTGCAGTTGATATTGAAGAGCTAGAATCCACAGAGGGAAAAGGTGAGTGCAATTTTTACAGTATTTACATATATAAGGGCATTACACTTATTTTATCATGCCCTCCTGTATGATGTTTGAATCTCATGCACATAGAGACAGATCCTATGTATCTGTTTGGACTGAACGTTACTCTCACGTCTCTATTTGTATTTAGGAAAATGTGTTGTCAAGAAAACTGCATGCCCTCGTGGTTGGACAAAAATCGGGAAAACCTGTTACCGCTACTTTGCAAAGGCCATGACTTGGGCCGAGGCTCAGGTAATCAAGATGATTAGAAAAAAAAACAGCTGTTTGATTTGCTTTTATTCACTTGCACAATTCATGTGTAGAAATCGTTTCTTTAGACGTATTACTCAGGAGATGTTTGTGTATCTCCACTGTAGTCACAATGCAGGTCCTTAGGTGGAAACCTCGCATCTGTGCACAACAAGAATGAGAATAATCGGATCCAGGCTCTGGCACCAAAGAAAACAGCATGGATCGGATTCTCTGATGCACAGCAGGTACATTAGACAAAGTCTGATGGGTATTTAATGAAATGTGTTTTGAATTTCTCATATTCAGTATTCTATACTGTTCTGTCTTCCAGGAACACCACTGGTTCTGGATTAATGGTAGAGCTCTGAATTACAAGAACTGGTGTAGTGGACAGCCTAATAACGGACGCAACCAAGAACACTGCGCAGTACTGTGGAGAGGTAAGTGACAAGACAAATAAGACGTCTTAGAAGCAACATGCAACTGTTTAAGTGATTAAAGACAATTTCTTTAAATGATTAAAAATATTTATTGATTTGTGGAAACGATAGAATGACAGAGTTTCTGCTGTTAAAATTATAAATGATGAATGACAAACTGATCAAATCAGTCAATCAATTTCTATACAGTAAAATGCATGGTATTTATTTTATGTTTAATTTTAACATTAAGTTTTTAATCTAACAATGTGTGTGCTGATACTGTCGTGGAGAAAAACAGTAATTTCTATATAGTTTTATGATCAAGTTCTTAGTACAGTGTCAGGTTTTGGTTTGTGTCATGGTGACTGACTCAGGTTTCTTTTGGTACTCACAGGTCAGAACTGCTGGCATGACTATCATTGTGTACTTCATCGTTTTCCATATATCTGTGGACGGGCACCTCAGTGACTCCAGGACCGCCACAGAGGCATGAAGTAGCTGTCAAAAGCACAAACATTGGAGGATGTGCGTTGGTGTCTTTGTGCACACTCATCTGTCTTTGTGTTGTTGCGTATGTCTTTGTATATCTCAAATCAAATCTGTATTTCTTTGCTATTGCTGTAACGCTACTTAAGGAAGGAAGCGACAAGTGACATAAACAGGGGCTGCTTCTTCGGCCCTGTGCTGAGGAGCAGATTGAATGGTAATGAAAGGAACGCTTTTTGCAGAACTCTATCCTGCAGTAATCTGTATTTCTTGTATCATACAATAATAATCATTAAAACACTTAACACTTAAACAGTTCGTTCATTCATTTGTCTCGTGATAGGCCGCTCAGGAATGAACGAAATGATTCATAAAAAGATTTGTTCATTTTACCGTCCGAGAGTAAGAGATCCAAGTCACTTAAAAGTCTTTAACTTCCCAACACTACTTAGTATTTTTCTTATTTTGAAATTTGCCCTGACGGACCTGGCCGTCTGTTTAATCTGTCTTGATAACTACATGACTCATGCCAAAGCTCCGGATTTCCAGGTATGAAACGTACTACAGCTCCTCGAGCAGACACACGTTAAACACGGTAAATATTGGAGCTGACTTAAAAGATAAAGACGTTTAGAGTCCAGAAAGACCCAGAGTGTCTGTTTGTATCTGTCTGGGTTATAGGTATTGTAAAAGTTACGGACCTACCTGGCTCTCACTGCGGAAGACGGAGGCTGTTTTCCGGGACAGAGTTCACTGTATTGTCGGTATGGAGGTGATGCTGATTTTTCCACGTATAAGTAAATCGGTTATTTCCCAGACCAGGCAGTCTTGGTTGAAAACGAAAAAGGCAAAAGCCTTGCTTGGAAATATTTTGCATACGAGGAAAACGAAGAAGGGAAACCGAAAAATCTCGACAAGCCTGTGTGTCCGCGATGCGTTGCGTGAGCGTCATGTACTTCCGTACCGTCCTCCACGCGATATCAAACCCCACAAGGAGCATTTCAGACGTGAGCGTTTAGCCCGCCAGACTCTGTTTACTTGCTCAGATTTGGGCATTTTCCCACGTCTGAAACAGACCATGGTGGAGCCGGTCGGGTTTGATACATTGACTAGAATGGCCACGCATTACTCGCGATGACGTGATGCTCACGCAACGCGCCACAGACGGGCCGGGTGGATTTGGGGGGTGGCAACAAAGTCGAGCAGCACAGCTAACTTGAACTTTAAAAATATTTTTTACGACTTTAAGTATAAATAATTTTTTATCCCTGCAGTATTGAAAATGTATGTATCGAGTATTGAAAGTACATAATATCTATGTTTAGCTTCTCCAAGGTGGTGTAGACACAGTGTGAATGCTAGCGGCTGTCGCTATGCTATTGATCTCTGTTTGCATCACACATCACACCACAGGCTTTGTCACATTATCGCTATGGGGCATACACACACACACACACACACACACACACACCAACCTGAGCACCACCACAGTTTTTCATGCATAAACATCATTTTAAATAACCATAAACACGAGTACACACACACACACCCTTTGTACGTACCCTGCAGGATTTCCACACTTAAGCACAAATGTACATATATGCAGGTAAGTAAACACACACACACACACACACACAAACAAAAGCCTGCACTTTAATTGAACTTTCCCAGCTGACCAGCCTAAAAGCTTTTGAAGCAGAGGTGAAGAGCAATTAGAGTCACTCAGTACGTTTACATGCAGCAAAAAATCTGAATTTCTGATATCAGATATAGTTTGAACTTTTAAAATACTTGTAAACACCTTAGTCCGATCTACTTCGGACCATAACGGACATCTCAAAATCGGACAAGAACACCTAGATAATTCGTTCATAGTCGGCATTTTAACGGCACGTATACTCAGCAATCGGATCTAAATTGGATTTTGCATTCTGCGCATGCTCGGGAAGGAGACGTTGTGTTAAATAGTGGTGTTGTTGCCAGAAAAGGTCAGTTGACATGTCCATCTCCTCGTACGCCATCTTTGTTTGAACGCCGTCAGATAGTTTGTTGCTGCTGATAAGTAGAGGTTTGTTGAGAGGGCTACAGCGCCACCTAGCGTGACGGAGTCAGCCATGCTCTGGCCGTTTCTCCCATTCTCTGAACGGCATGTATACTCAGACAGATCCGGTCTTATGCATGTCTTCATCTGATATGATCAGAAATTTGAATTTTTTGCTGCATGTAATCGTACTGACTGTCACACACACACACACACACGTCGTACAAGCCTGACTCATGAGCTCAATGTGCTTCCACTGCACAGCAGTGCAGAAGTAACCAGGTTATGCATTCAATATTAATAAAGCCAATTTGTTTGTCCAAACCCAACAGAGAAAATGAATGCAGTCATTTTGACTTTATTATAACTGTTACATTAATCTGATTAGTTGCTTGCAAGTGGCCAAAACATTTTTTTGAGTGAGCCATGTGGAGAGCCATGTACCCGGACAGAGGTGCATCAATGTGCAGTACTGAATGTTTATTATCTGTCATTGTGTTGCGGTGTTTCATGTTTCTGTCACTAATAGTTGCTGTATTCATATTTGTCTTAACGACTTAAGAATGACGAGACATCACTGAGAGCAGAACATTCTTTATTAATTCCTCCGTAGGGGAAACAATTTGCAATAAATGTTTCTTCAGATTACTGATTTGACCAAGTTTGGAGTGATGCAAACAGAATATCTTCAATTAAAATATCAAACTTTACAAGAACAATTGAAGGAAATGCTCAATGCATATTACTTCTGTTTAAACAGAGATGTCCAGGTTCAAATAAAAACTTTGTGGTATTTCAGATCTATATTTTCATTTTTAACAACGGTTCAAAGCTTTATGTCAGACCTTCAGTAAACATACATTCACTACTACAATGGTCCCTGTTTAAAATGTAGATTTGACTCATTTCATTGGAACGTTCATTTCAAATATGAATTCATACTCATCTCACAAAAATGTTCAGAGATGCAGAGAGAGAGTGCGTGGCTTAAGATTGGAAAGGCGTGTCGATATTTATTCATATTCTTAATAAGCAGAAATCATTCATTCAGCTAAGCTTCTTGATAGAAAGTTTAGACGTCAGGGAATTACAAGTCTGACAGCTGGAATCAATCGCGCTCTAACACACCAAATATTCAGGGTTCTGTTGGCATTTGACAGGGATTGGCTGGCAGAACATCAGTGTTTTTGTGATAATGGGACAGGGCGGCAGCCTTCTTCTTTAGTCTTATCACATGCTACAATCACATATTTTTTTGCTTCTTGGACGTCTGTAACTTTGCATGTGTCATCCTTTGTGACCTCATAAACCTCTATTTTATCCTTGCTGATGCACAAGTTCTCTTTCTCAGGATCTTCCTGATACCAGCCACCTCACAGAGATCTGCTTCACCTGCTTCTTCATCGCTTCACGAAGAACTGCAAAGCAGCTCTGCCAGAGTCCTTTCTTTGAGGTATCTGCAGAGACAACATCTGATGTCACATATCTCATATAAACTTAAGGAGTCCCTGTAAATGATGAGATCAATGTTTCACTGCATAGTTAATGTGACTGAAGTAACTTTACCGTGACACTTTGAAATGTGTGAATGAAGCAGCAGTGTGGGGATGTTAAAACGTGAAATGTTGGTCAGTCAGCTGACACAGGAAACATCATTTCACAAATGCTACAAAAGTACATTACTGTCATGTCTCTGAATAACTGTGGCTGTTTCACAATGATTCAACTCTTTAACTCACTTTGCCCATTCTTCCTTTGATTTTGGGATAGACTCTACAATGTGTCTCTCAACAAATCTCTTTGTATGGTTCGCTCTTCTTGGTTTCCTGACAAGGCTTTTCTATACCATGCCCGAGGGCAAGAGTGAAGGTGACGGCGATCAGAGAACGATGTTCATTTGTCTGAAGTGAAAGACAGAAGGAGAATCTTAAACAACATAAACACACCACAAAGTAAATGATCACATGCTGTAGATGAAACACTGAATGAACACCCACCTGTCAGGAATGTCGTGTCACTTTCCTGTTTTATTTTGATAGTCTTGTCTCTGTGTTCACTTCCTGTTCCCTGTGTGATTACCTGTCCCCGCCCTTATGTGCTTCACCTGTGTCTCGTTAGCCCTTCCCTCCTGTGTGTCAGTGCCAGATTGTCTAATTGTTCTCGAGCAGCATTCCAGTGTTTTGTACAGAGTTTGCCTGTGTCTGACCGTTTCATTCCTGGTTTCCGAGTCTTTGTCTCTGATTTTGCAATTCTGCCTGTCTGATTGCCTTCTGATTTGCCCTGGACTGAATAAAGACTCCGAGAACTGATTTCACCGGGCCTGCCAGGCTCTGTGTTCCTGACAGAGGCCAGATTGTTCTATCAAGAACACGGAGACACTCCCAGACACGGGGAAAACTCTCTGTACAAAACACTGGAATGCTGCTCTAGGAGACACATAAGGGCGGGGACAGGTAATCACACAGGGAACAGGAAGAGAACACAGAGACAAGACTATCAAAATAAAATAGAAAACTGACACATGACATTCTCTGACACCACCAAGTAGAAAATTAAATGTTTAACAGGATGTTGATGATTTCTTACTAATTCCTGCACAGACTGGGATTTTTGCTGCAGTCATCGGGCGATACCCTGTGACTTTAACCAGACAATTAATCTCACACACAGTTCACCAGAACAGACTTCAAAATTCTTTTTCCTCACAAGCCAAGGCTGTTCCAACATTTAGTCTGGACACAACTGTACTCCATACATCTGATCTGGAAAGGTTCTCAAATCGACTTTACTTACTGTACTTTTATGCAGAAAAACTGAGTTTCTTAACTGAGTCAGCTGGAAAATCTGAGACATGAAAAGAACAAACCAGAATCTAATAAAAGAATCAAAGAACTGAACAAATGACAAGTGATGAAGAGGTTTTCTTACCTGCTCTAGTCAGCCGGCTCTGTGCTGAGTGATGCTGTGTTCGCTCTGGAGGACTGGCCATGGAACATGCAGCTTTTTATTCCTTTTGCGCATGGACACGCTGCAGTGATCGTTTGCGCTTCCTATTGGTCTGTGCTGCTGGGCAGATGTACGTGTCCTTCAGGTAACTCCATGGACCAGTTCAGACCAATGGGAGTGCAGCCGTTATTTACTCAAAGATTTTATCTGCCAACCACAGAAATTTTCATCCTCCTTCCTAAAAATTTAGACACTCACTTCTGGCGCTCTGAGATCCATCCATTACCCTCTACATTCACAAGTACGATTACAGCAACTACTAATTCACACTAACCTGTTAGTGTGTGTTTGGACCGTGGGAGGAAGCCGGAGTGAACTCATGCAGACACGGACAGCCTCAGCTAGAACCCCACTGATAGCTAATAAAAATATATGTCCATGCTAATTCATGCACAGTAAGGTCATATGCATTTATGTTTTGCACACCTACCAATGCCCATTTATCCAAGTATAAACCTGAACACTCGCCCGGACAACACATGACAAACTGTTGGACGGTAGTGCAGTGACGACAGAAAATGTTTGCTGACCTGGCCTGTTCAAGTCCAGCACAGACCAATCAGTGTGGACTGGTAGCTGGAGAGGTGCCAGTTCACCTCCTACCTTTGAGCACATGTACTGAACCTCTAACTGTTGCTAGAGTGCCGCTTTGTGTGGCTGCCATCACTCCACCATCTCAACACATTTGCATGTCTGTGAGCACTGTGTGTGTGTGTAACAGTGTGTTTGTGTGTGTAACAGGTGTGTGAGCTGTTTTTCTGAGCTTCCAAATATCACAAACAAGTCCAAGTTCAGACA
Source organism: Protonibea diacanthus (assembly GCA_028641955.1). Taxonomy (NCBI): domain Eukaryota; kingdom Metazoa; phylum Chordata; class Actinopteri; family Sciaenidae; genus Protonibea; species Protonibea diacanthus. The sequence goes on along the minus strand of CM053998.1, from coordinate 2,599,368 downwards.
TTTGCTGGATCGTCTCTGTGTGTGAGCAAACACATGATGTTTTCATTCATGTTTCCTTAAATTCTCCTTTAGGTTTCATCTTTTATTTTTGCATCACTGAAAAATAAAAATATACAGAAAGAAAAACATTTATTGTAAATCGTAGGAATTAATAAAGAATGCTCCTTCGCCATTCTTTCAGACAGATATCACAAACATGCCAGCTGTTAGTTATCAGCTTTATATATTTATACTTTCATTGACTTCTGCCTTCTTCTCTGTCTGTTTTTATCACCACTCCCACTTTTCAAACTTGTTCATCATGCAAACTCACTATGAATACTATCAAAGTTATCGGACGGCATGAGATAAACTGTCATGACGCCACACTGCTGAACTTCACTTCACTTTTCAGAGCAGCTCTCGTGCACAGGCTTCTACGATGAAGTAATAAAAATAAACATCTTATAGGCCAAAGTACAAGATCGCCCATAAGAAATATATATATATGTATATATGTGTATATATCTTTCCAGCACACCTGTCATTTTCCCTCCCCTTGTCTTGTGTGTGTGTGTGTGTGTGTCGCTACGTGGCTCTAATTCTCGCTCTCACCTGTGTGTGATTGCCTCCCACCACCTCTTCTTCTCACCCACAATCATCATGCAAAACTCACTCATGAATGCTATCAAAAGTTATTGGACGGCATGAGATAAACTTTGGGCACAGCTCCGGACGCTTGAGCTTCTCATTGGTCTGTGCTGCTGGGCAGATACGAATCCTTCAGTAACTGGCCCAGTTTGGAGGTCAGCTGTTATCTGCTAACCACAGTCCAGTTCGTAACTAAAGTTTGGGAACTTTTAGCATCTTTGATGTTTCCGCCACAGACTGATTCTCACTCTGTGTGTGCATCCATCCTTCTTGAAGAAAAGAATTCTAGTTCCTCGGACTCAACATTTCTGCTTTTCTCATTTCTGGTGTTTCTGATTATTTCTTCCACAGGATCAGCACCAACTGAAGTTTTAATCACAACTTTAATCACAGCCAATCATCTCAACCCTGAGAGACTGACAGCCAATCAAAATGCTGCATAATGCTGCATCGCTTAGGCGTCCGGTAAGCTCATTCATGCACAGTAAGGTAACGTGCATGTATTTTTTCTCACCTTCCAGTGCCCGTTCATGCAAAAGAGGAAGTGTCCTTTAGTCTGCTGCTCCTGTCCGTGTGAAGCTGTCAGGATGTTTGACTGTGGGCCTCGGTGACCACACTGCTGAACATCCAGGGAGTGGACATGGAGATGGTGGGAGTATCACAGAGAACACATACTTTATTGATCCTCCAGGGAAACACACACACACACACAGTGCTCACAGACATGCAAATGTGTTGAGATGGTGGGAGGATGGCAGCCACACAAAGCGGCACTCTAGCAACAAAGTTAGAGGTTCAGACATGCTCAGCAAGTGAGGTGAACTGGCACTCCTCTCCATCTACGAGTCCACCTCCATACTTGGTCTGTGCTGGACTTGAACCGGCTGTGTCAGCAAACGTTTTCTGTGCCACTCGTACACTACCCGCCTGAAATTAGAGGCCACGACACACACACACACACACACACACACACACACACACTACGCTGGAAAGTCGTGATGCAAACAGCCTTCCACATGATGGCAGACTCTGCTGCTCATTATCATACCACACTGGTTCATCGGCAATATTATGTCGTTTCATTGTAATGTCAGTTTTGAATATTGATCCATGCAGGCTTAAGATATTTATTTGACAGCATACAAAGCACAGTTTTACAAAACGATCAATGCAAAGGAGAAAATAAATGGATTGAATGTGGTCGTCATAAAACCAAACTGTGTTGTTGATGTTGTGCATTAGCTTAACTTAGCTTAGCTTAGCTTAGCTTAGCTAAATGTAAACTCAGGAAAACATTTTCAACATGGGAGAACTGAATTTGGGATATTTCAAACTCATCCTCACAAAAAAATGTGCAGTACTGAATGCTTATTATCTGTCATTGTGTTGCGGTGTTTCATGTTTCTGTCACTAATAGTTGCTGTATTCATATTTGTCTAACCACTTAAAGAATGACGACATCACTGAGAGAGCAGGAACATTCTTTATTAATTTCCTCCGTAGGGAAACAATTTGAAAATAAATGTTTCTTCATATTATCAGATTTGACAAGTTTGAGTGATGTAAACAGAATATCTTCTCAATTAAAATATCAAACTTTACAAGAACACTGAAGGAAATGCCTCAATGTGCATATCATTTCTGTTTAAACAGAGATGTCCAGGTTCAAATAAAAACTTCTTTGTGTATTTCAGATCTATTTACCTTTAACAACGGTTCAAAGCTATGTCAGGACCTTCAGTAAACATACATTCACTACTACACGGTCCCTGTTTGAAACGGGATTTGACTCATTTCATTGAACGTTCTTTTTTCAATGAATTCATACTCATCTCACAAAAATGTTCAGAGATGCAGAGAGAGAGTGCGTGTGGCTTAAGATTGAAAGGCTATGTGTCGATATTTATTCATATATTCTTAATAAGCAGAAATCATTCATTCAGCTAAGCTTGATAGAAAGTTTAGACGTCAGGGGAATTACAAGCCTGACAGCTGAATCAATCGTGCTCTAACACACCAAATATTCAGGGGTTCCACAGATTGCCAAGATTGGCTGGGCAGAACATCAGCTGCAATCTCAAAAATGGACAGGAGACATAAGCTGTTTCTAATCTTATTAATCTCTACAATCAATGCATTCTTCTTTTTGGTGATAGACTTTAACTTTGCATTCTTCTTCTTTTGTGACAGGATTGACAGATTTGTCAGATTGAACATTATAAAACTGCATTTTTCCGCTACATGCAATAAATTACTCCCACATGAAAAGCTAGAAGGAGCAGAGATTCTTTATTGCATTGGTATCTTCCATGAAGGACTGCACACACCAGGTCTGCCACAGACTTGAATGTGCTGTGTGAGGTATCTGCAGAGAGATCAACATCTGATGTCACATATCTCATATAAACTTATGAGTCCCTGTAAATGATGAGATCAATGTTTCACTGCATATTAATGTGACTGAAGTAACTTACTGTGACACTTTGAAATGTGTGAATGAAGCAGCAGGTGATGTTAAAACGTGAAAGTTGGTCAGTCAGCTGACACAGTGGAAACATCATTTCACAAATGCTGCAAAGTAATATTACTGTCATGTCTCTGAATAACTGTGGCTGTTTCACAATGATTCAACTTTAACTCACTTTGCCCATTCTTCCGGTTTGGTTCTGTCAAAGGTCTCACAAAACGTGGTCAATAAGGAAGTCCGAATTTGCTCTAAGAATGACACATGCATAAAGGCCGCTGCCCGGCGAACGAGGCAAGAGTGAAGGTGACGCGATCAGGAGAACGATGTTCATCTTGTTCAGCGAAAGACAGAAGGAGAGTTTTTTAAACAGCATAAACACACCACAAAGTAAATGATCACATGCTGTAGATGAACACCTGAAATGAACACCCATCGGCGTAAACGGAAACATCTGACTGAGTATCAGTGATGAATTTGGAGTAATTCACACAAAGACCTTGCGTTTTCTTTTGTCTTTTGGGGCTTCGTCTCACACACGTTTAAAGACACTTAGTTAACTTAAAATCACTCATGGTTGCCCAACATTCACTCACACAGTCAGATGTGACGCCTAGAAGATCTAGAAAGCGGCTAATTTTGAACTTTGCGGAAGAAAGAAAATAAAAAGATTCAGAATTGAGTCAATGTATTCTAGAAGTCAAAGGACAGAATCTAACAACATAATCAAAGCATTTATTTTGTCAGTGATAACGAGGTTCTTTCTTTACCTGGATGATGATGATGATGATGATGATGATGTTGATGCTGTGTGAGTCTGGAGTGGATTCTACCAACTGTCGACGTCTCGCTTGAATATTTCTTGACTTTATATGTCTGAACAACCAACCATCTGAACCCAGAGAGATGGATAGCTGCATTAAACACCGCGTATTGATCTATAACTATATATGTCTATGCTAATTCATGCACAGTAAGATGACGTTTTTTCTCACCTACCAACGCATAATTTCACAGAAGAAACAGCCCATTTCCTCATTTCATCAGTAACAACGAAACAACACGCATGAACATGCAAGAAACAAATATCTGAACAGATGAACATGGAGATATAAAAACATCATATGAGATCCAAACATATATTCATCATTTATAATTTGGAATAAAAACCAACAGAAAGAGGATAAGATTCAATATTCAGTGATTCCTTTGATATAAAATGTGTAAAAAATGTGTTTTTAGTTTAGTTTAGTTATGTTGTGCATTAGCTTAGCTTAGCTTAAAATGTAAACCTGTGGAAAACATTTTCAACATGGGAGAACTGAATTTGGATATTTCAACTCATCTCACAAACATGTGCAGTACTGAATGTTTATTATCTGTCATTGTGTTGTGGTGTTTCATGTTTCTGTTACCATTAGTTGCTGTATTCATATTTGTCTTAACGACTTCAAAAGAATGATTTAGACATCACTGAGAGAGCAGAACATTCCTTTATTAATTCCTCCGTAGGGAAACAATTGCAATAAATGCTTCTTCAGATTTACTGGGATTTTGGATGTTTGAGTGATGCAAAACAGAATATCTTCACTAAAATATCAAACTTTTACAAGAACAATTGAAGGAAATGCCTCAATGTGCATATCATTTCTGTTTAAACAGAGATGTCCTGTTCAAATAAAACTTTGTGGTATTTCAGATCTATATTTTCATTTTAACAACGGTTCAAAGCTTTATGTCAGACCTTCAGAACATAACATTCACTACTACAATGGTCCCTGTTTAAAATGTAGATTGACTTCATTTCATTGGAACGTTTCATTTCAAATATGAATTCATACTCATCTCACAAAAATGTTCAGAGATGCAGAGAGAGAGTGCGTATTTAAGATTGAAAGCACGCGGTCGACATTTATTCATATTCTTAATAAGCAGAAATCATTCATTCAGCTAAGCTTGATAGAAAGTTTAGACGTCAGGGAATTACAAGCCTGACAGCTGGAATCAATCGTGCTCTAACACACCAAATATTCAGGGGTTCTGTTGGTATTTGACAGGGGATTGGCTGGCAGAACATCATGCACTCCTCAAATGGACAGGGAGACACCCTTCCTTTCTGCCCTCCTTCCCCAATTAATTTCCTAATCTTATTACACCTACAATCACGCATTGTTCTTTTTTTGGTGATAGACTTATAACTTTGCATTCTTCTTTCTTTGTGGCAGGATTGACAGATTTGTCAGATTGAACATTATAAAAATGCATTCTTCTGCTGCTGATGCACAAATTACCTCCCACATGAAAGCTAGACGAACTACAGAAATCCCTATATGAACTGCATCTCCATGAAGGACTGCACAGCAGCTCTGCCACAGAGTCCTTTCATTTCGAGGTATCTGCAGAGACAACAACATCTAGATATCACATATCCTATAAACTTATGAGTCCTCAAATGATGAGATCAATGTTTCACTGCATAGTTAATGTGACTGAAGTAACTTTACTGTGACACTTTTTGAAATGTGTGAATGAAGCAGCAGTGTGATGTTAAAAACGTTTGAAATGTTATCAATAAAGACACAGTGGAAACATCATTTCACAAATGCTACAAAAGTACATTACTGTCATGTTCTGAATAACTGTGGCTGTTTCACAATGATTCAACTCTTTAACTCACTTTGCCCATTCTTCCGGTTTGGTTCTGTCAAAGGTTTCAAATAAAACGTGGTTATGAAGGAAGTCCGAAAGTGCACCTAGAAGTGACTCATGCAGACAAGGCCGCTGCCCATGAATCCAGGGCAAGAGGAAGGGGTGACAGCGATCAGATAGAACGATGTTCGATCTTTGTCTAAAGAAGACAGAAGGAGAGTTTTTAAACAACATAAACACACCACAAAGTAAATGATCACATGCTGTAGATGAAACACCTGAAATGAACACCCATCAAGTGCAAAACGGAATTCAATTGAGTATCAGTGATGAATTTGAGTAATTCACACATAGACTGGAGGCTTTTTGTCTTTGGGGCTTCTGTCTCACACATCGTTTAAAGACACTTGTGTTAACTTAAAATCACTCATGGCTGCTCCAACATTCACTCACACAGCTTCAGATGTGACGTCTAGAAGATCTAGAAAGCGGCTAATTTTGAACTTTATGAAGAAAGAAAATAAAAAGATTTCCTAATTGAGTCAATGTATTCTAGAAGTCAAAGGACAGAATCTAATAACATAATCAAAGTATTTATTTTTTGTCAGTGATAACGAGGTTTTCTTACCAGATGATGATGATGATGATAATGATGATGATGATGATGCTGTGTGAGTCTGGAGTGGATCTCTACCAACTGTCGACGTCTCGGCTTGAATATTTCTTGACTTTTATATGTCTGAACAACCAACCATCTGAACCCAGGGAGATGGATAGCCAATTAAAACACTGCGTATTGATCTATAACTATATATGTCTATGCTAATTCATGCACAGTAAGATGACGTTTTTCTCACCTACCAACGTCAATTTCCACAGAAGAAACAGCCCATTTCCTCATTTCATCAGTAACAACGGAAACAACACGACGAACATGCAAGAAACAAATACCTGAACAGATGAACATGGAGATATAAAGACATCATATGGCCCAGGCACTTCATGAAACTGCTTTTTCACAGCAGAGATAATCAGAGGACTGGCGTTTTTCCCATTTCGTTGAAGATGTGGACTGAAATACGGGAAAATCTCGTCACTGAACGAGCACTCGGTGAACGAGTAGATGTGCGATTGGGCCGTTGTGTCGTAGAAGGACACAAGACCTTCCTCGTAATCCACGAACATGCCGACCTTCTCAGGTTTCCAGGTTTCACCATCAGGCGGAGGCTGGTGGGTGGATCTGACAGGGCTGCGTACTTTCTATCTTCATAATGTACAATAACCCAGTAACCATTATCTGGGGTCAACGTGAGTTTCCCCTTACGGTTTGCATTGCGTCTTGCTACGCCTAGATCCCATCCGGTCTTGTTGCTGACCTCCACCTCCCAGTAGGACTTCCCAGAGGTCAACCTGTTGAGTCCCAGGATGCTGCCGAACATGTCAAACCTCTCTGGAGTGTCAGGAACTTTCTGGTTGGTTCCTCCATCTGCCACTTTCTTGGCATCATGAGAAAGAATGAGGCTCCCGTGCGCAGTGGTTGGGTCCAGCTTTACATCCACTGCAATTGAGCAGAACATGAAAGAATAAAATCAAGGTGCTCTACATAAGGAGAGCTTTCGGATGATGACAAAGGTTAAGTAGTAGTCATTTTAACCCAAAGTACGATGTTTCCCTAAAACTAACCATTTCATTTTTGTGGGGACAAATGTCAGTATGAAATCATTTTAAAGAATCATAAATATAAACTACTGTATGTGTGAAGCATTCACAGTGCATAAAAACAGTTTAGTGTCTCTCTTTTCTGGCCTTTGGCAGTAACTAAACTGCTTCATGTGCATACAGTACAGATTAGCTTTGTCATCTGGCAAACAGACATGAATACATGTGGCTGAGGTGCATTAAAGGCTGAGGCCAAGGAGAAGACCGACCTTCTGAAACAAATACAGTGTCAAACAACTTTTATTCATTTATTTTTGTGTCAATATCAACATCTTATGAAATAAAAATTTAAAAAAGGCAGTTCTATTCATGCATTGTCACTTTATACCAAGAAATATTTAGTAATAGCAGTGAAACGATACATTTACAGTGACTACAGAGGAAACAGCTCATTTCCTCATTTCATCAGTAATAATGGAAACAACACGATGAACATGCAAGAAACAAATACCTGAACAGATGAACATGGAGATATAAAAACATCATATGAGATCCAAACATATATTCATCATCTATAATTTGGAATAAAACCAACAGAAAGAGGATAAGATTCAATATTCAGTGATTCTTTGATATAAAATGTGTAAAAAATGTGTTTTTAGTTCATCATTCCTGATGTTTACACACACATTTATTATAGATTTTGACATAGATACATTTGAAATAAGTAAATGAAAAATATCAATATATATCAAAATATTAATGATAAAGCTGGTTTAAGAGGAAAATCTAAAAAATTCTAGAAAATCTCTACACAGCTCAGATGAGCAGGCCTGAAAACCTCTGGTGGTGTTATGAACTGTCATACCACAGTAAAACATTACTGTACTGCCCAAACTCGTACATTTTATGTCAAGTTGTGCAACTTTCAGTGCACCAGTCGCCCACGCACTTCATGAAACTGCTTTTTCACAGCAGAGATAATCAGAGGACTGGCGTTTTTCCCATTTCGTTGAAGATGTGGACTGAAATACGGGAAAATCTCGTCACTGAACGAGCACTCGCTGAACGAGTAGATGTGCGATTGGGCCGTTGTGTCGTAGAAGGACACAAGACCTTCCTCGTAATCCACGAACACGCCGACCTTCTCAGGTTTCACCATCAGGCGGAGGCTGGTGGGTGGATCTGACAGGGCTGCGTACTTTCTATCTTCATAATGTACAATAACCCAGTAACCATTATCTGGGGTCAACGTGAGTTTCCCCTTACGGTTTGCATTGCGTCTTGCTACGCCTAGATCCCATCCGGTCTTGTTGCTGACCTCCACCTCCCAGTAGGACTTCCCAGAGGTCAACCTGTTGAGTCCCAGGATGCTGCCGAACATGTCAAACCTCTCTGGAGTGTCAGGAACTTTCTGGTTGGTTCCTCCATCTGCCACTTTCTTCGCATCACGAGAAAGAATGAGGCTCCCGTGCGCAGTGGTTGGGTCGAGCTTTACATCCACTGCAATTGAGCAGAACACGAAAGAATAAAATCAAGGTGCTCTACATAAGGAGAGCTTTCGGGTGATGACAAAGGTTAAGTAGTAGTCATTTTAACCCAAAGTACGATGTTTCCCAAAAACTAACCACTTCATTTTTTTGGGTAAACCTAACCAAGCCTTAACCATGACATTAAACATATTTATGAACAGTGACCATCCTGGTATATTCATATGCAAAGTTGATTTTAGACAATCTACATTGCCTGTAGGTAAACACATAAGTGTGAAAGGTTGTTTGTCTCTATGTGTCAGCCCTGTGACAAATCTAGCAACCTGAACAAGTAGTTACACAAAAAAGGGAAGTGCGGATGCAACCACATGCCCAGGCTTGCATCACATCTCTGCATGAGTTATCATGATTTCATGCATGGGCCTGTCCCTCACCCTCGTTCCTTGAAATCTGTATGGGAAGAGTTTAAGTGTTGCTGGAACATTCAGGAGCCAAGATGTGTTTTGGATCCTTTGTCATAATGTTGAGATGTTGCTGCCCTTTTCCTATCTTTAATACTTTTCTTGGGTTGGAGGGTTGGTTTTAACTGGAATTTGGAAAGGTGGACAGATAATATGCACTCCCAAATATCTGTCTTTTATTTACATTTTTTGGTGATCTTACACAAAATACTACATTGTATCTCCAAATATTCATAACAAGCTAACAAATATGCAGAAAAAAGTCCAAGTCTGGGTCAGAAGCTGCAAAGCCAATAAAAACAAGCTGGACGAACGTGAAATCTGGATTTCAAACAGTCTGTATGATGTTGTGATGTCTTTACATTAGAGCATCTACACACACATACAGTCTGACATTTAGAATAAAATGTAGAATAATCAGTTTCTTCTTGTTTTAATACTCTATAACAGCATTTTTTAAAAAGTTGAGTCACATACCTTCAAATGTAGGGATCCTCTTGAGTTCTGCACAAAGAGAAATAAATATATTATCCCAAATGGCTATAAATACAGATCTTAATTCAATTAAATACAAACCCTGGTAGATATAAAGGCGTACTTACCGACAGAAGAGAGTTTTTCCAGTTTCTGCTGAATTTCTTCCATCATGTTGGATGTTTGACTTCTTAGTGTACCGAGGGAGAATGAACCGTCAACGGTAACGTTCTCCCAATCTTGAGATTCATCCAGGTCTGTTAGAGGAGAAATCTGTGTGTGTGTGTGTGTGTGTGTGTGTGCAAAGGGACAACTGTCAGTATGAAATCATTTTAAAGAATCATAAATTCAAATCAAGCAAAAGAATGCATTGAATTTATGAGGATTATCTCCAACCTTCACCTGCAAGTTTGGATTTTTGTCCAACTCATCAATGGTCTTTTTGAGTTTGTCAACTTCCTTTTGCAGGCCCTGGACCCGATCTTGTGCTTCTCTCTTTACTCTGTCTCTCCTAAAAATAACACACAGTCAGTCATAATAAAACCTGCAGTACCATATGACTGCATACAGTTTATTCTCTGTATCGATGGCCCCACATGACCGACCTCTCCTCCAGAGGTTGAAGCGCTTTCTTCCAAGCGTCCTCCACAACTCTCATCACCTCTGCGAACACGTTGTTGATCTCCAGCCATTCGGTATCCAAGCTGCCCTGAAGGGAGTTACGGACAGTGAGTTTGCTAAAGAGGTATTAAACAAAACTAAAATCATAAAGCTAAAAATCTAACACATCAATACCAATAGCAGTCTACCATCGCTTACCTTGCTGGCTATTAAAGATGATCTGACTTCAGCCATCTTTTGTTCTCTCATATAAATTTTCTGCTGTAAATCAGCCCTTATCCTGTCTTGCTTTACCTTGAATGATGACAAAAAGTACTGCTGTTAGCATGCATACAGTGGAGTGAGCAGTTCTAATGACAGTACTGATGTCTGTAAAGTAAACTGATCACGTTGGAATCTAAAAAACAAAATACATAATACTCTGTAGAGTCCACAGCAACATGCTGATGTGTAGCAGGTATAATAACACGGTTACCATCTTATGCTGTGTTTGAATTCATGTACTTCCAAACATACAAGTACGGCAAAACACAGTGTACCACATGGTGCACCCAGAATGGCCAAAAATTTCTCGCCCTCAGTGGTCGCCATTTGGCTACGTACGACCAACGCCATTGCGAAAAAGGCGACAGAGGAAGCTGCTTATTGCGGTGAATAGAGCAATATACAAATATAAGTTGTACATATGTTTTACATTTAAATTCTGGCAGCCAAATGTTGGCGTTAATGATCCGCCTGGTTTTAATTAGTCGGAAACGAAGACGCGAATGCGAGGAATGTTGCGATTGTCAGTTCCGGTAAGTCCACAACAATCGTGCACGTATTGAGACAACAACTACCACGCTGAATTAGTGCACTACACCATGAAATAGATGGTGTACACAGTGTACTACATATTGAAGTATCAGAATTGAGACACAGCATAAGTTTAATTTAGTGTTAGTGGATGAACATTTGGTAATTAGCCGAATTTGGACTTACTGAATCGGACATAGAATGGACATTGGTACCTTGAGTAGTTTTTGAGCCTCTCTTTCCTTCTCCCTCTCCTTCTCCCTCTCCTTCTCTCTCTCCCTCTCTCTCTCCCTCTCCCTTTCTGTCTCCACTGGTTGGACTGACGGTTCCTGTGTGGTCCCAGGAAGATCCCAGGTCAGTTGCCCCACCTAAAGGATGAAAGTACCGAATGGGAATAAATGATCAATGCACAGTAGAACTTCTCAGTCTGCAATGTAGATAACAATATAAAACATCTATCCAACAGGTGAGAATGAAGTTGTGCAGATGCATCCTGAGGTTTGATTAACAAGATGCAGCTGGATTAACAGGTCAATAATCTTTCTGTACCTGCTGTGCACCAGTGGAGAAATCGAGCGCTCGTCGAGCTTTGGTGCCGGTTGGATGAGAGTGCTGTGGAGTTTCAAACACTGCAGAGAAAGAAGATGTCAAACAAAGCTGCTTTGACTCATCTCTGTGTTTTTCCTGCTCTTTTCCTGTTATGAATTAATGACAGTTATACGGCGTACGTGATTTATTTGTCTCCGCAACTGCAGGATTCACTGGGGCGCTGAGGGGCATCAGGAAAGGCTGCGAGGGAGAAGTGGAAGATAGCTTCATGACATTTTGAACTGTATTTCCAGACACATTAACATATTATATATATACACATTGGGGGTTGTTCCAAAGTTTGCTGGTTTGTCCACAACAGAATGTTTAAAGAATCTGCTGTACCTGCTGTGCAACCGTGGAGAGATGGAGGGAGTTGGTGGCGGTTAGATGAGCGTGCTGTGGAGTTTCAAACACTGCAGAGAAAGAAGATGGTCACACTGTCAAAAAAGCTCCTTTAAACAGTTTCTATGTTGTTCCTGCTCTGTTCTTATGAAGGTTATAGAGCTTACATGATTTGTTTGTCTCCTTCATGTTGATTTCTGTGGTTGCAAGATTCAGTTGGGTGTTGAAGATGTGCGTCACTGGCGTCAGGAAAGGCTGTCAGAGAAAAGAGGAAGATGTTCTGCTAACATTTCTCCATCAGACATTTTAACCTGTTTTTACAGATACAATGGGCATTGGTTCTCAAACTTTTTTCCGTAACGTAGCGCTTTTCTAGTGTTGTTGTAGCTCAAATAAAGGGAACACAATAGCTGCAAGGAAGTTTGTGTAAAATGAGCGAATTCCTGTGGATGTTGCACTTCAATTTCTTTTAGTTGCCTTCACAGAATAAATGTTGAGATGCAGGCATACTGTACATTTTTGTAAAGGTTTTTGTACGTTTCTTAAAATCAAGAAGGCCTCAGGCCTACAGGGGGGGATACCGGCGTTTTGGTGACCCCTTGTGGGGGTTGGGATGCAGTGCCAGTCCTACATGCTCAAAAACTAGTAGGCCTCTACATGCCTCACTAAATTGTTGCATTTCTTGTATGATTTAATGATCAGGACCAGGGATTGGAACTACTTTTAAACAGAAATCTGTTGTACCTGCTGTGTTCCAGTGGAGAAATCAAGCGCTCGATGAGTTTTGTCCAAGTTTGTGGCTGTTTGCCGTGGAGTTTCCAGCACTGTTGGAAGCAGAAGATGGTCACTGTTAATCAAAGGTAGTTTGTGCTATGTCCCCTCATGAATAAAGTGTAATTATAACACCTACATGATGGGAACATTAGTTCAGCTTCTGTTGGACTCTCTTGCGTGGTGAAGCTTGGATGCACATTCTGTCACAGAGAGATTTAAGGGGGTTATATACATGCATTAATATTCGACATCCCATGACACCTTCATCTGCGTATACAAAGTGAACTGATTTTTAAGTAAGTCACATGTTCATTGTTGCTTGAATGTACCTGGTTCCTCACTGGAGTGCTGTAAATTGGTCCGTTGTCCTTCTGAAGAGGTTTTTTCCACAGGTCTATCTTCGTGTTCGCGTCACATTCTTCTTTTATCAAAGTAAACCCTGTGAAACCCTTTGAAGCTATAAGAAGACATCCATGTTACAACGTACATACAGTAGAGTTTGCTCTGATATCAACATTATTTACAGCAAGTCAATTAGAGACACGAACACAACGAGCTGTGTACAACTCACCAGGCTTAGGGGTGAAGATATTCATTGAAGGCTCTTCTATTCTAATTGGAGGTCCTATGTATGTCAGTTTAGGAATGTAACTGTTGAATCTGAACTGTTCACTCTCTGGGATTCTCATTCCTTTCGGCGTGCATCCCATCTTCCCCTGGTGAGTTCTCAGGCCATGGTACGTCGTAACTTTGGACCAGCCGCAGCAGTTGCAAATTTGGAGGCTCATGTCTGATGTGGTGATGATCTGTAGACGTCAGATGCACATTTTGTTAATCCATTCTTCTTGTTTTAATCCAACATATTAGGAAGCAATATGTGACCAATGCTGTTATTTTTGATTAAAGGTGCATCATCTAAAATTGTTCTTCCTGTTCATATTTAATCAGATTTTAAGCGCTCTATCTTTTTGTCCTGAGACAGACAGACAATTCTGAGTGTGAACATACTTTTCTGAATGCCTGCCTCAAAGCTAAATTTCTGTTGGAACCTAATTTGAATATCTTTTTTTGTCTTCTAATACTTAAAGACCTGTAATACAGTGATAATCAGTGATGACTGATGTCGCTGTTTGGTCCATGGTGATGCAGGACTGAGATGAGTCAGTTAGTAGTCGCCCTCTAGTGGTAGGTAGTATGTTGTACAGTATGAGCTACTTCCTGTATTCCAAGTATTCTTGGAATGGGATTGAATCAACTTTAAACACACGTCTTAATCTCACAAGATTAAAGTCAAAGTGGCATAGATATGTGTTATTTTTATTACTATATTATAAATTCATAATTAATTCAAAGGAAATGAAACTAGTATGACATGGGACTTCCTATGATGCAGTTTTTGTTTGTTTTTGTGCTTCCTCGTCTCGCAGGTTCACCTGAATCGTGGCTCCATTCAATTTATAGTTATTGTTATCGTTACCACCGTGAGCCAGTTCTGCCTCTTAAAAGGTTAAAAACTTTCTCCAGGTTCCTAGATCTGCATAACTTTGGTTATGATTTCTGCATGAATAAAACTGAATCAAAAATAAGAATGAACACTACTGTAGTCGTATAAAATAAGAAATAACATCACAATTAATAAGACATTATGTATTTTCTTTACATTAAGTGGACTAGTTCACTTTAACTGTCACATATAGTCATACAGGTACAATCATAATGAAATGCATCGAGTTCACATTCACTCAGACTGTTAGATCAAAAACAGCCTTCATCAGAGCAAACAAACAGCCTATTGAAAACACACACACGCACACACACACACTTCCGTGCATACACTGAAACCTGTGGTTCACCACATTATTTTCATAAGGCCCTCTGCATGCAGCCCTGCCCTGTTTTCCTTATATTATATTATCAGACACTTATTTAATGTTTGCACATTGATTTAATGTCAATCATGTGTTTAGTCAACCTGGACTGAAGCTGTAAACTCACTGCAGTACATTTAATAACGTGACCTCTGATAATGACACGTTCACACATAAATATGTATGATTTGCTTCTTCTATTTAAAGTTTTCCAAACGTAACATGAGTCACTGAACATCTAGCCTGTCCTTTGTGTTTGTTCATATCATAATTCAAGTTAACAAAACACGTTTTAAAGTCAAATAATATATTTATAATAATTAACAAAGATCAGGTCTGCAGCTTACCTTGCGCTCTCAGACCTCGGTGTTCTCCTGTGATCTGTCTGTCACTCTCCGTCTCTCCTTCTCTCTGCTCGGCCTGAACTCTTTCAGTTTCGTTTCAGGATAAATAACACTGACGTTTACCTTCAACTGCCCCAAAGCGCGACTTAAAAAAAACACGCTGCCACTTTGAGTTTACTCCGAGCTCCCACGAGCGACATCCCTCCGATGTGTTTATGATTTAAACATGTAGGTACAGTGTCCATGAGTAACTGTACAAGAAATGAGTGTCACAGAAGGACTGCATCTTAAATCACATGAACAGAAAAAGACTTTCTCCTGGTGTCCACTTTATTTTTATATCTATGCATTTGTACATGAAAAACATGTAGAAGTAATACTTTTAGAATAATTATAATTGTATAGTATTGTAGTATGTATGTATAGCAAAAAATAACACAATATTTTGGTGAGATCATAATTTCTGGAGAACATTTTTCTGGAGACGGGCAGGTTCTGACCCCTTTAACAGAATGTTAACGTCAACCATAAAATACTGAAGTAGATGACTACACGTATGTTGTGCACACACCCATGTAATTACATAATACATACTGGTGATGAGACAATCAGAAGATCAATAGTTTCAGGTGAATGAATGAACACTCCACAAACATTCCTGCCATTTTTGGATTTGGTTTCAGGGAAAGACAAACTGCTGGTGCTGTCCGGGCTGCGTACTTTAACCCTAATTGCCCCTAATTGTGGGTTGCATCACCCACCCACCCACTGGGTGACGGCTACACCCAGATCCATCCAGTCTTGTTGCTGACAACAAGACTTCCCAGAGGTCGACCTTTGTAGCCCCAGGGCGCTGCCAAACCTCTCCCATGCTTCCCGGTTATCTTCTTTGTTATTCACTTTATTCCCGTCAGCAGAAACAAGCTGTCTGTGTGCAATGGCTGGATCCAGGTTTACATCAACTAGAGTTAAGAGAAAACAACAAAACAACACTTAGATAACTGTATATAAGAGAAGAGGCGTGCTACACATATAAAGTTACTTTTCTTTCTAAATATTTTATTTTGTCCACATTCTGTTACACATATCTTTTAAATGAAATTCACTATTTATCCTATGTCTACACACACTTTCAGATATGTTTCCGGCCACATGACGACACATGGGTTAAAAGATGAGGTTTTTGATTGATGACAGACTAAAGAAAAGGGAAATGGTATTATGAATACTGCACTTCCACATTTGTGGCATCAAAACAGGAAGTTAGTGGTTGCCTTAAATTTAAATTTTTATGTGCATCTAAAAAAGCATTAGAAAAGCACAGAATGAGAGAGAAACTCACGCCAGGTGTGCAGCAATGTCACTACAGCAAATATAATGCAATGCTTCTCACCACCTGAGTATGTAGTGTACAGCAGGTTTTCAGAGCTTTACACACTGTCAACTGATGCATTTATTTTTATGGGTAAAAATGCAGCTTATAGCCACTTTAACAAAGTGTCTCCTTTGCTAGGTCTTATTTAATTTCATCTAAAACAAGTTATGTAAAAAATAACATCAGAGAGAGTTTTCCTGTTCCGCTCATCACACTCCCACATCCAGACACTCCCTCCTGCCCTGCAATAACCCCTTTCCCTCCAGTGCCAGTCACGTGACCTCCCCACCCACCTGCTCACCTGATTCCACTCTCCCTCATCAGCTCTGCAGAAACTTAACTGGCTCATTCCCCACTCATACTCTGCCAGTTCATCCTAGTGCTGCTTTGTTGGTGTTCATCAATCATCAATCAATTTTGAGCGTGTTAGATTTGCCTGTAGATTATTAATTTTACCATTTGAAATATGTGCCTTCAAACATTTAACTTAATGTTGTAAATTACAATAATAGGAAAAATACAAAAAAGTAAAATCAGTTATCACAGCCTGAAGGAAGAAGCTTCCTTGTAGTCTGGTAGTACAGCAGCAGATACTTATGTACTGCTTGTCAGACGGCAGTAGGGCTGTTTGTGTTTTGTCTGTACTAAATAAGAAGTAACATATCGAGTGAAAACTAGAACCTGTTGGTGTTTCTAGCACAGCTGACCACAGTGCAATCAGCACACAGGTGTTGTACCTGTGACAGGTTTTTGCCTGAAAGACAATCGGTACTTAAGTATCCAACAATTTGCGCCAATGTCTTTACTTTCTGTTATCTTAGTGCGGTGAAGAGTTTGATTTACAGAGGGTCTACAACCTGTGATAGTTTTCTTTCCCCTCTGTTTTTCCCCATTGGTCGGACTGTTGTCTCCTGGGATGTGATGGCTGAAAACATCCGGGCCAAGTCCTTCACCTGAAACACGTTTAAAACTCAAAACATCTTGAAAACATCAAAACCTTTGTTCTGAAAAGTGCTCTAAAGAAACCGTATCCGTGTAACAAAAGAGCTGCAATAGAACAAAGTGTTTAAATGAAATGAAGTCAGCCTTCAGCTTTACCTTCAAACCAGTGGAGAAATCTGGGAGCTGTGCAGTTTCACATGCTGTTGAAAGAGAAGATGTCCAGTAAATCACGTCCTTACTTTTCATGATTATGTATTAATAAATAATAATAATACATACATGGTTTCTCGTCAGCCGTGGCTTTTGCTGATGCAGCATTCATTTGGGTGGCAGCACTGGTTGATTCTGGGACGTTCTTTGAGACAGAAACAGATAAATGTGACGTCATCAGATAACTTATGTCCAACCGACGGTCTAAAACCCAAAGAGATTCAGTTTACAATGACATAGAACAGAGAAAAGCAAAGCACTGATGCTGTACCTGTGACAGGTTTTGATTCTCCTTGTCTTCCTTCTGTGGTTGGACTGCTGTTTCCTGGCCTGTGGTAGCTGAAAGCTTCTGGGCTATAAGCCTTGCCTGAAAGACAATGAATACTCAGTATCCAACTAATTTATGAGTATATCCTCGTAACCACACTGAACACCTTTGCAACCAGGCCCTACTAACCTGTCAGTAACAACCTTAAATATCTTTACAATCTCCCAGTTTGATTGGTCTGTGGTCCGCTAAACCAATACCAATTAATGCCAGTTTAAAGAGAAATTACAGTTCTCATCATAATTTATGGTTTACTGGTCAGGGTCAGTCCCTGGGGTCCAGACCTGGATTGCAGTCCACCTACAGGTGATCACTGGTCTATATGGTGTATTATGTTTTTCACTTTTGGCATGAAAAATGAGATTAAAGAGGGTCTACCAAGTGTGATTGTCTTGGTTCCTCTCTGTTTTTCCCTTGTCGTCGGACTGTGGTGTGCTGGGTTGTGGTAGCTGCGAACATCCGGGCCAAGTCCTTCACCTGAAACACGTTTAAAACTCAAAACATCTCAAAAACTCTGAAAAGTGCTGTAAAGAAACAGTATCCGTAACATCTGCAAATGAGCTGCAATGGAACAAAGTGTAAGAATTCAGCTTTACCTTCAAACCTGTGGAGAAATCTGGAAGCTGTGCACTTTCACAAGCTGTTGAAAGAGAAGATGGTCACTATCAATGGTCACTTACTTTTCATGATTATCTATTAATAAACCATAATGCGTACATGGTTTAGGATCCTCCTCAGTTGTGGCTTTTGCTGATGCAGGGTTCATTTGGGTGTTGGCACTTGTTGAATCTGGCAAATTCTGTCAGAAAGAAGTGGAATGTTTAGAATATTTGATGAATTTGCAACAAAACTGATCACCTCTCTGAAAAAATTAATGTGTATTTTCAAATTTCTTTTCTTGGAACAAGAGTGCTTTTCTAGTCTGTCCCCAGACCTATTTTATCAGACCTCTGCCCTGTCCTTGCAACCATGGCATAGTTGAAGTACCCCTTAGAGGTCCAGGTACCTGGACGATACCCAACTATGGTTCCCCCATTAAAATATGACTTTTCCACCACTGTCTCTACTGTGGATTGTGTTTTATACTTTCTGTTGCCTTAGTGATGTTAAAAATTAGATTTACAGAGTGTCTGCTACCTGTGATAGTCTCGTTTCCCCTCTTTGTTGCCCTTTTGGTTGGACTGTGGTTTCCTGGGTTGTGGTAGTTGAAAACATCCGGGCCATTTCCTTCACCTGAAACATTCAACAGTTCCTCAGAACAGTGTGGTAAAGAAACATTAAACCAAATGGAATAGAACAAAGTCTAAAAATGGTGAATCGTCATCAGTGTGTTTTAAGAACCAGTTGTTAACATCCCAACGAGTCAAACTTCAGCTTTACCTTCAAACCAGTGGAACAATCTGAGACCTGTGCAGTTTCACACGCTGTTGAAAGAGAAGATGGCCACTAAATGATATTTCCCTACTTGTCACGTTTACCTATTACTATCTAACAAATAATAATACATACATGAGTTATGATTCTCCTCAGCCGTGGCTTCTGCTGATGCAGGATCCATTTGGGTGGTGGCATTAGATGAATCAGGCAAATTCTGAGATAGAAGTGGAAGGTTTTTAATATTTTCAATTACAAATGTATTTAAAAATTTTAATCTGGGGCAAAGTGGTATTAGCATGACTTAATACTGCACAATCAAGGCATTGATGCTGTACCTGTGATAGATTTTGGTCCTCCTTGTCTTTCTCCTTTGGGTGGTCAGCTGTTTCCTGGCCAGTGGTAGCTGGAACCTTCTGGGTTATAGGTTCAGCCTGCAAACGTGAATACCAGCTGAGTATATCCTCATAACCACCTTAAAAATCCATGCAATCCCCCATAACTAACATCCCAGCAACTACCTGGAAATATATAAACATGTTTTTTACTTGTCTGGTACCAGAAGGATGTGCACAAGATTTACAGAAGGTCTACAACCTGTGATAGCTTTCGTACCTCTCTTTCTTTCCCCTTTAGTCGGGCTGCTCTCTCCTGGGTTGTGATGGCCGAAATGATCTGTGCTAATTCCTTCACCTGAAACATGTTTAATACTCAGTGCAAGTGTAAGCATGGTGTATTATGATCAGTGTGTTTTTTAAAGGTTTGTGACATCCTAACAAGTCAAAGTTCAGATTTACCTTCAAACCAGTGGAGAAACCTGAAGGCTGTGCACTTTTACACACTGTTGAAAGAGAAGATGGTCACTGTCGGTCACATTTCCTTAATATTTATGATGGTCTATTAATAAATTATGATGCATACATGAATGAGGATCCTCCTCAGCTGTGGCTTCTGCTGATGCAGGATTCATTTGGGTGGTGGAACTTGTTGAATCAGGCAAATTCTGTGACAAAAGTGGAATTATTGAAGTTTACAAAAGTGAACCCTGTTTTTCAAAATTTATTGGTTTATCTCAGCTGTGCAGACATTTATGATATTATATGCATTACTTTCTTGGATACTTCATTTAGTACTTTATTGTTATATCCTAAGGTCAGGGCACCTGTGACACTTCTGATCAAGGTATTCCACTGGATCAGCTCTAAAAATGGGTTGGGATATTTGGTGTGGCACTACACTGGTTTTCCTCTTATTCATCCAACTGGAAACTGATGACCACATATCTACCTGTGCTCCTTTGACTTGTGGCGTTCCTCAGGGGTCTGTTCTTAGACTCATTTTATTGTACTTATTTGGGTTGTGGATCTATAAGTTTGGTTGTGTTTTTTAATCATCACTACGCTGATGATACCCAACTCTATGCACCTGTCATTTTCCATGCTTTTGTGTGCACCTGCTTAGATGACTGAACCAAAAATGTTGTGGTGGCTCTGTTTAAAGTTGGTCCAAAACGCTGCAGAAAGATAATTTACTGAGACCTCACCTTGCATATCTGAAAACTGAAAAACCATATAATATAGGGTCAGAGTGTAATACCTGTGATATTTGATCCTTCCTGTCTTTTTCCTTAGGCTGGACTCCTCTTCCCAGAGGTGGAGTTGTTGAACCTGTGTCACCAGATCTATTCCCCTGAAAGATTGCATTTACATAGCGCTGTTCAAACAAGCAAACATGAAACAATAAAGGATGTCGGTACATTTCACAAAAGGCTACATGTTTAGAAAAAGGGAAGGGCTAGGGAAGTGTATAGAAAATCTGCTTTACCTGCACACCAGTGCTGGATTCCTGCAGCT
This sequence comes from Protonibea diacanthus, assembly GCA_028641955.1. Taxonomy (NCBI): domain Eukaryota; kingdom Metazoa; phylum Chordata; class Actinopteri; family Sciaenidae; genus Protonibea; species Protonibea diacanthus. The sequence continues at coordinate 2,578,121 of CM053998.1, read as the reverse complement.
GATGGCTTGCTTTTGAGTTTGTGGCTCTTTGGAGAGAATGTTGTGGCGTTGCCAAAGCTGTAATGAGAGGAGATAATCAGTCTCAGCCTCGAAGTAAAATCTTGTTTTGATTGAAATATAATCTTGTACATACGTGATCTGGGCTCCTCCTTGATTTTGACTACTTTTTCAGAGTTGATTCTTGGTAACACCAGCACAGTCTGACAGGTAAAGATGGAAAGTTAAAAGGTGCTAATACAGAGCTGATATTACTTGTTTTAAAGTTAACTTTATTAAATCAGCTACTGCTTCACCAATTACGACCTGAACGACATTTGTAAGATTACATTTTTGAGTTTTGTCATTGGGTGACAGTCCTTTAAATTTGTATTTTGGTGGAAGAGTGAGCCACAGATGCTCACATATTGTAGCAGCATCACATGAAGGCTCAAATCTCAGAGCACTGTCGGTGCATTGTATATTGTTTGTACCTGTAATAATGTGTGTTCCTCTCTGTGTTTTTCTTTAGGTCGGACTACAGTTGCTGGGTTTGTGGTTGGACGCTCTGTATTCAATCTCTTCACCTGAACATAAAAAAAAAACCTTAGCTTGAAGTGATCTTAACGGGCACATATGAGAATAAAATGAAAGTTGAATGTGTTTTAGGATGCGTTGAAATTTGTTTTTGCACCACAGGAGAATCTGCCGTTTACGTACCTTCATGCCAGTGGAGAAATCAGACCGTGCAGCTTCGTTCACTGTGGATAAAGAAAACAGCTAATACTTTGTTTTCATGATTATTTAGCAGTTACCTGTGTTGAGAATAAATCTATACACTACATACAAGATTTGGGATCCTCCTTCTTTTTGGCTGCTGCAGAATTTGCCTGGGTGTCGGTGCTCGTTGAATCTGGGACACTCTGTCAGAAAGAGGTGGAAAGTTGATAATATTCGAGTTAGTTCACATGTACACTGTAAACACGGTTCAGCAATAGTTTTTTTTGTTACAGTACTTTTCTAATAGTGGATTGTGGAATATAAAATGCTGCTGTTTACCTCGCAGGTTCTCTCTGTCCACTCTCTGATTTCACTCATTTTTTCTTCTCTGAACTGAATTTTCTTCTGTAATTCAGATTCAGCTCTCTCCCTTGTCTTGAATGAAAGCACACACACGTACAGTACATAGACACAGCACATGGATGTAATGAACGTCTTGTCAATGAACAGTGTCAAAAACAAAGCCGCTGTTTGTTTTAAACATCCAGTGTTTAAGACTTCATTAGCAGAATAAGGCAGAAATGTAATGTAATATTCAGAACTATGTTTTCATTGGTGAATAATGAATGAATGACAAATGAACTGAACTTTCGTCACAAGCTTCCACATCTGGCAGACGTACCTGTGTTTGATTCTTACGGTCCTTCTTCTTCGGCTGGGCTACTGTTACCTGAGGTGGAATAATTGGATATTCCCTGACCGATCTATTCACCTAAAACAGGAAAAGGGAAGTACAACAGCAGACTAGATTGGTTTATGTCAGCGTATGGAATTTGGTTTCATTTCATAGTCAGGACTCCAGCTGCTTCACCTGCACAGCAGTGGGCAGTTCCTGCGGCTGACGTCCTGACTTTTGGTTTGAGGTTCTCTGGGAAGGCCGTGGTGGAATTGCTGGAGCTGTAACAAAAAGAGATGGTCAGTTTTAGCCTTGGCTGCTTAATTTTTGAACTGCGATCGAGTTCTGTACTCACGTGATTCGGGCTCCCCCTTGATTGTGGCTGTTGTTGTTGCGGAGTTGGCACGGCTGCTGGTGCTCCAGTTTCCTACCATCACTCTGCTGTCTGCCATCTAATGAAGACATCAATAAATGTACTGTTAAAATCTTGCAATTAAAATATAACGTGATGTTTATAGCAAAGCGGGAAGTACCTGTGATAACTTTTGATCCTTCCTGTCTTTCACCTTAGGTCGAACTACTGTTTCAGGGTGTGTTGGTGTTGGATGTCTCCTGGCCTACAGGATGTTCATTTGATTTACATGTTACTGTTCATACTTTGTCATTTCAAGTGAGAGAATTCAAGCTCTTCATAAATTGGTCTTACCTGCACGCCAGTGGACAAATCTTGCAATTGACGATATGACTTTGTGGCAGTTTGTAAGGAGTGATATGGAGTTGCAATATCTGTAGTAAAAGCAGATGGTCAGTACCAACCTTCACTGCAAAATCTTGTGTTGACTGACTGTAATCCTGAACATACATGGTTTGTATTCCTCTTTGATCGCGGCTCCTGCAGACCTGGTGCGCGATGGTGGTGATGGCACATGCTGTCAGGATAAGGCGGTAAGTTAAAAGTAAGCTAATATTACTTATATCTTAGTCACAATAATGACAGCAAGTGTTGTGATGATTGACTTTTGTAACTGAACTTTAACTGGTGTGCCTGAATGTCCCTCTTGTAATTGTTAAGGCCTATACCTCTTTCTTCACCATGGCTCTCTTTGGTGGCTGATATTTCCTTTGATCCACTTCTTCATACTGATTCTTCCAGTCGTGCTGCTCTCTTTCTTGGATCTTCATTCCCTTCGGCATGCATCCCTTCCTCCCCTGGTGAATTCTCAAGCCCTGGTAAGTCGTCATTTTGGACCAGCCACAGTGGCAAACCTGCAGGCTCAAGTCTGAATAGTAGTCTGTTGCGTCTGTTTGAGACAGGATTGAAGAGTTGATTACAATCATTTCCATTTTCGGAAGAGTTTGAACCATTTATGTGGAAATAAAATAACTAAATAACTTTTGGAATGAAACCCACCAGCCTTTATAGAGGCATCCTGCACGAGATCCATTGTAAATCCCAGACTTCCCCACAGGTACAGCTGTTCGCTCTCTTCAACCTTCACACCCCTTGGCGTGCATCCCATCTTCCCCTGGTGAGTTCTCAAACCGTGGTAGGTTGTCACTTTGCTCCAGCCACAGTGGCAAACCTGGAGGCTCATATCTGGTGTCTGTCTGCATGAAACATTACAAAATGTTTTACTGTTGATCAATATAGAAGAAGTGGATTATTCAATCATTTAAAGAGATTGGGAAGTGTGGTTGTAGGAAGTCCAGACGGTCCCGGTCCAGTAGCTGTCAGACAAATAGTAGAGTAAAAAGTACAACATTTGCCTCTGAGACATATTGGCACAGAAGCATAAAATTTGTACTTAGTGCCTATAACAAGCACATGGATGAATAAAATAATAACAAGAAGCAGTATTGAAAGCGATCACTTCCCTCTAAGAGCAAATATTAGAAACCTTACCTCAGAGGAATTTTCATAGAGGCCAACTGACGTTGGATGCTATCTAAGAACGTCTGTCAATTTCAGATTTTCTTTAACCTCTCTTGAACAAACTCGCAGAAACACATTCTGATCTGCACGTTTTGTTTGGAAGAGTCGATAACTGAGTTTACTGAGTCACTGCAGTGCATTTCCTTCTTCTGGTGTCAAATATGTAGAGATTTCAGTTTGTGGTGACTGCACCTGCATCGCTGCCTCACCCAGGAAACTCTATGCCAACAGACCTAACTGTGAATGTGTCAGTCAGCGTTTAAATTTTATATCTACATAAATATTTCACGATATTAGTAAAGAAGAGAAGAAGTTAATCCCTCGAGGGGAAATTCTTTTTTTCATTTAGTTTTACACACACACACACACACACACACAAACACACACACACACGCACGTTTATGTATGGATCACATGCAAATGTGGAGAAAGATGATGGAGTGATGGGCAGCCACCCAGTGAGCGTTAATTTAACTTTTTGAGCATGAAACTGATGCTGCACAAAGATGTTATGGCCAGCTGTCGTCCATGTACAGAGTAATACACAGTATCATAAAATTACAACATACTACATGCAGTATGATAAAACACACAGTCCTACCACAACACACCAAAACAAATGTGCCACACCTTAGTACAATTAGCTACAAACCATTTTTTCATCTACTTGCTCTATTGCCAAAACTCAAGCTGGCGTGTAAAGCTTGCACTGCTCAAATATTAATTATTGGTTATAAAAATGTACTCGTGTTGCCTACCGTGTGATCTTCTTTCGTGTTGTTGCTTTTGTTGCTTCTTGCCCCTAAAAATATTCCCTCTCTGCAGATGTGAAGTTTGGCAAAGTTAACTTTTTTCTGCTTTCAGTTTCATTTCTGGAAAACAAAGACAGAAAAAAGGCGCCAACCGCCCCCCTTTTTTTTTTTTTTTTTTTTTTTACTCAAAGCCCAGACATGATTCAAACACACTGTTGTGTAATACTGAATGGGAGAGTCGGGTAGGATGGGCCATCCTCTGTTTCTGTGCACATTTGTGCAACACCCATTTTTACTGAGTGTGATGGAGAGATCACATAGAAGGAGCTAAACGTTTCGATTTTGCAGTGCGGTGAATTGAAGCAACTAAACTTACCACAGGCATTAGTATTACACAACTGGTCTGTGTTCTCATGTGTCAAACCAACCTGTTCTTTTTAATCTCTGTACAAATAACACACTTTTTCAAATTGTGTGCAAAGTTCAATTTTGTATGCAGGTGACACACCAAACCTTCACATGAACGTCTGTGGAGCACAGATGCGTCCAAATGCCACACTGAACTATCATGAGCCATAGAGGACAATATAACTAAAGATCAGCTCAAATGGTGGATTAAAAAAGGTCACAAATTGCTTTTAAAAGAAAGAAAAGAAACTAGATGTAATTTGAAAATTTGGATTTTTATTTAAATTTTGAGGTAAAAAAAACAAAACAAAACAAAAAAAAAAATGTAGTTACAGAACTTGTAAATGTGTTGCGCACACACTTGACAGTAGAAAAAGTTAAATCCCCCCCATCACCAAGAGGTTTAAAATGCAAAATCAATAAAGTGAAATTTATAGACTGCACATCATTCATCCATCATTGTTTGTGATTAAGTCTTGTATTCGTAAAGTTCTAACAGGGTTCTCATTCCTTATACGACATCACCTGACATCAACACATGACACTAGCGGCAAGTTTTTGGTGCCTTGGGACCAATAAGGCACTGATAAAGTAACTTGCTGCTGAAATGTGACATTATTTTGGGCCAGTGCCATTGGGAAATGTTGATAGCGTCCCTACAGGACAGGTTTTTACTTCTATAACCACCCCTCATTGCAATCATTTGTTGTTCCACACAGACTTGCTTTTTTTTACAAGTTTACTAATTCTACCAATTCTCTCCAACTTTGCTGCTTTGTTTATTTCTTTCACATCCATCCACAAACTCACATCGTTCATGACATATCCATGTCCTGCACGCAGGGTTTCACAGTAGAAATAATCAAAGGATCAGTGTTTTTTTCATCTTGCTTTGCGTGAGGACTGAAGTACGGGAAGATCTTGCCATTGAACGAACATTCAACAAATGAGTAGATGTGTGATTGAGCCGATACGTTGTAGAAGGACACAAGACCTTCCTCGTAATCCACGAACACTCCCACCTTTTCAGGCTTGTCTTTCTGGGTGAGACGAACTGGTGGTGCTGTCAGGGCGGCGTACTTTTCATCTTCATAATGCACAGTAACCCAGTAACCATTATCTGGGTTCAGTGATAGCTTTCCTTTGCGGTTTGCGTCGCCTCTTGCCACACCCAGGTCCCACCCTGTCTTGTTGCTGACCTCCACCTCCCAGTACGACTTCCCAGAGGTCAGTTTGTTAAGCCCCAGGATGCTAGCAAACAGATCAAACCTCTCAGAAGAACTATCTACTTCCTTGTTCTCTCCCCCATCTTTCACTTCCTTGCCGTCATTGGACAGAAGAAGGCGTTGGTGTGCAGTGTTTGGATCCAGCTTTACATCCACTGTTAATCAGAGGATGAAAATAATTATTTGATCTGAATAAGTCGTTTTTTGAAATATTTTGTAAGGAAAAATAGATTATATCACGCACCTGTAAACTTTGGGACTCTCTTAAGTTCTGTGAAGTGCAGAAATTGTATTTAGATCAGTTGAAGTCGACGTTGATTGATTGATTTCATGCCATGATTTAATTCTTACCAATGGAGGTCAGCTTCTCCAGTTCCTGTTGAATTTTTTCCAGCAGGGTTGTTGTGGTTTTTCTCATGGTGCCAAAAACCAGCGAAGTGTCAAACTCTACCTCTGTCCAGTCTTTGATGTTGTTCACATCTTCAAGAGATGGGTAACTCTGAGAGAGGGAAAAAGAAACATAGCCAGAGTGTCATTTGAGGTCCAAAGTGTGGTGTCAACCTGTCCTGAAAGGTTTCCTCTCACCTGCAGGAACAGGATGTGATCCTCGAGTACGGATAACTTCTCCAGATCAGAGATGGCCTTCTCAAGTGTGGTAATCTCTGCTTCCAACTTCTCTATGAGGCCTTCCGCGTCTTTCTCCACGGCCTGCCTCTTGTCCTTTAGTGGCCGAAGAGCTTCTGCCTGGGCTTTCTCCACAATGGCAAGCACAGCTGTGAACACACCATCGATGTCCCACCACTCAGCCTCCATCTCGTCCTGAAGAGGAGAAAAGCAAGCACTGTCCATTTGACACTTACTAGTTTTTCAATCCATGATCTGTCCTGTTTGTCTCTCTTGTGGCTCACCTGGCAGATCTTCAGCGATGCATTGATCTCATCCACCTGCGTTTCCCTCTTCTTAATTTTCTGTTGTAACTCTGTCTTGGTGTTTTCAAGCTTAGCCTATCATGAACACAAAAGCAAGTCAATATCTCAGCTCCTGACTCTCCAAACTCTACGTATATGTGGTGTTAGATGATGCAAAGCCTACAGTACCTTCTTGCTGTCCCATTCATCTTCAGTAGAAACAACCTCCTCCTGACTGTCATCCATACAGCGTACACAAATGCACCTCTCCTTCTTTCTGCTGTACAGCTCCAGTGGGCGTCCGTGCTGCAGACAGGCCCTCTCGTCCAGGTTTTCCACAGGTTCCACCAGCTTGTGGCCCTTCAGCCTTTTAGCTGAGGAGTGATTCTCCAGGTGGGTCGAACAATACGAGGCCAGACACACAAGGCAGGACTTCTCAGCCTTCAGTTTTCGTGTTGTGCAGACATCACAGGCCACTTCTCCGGGGGCACCGGTGTACTCATCGTCTTTCATCTGTTTAATCTGTTTGATGATGTCTCTCAGGACGATGTTGACCTGTGGGGTTTTGTTCTGATGTGCCTTGCACAGAGGGCATGACCTGTCACTGATATTAATGTGGCAGTCTATACATTCCTGACAAAAGGAGTGGCCACAGGCTGTAGTGACCGGATCCACAAACTGATCCATGCAGATAGAGCATATTAGATGCTTGTCCAGTGAGCTGATCTCGCTGGGTGATGACTGAGAGGATGCCATATCTGCTTAAAAAGAGCACCATGAGATTACTCAGTTAGAAATGTTCACATTGGGCACTACAAAGTGCTGTAGACATTGTTGCTTTGTACTCAAATATTTGTTTAAATGTTCAATGAATAATCGATCTGCTACAGGTGAGGATACTGCTAAAATCCAGTGTAACACAGGCACAAGTAAACAAGAGTACTATTGTCTAATTTCAGGTAAACAGGAATAACTAGTTCAATTTTCGAACTCGTTCCTCATCGAGGATTGTTTCCTACAAGCAAACTATTTTCACGTATTCAACAAGCGCAACAGCTACTAAACCTTTAGAGTTTGGACCATTAGAAGCGAACATTGGTGAATGAATAACTTGTAACTGAGACGGATGACCAGCAGGTAGTAAAATGACATGATACGAACACGACATGTCTCTTTGCATATTTAGGCGTTTACTGGACAGATTTCAAAGTCAAGATGACAAAGTATATTTCTTTCTGCACAACAAGTAAACATCAGTACGCTGAAGTATTACTGGTACACACCCTCTGGATAATTTAGCCTTGGGTGTGTGTGTTTGTGTAGGTGTGTGTGTGTTTAATCCCAACAGCATAAAGTTACGAAAACATCGAGGTTTAAGGAATCAACGAACACTTTCATAAACTATTACTGAGGTAAATCCCTTGTCATAAACAGCACAGGTGATCACACTGGAGGTTAAGTTAACATATTTTAAAATCAAGTCCTACACACTATGAAGTAATACATGATGAACCAGCAGTCGACTGAATTAGACAGAGATTTCTTTGATAGAAACATTTAAAATAACGTCTCATGATGAAGAAATGTGGGTTATAATTACCGTTCAGAGGCTGAGATCCTTCTTAACTCACAGATTTCTGACTCGATCTCTCTTTACTCCCATCTAGTGTGTGTCCTTCCTCTGAGCCCGTCTCCTTTTGTTAAGTTTCATTTCATGTCCCAGAGCTTTACTTCCTTTTCTGAAAGAAGCGTGCCGGCATGCAAATGAGGAAACAAATCAGCTGTAAGTCACATCAGGGTGTGCTGCATGCTGAGCAAGTTCACACAGATCCAGAGGTGGAAGTAATAAAATACTTGAGTTAAAGTAATAATGGAAACTGTGAAAATACTACAAGTAAAGGCTCTGGAAGTAAAAGTATATAGGTCAGTAACATTTGTTTCAGGTATGAGAGGTAAAATACTCATTGAACTGTATTTCTAGATTCACATTACTCCTGAATTAATGTGTATTATAATACAGTTTACTGCTGTAGATGTTTGAGGAGGACAATATTCTCAAAAAACCATAAAATTTGGAGACGTGGGTTTCATTGGATAAAAAGTTGTAATCAAAAAAGTAACTAGTAACTAAAGCCCTCAGACATATGTAGTGGAGTAAAAAGTACAATAAGTAGAAGAAGTAAAAGAAGTAATTTATCATGTTTACTCAAGTAAAACCTCAAACTTGTACCAAGTAAGTCACACTTCAGTAAATGAGCTTACATTCCTCGACTCTATCATATATTAGATTATCTGTTGCTCAGCATTAATGTTTGGTTGACTGAACGTGTTTATCCAAGTTTCATTTCCAGTATTTATAGAAAAAGTATAACTAGAACAAAAAAGTACTGATTTATATATTTTTAACTCAGAAATGAACTTTGCATCAGGAGAGTGTTCATGTTCATTTTATTCATTTGTCCAAAAGAAAATAAAAAAAAACAAACAAACCTTGAACATTTACACTGAAACACTGTGCTACGTACAAGTTCACATTATTTTCAGTGACGTCATACATTTAGGCATAAGTTACATTCAGTCCATATATTCTCACTGAGCTACTGGCACAAAGAGTTTTCTGTTTCTTTAAATCTTTTAAAGAATCGTTAAAATTTCAGATAATTGTTCTAGTTACAGTCCAACATGGAGTACGTTCACATGAATCTGTTAAATATGGAAATAAGCTTGTTTCTGGCAGAGAGAAGATCAGCACCACTGTCACATAAGACCACAGCCGGCAGCTAGTTAGCTTAGCTTAGCTTAGCTTAGCACAAAGACTGGAAATCTTGGGAAACAGCTAGCTTCATTTTGTTTAAAGCTAACAGATTTTGCCTACCAGCACCTGTAAATTGTCATTTTTACACACGGCATGTTAATTTTTGAGCTGTAGAAGTGCTGGTAGGTTGATTTTGTTACAGTTTCTACTCTTTGCTGTAGCCTTGTATGAACAGACTGATAAGTAGATCACCCATATCTCTGTACCGCAAAGACGATCCATTCCTCTGAAGCAAACAGTCAAACGAGGTGTTCTGTTGTCGATTGTTAAATTATTTTATAAAATTATATAAAAAAAACATTGTTCCAGCGTTCTTCAAGTTCAGTTCATCAGATCACCAAAATGAAGCGGTGTGTAGAAATCTCTAGAGACAAGAAAGATTAAAGGGTCAGTCGTCGCTCTGCAGTGTTTAATGTCATACACTGATCTGACTGATGACGCAGACCTGTAGGAAGCGGAGGCTGTCCTCAGTCTGCGACAGTTGCTCCAGTTCGTTGTTTCTCCTCTGCAGCTCTGAGATTTCTTCTTCCAGTCGACTGATGAGCTCTTTATTCTGTCCCCATGCCTCTTTTTGCGGATTTTCCCCGCCGAAGTCCGCAGAGAACTTGACTTTCTCGACGTTACTCAGTCTCTCTTGAATGGCTTGCTGAAGTTTTATCCGTCTCCGTTTTAGTTTAACCTGCGGACAAAAAAAAAAACAAAACAAAAAAAAACAGTCAGGTGAACTGCCGTGTGTGAGAACGTGTTTAAAATAATTATGTCCAGTGGGTTTTGCTCTTTTCTTTTCGTTTCAATCACAGTTGCCCTCACGAGAAATCACTGAAAACTTTACCTCAGGCTTTAGAGCGCTTTAAAAATGAAATCATAAACAAATATGCTTATGCAGATTTCGTGCCAGTTTTGTATAAAGCTGTGTACACGCTTCCAGTCATGTCTCCGTCTGTCTGTGACTGTTCAGGTTTCAAGCTGACAAATATCCGCAAAACACTAAAAATGTCCCAGTTTTCACCAGAATCACACACTAATCATACGACTAGACTTGTTTTCAGCACTCGCACAGACGTTTACCGAGGCTGACGCTAGCCTTTGAGTCGTTAGGCTGCTCTCGCTGCTCTTCCTGTCAGTATGCTAAATGTTAACATGCTTTCCTACAGAACTCCAGAAGACTTGTGCCTTCCTTCATAATAATGCATGTGTTCATGGATTTTCTGCAGCAAAACCCTTAAGTATATTAAATTGAGTGTTTTATTGTGTCGGAATTCATCTTTTTATTTGTACGAGGTTTGTTTTTATTCTTTAAATGTTACATAGTCTGATAAATCTTCACCGTGCACCTTCAAATAGAGGGATTTCACCTAATCCGGCAGTCGCCATATTGGAAGAACTCAGCAGGTAAACAAAGCACTGAAGTAGATCCTGAACATCTTCGTGGAAAATGGTGAATTATTGCCGTGTTTTTGGCTGCACCAATCGGTCAGACCGTGAAAAACATTTGGAGTTTCATAGACTGCCAAAAGTTATCCAGGTCCAGGTACCTTCGCTAACCACAAGCGCCTCCTTTCCTCTGATAACTTTTGGCAGTCTATAAAACTCCAAATGTTACAAAGTAAGTTACAAGTTACAAAGTCCAGCTGACAAAATGCCAGTGTTGCATTCTTTAATGTTTCCTGTTGCGGTGCTTTACCTTCTTCTTTGCAGCTTCCTTGTCGATAGAAATGATGTGGTGGCCTCTGTGGTCTGTCTCGGCACACATGGCACAAACACACGTCTGATCACTCCTACAGAACCTGTTCAGCTGCTTCCCGTGCAGCTTGCACACAGAGTCCTCAATGTTCTTCACCACACTGATCAGCAGATGGCGTCCCAGATCTTCATTCCGGTAATGTGGCTCTAGATGAGCTGCACAGTACGAGGCCATGCACTCCAGGCATGACTTGACAGCTCTGTGTTTTGCTGGGCAGAAGTCACAGGGAACCTCCCCAGCTTTTAAAGGCGCAGTTACTTCCTCGGTCGGGGCACCAGCGTGCAGTGTTTGCTCTGTTTTCAGCTGTGGCCTGATGGGGAAAAAGGCCTTGCAGAGGGGGCACTGACAGGCCTCATTGATCCTCCAGTATTCGCCTATGCAGCCCAGGCAGAAGCAGTGTCCGCAGGGGAGGGACGCAGGGCTGGTGAACTCATCCAGACAGATGCAGCACTTGGGAGGCTCTGACATCAGGTCTGTCTCTGCATGTGTGTGCACACAGCCGTGGTCTCACAGTATGTCTGCACAGAAAACAAAAAGGACATTCAAAGCTCTTATCTGTCAGTGAATTGTTTGGCCACTGAAGAGGGAGCTCCTCGAGAATTTACACCCCACTTCAGAGATATTCCAGTCCAACTGGGACTGGTATGTGGGCATCTGGACTCTGTCTTGTAATTTATGGTAAAAACATCCCAGAAGGGACTGCTGGATTCACAGGCAGCGGAAAACCCCAGATGACGACTTTACAAATGAGTCAGTGTGTTCATAACTCCGGTTGCTTTGAATGTTTTGCGTGTCGTTTTAAGTTTCTGATGTACCAGGAGAAGTAGGTCAAAGATAACGACTGTAAACGGTTAGCCAGTAATTCATGTCTTAATTTAATGATTATAGGTTCTCAAAGCAGCTGCATGCATCAGCATAACCTGAGACAGACTACTTTAACATTGCATGTTATGTGGTGTCAGGCCAATAAATATATTCATGAAAGACAATGGAAAATGGATGAACCATCTGAAGATGAAACACCAGAGACAATCCCAGAGAAGGAAAACAACTCTGAGGTCACCGTGGACCAACCTCGGTCATCTACAGAGTCTGCTGATGCTCTTGCCTCTACAGCTTCATCGAGAGCCTCAAGAAAGTCTCCAAGGTCGTGCTGAAGGACCTGAAAGAAGTTCTGCAGTAGACGACTGCCAGTGTCGTCCAGTCTTCGCAGGCTTGCTTATCTACGCGTAGAGAGAGAGTTATCGGAAAGATGTGCAGCAGGTCGTCGCTTTTACTGCTTCTTTTTTATGGCACTCATCTCATAAAGCAGCTGCAGGTGGAAGAGGTATGCAACGCTGCATTAAGGTCAGGAGATTACAGGTGGATCACACTGTGGCCTCACACAAATGAAGCTACATTGACCTCTAACTCTTGTTGCTGTGTGAAGTTCCCTCAACACACTCGTGTGTTTATTGGTAATTTGGACAAGAAAATGCGAATCGTGTTTGACGTCTGAAGAATTTCTTCTTTAATTATAAGATGAAGTTTAAAAGTAGAATAAATATATAAAGGAACCAATAATAAGATATAAGAAGAATTATTTGTCCATTGCTGGTGGGAAAGTTGAAGCTATAACATTGCAATGAATTTCCTTCCAGCTATAATTAATCACAGACTGACACGGATACTACGTCAGTCGTACTGTCTACGGCAGTAATTGATTAATTCAAGATTGTAGAGTAGACAGTAAAGAATGTATCTGTGGTTGTGCTCTGAGACGACAGTCTAAACATACCGAGAGGCTAAAAATGACAAAAACAAACTCATAACTCACACAAACAACTTAAAGTTCTAGTTCACAGCTCACAGCTTTACATTTGACAAAAATCTACCACAACAATCAAAACTTCACTCATAAATACTGCAATATTTAAATTAATATGACACCTCACATACCTTTCTTGTGGTTGTCCTTCCTGAGGCTCTAACAGAGTTGTGTTACACTCCTATCAGTTTGTTCTTTAGGCACACCTATCAGTGCTGGGAAAGAGGACGGCCCCTGATGGACTCATTTCCTGGATGCTCATAAACCAGCGTAAACACACTAAAGTAGGTGGTGACGTTTCTTCATAAAAAAAAATCAGCTGTAGCTCCAAACAAGGGCAACAGAAGCACGACATGTGTTTATTTCAGTGAAGCAACATAAAGACGCATGTTCAGAAGGTCGATACATGTTCACAGAATGACATCAGAACGAAAGAAAAACAACTTTTCATGACGTGGCAGCAAAATCATTCAGTGTATTGACTGACGCCTTCACCTGATAAGAAACCCTTTGCATTCATTTCAAAGTGTAAGCTGTGCGCATGCAGAATTATTGATGCGCATTGACTGTTTGCTAAATCCCTCTGAGCGGTGATTATCCATGTAAGGTCTGAGCCTCGAGTTACCCAGATAGCGTGTCAGCATTGAATCAATGCTGGTGATTCTTTGCTTTTTCAATGTTGAGAAGAGAGAGAGTGTTGATTCAGTGTTGGTCTGCTATCTGGGGTGCGAACGGGAAAGTAAATGGAGAAAATGGAGTAGATTAAACAGTAAAAAGTAAGCTGCAATCATTAGCATTCCCAGCTAGGCAGAGGAGCTCATCATCAGCTAACTATGTTAGTTTCTTTGGTCTATAGAGAATTCTCAGTAGAGAAACGTGATATGCAAAGGCTTCGATTTCTTGGCCCAGCTGTAGAGATAAAAATATGGGAATAGTCTCTCGGTGAAAGACTCTCCCGTGAAAGAGTAAATGTGCAACTTCCTGTCCACGTCAAAGAAAGAGACTCTGCCTTCCTGATAGTCCAGATACACTCCTACATTATTTGGCCTGGGACACAGGTGAAGGACCTTGTAGTCCGCGCAATGAACTTCATAATCAGAGCCCCTCTTTCCTATGGCGAAGAAGCCATTTTGTTGATTCAGAGTGATCAACCTGGATCTGGTTACTGTTCCCTTGGCAACACCGACATCCCAGTCGGTTCTCAGGCCCACTTTGACTTCCCAGTAGTGACGCCCAGAGGTGAAGCCCTTCGTCCCTAAAATCATCGGCCTGTCATTGGCCAGCTTGGAGTAATCGGACGACGTGGTGCTTTCAGTTTTGACGTACTTCAAACATGTCCCATGTTCAGACACCACGAGGCCGCGACCAGCCGTCGCTGGGTCGAAGGTGACTGACTCTGAGGAAATAAAGTAAAGAGTTAGAGATCCTAAACTTCAGCAAGTGAACTTAGAATTTGTGTTTGTGATCTCACCTTTATACTGCCTCATCCTGGTCAGCTCTGAAAGAAGAAGGGAAAGCAGCACGGTCACGGGAAGCTCATGAAACGGAGACATCTCGTAATCACAGACGATATTTACCTGCGTCCGTCAGAGTTTTCAGTCCCGCTTGGAAAGCGTGCACAAGGTGAGTCATGGCTCTCCTCATCGTCTGCACATACAGGTCTGAATAAACCCTGATCTTAGACCAGTTCTTGGTGATGGACATGATGCTCAAGGCCTGGAAAGTCTGGCAAAATTCACAAACACATGACCGTGAGTGGCACAGAGCTATATTTAATCTCTCCAACAGTCTCTTGCAGTCATGTGTGTTGACACACCGTCTCCTTTAAACCAATGATTCAACGTTTTAAGTGAAATTTCCACAGTTAGTCCGGCACTGACTAAACAAACAAGACGTGACATGTGAGCTTCAGTGGTGCGTTCAGGCAGGCTGTTGCTTTGTTTCTAGTTTTTGTGCTAACCAGGTTCAGATTTACCATACAACATCACAACTGCATCTTCTTAACTAACTCAGCAACTCAGCATGCATTTCCCAAAATAAATAACTATTTCTTTAAAGGTATGTGTCATATTTCTGTCTTTTTTTGTATGACAAAAGCACGCCTTGTATCTCTCTTCCTTACATCTCATTTTAAGCTTTGGAGCGGGGAATAGTTGCAAGAGGACGGTATCAAGGTGACAGATGCGCGGGTCTCGACTGACCTGCAGAAGGCGAAGGTGGTCGTCACTTTGCGAGAGCTCCTCCAGCTCGGAGCGCTTCCTCTGCAGCTCTGCGATTTCTTCCTGCAGCTGTCCAATCACGGCTCTGTCTCTGTCCCGCGACTTCCTGAGCTTCTCCTCAATGTTGCATTTCAGTTTAGTCTGTGCCTCTTGTACTTGATTCATCAGACTAGTAAAGAGTTTCTCGCTGTCCTCAATCTCCTGTTGTGCTTTTTCCTGAAAATATGACAAATAAAATCACCTTTATCACAGATTAATGTGTAATACAGCACAAAATGTCCCCCGTACTCACACTGCTCATTTCAGCAGAGTCTCTAAATTCCTTGATCTTTTCCATTCGGACCTCAATCATCATGTTGATCTTTGCTTTCTTGGACTCAATATTTTCCTATATGGTAAAAAAAAAAACCCTCATTGAGTGAGTTAATTCTTCAGTTTACTCTCTGAGGCATTTAACAAATTAAATTCTTACTTTCTGTTGAGTCCCTTCTTCTTCAACGGTCACCGTCTCGTGGTCTCTGTGGTCCGTCTCGCTGCAAATCAGGCAGACGCACACCTGTTCGTCCCTGCAGAAAAACTCCAGGAGCCGCTGGTGCTTCGCGCAGATCCTCTCCTCCAGGTTCTCCACCGGGTCCATCAGCCTGTGTCTCATCAGCGAGGGCACCCGTTGATGAGGCTCCAGGTGGGCTTCGCAGTACGACGTCAGACAGACGAGGCAAGACTTCAGGGCCTTGAATTTTATTTCTGTGCACACGTCGCACCTCACCTGCCACGGTGCGTCGACCATTTCCGGCGTCTCGACTCTCCTCCTCTTTAGCTGGACAGAAATCTCCTCGATCACCACGTTTGTGGAGATCTCCGGCCTCACGTGGAATCTTTTATTACACTCGGGGCAGTGGCATAAGTCACTTTTGTCCCAGTGCTCGCTGAGGCAGGTTTTGCAGAAGTTGTGACCGCAAGGCGTGGTGACGGGGTCGTCGAAGACATTCAGACAGATCGAACACTGGAAGTTATCCTCCGGCAGTAAAGCAAAGACACTGGACGATGACATTACGGATTTACTGTGGGAGAAATATGATGTATGTGCTTTATGTCTGTTCTTTCAGGCGTGTTTAACAGATCATGACAGCTTGCTTTCACCTTGTACACAAATAAGCACACAAATGAGACAGAAAGAGCCAAAAAGTTACAATCTTTGACATTAGGTCTATTTTTAGGCTGTTTACAATGCAACTCCTGACCCGCCCGGTGAGTCATATTCACATGAATCATCTTAATTCAGCATAACATTCTTAAGTTTCTGTATTTTAAAAACAAAAACAGCAGACAAAATCTGTAAAAGGTTAAAAGAATGACTCACCCGACTCTCCGTATCTCTAACGCAAATTCCTAAACGGTCCCTCACATGCAGCAGCTGAAGCACTGCAAACAATGCTCATCATCTCCAGACGAACCCTGAAAGGCTGAGACCGACTACATCCTTAAGTGGGTGTGTTCAACTGACACCACTCCACTGAAATGAAACTTAAAGTCCAGGAAGCCAGAAAGAGTGACGGTCTGTGAGAACATTTATTGTTATAAATCATGAACACACTTCTTCTCTTCAGCATCCAACCTTTGAAGCATCAATCAGACTTAATGAAAAATGAACATGCAAACCAGAGATCTACAGAAAGAGAAAGCTACACTCGCTTTAGATTTTGACGTGTCGTGCTTTTTACAGGAATTGTTTATTTTCGAAAAATCTTGCTGGGAGTTAGAAGAGGAGATCAATGCCGCTGTTAGCTTAGCTTAGCATATAATCTGGAAACTATCTAGCATCTACCAGCATGTCTAAAACCCAATAATTAAAAAGTTATGATGTTTGTTCACACCAATGAAGTGCTCTTGAACTTAACCTCCCTTCAGTTTTTGTACAAATTAAATGAGACTTAAAGCTGCTAGCTTAGCTTAGCTTAGCTTAGCTTAGCATATAAACTTGAATCTGGCTAGTTTTTATGCAAAGCTAAGCTAACTACCTGCTATCTATCTAGAGAGTGGCATCAATCTTTTTTATCGAACCCTCAGCAAAAAAGTGATTAAGCATCCATCCCTCTACGTCTTTGTGGAGTCTACAGTTGATAAGTTTGGACTGCACGATACATGTAAGAAATATATTTATATATGACACATAAAATACAAGATTTCATCAAAAGAAGTCGGCCTACAGCTTCAGTCAAGGTTCACAGTCTCTTCTCGCTTTCATAAGAGCTTTTTTTAACCATCAAACGTGACATTAGCTATGCTTGATCAGGCTTTTCTCATTTACTGGACAAATCATGATGGTGTCAGAGGCTTTGTCGCAGCAGTACAGGTAGAAAAATGGTAAGATCTTCTCCATGAACGTGTCTTTGAATGTGTAAATGTGGGTCCGAGCCTTCACGTCATAAAAGGACAGTTGCCCCTCTTCGTAGTCTACGTACACACCCACTCGCCTGGGCTTGGGGTCAAGTGGGAGCAGTGTCGGCGGGGACGTCGACACCCGGTAACCTTGGCCCTTCTTCATAGCCAGAGCCCAGTAGCCCTGGGTGGTGCTTACGGAGATCCTGCCCTTCCTGTTGACAGAAGACTTGGCCACACCCATGTACCAGTCGTCCTTGTCGCCCACCTGAACCTCCCAGTAATGTCTCCCCGAGGTGAAGCCGTCGCGGCCCAGGACGATGACCACCGTGTCAAAGCGATCAGGGTTGTCTGGGAGGTCCTGCCACGCGCCCAGGTGTCTCACCTGACGTCTGTCCTGAGAAAGCTGCAGCCAAGGGTTCGCCGATTCAGCGTCCAGAGTGACGTCCGCTGCAGAAACACGAGGCGTAATGAAGGATTTCATTTCGTTGGGAGAGTTTAAAGACGATGGAATCAAACCAAGTTTAAAAATCAAAGTTTACCTGCATATTTCAGAATCTTTTTGATCTCTGCGGGAAACAAAACACAAAGTTAATCTTAAGTTATAAACTGACACTGATGAAAGCTGTATTTGAAAGTCAAAGGAAGTCCTACCGCTGTCGGCCAGTTTGCAGATCAGGTCATTCAGCGTGGTCTCCAGTTTGGACACGGATCTCCTGATCATGCCAATACACGTGTCGGTGGGAACGCTGGTCTCAGACCAGTCTTTGACAGAAGGCGGAGTGCTAAGGGCCGGGAAGTTCTACGGAGAGATACAGCACAAGAAATGACTCACAAAAGAGCATGCACGCTGTCAGTATTTTAAATTATATGACATTAATTAGTTGACTTAGGTTCGGGAGCAGGGCCACACCTCAACCACAACTCCAACAACCTGTCAAGTCACTTTGAACTGGCCCTGTTTGTCTTCCACCCTCCCTCTCCTTTCCTTCTTCCAGTCACTTTCCACCTCATCACCTCATCCCTACGTCCTCTCCTCTGTCATCCCTCCCTGTTAAATCCAGTGCATACTTCTCTCACGTCTTATTCTAGGTATTGCCTGGGGGGCTGTAAGCAGCTCAGGTGGAAACACATCTGAGTCTCCCTTCGCCCGGCCTCCTCCTGCACGTTCTCGCTTTGACAGCCTGTCCTTAACATCATCGAACCTCACAAATTTCCATTTAAACCTTTAGATGAAATGTTTTTGTGGCGTGGGCCTAGCTCGTGGAAGTGCAATTACACTCCACAAAAGGCAGGGGGCACTGTTGTTGCAGCACAAATCATGTGAAATGAAAGAAGCCAAAGTTTCTCGCTCACCTTTAAGAAGTGAATGTGGTCGGCCCGTGCCACGTTCTCCAGGTCGGCGTTCCTCCTCTTCAGCTCTGCGATCTCCTGCTCCAGTTCGGCGATGAAGCCTTCGGCCCACCTCTCCGTCTGCCTCTGCTTCTCCTCTATGGACACGACCAGCTCGGCCTGAGTCCTCTGGATGGAGCGCACCAGCTCTGAGAAGACCTGGACGGTCTCCTCGATCTCCTGCTGAGCGCTGGCCTGAAGACAGAGACAAAACACACACAGTCCATGTGGGATGATAATCTCTGTGTAAATGCACGTGACAGATGGTGTTATTAACGTAGCAGCATGCAGAGCGCTGTGACAGCAGTCTATATTTGATCTCAGGGGGACTCACTTTATTCAGCTCCACACAGTGTTTGATGTCCTCCACCTTTTTCACTCTGTCCTGTATCATCTGCTGGACGTCTATTTCTGTCCTCTTCAGCTGCGCCTGCATGACATGATTTTGAGGTTGATGACACACGAGGCACACACACACACACACACAACAACAACAACCTGATAATTAAAAACATATCTCTACCTCTAGTTTTAGAGATATTTCCCCATGAAGCTTGATGATGAACACACACACACTGTGATTTTCATGATCACACAGTAAGTTTGGTTTGTACAAACTAGAGAACTCAACTGAAAGTTGCTTTACCATGACAAATAAAAAACATCTTATGTTTTTGATCTTTTGGTCCACCTCACCTTCTTCTCCGTCCATTCTCTTTCCACAGGGACCGTGTAGTGCGCCCTGTGGTCCGTCTCAGTGCAGAGCACGCACACGCAGGTCTGATCCTTCTTGCAGAACAGCTCCAGGAGCCTCTCGTGCTTCGGACACATCCTGTCCTCCATGTTGGCGACAGGCTCCATCAGCTTGTGCTTGGTGAACCTGGCGGAATGAGACCTCAGGTGCTCCTCGCAGTAAGAAGTCAGACACACCAGGCAGGATTTGACCGCTTTGGGCCTGCCCTCCCCAAGGCAGACGTCGCAGAGGACCTCCTCCCAGGAAGAAGGCAGGACAGAAGGAGAGGGAGTTGACGGTGAGCTTTGAGGAGATGGAGATGGAAGGATCTGAGGTGAGGGCAGTGGGGATGTTTGGGGCAGTGGAGGCGCCCCCTGAGCTGTGGCTTGGGGTGACGGCGGAGGAGAGGTTTTGGGTGGTATCAGCGGTGGTAACTCCTCCTTTTTCTCTCCTGCTTTCTCCTTCTTTCTCCTCTCCTCCTCTTGCTTCTGCTTCAGCTCCTCCATGAGCTGCTGCTTCTGATCTTTCACCAAAAGCCTCTCCTCATCCTCCTTTTTCCTTCTTTCCATTGTCCACTTCTTTTCTGTCTGCTCTTCCTCCTCTTCCTCCTCCTCCTCCTCCTCCTCGCTCACCTTCCCTTCGACACTTCTAACTCTGATCTCCTTGAACTGCTGCGCAATTTCCCTCAGGACCGTGTTGATGCTTAAATCAGGCCTTTTGTAGAAAGACTTCTTACACATGGGACACTGGTACAAAGGGCTGGTTTTCCAGTATCCCAGGATGCAGCTCTGGCAGAAGTTGTGTCCGCAGGGGATGGACACGGGGTTGGTGAAGACGTCGAGACAGATGGAGCAGTGCACCTGCTCTTCGGAAAGGTTCCCAGTGGTGGCCATTCCTACACGGCGGAGAGGCAGGGTCATTTTCAGCGCAAGCAACCAGGCTCTGAACGTGGCATCAAACCTGCTGTGATATTGAGGTCGCTGGGGTGAGATGGCGGGAGTTTAGTTGGGGGAGGGGTCATTGTTCATGCAAATCTACTGAGCAAAGCACGACAGGACTCATTTATTGTCACAAATTCAAGCCAAAGATTTGAAAATATTGATTCTGTAAATTCAAAATTTTACACCATCAAACTTTTTCTCTCTTTTTTGTAATAAATGAGCCTCTGTGAGTCTTGGGGGAGTGCTGTCAGACTGCGTTTATCTCAAGTTTAATAAGCTGCACCGATACTTCAAGATACTGGGGTTGGAAAGAAATTTGTATTGTCAGTGCAACACTGTTTTCAAGTTAGCTCAAACATATTTTTCGGCATTTACACAAAGTTATAAGCCGCTATTTGTGACATTTGTGTCTTTACTTAAACTTCAAGCTAAATATATCTTGCTTGGCAGCCTGCAAAGCTTTCACTTTCTCTGCTTGAGGCCTAGATGTTCATGGCAGACCAGATTAAGAAAAATACAAAGCAGAACTATCAGTCGAGTCAGTCATAAAGAGTAATTTAGGGTATTCTGACAGTGATACACGTCCAAATGTATAAACTTGCAGATAAGACTGCAGCAGAAAAAAAGTCCTCGGCTCAGGTCAAAGCTCTTAATCAGCCAAACAGAATTAAAAAGTCCAAAATACAAACAGCACTCCCCCAAGAGACCTTCAGTGCTGCACAGAGAAGCAGATGTGACAGTTCAGAAATGAAACGGCTGGCGAGGATGAGGAGGAAAAAAAAAAAAAAGCAGAGATTATGAAGGGAAACTCACCAGAGAGCAGCTGCGTCAAGGCTCCGCTGTACACTGACACATGAGACAGGCTGTAACCACTGCCACCTCCAACAACACCCCCCAACTCGCCTCCACCACTAACTCACATACACCTCAGACCCAAAATATACCCCGCCCTCCCTGCCCCCATCTCTTTTTTTACCCCAGATACAAAGTTATAACCCCCGCCCACCCCGGCCATGGCCCCCAGGAGGAATGACTTTAACCCTTCGGAGAATACCAACAGTCCAGCTTGAGCAAGGAAGGAGGACACAGGAAGTTCCCGTTTGGTAAAGCTCATTCTTGTGTTTTCTTGATCTTCTATGACTATGATTGTAGTTCTGTTGTTGCAGAGCTACTCAATATATATTTCACCTGCCTCAGGTGGGCGGAATTACTCAGAATTTTGGTTTCATGATTCTCACAGAAGTCACAAATTAGTGAAATAAATTCATAATTTTCACAAACAGTAACGGCAAATTTCTGATTTATTTGGTTGTATGGTTGTATTTGGAGTGATACGTACCAGAACGCGACCCACTAACATGCATAATGAAGCACTTTAAGTGTTTTAAGTAAGTGCAGCCGGTTAGCTTAGCTTAGCATAGAGAGTATAAACAGCTGGCTCTGTCTGAGGTAACAAAATCTGCCTGCTGGCACTTCTAAAGCTGACTAATATACATGACCTGGAGCCCCCGCTAGTTGCCTGGCAACCTTGCAATACAAGACTACAGCCAGGACAGTGTGGCCTATAACGACCAGTAAAAATACACAACGCCAATTGTTGTTTCTATACAGCAATTTTACACTCATTTTTTGCTATTTTTGGCTGTAGCTCCACATTTCATGTACAAACATGAGAGAGCTATCGAACTTCTTAGGTCCAGTGATCTACAGAGAGTCAAAGCCAAAACAATGAGCTGAAAGAGGATAAAATGACTAAGGAGAACAGAGTCGGTGATAATTCTCTGTGGGTTTGTCACTTTTACATTGCCCAGATGATCAGTTATTCATAATTTATAAAAAATAATGATTAGATTAAACCCTTTTTTAGATCTAGCGTCCTGTTTGGGAGACTCGAGACGAAAGGAGAAAAGAACAAGCTGAAAGACAAATTCCTGCCTCACAAGTGGAAAAAAAAGTATAGTCAGCTCTGTGTTTGTTTATTACTGATTATCTTTAATGAACAAGTTCAGAAAGAAGATACAAAAGCAAACATTTGATATAAAAAAGGAGGACATAGCTGAAAAAAATCCTGGGTCCACTTTAGGTTTTTAAAAAATGCCCGTTGCAAACATTGTCATAGTCCAACAGTACGTACAAACCTTGGCAAGTGTAGACATGAAAATTTAAATCGATTTAACTTCATTGCTTTTATCTGTAAAGTCTCCAAAGTCACAGAGTTACAGTCCAACAAAAAGTGCCAGAAGTTCAGCTTCTTCTTGACACATCCAACTAAACCAGGCCTACAAAAAAGTAAGAACCACAGGTCATATTTAGCCTTTGGAATAATCCTCTCTGTTCCCAAAATAACTTGAGATAAGATTATATAAAATACCTGTTGTCTATTTTTCATGAACCTAAATATAAATATATATTCCTCTGTCGTATCACACAATGCTTCCAAACAGTCTGTCAGCGGGTCATCGACCTCTGTAGGATCTGTATCGAACCTGATTTTACTCGAGCAAATGTAATAACATTGGTGTTGTAGTGGGTAGCGTTGACTTGCTTCGTCTTTACTTCATTGGAGTGAAAGTTGTTCGAGGTAAAGTGCTTTGCAAACATTAAAAACTGTCATAAAGTTGGCTCATTCCAAAGAAAACGTCTTACAATTTTACAACTAGATCATCTGTTCAAAAAGAAAAAGGAAAGTATCTGCACTTTGCTCCAAACGTTCATCATCCTTCATCATCAGAGATGTTCTAAAAGCTGTACCTGTGCTGACTCACCAGGCTTCTGACTGGCTGTCAGCCTCAGGTGTGTTTAACAGGGGTTATAATGAGAGGAGAAGAGTTTTTCCCGTCTTGGGTGAGACAGGGGCTGAAGATTGGGTACAGACTCTCGCTAAAGGTGTCGGTGAAGGTGTAGAGATGCAGACGCGCCTTCACGTCATAGAAAGAAATATGGCCTCCTTCATAATCCAGGAAGATTCCCACTTTACTGGGTTGAGACTGCAGCATTAGAGGCAGGCGGGAAGATGCCAAAGCCTTCACCTCCCCGCTCTTCAGCCACAGGCACCAGTATCCCCCCTCGGGGCTCAACCTGATTTCACCCTTGCGACGGGCCGACGAGCTGGCCATTCCGAGCGTCCAGGCCGTCTTGCGCCCCGTGTCCACCTCCCAGTAGTGTCGCCCGGAGGCGAGGCCTTCCCGGCCCAGGACGAAGAGGGCGGGGCTGAAGCGCCTCGGACCCTCCGAGTGGGAGCTCTTACGTTCTTCATATCTCACCTGGCGACCGTCATCGGACACAACCAGGTTCCTTTGGGCGGTGCCAGGGTCCAGTATCACCTCACCTGGACAGAGCAGAGAAGAGTCTGAAGTTCATGTGCATGTTTAAGAATCACTTCCATCTAAAGTTGGCTTTAAGTAGAAATAAAGAGGGTTTAGCTGAATGCTTTTCTAAAGTGTGTCACTGAATTTGATTAAGACAAAGTTGGAATGTTGGAAAAATTGCTTAGATCCTTTATTTAAGTAAAACCAGCCATACCACAACATAGAAATACAAAAAAAGTAAACAACTAGTGTAGAGATGTGTAGAAGTATTGATAAAATGCACGTAAAGTACTGAAACTAAAAGTACTTTTCAAATGCATGGCCCCTTTCAGAGCTTGCAATGAGCTGAGCCAGTGTTAACTTCTTTATTTTTATTTATACGTGGAGTTTGGTGGCCTTAAATCTCCACATCTCCAACCTGACAGTTACAAGAATTGCAGACACCTGTGTGGGTATGCAGGGCCTATAAAACTTCCAATGATTTGCATCATATTTTATAAACTGATCGTGCACTTTGTATGGAAAGTTCAAGTATCTCAAAAAAAAATGGCACCATCTTGTGGCCAAATTGAAGAACTGGCTGTCATATTCAGCTTTGGTTGCACTGCTCAAGATTGTCCAAAAAAAAAAAAAAATCCAGCACGCTTCTAAAATCTCTCATAAGAAGTTTTTTACTTTAGTCAATGTAGTCTTACTCACTTGAGTAGTTCTGTACCTTCCGGAGCTCTGAGAGAGAGAAAGAGAGAGAGACTAAGTCAGCAAGTCATTCAGCTGAAGAGTCAAAGTCAAAGCAGATGGCACGTGTGGGTGGTAAACATGTAGATCTAATCCAGAGCTGTAAATGCTCAAGTGCTCATGTGCTGCTGTCAGTCAGCTGCCTCCCCATTGACTCCGAGAGGGATGAGCTGCGACATCAACACTATCTCCATCTGTCCGACCATCTTGTATGTGTGAACGTGTGAGTGTGGTGCTGGTGGTGCTGGTGGTGGTGGTAGGGGGGTGGTTGGTGCAATGATGAGTCACTTTTCTATTTCAAAGTGCTCGTACAGTGACCTACATATCCGTGTTTTGGGTTTTGCATAGCAAATATTCGACACCGGAGGGCGCATTTTACTGTAAATAATGAATTTAAACTGTTTTAATGCTACAGAATAACAGGAACACCCCACACAGATTTAGTTTTGTGGTATTTCTACTGCACGAGGTGCACACACCTTTCCCGTACAGCCTCTTGAGCTCCTCCTGGAACTTGTCGATGAGACCGCTGACGGAGGAGCGGATGGTTCCCAGGTAGAGGTCAGTGTTGATGCTGACCGCCGACCAATCAGCGGGCTCGGGCGGGGGCGGCAGAGTCGCCAGATTCTAGGAGGGAAACGAGGAAGAGGAAGGTTAAGCAAGGTGAGGTGGAATTAAAATGTAATGATGCCCCGGGGGGGATGAAGTCTTTGCACGCTGAATGTGACACTGACGGCGAGCCGCAGCCATGAAATCAGCTTCATGGGGTAAAAACAGTCCTGACAGCGGTGCACGTTTATCTCCATGAATCTAAGTCAGGCCGACACGTGATCACTTTGGCGGAAAAATCAGGGCTGGATATCGTCCAGATACGTTCATTTACATGATCAGACGCAGAGCAGCGGATGCATTCGTGCATTCGGGGGTCTGTGTGCCGATTTGCTTTTCCCACATACTATCCGGAAAAGATTCAAACGAGCGACTTCAAAGACGACTTTCATGAGAGAAAATCAACATTTTATCTTGGTAAACAGTCCAGGATGAATCCACAAGGGGGAACTTCCATAACAGCTGGCTCTATTCATAGAAGCTTTTGATGTTCTCCTAGCAACTACAGCTGGTGTAACCATGGAGGTCCCCTGGATAATTGACTGTGTGGATATTATTCAGATGAATAATAATGATGGAAAACAGAGAGATATTTTAAAATATATATATTGTCTCGGCCTGGTTGGTAACTTCGTCTGTTAGGGATATATTTCAGATCTTCACGACAGTCTTGCTGCGTCCTGAATGCATGTAAAGTCTGTTTTATGTATGCCGGAAACGTGATTAATTAATTAATGAATTTTTAAATGAAAGAATCGGAGGAGCTACGCCAAAAAAGCTGGAGAAAAGTGGGACGTCGTGGAGGGTGGTGCAACAGACGACAGACAAAGAAATGTTTGAAGTGTTTGAAAAACATCTTACATCACTTCCTGTTGTTACAAAATGACATCTCTGGGAACACAATGAGTGTTTTCAAGACCTTAACCCTGACTCTAACTATGTATGTGAAGTTTCCATCTTCTGAACGTCACTCGTCAGCCCCGGTCCTACCTGGAGGAAGATCACTTTGTCCTGGGTCTGCGTGTAGGCCTCCAGCTCGTTGCTCCTCCTCCTCAGCTGGTTGAGTTCGTTCTCCAGGCCTCGGGCCAATTCCTGAGCGTGACGCTCGGCCTCGCGTTGCCTCGTGGCGATCACCTCCACCAGCTCCGCCTGACTCTGCTCCACCATTCGCTGCAGCTCCGCGTACACCTGCCAGCTCTCCTCCAGCTCCTTCTGAGAACTAGCCTGCAAAGGAAGAGACGAGTTCGAGTCAATTTAAGTGAAGATCGACTGAAGTTAAACGAATGTGTCACTCGGTACAGAACTACTGGTAGAGGTGTCTGCCTCAAGCCTCAAGAGGTAGAGTGGACCGTCCGCTAATCAGATGATCTTGGGTTCGATCCCCAGCTCCTTCAGTCTGCATGTCAAAGTGTCCTTGGGCAAGACACTGAACCCCAAATTGCTCCTGAAGGCTCCACCATGGTGTGTGAATGTGTATGATTGGTTATTTTTTGGATGAACTTCTCTGTAGTATTTGTAGTTTAAACTAATTTTAACATCTCTATTTGTTGCTTCCCTTTATTCAAACTGGTTGACATAAATGTCTATTTTTTTGGGCTGTGATAGAGCGGGTTGTCCGCTGATCAGACGGTCTCCAGTCTGCATGTTGAACTGTCCTCGGGCGTGATACTGAACCCTAAATTGCTCCTGAAGGTCGTGCCAACGTGTGTGAATAAATTAGCTCCTGTCTGATGAGCAGTTGGCACCTTTGCGATGCCGTTCAGTGTACGAACGGGCGGAGAGATGCGTAGTGTCAGTCCGTTTATAGGTGGTTATTTTTATTCTCCTCTTTAATGTGTTTCATTCTGATTTCACTTGTCTTGATGCTTTTTTGTCTTCTGTAAGTTCACAAGTTTACAACAATGCCTTGTTGTTGTTGACGGTGGGATTAAAATCACCATTGTGTGTGTGTGTGTGTGTGTGTGTGTGTGTGTGTGTGTGAAGAGTCTGCCACTGCTTGTCTAACTGGACTAACAGGTTCCGTCTTCTTGCAGCCAAGCGTAGGAAACTACCAAACGTTTCACCTCGCAGACGTTTCAACACGGCTCTCAAATCCTCAGTTATGTTTTTACTCTCTCCTCTGTGTTGTATCTATGATGATGAGTCCTCTTCAGAATTCAGAAGAATCTGATAATGTGTTATTATCTCCAACATCGACATAACAACGTATAGGCGTGCAGTCGTGTTTGTACAGTACACACACACACACACACACACACTCTGGTAACTGGATCCTCATTGTATTTGTAAAAACGTCACAGAGCAGGAAACTACGAGAACCTGAGACGTTTTTCCAAAGAAAACAGACGAAAGAAATCAGATCATTGTTCATTTGTTACCCAAAAATCAGTTTACTTTGAGCCTGATGGTGTTTAATCTGCAGTGTTTGACACTCTTATATTAATTACTGAATCATTATAATTCAATCACTTTTCCGTCATTTTACTTTAAACCTTTATGTGTGTGAACAGTGTTCATCTTTTCATTCCTCTTCCTTGAGGTTAATTTTACAGTAAATGGGGCTGTAGTTAAAAACAGGGCGTGTGGAACCAAAGAGAAAGTTTTAGGCTCGTCTCACCGGTTCGACGACCACAGACACGGATCTGAGTCTGTCGAGACGAGAGGCATGAGACAGATCTGTCCTGACAGAATGTCTCACGGACTTTCTAACAAAGCGAAGGTAAATCTATAGTGTGCAACCGAAACGTTATCCCACCGCCAGCTGGGTGTCCTGTTAACGCACCTTTAAGCGCTCACGTTTTGTGTTTGGTGCTTGTTTGCGAGTGTAAATAAAGCTTTGAGCTCTCAAGAGGGAGGACTGAGCAAATATTTCACATGCTGTACACGAGGAACTAGTAGAACTAGTATTTGGGCTGTCACCCACGTTGGTTAAATTCTTTAAAAACCTGAGAATTAACTCCAAAACTTCCAAACGTGTTGTGTTTCCTGGGTTCCAATAACACACACTCACATCGAAGGCTCGCAGACATTTTGGTTCTTGATTCTTCTCTTAGCTGACTCACCTTGATGACCTTGATGGATTGTTTGATCTCTTCCAGTTTCTTGGCTCTCTCCTTGATCAAATGTTTGAGCTCCGACCTCTTTTTACCCAGAGTGCTCTGCAGGAAGAAGAAGAAAATCAGGTTTGAGGCTCACTGAAATCAACATCCACACAGCTTTGCACCAAGAAGACCACGTCAGGGTCAGTGAGGCCTCAAAAGCGGCTACGTGTCAAACCCTGAGTTGTTTTGTTCGTACCATCTTCTTCTTCCACTCGTGGTCGGTGGAGACGATGTCGTGGGACTTGTGCGTGGCCTCGGCGCAGGCCGTGCAGATGCATACGTGGTCCGTGCGGCAGTAGACCTCCAGCAGACGTTCGTGTTTCTTGCAGACCTTGTCCTCCAGGTGGAAAGTGGGTTCGATCAGACGATGAGACATGAGAGTCTTCACCTGCGTGGAGGAAAGACAACCATTGATTTGAATGGGCAAATGTAGGAATAACAAACTCAGGGAAAGTGGTTTATATCCGCAGACGTGGTAGGAAATCTACCCACAGCTAGTGATTGGCCAGAAACTGGCTGTCTGAACCTGACAATGACGAGTGATCCTGACTTTATTAGACATGATGGATTGAATGACCTTTACCCAACATCACTTTAAACTTATATCAGCATTTTTTCAATCCTACAAAACATTATTTGAAATTTCAGTTCAACATTTCACAAAGTCAAATAATACCAAAACACTGGTACAACAATGGTACACTCTTAAAAATGCATATTTGATCTGAATATTTCAAATATATCAAGGTGTTATGGTATATAATTGGGAATATATGACAGTATCATTGAATAATGCAGTACATGATGTCAAACGGTTTAGAAAAAGTTGTATTTTACTCTTGTTAAATGTTTTAATTTAAACACTTAAACACTTAAAAGTTCAATCACATAAATAATTCAATAAATAAGCAGAAAAATCTTCCAATATAATAATAAAATAACAAAAAAAAGGTAACAAACATTGCCATTTATTAACCTTACAATAATCATAAAGAAGACAGACGACTGACCTTCTTATGGTGTCTGAGATGGGCCTCACAGAACGACCCGGGACAGTTCACACAAGACTTGATCGCCTTCAACTTCCTCCCGATGCAGCCATCACAGGGAACCTCACCGGGCCGGGCAAACTCTCCAGTGTCGGGTCCCGGAGAGCCTCCGTGGCCTCCGTCTGAGCTCAGGTTGAGCGTGGATCCCCGCGACGAGGCGGCTCCGGCTCCCCCGGCCCCTCCGGTCATCACCAGCCCCTGGAACTGGGTGGAGATCTCGGCCAGCACCCTGTTGACGCTCATCTCTGGTTTTCTGGAGTAGCTCTTCTTGCACATGGGGCAGGTGAACTTCTTGCTGTGGTTCCAGTAGCCCTGCAGGCAGGCCTTGCAGAAGCTGTGGCCGCAGGGTGTGGAGACGGGCTCCACGAACACCTCCAGACAGATGGAGCAGGTGAACTGCTCCTCGGAGAGGAGCCGGCCTCCTGGAGAGCTTATGCCTGAAAGAAAGAGGGAGGAGATGGGACACGATGAAGCCTCTGCACAAGAAGATAAGCTCACCACTCCTTCTAAACATACTACATGAAGGGTTTGTTTGGCCTCCAGTGTGTGTCACCAAACACATCCGAGAGGGTCGTTCACACCTTTAGATTAGGGACACTTCACTCCATGTCATGGGACGTGGAGTGAAGTGTGAATTGGTGTGAAACTTTAGCAGCTGCACAGGAACATTTAGAAAAACATGATGTAATATTTGACCCAAACCACGATATGAGAGGTGTATGTAGTTTCTTGTGCGCTGTACACGGGCTGATATCGGATGGAGCCAACCGCAGCAGTTACCCGGCGTCCCTTTTATCGCAGTCAGTTAAAGAACACTGCGTAATGCGTGTTTACAATCTCGTGGAGCGGTGAGCAATGAGTTCAGGATAAGCGGCGTGTTAGCTGCCCTCAGTTTTGACTACAGGGTCAAAGGTCAGTGTGTGCACAGATAGGATTGAGTATTGTTCTTTAGGCACGGTCATAAAACATCACAGAGAAGGAGGGAAAGAACGATGAATGTAATTATGATTATCTTCAAAAAATAGACGTGCATTGGTTCAGTTATAAAAGGAGGATGTAGTTTATGTTCAGATAATTCAATGTATTCAAGGTTTTATCTAACGAATGACTCTGTCTTTGTCTTTTTGGTGATAATCTGCTGTATTTTCAGCTGTTTTGTTTTGGGAGGGAAGGAATCTAGAGAGCAAACAGATGGTGACTACAGCTTCTAATCTTAAACTACACTCGGAGAGGTGATGAGTAAGCGTGGACAAACAGAAACGGCACAAATCTTTGCGAGTATAACCACGAAGAAGCAGGGAGATAGTTTGACGACACGATGAGAAAAACAACTTTTTCCATCCCAGATTTCATAAAGGTCATTTGATATTCAGCGCCGGGCAACAACACAAAGCCTTTTTTTTTTTTCTTCACGTAAGCAGGAAGTTTAAGAGTGTCACTCCGTCCGCTGGTGGGTGAGAAACTATCTGAGGAATGTAGAAACTCAGGACCTTCTACCTTTACAGCACCTGCTACTGCTGTGTGAAAGAAAACACACAAGTCCCACTGGGAACTTACACAACAACCCACAACAACTGTACACTCAGACTAGACCGAATCAGTATTTTTGATGTTTTCTGGTTGTTTTTGTGATTTAATGTGCCGACTTTAATGGAGTTTTAGTCACTGGGAGCTAAAGTAGACAAGATTCTGACATGTCAGCCAGCACAACATCATCCCAGCTCATGAAGTCAGTGATTTTTTGATCATTTCACAGCATCTGTCATTCTTCAGCTCACAGGCTCTACAGAAAACCAGACTTAACAAGAGACTCACAAAAAAAACAACAAAATAAAGTCGAAGAAGTGAGAAGACGGGAAGATAAAGTAGAACTTACTCTGCATGTTTGCCTCTGACGTGGAACACCACAGTCCTTCACTTCATGTACTTTGCTATGAGGCTCACGCCGACAGGTGCTGCACTCTTCCTGAAACCTGAAGTGTCCCTCCCACTCTCGGTGTGACACACCCGAGCTCACACACATGCCCTCGTCTTGTTATCACACTCTCTCTTCAAGTGTTTAAACCAAACGACGCGCTGTGTTTGAACAGAGCTTTACCTGAAAAGACTTGAAACAGCTGAATGAATGCTGTGGGGATAAAAAAGTTTTGTTGTTGTGTCACTGTAAAAGGTTACAGCTACATCTACTGTTCATGTGCCCTTGGACCTTATTTATGACTAATAAGCGTCATACTGATATCGGGGTCTAGATTTGAAAGAACACACACTCATCGTCTATTTTTATTGGAGATTGTGTGATTATCTGAGAATAAATGATGAAAAATTGAGAACAAAAATCTTCCTTGCACAAAACAACCGTTTCACAGTACATTTCTTTCAAATTTAGGAAAAAAATTTGTTGTTTTTAGTATAGTTTATGGTAGATTCACAGATTTTTAAAAACACTGGAACAAGAAAGAACAAGAAAACTGTTTTAATGAAAAGACGAAAAATAAAACTTAACATACAAACATACATGAAGAACATACAGGTACAAGAAAATGCAAAATAATGAAGATTTCAAACTATAATAACTTACTGTATGAGACTTTTTTATTACAATGACTTTACAAAAATAAAATATCTGTCTTAGCGATGGCCTCAAACTGCCACATCTACTGAAGTTCAACATTTCTATGATGGCTGCTAATGACAACCTGAAAGATTAAACTAACTTGTGCTGTACTAAACTGTACAGTATGCTAATGTTATTGTATAAAAACATGATTTATATACAATACAATCCATTTTATGGATAATTAAAAACAAACATATCAGAAGCCTCGATGGTTATGTTCTTCATTTCAGCTTCTTCCTTTAATTTTATGTCAAAATAAAACACAGACAAAGACTGGAAACATTGTTGATATTTATTTTAGAGAGAAAATATTGTAGCCATGTTTTAAACTGTTCAGTGATATACAGAATATCATTTTAAAAATCATGCAACTGAAGATACACTGCTTCAAGTTACCGGCACAAGAACTGACATTTTCAATGTGTTGAAAATCAATCAAGAGCACGTTAACTGAGACCAAGTCAAGACCAAGACTACAGTGTATCAATACGGAGGCCAAGACAGGCCGAGACCAAGTCAAGACCAAGACTAAGACCAGAGAATATGTAGCCTACTTATCCCGGTAACAGAAATCTCTTTGGGTGAGGCAATCATCAACAGAAAAATATTTACAAATGTCAAAAAATCCACGTCACAAACTGAGAGATTGCTACAGTACTGTATTACAATATATTATAATACACAATGAATGCCTTTATTATGCAACCCTACAGCTCACACATCAACTAACTGCTTGATTTCAAGTCAAAGTTGACTTTAAGAGGAGCTACCTCCTTCTTTTCTGCTGCCGAGCACGGATCAAATACGGGGTAGATCCTGCCTTTGAAGTCGCACTTTGTGAAGGTGAAGATGTGAGTCTTGGCCTCTACGTCGATGAACGACACCTCTCTCTCCTCGTAATCCACAAACACCCCCACCCTCTGCGGAGGAGGAGACAGCGTCAAAGCGAATGGATTCCGCGTGCACGCGAAATACCGCCATCCGTCCCCGTGACCTACGGCCCACAAGCCGTTTTCCGGAGACGGTGCGATCTGTTCCCCCCTCTTCAGAGTGCCGGAAACGACTCCCAGCACCCAGTTGGATTTCCCCTTCACCTCGACCTCCCAGTAATGCCTGCCCATGGTTAGACCCCGCGTTGCAACGGCAAAAGTGTTTTCCATGAACCTCGCAGGGCTTGTTGGAATCTTCTGCTTCTTCGGAGACTGTCTGACTTCTTTCCCGTCTTCAGAGACGATAAGCCAGGGCCCTGCAGTGTTGGGGTCAATGGTGACGTCCGCTGGTAGAATACACAAGACGTGACACTTTTCTTATAATGACACATAGCATTCAGGTCTAAGAGGAAATAAGCGACTGAATCTGAATAAAGATCACGTGAAAAATGACAAACCTGCAAATGTCTGCACTTTTTGAAGCTCTGTGGGGGTAAGATAGGCCGTAATTAGCAATGTGATAAATGAAGCTGCTGATGTGATGAATGATAAATGACGGTGTAATTAAATGAATAGAAAAATAGCTCAATTTATCAAATCACCTGTGGTGTCGAATCATCTTTGGGACAACATAGTTTATCACTTTTTTTTTTACTGTTTTCATCAAGTGACCTTCCAGCCATCAGACTGCCAACGACAACATTTATTTATTCATTTCTAATGTCATTTTTTTAAACCCACTTTTTAGTAATCGACCCATGAAGCGTCTTACAGGACCAACACAGGCAATCTGTCATATTTGTACGAGCATTTTCACATCTCGAATTCGTCCCACTTCCATGTATTTAAAGTAGAACGAAGGCCAGACCAGTAATTGTGAATGTGACTCTGCTTCAGACTTACCAGCGGCCGACTGTGCTCTAATTTCAAGGTCGATGAACTCTCTCGCATTGATCAAAGACGTCCGTATATAACCCAAGAAGTCCACCTCATTAACGGGGACGCTTGGCCAGTTCTGAGTTGATGGAAGTGTGTATGCTTGCTTGAATTCCTGTCGACGGGAAAAAAGAAACACGGTTGCTGCTGTTGTTGTTAGCACACAGTACAAAAGTCGAGATTGGACTGTTCCCACGCTGACCTGGTGGAGGGTGACGTGGTCTTCAATGTGCGGGAGCCGCTCCAGTTCGACGCGTTTCTTCTCCAGTTCGTCAATTTCCCGCCTCAGCTCTCCGACGAGCCTCTCAAACCTCTCCTGTGCAGCATCGTGCCTCGCCTCAATCTCCTCCATGAGCTCTTCGTGGGTCTTCTTCATGGCTTCCATCACGGACATGAACACCTGAATACTTGCCTGCCTTTCGTTCTGTGCATGCTCCTGAAAGTCAAGTCGAATCTGTTACAAGTGTGAGTCTTATATATCAGTGGTCATTAAGCAAATTATATCAACCATCATTGATATTTTCTTGTTAAATTGAAGTTATTTACAGATGACTTGGGCAGCATTTATGACTCCAAAACAATATTTTGTGTAGTCTGGGTCAACTTGGCATTATGAAACATAACACAAAACAAATTGATTATAGTAAAAAGTAAAATCTTAATAAAATGAAATGGAATAAAATAAATGATGACAGAAATAAATAAACCAATAAATACTAAAACCAAAAATCATAAAATACATTAAAGCCGGACTGAAGTAACTAAAGTGAACTGATGCCTAAAAGAAAAAAGGTGAACAATAAAAACAAAAACTTCCAAACAACATTAACTAAAACTAAAAAAGGCAACATTTCCTGCAGAGTATGTCTGTTCATAAATATGGAAAGAAGTTGAAGTTGCAGTCGGAATACAAATACTAAAAGAGATTTAAACGGCAGTTCAAATAGAAGAGCTTCGTTGAAACACACATATCAGTGTGTGAATGTATTTACATTGTGGTAAATGCTGCCTAATTGGAGCTACACTGGGAATAAAACCATGATGAAATCATTTCAGTGACACTTTATTGTTTTTTTGTCGAGTCAGACGGGAAGTTGTGTGACCATAAATGGTCATTTGGGAGCATTTCTTTGTTGAAACGAGCCCCTCAGGTGGACAGATTGGGGATTCATTAAAGCAGATTACTAACAGGTGTGCATTAGTTAAGGTGAATGTGCACAGCTGTTAGATACGAGCTGCTCTGTGCTGTCTGTAACACTATGACTTCCCTTCCCTCAGCATTAGGAAGCTTTTTCTTTTGACGTGTTGACATGTGAGGGGTTTGAACTCACCATGGTTTGTTTCTGTGAGCGATTGATTTCTTCAATCCTCTTGTGCCGGTCCTGAATCATCAGGTCCAGTTCTCTCTCTCTTCTCTTGATCTGAACCTGGGAGGAGAAAACCTTTATTTATTTTAAAAACACTGACAATCTGTAACCTTTTCCTAACTCTGAGATACAATCACACTCCTGTAAACTAGTGAGGCAATGACTCAGACCATGTGAAGGCTCATGTGATCGGGTAACCTTCCCAAAGACCGGTTTTACAATAAATGTCCTTAAACCGAGATAAAACTAACGTCAGTTCAAGATTTTCCACCATGCGTTGCTGTGAGGAACTTCCAATGCCAAAAAAAAGCATCATCACCTTCAGAGTGATTCAGCAGATTTGGATAGAAAACGTTGCGGGAAGGCTTTCAGCATAAAATGAACTAAAATAGCATCAACAAATAAAACCATGACTGAGACATGTTGAGGCCTAAAGGCTTGATCACACCAGAAAGTGGGACAGCAGCATTTTTGCAAAACATTTGGTTGTAGACACTTTGGTGATGTAACGATTGCTTGCTGCACTACTGTGGCTGGTGAGGTAACCACTAACACTCTAGTCGGCCAAGATTTTGGCACCTGAGGCGTTTGGGTTTCCGTTTGTGGTCCGAGTAGTTTTGACCAATTATGTTTCAGGGGGGATTTTGTTGCAAAAGTCTGTCGAGCAAAAGAAGCAAAAGAACACATTGACAGAAAGGCAAAGTCAGAGTGGCCGTCATCTGATGATTTAGCTTTCTGTTGGTTTGGCTAGAGATGAACAGAAATGTGTCTTTCTCATCTTTCTTGTATATCAAGTTGCTACCTGGACTGCAGATGAAGTCTTGGCCGAGATATCCGATATCAGTTTTCCATGGTTTCAGAGGAAGGCCAAAAATATTGACTTGTCCCCAGAGGTCAAACCATTGTCGAATGAAAGCTGATCTCCGATTTGGAGAAATGAAATGAAATGAACAAAATTCTCTGCAAAATTTAGTCGGCTTTGGACGGCAGTGCGACCAGACCTTGATTTAATTAGCAAATTTTAACCCCAGCATCTAAAATATAGACGACATTTCATGTACAACGAAATGTTCCCTGCAACAAAGACCGCTTCATCGTCAGCGAAATGTCGTTCTGCAAGAAACTAGAAGCTAGCTTTTTATTTGATATGAAAAACAGCAACCACTTAATGTTTGTGCCGTAAAGCAGTCCAGCTGATTTCCCACCCAACGCCAAGGCTGCCAGCCTTCTTGCCAATGGTCTTGTTTGTTTATGGTAATCCCATGGTTATACGGTAGTTCTCACTGAGGTCATGGAACGACTTATTGATCTTAAACTGCTCCATGCAGTGTGGAATCCTTTTCAGCATTTAATAATATTTAATTATGATGTGTAAGATGTTTTCTGCATGAAGGGGATGTTCTGTAAATCCAGAATAACAAGATAAAAACCGAATTTTACCATTTTCTGCTGTGCCAAGGCCTCTGCCGTCACCACTTGGTGCCGCCTGTGGTCGGTCTCGGCACAGATCTGACATATGAACTTTTCCTCCTTCTTACAGAACAGCTCGAGGATCTTCTCGTGCTTCGTACATCTCCTGTCCTCCAGGTTGCTGACTGGTTCGATCAGTGTATGTTTGCTCAGGGCTGCTGCTGTCTTGTGAGGCTCCAGGTGACTCTCACAGTAAGACGCCATACACACCAGGCAGGACTTCACGGCCTTTAGTCTGACACCTGCGCAGACATCACACGCCACTTCACCAGCTTTGGCCTCAGCGCCCGCGACTCGGGCTGCAGCTGTGTTTCTGAAGTGATCGACTACCTCTCGGAAGGTGGTGTTGATCCGAAGCTCAGGTCTCAGGTAAAATATCTCCTTGC
This sequence comes from Protonibea diacanthus, assembly GCA_028641955.1. Lineage (NCBI taxonomy): Eukaryota > Metazoa > Chordata > Actinopteri > Sciaenidae > Protonibea > Protonibea diacanthus. The sequence continues at coordinate 2,540,985 of CM053998.1, read as the reverse complement.
ACAGTGGACAGCGGCACACCTCTGTGCTGTCCCAATAGTTTTCAATGCAGAGCTTGCAGAAGTTGTGTCCGCATGGAGTCGACACCGGGTCAGTGTAAAGCTCCAGACACACTGAACAACAAAAGTTGTCCTTATGCAGTTTGTCTGCCATGTCTGGAAGCTGAAAAGAAAGTGAAACTTGCTCTTACAGAACATCTTTAAAGAAACTATGTAGCATGAAATGATGCAAATAAAAACTTTCACTCTATTGTTAAATCAAACTTTCTGTATTATCGGTGTATCTCTACAAGGAAAAGTCCCGTACAAGCAAAAATAAACAGGTTCACTGGAATGTTGAAGATTAAAAATAGGTTGTCTGTTAAACGTCGTCAGGTAAGATGAAATAACTTGTGCGTTATCTGGATAAAAAGTATTCATTCATTCATTTTTAAGCTTAAATATTTTTTCAGCATCTGATTTTGGATCATTAAACTCAAAAATCTACTGTGAACGGTTTCTGAGCACCCCGATTGAATGTTTGAGCCCTAAATCGTAGCTAGTTACAAGAAAATCGCGAGACAACTTCTCCCACACATTCAATAAAATATCCAAATCTATCAATGTACCCACATTCATGCCCGGCAGATATGGATTATAAAATATCAAAACATACCTGTGTTTCTCTTGGCTCTTCGCTGAGGTGTGACAAGTATCGGGTGTGATTCTTTTTTATTTCCTGTTTGGGTCACTGGGTGTTACTGCTGAAACATGTCATCTGTGATTGGTCCATTATGTCGTTTCAAATTTGCATGTTTAACAATGAAGCGTCAGCTCATGTCTGACTGACAAATAAGGTTTTATGCGGGAATATGAAGCCATCGAGGCTTTTCTCGTCACACGGAAGTGGTTGTGGTTCCTTCCTTGGCTCAGAGTAACAAAAAGTTCTTGCACTAAATGCTAAATGTCAGTTGGGTGTTGTGAATGATTATTGGTAAAAACAACAAGTTTATCAGAGCAGAACTAAAACTGTCAACTTAAAATACGTTCACAGGTTATTTTATTTTTTGAATTTGTCTTCCATACCTCATAGCATGGGGTCATTAAACTGTACACATTTACAAATCACAGTACATTATTTTTTTATTTAACAGTTTTGACGATGCACACATGGATTCTGAACACACATTTGCAGATTTACATTCTCACATTCACAAATTTCACTTTGCATTCAGTCTTTTATGACAGTGACACAACTCTGGCTCATATTTCTAAAGTTAAATTTAAAAATATTTAAATTCCCTTCACACTGTTGGTTCATAAGTTTTCAGTTTAATGCAGTCAGCAGCATTAAATGTGTTTAGAAGCTGCGATACTTCATTTCCGTCACTAGTGGGCGGCCTTAAGCTGGCACTGAGGGAACACCGGTTCCTGCCAACACTTTACATTCATGTTGCATTTTCCCCCCTATACAATAACTGATGCTGTTGCCCATGGCAACGCATGTGCACAACAATAAAACAGGCGGAAATCCTCACGTCGTTCACATCAGCATCCAAAAGGAACAACGCTGAAAGCTGCTGCAGCAACCAAAGAACCGGCGTGGTCATGATACAGTTGAAATCATCATTTTACAAGCTGTTCTTCAGCTCCTGGGGTTCAAACCGGCCCCCCGCCGACGTCTCAAACTGATTGATTTCTCTGCTCTGCAGCACATTGACAGCATTGATGTCAACGAGATGCTGAAGAGCGGGCTCTGTTTCTAAAAATGACCACATGTCCAGGTCTCTGAGATGTTATTGATCCCTCCTCACTTCCTGCAAATGTCACCGCGTCTCTATTTATCTGTTGCATATTAGTGATCGTCTCACATGTCTTCATTTTTGCCACAGTTTCTGCTGAGAAGCCGTCCGCGCTCGCGTTGTCTCGCCGTCTTACTCCACCGGCTAAAGTTGGGAATGTAACATGTGCATGTTGGAAAAACTTCCCTCCAGAAAAAGGCAGAACTTACTGTTTTTATTGGTGCTATAAATCTGATTTAGATGTCTCTTTTGCTGTGTGTGTGTGTGTGTGTGTGCGCGCACGTGGGCATGCATCTGTGCGTGCATGCTGTAATATTCAGTGTAGCCCCCTACAGCAAACCCACTGCAGTGATTGTGTCGCATGATGTTATGGAGCTACAATTTCTTGGAGTGTGGTGGTGGTGGTGGTGGTGGGGGGGGGTTCTGCTTTCTCTCCCTGTCGCAGTGTCAGTCAAGGTAAATGTATTCCTCCCTCCCTCCCTCCCTCCTTTTTCCTCCCCCCTTTCTCTCCCCCTCTCCAGCTCTTTTGTGTATCCATCCATCTTTTCATCTTTTCCACCCATCTGCCTGCCTTTTTCTTTTTGACTCTCTCCCCTTTGTTCTTTTCTCTCTCTTTGTTTGATTTTTTTCCATAACCCAATCCAAAGGTTCTTTTTCAGGTTTATAAATAGAAGCTATGCTCTCTCTCTCTCTCTCTCTCTCTCTTGTTCTCTCCATTGCTTCCTGTTTTCTCTCCTTCCTTGCAACCCGAGTCTCAGCTTGAAGCTACAATGCGCTGTGTTTTTCCCCGTCTTGAACTCCCCCCCCCTCCCTCCATCCTCCTCCTCCTCCACACACCTAAACTCCCCCATGTAGCACCTCCATCTCTCTCTTTCATGTTATAATTTGAAGAACCCTGCCTGCGAATAAACACAGGTCTCTTCTGCGTCTTCCTCTTCCCTCTCAAACACACAAGAAAACCCCGTAAGCTCGCTCTCCGTAGAGTTTTCTCACATCTCAGCATGTTGCTTCCTCCCCCCCTCCACTGTGTCATCTTCCGCCTTCCCCCCTTGACGCGCTCTGGTTTCTTTATAAGGAGGGTATCGCTGCTCTCACCTCCTCCTGGGGATACGGTAGCGTTAGTTGAGCATTATTGATAGTCGGTGAGGATAGTGTCACGCTCTCTATGTTAGCGATAACCTCACCGAGCCCCGGCAAACCGGAGGACAAAACTCGCAGCTGAAATGATGTCGGCTGGGTCTGATCATGCGGCGTTCCTCAGCAGGGTAAAGACTGTAGATTTTAATCCCAGCTGGGATTATTCTCTTTGGACTTTTTAGTGGAAGTGAGCTGAACTTGATTGCAACATTCCTGCAACGATTCATCAGTTTGAAATCGACCGCCGACTTTTTTGATGATCGATTGAATCGTAAACTCAATTTCTTTGGCTTTAGGACAAAACACATTTGAAGACGTCGCCTCGGGCTCTTTCTGACATTTTACAGACCAAAAAAACTAAAAAAAATGAATCATCGACAGATTGATCATGAAAACAATCGTTAGTTGCAGCCCTGCGCTTGACTAAACCCGCCACCACTGGATGGTTACGTAAGAGTATTGGTGCAAACTGAAGGATTGATTGTTCCAAAGTGTTGTGGCACAGCTGAATCAGTGACATAACATGTGAATTACATCATCATCAAAGTACAAATAACGTACAGTACAGCTATCTTTCACCTTTCTTGTAAATAAAGGGCTTTGTTCCTCTCAGCTCTCAGCAAGAAAGCGAATAAACGTCCAGCTAACCTTTGCTAACTAACAATGAGTGCTAGTTGGCAAAGGCTAGTTTTGGTACTGCACAAAGTGAAGTTTTGACCTTATGATTAGCACACGAACATGCTAGAAGACCACGGTAAATGTCATACCTGCTGATTAGTGACTGATGAGTCTTGTTTTGCAAAGCGTCAATTAACTATCAATATAATTAAATACTAGATAGTTTCGGCTGCATGACGTGAAGATGTGCACAGAGTAATCAAAGCGTGTTTCCAAGCTGGAGTAGATTCTATGATACGACTCTGTGTAGACTGCAGTTTCTTACATCTCCCAGTCTGCTTCTTTAAGTATTAAAATTCATCACTTCTTGTGCAGGAGAGGAGTTTCCTGGAAAAAAAAAAGAAAAAAAGAAAGAGGGACATCCGTACTCATCAGCAGTCTCTGCCTTGTTGCAGCATGCAGGAGTGAATGTATGCAGCTGTATGAATGTGAAGCAAAAACAATGCTGAGGATGCCAAAGTGATTCATATAAACACACACACACACACATATCTCTGCTGTTCTCGCTTCTATTTTTAGCCAAAGGCATCACCGAGGAGCTATTTTTATTCTCCATCATTCAAAAAACAACAACTGTGATTTGAGTCCCCGCAGCCTCGCCGCGGGCAGCTGATGACGAGCTCCCACACTGCAGTGCTTCATTCACATGCAGCACTCAGTTTGTGTCCTCCCGCCTGTTGCTGCATGTGCCGTGTGTAGGTGTGTGTGTGTGTGTGTGTGTGTGTGTGTGTGTCGTCCTCGGATGGGCGAAGTGAATTCTTTCACCGTAATATCTGTAACACACCCGTGTCAGGTAATACCTTTTCACGCATGGCGCGTCACGCTGTTCTCGCCCTGACGACTCGTGGATGTAACTGAGACGTGACAGCTTGTGCATCCAGGCCAGTGCAGGATTTTCTTTAAAACCATATTCCCCTTAAACGCAGCTTCGTTTGACATCAGCGTTATCTCCCCCTCTCCCCCTTCAGATGTGATCTGATCCAATCCGATGCCGCCTCCTGTGATCTCGTCTCTCCTCGTCTTGTGTGATTTTTTTTAAATCACTCCCCGCATGTGTCTTTGTGAAGACTCTGAAATGCCACGGAAGACAAAAGAAGCGCGTCTTATCCGTCATGTGATCAAATGAGACGTTTTGAGGCTGAAGATCATGTGGTTCAGTAAATCCTGAAATTATGGACTCCCAAAATAGACGACAACTGTTTTTTTTTTTAGCTGCAGGATTTTCTTTTGTTTTTCAGATCAAAGCTGAGAGAACTGTTTTCTTTTCATTATTCTTCATCTGAGCAGCGTCTCCAAACGTATCTGAAGACGGATTGAATATTTCCTTTGTGAAATCTATCTTCCTGGCTCCATGGGCTAAAGCAGGATGACCTCTGACCTCCTGCAGCATGTCTTCACGTAACACACATCGATCAAAGATCACAGACTTCTCTTAAATACTTTGCCTGGACGCTCTTGTCTTTCACGTCGTGCAGCTACGCTCGTCGAATGTGTAAAACGTGAATTTAAAACCACCGTCTCTGGTCTGAGGCCGGCGTTAGCATCCGCTCCTGTCAAACTTTATTGATGTTTCACTGGGAATATTGACAACAAAAGGAAACTGATCTTTAAAAAAAAAAAAAAGAGAACTTGATCCTCGAGGGGAGATCCTAATAAAGAATTGATGAGACGCAGAGGCCAGTCGATAGATGAAAGATCTCAGGTCACAATCTAAAGTCGGATTGAAAGCTTTGGAAAATGATGTTGGGCCTCTTTGCAGAGCACAAACTCTTCCCATCAAACTCACCGTTTGAAGAACCTGCTGCAGAGAGAAAAGATGCTGCACATATAAAGCAAAAACTTCACCAGTCGTACTTTCTGAAGTCAGACGTTGGCGCGATGCATTTTTCTTTGTTCTGCACTGCAGTCGTCTTCGAGACTTCATACGAGTCAAAGTGCAAGAAAAAGAGAGACTGAACCATGAAGTCTGACGTTTAAATATGCTGAAGTTATTTTCATTTCACTCACATCAGGAGTCAGAGAAAAACTGCTGAGTGAGTTTTTGATCATCGTCGGGTTGGACAGACTAACGACGTCTCTCCTTGACCTTCACACCAATCTACATATACTGTATATACAGCCTGTGTATATGTACTGTATATAATTTATTACAAAGTTTAAGTGCAGTCTAATGTTGCTGAATATACCCTTTAATGGTAAACTCCACACACATCTTTCTTAACTCCGTTTCTAGCTCGAGGTACATTTACAACCCACTCCAAAAAATACCCAGAGTGCACTGCAGTTTTCATTTGATCTTTTTTCCAGGACATTAGCAGCAGAAAAATCGCTCCTGGCACGTGGCCTGCTCATGCTGGATTTTTTCATACTTCATACTAATTCACTTTCTTTTAGTTTATTTCCAGAAGGCTCCGTGAACCGAATGATGCTTAGTTGGTTTTAACCACATTTTCTTTTTGATTTTTCTTTTTGGTTTGCAAAAATTGAATTTTTCCTCGGAGTTACCACACGGAGCACTGAGTAATGTGGAACTAAGTTTCTGGATTACTTTATTCCATCATGCATTTGTTGTAATTATTCAGCAGTGTGTTTTGGGCAGTTCCTGCTGTGATGGCGGAAACGGATACTGTCGATACTTATTGAACAAAAATTTGAGCATAGCAACTCTTGAGGACATGAAGGAGTGGCCGGGTCCAGATTGAATCAAGGATATATTCAATCGTCTACAAGGCTTGACTAACCTTTCGAACACAAAGGACGAGTCCTTTTTGGTTCTACAAAGACATTTGTTTTGGTTAACCATAAGCAATTGTTCTTCACTCTCAATCCTTCATTTTGTCCGTAAATCATCTAAACTTATCTTGTCGATGGTGCGGATCCACGCTAGTGAATTGTAACACCAATCCGTGTCTTGGTGGGACTTTTCCGAAGCGTCTCTGACCTCCTGTAGTGTGTCACGTCAAGTGTGTCAAGGGGATGCACAAAGACGAAGCGTCCTATTTACCCTGTGCATAATTGAGTGCTCTAAATTCCTAAATTCCAGCACTGTAATAATAAACGGAGTGACGTTCTGTCAAATCATCCACGAGTCTGTTTGAACTGGAACAGCACCCAGAGGGACCGAGATTGAAACCAGTTCCTGCGGGGACCCTCATAGCAATACCAGCGTCCCCCGAAGGGTCCGGGTCAGGAGGATATTCTTTCAGAAATTGAAATGACTTTCTCTACACTCAGAGTCAACACGTACAAATGTTGGATTTCTGCAGGTGTCTGGTGGTTCGTTGTGACAAAACCGACAAAGGCGAGGTGTGTAGAGTTCAAAGCAATATGCAGCAAATTTTATTTAGTGCAGAAAACACAGTACAGGGAGTGTTCTTGTGCATTCTCACCTTAGCCGCCATTTCTGAAAGTCCAACAACACATCATAGATCGAAATGTCAAAAATACACAGAAGGGAATTTATAGCCTAAAACATACAAATATGGATTTCACATGCCTTCACGTCAGGAAACACAACAAAACAAGTCTGGAGGAGTTCACAACAACAGCAACAACAACAACGTAGGTATCCACATAAATTATCCAAATGAATGCAATAAATAAAGCATCGATCGTCATGATAGAAGAAGTGATGAGGCAATAAGAAGAGTGGTGGGTTGCAGGAATGGGGCCCTGTAGAGCTTCCTGATTGGCAGATGCCTCCCTGAAAGGACAGTGGTCACTGATTGGCCACGCTGTGAAGGGTAAGCCCGCACCTTTAACGCCACATTGTGAACATACAATCATCTTAAACACAAACTAAAATCCTACTTCACGCACTTTCTTTTGGTAGCATGGGATGCACGGGGTTTCTTCTTCTTCTTCTTCTTCTTCTTCTTCTTCTTCTTTTAGGTTGCTTGACTGTTGCTTTACGGCACTACAGACGACGTAACAGAAGGGATGTACAAGAACAGATTATCTAAATATACATGTTTTTTCTTCTCTAAATATGGCTTTGATGTCATTTCTAGGCTGTAAAGCTGTGCCCAAATATCCACTATTGGCATACCGCACCAATTACTCGTCACTATCAAGTACATTATATTGTCAAGCGTAATAAGAAGTGGATGTAGATAAACACATACGAGCGAGAGGAGAATATTAAGTCAGCAAGCGTGGATTTAGGGAGACACTGCACAGACGCTGTAGTGTATAAATGGTATGTACAAAAAAAAAAAAAAAACCCTGGTCGCCGTTTGCCAAGCTCTTGTCTTGCCGTGACGTCAAGAGGTTTTTAAGGAGGATGTGGGGGGACTTCACTTAAGCCATCTTTGACAAACTGTAGCGGCTTTGCTCCATTCATGATGAGCTTTTCATTCCACCCATCCTTTCACGACTCATTCACAGCGACCACGTCGTGTTCGCCCGAACCCCTCCTCCCCCTTAATTTGGTTGCCTTCGGCGGCGGGAGGTGGTGGAAGTGAAATGAGGTCAGGCAAACAAAGCAAAGCGACAACACAGCGTTGACAAAGAAAGAGAAGTAAAGAAAGACCTTATATATGCTCTGTAACGTGGCGCTGTGCTATGAGGGGGAGCTAAACGTCTAGAAATCAGCGAAAACTCTGGATCAGATATCGGAAAAAAATCTTCTAAATCAGGATGGGATATGACGCCTTGACAAATCTAACCTGAAACATCTTGAAGAACATGCTGAAGTAGCAGCATCCGTCACGTGATAACTATGTTAGCAAAGTGCATCCACACAAATGGCTTATTATTATTAGTTGTTTAAGAGAAGCAGTTATCGGGTCGGTAAAGGTATCGGCTGAAAAAAACTCATATCCCTGCTCGAGAGTAGTAAAAAGTCGCACATGGACAGAATTAGGAGTGTTTCAGATTTGACTCCATGCAAACTCAAGACTGATCATAGGGAAACTGTCTATGATGGCTTCATCAGCTTTCAATTGTTAGGCTGAATTTGTATCAAACTCCTTTCTCCCCTCGAACACCGCCGCTGAAGACGAGGCAAAGAGGAAAAATCTTCAACGCCATCAGGAACGCGGCTGCCGTCTCCTGTGAGGATCAAACCTGCGACCGCCTGGATGATCTCACCTCAGACAGTCACAAGTCACATTTCGCATTGAACTGACCGGCTTGGCGTTTGGTGCTGTTGCCAAGCAACATTAAGCTTCTTTGGATCCTCACAGGTAGCTATTTACAGCCTCCAGACACAGACTCTGTTTTCAGTTACATGGATCTGGCTCCTGAACAGGTCCGACGATGACGATTCAAGATTTCCCCCCTTTTTATATATGCAGCAAAAACATAATAAAAGATGTTACATGCTGTTGGTAAATCATTAAAATGACACAAAAGGACCATCATATGACCTCTTAATCTTCATTTATAACATTATATATTAATGATTAAATATGCAGCAATCAAACTATTGCACACGTCTTCCTGCTACAGAGAACTGTGTTAATCTGATTGTCTCATAATAATTGCTTTTTCGTTCAAAATAGTTTGTGCGATGCAGTTTCTCTGCACAAGTTGATTTTACAAGCTCGGCTGCGTTTTTGCCCCTTCTCTTATTTTGAAAGGACAGTTTTGTCATGTGCTTCCTCCTCTCAGGTTTTCTCATCTGGGTTTTTAAGGTTACTACAAGTGACTTCTGGTTGATTCAAATAAGCTTTCAGGGAAATTCAGAGTATCGACTATTAGTTGAAGAATCCTTTCTTAGGGGAGAAAAGGCGGTTTGATATCAAACTCAGGCGACGCCTCCTGTTACGCTGTGAAGGAAACAGTCGGACAACGACAGAAGAGCGAGCGGGCGGCGATGACGGCTGGCTGGCTTGTGCCGGTTGCACTTTTTTTTTTTTTTTTTAAACCCTTTTTTTTTTTTTTTTTTTTTTGCAACCACTTCCTGTCCTCGAAATAGAAAAGAGGTTACATTCCAATAATAATTCTAGTAATTAGTGAGATTATTATTAAAGCGATGGGGAGTAAATCTGGCTTTTTTTTTTTTTTTTTTAAGAAGCGGTTCAGTGTGCTACATACATTGAGAGGGGGGGAGAGGGGAGGGGGGACATGGATGAAGCAAGAGTGTGTGTGTGTGTGTGTGCGTGTGTGTATGTACAATCTTTGTGTATATTCATTTGTACAGTGTGCTTTATATTTAATGCATTTCGTTTGTGTTTGTCACTCAGTGTCTTTCTTTCTGTCTCTGTCCAGCAGCTGCAGTGTCTCTCTGTCTGTCTGTCTGTCTGTCTCTCTGTCTGTCTGTCTAAAGGTGACAGGGCTCGGGTTCATGGCTGGCATCTGCTCCGAATCATTATCAAGTGTTTATTTAAGGACGCCGAGGTTTGAGTTACCTGCAGGGGCGCGGAGTAACCCGACACCCGAGCATGAGCGAGAGCTTTCAGTCATAGACAGACAGCGTGTAAATGTTCTAAGTGCGACTTAAGGCCGAGCAGCAATACGATGCCGGGTGTGTAGACGAGCAAACGTCATTCTATATCGCCCGGTGTGTGTGTGTGTGTGTGTGTGTGCTGCTGGAGTTCAAAACTATTCCTGGTTGTGTAAAGATAGTGGAGAGGTGCAGAGGCCGCAAGCTGTGGAGCAATAACAATGCGCACTGTTCAGTTTCGTCACTTGGGAAGTTCGGTTCTTTTTAGCAAGCCAGATCATTCGACTCAGCTCGCCAAGAAGAGCCGGCTCTTCATTTTTTATTGTGCTCATACCTTTAGCCAAATTTAGCTCTAAAAGTTCGTCCGTGACCGTGATGTGGTTGAAAGTCCAAGGTCAAGACTTAACTTTGGCTTCACACAGAAGACCAAAGTGGACCGTGATCTTTTAGCACATCAATCTCACATGAAATTTGTGTTTTTTACTCATTTAAATGACGTTATTGTTTGAAAATATGAACATGAGGTCCAAAAATGGTTCTGTTAGGACAAAACACATTCAAGACTAAGAGTCCACATCATGTATGCAGCCATGAAGTGAAGAGATGTCATCTGACCCACCAAAGTGGAAGGTCAGCAGCCAGAAATGAGAAGCCTGCCGCAGTTTGAAACAAACAACCTATTGTTAACCGAGGGGTCAACATTCAGGACGAGTCTCACGAGATTTAACGGGGCCAAGATGTGTGAATGACAACACACCGTTTGGCCGGTTCGGCAGGCTTCGCTTCCCGTCGCGTTGTTAAGTTTAATCAAATTAAAACAAACAGTGAGAATTATTTATCACCTCCACGCCGTCACGCACGCCTCCACAGATCTTATAACACGTACTTCATTAAACGCCACCTGACTGGTTGCTTTAAAATGAGTAGGTATGAATGTTTGAATGAATTTCCGTCAGGTCATCCGGCGCTCATTGATATTAAACAGCATCAGGTATCATTGAGGCTGTTAAAAGATGCAAACGCTGTCGACGCGTTGATGATCGCTAATGTGTCAGTGATTGGCCGCAAAGTGCGAAGTGGAGTGTTAAAGACTCGCACGAGCACGCCGCGCTTGTGTCTGCTTCCCGTCACACGTCGATCTCGTCTACAGCAAACTGCCTCCGACTGTTTCCGAGTTGGCGGCCAGTTTCCATGACCACCACCTCCGTCACCTGTGAGATCAGACTGGCAGAGGCGATCCAATATCTGGCCTACATGGGAGGCGATACAGAGGTGATTTTACACCCGAGACAGTTACGCGGTGTTATTTTCATCCTTTCAGATCGACAGAGAGAAACAGAGAATGAAAGAAAGCATGTGACGGTGGAGAAGGAGGCGGAAAGAAAAGAACCTAGAAACTAGAGAGTGTGTGCTTCTCTTTCTTTTTTTTCTGTTTGTGCGTTCCCGTTTCATCGACGTTGAAGGACGTGTGCTTGTTCTGTCAGTCAGCAGAGACAAGTGTTGATCTGTTTTTTTTCTGTCTGCTCGTGTGCTGGGCTTGTGTTGCAACTGCAGGACGGAGTAGGGTGGACGAGGGGTCGGGGAGGGGGCGGTTGCGTGGTTTGGGAGCATCGAGGGACACACGGGTGATATGTAGGGACATTTGCAAAGGTTAATTTGGTGACGGGAGGTTACAGTATTTCGTCATGCTAGATTATAAATTCCAAATCTCCACCTTTTTGTTTTCTCATCCTCTCCGTCTGTCTCGTCCCTTCCGACTTCCTTGTCCACTATCTCTCATGCAAAAAGGCGTTTCATGACACTTTGCATAATATGACAATAAATCCTGAACAATTCTCCGTCACCCCCCCCAAAACAACTCATCTCAATCATTTACTGCATTTCTGTACATCTGCGGATTTTTTTTTTTGTTTTGTTTTTTTTTTGTTTCTTTTTTTTTCTCGGCTCATTTTCTCTCATAATCAGTCACTCTACTTCTTTTTCTTCTGGAAGCGTCTGAACTGGTTCTGGATGGCGAGCGCTGCCTTCTCCGTCTCCGGCGCCTCCAGGTCGATGTCGATCTCCTCCTCCTGTTCCTGAGGCTTCGCCGCTGTTGCCTTCTCTGGAAAAGGGTTGGAGGGTAAAACGTGGAGGTTAATACAAAAGCAAGAGCTGTCAAATCAGTCTTCCAACAATCGTCCAGAAAGGCAAGATAGTGTGAATGCAAAAGTCCTGCTTGGGCTTGAGTCAAGTCTTTCCAAAAACATCCCATCTCTGATTTGAGACGATAAAATTACAACAAAGAAAATGGAGGCGATAAAAGCTGCAGACTATAAATGTAACCGAGAGTAACAAGTCGGTGCTTGATGGTGCTTTAAAAACCACACTGCATGTCGCTCTAATCTCTGGCGACGGCGGCGAAGAGCCGCGTGGATGAGCAAACGGCACATCCTTGCAGACGAGAGCGGTGATGCAGAATGATCTCTTAAAAATCTTGTTTATTAAAGACGGAAGAACATTTGCGGTTCGTCTGGAAGGAAAGATGTCACTATTATATTTCAGTAAAAAGGGAACAGCTCATTCCGTCTCAATAAATAAATAACAGGACCTCACAAAATGTTCAGTCAACTAAAAATGACCCCGGAGACGGCCTCGTCAACTAACAGAGTCAGCAGCCCTGAAAGATCCACATGCCTCTCCTTAAAGGTAAAAGGCTGATTTTTAAGGCTGATTCTGGGTAACAAGTACAGATTATTAAGGAAATGGATGCAGTTAGATCAAACTGCCAACTAGTTATTAATATGCAAACGTGAGGAAAGTTAATGTTAGACATTGTGAGCCTCGCCTTGGGGCTTTAATAGTAAAAGGACATGTGATGAAGGAAGGTAGAGATAAGAAGAAAGAAACTTCTCGATGTGGTTAGAGAGGAAAAGTGCTGAGTCACAAAAGGAAAGACTTTGCCTCTTGATGTCGGATATAGAAAACGCGGGTTCACATGATAAGAAAGCTCATCCTCACTGGCTGATCCAGACGCATTAATGGACGGTAAATTCCGCAGTGCTGAAATTAGTTATTGATGAGCAACGTTGCACAAAAAGTTAAGCTGCAGCCAAACTTTTCCTGGCTGACACGCAGTGATTCCTGCCAAAAGACTTTGCCTTGTCTTGGTTGCTTAGCTCATGGAAAAATCAGCAGTGTGACCTCTGTAAAGCAGAATGTCAACGTTCTTGTATTGTGGAAGCTCAAAGATGGAGAGCAGGACACAGAGAGAGAGAGAGAGAAGGCAGAGATAAACAGAAAAAAGAAAGTTGAGGAAGAGAGACAGTTTACATGAGTGCCTTGCAGACTTTTTGCCACTCGGCGACTTTGACTAAGATTTAATGACAAGCGTGTCTGACAACAACTAACTCTACAGCTTCGACTTGGACACTGAAATCTAGACTTAACACCCTGCATCTCTTACAAGTGACGACCAAGCCAGTGATTTAAAAGTATTTCTCTGAAGAACGGCTTGCTTTGCCAGTGACTCAACGGTAGGCTTAATGTGAGTTTGAGGGAAGAAATGAGTACATATAATCCAGAAGACTCTCCGAACCTCGACGGAAACTCTTACAGGGAAAGTTGTTCAAGTACTTAGCTTGCTAAGTTAGCTACAGAGACGTTGTTCACCATGTTTGCAGCATTTCTTCTTCCCACCGCAGCAGGTTGGGCATCATTATAGAGAGGGTAAGAGAAAGTCGGACATACCTTTGTTGTCAGCTGCAGTCGTCTGGCTGCTGTTGGCAGAGTTAGTGGATGCCAGCTGTAGAAAGAAAGAACAACAACTGAAGCAACCTGTATCATCACTGCACATGTTATATTGTCACATTCCTGCATGCACTTTTGTGCTAAACGTTGAACTAAGCAGCATAAAGCATGTTGTGTAATCCAGCATATGCATAATTAACTATCAGCTCGCCAAATGAAAGTCATAATTGAATCGCCAAGTGTCATGATTGTATTAATAAATATTGCAGCTCCCACACACACACACACACACACACACACACTGCGGATGTGTCTGTGCTCGGTTCTCTTACGGGACTCTGCCAAACGTTGCAGCCGTCTTACTCAGAAACGCTTCCTGGCAGACTGGACGAGGAGCAGAAGACTGTGCGGCGTCTTCTTGGAACCGTACAAATGACTGTGAAGGGAAATCGAAATGGCACATTCGCCGCTGAATGAGCGTCAAAGCCAGGTTCTCCTACATGTTGTCACGCGCCAAATTTGCCACGAGTCGGCGTAGAAAAAGAGACTGAACTGTGGCCTACCATCTCCGGATGACAATCTAGTTTTCTTAGCAAGTTTTCCCTATTTTAGGAATTTCCATTTAAATTCCTGTCACATCCTCTCTTTCCACTCTTCACATTTAAAACCACAACAGTATAACGTCCCCAAAATGTCACTTGCTATCAACATTTCTGACCACACCGATCTTAAAGCTGCTCTTCAGATAAAGAATTATCCTCTAACTCAGAGACGCGTTTTAGCGTCTTTCAGCTCATTGTTTTGGTTAGAACTTTACTGCTTTACCTGCACATTATAACTTATTTATCCTCACTGCTTACATTTAGTTTGTTGTGCATAGATACCCATATCCACCTTCCTCATGTCATAACACAACCGGTTGTAGAAATCATTTATTCCATGATGTGCACCATTGCCCAGTCACCGGTCCTTTAACCAGTGTACAAATGTTACTGTCACATGTCTACAGATAGACACTGTAGTATCCTGACATGGTTGATATTTGGCATTGCCCTAGAGGGAGCTCTAGGAGATCAAGGTGTGTGTTACCTGGCAGGAAGTTACCTGTCAGGAAAAGTATATGTGAGGCCCCCTGGTGGCGTTTGGTGTGCTGCCTGAAATGTTTGGAGTAAGGCCTAAAGAGCCAAGAGCTCTATTACTGCTGCCCTGTGTCGTGTTTTAACAAATCCAGATCCACAATGTTATAGATACACACATCTACACATATCTATCTATATATATATATATAGAGAGAGAGAGAGAGAGAGAGATCTTTTAAATGTGTCACCAGTATCTTGGATAAAACCCACAACCCAGCACCAACTTGAAAAGGCTAACGACTAGCTGAGGAACTCCGTGGACACAGAGGAGACCAGAGCTAAAGGTAGAGCGACTACAGGCCAGAAACACAACTCCAAGTCAGTGATGATGCTGCTTTTTATCTGCTGGATGTGTGAATATGTGAACTGTTGAAGATGTCGGCGCTTTAGTCAATGCAATCGGTTGCCGTGCTGTATGTTTTGCTTGTGTCATGAGGTGCGATGAGGAGTGACTTCCTGTTGTAGAAGACGTTCACACACTCTGCTTAAAGCCGTCTTTCTCCTCGTCACCTTTTCTTTTCTACGCTTCACTTTCTTCCCCTTGTTTATTTTTAACTCCATTAGCTGTCACACTTCTGACAGCCTCTCTAACTACTTTCTCGTTCACTTTTAAGCTTTGTTACCACGCTACTCTTGCTGACATGTGAGTCAGCTTCACAGGAGGGTGAAGAGAGCTGACAGAGACACGGGCAAAGAGAGAGATTTAGACAGATTCTGTGCTTATGCAATGTCGTGTCAGATGGAGAGTGAAGTCTGCGCATGTGTGTGTTTGGATGTATATTAATGTGTGTGTGTGTGTGTGTGTGAGTTTAAGTGTGTGTATGTGCATCTATCCCTGCTTAACTCTGTCCTTATTGCACTTTATGATCCACGTAGCAAATGGCCCGTGCATAACACAATCTCCAACAGAGCGTGAATGAGTTGGTGAAGAGAGGCCTGTCACTCCAGCCCTGCCAATAACTCAGCAGGAGTCTGTGTGTGTGTGTGTGTGTGTGTGTGTGTGTGTGTGTGTGTGTGTGTGTGTGTGTACCTAGATCTACAAGCATGCATGAGTGCATGTGTGTGTGCTGATGTGCCGCTGCTGACGATGTGTGTGGGAGTATTTTCTGCGCTCACACAGTCTGTGAGCATGATGTGTGTTTGATTTATGTGTGCGTGTGCACACGTGCAAAAAGAAACCCATTGGGTCAACGGCCAGTCGGGGGAGAGGAGGGAAGAGGAGGAGGGGAGGAGAGGAAGGGAGGCCCACATTCAAAGCCAGACAGGGAAGAAAAGAAAACTAATGTTTAGTGACTGCAAGTGTATACAGTGTGTGTCCGGTAGGACAGAGAGAGGGTGAACAGCCCTGTTAAACTTTACAGTGTGTAAAATTTGGGAGGATTTATTGGCACATTATATTCATTAGTATGTTTTCATTAGTGTAAAATCACCTGAAAATAAGAACTGTTGTGTTTCTGTTGTCTTAAAATGAGTCATTTATATCTACAGCGAGAGCGGGTCCTCTTCCATGGGGTCGGCCATGTTGAGCCGCCATTTTTCTACAGTAGCCCAGAGCAGACAAATCAAACACCAATCTACATGTGAACCTTTGCTTTTTAAGTGAATTTCACAGGCCTTTAAAGCACATTATATTATAATTTAAGATCTGAATCAAGACCTCCATTTGATGTCTGTCTGTGATGCTTTTATAGTTTGATGCAACATTGTGTAACTTTTCTACCATAAAATAACAGATTTTAAATGCTACACTGACTGGTAATGAGGTGAATGGTCCACTCTCCGCCATCGTACGTCTGTTCTTGTAACTTTGTGCTTCTTTCGTACTTCTAGCGGATGATTTTAGAGAAACTGGACCATATTTTATGAAGAAAATGTTTTCTGTTTTCCCTCTGAGGTCCTCTGTCTCACTCCCTCGACACAACAGATAGGTACACAACGTAGAAACCTCAATGTCGGACCAATAAGATAATAACCTAAAAGTCCACGCTGTTTAGTCTTGTTACGTGACTGCAGTCAGCCATAAAGTGTCCAGATAAGCTCAGAAGAGAAAACGAGCCTTTATGAACTTTATGACATCATGGTGTTGACAGGTAAGGTGCCAGGCAAAAGTCAACCGGGTCAGCCATGAATCAAAGCTGCTGATTCGGTCAAAACCAATGACACTATAAAGACTGGACAGAGCATGAGTGACATCAGCCACAGGTTTCTGAAGCCAAAAATATGCTGCCATGTCCCAGACATCATTCGGCCCACCTCAGGTCTGACGATGAACCACGTCTTTGCCGATATTTAGATCACCCAGGAGGCAGAAGAAGCTGTAAAGCCAACAAGGAGGCGGTGGACAGCGCTACATATTTTCGGCTTCAAAACAGCGAGGGCGTCACTCATGCTGTATCCATTCCAATGGCTACATAGTCAGTGTTCTCCTGGGGACCTAATCAAGGACTGTTCCCGCCAATTAATTTTTAAAAAGCAACAACCAATGGGGAAACTCCCCTCGACACTCGACCGACCAATGGCGTTACTCCATCACTCACTCAGTAAGTCAGGGGCAGACTTTGGCATTCGTAGAGCTGCCGGCCAAAAAAAAAAAAAAAGCACTGCAGTTCTTCTGACCAACGTTGCAACTGTGACTTAAATCACAATTCGATTTCTCCCTTAAATTATTCAGCCCTATTTGACGGAGATCAAGAAGGATGTTCTCACTGCAGCACTGCAGTCATGTTGAAACATCAAGGCTGCAGACTGTGAAGCAAAGCAAGTATAAATGAGCAAGAAAAAGGTGCATTAGACAGAGAGAGAGAGAGACCAAGGGGATGAAACAAAAAAATAAAAGACAGAGAGAGAGAGAGACGGTGAGGAACAAGAGAGGAGAAAGACTGCAGAGCTATGAGTGAGCGTGTCTGCAGCAAGAGGGTGAAACACTGCAGAGAGGCGAGGGGAGGCTGTATGTTCAGCATTAGCACACATCACACAGAGAGAAGTGCCGAAGCTTTCAGAGGGGGGAAAAAAAAGGCATGAAAACAGGCTTTTACTCAGAAAGGATCCTCGCTCAGCAGCCAGTCTGATAAGCCGAGAGGGAGAATTTGGCCTTGGCAAACATGAGGATAAAAAAAAAAGTGAGGAGGAAGGATGAAGAACAAACTGAAGGAAAGCAAACATAGCTCGTTTAGTGTACGAATGCTACCTGAAATGAGTATGAACTTTCTTAAATTAAATCAAAGTGCTTCAGACAGTTATCTTGTCTTTTTTTTCTTTGGGTGTCTGGTTTTTGGCAGCAGATGACAAACGGCGTCAATAAAGCTAATCTGAAGACAACCTGGGGAAGAAATTAAAATCGGTAAAACCTGATTACATGGCTCAGAATTAAAGCTTGACATAATGCACCTATCAGGGCTGTCAGGATACATTTGTGTTATCGTCTCCTGATGCCTCTCCTGTAATTTGCTCTTTTTCTTTTAAGAGTGCGCGGCACTTTATTTTCACTCAGTATCCTGGACGTACCTGTACGTGTGCAGTCGGTGACTGGAAAACATCATTACATGTTAATGACTGGTGCATAAAGGAGTACGCGAGCATCTGGTTGCAGTGAGATGGGATTGGATGGCAGGTGAGTGAAAGGGGAGACTAAGAAGACCAAGAAAGGAAGTGCCGGGAAAGACACGATGACACGTTAAAGAGAAACACTTAAACTGAGAAAGTGAGAGATGATAAAGAAAAAAAGAAGACGCCGAAAACTAAAGAGACACAAGCTGAGACATCCCGTGAGCTGACCTTGACTTAACCTAAAGGCTCAACTCAGCAGTAATGTATCCCTGTTCTTATTGTTGCATTTTGTATCGCCGGCATCTGACCTGCGCTTTTAAAGCTTCCAGTTGCTTAATAGTTAAAACCTTTTTGTGTCTTCTGAACTCGTCTTTCACGTGCTGGTCACCGAGGGCTCTGCAGGACCAGGATCCTCTTGTAAAGTGAGCGGACTCGAGTTACGTTAGCTAACCGTCAGTTTACGCCCGCTGTACGTTCAAGTCCTCGTGTTTTTTTCCCTCTCTGTTTGCAGAGTACGTGACCATGATGCGTTTCAGCTCTGCCTGATCAGACAGCATCCTTCCATGCTGCAAAAACAGCTTCCTCTTTGTGATGTGATCAAGCGTACGTCAATGCAGGAATAGTGAAGTCTTCAATTGTTCTGGGGACAGACCAAGCTGCCATTCTGATCAGTCAGAGGATAAGGCTGTCAAATTTCCTCGACACAACGGATAGGTACATATCGTAAAAAGCCTCTACAGAGTAAGATGATAATGTCAGACCACTAAGGGTAAACGTATTTCTTTGTTTGTAGACCGATGGTGATTTATGGACACCTTATAGACGAGCCAGAGAGAACATCTTCGTCAGAACTGAGGCGGCATCGTGTCGTGACAAGCGTATTGATAAATCCTCCATTCTCCTTGGCCGGGCTTCAATAAACCTTTCAGCCCCAAGACATCTTGGACTCCTGTGCACTTTCTCTCCACTGACTGGACTGACCATTGATGAATAGAAATCTCTACAACCCTCTTCTTGTGGGACGCTGAATATCTGAATTGTTGGCGTTAAAGTTAGGAGTTGCTTCCATGAGACAAGAAGAAGATGGCGCCGTTCCTGCTGCAGTTCTTTTGTACAAAAATCGAACGTGCACATTTAAAACAGGTTCTTTCAAACCTCGTTGTGGTCAACTAAATCTCCATGGGCTTAAAGAAAACCACCGTGTGAGAGCGGCAAAAGGTCAGTAGTGTGGCGTCTCGGGCCTGCTGGGAAATTGTGCTTGAAAATAGCATGTAAGAAACACTTTCCCCTCCTACTGCCATTAGCTCTGAAGGGCACTTAACCCCCTTTTGCTCCAGTGAAGCTGCTGTGATCGACAGAAGATTAATGTTACTGTGCGGGGCGGCTTCCTGTAAGAAAGGAACTGCGTTGACGTTAAGTAGAGCAGCCGTATTTTCGCGAAGACGTCTCTGCTCCTAATGGTATCGCAAATGAGCTTTTAGAACAGGCTGACATGAAGTTAAACCTGACCTCCGACCCTGATATTCTCATATCATAATCCTTACGTGGTCATCCTTTCCCTTCCCTCGCTCTTAATCACAAATGACTAGCTAGCTTCAACGCCCCACCTCAGCCCTCTTGAGATATGTCCTTATAACCCTCCCCTCCCCTCCACCTTCTGCTTTTAGTCAGGGATTTCCCTCTTTTACATGTAGTAGTTAGAGCTGTGATTCATGAGCGGCGAGCCTCGGAGAAAGGCTGAGAGAAGAAACGAGGGAGGGAGGGAAGGAGGGAGGGTGAGGATGGGAGACAGAGACAGATTGCAGCATTTAACAGCCTGCCCTGGGGAGCTGCTGAAGGTGATAGAGAGAGAGAAAGACACATATGGAGGAAGAGGGAGGCAAGATAGAGAGAAAGAGACATGCATTGTAGCAAGAGGGTGATTGGAACATACACCGTCTATTCAGAAAAGACTCTGCTGGCATAAATGGAGTCCAGATGGACGCACACGTTCGTACTGTACACACATATACAGAAGCAAGAAACACATACACCCTCCACCACCACCTCCTCTCACATGCACTTCATTTACACCGAGGCTTTCCTCTGGGGGCAACACCTCTCCAAGCTGTTTTCCTCACACTTCTGTCACATTTTCTTTATCCCTTATATTCCTCGCTGCCCCTTTTCTCCCAGCCTCTCTCTCTCTCTCTCTCCACACACACACACTGATCTCAAAGCCCCGTCTTCATGGAATACATGTAATAAATGTTAGATTAGTTATATAAGGTCCTGCAGAGCTTCCTGCTATTGTCAGAGATGATTAAAATCAAAATCCCCCCCAGCACACCGCTCGTCTGGAGAACGCAAACTTATCTGTGGAGAGGTCGCTTTGTTTTTTAGGAGGGGGGGAGTCTGAGGTCGTCGTTTCTGCTTGTCTGACTGATTACTATTGAAGACTATTGAAAACCTATAGATGATTATGATGTTTTTTCATCATAGATAACAAGCAAAACTTCAAAATCGAGAAGCTTTTGGGATATTTTGCTTAAACAATGACAAACAATGGATTATCAAAATTTCTTTTAGCTATGTTTTTATACCACTAATCTCTTTGTTCATTATTTTTTCTATAATCTTTTGTTCCTTCAGTCTTCTAAAACTATATATCTGCTTTAACCAAGCAGCTGATTCACAAATTAAATACTCCACTAGCTTAAATTACTTTCATGGCTCCTCCAAAGCAACCAGGACCAAGACCTCTGTCACTGAAAGATACAGAGAAAGAAAGGTTCAAGAGTTCTTCGTTTAAATTATACTTCACGTGCTTAATAACTATTTTCAAACAGTTTTTCGGTGCTCAGTATAAATAATTTGAACCGTTATCCTGAAAGCTTTTGTCATGACTTCAATTTAAACTTCAGATGTCACAAATGTTGCTAGCTAAAAGAAAACAATCCTAATTTGTGTGCAGGAGCTTGGTATTAGAAAATCTGATGAACAGACAGAACTTAAACTGTTAATGGATGATAGCTAAAGCTGTGTGGGTTTGTTAAAAAGAAGTGTAAAAAAAAAAAAAAATGGTATCAACGCTCACAGTCTAAACAGTAATTACATGCTCCAGTCAGTTGACAGCGCGTCCCAGCGCTGTCTCGGATGTCAAACGCTGCCATGAGAAACACCCACCCAGAGGTTCAACGCTTAGACGCTACAAACACCCACCGACGCTGGATCCTCTGCAGAAAAGTGGAAAATATGCAAAACAGCTGCTGTATCATAACAGTTTCCAAAAAAAAAGTGACGAGAAATCAAATTTTACTCCACGTGAGTTGAAATCAAGTTCAGTAAACTAAAAGAATTTCAGCTCAACTTGACTTTTACGGCAGCTCGGACGCTAACTTTGAGTTAAAACAAGTAGTTTCTTTTTTACAGTGCAGCCAGCTGAATAATTGTTGCAATATTACTTCAGTCAATCATTATGAAGTCTGTAATTGCTGAGACTTATGCAACATCAACGGGACAATAAAGAGATTATGAGATAGTTCGGGGCCGCGCACATGAAAACAATATTTTGTGCCTCCACATGATGATCGAATTAAAACCTTGTCTTGGGGAACTAGCCTAAAAGATAAATGGCTACCAGAGAAGCGCTAACTAGCCCGGGGGGGGGGGGGGGGGTGCGATAATTACATGTCAAAACAGGGGTGACGTACTGGGTTCATTACGATTGGTCCAGAGGGAGGACGCATCATTTGTGGGAGGCGATGCTCTTGCTCTTTTTTTTCTTATTATTGCCGGGGAAGCTGATTTTTTTTTAGTGCACAATCATCTCTCGCCGCTTTGTTCATCTTCTCTTACATAACATGTGAACTGGGGGGGTTTATCCTTCTTATAGTGTCCACGAGTGCTTACATTTTTAGCCCGGTCGGACTCGTGTTCTTCGCTCTTTTCATCTCCTCTCTTGTCCTCTTCTGCACTCTACCCTTCAATTTTACACCCACCCAGTTGTTGTTTCCATCTCATCTGCGCCGTATTCCCCCACCCTCGCCTCCTCCGCCTCCTCCTCCTCGCTCCATCCCTCCTCCGACGGTGGTGTGTGTGTGTTCGGCCGGGTGGTCAGATGTGCGTCAGATGTGTGTGCTACTGTACGAGCTGAACATCTGCTCAAAGCTGCTCTTACTGTACATTAAGTGGACCGAGCTGTTAAGCTGCTCCGCTCGTACAAACTGCTGTTTTTAGGGCTTAATTACAGCTTCTAACGCACTCTGATTGGCTGTGGGTTCTAATTAACTTAAAACTCTATTGTAATTGGAATTAGAGTTCAACTTTAAACTATAAAAGATTCAGTCTGACAACCAAACAGAGCTATAGCAGTACATATGATTATATTATCGTGCATGCGTTGGCTTAACGTCCAACTTAAGAGCTTAACCTATGCAGAGATACTTTAGGTCCATTTACATATGTATAATCTCTCTGTCCGTCAAAGTCCGTACCATTTGTGTCATTCCATAATGTATATGTCAGGCTGTAACATTAACTTAATCCTCCTAACAATGCAAAAAGGCAACACAATCCATGGATCGCGTTCACGCAACCATTAAACGGGCTCCAAACACGGAAACCCGTCCCTGTCCCCATCTGTCAAACTCTGCAGCCTCTCGAGCCGTAACAGTCGTGCAGAAAAACATCATACCTGCCCGCTAAAAATAGCACAATGCCGGTTAATGGCTTTATATAAGGCAGTGGGTGTGGGCGTGGGTCTGCGCGGTGAGAGTGCAATTCAGAAATAGTTGTGATTCCTGGGGGTAGGTGGGGATAATGGCTGGTGTTGCGTGTGTGTGTGAGAGAGAGAGACAGAAGGAGCTTAGCTGTTCTTGTTCTATAGGGTATAGAATATGTGAGCATCAAGAATACACAGTGTATAATGTTGATGCAGCTGCTAGCTACTAAAACACAACTTTAGCAGTAACCAATGATGAACACATGATGTGTCAAAACCAACCAAAACCAAGCATGGAAGTATTTACAGACGACTGTGTGTTCTTTCGGACGAACCAAATTTTCTTCCAGTAGATTCGGCTGACGTCTCGTCCCAGAGAGTTAACGAATAAATCAGACAACTAAGCGACGTCCCCGCGTTTGTCGTCTTGATTGCACTTGGACTAAAAGTCAGAGTCCTCTTTGTCCAAGACTGAGACGAGACAGAGTGAAAACGCGGCCCATTTCGACACGAGACCGAGGCCTTTTAGTCTTGAGACCGAATACCACAACACGGCTTGTCACTGTGGAAAAGACATCTACTGCTATCTGTCTTCCAATGGATGAGACAATTTGGAAGCATCCCTACATTTATATCCATAAAACTGCTGCTGGTGGTTTTACTTCACCAAAGTCGTGAGATCCATCCTCTGAACAGGATTCCCGTTAAACTTTGCAAACTAGTGTCTGATCCCCAAAGTTGTTGAGATGTTTCAATAGTGGACTGACTGACCGACATCTCTAACGAGGCTGAACATGTCCAACATTTGCTGTTTTCAGCCCCTTTAAATGAGGATCTGCTGCTTCTCTCTGTTTTACGTGACTGCGAATGGAAAATTGTTGTTTGTCAGAGACGTCTTCAGATTTCTTGTTCGTCTCTCGTGAAACATTTTTCACTATTTACTGAGGAAACAACGACTCGAAAAATCACAGCCCTCTTTGAGACTGAGCACATTGTAGTTTGGAGAACGGATTCATGCATCAACTCATTTTTATTTTTATTTTAAAAGATCTAAAACATTCACGTGCTCGTCAGAGGAAACGCTGCTGCTGGTAAGAAGGGACGAATCGCCTCTTTAAGAGAACTCTCAGTTGATATTCAAAGCACGCATGCCCATCATCAAACATTCACCTTTTCACATTTCAGTGTTTGATATCGCACAAACACTCACAGCGTCGCCCCTCTGGGGGGGGAAACGGAAGCACGTGATTGACTAAGAAGGCCCGAGAAGCGGCGGTAGTGGGATGGAAAGACGGTGGCTAAAAAGACAAGAGGCAGCACATCTTTTGAGGTTTCTCAGCTTTCTGCTTGTGTCTGCTCAACTCTCAGTGGTGTCTTCTTTGAAAGTACACATACAGTACACACACACACACACACACACACACACACACACGGGGCTTAGTGCTGCACTTGCTGTCAGGAGAAGAGGGGAAGGGGAAGGAAAAAGAGGCCTCTAAAAGCTCAGCAGAAATGTATTTATAGAGAGAAATAAAAGGATTATACCTCCAGGAGGGGGGGGGGGGGGGGGGGGGCAGTGATTTCCAGACGTGCCAGATGCTGTACAATCTCAGATGGAGGGAAGGCGGGGAGGGAGGAGGGGGGAGGGAAGATGCAGAGGTAGAGGAGGAGGAGGAGGAGGAAGTGGAAAGGGACTGACAGATGGAGGGGGACAGATTGACAAAGAGAAACAAGGGCCGGCGCTTTCTCGGTTTTACTTCAGTAGCTTTCAGATCGGCCTCCGAGCCACAGCAGACCCCGGTAATTATCCCCTGCCAGCTTGCTTGGAATAGGGTGGCTTTTTTTGCGAGGGGGTAAGCCTGCTAAGTGATAATTACCAGCATAATGAGAAAGCTACCTTCCTCTCACTTTGTGTGTGTGTGTGTGTGTGCTGCAGCTCATGAAGCCACTTTTTCGCCACTATTTTAAACCGACTCTGACTTTTCTTCCTGACGCCGTCGAGTGCGGATGAGAGGAAAATCCGCTGACAGCTGTCAGAAGTGGAACCGCTGCCAAAAACGGCGTTACATAACAGCCTCAAACTCATTTCATTTCCTTCGTATTCCTACAAATTAAAAATCCCCCCCCCCCCGTTTCCTCCCCTCTTCTCTCTGTCTCTCTCTCTCTCTCTTTTTTTTTTTGACTTCTTCCACGCCTCACGCTGTGCAGATGTTAGCTCCCGGATGTGCGCATGCAACTGTTAATACCCTGCCCGAGTCCTCTCTTGCTGTTGCTAAGGAGAATACAGTCAAGCCTTTAGAGGTGGGGGGGCTGAGGGTGGGGGCAGGAGGGTGGATGAATAGAAGCTCGTGAGAGAGAGAGAAAGAAAGAAAGGAAGAAAGAAAGAGGAAATGAGGCAGTGGGTGACAAGATTTCAGCTGGAGGAGACAGTCTGTCAAAGCAGTGGGAAGGTGCAGTGCGATAGCTCATCGCCATTACTTTAATGAGAGTGTGTGTAGCTCACAGGGAGAGAGAGAGAGGGGCTGAATTCACTGTAGAGTTATGACACGAACCCTCGTCTGGCTCCTTCAAATTAAAAGAAGAGGAAGTGCACGTTAAGATAATAAATAAAGGCGCCGTTAAACGTCGTTATCGTTTGTCCAAAACGATCACGTGTGGACGTTTGCGCCTCAGCGGATGCTCGCGTGTCTGTTTCTACATGCACAAAGACATTAAAATGCTGTTTCTGCACACTCCACTTAAAACCTCGTCCATCGGGAGTGTGGCATGGCTGCAGTCTAATGCGCAAGGTCATGGGTTCAACTTCCGTCCAAATGGCGCGCGCTGGAGTTGGACGGTCGCCGGAGATTACAGGCTGATGGCCGCCGTGTTCAGTGCAGATCAGATGGTGTGAAAGGTTTAACACGGACGTTCTCAAAAGGACATCCAGCTTCTGAAATGCCAGTTTCGACTTCAAGGGAACAGGAAGACGTTAATACTTGATTTTTCGGCCATCTTTGAGGGTCTTTCGTTAAAAATCAAAGAAGTGCCGAGTGATTTCTTGGGTAACACATCAATCGTTTGATGTCACAGATTCCTAAAGCCAAAGTTTGTCTTTAAAAAGCTACTTTGTCCCCTATAGATCGCTCAAAAGGCCCAAATTATTGGTCTACTTACTCAATAATGACATGCTGGCACGACCTGCCTGTTCATTTTCTGTTCACATGTTCATAATCGCAAATCAGGATTAAACTCGGCTCAGTGTTTTCATACATGAATTCCAGCTTATATCAGATGCTTTCATCGGTAAACACCCTTCTAAACGGGTCAGACCGGACTCAAAGCTGCTCGCAGGCATCCAAAATGCAGCGATTTCCAACTTTCCCGTGAACTGCAGCCGT
The DNA here is from genome assembly GCA_028641955.1 of Protonibea diacanthus. Lineage (NCBI taxonomy): Eukaryota > Metazoa > Chordata > Actinopteri > Sciaenidae > Protonibea > Protonibea diacanthus. The sequence continues at coordinate 2,514,514 of CM053998.1, read as the reverse complement.
TCTATCCGTCATTCTGTGTGTTTACATTTCAAACCCCCGCTCCGTGTGCAGCAGTGGCATCATCTGCTACGTATCAAAAGACACTGACACCGCTTCCCGTCTGCACTGGAGCGGAGTGAATGGACGGCGTGGTGGAATCGTAGAAATTCAGCACATGCACAGAATGAACAGTCCCACCGGAGCGATGCTCTACTTCTGTGACAGAGGAGTGAAAATAATCAGCCCTCTGGGACCTCTGATGGTTTTTTTCTTTCTCTTTTCCGACGTGGGGTTGATCGATTGAGCGCCCATCGCTGCCGCTGCTCCTGACATGACACACTATCCTGTATGAGTTAGTAGATTATATAACACGAGCGTGTTTTTATCTGCCTGATTTTTCATTTTCGCTCTGCAGCCGGCGTAAAGAAACACCACGACGACGAGTTGTAAAGCTGTGTTCAGGTCAGCTCTGCAGGTTAAACCTTAAAGATTACATCCCAGGAGTAATAACGAGCTGACGGAGCTTCAGGAGATAATCCTGCAAGTCGGACTCGAGACTCAACACGTTTTCATTGGTGACGGGCACGAGAGCGACCGGAGCATCGGTTCAATGTTACAATTACCTCGAGTGCGGGCATATCTTCAAGAAAAAGTAAAGACTGACACTAACACGGCGACTCTTTTACGTGTCCGCATTTCAAACACACCTCCCCAAGTCTTCCTCCATTAGCACTGCTGCCTGCAGCATCCAGCCCCACATCAATCATTTAAAAAAAAAGCTACTTTATGATGCAAGCACTGGAATGATGCATATGCAGCCAGTTTGTGGAGGATCTCTGCAGAGGTTCTGCAGGAAATAAAGAACTTTATATACTGCATGATTCCTGGAAAGTCTGTCTGCACCCTGTAAAATGTGATTATACACACAGCGTCAGAACTTTCACCGCAGTGCTTCATCTCTCTCCCTCACATGCAAATCCTTCGTAAATTTTAGACATTTGCAGTTTTTTGCGGACCCTCTGAAAGCCCTCCTCGCGGTCCTCCCGGAAGGTCCCCGCACCTTACTTTGGGGAAACCCTCGCGCTCTACCAGATGTTCACAGTGCCCACTGGCGATGTGAGCCGAGCTGGTGTCAGTGCACTGCTGCTCGCCTCTCATTGCACCACCAGCGCTTCTGTCAGACTTGGGACCAAAGCCAAGCGAGAAGTGGAGAGCGCTGCGCTGAAACATTTTGTTCTGCTTCTTAACCGCACCTTGGTTGCGGGTTTTTTTTTTTTTTTTTTTTTTCTTTGGAGGGGAGAGAGAGAGAGATGAATGAACACGGCGCACTCCACGCAGGTGCATTATGTTGCTGCAGCGCGCAGGGATAACTCACAGAGAACTGCCCCCTGTGTGTGTGTGTGTGTGTGTGTGTGTGTGTGCGCCCTGCTGCACCAATTTGTTCCCATAAATCCAATCATCAACCAACATGGCTCGTGCGTTTTTTTCGCGCGCACTCACCTCGCTCATCTTGGACACGGCGCGCGGAGGTTGAGTTTCTGCAGCAGAAAGTGGACTTCACTGTCTTCTCCGTGTTCAGCCTCTGCCAGGAACGAAGCCAAGAAAAAAGCCTTGGGAAAGAGTGCTGCTGCGGTGTGTGTGTTGAGTGAGAGAGAGAGAGTGAGAGAGAGAGAGAGAGTGTGTGTGTGTGATGGACAGGCTGTGGAGGAAAAACGGTAAAACAGTCTTGTTGCCTGGATGCTGAAGTGAAGAGATGCTCGGTTCTCCTCCGGTACAGATGATGGAAGGAAGCGTTAGTGGCTGCAACTGTGCGGTTTATGGGCAACAGGATCTCTCTCTCTCTCTCTCTCTCTCTCTCTCTCTCTCACCCCCTCCCTCCCTCCCTCCCTCCCTCCTTGTCTCGCCCACTCAGTCTCAACCAGTCACCAGGGAGCAGACTATTGCCCTAGTACAGGGATGTAGGCTAATAGATACATAATAAGAAGAGTAACCCTGGAGCATTTAACTCATGCCTCAGCACAGAGCGGAACTCTGTTAATTGATGCTGTTGGATTTTTTATTTATTTATTTATTTTTAGTTGAACTCATTTAAAAAAGTTCTTCAGATTTATTTATTTATTTTTAAGGTGGATTTTTGCACATTTTTCGGATGTTTTAGTGTCAGTTATTTTATTTTTCCACTTCAGTAAATCCAGCCGAGCCAAATGCGCGACTTCCTGTCGGGAGTTTCAAAATAAAGCACACTTATTCAACCACGGTGTAGAAATTCAGAATATTTTGATGATTACTTTTGTATGAAACAGAGACAGCATTGATTTTTCTTCTGTTTGCACGGTGATCTTTACATTCACACATCTGTTAGGTTTAAATTTAAAAACACGCTGCTCTCAGTTTTGTTTTGAAAGAATAAAAGTCAATGACATCCGGTTTTGTGGCAGTTTTCTGCCGCCTTCACTCAGCTATGACTGAGGTCGGTCACACAAAATACAAATAAGAAGTGTCCTGAGTTAACCATTAACAGTGCTGAGCTGTTGTTTGATGATGATTTGATTTTTTGGATCCAGGGTTGGTTTTTCTGTTTCTGTTATAACTCCGTCCACTGGAGGTCGCCGTTGCACCATCAGATCAAATCCCGAGCTGCTCCTGGTTGGAGATCTCAGGGCTGCTGTGAACTCTCTCCAGGTACTCATAACTGGGGAGTAATTAAATGAGCTGATGCCTGCAGACACTCACACAGCTGCAGTGCTACGCGGTGCATGGATGACTGACCAAAACAGCCAAACAACTTTAACTTTAACACAGAGATCCAGAGGGAACTGTAGTTCTTTATGGTTTAGTTAGTTAGAGTTCTGCTGCTTGATTGTTACTTACCAAGATACCGTGGAACATCGTAGACTCATCGTAGATATTTCTGCTGCACAAAATCGATTTATTTTCTTATTTTCACTGATTCAGAGCTCTAAAAGTATTTTTCAAATGTACGCACAGGAAGTCAGAACACAGCACATCAGTTTGATGAGATTTGGGGCTATTTGCAAGCAAAGGTTGACATTAAATCATGATAATGAACCTATATATATATATATATATATATATAACCTGAAGGTTTGTTTCAGATGTCATTCATAGCCTGATTTATGTATCATTTTATTCTTCTTTATGGCGATTGTCAACATTTTCTGATTTATACACTGATTTTAAAAAAAGACACTCCCCCTGTAAAAACCTTTGACTCTGACATGCTCACAAAATAAAACAAGAATTTTGAATCTGGCTTTATTCAGTGTTCAGATTTCTGTTGTGTTAATATGTTAATATGATGAATCATTTGAACGTTTAAAGAGACAATTTTCAAAAGACTTTGAATAAAAAATCAGCCGGGGAAGCTTCATAGTGTTTTCTTCAAGAAACATGCGACTCACCTGCATGTACGGGACCACAGTTAATCTAAAAAAAGAAAAAAAAGGTTCCCCTGCTGTATAAAAATGATTAATGAGCCTAAAATTCTGAATTTTTAATGTTACATGTAGCCGTAATGTCCAGACAACACGTGCAACATTTCTCACAGGTCACTAACAGTTATCATTATTTGACCTCGGCTCTGACTTTCTTCACCATTTCTAACATATTTACTATTTCAAAACTCCAGTGTATAAAGAAAGATCAGTTCTACTCAAAGCCACAAGGGGGCGTCATTTTCTACAAAGTTGTAACAGCAGCTTGATTCAGGCTGTGACCATGTGGTGTGTAAAGACACGAAGAAGAGAGACAACGGTTATTTTGTTTGTGTTTATTTATTTCTAATGCATTTTATTTATTTTTTTTTTTTATCTGTCCACAAAGTCATATTAGTCACTACTATGTTAGATCAGTTTTCCCTCACTGCAATGGCAGTAAACTACACAAGAGCCCAAACCCAGCATGGCCCCCTCACCTCGCAGGACACGATTTGTCATTTCGTCACGAGCGACACCTTCAAAAAAAACGATACCCAATAGATAGATAGACGTGGAGGATCGGCCCATAGCCTCGTCCTTTTGGTGACATGATCTCGATCAGGAGATAATAAGGTGCAATTTTCACATATGTTTGAAAAATTACAAGGAAGCCGCATTGTATTCAGTCAAAAACACGTGCAAATGTAGAGAAATAGTTTTCATTTTTCCAACTTAAGGACGCTTATGTCTTTGAAGATTCTTTTGCTCAGTTAGTGAATGGATCTCAGAGAAATTAGGGGAAATACACATTCAAACATGGGAGAGTTTGGAAATATTTTATCCCTCCGCTGCGGCTGGTGGCACCCAAAACAGACAGCTGATATATTCTCACTTCTTTAAGTGGAAATATCAGTTATATAAATACACACAGATGGTTAAAATAACCCGACTGTCCATCTTTGGAGATTTATAAATGTGTATTTTACCAGTTTTCAAAGATGCTCCTAATCCCGTAGATATAAATGAGCTAAAACGGGCTTAAGTTGATGTTGAAACATCATTTCAGAGCGCTTATGGACGCTTAGTGTTCGTCTGACGAAGGCAAAATCAAATGTTGGCTTCTGTGCAAGAAATTTGAAAATGGAGTTTGAGTCAAAGGCTGCCGTTTTACATTCAAATCTCCAGAGAAGATCGCTATTTAGACGAAAATCCGTCATCGCCGAGGAAATTTCTGTCATTAGACATTTCGATTGATTGGCAGGCTGTTTTATTCCCATCTGCCGGTGGGAGGAGTCGAAGGGACCATCACTCGGGTTTGTGCTCTCTTTAAGAAACACAACATCTCTAGTGCTATCTGTACAACATTCAACAACACAGTTCTCTTTTTTTGTCTTTTGATTTTTTTTTTTTTAACCATAATGCCAAAACAATAATAATTATCATTATAAGAAGAGCATTTTTCCATCTCAACGGCATCGAACAAACACCACACGAACTGAAATAAAAATCTAATAAAGGCCTCAATACCAGATAGTACACGTCACCTTCAAGTGGTGCTAGAGATAGACAGTTTACGGAGCAGAGAGGGGCGTGGAGGGGGAGCAAGCACGAGAGAGAGAGAGAGAGAGAGAGAGGGAAGGAGGGAGGACGAGGTGAAGGAAGAAAGACGGGTGAATTATTTTGTTTTTAAGTTGATACATGCTTTAGTGTCATCTCGGACATGTTTTGGCACCTTTTATAAGATTAAATATAATATTCATCAGACTTAGACTTGGGCTTTGGTTTACCAAGGGTTAGTAGTAGGACCAAAAAGTAGTCAAACCCTACATCTATAATGATTTTTTTAAATTGCCTAAAGGTTAGGTAGTCCATTCTTTTCAAGAGTCTAGCCACGCTAGATTAGAATAATAATAATAATAATAAGGCCTAGTGACCTTGTTTAAGGCCGGACGGGCCTGAGGAGGAGAGAAATCTGACGAAGACACGAGATAAAGATTAGGGTAAGATAGGCCGAGGTGATGAAGGAGAAGAGGAAGCCGGGGGGGAAAAAAAGAGGTGAAAGGGAGGGAGAAGGACAGAGACAGAGGGGAGGAAATAGAGTGTGTAGATTTAGGCTAAGTGCTTTTGGTGAGTTTTACAAAATACACCAGGAAGTGCTTGAAACAGAAGGCACGATGGCATTGACAGTAGTTGTTAAGGAGACACCACTAAGGGACTTTTCACTACAAAAACTCATAAGGTGCTCTAAAAAAAGAACTTAAACACATTAATGCACATTAAAGTGTGGTTGGAATCATAGAATACCCCATCGAGAAGTAGTCCGAGTAGATAAATAGTGGTTGGTAACCAGTGTAAGGGGTTATTATGTCTGTTTTCGCCCCCTGAACATACCTTCAAAACAAGAATCCGTGATAAGAGGTTGATTGTTTTCAATTTATAGCAACAGACGTGTTGGTGTTTGCACAAAAAATGAACTTTCTTTAACAACCAGTTCGACGGTTGGATATCCGATGCACCGATCAACCGATTGGCCGATAATCAATGGGGTAAATCTATTGGAAAACCACAGCTTTACACATTTAAGAACGACAACAGAAAGTGACAACTTCCATTGAAAAAAACGTTTGGTCTATCCATAAAAGTCAAAATAAAAACAACTACTTTGGGAACTCAAACCTTGCACAGTGCTCTGTATAGACATTCCAACTAGTCTTAGCTCACAAACATTATAATCAATATTACCTATATTGATAACCTTTTTCTGTAAGCATCTTGAAATGAAAATAAACAAAAGTCTGCTTCTTTTTTTTTTTTTTTCTCGTCTTTACAAAAGCTACACATATTCTACTGGGATGTCTATGCATTTGTTAGTGTTTTAATAATTATTCCTACCATTGTCTTTTCTTTTCTTATAAAAAAAAGAAGAAGAGAGGGAACCTACTCATCTAAAAGAGACACCGCACCCCCGAGAGTACGGTTCGTTTCTCAGATTTAGTCCTGTTTGGCAGGGATGCTGCTTTCTTTTTCGCTCTCTACCCTCGTATCTTCTCTCCTATGGAGGAAAAATTGCTCCTTTCTTTCTTTTTTTTTCACACAGTTGCTAAGTCTCTGTCTCTTTAAAAAGGTGTCAGTTGATTGTGTTTTGGGGGTGGGGAGGATTTTAGCGACGTCCCTACGGCACCTCAAACAAGACTCCCCGCTCTGGGTTTTGTTCTTTTTCCGCACATCTACGCCGCCTCGGCGACCGAACCCGCGTCCGGCAACCATTGTAAACACTGAAAATTTCGGAAACCGCGACCTCTTTCTACCGCTCAGCCTTTGACCTCTTTTAATCGCATTATACATTATTTATATCAATTGCTTCTTTTTTTTTCTTCTTTTTTCTTTTCAAGCTGAGCCTCCCGTGTCCGGGACGTCGCGCTACGATGTAGCATTTCTTTTACAACTTAACTATTCACAACACCCTAGAACCACTTTGAACAAATATACTGTACTTAAATTTTAAACTGTATATTCAGATAAAATGAATGACCTATCAGAGCCTCGATGCAAAGGAATACCGGAGACTCTCGACAACATACATGAACAGGCACTAACTGAAAAAGAAAAACTGTTACAAACTTTTTCTTTCTGTTTTTCTTTAGAACAATCGTCTAGAAACACTTTTCAGACAAACAAGGCAGTGATATATAGTTGAGGAAAAGCAAGGGGCCTGCAACAGTTACCTCATGCCTTTAAATTAATACCAAATAGCTTAGCTGACGTTCCTCCGTATCCTCGTGGGCTGAGGAGGAACGTGGAGTTTGAGGTTTCAAACTGTTCAAACGGTCAGGAGAGCATCTCTTCACAGCTGACTTCAACTCGGTCAGTATAGTAGTCTGGGATATATTGTCCATTATTAGTGTGGAATTAATGCATGTGGAATGATGCAGGATCTGCGCTAGATCTTATACGTGTTTCTTTCATTTATCAAACAGGAGGTCATCTTAAAAATCATCTGTCTCGGAGTGAAGCTTGAAAAACAAAAAGACAAAAAAAAAAAAGTGGCCTCTACGCAATCCTGAAAAGATGCATCCATGCTCTTTTGTGCAGGAAGTTTATTTTGTTAACGACCACACTGTCAGAACTGAAGTAGACGAATCATTTCGGAGGAAGCATAAGAGCATTGATTTTTCTCTCCGTCTTTTTCCAAACCTCAGGAGTCGAGGATCCTCTGTCCAGAAATGAAAGCATAAAGAGGCAAATATTAATTTGACCTTAATAAACCTCTTTTCTCTCTGCAAAGCCACCCGCCTCTTCTTCATTTCTGTGTCAAGTCTAGTTGAAAACATCGGACCCAATTCTCCAATTTAAATGGTGTCATCCATTTTAATCTGTTAAGACTCTTTCCTCCTCTCCCACCATGTGGCTGGAGCTCGAAGCTGGTGACAGAGCGAGGGACATCCTCAGATCCTGGTCCGGTGAATCCTCCAGACTGCTGTTATCCAAATTCTCTTCCAATTCCTCCTCTTGTTCTTCCTCGTCCCCCTCCATCTTTTCCTTGGGGTCCAGAACTTCTCTTAAATTACTGGATACTGAGGCCATGTTGGAGTCTGGGTGGTCGAGGATGTCGTCCAGATGTTCTGCTGTATCCTCAGATAGCCCGTTCGAGGTTTTGGCCTCAGTTGAGGACCATTCCCCCAGGGGTGCCTGGGACTCGGCCTCCCTCACATGCCTCCATATTGTCAGAGAGTCGAGGTCACAGTGATCCGTCCGGGGCTTGGTGGCCTTTGGGGCTCCATCATCATCCAAGGTAGTCGAAGGACCTCTTTTACGCCTGGACTTACTGGTGTGGTTGACCTGGAGATGCATGGCCATCAGCTCTGCTGAGGATGTACGGAAAGGGCAGAACAAACACTGGCTCAGTTTGACCCCTGATGAACTATCCCCTCCGCTATCACCTCCACTTACACCTCCTCCTTCCCCTAAGCTCGTGCCTCCATCCTCCTCCGTCCCTCCAAGGCCGGGTGAGGGGCGACGGGACAGATCCAGGGGTTCAAACCCACCCTCTTGAGTTGAAGGTGCAGACCCTTCCTTGTCACTCGAAGGCTGAACCATTCGGCTTGTAGTGAGGGGCTTACGACGGGACACTTTAGGGGCCTTCGGTGGAGGAGACTCCCTGATCCAGCCCCCTTCCATTCCACCTTGGTAAAGGGCCCCCATCACCCCAGAGAGATACCTGTACTGAGTCTCCAAGTCAACATCCCTTAGAGCTGCCAAGGCCTTCCGATGCTCCCGTTGGTCTGGAAGACCCAGGAGCCAGGACTGCTGGCTGGGCCGAGAGGCGGAGCTGTCGGTCGGGCCTCGGTTGACCGGGCAGTGGTTGAGCTGGGATCGGCGCTGCTTGGCCAGCCCGGAGGTTCCAGAGGTCAGACTGTTGATAGTAGAGGTGAGACCAGAGGAGGAGGAGTTGGAGGAGGCTGCCAAGGCGTTGCGTTGCTCCCTGTGGTGCCGCTGGAGGTGGTACTTCAGCGAGCCCGACTGGGTACCCGCATAGTCACAGTGGGGACATTTGTAGGGTCTCTCACCTAAAAAAAAAAAAATAAGATGGGAGAAATGGTATAGCAGTTTCAATAAGCATCATAACTCACAGCTTTATTTAAACTTTATTAGCGCTTGCCTATGATGGATTACACGTCAGGCAAGTTTCTTATCGATTTTTATACCATAGTGAAATGAATAGAAGATGATGTCTTCCTGGAAATTCAGAAAATGACATTCAAACACAACATGTTCCTTTTTAAACATTGGGAAATGTAGTTACGCATTTCAAAGGGAGATGGCAGTATTCCATCAATGATTAAAATGACACTGCTGGGAAAGATAAAGAGGAGGAGGCATCATGCTGGAGGCATTTCAACAGCAGGAAATGTATTACATATGAAAAGCATAAACGATCTCTTTCACTGTAACAAACAAAAGAAGAACACAGCTCTACTGATGGATGCACGCAAAAGTATGAGCGATTTGATTTTGTTGCTGAAGCAAATAAAAAATAATAATAATGGAGTAAGAAGTCTCGAGGGGCAATAATCTCAAGAGGACAGTAATATCAAGAGAGTATTATTATAATTTGATGCCTTCACTTAAATTACTGACCATGTGGTAATCACTTGATGGCACAGAGAAGCAATAGTGCATGAGGAAAAGAGCTGTACGCTATCATGAATAATATAGCTGTGATGTGATAGGTCCTGTCAGCCATAGATGAGTATTCATAATGGAAAATACTAAATAGATTTCATTAAATGCATTCTGGGCACAGTCTTGCTGGAAAGACTTGGATGTGCTCCAGTTACCAGTTGCTGGAGATTGGTGGCATCTCAGAAATGGAAGGAGGGTCTTAATTTTGATCAGAAGGCAAATAATACAAGATGGCAATGACTCATGCTGATTATGAATATGGATCATATGGAGTGTGAGTGAGTGCTGTGAGAGTTCCAAATTATCATTGTCACCATTCAGTTTGTTAATTTCTGTATTGTTTCTTTTCTCTTTTTTTTCAGTCTTAAAGCCTGTTAGAGTCTGTTGTTGTTGAACGTGTCTGCTGGAGCGCCGTGTGTCTCTGCTCGACAGTCGGAAATAATCCTAAAAATTATTTTAGGGTATATTCGAGGTACAATTACAGAATGTCTTGCTTCAAAGATGGAAGGAATTCAGAAAGATTAAAGGCAAAGAATTGTTTGGAGAAATCATTCGGTATATTTCATGTCACGAATCATTCTTAATCTTAAAATGCCAAAACAGTTTAATTCTGCACAATTTAGAGAAGAAAAAAAAGAGTACTGCAAATTAAATGTACCTGTCTTGGGGATGAGGTTACAGGCTAGTAAGAGAAGTGAGCTTTTTTACTGCGAATTTATCAGTATTAATCCCTGGAGTGGCTTGATTTTCCTCAAAAAAACGACTGGTGATATACCCTCGAGCAAGGCACTTAACCAGGAGTTGCTCCAGTGGAGCTGCTCAGTTGCCTGCAGTAGAGGGCTATGATTAGCGCTGGCCAGCTCTCTGGGGTGAACGTGTTAAAAAAAGAAAGAAAGAAAAAAAAAAAAGGTAATGCTTCTAAAGCGAGGATGCTCAACGAAACCTTTCCAGGGATTTCTAAAGGTTAAAAAAAGTAAATGTGGTTTGTTAAACTCACAGCAGTTCTCACCTGTGTGAACTCTCAGGTGTACTTTGAGATGGTGTGAAGAGCGGAAGGCTTTACCACAGTAGGGGCAGTCTTTTATTCCTCTACCACGCACTCGCTCCCTGGTGGGAACCGAAGGTATGGAGGAGACTGCTGTCAAGCCATTTTCTCCTGCAAGTGTAGACAAAGGTGGAAAAAAAATGTAAAGATACCAGCTGGTGTGAAGGGCCCCCCGAGGACTTCTCTTTACAACAGAAAAGCAGTATGAAAATATTTATTCTCTTGTAATAATTACACTATATTATGTATGAGCAAACAACCCTTAAGACCAAATAGAAAAAGGTGGATGTGATTGTACCTTTGAAGCTTGAGATGACAGAGTGAAACCCTGTAGCTGCTCCGGCTTGTTGTGAACCACCACCATGCACTTTTGATTCCTGTCTCGCTTCTCCCGTTTGTTGGGATGCACCACCGTGCAGCTGAGATTCATGCCTCACTTCACCGGTGCCTCCTCGTCCTAGCCCCGCTCCCCTACGACTACCACTACTTTCTTCTTCGCCGCTACCTCCTTTTGGCGGCCTCTGAGTGTGAACGCGAGCATGAACCACCACCTGCTGCAGGCTGCGGAATAACTTTCCGCAGTCTGGGCATTCCCACGGCCCTCCTGCACCCCCGGACTCTTCTCTTGGATCCAGGCCTCCGAGATAGGCTCTGACTTGGTCAGCTTCTGTGATCACCGAGCTCCGACCTGGGCCTCGCTGACCTTGCTGCTGGCCTCGCTGGTGGGGTCTTTGCTGCTGCTGTTGCTGCTGCGCTACTGCCAGACTGCGAGCTACCAACTGCCACCAAGTTGCCTGGTCCCCTCCTTCTGAAACGGACGCTGTAGTTTCACCTGTGCCAACTCCTCTAGTTGTTCCCCCTCCTCCTGAGCCTCCAACGCCACCGCCACCATTTCCCATCTCTGCCACCTGAGCCACTGCTTGAAGTCTCTCCATGCAGCTGGCCCCGCTCCCATCACTGGGCAACCCCAGGTAGCCTAGGATGGCTGACTTGCTCGATCCCATCCCAATTCTGCTGCTCTCTGATCTTCCTTGTCCACCTCTGGCACCTCCTCGCTGGGCCAGGAGGAGGCTTGAGTAGAGGGCATTGAGAGACTGATTATTAGCAGAGCCTTTGGCTTGCTGCTCAGCACCTCCTGGTCCCCCAAGGGCTCCCAGCCCAGCCTTCAACCCAAGCTTGTTGAGATGTACTTTCATGTGGTTTTTCAGGAACCAAGGTTCCTTGAAGCCACGGCCACATACCTGGCACTTATGATCCAAGGAGTCCTTGTGCTTTCGCATGTGTCCCTTCAGGAACCAAGACTGGGTAAACCGCTGTCCACAAGTGTCACAGCGAAATGCTGGCAGTGCGGGAGAGGCAGCCACTGTAGCAGCTGGTGTCATCTGTGTGGTACTTGGGGTTGGGGCTGGTGTATGAGTCGGTGTCGGCACAGGGGTGTCTGGGGTTGCAATAACTGGCCTGGAATTGAAGGCCGGTGGCAGAGCAGGTACCTCAGGGGAAGGGTGGCACTCCTGCAAGTGAGATGCCAGGCTCTCTTCTTGGCTGGCAGAGAAAGGACAAAGAGTGCATTTATACGGGTTGTGGAGAATGCGGACATGGCGCGCCAACTCCGAAGCCGTGCGGAATTTTCCTTTGCAAGCATGGCAGCGAAACGTAGGCGCTATGGGAGTTGACGCACCCTCCACAATGGTAGAAGAATAGGGAGAGGTCACAGAAACAGGGTCTTCTGTAAGAGGAGGGGTCAGTGGTGTGCTGTCGTCCAGTAAAAAGTTTGGGTTCTGGTCTGTCTGTAGGCTGTCGTCTAGACCTTTGACCTCACCATCAACATCCTCCTCCTCTTCTGTGAGATGTTGGATGAGAGTTCCTGGCAGTAAACGCTGGTTTGGGTGACTTCTGTGATTCTGTGTTAAGTCTTTGTGGTTCTGTTGCATTTTGAGGTGCTGCTTTAGGGGTGCTGACGGGAGTCCGGTCCGGTACAGGGCTGAAGCTCTGCGGTCTCTGTCCAGACTGTGAGCTCGGGCATGGAGAGACAAAATACTTTGGAACCGGAATCTCTTCCCACATACATGGCAGGGAAACCTGAGCGCAGGCCCCGATGAAGCCCCTCCCACTCCTGGTATCGTCCTGGTAACAGTATCCTTCTGGAACAGCTGGAGGTCTAGCTCATCGCTGCAGTTTCCACTCTGCCCCGATGAAAGGGCCAGCTCCAGGGCTCCAAACCCAGGGACTGGCGCCGACGGCGTGGCCGGTGGAGAGGAGTCCAAGCAAGGGCTGCATCCAGCCTCTTGTCCCCCTCCTCCGGGGAAGAGAGCCACTGCTGGGGTAGGGGACGGAGGAACTCCATCCAGTCCTTCCTCGTCATCATCTTCATCAACGTCGTGGTGATTGTTGTTAGTCTCCTCGTGGAGGGGGAAAGGAGAGAGGGAGAAATAAGGCGCGGCGTCCAGGCTCTGAGGGGAAGGTTCGGGGCTGTGAATGGGCAGAACGACTGGGCTGTCGGGTAGAGAGAGCAGGGTATGAGGGGAGGAAGCCTGGGGGCTGTGGTCCAGGGATGGCAGTGTTGGGGGTGACTGGGGTTGTTCACAGGAAAGAGACAACACACACTCTGGTGGAGAATCCATCCTCTATCAGTACAAAACACAGAGAGAAGGAGAGAGGCAGATAGTGAGCGAGGGACTGATGAGTCAAGTTAAAAAGGTTAAATTTGCATGTTGCACACCGCAGTCCTGTACTGTAACATGAGCTCTAACACAGACTTAATCAAACAGCATTAGTTTTATACGTATATGTGTGAGAACAATGGGGAATTACCAGCTGTGTGTGTGATGTTATGCCATTCTTTAGTGTCTCGGCTGATGGGGGACACACTTCTGTTGCAGCCTCCTCCTTTAATTTTCTGGGGACAAAAAAAACAAACAAAAAAACATGATGAATGAGAAACTTTAAATATGAGTTATTTGCAATCAAATACCTAACAATTATTGCACTTGAAATTATGCCAGTTTAAAAACACATTTAAGCACATAATTGAAGCTATTATCTAACTAAAGACTTTAGGTAAATTAGCAATATCAGTGTCGGGCGTAGGCGTAAACGCTTTTGAAATATCGAGCGTTGAATTGCACGTAGCAGATTTTTTTTATCATTTTTTTTTTTTGCCAAACAGGATAAAAACCAATTTGCGCCGTCAACTCGTTGAATGTATTCCATCACGAATGCTAATAACAGAGAATCAAATGCGTGCTCATTACAAACGCGGTTCTGAATGTGTCTTTTAAAGCGTGTAAATGTTTGATACGACTTTCTTATTAGATCTTCATTCACTTCTCGGCTCGCGTGGGTGTGCTGCGCGCGCGTTTTCGACGTGTAACAGGTGTGCACCTGTTCTTGCCTGCATGTGCTCACAATGCACTCCAGCATACTGTTAGCACATATGGGATGATTAGCCGCCCGTGTGAATATGCACCGGTGTGTATCTGTCTGTGCGTGTGTGTGTGTTTAGCAGTTAAGGGCACCAACCACAGGACATGGACTGTCCCAAACAGGATGGGCGCGCAATGTTTTGACTTCCCCACACACCCTTCCTGTACACTCATACAGTAGCAGCCTTTTTTTTTGCTAAAATCAGGACTGTATATACACATGCACACACCCACACGCACAATCTAGTGCAGTATGCAAGCAATATTTTTGAAATCTACTGCCTGGGTGTGGTGGCTTTGACCCATACACTGCTTAGTCATGGTTACTTGTTTAAGTAAAATACAAATGTAAGCTTTATTCCTCTGTGTGACTCCACTTGCAACCATCAGGCCGGATTACAGAGTCAGCTAAAACATAAAGTGTGATATACAGCATATTGAACACACAAGCACTTTGGCAAAGCGAGCTCACACGCCCAAATATTTTTTGAGTGCGCAGCAGTTTGCATCATTTAAAACCGGATTTATGCACATCGGCTGTTTTTTCGTCCATCATTCGGCGGAGTTGAGGAGCAGCGGAGGCGCCCACAACAAAAACAAAAGGTCATCAATCATTGTGGCGAAACAATGGAACATCTGTGCTCGCAGGTGTGTCGCCCATATTTGTGTTCATGCGGCGGTATGGTCACATATGTGTTTATATGATCTGTTGGATTTGTATATGTGTGTGTGTGTGTGTGTGTGTGTGTGTCACTGAGCCTGGATGACAAAGAGATTCTCATGTAGCCAGTTGACATTTTAGCTCAGCTATGACTCACATGGATATCACACCATATCAATCACACATACACAGTCACACACACAGAGTCCTTTCTTAATCCACCATTATTGTTCCTTCTCTCCCTGTCTTCCTTCTTTCCCTTTCTGTCTTTCTTTCTCTCCCTGATTCATACTCTCCCCATCCCCCTCTCTCTCTCATTCTCTCGCTCCCTCCCTCCGTCTATTATTCACTAATTTTCTTTCATTCTCTCCCTCTCTCTCTCTCTTTCTTTCTCTCCTGCAGTGTTGCCAGTTGGCGGAGTGCCAGGGAATGCTGATATCAGCTGGTAGATTGGGCCCTGCCAACATGGCGAAGAGCAAAAAAAGAAAAAAAAAAAATGAGAAAGGAGGCAGACAGAGAGAAAGAAAGAGAGAGACATACAGTGCAGTTACAAACTGGGCAGCATAAAAAAAGAAAAAAGAAAAACATTGTCAGAAGCCATGTGAATGAAAATGATTTAATGTGATTGCCAGCATGGTGTTGAGGAGAGAAGAAGAGGAAGGGGGGGAAGAAAACAGGGTAAAGAGACAGACATGCTGGAACAGAGAGGACTCAGTGTGGTGGGCATAACACGAGGAGAGAACAACAGATTTAAAAATCATTTGAAAAGTCAACACACACATCGAGACAGAGAGAGAGAGAGAGAGAGAGGAGGCCGGCTATCGAACTGTATCTGCAGCAGTGTTAAGTCTGATGGCATTATCATATGAATATCACCATCACAATGCATTGTTCTACCGTGACGGTGGCTGTCGCCAACCACCGGCCCTGTCATGCCAATAAAGACTATTTGGATAGATGGAGAGGAGGAGATAAGGTGCAGCGGCGAAGGATGCAAGGAGGGGGTTGGGTGACTGAGGGACAGAAAATCAGATTGGAATCAGGTGGAGCAGAAGCACGTAAAAAAAAAAAAAAAACCCAAAGGTGTAAACGAACCAAGAAAAGCAGCCACCGAAACACCTCCGGACGCCTGTCCGCATCACCAACAAATCTACCCAACGTGTGAATTTCACTTCTTTTTCGGTGCGCAGAAGATGTGAGCGATCACTTTTAATGGTGGATTTAAGGGGAGCCTAGCGGTGAAGTTTAAGATTGCAACCAAATGAATACTCACGCCTCACCCTCTTTTTTTTTTTTTGACAAGCGAGTTAGAAAAACTTCTATGTAATGTACCTAACTGAGGACATCAGATCCTCATGATCCAGGTTCACTAAAATCATCGATCATCCGCTAGAAGTACGTAGCACAAAGTTACAACAACGTACGATGGTGCGTTCGCCTCATTACCAGTCAGTGCAGCATTTAAAATCTGTTATTTTATGGTAGAAAAGTTACACAATGTTGCATTAAACTTTAACATTTTAACATTAGAAACGTCACAGACGGACTGTGTGAGATTTCCAAATCAAACAGACGTCTTGATTCAGAGCTTAAATGATCCTGGAAGCCTAAAATGACGATACACTGTGCTCCCATCGAGCACGTAGTAAAACTAAAACTCAAAAGGTCACATCTAGATCAGAGTTTAGTTTGTCTGCTCTGGGCTACTGTAGAAAAATGGTTCAGTTCTTATCCTCAGGTGATGAATATTGTTCCAACCCTGCAAAGAAGAACTCCTAAATCTTACAGGCTGGACCTTTAAAGGATGTCCGAAGAAGGGAGTCAGTTTTTGCAACGAAAGGAGAAACCTGATCTTCAATGTCAGGTTTCTCTCTCTCTGATTCTCTTCTGCAGCGTTGCAACAACGTTGCAATTCACGCTGTAATGACAGCTTAAAAGCATATCGTTGTTGTGTTAAGCACTTCCACGATGTTGTCATTACCGTAATTGCAGTGTAACTTTGTGGGCGCAGAGATAAGTGACTTTACCTTCGCTGGAAACGAGTTTGTGTGACGGAGGTCGGCGCCAAAGTCTTTTTTTAGCAGCAGCCCATTCCTACAATAAAAAATCAGCGTGGTTTAAATACTGATAATGTGTGTCACAAGGTGTGTTTGGAGGGAAGCAGAGGGGGGTTTCTTAGTCATACACATCCGTGATACATAGTTGCCAAGGGAGTATGAGCACAATATGTTCAGACAAGTTTATTTTTGGGGGGTTTTGATGTCATTGTGTAAATATCCACTGAGTGATAGAGTTTTATTGTGGAGGCAGTTAGCGCAGGTCCGTACATGCCAGAAACGCTACACATCATAATTGTAAATGTGAGGGTGTGAACACCTTTCACTTAGTGTTTTTAACAGTGGGTGTGTGTGTGTGTGTGTGTGTGTGTGGGCAGGAAGTACTACATCTGCTCAGCTTTGCATTAATCGTGTGTAAATGTTACGTTACAGGCTCGTACGTTAAGATAATCCGCCGCCTGTAGCGCTGCTTTGTGACCCTTTTTTTTTTTGACTTGTTGGTACCCGAGCAGTAGCTACTTGTTAACCTCGTCACAGCTTGTGTAATTAAGTTTGTGTGATTAGTCGTTTTAAGTTTTTAGAGTTTAAAGACGTCTCCGGTATTTTTAAAAAAATGTTTTGGTTCATTTTGCGTCTTCTTCCCACGTTGGGAACCCCAACCTGTCCTCTGGGGACACTGAACAGTGAAAGGAGTACACAACAGCTACATTTGTGTTGTTTTTTGTTGCACATGTCCTCCTCCGTTACGCCTAAAAATAGACACCTCCAAGGTCTCAGACCTGGCCCCCTCAGGGCATAAAGTAAAACACGTATCCTCGGGCTGTGCGTGTGCACGTCAGCGGATCCTTACAAGTGTATCTTTCTTGCAGATGTATTACTTGAACTCTCATGTGATGGAGTGTGTGTGCGCTGTGAGGTGTCCTTTGGGGATAAGTGGGTGTATGAGAGACTGACCGCAAAAAAAATGTGTATAAAAGAGAGGATGAGCAGCTGAGGGAAGAGGAGGAGGAGGAGGAGGAGGAGGAGAGGGGAGTCCGCTCTCTGTGCGGTACAGTATAATTTGGCCCTGTGGTTTTTTAGCGCGTGGTCACGTGGCGAACTTCCCCACAGACAGTATTCATTTCCTTTACTTCACCTTTCCCTGAACCCCCTGCTTCACTCCAACTTTGTCTGGCTCTCCCCTCCCCTCATCTTCAGCTCCGGCACTGATAACGGCGGGGAAAGCCTCCAACGCCCGCTGTAAAACTGTATATGATTTGAGCAATACTGTTCAAACACACCGAGATGAAGAAAGAGTTTAAAATGATGGCAGGATGACACACTCAGCCGCTGACTCTAAATCTGTCCTCAGGTCATTCATCTTTTGCTCGATCTGGGGCGGCCACCAGCAACATTCTTGGAAAAAATGGAAGGAAAATGTTTTATCTGCTATCCTATTGCTTTACTTCCTTCCTAACCTTACCACTTCTTCTCCTCTACCTCCCCCTCGACCGTCCATCTCCTCTCGAGCTGTTGCTCCTGCTCTTTCTCTGAATGAATTCCTCCTCCAGCGGAGAACACGAGCCGACAGTTTGCGGAGCGCCCGATCTCGGGATGCCAGATCTGAGCGAGTGAATCCGTGAGAACGTTGGAAACATCACAGCGTCACATCTCGGGCAGAGAAGACGCGACTCCGGCTCTCCGAGTCATGCGGGGCCTTGTGCTGTGTCTAAACCAATGAGCGGAGGAGGCGCTGACTGACTCGCGTGATTCAGGATTACAAGACCGAGGGCTTTTTTTTTAAAAAGAAGAATTGGTTTGGAGCATGCAAATGTCATAAGCAAATCACTGGAAAGGCTTATCTGTGCGTGCTGAGGATCACCTGCGGGGGTTGAGTGAAAAGAAGCAAAGGCAGGCAATCGAACGCCTACGTCATCAAGAACCCAAATGTGTACGGAAAACCGTCAACAAAATGAACGCCCGGATCGGAAATCCAAAAATCTGACACCCCCCACCCACCTCCTCTGAAGTGTCCTTGAGCAAGATGCCGACTACCCACGAGCCCACGGGGATACTGACCCTACACTGCGACCTCCTTGTGGAATATGTGTATCAGACATGTGAGCACCTTATAGAAAAAAATAGAAACTGTTAACATGGGTTGATTCTTTGTTCACCCATGGGAAATTTGCAGAGCATGTGTTCTCTTTCTTAGTAACACCTTGCTTCATGCGCTCCCAATTACACTTTAATATATATATATATATATTTATTTGGACGCGTGTCGATACTTAAATCGACACACCTCGGTGTAATTCAGGGTGAAGCACCTCGCTCTAGGGCACCTTGACTTTTTGTGCCATGCACAAGATTGGAAACTTTTCTGTCAGGGGATCTGAGCCTAAAGGTGAGCGTGTGATCAGGAGGAACTAGTTTGTGTTTGTGGGGCCGTGTTGCAAAGAAAAAAGTGTTTGTTGGTGGAGTAGGGTGCGAGGAAAGGGGCGAAGCAGACTTTCCTTGAAGGCGTCGGGGTCGGGGTTCGTCCAAGTGTTGCGCTCGCTTGTGTAACGGTGTGAAGAGCGACAAAAGAGAGCTGCGGGCGTGTTTGAAACCACCTTGCTGTCTCACCTCCACAGATCTGAGAAGTGGCTGCACGCGTCGGATTGTCTCGGAAAGTTATAAAGACTGACGGATGCAGGCAGACCCTCCCTGCACAAATTCTGATTTGCTAAAGGTGTTGGAGGAGGCGGTTGGAGCATACTGACGCCTTCTCGAACCAACCTGTGGGTTTCCTCTGCTCGCCATCTCTATCTTTTGCTTGACCTGCTGTCAGAAATCACAGCGGACGCCTCTTCCGCTGGTGCCGTGACCCGCTTTAGCCGCTACCGAAACCACGATTTCAGTCGGTCAGACGTGCACGTGCGCGCCGGGAAAGGCGAGGAGAAGCGAAACCGTCTACCTGTCTGTCCCCCCCTCTCAGCGTGTTTGAAACTGGTCTGCAAACTCGAGCACAAGTGGCACAAGTGGCGTACTATTTAAGTAAGACCCTAATGCTCTAAATACGCACTAATCCCGAGCAGCTAGCAGAACTCTCAACAGTCTCAAAATGTCACAATGCAGTAGATTCTCCCTAACTGAGGGCAAGCAGGTGCCTCTCCCGCAGCGCACTAATGACCCAATTATATCAATCAGAAGCCTTGATTGGTGCTACACTCCTCTCCCTTTTACTCTGTCTCTTTTCTCCCTCGCATACAATCTCTCCCCCCCAAGAGCCACCTGGATCGGGGTGTATGTGCCCCCTCGAGTACAGTACAGTATGTACAAAGATGGGGAGGAGGCGGCGTTGATGGAGGCTGTGGAGGAGAAGGAGGAGGAGGATACTACTTGAAAACACAACAAGCAGAGACAGGTCTGAATGAAGCATTAAAAAAAAAAAAACATTAGGCGCTTTTTAACGTAGGTGCCAGTGTTTCATATTCATCAGTGCGGAACAGGTTTCCTGATGAGGATTCACAACACGGTATCAAAAAGTAGACAACCTGTAGGGCTGCCACAGACGGGGATACTTTTCCAACAGAGATGCGTTTAGTTTTTAATATCAGACAGATTTTTTTTATGAGTTTTAGGGCTTTAAAAAGTCTCAAGAGGAGGAAAATCTATAACATCAACAAGAATGTGAGCCGTTTTCACATTTTTTTTCTTTTACAGATCAACTCAGGAGCGGATCGGTGAAGATAATGTGCAGTTTAAAGGTTATCTGACGTGTAGAAATCATTCAGAAATATGCAGAGTTTTCCCACAACATGCCCTGTTTATAGGACAAGCCAGCAATGTCAACCTACTTCCACCACCGTGCACACGCTCCCTCTCCAAAAAAAAAAAAAAGTGTGACATTTCGGGCTGGATATATAAATAGGGCATTTCAAGATCCCTAAACATATTCCATTGGTTATAGAAAAGGCGACAGGAGTGTCTTTGGTCAACCCAGATGACACGTCTGCGCCTTATCTCATGAGGAATTTCCTCCTCGCCCCTGTGATGTGCGTCAATAACGTGCAACCATTTTCAGTCGCTCTTTCCCCCTCTCTCTTCTCTTCTCCTCCTCTCTCGCGGCCATCTCAATTAGAGGCACATTAATGAAATAAATAACCATCAACAAACAATGCACTAATAAACAGCAGCCCCCGCTGAAAAAAAAAAAAAAAGAGAGAAATGAGATTAACCCTGCCCCGCAGATGGTGTCCGCGCGCAAACCCGATCCAAAAAAATGCGATTAAAAATCATAAACAGTGGGAACGTAGTTTTTTTTTTTTTTTTTGGAGGGGTGGGAAGTCGGGGGTGGCGTGTGTGAATGTGTGTGTGTGTGTGTGTCATGTCAGCCTATCTATCGCTCTCACTCTCTCTGTCTCTCTCCCCTGCTCCATTTTGTTCTTAAATTTTCTATACAAAAGATTAAGGGAGGGGAAAAAGACGAGTGAGGAGCGAGCAGAGAGGGGAGAGGACGGGGAGGAAGGAAGGGGAAAGAAAAAAGTGCCATCATGGATTTCATCTTGCCAATCTCCCCCAAAAAACGACATCAGTCCCAACCTCACAAAAAAAAAAAAAACATCGCGTCCAAATAAAAGGCACATTTTGATCATGAAAAACCGGCAACTTCTCCTCACGGAACACACGGTCACAACGCTGCATGCCACACTTGCAATGCTACTTTCTTGAGCTTGTAGACAGTGGAGGTGATGTTAGGACAAGTAAAGCGTTTGTAGTAAACACTGTAGTAAAAGGTGGAGGGAAGTATAACGTTTAGAAAACACCAGCAGACACCGCGGATGCGTTTTTTTTTTCTTTGCGCACATCCCCAGCAGATGAAAGTGGCGTTGCTTATCTCGGGGAAAACAATGCACTTACACAATGTGTGTCCAACAAAAGAATTAGTCAAGCTAATCGCATCCAGCACCGCAAATCACGCTTCTTTCCCCCCCCCCGTAAATCAACTTGCCTTACATGCAACAATCCACTTTTACGCCCGGACAATATGTCTGCGGTTAAATCCTCCGTTACGCACCGAGAAACTTGTGCCTTCTTTTTTTTTTAAATTTAACGCCAAAAAAGCGACTTTTTCTGGCGTCCTGGAGGTTAAAAAGAAGAGCAGGCTGAAGTGGAAGCGAGCAGAACTTGGTTAAAGTTCCGCGAATTCCCCCCAAATCCACCTTTTAAACACTCCGAGTGACTTTTTCGTGCACTTGCGACCATTTTAAAGTGGCGTTTTTTTTTATCATTTCACCGAGTTGACTCGTCCGTTGTCGACTTATCTCCACATGTTTTTTTTTGCTGAATTATCAGAGGAAACGGTGCATTTTTTTTGTCATGTCACGGGCTATAAGGAAAGGGGAGAGCTCGAGGAGAGCTACATGCAATATCGGCCACGCGCGCACATACACCGGCTTACATACATGACACACACACACACACACACACACACAAACACACGTAAAGTGGTCCGGTTACATACATCCAAACATACATGCATCATGCCACACACACACACACACATATACACACGCGTGCACACACACACACACATGTCCAAACTGGAATTTAAAAAATAAAAATAGGAATAAAAAAACACAACAAAACAACTATATTGGCCATTATCCCGAGTGTGTGTGTGTGTGTGTGTGTGTGTGTTGCTCGTGGAAAGAAGAAGAAGGAAAAAAAAAAAAACATTCGTAATAAATTGAAGAAATATTTTGGAAATGTTTGATCGCCGTGTGTGTGTGACGGCGCCGTGCGTTAAAGTGTGTACATGTAAACAGAGTGCCGGCTTAAAAAATGAAGTATAGAGATGAAGATAGAGGATATATGTTGAAAGTAAAGACTCAGTGTACTTACGGGAGAGGCGGCGAGGAGATTAATGACACGACACGTCATGATTACGTTTCACTTGAATTAAATACATTACGAGTTGGGAAAAAAATGGAAATCAGGGTTGTATACAAGCATACGCCGTTTCCCCCTCCCTCCTCCCTCCGTTTGGTCACCCTCTCCTCTCTCTCTCTCTTTCACTCTCTCCTCCTCCTTGTCCTCCTCCATCTCCCCTTTTCTTTCCCTTTCTTTTTCTCCCTTTTCTTCTTCTTCTTGCATTTCTCTCTCTCTCTCTCTCTCTCTCTCTCTCTCTCTCTCTCTCTCTCTCTCTCCCCCCCGTTTATTGTACAGGAGTGGGTGAATAAAAAAAAGAGAGAGAGAGAGAGAGAGAGAGAGAGAGAAAGGGGGGAGAGAAGCAGAGGAGAAAGTGGGAGGGAGAGTGATGTAGGTTGGAAATGTTAATTATAATCTCAGCACGGGCACCATTTTACAACGCTGTCATCTCCTCACATTTGTATCCTAAATATGGCATCTGGGGTGGCGGGTAGCTGACAGTTTGGAGGGACGTTTTCTGTTTTTTTTAAATCGTGGAGGAAGGACAAGAAGGAGGAGAAGAAGAAGAAGATATATATATAAATATATTTATATATATATATATAAAAAAGTTTCACACCAATCGAAGTGTGTTTTAAAAGTGATGACAGGCACAAGAAGGCAGCCTAAATGTTGTGGTGGTGGTGAGCCACCCCGGAAGCACATGGCCACTTCCAGGATGGGAAGATACAAAGTGCACATATTTGGATGTGGGGTTCCCAACATGAGGTCCGGGGACCACTGGGAGTCCCTCGGGAGGATTGCAAGAGGTCCTAATTAAAAATAAATAAATAAAATTCTATAAATATATATAAAATATATAAAGCAAAATCTATTATCTTACATAAACATAAAAAAACAATAAAAACAACAATAATAAAAACAATATACATAAAAAAAACAATGAGAACATGAAACAATGTTTCCATTGTCCCTCTCCGCCGACACGTGACGTCTACAAATAAATACAAATAATTCTCCCAAAATGCATTGAGGCTGAGCTTGCAGCTTGAGGGGCCCCTGGTGGCCACACAGTCCACATATAGCACGAAACGTCTCTGATTTAAATA